>CM034393.1:17722881-19042881 GCA_019925095.2 Dendrolimus kikuchii
ATAATTATCTTAATCTAGGCGTGGGAACATAGCATTGATATTTTACACTATATACGGTTAAATCAATACGTAAATATGTATGACTATCTGTAAAAAAGATAAAAATAATAATTTTACAGTTTTACAGATTACTTAATTATGAATATATTATACAAAATATAAATTAAGAGACTACAGAGAAGTAAGAATCCTCAGTAGACGTTAAATATTACTTATTTGATTTTATGTGAAAAATAGATTATTTATTATTATTTGTTTCGGTTTATGGCTTGGCAGCTAGGCCTTTAAGCCAGGTCTTAGTTTACAATATAGTTTATTCATTTTCTTAAGCCTATGTGTAGCACAGCTGAACTGTAGGTAATCAGCTAGTGCCATTCAACGGAGTTCTTGTGACAACTCAAAAGGCCACATTTGACTATACAGTACACATTTCTCACAAAACACATAATTACTACTCAAAAACTATCAATATCCTACAACTATTGTTCATTTTAGAGTAATTTTACACATTTTTAGAAAATAAAACTGCACAGCACCACATCTCCTTTCAGTTCCCGCCAAAAACTCCGAAAAATAGATTAATTTTATCAAGTTATAGGGTCGTGCGTAGGATTACTTGTAAGATATTTTGTAAGAATTTACAAAAATCTATAATATTGTAAAATTCTAAAAATGCAGTGTCTGGATCTCCGCTACTTTTGATCCTGGGAATCCCGCGGGAATTTTTCTGGGAATTATTGAGTGACCAGACTGAAAAGACAATCGAATTACAATGAGATTTTTTCACCAGCCGATAGCAATATTTATGTAATAAAATGTGTGATACTTCTTATCCCGGAAATCCTAGGAAAATTTTCCCGGGAGTGGTTTGAAGTTGATGGGGTACATAAAAATGTACTTATCCCGACACAGTTGGTTTACTAAAACGATATCTTACATTCTTTTTTAAATGCTGTGATACTTTGTGTCTTGGAAATTCCGCGTAAATTTTTCCGGGAGTGGTTTAAAGAGAAAGTACATAAAGATCAGCTTATTGAGATACGACTTATACTAAAATAATAATTTACGTTTTTTTACTACTAACTAATAAACTCGTTGACCTGCAGAAAATTTGATTTTAAATATTGGCAAAAACCTTCGTTACCTGTCCGGCGTGGACTAAGTCGCGGGCATATTCTAGTTTAAAATATAATTATAGAAGCACTTTACACGCAGCTTTAATCGCATAAATTTCCTTAGGTATTCTGATATGGGATGGTTTACATCCCATTGTCGAGATAATAATATCCCATGTTCATCCCCGCCAAAAGTACTTATACACCAAATTTCGAGACGATCGATGTCCCAAAATGTCTCGAGACGATCAATCCAATAGCCAAGAATAAACGATTAGATCTGCCAATATAGTCACTGCTCATTTTTAGGAACATTTTTATAGTTTATATGGCTACCTACGAACACGCCTAAATATTTCCAAGCAATATTCCAGCCATGTTTCAGCCAAACCACTTCCCGAGTTTAAACTGTTGACACATTAGTGAGCTAACAATGAAACCGCCCATTGACTCCAGCTTCTACAATGTATATGTGTAATTTAGACACACTGCAGTCAGTCTAAATTACTCTTCTCTCAATGTCGTGTGAATCTATCCTATCAATGACTAAAAGCTGGACTGACTTTCAGTTTGCTTTTTCTTACAAATTATAAAACAATTGACATGTATCTTTATTTAATAAAGGACAATATCACACAAAAAATATATATCATTTCCTGAAAACAATTACAAATATATATAAAAGTAGGTCTCAAATCGGTGTCGGTTGGGAACATGCCCAAAATGCCGGGTGCATTCTTGCGCTGGATGGCAACGCCGATGCCTTGCCTTCAGTACAAACGAGGCAAGACTTTTGGCCACGTGTGAGTTCTGTCAAGCGAGAGGATAGGTCTCGATAACACCGATAGACTTAGTGGACCTTATGGCCCTAGTCTCGATACAGAACGCCACAAATATGTATCGATTGTCACATTACCAATATAGTGGAATGGAAAACTCGAATCTTGTTAATTCGAAATCCTCATTATATAAAAAAAAATGCCATTCACTTCCACTAAACCCCCAAATACTCGGTATCTCCAATTATTTAGACTTTGTAACTCGAACAAAATTTTATTTCCCTACGTCGGCATTTTAGTACATATTTATACTCGATAACTCGAATTTCAAAAATCAGACTGTAAGTCGAAGTTCGTCAAACATAATAACGTCTTACTTGGGATTCTCCGAACTCGAAGCAATAAAATCGAAAAGAAATGTTCCGTGCGTTTATTCTATTGTTTATGCCTAGTACATGTGCATTGAATGAATCTATTCATTAACCTTTCTAAGTCACACAGCTGTGTACCATAAAATGATGAACAAACCTAAATTTATTTTTTCGACTAGTACTTATTTGGCCGCTAAGTAGCAACAACATGAATCTTAAAACGCGCCTACTTAAGTCGAAATTTAAGCCAACAAATACTTCATATCTCGAACTACTTGTTAAGGCGAAGACTCAATAACTCGAAGTTTTTTGCTTTTCCCTTGACATTCGAGATATCGAGATGCTACTGTATATGCATATTTGCAGGGCTTCAGATCCTCCTTTCGGTGCGGCAGTTACGCCAGCTAACATGATCTTGTCTGGAAGATGGGACGCAGCCAAAGTGTCAACGCATATGGCGTCCCACGCAAAGGACACCAAAGACATTCCTTATCGCCAGCGTCGTGGCACAGTCCATTTAATTCTAAAATGGCCGGTAACCCGGCGGTGACTGTAGTCTAACAATTTTATTATTAAAAAAACGACATCATAGTTTAGGATAAGTGTAAAGTAGAGTGTAAAGTAAGTAAAATGCCCATTGGAAGACTGATTAGCCAGTTTTTGTACTCTGAGTAAAATGAGGACAAATGAAAGCAAAGTAGACTGCGTTTAAAATATAAGGATGTTTCTTACACACGACAAAATATGACCTAAAGGCACATAACTGAAAATGATCTAACAAAAATAGCTATTAAAAGTGAAGCTTCAAAGACCCCCCGCCCAACTATTTAAAAGCTATAGTTGTTGTGGCAGTTATTTGATTACTCCGAAATGTTAACACATTTTAGGTCAGAACACATGGGACGCTTTATGTGAAATCGGTTAAGGAACCTATTAAAATAATTCTAGCCCGTGCCCGAAGTTATAACGTTCGTTCGAGTTCCTACTGTCGTGATAGCATTAACCCGCACGTGGTCCATTTAGAATGTAATACCTAACTATATTAGATATTAAATAGGATAGTTTATTAGAAAGTAAGAGATGTAGATGTTTAGAATTATAATATATAAATAAGTAGATGTAGAGAAACAATACAAAAGACACAATTACTATTATTACCCACAAAGTATAACTAGACAGATTTCCTATACATTATTTTATATATTTCGAACATAAGTAAGGTAAAATAAAAAAATCCCTCCAAAACAAATTATCTCTGATAACTTTGATTAAGATAATAAACAGTAAGTTATTTCAACTTGTATTTTAAATATCTATTTATTATAATAAATATTTATTTTATAATCTTCCTACCTTTGTTGTCAAAGTCTAGGAATTTTTAATTACAAATAAATTTTCATTTACACTTTTAACAACAAATACAATAATTGTTTATTCAATTAATAAATAAACTAAAATATATTGAATTACCAGGTACAAGTGAAACCTGATTGAATTACCCATTGACTTGGATGACCTAGACTCAGTAGTCTTAACCCTTTCCTCCTAGCCGGATCCCCACCATGGGACCTAGAGGCGCGCGTCCTTGCGGCCGTGTACGATTGGCGCAAGGACGCCCTCAGTCGGGACTTCCGTCCTACGCCTCGGGAAATCGAGGCTAAAAGGGCGGAGTTCCGGCAGGATCTCATGGTGGAATGGCAGAACCGACTTGTGCACCCCAGCGCCGGTCATAGGACCGTAGAGGCAGTAAGGCCCGTCCTGCCACAGTGGATTGACCGGAGGCACGGCACCCTGACGTTCCGTCAGACGCAGGTACTGACCGGGCACGGCTGCTTCGGCCAGTACCTGTGTCAGATAGGGCGTGAATCGTCGTCAGGGTGCCAGTACTGCAGTGCCAGCGTCGAGGACACGGCGTTGTACACTCTGCAGGAGTGTCCAGCCTGGGATGAGTAGCGCCGTGTCCTCGGCGCAAACATCGGACCAGACCTGTCGCTCCCGGCCGTGGTCCAGGCCATGGTCGGGGGCCAACCTGAATGGGACGCCGTCGCCTCCTTTTGCGAGGCCGTCATGTCCGCAAAGGAGGCGGCGGAGCGGGAGAGAGAGCGAGCAGCCGCGCTTCTCTCCCGCCGCAATAACCGGTCTCGGCGCCGGAGGAATACGGACGGCCCCCATGAACGCGCGGCGCGGGTGACGGTCAGGGGAGGCTATAAGGCCGTCACCCGCATCTAAAGCCGCCGAGTAGGGGGCGCGTCAGTGCCCGCGCGCGCCCCTCTCAATTATGAGTACGGAGAGGCCTGCCCCAGTGCTGGGGTGGGCCCACGCCAGCCGGGGTCGCGGAGGAAAAGCTCACGCATATCCCGTGACCCCGGCTCATGGCGTCAGGTGGCACCAAGGGGTTTTAGTGGGTATTCCGGCTCCTCTAGCCGGCGAGTCCCACACTCCCCCGCCGAAGTCCCCTCGGCGGGGGTCCGCAAATGGATTTCCCCTTGTAAAAAAAAAAAAGTAGTCTTAACCCTTTAGCTCACTATTAGCACATATTGTTCCGCGATGAGAGTGCAAATCGCGTTTGTGCACGTGATCGTTAATTGTGTTGTTGTCTCACTGTTTATATAGGAGTTGTATGATTTGTATGAAATGGGTATGTTTTCTTGGTATATTACGAGATAGTGATAGTGTTAGTCTTGCGGCTTTTTGGTATATCGATAATTGTCTTAAGGGTTTTATAGTAGGGGATTATAGTTAGAGTACTACATAAGTTTACTTTATTGTACTAGTGAAACCTTGTAATTAATTACTAATTTAATGCAAATGCACCCCTGCGCTCAAACGCATAGATTGCAGAAAAATCTAATTTTCTCTAAAAGGTATAAAAAAATATTCGAGTATTTTTAATTTTAACAGAACTTGATGAGCCATTATTTCCCGTAACTCGTATACATACATTCATACACACCGAAACACGTATACCATGGCTTTTCTTAAGAGATAAATTGGTAATTTTTTTTTGTTAAATAATTTAATAAATAAGTTAATTGTGTTTAAATGATAAATTTATAACATTTTCTACTTTAACATGTAACTTTAATAGTGACTAAGACATTTAGACATCATCAAATCAACTAGTGTGAATGAGGTCAAGAACCGTGATGTAGATAGTACCTACCAAAATTATCAGGTATCGAAGAAAAAACTAGGTATATAACTTTATATATTCTTCAATTTCATTTTACACATCGCTCTTAAGTGTACTTTGTTAATGAAGCTGTTTTATACTTTTGCAGTACAAAAAAGCGTTAAAAATTCAACATTTTAACTCGATAAAAGTTACAATTATGATACACATATGGATGAAATTTCATCATATTTTTATAGCTAGAGGAGGTACTATTAGTTTCATGTAAAGCCTGGCACACAAATTGGCAAAATCTACACGGGCTGCAATGAATCAATTGTAATATTCATATTTAATCTAAGCTTACATATCGTTCGTAAAATTGTATAACTCGGTCTAAGCTTGCATAATTAATTTACCCCGCTCGGCGTGTGTTGAGCCCAACCAATCCGGTTGACGTGAAAATTATGCGTTGAATTCAATTCATGATCTTTGTGAATGTTATTGTTACAAGTTTAACGGAACTCGAATTAAAATGCCGTTAGAATTATTATAGAGTTTATTAGAACTATACAAACACGTATAACACAGGTATACAAATATAACCGAACACAACAAATTCAAACGTAAGATTGACGGTTGTAATTCAATAAAACGCGCAAAGTCTGTCACTATTAGATTCCCGATTGTACACACGTCATGCCTTGATCGTAGTTGTCGCTGAACTACCCCCTCTCCCCATCAGGCCGTCGTTTTATACCCCATAAATACAAATGTGCCCGTATCGTAGTCGACTTATTCCGCAACACCTGGCTAACGACTCAGCCGTAAGCGGCCATAAACGAGTATAATAGAACAATAGACTGTTCTCTAGAAACATATGCCAATAAATAAGTAAACAAAAGAAGACGATCATAAAAGAATTACATACATACATACATACATACATACATAACTTCACGCCAGCTCCCTTGCGGGGTAGGCACGAACAACAGAGTGCCATTTAGGCTTATTCTTACACACCTCACTTGCCTCTTTGACATTCATAACTCTTGTCATGCACACTCGTCTGTTCTTAAGGCTCCTGACATCACCTTCTGCTAGTACACGATAAAATGTGTAAAAGAATTACAATTAGTTTAAATGCCGACAGGTAATAAAATGTGTTCTTACAGATTAGGAGTGGAATTTATGTTTGTCGGAACCTAAGTTGTAACACTATGTTTAACCTTGTTTATATTATTGGTTCAATCCTTGCGATTTAGTCTTCTTTAAATTCTTTATCCTAATTTATGGCTACAAATAAAGTTGTTTTATTCATATAATTGGATGTAAGGTAGATGACAATCAACTGAAACACTTTACAAAATACTCTTTAAATAAATAGTAGTAGTAAATAGTTATTACGTCAAAATTCTTTCCGTTCATTGTTGCGTAAGCCGTAGTTAACATTTATTACCTATAGGTAATAAATAGGTATTAAAGAATTCCGCAAAAAAAATAAAAATATGTTTTAAAGAATAAACAAAATTAAAACTAAATAATTAAAATGAACAATTTGGCGGTAGGCTACATAAAACTTTAACAATACTCGATGTCACTTGTATTCTTACCTTTCGTGATCACGGCCACTGAAAGTGGCTGAAACGTCGGAATAACAAAAATCAAATAAATTACCGCGCTTAAAACCGTTAAAACGTAGTTTTATTATGTATACAAGTCGCGAAAACTTAAGAAAATATTATTTATGTGTTTAAGATTTTTACCTTCGTTCGGCATTAAAAACGGCCACATTCATAGATAAGGAGAGAATACAAATGGAATGAGTTGATATGCAGGTAATTTCATTTCTAGAGGTATAATTTAAATTTATGAAATAGAAACCAAGCCTTGAAGATTTTATAGATATGAAAAAAAGTGCTGTTAATAAAAATTATATATACAAAATAAGTATAGTTGCGTATATTACAACCAATATTGATTTTACATCTGCATAGTCAAGAGCAAGTTAAATGTACTCAGGTCAATAAAGAACAAAAATAAAACAGCGTTATGTTTCAGGGCAACAATGGAGTTCTTTCAAAAACCTGTATTTAAAGAACTCAAATAAATTTGCCCTTTTAAACAGGCTAAATAAATAAACTTCCTACTACCTGCCAAGGGATCTGAATCGACACAAAAAATATCCTCCCGTCCCAACTATCCTTCGGCCAAAATCTGCAACCAAATAATAAATCTGCCAAACACGCATCTTTTGATAACAGAATTTTTTGAAGCATGTATTTTTTACTATTTAGAGACAAAAATAAAGAACATGTATTCCATTTTTACATAAACTATACATGTTTTCGTAGTTACAAAGTATATTTCAAATTTGCAAAGCATCGTTGTTAAAAGAAAGAAATACTTTATAAAAAAAAAATTTAAGCGACCGTTTTTGATTTCAAAATAAATGCCATAATAATGATTTATACGATGCTTAATCACATACATGACTGTTTCTAAAGGTTTTGCTCCGAGTGTCGGTCCGAAAGACTCTATGGTATAAGGCTACGAAACATCTCAATGGATTTCAATGAAAATTTTGAGGATTAAAACTGATTCGATATCTTGCAAAGGTCAGAAGATATGAATATAAAGTCCGTACAAACGAAATAGCACGCGGAGCTAGTTATTTAATATTTAAAATGTGTTTTTGTAATATATAATTCTCTAAGGGTCGAAATATTATGGTTATCTCTTTTATAGCCCGCGTTAACAGTTATGGCTATTCTTAGTTTGCAACAGATATCTGACCAATAGAAGATGTTTTTATATACTTTGGTGATTTACCTTCAATTTGACGTTGACTATATCCGAAGTAGAATTGTATGCGCGGATCTGAAGTAAAAGAAGCCCGGATATTCCGTACATACATAGCCGCTGAAGCTAATGGTATATTTTGTTGCCTTCAATTGATGTGTAAATGTTTGTTGAATAATAATATATAAGTACAGAAATGTATATAGGCTAACCCAAACTCATGTCAAAACAGTATGACCGCCTTTGGTTTAGAAGTATATATCTTGGACATATCTTGAAACCAGCTCAATCAATCACTCTCACCAAATTCAGTACTTTTCAGGGCAGCCGCCATTTAACGTAAGTTCGTCAACTCACTGTACTTGCTAAAAATCCATTATTTCTCACATGTCTGTCGTCTTGACACCGCGAAAACGAATCCGACGACAAAAAATGACGGCATCTTCCATGAAAGAAAAATTGGGGAGACAGAGACAGATACCAGTATACAAAAAGAGAAGGAAATATATATGTATCAAGAATGTGTATTGAAGTTCGAACAAGAGATGGCGATAACATGACTCTACTACATTAAAAAATAAAGATTAATACAAAATCACAAGCGAACTTTCCTAAACTGCAGTTAAGTATCATTGCCTGACATAAGTGACGTCACCACGGGTAAAAGATCAAATTTCGATTGTGAAAAAAAATGTATTTGAGATGAAAAGTAGTCACTGCTACGGATCTATGAGTCGGTGCCCTGTAACGCATCCCGTACTTCACAGGTTTTTACAAATTTATTACACATTCCTCATACAAACTCCTGTCAAGTACAAGCATGGAGAAAGCTAAATCTTTCATGCCCAGAGCTTTGTACGTAGTATTGTACTACATAAATAAACATTTCCATAGGGATACGAACAGACGATAGATTTCAACTTACTACGAACTTGAAACATATAAATCTTTTGCTTCATCTACTTTCATTAATCTCTTCCTAAATACGCATTTATTATAGGTGCTTCTTACCTGGACATTCTTTAACACATCTGCAATTTGATTGTGACAAGTATGTCGCGACTCGCGGTCTACCGTATATACACTATGCAGTACTAATTAAAAGTTCTCGAATCTAGAAGACGGCTTTATTAAATGGATGTCAATCACTATATTCAGTAATAAAAGAACATAAAAAATAAGTAAGAATTAACATACAAGGATATCTCCAACAAACAATCCGCCATTCGAAAAAAAATCAACAACAGAACCGGCCGGCCAAGTAACAAAAAATGGTATGGTATCTTTACAAAATAACACCCCACTAAACACGCGACGCTTTTTTGTGTTTTTTCATCGGTCGCGTTGGCTGCCATGCGTGTAGTCCTGCTTTAAAATTCAAATCTTATTTACATTCACCCCCAGGCGCGGTGTCTCCGAAAATGGGTCTTAACTAACATTAAAAACACTCCACTAAGGGACTATTTTAGTCGCCCCTTTAGGAATGTGAAAATAGAAGCCCCAGAATATAAAATTCAATGGCAAACGTTGGTTTAACCTACATTACATATTTCATATATGCACTACTTCGCGGGAATGTAAGTGTAATAGTAGTTCGCTACATAATACCTGTTATAGTTATCTTGTTCGGATATCTTTGACAGTATCTATATTTTTACTTATATTTTATTCAAAATAAAAAAATGCTTCATACAGATAGAGTTGGAAATGTGTTGAAGTTCTCGTTATTACTTCAAATTTCGTATTTTTAAAGCATGAACATAATATAACTATATTACTAATACTAAACTTAAATATGTAACGCCGCCAGCTTTCTGAGCACGTTCCCGGCAAATGACAGTGGTTTGGGATCATTAACTTATTTTTAGGCGTTTTTCCCTTTTTTATTTAGTTTTAGTTTTTATGTAGTTTGTAGTTTATTTTTAAGTTTATATTTATATTTATAAGTTAATTTATTTTTAGTATTTAATTATATGTTTTAAGTTAGTTTTAGTTTTATTTTTTCACTTTTATTTTACTCTTGAAGTCGGTATCTTTTTTTGCTGGAAAAAATATTTTTCAGTTTTAAGTTATGTATATGGTACCTATAGCATATTTATATGAAACTATCCTAAGTGTTACTAAATCTAATCCAAAAAGTATATAATATACCGATATAGTATATGAAATATGACGTCTCGAAATTTAGAATGCCTCCCACCCCTTGTCACGCTGTTCCACTTCTACTGTGTGTGAACTGTAAACACACACAATACTAGACCATGGTCTTGCAGGATAAAAATACATTATTCTGCTGAATTACATTTATATAGAAAAATCCAAGAGTTTCTGAGTAATATAGCTGTGTATATACTACATAGACGATCAGACACGGTGCTAATATAAGAATTGTTTTTGCAAAAATGTCAACGCTAACAACCAACGATTTTTGTAAAAAATGTAAATGTTTTAATACTTCAGTTAAAACAATTTAATATGAAAATCGCGACTGACAGATACATCACCTTAATGAAACAATGTTTCAGCATATGCTGATAATAAATGAGTAACCAGAAGCATAAAAACTGTTACGATGTAACATAAAACCTGGAAAAACATTTCGACACGAGTTTGCCCAGCAGATTGCAATGGACAGACGGTTCATAGTTCTTACCTAGATTGAGACTGAATGTCACCTAATTTCCGCCTGTATAACATGTTTATCTAAATCACTTTTAAAAATCGACTAGCGGGCGGTTTCTATATCTTACCGAACGATCATTTACCTTACTATCGGTTAAGAATTGACATCAGCTCCATACGAGTAATGTCTAAATTCCACCGGTAAAAGAGTATATAATGCACATATTAGAATGAGTAAGAGTTAATCAATTGAATAAGTACTTGGAAATCGGTGCACAACGGAGTGTCTCGCAAAAATGTCAATTGTGACTATTTTGAAGCTGTACCAACTTGAGTTTTTCTCTTTGAAACGTACAATTATACAGAAGTGTAGAGATTATGTTTAATAATAGCATGGAAGAAGAATACTATCTTTTTCCATGATAATAGTAATATTTTTTAATTACAACATTATCTACGCAAAACTTGGTTGGTCATGAGTACAAGTAAACATGTAATAATAAGACAAAACAACATCCAGTAGATATGTTTAGTAAACAAATTATAATTAATACAACCAAGCCCAAAGTAACAATTACAATATAACAACATGAAACATAGGTGCACGCCTGTCATTGAATTGAAACATTACACAACATAGACACATACCTGCAGGTAGAGTAAATACCGTTTTGAGTCTTAAACAATTGTACATATTGCCAATAAATTTTCTTTCAAGACGATCTTAATTTATTTGTACTAATTAATTTTATAGTCGAAATAAATTAAAAAATTAACATCATCTTACTTTACACGGTACCGTAGCCTTTTTAGCAAAAAGAAACCCTTATTTAAACATCATTCGTCTGTGGCTTTCTTTGCAGACTATTGTCATTTCTTCAAAAGCGACATAGTCAGGTTGTCTGGAAGAGATCGTTTTTAGCGATAAGGCCGCCTTTTGTTTTACCAAGTAACTATTGTCTTTTTGTACATTTTTTTAAATTTTTGTTTTGGTGAACAATAAAGTGTTGTCTATGTCTATGTCTCTAGGTTCTATAAGGATGAGATTTGAATTTTGATGAGATCTGTTCTATATGCACTACATAATGGTACACTGAAACCCAGAAACGACTGAAAAATATGGGTGGCCCTCATCGTGTAACTGAGAGATGAACATGATTTTCAGCGCACAGCTGCTTGGTATCGTTACATTTAAAAAAGTTATTATATTATTTAGTCATTTTTATATCCAAAACTTTTTTCCAACGTTATACGTGTTATAGAGGGCACAGCCTGTTTTTCTGAAAAAATCAAATCAGACTAGTATAGCGGGTAGTTGCTAAGTTTAACTCGTTTAAACCTAGTTTCCAACGCCATAATAAAGCTACGTTTTAACAATTTCTAAGGGCGGTATTTTATTTGAATTATATTCTGACGTTTCAACCACTTTTTAGTAGCCGTGATTACGGAAGACAAAGATGTATCAATGGGTAATGTTAGTTTTTATTTTTATTCCAACTTCAGTTTAGATTATCGAGAGAAATCCAAAATCAATGAATATATGCTACTTATTAGTCAAAAATAATATATATACTTATATATTATAACGAAAAAGTGTAACTTAATATTAACAAGACAGTTATTGCAGATTTCTTAAATGTCTGATCTGGTGAAAACTCCAAGCAGAAAATGTAGACAGCAATTACGGGGTCGTAAGAACCTCATTACAATCCCTTTGTTATTATTTAACTTTATTTAATGTCACAACTGTTTCCCACGCAAACATTACTTGATGTCATACCGTGAAAATAAATAAACTTATTTTGAATTACAGCCCAATTCTGTTTTGCTAATTAAACATTTAAAGCAAAAAAGTCGTATGAACTCAGAGTTACATCGGTTGCGTCTCATTTTAATCTTATACTAATATATAAAGGTGAAGAGTTTGTTTGCTTGAACGCGCTAATCTCAGGAACTACTGGTCTGATTTCAAAAATTCTTTCAGTGTTAAATAGCCCATTTGCCGAGGAAGGCTATAAGCTATATATCGTCACGTTAAGAAAACTTTATTTAATTATTCCACGCGGACGAAGTCGCGGGCAGAAGCTAGTGACATGGTATTGTATTGCATAAAAAAACCGCATACGTAAATATTTTAAGCTCTCATACATTTTTCACAAACACACAGTGATACTTAGAAAAACATTACGATAGTTGAATATGAATAATACGAGTGTATGTGGCGTAAATATATTGTTACGAGTTTAGCGGGACTCGAATTAAAATGCCTTTGGAATTATTATAGAGTTTATTAGAACTATACAAACACAGCTACAAATATAACCGATCACAACAAATTCAAACGTAATGCAGAAGGTCGTTATTCAATAAAACGCGCAAATTCCGTAACTATTAGATTCCCGTTTGTTCACGTTTCACACGTCACGCCGGTATCGTAATCGTAGCTCGACTGCCCCCTTTCTCCATTAGACCGTCGTTTTATACCTCATAAATACAAATGTGCCCGTTCGGTAATGTGACCGAATTTTCTAGAATCAGCGTGTGCTTTATAATTCATAACACCGGGCTAATAAGGCAGCCTGCGAGCGGCCTTAAACGAGTACGATGGAATAATAGGCTGTTCTTCATAATGCCAATAAATAAGTAAACATAACAAGGCGATCATAAAAGGTTTACAAGCAGTTCAAATGCCGACAGGTAATAAAGTGTGCTTTTACAGACTATACGTGGAATTTGTCTTTGTCGAAGCCTAAGTTGTAACAATATTTTCGACAGGCATGTTTGATCAGTGATCACATATCGGACATTTGTGGTCCAAATGCAATGGTCATTACGATATGCAATAAATTGCTTGCTAAACAGCAAACACCAAACAGCGACATCTTTAAGCAACTAAAAATATACTGACAATTTAATGCTATTTTTGGAAGACTAGACGATTTTTTTACAGACCACTTAAAATAGTACGTAGATCGATCCGTTCTGCATTGTGAACTTGTAACACTGTTTCTTAATATGTGGAATAAATTGAGATGGGCGGAGCTTTTTACGTCACGGCCAACATCAAACTTTTTTATTTGTTTCTGCATATAGATTTGGATTGTTTCAGTAAGTGCATCCATTTCAATCTATTGAACTGCTGATGATATGCAAATTTTGAAACTCACTTTGAACAAGCGCGGCGAGTATCTTGCCCGTTTCTTTGAAAAGAAGAAGCCATTGCCTTATTGTGACATGCAGGAACTGATATTTAGATAGAGATAAATAACACTGCTTACCAAAATAAACAAATACAAGAACAAAATGCATAATTACAACAAGCGGCCTTATGGCTAAAAGCGATCTCAGGCTTCTAGGCAACCTAGCTTAAAAGAAATTCTTAAATAATCTGGCGATGTAGGTGGAACAGAAAAAAGATAGGACTGTACAATTTAAATATATATACACTTACACTAGTTTATAAATTTAATACATAGATAAATCCAGACACATGTACAGCCATTAACATTATTACCAATATATACGTATATACGAAATAATCTAAATAAATATATTTATTAACATTATGTATGGTAAGCATTTTATATACACATACCTATATATTATAATAGAGTTAATTAAATGTTTAATATATTAGACATATTTATTTAATTACATATAGTATTTTCTAAGTGAGTTCCGAAAAGTAGATAATGTTTTGACCTCTCTGACAGTAAGAGGCAATGCATTCCAGAGTTTGAGAGCCTATACTGTAAAAGAGTTACCATAAAAGAATGAAGTGTGTGCAGGTATCGGGAGTCTACTATATAATATATATCTGAGCGCAAATTGTGAGAAGTAGAGAGACGAAGGAATTCAAAACGTTCCTTAAGGTAAGAACATTTATTTAACAACTAGAGTTTACCCCGCGACTCCGCCGCGCGTCAACCTCTAGTGCGTACCACTTGTTTTAAGAGCAGGCGTTAATGCAGGATATATTGTATTGTATTTTTATGTTGGTGCTATTTGCCCTCGGAAGATTTACTTCATTTTATATTGCAAACTAGCCCATCTACCGGGATAAATAATATCTATGTCCATTTTCGGTATTCAGACAGACAGATCGAGTGAAAGTCGCATTTTTTTAAAGATTATGAATTTTTATATCTATAAACTTGATAAATGATTGGTCCCCCATACAAACTTTAATACCCTATTTCAACCCGTTCTACTTTTATTTATATAACTAAATATTGTGTAAACTACACAGACGACCAAAACTACCAAACGTACTAAAACTTCCGAAACTACTACAATTACCAAATCTACCAATCAAAACTACCACAACTACCAAAACTACCACAACTACCAAAACCACCACAACTAACAAAACTACCACAACTACCAAAACTAACACAACTACCAAAACTACCACAACTACCAAAACTACCACAACTATCAAAACTACCACAACTACCAAAACAACCGAATATACCAAATCGACCAACCAAAACTACCAAATCTACAAACCAAAACTACCACAACTATCAAAACTACCACAACTACCAAAATAACCGAATCTACCAAATCTACCAACCAAAACTACCAATACTACCACTACTACCAAAACTATCACAACTACCGAAACTACCACAACTACCAAATATACCGAAACTACCAAATCTACAAAATCTGTCCTGAGGTTATGTCTATATAGTAGGTATCAGCATAATCAAATATGGGAAGAAGGAGGGACCCCTGCAAGCATAATTTTGGTGGCAGAAGGCCAAAAGTTTCTCAGCCTTCTAAGAGACCTAGAAGAAAGAAAAACTCTACGACTCAATTCGGGTATGTGAAGCCTCCAAAACAGTTCACTATCCATGACTATTCCCCAGTTTTTAACTGTTTCGCTCAAAGGGATAGTAGTGCCGTCAAAAACAATCTTCGGTAAAGCTGGCCCATTTACGTTAGCTGTGATATTTATTAATATTAATTGGAAAGTAAACACAACTCAAAACCAACCCAAGAAATTAATATTATTGCAAGCCGATACTAATCCTGTGTAGGTGTCTATTTACCCCTTTGAATTTGAATGATCTATTGTTCGCGCTAATGTCTTTGTTCACGCCGCCGTAAAACATCATAAAACCTTCTTTCCTCTGTTGGTATTTCATGCAAACTCCCGAAAGCCCTTAGGCTGACCATTTCACGATTTCAAGGACCAATGGGCGGCATGTTGCTGGGTGAACATGTCTAATTTTCAAATGGATGAGGGTCGGTCAGTCGAGAAATACGCCAGTCGTGTTCGGACCGCGAATGAGGCGTTACCTAGTGCACTTTCGGAGCGAGTATCTTATAGCGACGAACTCTGCGCGATTTAGGTGATAACGATTTTCTGCCCTCTTACTTGGTTTTGTTGTATGCGGCTATATTTGTAAGAACTATAAATTACGAGTGTGTACTTCTAATAAATTTTGTGATAATTCCAACGGTCTTTTACATCATACAAATTCCTTACAAATTCGTAACAGTATTAATTAATAAATAATAAACATTTATTGAAGACTGTCCTAAGAAATTATTGAGCATTTCTCTCTCGATAAATGATACATGTTGTTAATTAAAAGGTGAAACATTGTCTTGTGATGAGACCACAGTAAGGTACATCTCTCAGGTCCAAGATTAATAAACATGATTGGTTCCAGCAAAATATCTACCTACAAAATCACATTCACAACATGACGCCCGGGTGGCAGTGTATAGTGCGGAAGTTAAAGGGCGAGCTTCGCACATTATTTGAACGAACGCATGGGTCTTCAGACACTCTGCCCACCTTAAAGGATGTAATCACATTCTTAGAAGACCATGCACGTTGCACAGAAACTGAGACATATAACCCACCCCCCCCTCCCCTCAGCCCTTAGATATGACACACAACATCCCCTCATCTTACCCAGTTCAAGCCCCCTTGTGGACCTAATTATAGATCATTTCCACACTATACACTGCCACCCGGGCGCAGATACACTACACGCACTACTCCGTCAACAATACTGGATTTTATCTGGAAGGCGAGTCATTCGTCACCGTGTCTTTAAATGTGTACGCTGTTTTAGGCATCGAGCTCAGCCGAATCCCCCTTTTATGGCCGACCTACCGGCTGATCGAGTCAGCCCACAACCGGTGTTTAGTCAAGTGTCCACGGATTTTGCCGGACCATTCCTAATTAAATCAAGTACTCTACGCAATGCCAAACTTCTCAAAGGCTACTTTTGTGTTTTCGTTTGTCTCGCCACCAAGGCAGTGCACTTAGAGGCTGTCTCGGAACTTTCTACGGACGCCTTTTTTGCGGCATTGCAAAGGTTCGTTAGTCGGCGCGGAATCCCTACCCTAATTCGCTCTGATTGCGGTACAAACTATGTCGGCGCAAGAAATCAGCTCATAGAAGTACAAAACTTCTTAAAGGCCAATGATGATAGAATTACGCACAAGCTAGCCACACAGCAGATCACATGGTTGCTCAATCCGCCCTCAGCTCCTTCTTTTGGCGGTCTGCACGAGGCAGCCGTGAAATCTACTAAGCAATTACTCTATCGCGTATTAGGTGAGCAGCATCTGACCTTTGAAGAATTTTCTACACTCTTAGCCCGTATTGAGGCCGTTCTCAACTCTCGACCACTCTGCCCTCTGTCTTCAGACCCTACAGACTTCGAAGTCCTAACCGCTGGTCATTTCCTTATAGGTCGCCCACTTACCGCATTACCCGAACATTCCCATGAATCCTCTCCTCCATCAACCCTACGACGTTTTCGCTTAGTGCAAGCGTTGGCTCAGCGATTTTGGACCTTGTGAGAAGATTCTGCCCGGAAGGGATGACGTCGTCCGAGTCGTAGAACTCAGCACCAAGGATGGCAGCTTAACGAGACCAGTCACAAAGATTGCTCGTCTTCCCCTCGACGACAACAGCACTTAGTCAGCACTATAAATGGGAGCCGTCACCTTTTCCCCGGGCCCCAGGATGTTCACGCCACCGCGTAACGAACGATGATTCCCCGAAAAAGTAATTTACCCCGCACTTCCGCGTCTCAACGATCAGTCTGAATCGATCCGTCGTAAAAACATTCACGCATCGCGCGCGCATTTGAGATATCCACCCAATTGCAATACTAACCGGGTTCCAAGAGCTTGGTGATAAGTGGCAAAAGCGGGAGATATATAACAAGAGAACACGCACTGCTGCTCCTGTATCGCAGACGCTCCGGTTACTCAGCTCATATTATTACGGGTGAGTCCATTTATCTCCATTCCCTCTTACCCTTGCACCCTTGAAATCTGGCAATCGGCCAGATCAAGTCCTAAAATTCAATAAGCGGATTTATCATAATGTAGAACAACGTAGAGTATTATCTTCTTCATAGCAGTTTTAATAAGCGGATTGAAAAGGTAAAATTACCTTACCTTATTTAAATAACAAATCAGGCGTTTTAGCGAATACCTTTTGTGAATGTGGCCTCTGACAGGAATTACGTAGACGTTGAACCATAGTTTTATAATATATGATGATAAATTAAATGGTACAGCCATTCTCTTCGTTAACAGTGGATAATGATTTACGATTCTTGCTTCAGGGCCTATGAACTAGAATTTTATTTAAGCAAAACGCGTTTGTCAGCATTGAAAATTTAGGAAATTTTTCACTGTATTAGACTCACTTCTAAAATCATCACTTATTCCTAACTAGAACTAAATCAGAGTACGCACTATGTATGTTAGAAACTTAGAGGTGTCGAGACCTATACCAAGATACCGATGTCGTCGTGTCTTATATAAAGAAAAACACGCTTAATTGGCAGTAATGCATGTGGAAATTGTTATCACTATTTTACGTAAACGAAGCGTCAACATTTAGCAATACGTTTAGGTATTATTATTATACTTGTACTCATGACGTTCATCAATATATACCTAATATTAAATCACGATGATGACCGGCAATCTTCCTTGATGTATTAAACAAGCAATTTCATTTATTTATATAATTACGCTCGAGTCGGCGGCAGTAAACTCGTTTACCTTGAAATCTTGTTGTGCGAGCCGAATATAAAATAAAGTACGAAAATAAGTTACAAGAACCTTCTTCGATTGTATGAAATGTAGTACGAATCTTTTATTACTAAAAGCTGAAATTTAATCTACTATATTTAGTTTATCAAGTAAAATAATGGCTATGGCCGGTTCCTTTATCTCATTCATTTACTTGCCATATCATCGGTTGCATTTTGATATTAGTTGCATGTAGCTTATGTCGAATTTTAACCGATATTAAGGCCAATTGACATTCAGTAAAATATAGGTACCGGGCCTTAATAGACAAACATACCATAGAAACTTACATACATATATCTGTTATTATATTCTCAAGTGAAACAAGTTACGCTTGTGTTAAGAGTAATATAATATACAACACATAACTCAGGAGCCGATTCCAGAAAATATAGACCACGTTACGAATAAATTACGTTAAAGAAATTTACTCTGCTGGGAACCGAACACGTTTCTTTTGCATTCTAATAAACTAGACGGACCATCCTTTCAACCGCTTGACCACTCATGTTATCTATTCTATGTACATTGTACGATATTTATCAAACTATGTATTTATTTCTTCTGCTCTTCTCGCCTTCACTCAGTCTGCGACGTTCCTTATTATGAGAATGATAGATCTTTATAGCAGACATACGTTAGAACAGTTTGGTTTTGGTTATTCCGACGTTTCGTCCACTTTTCAGTGGCCGTGATCACGGAAGACAAAGACGTCAAGTGTCAACGAGTATTGTTAAAATAATACATAACATACAGCTTTTCTAAGGTAAATTCACCGGGAATTAGCAGAGGCAATATGGTCAGATGTATACTAGTTCCCCAGATATCTTTGTTAGTTCCCATAAAACGTGGTCGTATACAATTGCCATCGTACTTATAAAATTTCGCCAGTTTGGTAAACATTAATGGTGCTAAGGTACCTAAAAACTTATAGATAGATGAATCAAAGTTTAATTGCCTTAAATTTTATAGCTACATATAATAAAAATTATGACGCATGCCTAAAAATAAAATCATTCTAAGAAATAAATAAAATTTCATGGTCATTTGAGAACCCGCAGAAATCATCAAAATATTTTTTATACTTCAAATACAAATATTACAAATTTAGCACGAAATAAGTTCTATTATCTAAAAATACAAAACATAAAATTCAAGAAAATCAGACGCTTATCATTTGAACACAATTTAATTATTAACGTACACATTCTACCTCATATAGGAACACTATGTTTTGATCCTTACATTTTTTTATCAATATAATTATGATTTACTTATAATTATGTATTATATATAGTAGATTTATTTTTAGGTTTTTTATTTTTTAATATTGTATAATGTGTAAATAACGGTAGAAATATGTTCTAAATAAAACATTATGAAGACAAATTACAACACTAGTACATTTAATCAGTAATATTTTAAACACTACTACACTACTGCTGTCTCCAAATCGTGACATGAGTGAAGAGTATTTTAATCTTGTAAAAAAAAATAGGTTTCTAATACCTAAAATGCTGCGGCCGCAGTTGCGTTAATGTTAGCGATTTAGATTGTGGCCAAATGGGTCCTTATTTAAAACGTTAAAAAATAATATCGTTAACGTATAGCCACTTTAGTGTATCTGCCAATATTTAACGTCATTAATGTTGATCTCAAATAACGCATTAAACCCACATGTGCTTGAATCGACCTATCACTATCGCAGATGAAACTGCAACTAAATAATAACCATCATTTTTTTATTGCATGAGTTCAGCAGACAGCCAGACGGCCTACCTGATGGAAAGCGGTTACCATCGCCGAAGGACATTTGTAACACCAAAGGTACTACATGTGTCGCCGCTTTCGAAAGGGAGATTGAAGCCTGGCCACTAATGTCGCAACAAAACTCAAGGTTGTTATGGCGGCATGCTCTAGACCAGGGTTCCTAGCCATCCTGATGGGTAAATGTCATCTACCATACCACCTGGCTATAGGTTGACGCCTCTTACAACAGGCTGCCTGGCCGCAGAAAATTGTATTATTTCTCTATTCCTGCACGGGTTCCTGTATTATTAAAGTTCTGATATCTTCCCCTATAGCAGTCTCGTTTTTATTTTTATCCTTCCCGCCACATGACCTATTCAGACGTCCGTCTAAAAACAGCTTTCGTATTTTTGCATTAGCATAAGAATACCTCGAGCTTGTGACCTTTTTTATTAATGGCTTCACTCTTCACTGAAGGATTAAGTGAAATTTATTAGCTTAGTAAGGGCACTCAGCTTTGCACCTACATTTTAGAATGGAAACAAATGAGTCGATATTTAGGATCTTCATAAGCTTAGTTCTAACATTTATAATAGAACTGTTTGATATTTCGCCTATTTGCTTCAATAATGTGTTTGTGCTATCTTGAAAATTTAAATTTTAGATGAGAATTTTTAACAATCAAAAATTAGTTGTGTCGAAGCGAATAATAACATGGTACCTTTTTAAATACATTGTATATTGAGAGCAAAAAGTTACAGATTTTAATACAATTCTTTTTTTTAAAGTAAAAGAAATATATGTGTGAAATTCACATACGGTAGAAGTGAAACTTCAGAAAAGTAGCCTAAGAGAGAATAAGATATCCGTGCAGGAACGGAGAAAGAATACAATTTCCTGCGGCCGGGCGGCCTGTCGTAAGAGGCGACTTAACAACCCACAGCCAGGTGGTAGGGCATTTGCCCGACTGGATGGCTACCACCCCTGGTCTAAAGTATGTCGCCATAACAACCTTGAGTTGTGTTCCGGCATTAGTGACCAGGTTCCAGTCTCCCTTAAGAGAGCAGCAGCGCATTTGCAGCAACTTGGTGTTGCAAATGTCCATAGGCTATGGTAACCGCTTTCCATCAAGTGGGCCGTCTGCCTGTCTGCTGATCTCCTGCAATAAAAAAAAAAAAAAAAAGATAAATATAGAATAGGGTTTATTAGAATTATACAAACACGTGTAACACAGGTAAAAGTATAACCGAACACAACAAATCCAAACGTAATGCAGAAGGTCTTAATTCAATAAAACGCGCAAAGTCCGTCACTAATCGATTACCGAATATACACACGTCTCGCCTTGACCGTGGTTCTCCCTCGACTGCCTCTCTCTCGATCAGTCCATCGTTTTATACTGCACAAATGCAATGTACCCGTATCGTAGTCGACTTAATCCGCCACACCTGGCTAATGACTCGGTCGTAAACGGCCATAAAAGAGTATAATTAAACTATGGGCCGTATGCCAATCAATAAGTAAACAAAAGAAGACGATCATAAAAGAATTACAATTAGTTTATAAGCCGACAGGTAATAAAATGTGTTTTGATTCAGATATGCAGGTGGATTTTGTTTTTGTCGGGACTTGAGTTGTAACAATATTTATATCCAGCTCAAAAATGATTTAATATTATAATGCAAAATATTACATTTCATATATAAGATATTTTACAACGCATATTATTCATATTCCGTATTTTCACTTTGAACACATTACACGAGAGGCTTATGATAAGTAAAATAGGAAACAAATGCTCTAGTTTCAATTTGATTTATGAACTTCAAAATTTCAAAATATTTCCCCCTATAGAGGGGGATAAAGATAGCTTTACGAGCATCGTGTTCAAATTATTAAATATCTCTTTTTAGTGTCGCTTTTTCGTCGTTTCAAGTTTCAAATTGCTACAATTCTAAAGAACTTTCACGTCAAAAACACCCTATAGTAAAATTTCAATTTTACTTCTTTGGATTGCCATTCTGATCCGTTGTCCGAAGTAAGTATCAGCCCTTTGAACACCTAAAAATTCACTCCCCAAGATCTAATCACTAGTACTAAATTAAAAGTAAAAGTGATGTAAGATTTGATTAAGAAATGAAAAATTCTGGGAAGAACCGTATAGAAACTATCGGAATAATTACATGTCATTAATGCAAAATATAATTCTTAATATAACAACGATAACAAGGTATCAATTAACAGTACAGAGCGGCATTTTAGATTTCACAAAATAAACATCAAAAGAGATTAAACGTACTGTTCATATCTTTTTCCTTTTGATTTATGTGGTGACACGTCTGTCGACGGTCTGTATACGTGATTCATTTGTTACATATTTGATTAATTTACTGGTGTAAAGTTGACCAATGTTCAGTGATGTGTGTGCGCTTTTGTAAGCAAGATCTGTTTTGATTACGCATGAATAAGAATTTATAAGCGGCTTTGGAACAAAACTTCGCTTTAAAGATTAATACGTATAAAAATTGTGGCAAATCTTAAATGAAAATATACCAAGAATCTTAAAGATGCCAAGAATAATACTGTTACAACTTAGCCTCCCGACAAAGACAAATTCCACTAAGCACGCTATTACCCGACGGCATTTGAACCAATTGTAATACCTTTATGATTGTCTTCTTTTGTTTACTTATTTATTGGCATTTGGGCCATTGTCCTATTGTATTCGTTTATGGCCGTTTGCAGGCACAATTAGCCAGGTGTGTGGATTACGATTTCTAGGAAATTAAGTCGACGATACGGGCGGTCACTCTTGTATTTGTGAAGTATAAAACGACGGCAGGATGAAGAGAGGAGGCAGTCTAGCGAGAACCACAATCAAGTCGAAACTTGTGTACATTCCATAAACTATATAGTGACGGACTTTGCGCGTGTTATTGAATCGCGCATTACGTTTCAACTGATTGTATTCATAATAAAACTACGTTTTAACGGTTTTAAGCGCGGTAATTTAATTAATTTTAATTAATTTAAATTACCGCGCTTAAAACCGTTAAAACGCAGTTTTATTATGTATACAAGTCGCGAAAACTTAAGAAAATATTATGATTGTGTTCAGTTATATTTGTACATACATACATACATACATAACTTCACGCCAGTTCCCATGCAGGGTAGGCACGAATAATAGAGCGCCATTTAGGCTTATTCTTACACACCTCACTTGCTTCTTTCACAACCGTTCATGTAACGTGGCCGTTTACGGCCGAGTTATATTTGTGCCTGTGTTATACGTGTTTGTATAGTTCTAATAAATTCTATAGTAATTCCAACGGCATTTTTAATTTGAATCCCGCACTCGTAACAATACAAAACGTTCTCGTACATTCATCTGTAGTATCTGTTTGTAATGTCAAAATAACAGGTTTTTACTAAACGCATATAAAAGTATATACGTAACTTATATAAAAAAAAAACATTTTTTATAATTTGTGACTGTCTGTCTGTCTGGTTATTCCGACTAAAAATCAAATAAATTACCGCGCTTAAAACCGTCAAAACGTAGTTTTATTATCAAGCGTGGTGCTAAAATAGTGCCGTCGTCATCGGAATACTACGATGCATTTTTCTATAAATCCGACGTCGTAACAGTATTGGCTTACTTTCTATAGAGATACTTCTTATTCTTAAACACACAAAAGAAAAATATGGGTAATTGTTGTGTGGAAGAAATTGAAGCATAATCACCTGTGTAGACAGCACCGCCCCGCGCTTATATTCTGTGTATTGCGAACGTGGCCCACCTCCTCATATCCAAGTCCCAACGCTGACGACCGCTGCGGCACACCCACATTGCCGTGTAGGCAAGTCGGACAACGCTTCCGCGGCGCGTCTGCGGTACCGTGTACACGCGCGCTAAGGAAATGGGATTAGTATCGAGCCGATGGAAAGTATTTCCGTGGAAAACGAGGACAAACTATTACAACGCAAAATTTCTCTAAAGCGATAACGCGTCCGTAGAAATTACATAGTATCTTCAAAACTTTTGTTCATGAAATTTTGGTAAAAATATCAACGACCTTCATGAACATTACCATAAATTTATTTAGCATATAAACCACAAAGCTTTCAAAGCAATAACACCGTGAACATATTATTATTAAGATGCACTATTTAAACAAGTCGTGTTTGATTAACATTTAGATACATTATTAATAATTAAAAGCGCTTTGCATATTTGACGTGTACAGCCACGATGTTGTCTCGGCATTGAAACGCCATGCATTTGATTTATTACTTGAGGCTAAGTTACTGATCCGTTACTATCTTAGTATATCATGGGTAATTGTATTTTATCCCTACTGCATACTCATTTTGTTGTTGTCATACTTTTATAACGGATATGACTTTCTACAAGCAGTTATGAGTGGAAGTTTACTATCGTACAGTTGTCATTCACTTGTACAGCAAGCTTATTTTAACACGTGCAATACCTAAGTCAGTATATTTTATATAAACTTATTCCCCAGAGAAGCAAATAGAGAATAAACGATTCTGACATACGCGCCTTATCAACAATTTGGTCGTGGCCAAGTCTTATCCACACTACTTTTATACACTTGTCATATCAGTTTCCTTTTATTTTATTTACGTAAGCAGACCATAATGAAATTATTTTTATTTCGTCATATTATAGTAATTAATTGAATTGACAAATACTACGTAACATTAAACATAAACTTGATAAAATGTCCAAATTTGTCTAATACACAGAACAGTTTTTAGTTTGACAAAAATAAAGTTTCACTAGTACAAACAAAGTTTCCACATCTGGAATAATGTTATACTTAGTGCCCGTTTCACGCAGATGTAGCGATAGGTTTAATACGTTATTATTTAATACATTATTTGCGATGCGGTATTGTTATTATTTGTTGATGAAGTTAAGTATTGACTGTTAACGTACGTATTGTTACGGGTCGCGAGACTCGAATTAAAATGCCGTAAGAATTACTATAAAGTTTATTAGAACTATACAAACACGTATAACACAGGTACAAATATAACCGAACATAACAAGTCCAAACGTAATACAGAAGGTCGTAATTCAATAAAACGCGCAAAGTCCGTCACTTATTAGATTCCCGATTGTAGTACACGCGTCTCGCTTCGCTGGTGGTTCTCGCTCGACTGCCTCCTCCCTCAATCGGGCCATTGCTGTATACTGCACAAATGCAATATGTCCGCCCGGCAGCGTGGACCGAATTTCCTAGAATCAGCTTGTACTTTAAATCTGTAACACCTGGCTAATGATTACAATACAACAATAGGACGTATGTCAATAAGTAAACAAAAGAAGACGACCATAAAAGAATTTCAATGTTATTAGTTCAAATGCCGACGGGAAATAAATGTGCTTTGTTTCAGATATGCAGGTAGATTTTGTGTTTGTCGGGACCTGCGTTGTAACAGTATATACACTTATTCAGCTATTCGATAACGACATTATTTTTAACGCTATTATTTGGCCACATTCAATAACTAACACATTATCACAGATGAATATGTAACAATGTAAATTATTAAAAAAAAAATCAGTTCAGAATCCTTTAAAACCCTCCGGTGGCATACTGAGTTCATTTGTTCCAATTTCGATGCGCGTTGCAGCGCTTAATTTTGTTCGACCTAAAAAGTTTAATACGCATTAGACTTAGATTGATTTTTGTTTAAAATTCCTTTTCAATGGCCCCTTTAAAAGCGGAGACATGTGTTGTTTAAGAAATCAAGGTTTATTTAGAGATTTTATATCTTACTGTTTTATATCTTACTGTTTACCGCCTTACCGTTGTCATAAAATTAACATTACTTGTATGAAGTTAATGTCAAATTTTAACCATTAATTTCAACCACGTTTTCTATTGCCCCACTCTCCCCTGCTAAGGGAAATAGATGAATAGTAAAATAAATAAACTAGCTGTTGAGTAAGTAATGTCATTTTCTATAAATCGCGTAGATTCGAATGGTTTAAATAAAAGGCAATATTAGGTAATAAATATTATGGTGTATTACATCGCCTCACATTGAAGTTATAAACATAATAATATACACTTTTGACTTGTAAATACCTACTGAAATCGGATTGTACGTAAGTAGATTTTTAAATAAAAAAATATTTTACGAATATATAACATATGTAATTGATATAACAATTGTTTAAATACACTTAAAACTAAGTGTCAATTTAAAGTACAATTTACATTTCAGCTAGATTTAAATGAAAGAGCAATTAAAAACTGATTTAAGACTTATTTTATTTATATTGAGGTGAGGTGTGTAAGAATGGCGCTCTGTTGTTCGTGCCTACCCCGCAAGGGAACTGGCGTGAAGTTATGTATGTATGTATGTTATTTATATTATATTTATTAAAGATGACAAACAGATATAGACTAAAGTTGATGACTTCAAATGTGTATGTATAATTTAAATTACATTTTAATCTGCGACTTTAGAGACAGTAATACTACTACTCTATATACTTGATATAAATATTAAACTCAACTAGTCCTTTAATAATTTATTTTCAATATTTAAATTGTTCATTCATAAACCAGTCACAGTCACCCCCGTTACGTATCTACATGTAGTTCTACTTTTATTCATATCAAACATAGATAGATAAAATCTCTGTTGTACACCAATACATAAATGATCTTACATACTAAAAGTCGTGCAGGAACGGAGAAAGAATACAATTTCCTGCGACCGGGCGGCCTGTCGTAAGAGGCGACAAAACAACACACAGCCAGGTGGTAGGGCATTTGACCGACTGGATGGCTATCACCTCTGGTCTAGAGTATGCCACAATAACAACCTTGAGTTGTGTTCTGACTTTAGTGACCAGGTCTCCCTTAAGAGAGCAGCAGCGCATTTGTAGCACCTTTAGTGTTGCAAATGTCCATAGGCGATGGTAACCGCTTTCCATCAAGTGGGTCGTCTGCCTATCTGCTGAACTCATGCAATAAAATAAAAAAAGTACATCTTACACCTTACAAATTATGTATAAAGAGCGGTCTTATCGCAAACATAATAGTCATTATTAGATAGAGTCATATTAGAGTCATTATAGATCTGGCTGTTAGTTAATTACTTTTTTGCAAATTAGGTAGAAATTTCATATAGGCAGTGACTGGGATGACAAAATGGCATTCGTCAAAATGGCATTGATTGTTTTGTGTCATTTTTGGCACATTTATTAAAATTATCCGCGTCTATCGAAATTATATCAAAACTATTTTGACGAATTCTCTAGGTCATCTTTAAACAGTATAAAGCAAACCGGCTTTCTGCGTCTTTTTTTTTAAGGCGGGGGAAATTCTATTTACGCACAATACTGGGGCCTTTGCAAGGGATTAGACCATAGTTGATCATGGAGGCTTTACCCTTTAATAAGGGGCAATCCAAATAGTAATCAACCAGCTTGTGTGGAGACTCAGAGAAGTTGCACGGGCAACAACCACTACCTACTAAAACCACCCTCCTCCCATGTGCCCCGCGCTTTTTATGTAGGAAAGGCTGAGACTTAGAACGTAGTTACGCCCAGTCCGATCCAGCGCAAAAAGTGCCTGAATGTGCCCCGAGAATCAGAACACATCCACTTCGTCAGCGGGGGTGATGAATCCTTTGCTCCCTTGATAGCTAAAGGCCCCCTGAAGCGGTATTATTTAGGGTGGGAAGTCATGCGCATACCTGCGTCTCTGGATGCCAGCCAACCGCCGGCGTCCGCGTGGAGTACGCGCAATAATACTCCTCTCCCTATCTCGTTCGGCGGCCTCGTTGAGAGACATTACCGTCTCACAAAAAGTAACCGCAGCCTCCCAGGTATCCCTGCTATGCAGCGTGGCTTTCACCAGACTGCAGAGCGAGTTGATCGCTCCTACTTGTGTCTCGAGTTCGAAACGCTGCGGCGCCCATGCCGCGCACTCCACTAGCGTGTGAAACGCCATGTCGGGTGCGCCGCACTGGCGGCATTCCGGGGAAGGCAAGCAGCCCACAATGTGACACAGATACTTATCGAAACACCCGTGTCCGGTAAATATCTGTGTCATCCTGAAGGTCAGGGTTCCGCTTTCGCGGGTGACCCATTCCATCAGCTGCGGCCTGATTGCCTCCACCGTGTAGCCGCCGGCCGCAGGGTTTTCCAACTCTTGAGACCAGATGTCGAACATGGAGGCGGTTTCCCGCTTCCTGATGGCTTTCTGCGTCTATCTCTATATACGCCAACTCCTCTTAAACCACGCAACGGATTTTGAAGCGGTTTTCACCATCGGTTAGTTAATTTTTCACTGAATGTTTATACATATAAAAAACCTAATTAAGTTTTTATGTAAATAAAATAGAAGTACTTCCTAAGGAATGACACGTGGCGCAGGCGCTTGGAAATCTCTAGTTCACATACAAGGGGCCTTTCATAAATTACATCAACGTTATCGAAGTGTGACATTGAGTGACAAGAGGTGTGGAGGGTTCCTAAATTTCGTGACTATTTAAGCTAATTACGGAACTGCTGCTTTAATTTAATAATTTCTAGATGTAACATTGCAAAATATGCAATTAGATGCAGTATTGCAACTAGAGAGGCAGGAGTCTCACGAATGTGACCAGCTATGAAAAGGATAGGGACGGGTCGAAAAATCATTAAAATCGTGTGACGTAAATTGTGGCTGGCAAAATTTGAACTTATCAAAATATCAAACTCTAGTATAACTAGAAAAATACATGAGACTGAAAATAAAGCGAATATTTTAAATATTTAAAGTTTCGAAGTTCCAATGTGAACGTTGGAACTAGAATTAGCTGCAACGGTCTCTATTTAGAATCACTCGGCACTTAGCGGCTCACTGCGACACGTCGCCGGCGCTTTCACGCGTTGACAGTCTATCAACACGAATCGTTTGGAACAAGAAAGCTTTACGCATAAGAGTAATAATGTCGTATTGGATAACTAATTCATATGTCAAAATGGTATTTAGAATGTGTACCCATTCATTAGTGTTTTACGCTATTTTTTAAATCTGTAAGTTCACAAACATCTTTTTAACCACTAAGAACTTGATTTTATGTACCTAATACTTAGAATATAACTAAGTATATAACCTAAGTACGACAGACAGTAATAAGTTCTGTCTATTGGCGACAGACAGTAATAAGTACTGTTTGTCGCCAATATAGATCAGAATACTCTTTATTGCTTACAATATTATAAAATAAATCGATACAACACAACATATTCGTTCAAACATTGAACGAATATATTGTGTAAAAACCAACATATTATGAAAATTAATTATTTTTAATTAAAAAAATGTATATACTAGCATTGAGAATGTTGATTGCTCAAATCTTTAATAAACTTCTCAGTGTAGATAAATATCGATATTAACACTTGTCGTTAAAATTAATTCTATTTATTTTAAAATTAATTCTATTTATTTAATTTTAAAATAAATAGAATAAACCAGAGAAGAAACCAGAACGAATGCAAGGATAATGGTCGATGATGTTATGCTGGAGCAAGTGAATGAGTTTGTATATCTTGGATGTGCTTTTAGCAGGGATGGAAGGTACACCGCTGATATAGAAAGAAGAGTAAATTTGGGGAATAGTTTGAATGGAGCGTTAGGTAAACTTCTAGGCGCTAAGAACCTCAGCCAGAAGGCCCAGCTCGCCATACACAACGCGGTGCTGGTACCTACGCTCACGTATGGAAGCGAGAGTTGGGTATGGACGAGAGAGCATGAAAGTAGAGTAAACGCGGTTGAGATGCGAGCACTGCGCAAAATCTGCGGAGTGACGCTCGCGGACCGCGTTCGTAATACCGAAGTAAGAAAGAGAGTTGGTCTGAAAGAGAGTGTCGGGGTGAAGGTAAGGAAAGGAATGCTCCGGTGGTTCGGGCATGTGGAAAGAATACATGATGAAAGAATGACTAAACAGATATACAATGCAAAAGTGGATGGATGCAGAAGTCGTGGAAGGCCACGACACACCTTCCATGATCAAATTGATCGTGTACTAGCGGAGGGTGATGTCAGGAGCCTTAAGAACAGACGAGTGTGCATGACAAGAGTTATGAATGTCAAAGAAGCAAGTGAGGTGTGTAAGAATGGGCCTAAATGGCGCTCTGTTGTTCGTGCCTACCCCGCAAGGGAACTGGCGTGAAGTTATGTATGTATGTATGTATGTATTTAATTTTAATTATATCTTAATAGATTATATCTAAGTCTTATATCAACCGATTTAAATAAAGTTCTGTAAATAGCTATTAAATTTATCAGATGCAAAAGTTTTATTCAAACTAAGTACCATTAGAGAACATTTTGTGAAAATCATACATATAAATGACAAATTAAGTTTACGTCCTATTTATTCTATGTAAATCGCTTCGCAACATATTATCGCTGTTTAAGGAGAAGGAATGGCAAGAGACTCCCCGGCAATATAAATAACATAACATCAATATACCTTTATACACAAAAATGTATAAATTCACATAGGATACGAAACCAAAATTAATGTAGTCTTAAAAGTTGGAATAAATTAAAAAAATAAATTTCAGTAGGTATCGACCAGTATCTGAGAACTGCATTGGGTAGTTTTGAAGACTGGTTTTCTTCCACCTGTTTAGGTTTGTCTTATTTATTGTATATGACTGTGTTGGCTAGGAAGTGCTCATACCGGTTTTGATCCTCAACCCGACCTATGGTATCGATTATATTACAAACAATGGCTTTACATGCGACTTCGTTCTTTTAATTTTCGCATTTATGCCTCAGAGAAACTTTCATTCATCGAGCTAATCATTTTACATTCATTCACGCCTCCACGTTTAGTGCGTATTGTATACCTCTCTCAAAGATGATGACGGATTTGCTTTCAAGGCAGCGAAGAAAGAACAATCTGTCATACAAACATCCTTACGAAAATACTTTTGTATTTGTATGTTGTATGAATTGCAAATAAAATGAGACGAGGTTATGATCAAAGATATTTTTAATTTTGTTATATTTGTATTTGAATTAGCGTTTAGAAAACCACTCCGACACAGGCAAGAATTATTAGGGATAAAAAATTTAACAGTTTCGAAGTTACTTGGATTACCTATTTTAAAAATACGATTTGCTAACTGATCAAAAAATCCACAAATCACTCAATGAAAAAGTCATCACAACAATTCTAATAAATGTATTATTTCAAACTAAAAATACAATTTAGACTTAATTTCGCTCAGTACTCGTGCCAAAGCTTGGCGAATAAAATAGTCCAGTGTTTGCATTATGGATGTCGTAATAATGCAAAAATGCTACGAAATATTTGGGTCAGAACAACTGACGTGATATGACTGAAATAATTTAAAAACAAACAAACTTCCAGCGATATTTCTAGATGCTATATTTAAAATTAAGTTCATCACAGCTGTAAATAGTTTTTAATAATATTGTAAAGCGAATTTGAGGTTTATTGTTACGCTTTCACACCTTAAATAACCAACCGATCATCTTAAAATCTTGCATACAGGTTACTAAGTGTACATAAAAAAAATACACGTTCAGCCTGAAGACGATTTTGCATTTGTAGTAGTGTAATACATACAGTGAAATAAACCTGTTTGAACTAGCTAACCTCTTCCCTCTCTCGCTTATAAGTGGAGATAGAAGTGTCATGTCATTTTACACATATACCTTCTCTACTAAAAAGGTAAAATGTCTTCAAACTGGTAGCACTATACCTTACATCCAGAAAAAGTACTGTTCCCGAGGGTTATATGAATATAGCCGTAAAAATGGCGCTGCAGTCGCGTTTTTGGACCAGTAACAAACACGTCGTCATAGTGATGCGATCGAAGTTTCACTGGTACCTAAATTACCTATATTTCCAAAGGTTTTTTAAAGATTCTAAGGCTTTAAAAATGTATCGTGAAGATCTCCTTATCTGCTAAACCGTGATTCTGTAATAAACACTTTTTCACATTATTATAGTAAAGATAAAATTTTACACAACAAAGGATATTATTTAAGTTTGAGAAAAGGAACAGACTCTGTTCAGATAACGTAACACTGATCAGGCACGTACTTCATTTTATAAACCCCAAACAGAGGTTTGCCCGCGACAATATGAGCATTATCCCTAATTTACAAATAAACCACAATCTCGAAAACTGGTCTACTAGAAACATTCTACGATAAATGTAAGTGTACAAACAAAAGGTATACTCCCTTCTTTAGATATAGCTGTGCCTGGTTTCTGTAACCAGTTATAGTCGAGTTTTAAAAATGTTCATGTTTTACATTTAAGCTAAATCGCGCCAGGCAAGTCTGAACCATAACCACAGCCCAACTCCTCAGCCAAATTGTAGGTCCACGACCAACGTCAATCGACAAAAATTTTAAAGCAACTCGAAATTGATATTCAAAAACAAGTGTATACTTACAAATTCACAAATATTGAGTTATGCTTGCATTATTAAAATTGAAAAATACTACATTTTTATAACAAACAAATAACATGATGACATTATTTCAATATTTTACAAGTATAGTACTCTAGAAAACGATCATTACATACACATACCTAATGATCGTATTCCAGAGTACTCATTAATAACCCGGTACCTTGCGTAATCGATACAATTTTTATGTTACGTGACCATATAATGCCTCTTCTAAAATAAAATTTTATATGGGTGGTAATTTTGTATATATCTGTGGAAATGTGGTTACAGTATAATTTATGAACTACGATGACAATACTAGGTAATGCAAACGCGTATTAAGAAAAACTGAACCTCGCGGTCGTCGTCAGCCGACCTTTGTCTCATTTCATCACTCTACAGATTCATCAGCACCATCGGCTACCAGTCGTGGGAGAATGTATCTAATCAGAAAATTAAACTATATTGTTAAACCATATGAGCAATGAGCATCTAAAACAAAACGAGCATACAATACATAAAAGTCATAAATTTAAAAGTCACTCACATAAATTAGTTGGATGGTAATACATGACGACGCGTGATTTTATACGTAATATTACAGTTTGTAAGTGCGACAGTAACAGTCTTACCGGTGAATTTAGTTCTGATTAAAATGAACATAGAATAATCAATCATCATATTAATTTCAAAGTGGCTGGTTGTATCTTCTTCATGGGCTTAGAACGTGCGTAGATTTTTATGATATCTGATATGATTATGGTAACATTTATAAAATGCTGAGGTGAACATCTGCGTAGCTCAAAATATGCAAAAGTTTCCACGGGTTAGTTTTATATGAAGGAGGAACCGTGAGATTGGTGTATATTTGCAAATAGTGGAGATGTAGGGAGGAAGTATGTGAAATCAACTATTTCGGGCCCATACCCGACGTAGTGCCCGAGATTATTATGGAGTGTATAACGAATAGAGATGTCCGAAATTGTATCGATTTATTTGCAAAAAGATTAACTTTTGTTTTTTAGCCCATTGAATCTTAAACTAACTTTATAGGTTAAAAGTCCTTTTACTTAATGTCTGTTGGCAGCGCAGTTAAGTCACATATTATGCAAAACTAACGAGCTATAGTAGGTGGAATATGTTCGTTCACTATCTCTTGAAAGAACCATATAAATCAATAAAACGATCTTAATATAAATTTAGGTACTTAACTTTGGAAAAAAAACATTACCAGATGCTTCATAATTCCGTAGTAAAATTAAAAACATACTCTTTGCTTATTACAATTATATTGAAATACTTACGTATGCTCTATTTAGGATTGTAAAAATGTCGATTGTTGTTGGTCAGCTGTTGATTGCACTAAAACCAGTGCATTAACAAGTGATGTCTTTCGATAATCGATAAAAACACGCAGTTGTGGACAACACTATTTTTGGAGCGCGTTCACCTGCGATCGAGGTGAAGGTTACACACCGCGTGAACCAAATGCGCCTGAACACAAATGTCAATGTAAATAAAATTGTTGGTATTCTCGTCATAGCGGCCATCTTGAATTTCGGCTTAACCGGTTTTCGAGAACCCCATCTCGAGATGAGTCCCTCGGAATGTCGACTTTACCGGATTTCTTTCATATTGTCATGGTTGCTATTTAAACTCGAAAAACGTGATGTCATCGTAACAAATTATTGTTAATTTTATCATCATTTCGTAAATTATATCCAATGTCAAACATGTCAAGAATCGTTAGTGAATACAAAAGACGCGATTGTACGTAGGCTCACAGCTATTACTGAAAAACGGATTACCGACGTTCATACTCGATGTTACTTGATTTAAATATTTAAACATGGAACTTGTTAAACGCGTATTAACAAAAAAAGGAACAGATTATAAAAGCCATAATAAAAGAAAAAATACACGCCATCCCAAAGTCGCAGGCACGTCGGTTGGGGTACCCTAATAAAATGGTTTTAACGGCGACTGAAGTGCTATTTTAAAAACTTATATCGCTTTCCGCCCTTCCGAGTCAGAACAAAGGTACCAATTAAGCTCCATAATCGCCAGCGCCTTTATAATTAATACTACAGAAATTAAGACTCGTCCATTGAAGCACAGTGCAGTACAATACAAACTATACAAAAAAATACACAATCGTAGCTTTGTTTTCTACCGAACATTAATTATGAAGTAAAGAGATTAGTTTACACAATGTCGTAAAATGTAAAGTAAAAAATATCAAACCTTAAGTAATTGTTATTAAAATCCTGAATCTCGATATAAACTTATTTTAATATCGATCAAATTGTACATTTTCAAGATTTCTTATAAAAGGTTGGTATCGACGAGAGATTTCCAAGCATATTTTTAAGATTACACCTTTTGCGATTCGTCGCACATTTATTTTTATCTTTGTAACTGAACGCCGTAGTAGGAATATTGAGGCTGTCTCAAACGGTCTTGCTTTGTTGTAATGCGGAAAGATCGTGGTAATTTACGTGTTGCGAACAACAAAAGAATTGCCTACGTAATAACATAACATTAACTATTTTTTGAATGCGTTAATGTCTTATTAATTCTTCCTATAATTTTTATTTACGTTTGACAAATTTACATACAATATGAAGCTACACTTCCTTATACATGGCTTAATATTCAAACAGTCTTTTAACAGATTCAATAAAAAAAAAACAATGACTTGAATTGATTGCTTAAAGGAATTAGATTTATATTATAATATTGCGTAAACGATACATGTTTGAATATTATAATAAGCCCGGTTATTTTATAGGGGCCCGAATGTTGCGCAATTAAAAACTTAAGACCAAAACACCCGCTTATCCGAGATAAGACGATGAGATGGGTATATGGTGTATTGACATTGGATAAAGTTGGGAAATGTTGACAACGACTGAGGTATAACACAATGTAGAGGAAGAAAATTTTTTGACGAAGAGAATATTAGACTAGACGATAAATGGATTGTGTGAATAGTGTCTAAGATTTAGGAAATATTAATGTTGAAAAAATTAATAGTTTATAGGAGAGAGAGCTCACATCAAAGACAAAGTCGTCCATAAACTAAGAAATTCCACGAAAACTAATTAATGTCATTGCAAGCATTCGTCATTCACGTGTAACTACTTTTTGTATGTACGACTATAAAATGGTGTCGTTAATTGAAGAGGATACATAGGACAGTTTAGTATGAATGTAGTTTGATAGCGCAGTGGAGGGCAGCGCCGAGCTGCTAACGAGGGGAAAAGTGCCTATTTCCGAGGCGTAATGACGTCGTGACAACCCCCTGACACTACGTCCGCTCCAGCCCAGTGAAGGCCAACGAACTATATGCTATGGTATCTTATCGCTGTACGAATCCATGAAGCATTTTTAGTTTCTTAGGATCCACGTTGAGCTTGAAAAGTTGTTTTAGGTAGTGACATATCATACCCTCGTTGCTAGCACAAAACGATGCCAATAAATTAAAACAATATTCGCACCTATCTAGCTATTTACAAAGACACAATACAAAAATGGATGCAAGAAAAAAAGACGACTACATTAAAATAATTTACGCAGAATGTTCTAAAGAAAAAATAACTGATATATACTTCGAAGTCATCAACAGAACTCATAAGAAATCGGATTCTTAAGTATAATAAGAAACCTTAAAACCCAAGGATAACAAAAATAAGTATTAAACTTCTGTAGGTAAAAATGAAATACATAATACAAATAAAAAGTTCTTCGTCCGTATTCGAAGCGAGATCTCAAACTTCAATAATTTTAAATCTAACATAACTACTAAAACTTCCAACGTATCTTGGTCGCATCTGTTTATCTTAACATATAATGAGATACTAAGTAGTTCACTAGGTTTCAATTGATGAACAATCACTTTACTCTGTATTTGATCGAACGTTTTGATATAATTAGGTTTATTATTGTCTTTGGTTACGTTGGTCTTACCTTATGACCGCTCTTAAGTACAGATGGCGGCGCAATAATCGGTTTTTAATACAAAATTAGTTACTCCGCATCCTTCTGAAGAGACCATTAATATAGTATGTGAATCAAAATATAGTTCTTGTCTTACCACGTTGGCAAATTTAAATAATATAAAATTGAACATACGTCTTAACCATTTTAAACACTGTTATAAATTTATTGTTTCCAGTTTAACATTTTGACTTTAGCCTGAAATCGTGATACAGAATAACCTAAAAAGTAGTCGCAACGACTAAATACAACAATATGTGTAAAATAGTAAAGAATGTTAAAAAAATATATATAAAAATCTCGTGTTTGGGATCGAACTCCTCCACAACGGCTTAACCGATTTTAATGAATTTTATTTGTATATTTGGTAAGTATGAGAATAGGTTGTAAAGTATTTTTCACAGTCCTATGGTGTTTTTTTATGGCAGAACAACGTTTGCCGGGTCAGCTAATATACCTGTATAAAGTAAATGAGCGGCGGTATAAACTTACCAACAGCTTGACAGTATTGCTTACCTGCAAAGAGAAAAGTACATATAAAATAATCATGAAATAAGATAAAATGCAATTTGTTTACATAACAAGTACAGGGATCATAAGATAATTTAACAATACGAGGATATTTTAGAGGAGCGTCTATTTTTTTTTAACGAGGGGAAATCCGTTTTATTATTTTCGACCGCGGCGGAAACTCGGTGGGGGGTGTGGGATTCACCATGATGGAGTATCACTAGCACCACAAGCAAGAAGTGCTATTGCCATGCCGAGATCAGGGATACCCACTAAAACCCCTCGGTGTTCCGTCCTTCGCTCTTGTACCCAGGGGCGGATTTAGAAATATGACTCCTGTAGGCTATTCAAACTTTACCGCCCCTACCGATAAATCGATACCCTAATTCACAATCATATATACTCGTATTAATTAGATCATTTTTTTTCAATGAAATTGTAACTTTATGATTTGTGTACATATCGTGAGACGTGTATAGTCTTGAATTAGACCTCCTTTTTACCGTAGCTTGAAAATTATGTAAGACATAATATATATAAAAATTGGCCCCAAATTTGCCGCCCCTCCAAAATCTGCCGCCCTAGGCTCCAGCCTACTCAGCCTATTGGTAAATCCACCACTGCTTGTATCAGGGCCACAAGTACTTGGCATAGCCATTCCGTAAGCCCTAGCAGGCGGTGGCTCATAGGGCCTCTTCCTCTGCTAGGAGGTTATAGAAGCGTCCAAGCGCCCTATGTGGTGGGCCGCAGTGAAGTTCTTTTAGCCTAGCTCTAATATTTTACTATTATTATTTATCTAGCTGATTTCCGCGACTTCGTCCACGAGGTGCAGTTTTTTAATTATACCACGGGAACTCTTTAGTTTTTCAGGATCAAAAGTATCCTGTGTGTTGACCAGGGATATAAGCTACCACCATACAAAATCCCCAGGCCCCAAATTTGCCGCCCCTCCAAAATCTGCCGCCCTAGGCTCCAGCCTACTCAGCCTATTGGTAAATCCACCACTGCTTGTATCAGGGCCACAAGTACTTGGCATAGCCATTCCGCAAGCCCTAGCAGGCGGTGGCTCATAGGGCCTCTTCCTCTGCTAGGAGGTTATAGAAGCGTCCAAGCGCCCTATGTGGTGGGCCGCAGTGAAGTTCTCTTCGGTTATAAGCTTTCTTTTTTCTAATAAAATGTACGTCTTAATGTAAATTATAAGCTTACATCTATAAGTAAACGTATAATAATAAAAGATAGATAAGTGTTAGAACAAGGGCGTCGACCTCCCAAGAGTCCGATAGACAATATCCTTTGCCTTAATAAGGAAACCGTCAATCATCATTTGCATCCTGCATGTATAGATTAATGTCATTGATTCCTCGTGAATAATGTAACCATAAGTTCGGATTTTTCCGGAAAGGTTCGGTATTATAGCATTTATCTAGCATGTGGGGAATTTTGAGCTATCCAACCATTTTATCTTATAAATAAAAAAAAATTAGGGAGCAGCTTATTGGATGAAGTAAGTGGTAGTTCTGGCACGTTGAATTTAGTTATGCAAAGATGAATATTGTGCAGTTTTTGTCATTTGGATAAAAATACAAAAAACAATTTGAAATATTATTTTTCAAAAACTATTCCACAGACCTTGTTCAAACCAACGTTTGTTGAATGTATTTTTTAAATCTACCTGGAATTTTTCAGAAGTTTCCACTGTCGTACAAAAAGTTAGACGGGTATATTGACTACACATTTGTGAAGATTACTGTAGACGTATGTAAAATACTGCTTTGCCCTAAATTATGTCCATATAGCTATAGCTAAAGCTTTGAAAGAAGGTTGTTAAAACTGTATCACCACACATAAGTATAGACAGACGGACATAACATTTTATAACAGTACTATTATTGCCAAAACAGCTACAGAGCCTTAAAAACGAAATATTATTAGTACAATTCCACTCTTTACGTTATATTAATACAATTACGAAATATATTTAACATAAACAGGCCTTTCTTTATTATTTAATATACCTGATGTGATATACTACTACGTGATATACTAAATTAATATGTTTAAAAGGCCTGAAATTCAAAATAATGAGGAATCAAAAATATCCAGAAATTTAGTCTTTTCATCTGTTAGCCTCTAGTAGACTCATGAATGGCTTAAAGTTGATTTGCATTTTTAACGATATGTCGCATTTCTAACTATAACTAGGTATATCGATATTATTTCGAGTAGGAAAGTTATATCTGCATGCACAAGCTCAGTTCAAAAGTTATCAACTTGATTTGAAAAGTTTTGCATTTAGTGACTTTTAGTTCTGTTTACTGAGATAAACTCGTGTGGTACAACTGTGTTCATAATATATCATGGCGTATCATACAGTCGTTGGATATAATGACGGCTTTTGCGAAATGCTCGATTTGAACTGTATCTTCAAACTCCATCGAAACAGGATATTGATTTGCGTCAGAGATATGCTGTAGTGATATAATATGCCACAATCCTTTATCGCGTATTTCATTATCAGCAAGTAAAGGTAGACGCGCCTAAAGCCATGGCCACACTTCTACCTACAAGTAGATACGGCGCATTAGCGGTCTATTCGTTCTCTACCTGGTATAATTGATTTCAGTTTTTTCCTACTCAATTTATTTCAGCCGGTTCTGCTTTCCCACTCAATATACCTACTACACTTTGCAGAAAGAACGCCTTCAAGTGTCAGTCCATTAGTTTCGTTTTTGTTAATAATCGACAGACAAACACTTATTGTATAGCTGCAAGCTAAACGAGTTACGCTTGTGTTATGATCCCAGATTTTAGGACCATAGTAACTAACGAAAAGTTCGTATATGAAATTTACTATGCCAGGTTCCCAGTACATCTGTTCTATATAGCTGGACGGAAAAATGTAGAACATAGACGCCTTGGGCTTACAAGTCGTACTTTACAACGCCAGCAATCACTTTCCTTAATTTTTAAGAAATGCCTACCATTAATAATAATAATTAATAACTTTAAGTGATTAATACAATATGCAGAATATTGAGCCAAGTGCGATTTGACACTAGGAAGACAATGACCATTGACCTGATTAGCTCTACAAGCAATTCGTTACATACATACATACATACATAACTTTACGCCAGTTCCCTTGCGGGGTAGGCACGAACAACAGAGCGCCATTCAGGCTTATTCTTACACACCTCACTTGCTTCTTCGACATTCATAACTCTTGTCAATTCTTTACAATTTAAAAAAAATTGTCATCGTAAGACTACTTGTGTAAACAAAAAACTAAAGAAATAACTCGGACATGTCTACGAAAGTGATTATTTCCGGGCAAAGTTTAAGACAGAACCTTTAAATAATTTAAAAAACCTTTAATATAGAAAACTTTTAATTGACTCAAAGTTTACAACAATAATAATTAAAACTGGTTACTGAAACAAATACTTAGTCTAAAACATCAGGCCGTTACAGGGCAGCTTTTGAATTCAGATTTATTTAAAAAGTTAACCCTTGGATGAATCGGACCGCTGTCTAACTTATATTGGGAGTAAAAGGCCGGCTAGTATAAACCATTATACAGGACCCGCAAATCAGTAAATCCACTTTTGGATTATTAAATTTAATTGCTTAATATTTTTAAGTATTTTTCGATTGCTACTGCTGCTCCATGACCAAACTGATCGTGTACTAGCAGTAGGTGATGTCAGGAGCCTTAAGAACAGACGAGTGTGCATGACAAGAGTTATGAATGTCAAAGAAGCAAGTGAGGTGTGTAAGAATAAGCCTAAATGGCGCTCTGTTGTTCGTGCCTACCCCGCAAGGGAACTGGCGTGAAGTTATGTATGTATGTATATACAAATATAACCGAACACAATAAATCCAAACGTAATGCATAAGGTCGTAATTCCATAAAAACTAAAAGTTTCCCGATTGTAGTACACTTGTCTTGCTTCGCTCGTGGTTATCGCTCGACTGCGTCCCCCCCCCGATTGGGGCTTTGCTTTATACTGCACAGATGCAATATGTCTGCCCGGCCGCGTGGACCGAATTTCCTAGAATCAGTTTGTACTTTAAATCTGAGACATCTAGCTAATGAGTCTACCGCAATGGCCATAAACGAGTACAGTAAAACAATGGATTGTTCTCTAGAGTAAACGCATGCCAATAAATAAGTAAACAAAAGAAGTCCAAATGCCGAAAGGTAATAAAATGTGTTTTCTACAGGTATACAGGTGTGAATTCGTTTTTGTCGGCGTCTAGGTCGTAACAACATAATAAAAAATGTATGCTGTATTATTATTTGATTTTTCATTTCAGATTAAAATCAATTTCAAACTGTTAGCCCGTACTTACTTACAACCGCATTGCTGTCATACCTATAGCAGATTCTCTTAACATTTTACTTCAAAGATACGTTTATGGGTATTAGTATTAAAGTCTATGACTGCTTTTAGGTTTTCATTGCAGTTGAAAAACATTCAGATTACCACCTAGAGGACTAGGAAGTATAGGTATTCATCTTATTTTTCATTTTTATTCTGTTCCACTACTTTGTAGTGTCCGCGTTCACTAAAATATTACAAATAATAATTTTATAATAAAAAATAATACGATCTACGTCAATTTACTGGGTATGTCGTCTTTGTACCAAAAATACGCACATAAATTTAACATTGTATTTCTCATTTAATACAGATAATTTCTTAGGCAAGTAAGAATAATAATAATAAAAGTCATACGCAAAAATAATAAAACAGCGATTTACAAAACTGCAGGAATGTTTGAGGGTTCTAAGGTTAATGACATACATAATACACTTTTTAACTACAAATATACATTTCAGATCTCCAGACATGTCTACACAAATCATGTCTCAAATATTGAAACAGAAAATTATTATTATACACAAATGTTATTTTCAAGAAATGTTGTTGATTGAAATCTAACTACCCACCTGAATTTCAAAACACGTATATTAATTATATTTCGAATAATAGTACATTATGGTACAAGTGTGTAACATTGGTGATTACCGCCGAGGCGCCATTGAGACTCGAGCCGTAGGCGAGGGTCTTAAGAGAGCCGAGGACGGTAATCATTAATACACACGTGTATCATACGACGTTTTTCAACACACTTGTGAGTAAAATAACAACAAAAACTCATTTTATTTAGTAGATAAAAAAAGTTATATATGAGTGAAAGTTTTATTTATTAAACACGTACGAGTTAAAATTATCTATTTAAATAAGAAGTTGCATGAAATGAGCAAGCAATAGGAACATTAATTTATTTGTTCTATAGAACACGATCTTTTTTTTGAATAAAAACTTTTTTAAGAACAAAGCAACTCAACCAATAAAAGTATTTTTTCAACACACTTGCTCATAAAGTGGCTCTATGGTCACCGCAATTAGGCACAGAATGACACCCATAATCAAACTGTGACTAAAAAACATTATAGATCACTAATGAGTTATAGATTTTTTTTAAATTTTATTGGTTGAGTTGCTTTGTTCTTAAAAAAGTTTTTATTAAAAAAAAGATCGTGTTTTATAGAACAAATAAATTAATGTTCCTATTGCTTGCTCATTTCATGCAACTTCTTATTTAAAAAGATAATTTTAACTCGTACGTGTTTAATAAACAAAACTTTCACTCATATATAACTTTTTTTATCTACTAAATAAAATGAGTTTTTGTTGTTATTTTATTCACAAGTGTGTTGAAAAACGTCGTATGATACACGTGTGTATTGATGATTACCGTCCTCGGCTCTCTTAAGACCCTCGCCTACGGCTCGAGTCTCAATGGCGCCTCGGCGGTAATCACCAATGTTACACACTAGTACCATAATGTACTATTTTCCAATATGCTTACATTCGTATATATGAAACATATTCGACTGTGTGTGTGTGGCAGAGATAACTCATAAAGAAATTTTTGTTGCGATACATATTTTTAGATTATTTTAAATTGTATCGTATTTATTGTTATATATCGATTACATAACATATTATTTATTTTAAAGGAGAGGCGAAAGAAAGAAAACGAAGATTGTAAAAAAATGTGAGTGATTTTAATATTTCTTTTCATTATGTTGATATTTTTATAAGGGCAGTAGGTTTAGTCATTTTGAATCAATTAATCGTGTGGTGTAAAAGTATTATTATATTGTTACGAGTACGGGAATCGAATTAAAATGCCGTTGGAATGACTATGAAATTTATTAGAACTATACAAACACGCATAACATAGGTACAAGTATAACCGGACGCAATAAGTACAAATGTAATGCACATTTCAATAACACGCGCAAAGTCCGTCACTAAAATGTACACACGTCTTGCCTCGCTTGTGTTAATGCTTTGACTGACGATCTCTCCATTGGGCCATTGCTTTTCAATGCACGGATATAATATGTCTACCTGGCAAGCATCGACGCAATTTCCCAGAAAACGTAATCCGCACACCTGCGTAATTATGCCTGCTAACGACCATAAACGAGTAAAATACATAATAGGCTGTTTACTTATTACAAATTTTAAACACAAAGTAAACAAAAGAAGATAGTCATAAAACAGTTTCAATTTTATTAGCTCAAACGTCCGGCGGGTAATAAAATGTTAGTTTTGTCTATAATTATACAGGTGGCCCAAATTGTAACAATATTATTAATTGTTGAAATTCATTCTCATAAATCGATTATGGTAGGTAATCGATAACTTATTATATTTCTGAACTTATTTTTAAGATTTCTCATCTTCCAGATAGAATTTGGGGCTAATGTTTTCCATTCTGTGCTAGAAAAACGTAACATTTTTTTTAAGCCATGTCTCAACTCATTACATTTCTTTGGCCCAAAAGTCCTCGTCTCCTTTATGCTTTTTGTTTCCATACACAGTTTTATATTATTTTTAAATGCAAATAATATATCGTATATATTGTGACATATGCCGGTAATATAACATATTTAATCTTAAATTTAAATAAAGAAGGTTTACCAGCTCTAGTATTTCAAATAAACTACTTCGGGATATGAAAATAGACTGCGGCGTTTTACCTTAATGATAAGCGGAAATATCTTTTTAATGACTTAACTCCGCTTTTCGCTATTAGCTTTTATATAAAAAATGATATTAGAGTAACATGAATTGTCTTTCAATATACAATACCGTAACGTCCTCAAACATCACATAGTAAACTGGTATGAGTCATTACAGCCTAAAAGCGCGGAGATAATGTATTCACACGGACAATTTACTTTTAATTAAAGCGGAACGGATCTTTCCTCGGCCCATTGTTGTTGCTGTCATCCCGCCATGTTGTCATTTCATTTTGTTTTCAGATGAGTTGCTGGTGGAAGAAATTTCATACAAATACAATGTATCATCTACTTTTGAATATATTTTTAAATTGCGAAGCCGGCAAACATGTTACCGTCGTCTATAGACACTAGTTGTGAGTATAAGAACATTTCTTGCAGTTCACGAAGGGCTTTACTCGTCGTATGACGGAACGATCAGTTGCGAGCATATCTTCCAATTTTACTTTTGTACTTTTTTTTATAAATATGTACTTACTACAAGTAAAGCCCGCTAGCCTCCGTGAATTACAAGAGCTGTATACCTATAGATTAAATACTTTAAGATTTTTTAAAATAAAGTTAATAATGAATAAATAGCCGTCATAAATGCCCATTTTTAGAATATTTGTCAAGCAGTCTAATTATTAGTCAGTCAATAGATTCCGAAATGGCTTAACAGATTTCAATGATACATTTCAGGTTAAAGCACTTTATTTCTCATAAAATAATTTTCACAATTCACTTAAGCTATGAGAATATTTATAAGTTATTAAAAATAAATTGAAACTTATAACGAGATAGAAAGCACAAATACTAAAATAGCAGGTAGATTTGATTTATTGTTTTGTACCAAAAAAATCTAGGTTTCGCGAAAGTGTCATTGTATAACTTGTAAGTTTTTAATTATTTTTTTATAACGTATTTTTTTATATAAGTAATGTCTAATATATAAATATATAATAATAATAATAATAAACCCGCAGGGGGCTTTGTGGCGAAGCCTTAGGTGAGTAGCGACACCTCGTACCTGACTCCGGGGGCCAAGGCAAGGCCCCCGCCTCCGTGCTTGCCTTAACCAGCCGGCACGGAGTGGAGATCGCTAGAGCTAAGACTCAAGCTCCAGGGGTGGAAGTGATAAATGGCCTAACGTCGGAAGTAGCTTCGGTGAACCTGCAGCCCACCTCTCGACACCCCTTAGCCACTCACACCCATGTTGCCCCTGTCTTTATGGCATTTTCTGGGGCCCATGCAGGGAGTGGCGAGTCACCGTCTGCCCATTTTTCCATGTTCCCTGAACATTGCGACGGGCATACGCCATAGTCCCCATATTTCCAGACCCCTAGTACCATTAGCAGTTCACCACAATAGCCCGGTACTTTTTGTCCTCATTTTCCACAATAGTCCTACACTAGCCGGGGCTTGTCCTTGGGTGCATTACTATATGGTGTGGACAGGGATAATCGCCGGTCAGTGTCACGCCACATTTATATTAAATTTGTCAAGGGGCCTCTACGTGTTGGCCTTCCCATGGCCCCACGCAAGCCCCTCAAAAGTCCGGGCCATTTTTATGGCCCGTGGTCTTGAAAGACATACAGTATAATAATAATAATTTTATTTCAGACACAAAGATCCATAATTTCAACTAACTTTTACAACTTATTATTATAAAATTAAATTAAATTAAAAAAAACCTTCAAAATAACAATAATAAAATTAACAAAAAATGTCCATCAATCAGTCAGTCAGTCGGTCGGTCAGTCCTTTAAAGCAATTTTATTCACATATATTTATTTTTTCATCAAATTAATTATTATATCTATGCAGCAATCTGCAACCAGTCCCAATACATTTACATATATAATATATATTATGATTTTAGTAAATATTTAAGCATAATAGTACAGGTAAGTTTTTTATTAGCTCTAAGTATATAAAATCTATGTAAATTTATTTAACTATGTCACTATTACCTTCAATAATATAATTATTATTAATAATATAACGTACAGTTTACCGTGACGTCGCTCTAGGTTCAAGCGGAAGACCAGCGTTGGTCTACTAACAGATCGACATTTTTGCTGGGCTTGATCCAATTTTTAGGACATGTATATATTTCTTGATAGTTGTGGTTGTTTTCTCTTTTTATTGCACTTTATTTATTACTTTAAATGCGTTTATTTCTCATGTATATCTTCGTCATAAAAAAACCTGTTTTCTTCCTTTCTTTCTATATATTTTCAGTTTACTGATTTCTTTGTCTATTTTTGATGACTGAATTTATATTCAATTTCATTAATTTAAATATTTTGTAAGACATGATTTTTTTAGGCATTTTTTAAACACTTGTATGGATTGTGTTTCTTTAACGGTATCATGCAGTTGATTATATATTAGGAAGTAAAACAGTAATTATATCGTAACTTTTCATTTGGATAACTTGTTGGATTCAGAAGATATGAATAATCCAGGTCCTCCGCGAACCAATTGGCAGGCGCACCTAGTTAAGAATATAATAAATTCTAAAATGTTTGTTACATTTTTTATACGTTTAGAAGGCCAGTGTACATCGATGTTAATGGAAAACAATCGTGTTTTATTGTACTCGTAAGGTTTGATGGGCAAATAAAAGTGTTCACCTTAAGGGAAGGGCCGGTGCCTTCACGATAATGTCTGCGGGATTCTGTGCTTAAGACACCCTTTTAGGTTAGTCGCAAAAAATCAACTCTCCTTTATTCATTCAATATTACCGGTAATCTTCTTCACGATGGACATTCCCTCGATTTAGGGAGGGTTATGTATGAGGGATTTATCGGTAAGTCGTTAGTCATGAATTTTTATGATCGTAGAGTTATTTGTTTAATAACGCTTTCCAAGCAGCTTTGGTTGCGTACATTCCACTCTTAAATATATTTATTTATTACTAGCTGATGCCCGTGACTTCGTCCGCGTGGTGCGGTTTTTTAACTATCCCACGGGAATGCTTTAATTTTGCGGGATCAAAAGTATCCTATATGTTGATTAGGGATATACGCTACCACCATACAAAATTTCAATTAAATCGGTCCAGTCGTTTCGGGGATTAGCCGGTACAAACAGACAGACAAACAGTTAAACAGACAAACAGAGAAACAAAAACATTAAAAAAAACCTAAATTAGAGTTCTATTTCACTTCTTACATCCCCCTGGCTCGGTTTTTATCAATTTTTTTCATTGTACACAAATTCGACCTCTACAGTTTTATTATATGTATAGATTAACTGTCAACAGGAGATGCGTCATGTAGATTGTAGATTCAATATGTATTGTTATAAAATTAGTGTAACACAAAAAATGTAGGACTCTTTGAGGTCCTGGAATCAGAAGGCTGATTCGTAGTTTGTGCTACGAATCAGCATTGCCATGCAGCGAGACAATGCAGCCAGATTTTAGTTACTAAAAAGATAAATCTACAAGCCATACTGTATTTAAAAAAACGGAATTTGTGTCGTTTTAGTATCACGCTAAAAGGTTATTTTCAGTGCAAGCAAATCTTTGTTTGCGCTGAAAATCACCGTGGTGTCGAATATAATTCCGATATAGTAATAAGCTGAGTGCAAACCTTGTTTGCTGAAAATTCGGCGTATGAATTCTCAAAATAGGCTGTATATTTAAATCATAATATGTAATTAACGTAAGTACGCCGCTATTTCTTCAAATAAACTTTTTCTTTCTGTCTATCTTTCTTTCTTTCTATACCCAACCATTATTAACATTATTTGGAATTAAGATATGAAATAATGTTCCTGGTAATTAAACTCCTAACCTATATCATAACATTCTATACATGCAGTGTCTGTATATTGAAGCTTAAAAAAAAACAGCTGGAATAGAAACTGCAATTTTTAGAATTTTTGTCTGTCTATCTGTTTGTTCCAGCTAATCTCTAAAACAGCTGGACCGATTTTGAAGGGACTATCATTGGCAGATAGCTGATGTTACAAGAAGTAATTTAGGCTACATTTATTTTAGAGAAAATTAAGGGCCAACGTGCACGCCGCCGCCATCGCCGCACCGGAACTCAAATTAAATTCCACGCGGACGAAGTCGCGGATAACAGGTAGTATTTTATAATTATCTCAAATATTTTTAATGAATCAAAAGTATTCTATGTTCATTGTTCATCTTTGGCGTGATAAAACAAGTTTCATGAAATCTACTTACATTCAAGGTCTTGAAGGGGGGACAAACAAAAATGATACGTCGGGACTTGTCTTCACAATTAATGTAATTTCAATTCTACATTCAATTACTAAAGGAAATATTTCTTACGTTTTAGTAAAACAGTAAAGTAAGCAATGTGCTAAATATTTCCACGGTAATGAATTTGTTAAAAGCGCTATTATTTTATGATAAAAGTGTCCTCATTCCGCTTGTTCATAGTTAATTTTCGCTTCATTTTGTATCACAGCGTTTAATTAAACATCTCGTACGTATAAGGGACAGTAAAACTGTTTAAGTAGTATCCACTACTACCGTCATAAGAAAATTGTTCCCGAATTTTATGGAATGTTTTTATGTAAAAGGATAAGAATTACCTTAGATTGTTTTAGTTATCGTGGCTACTGATCGTGTACTAGCAGAAGGTGATGTCAGGAGCCTTAAGAACAGACGAGCGTGCATGACAAGAGTTATGAATGTCAAAGAAGCAAGTGAGGTGTGTAAGAATAAGCCCGAATGGCGCTCTGTTGTTCGTGTCTACCCCGCAAGGGAACTGGCGTGAAGTTATGTATGTATGTATGTTTTAGTTATCGCTATTTACAATCTTATTGTATTTTGTTAAGATATTTTCTCCTTTGGCTTTCTACGCAAGGGCTTATAAAAAAACATAATACGGTGTCCCGTAGCTTTCATCTTCTTTAAAATTTTCGGGAACAAAATATATTTCATTTAAATAATGAAAAAGTGCCGTTTTGTATTGATAAATTAATATCTTGGAATTAAAACAAAAAGCAGATAAAAATATTTTGTTGTAAATGTCGTGCTTCCTTGAATCATATTATAAGGTTATATAGCCTGTAATTAGTGTATCTAACTTTCATCAACATAATACAATCAATCAATCAATTATATACACTTATATAAAAAAATATGTAAGTGTATATATAACGAATAAATTTGAACATAAAGTAAATTTTCATTGGTTTTTAAAGCGAAAAACACTTTTACATAAATAACATCACAAGCTTAACAACAATACACAAATAAATTTTCTGTAAAAGAAGTGACAACTAACCCTTTACCACATCACAGCATTACGTAATGTATATTCCTAACATTTACGATATTTAAAAGTCCATTCAACAAATATCTACTACTTTCTACGTACACGTATAATAAATGCTGACTAAAATAGCCTTACACGTTTTTAAGGAAAAGAAAGTTATCCGTAATCGTTTTTACATATTCATAGTGATGTCAGTGTAAATTTAAACGCGTCTCAAATGCACGTCTGCGGGAATTTGAATCGCAAATGGCTGACATCTGCATTTTACTCACCGAGATTTCTACTGCCCTCTTAAATCCTGAATAATAATGACGGTCCAGTTTTTCATAAGGTATTATGGGATATGCCAGCTCAATAATTTTGCATAAAAACTAGTCTTGAAACTCCTAAACTGTTTAGTAAATAAAATAGGTTTTCAACTATAGCATTCTACATGAACAAATAAATAAAAAGTACCTATCTTATACTTATCTATTTTCGTTAGCAAATATATCTACCAAACTTAATTATAATCGGTTATTTGGTAAAGCAGTAGACAACAAACAAATAAAAAAATTAACATAGATATATTTCACAAGCACTTTTCACGCAACTTCACTCGCGTAAACTTTTAATCTATATCTCTCGGAAACTGTCACCATTTCCGACATAAAAATTCCAATTCATTTATTTATATAAACTTATTTCTAGGCCTTATATAATTATACCTAAAACTTATGGTAATAACACATTTTGAATTAAAATGAAGGCTACAATTTTGTTTGGCGGCGGTTGCTGCACTAGACCTCTAGGTCTGTATCGCGGCACCCAACAAGTATCCCATCCCAAAAATTATCCCATATTATCCCTGTTATCCAAATAATATTGACACCGATTTAAAAAAAGTCTCAAGAACAAGGATTATCTCACGGGCATTGATATATGTTGGTCAATAAGAGTATATCAATAGATATACCTACATAAGTAATTGAAAGTCTGAAATAATCGATACACAGTACATTGCATACGTATTTCGTAATAATTGACGGCCCCAATGACTAGAACACCTTTAAATTGTAGTCAAAGACTGTAGAGGTCATCGGTCCGTACCAATATACCAGACCTTACGTCACCGGTCGCCAGACAAACGTCTCTTGAATAACAATGATGGCAGGCCACTACACAGAACGATAATTAAATTTTCCACACGCGCAGCTCAACAAGTTGAAACGGAACGAATTCAGATGGTTTCCCAACTCCACCAAATTAATGTTCCCGAGGAAATATTGTCTAGTCCGAATCCCACATCAACAATATATTAGGAGAAAGGTATTGGCGTCCGAAAACTGGGGTCGGCGATCCTCCAGACGCCGATTCATTTCCAGGTTGCCATAGTACTTAGTTATAACCGAGCCACAAGAAAACCAGTAAAACATAATAAAGTACTCCAGCAAAGTCGTTTTTCTATACGAATTGAGTTTATATACGCTGTTTATGTTTAGCTTTTTATATTTTTCTGTCCAGATTTGTCAAGTCGTGATTTGTAGTGTAGTTGCAAAGCTTTGCTGACGCAAGGGGTCTTGCAACATAAAGCCTGTGATCAGATGGCAAATTGTTCATTTGTCTACCGCGACACTTGATGTTGACACGTACTGATGTTACACAAACTTTTAAGATGCTACCACCGTAGCTTTATGATGTAACAATAAATTGTTATCTTGCGTTTTCTTAATGGTGTTATATTAAATATACATTACAACAATCATGCTGTGGAAATAATAAAATATGAGTTATATTCTTATTGCGTAACACAATGAAACCAAAAGTAAAAATTTCTAAATGGCTGAGAACTAAATGTCAACAGAAGAAAACTCGGCATTTGATGATGGCTTTTGAGAACCGCAGGTTTCCAGCCATCTTATCCACGTGGAGTGATGTGACGTCACAATGGCCCGGAGCGCTCGTCCTCAAAAACGTTAATTGCACGACACCGACCTGGGAGCCTTCTATTGCGCATTGCATCTGCCATTCCATAACAGGTCACATTCCAAATCATATCTTAACCACATTTAAATAGAGCTCGTTTTCGACTGTTTGTTCAGTACCATTTAGTAAGAATTAAGCGAACTTGGCACCTGAAGTTATAAAAGTTTAAGTTTATCTATAATGCATACCATTGGTCTGACATTGCTTGTCTAAAATAATCAATGTCATTGCATTAATTCGTATCAAATTTTATAATTAGAAAATATAAATAAAACAAAGACTGAAAAACTTTAAAATATTTCAGCAAGTACAGAAAAGAATCGAAAGATATAATTACTTAATAATTATTTTGATAGTTAGCTAAGAAGTTAATTTATTCATTAAAGTACGAAACAACAGAAGCAGGGAATATCTCGGCGAGGCAACCTCTACCATCAACAAATAAGTAACATATAAAACACTCGGAAAACGGTGCTAAGAAAATCCCCTCAATTCATTACAAATAAATAAGAACTTTAGTGTAGAAACTTAAGACCCAATGTCGCTTAAGACTGAAACCAATAAAAGGAAAGAAAGACGCAACAGATCCCCACGAATATGTTCGCAGGCTCACTCCGAGTTACTAACACTCGCAATTCATTTTGTGAACTGAATATATTATACTCTGTTAAATGATAAAGCGCCTTGTATCCCATACATAAGAGCCAATATCGAAGTGAATTGTAGACGCAAAAATAAGCGAGAATTTTTGTGCCTGTTGTGACCGATTTTCAATTCTATGCCGACTTATAAAAGTAGGGACTCGGCCGAACATAATACCAATTTTTAGAAATCCAAATTGTGATCATATAGCCAGGCAGACGATAAATACGACAGGCATATTGAAATCTTACACTGTCATAATAAGTCGTAAATTGATCCCAAAGAACTTAAGTAACTTTATTTGTCAAACTCCTATTACTTCCTCAAAAGTTCGCAAGATGAGTTTCTGAAATCGCCGTAAGAATACAAATTGTTTGATAAGAACATATTGATATAGGCTCCTACTTATGAATTCTAAAAATAAATACTTTGGAAGAAATGTGTATTTATAGTTGACGTAATAAAGATAAAAGAACTTTCAGTGACCAGCAATACGTGTTTTATACACCTATAACCGTTAAAGCAAAATTGATTTCAATTTTATGGTTTCTGTTCCCCTGAATCCAATCATTGTTATCGCCTTAGTATATTGTTGAAACATAATTAGTATATGTATGTTTACAATGTTTACAATTTAGATCGTGATCTTTTAACCTAAAACATAAATATTAATATTCATGACTATTAAATTAAATTTGAGACGGTTTAACCTTTTCTTACACAACCACAATGTTATTGTTAAAGTGTTGTGAATAAAGATACTGACTGGCCTTCAATAGGAATTTTTCAACATGTTACGTAAAGCATTGTCATTTTGAAGTTGTCTATGATATAGTTATTTATGATACTAGTGCTGTAAGTTTGTTTATATAAAAGAGTAGACGAATGTAGGCCTGGCACGAAGTCGAGTACTTACCATAGACACGAATTTGTATAAACCAACAACCGCACGTGTATCATAACAACGTTTTTTAACACATTTGCAAGAAAACTGTACGACAATACGTAATGAAACAGCAATCTTTAACGTTTCTAATATGAAAATAGCGTGTATTTGCAAATGGCGCTACCTGCGCGTGGTGTAAATCTTTCGTCTCTTTTCTCTATAGTAGTTAAGTGAGAAAAATGTTTTGATGAAAAGTGCTTCCAAGAAGAGTCAGTTACTCAGCTTATTTGGTTTCGTAATGTGAAACTCCTTGGTGGAATTCTTAAATATTTTTTTCATCTAATTAGCTATTTTACCGCACGTTTCATCTTGTGCGTAATTTTTAACTTTTGAACAATGTATACAGGCTTCGTAAATGTATTTTTTGAACAAATGTGTAGAAAAATAAATTTACGTAATATAACATACTTACCTACAATTCGTGATAGAGGGTAGATTGTTGACAGTGTATTTATGTGTTAATATATACATTTTTACTAGTGGCCAATTATTGGTCTATATTCGACCGTAATTCATTATACTTTTCTTATTTTGAACGATAGTGAAGTTCTTTTGCCGAAATGTATAACATTTATACATCTATAGTTAATAGATAATTACTTAATTGTAACATTTTAATACTTCACTATGGCAAACTATACAGACGCGATAAGCTTCTCATCAAAACATAAACACAGTTTTTAAAAACTGCAACTAGTAAAAGACGCAATTTGCTTATTTAACATTAAGAAGGGAAAATTGTTTTTTTTTTCACTAATCCTTGATAGATTTCTATAATATTTTCCTTGTAATGAAAACTTAAACAATTTATTACAGTAATAAAAATGCCTTATGGCTGACTATATTGCCCTCTGGACAAAAAAGGTCGCCCGGCATGGAGGAATTTGTAAGACTAGAGTTTTTTTCGACACCTAAATTGTGATGACGGTGGTTTAGTACATAAAATGACATTTTAAAAATCTTTGAATAGCATCTTTTACTGCTATCTTGTAGTTACGGGTCGTAAAATACAAATGCGTACACATAACATTTTTTAAAAGATCCATGCCATTAAAATTTAACGATGATATCTCTAAAGGTAAGAGATGACATTCTACATCACTGTTAAGAAAAAGAAGGGCAATCAAACTAGATATACTCTATAGTGATTATAATGGAAACTTTTAAATAGTGTAGGATTGAACCGATAGTATAGTCCTAAATATGGAAAAGTAATAAAACTATTATTCCAATCTAAGTTCACTTGATCATCTGACTGTCCGATATGAATACCAGCGCGAACCATTTCTCCTACAGTGCTAATAACTTTGTCTATATATATATATATATATATATATATATTTTAATTCTTTTTGATTTTTGTGTTTTTGGAATTGTCTTTGTCCAGAATAGGATAATAAGTATTAAAATATGATATTCATCATTAAAAAAAATATAATTAAAAAAAACATCAGTCACAACATCAGTCTAGACATTCTTTCGTTATGATCTTTCCTAGCCGATTTTGGCAATGGTGACTCATTTTCATTTGACTAATTTAGGTGAATTATTTTTGTGTGTCCAAGTGGGTCCCGGGATGGTTTATTGATGACTGGACTCGGTAGGTAACGCCGCTGAACAATTCTTTAACGGTCGGACCGATTTTGATGAAATTTTTGTGCTTTTTCAAGTAGATTCGAGAATGGTTTAGATTAAAATTTGGTCCCGGTTAATGGCCCTACAATCGGTTTCTAGACTTTTATTTTTTCAGGGCAGGACAACGACTGCCGAGACCGCTAGTAGAATATAAAAAAGGTAAAGAAAAGTTATATATTCCTGAGTATAAATTAGATATTAAAATATATTACACATATTCTACAGATATTAAAATCGCTAACAGATTTCTAGTCTGGACATATCCGCAAACTAATAGAACACTGAAAGAATTTATGTATGAATGTTATTGAGATTAAAGTCTGGTAATATTAAATGTAGCCTATATTACAATCTGTTGACAATTTTAAAAAGTATAATATATTTTTACGTTAGATGATAACAAACTTCCTAGGTGTATAAATCGAGGTAATAGCTGCCTAACATAAATATATGAAAAGAGAGTAAAGTTAAGCAAGTAATAAAGTGATGACATATCATTACAATTCGGCTATTATGTTACCATAAAAAATCAATAAAATCATCTACTATTGCATAAATTAAACTTAAGTATTCCAAGATGATTATTAAATTTTAAGATAAAAAAGGGTTCAAGTAAACCGATATGTAATATCAATCCTAATAACACCACGTTGGCGCAGGCTGACGCCTAGCTGGCTCGCTACGACGCCAGCTCATGGACTCATGCCAGATACCCGCTAGCATATCTCGTATTACATACCTATTACAGTACGGGAAAGTGCCTCACAACTAAGTGTACGACTGACACACAGACGCAACTTAATTGTTAATAACACAAGAGTAGACACAAATCTATAATATTATAAAATTCTTCGGTGATCTAGGCTCAGTATTCTACTTAGTCTTGAGGGACTATGAGTAGAATACAATACAAATAAGTTAAGTTTTCTTGCATTGTATTCGATTATATGTAATTTAAATCTAAATAAATAAAATTCTAAACATGCCCTGTCTGTACATTGAGGCTATTTAAAAAAAAAACAACTGCAATAGACTATATAAACGATACATTTTTTTTAGATTTCTTGTCGCATTGTTCGGGATTCACGTAATAACTACGGGGACGATTTCGATGCGGTTTTCACTGATCAACAGCTAATTCTTAGACTTAAGCTCTGCGCTACTTTTTATACTGGGAATCCCGCGGGAATCTTTCTGGGAATTATTTAAAATGGCCAAATAAAGCAAAACCAATACCAAAGTGATTTTTTTCCTCATCGGTAGCAAATTTAATGTAATAAAATGTGTGATATTTTTTCTCGGAATCCCGCGGGAATGTTCCCGGGAGCGGTTTGTAGTTGTTCGGGTGCGTAAAAATTAGCTTATTCCGACACAGTTTTTACTAAAACGATAGCTTACATTCTTCTTCAAATGCTGCGGTATTTTGTGTCCCGAGAGTTTCAAGTCAAGCGTAGACGAAGTCGCGGGCACATCATAGTATTAAATAAAAGTTTATAACGAGCCAGCCTTAGATCGTTTTGGTACAACACTACATAATGACGTCGCAATGTTTTAGTCAAGTTAAGGAATATCTAAAGCTAGATCAAAGTTGCAACTGTTCTAAATTATACACAGCCTAGCTGCGCCCGCGGCTTCACCCGCGTAGTAATGGAAAATCGTTATAATTTGGTTAATTCACACTATATCTTTATAAATTATAGCCTATGTGTTATTCAGATGTATAAGTTATATTACTGTAGTTTCATCAAAGTCCATTCAATAGTTTTTGCGTGAAAGAGTAACAAACATACATCCATGCATCTATACATCCAAACATACATTCTTATAAATTTTCGCGTTTATAATATTTATAGGATAGGATAAAGGATAATAGGATATAGGATTTATTAATGTTTTTTCAAACAAAATTCTAGTAATCAAAACAAAAATATACATACACTAATTCAAAACTTGAAAAGATGGTTAATTAATTTCAGGGTTATTTCTTAAGGAAGAATCAACGAAAAAATACCTAGTTACATATTCGATTACATAGTTTAATTAACCGGTTTCTACACAAAATATATATTTTTAGGGCTATGACTTAAGATTTGATTGTGCATTAATTGAATTAGTTACATTGTTAATAAATATTTTATCGCCTCGTACTTCGTACGATTTCAATCATGTAAATGAGGACGTCAGTATTAAAACTTCACGTCCAAACAACATAAAGAAAATTGTAAAATCCCGAAAATAAATGATCATTTTACTAAGGAGTGTAATGTCTCTTTATTAATAGTCTCTTAATTTCGTAGTTTGCGATAATCAAACCCTTTATTTAAAGTACACAATAATAACTATACCTACGAGTATTTATTTTTGTTTTTCTAATAATACAATCCAAAAAAGATTTTACGTTGTACAACACGGCATTCAGGAACTACTTATATAGACGAAAGTAAACCATTTATATGGAAATAGTTGCTTAATTTAATTATCTTTCCGTGTCCAGGAAAGGAGATCAATAAAAGAGCAGTACTTAGCTTAACAATAAATTGAAACCATTTCTGGCCTTAATTCGAAACCGATATAGATAATTGGATACATATAAGATTATTAAATAACATGGTTTTGAGAACGATAAAGCGTTAATTATCTAAAACGTTGAAATATTGCTTAGTATTTCCGAAATTATTGCTTTAAATTTTTTCTTGATTTTGGAAAATCTGATGGTGGTTATGTCTTTCTTAAAATATAGTCGAGGATATTCAAAAATAAACCTTTAAATGTCTTGTCAAAAATTTTGGAGTAATAACTACAACATTCGATGTTATTAAGTAATTTTGTAATATATATTTTTTTTATTTGAAGCCTTAAATTATTCTCTTACTAAATTATCAAAAATGTTGCTTAAACTAGCTTTTAGCTCTTTATATCATTGTTACAGATCAGTATAATTATAATATATACAGCCGCTGCCTAACGAACCTATTCCGACTACAGCACTTACATATTGTTCACGGAACAAAGTCCTTTAAAACCAGCCTTTTATTAGCTGTATTGTATTCAGTCTGTTTACCAGTGAACAGATCTGAGTACCGTGCGGCCATATTGTGTTGTTTGAGTGATGTGGAACAGTGGACGGCAGTAGGTCGGATGCTACCGCACGCTCCTCACAATCGATATTGTCAGACTGTTCAAACGTTTAAGTCATGGTGGTTAACAGCTTGATTGAAGTTTGCAATAGACTTATTGAGTCAATAACAATTATTATTATATGTTGAATGGCTACAAGGAGCCAAAATTGTTACTTAAAATATGAAAAACTATGTTAGTGAAAATCACAGAACGCTAATTCATTAATACGAAAAAGCAATAAAACGTTCGTTTTATTTTAATTAATTCTTTTTTTTTATTGCACTGGTTCACCTAACAGGGGCCCACCTGATGGAAAGCGGTTTCCATCATCTATGGACAGTCGCAACACCAAAGGTGCTACAAATGCGCTGCCGCTCTCTAAAGGGAGACTGGTGGTAACTGGTGGTAAGACGGGCGAATATCCTACAACCTCGCTGTGGGTTGTTTTGTCACCTCTTACGACAGGCCGCCTGGCCGCAGGAAATTGTATACTTTCTCCGTTAGTGCACATATAAAAATTAGAATACAAGAGTTACAGATATGTAAGCAGTTTATGTTATAGCTTCGTTATTAAAAAAATATTGATCGGCACTTTTATAAAATTAATTTGAAAGGAAAGTATTTTCTACACGTCGCTAAAACAATAATTGAATGAAATTACGAAGAACCAAACATTATTTGGTTTAAAATTAAAGGTAACCCGCTGATCATCCTTGATTTTAAGTCTAAATTAAAAAAGCGTTTCACAAACATAACTGGGGGACGAATTGTTTATGTAAGGGTTTCGCAGCCAAATGGCAATACAGTAGACGTGTGTCGTCATTACGAGATCCTTTCCTATGCGTGGCAGAAGAGGCACTTGGCCCATTTTATTATAGTATAATACCAATACCATTATAGATGTTAGGTAGACTCGGTGTGCTATAATAGTGAGTGAATCGAAGTGAAGCTTTATGCAGCCAGTGCAAAGGTAGGCGATTGCGCGATACGCAAGGGCATGAAGTGAGCAGAAAAGAGTTTCATACCGATATGAACATTCATACAACTAGGTATATGACACTTTTACAAAAAAAATCTAAAACAATGTTTATATAAAAGTGCAGGCGTCAAAAAACACCACGACGACGTCAGTCATACTTTAAAAATATCATGCTAGAAATAATTTTTAATTTTTTTAATTGCGAATCTACCACATCCGCAGTGAGCTATCCAATGGAAAGTGTTTACCATCACCCCTATAGACGTTTGCAACATCAGAGGCGAAGCGTTGCCAGCCTTTATGGTAGGATAGGGGGAGAGGAAAGTGTACTATTGGGACTCTCACTCTACGTACGAAACAAGATTAGCTTAAGGCTAACCGTTTCACACCGATATTCTGTGAGAGCGTGGTATCGCACCGATCGAGCCAGCCCTAAGAGCTGTAATCGAAATAATAATTCCAGCATGGCACTACCACGTCTAATCGATGTATAAAGAATAATTTATACTCTATTTGACTCGTAAACGATACGACGTCATATCTTGCAACTTTCGCACAAAATCTAAGTGGCTTTGGTGTTTTCTAAAATAGTAACATTATTTCAGTCAATTTGACAATCATCTACCCTATTGTGTCAGAATGGTTGATCATTTATTTACATTAGTCAGACCACGAATATTGGCAAAATCAACAATTATGAAGACAATATGTGACGGCTAGCGACAGTTGCCATTCAGCAAAAATTGTGATGTGTGGATATTCGTGTCACTGTCGTTAGTCGCCCCAAGTCACCTTCCGAGGCCAGTCGTACGAAATAAATTAATGATAGTATATAATTTTACTACTAGCGTGTACTAGCGGAGGGTGATGTCAGGAGCCTTAACAACAGACGAGTGTGCATGACAAGAGTTATGAATGTCAAAGAAGCAAGTGAGGTGTGTAAGAATGGGCCTAAATGGCGCTCTGTTGTTCGTGCCTACCCCGCAAGGGAACTGGCGTGAAGTTATGTATGTATGTATAATTTTACTATTTATTTCATTTTATCTCCATCTGCCCGACACGCCATAAGTCAAAAGAGGAATCATACATATATCATCACAGTAGTACTCGTAACCCACCGATCTATCTATCGATTCTAGAGTATTTTTAATATAATTACAAATTATACGTATGGAGCAGCTTCAAAATCTCATCTATCCACAGGAACGGTGTCTACTGAACTTAAGTAGAGACGGTTAAATACCTAAATACGACACATCTTTCTGTTTATCTCCGCTTAAATGTATACCAGGTTTTATTTTGGCAGTATAACTAACCTACCCCACAAAATGCACTCAGTTGAGAAGGACTGTGTAACATTCAAATACACATATAAAAGGTGCCCCCAGGGTGACTCCAGCGTCGTGTCTGCAACATACTGACGTTTTTATAGCCGCTTACATATTTCATACGGCAAGATTGTACGGGTGAAGTGTACTGGTGAATATGGGATTTTGTGACCGTTTAGAGCACTTGAATATTTACTATCTGAGAGCGTGCTTTTACAGACTGTATAAATATTTTACTAAAGTTTTTATAAGTGTCAAATTGGTAAAATTAGGTATACTTGAAATCCAACGGTCTTTGTGTACTGGTCAGGGTTTTTATATAAAAAATATGGCCAATCAAGCAGGCAGTCTCTCACCACCTCCTGAGAACTTCGTCGCCTATAACATCTTGGGCTTTCGCGATTGCTATCGTGTTACTCGTGTTTAAGGTTGACGTTCTTTTCGTAAGGATTTCAGAAACGACCATTCCAATATTTTTTCTTGTCAGGTCGTTACTGCATAAATCCCCGTAGAATATGTAATGCATATAATTCTGCCGATTTATTAACATTTGACAGTATTTTATTTTAACTCAAAAATCATTATTATCCTAGAATTAAACCCAGCTGCATTAGTCTACTTTTTATCACCACTTCACCCAGTCTTCCATAAGCACGCATATTATCTTCACGATGTCAACATTTCTTGAGCCTATTTCTTCTACTGGGATCTGGCAGAGACGGCTTACATTTTAATTATCAAAAAAAAAATACTCCGGTTTATTCCAGTAAAAATATGGTTTTATTTAAGTTATTTGATTGGCGATTAGTAAGAATTTTGTTTGAAATATTGCATCCTAACTTAAGTACAATAATTACAATTCATTTTGTAAAAGTATGCAAGATCCATAATAGGTAAATATTCTGATATATTATATAATGTACTGATTTAAACTACTATTACAAAATTGCTGTATCATCAACATGTTAAATAAATAACTAAACTAAACAGTTTGTCCAACTAATGCGAAGTCAAATAGAGATAAATGGTTTTTAAAATATCCTATGAAACTCAGTGTCTTATAGATTACTTAATAAAAACCGTGATTCCACCACAACCTAATGAACGTGTAATTAGGTACCGTTTCAATCCAATTAACAGTACTTATAGGTGTTCTCTTTCAAACGCCACCAAGTTTCCAATCAATAGATAGTCCCTTGGAGAAAAGAAATTAAAAAGCGTTCCAAGTGTTTTAGAGGTTTCCTTTTGGTTTCTTTGCGGGTGTTTACTCGTTGTAGCAATTTATTCGACAATTTGTATCTATTAGCTAGGTGGGCAGGCCGCTCAATAAGTGCTTGTAACTAGGATTTAACGTCTTAGTTCCCAAGGGAAACGGGCCGTGCTCGTTCCGAATATTTTGCGAAACATTCCTGGGACGAATTCCCGAAAAGTTCGACCGTGCATCGTTTAAATGGGATAGAGATGCATGGATGTGTGTGTGACCTTTGGAGACTATACAATCAATATTGTCTGTTCAAGATATTTATTACGTAACCAACAACAAAGGAGTGATGATAATACTAAGTAGTCAGAGGCCGAAATACGAAACGGAATCGTACAAACGAAACGAAATCCACACACCTTCAATCTACGAGTATCGTGTATACTCGTAGATTGAAGGTGTGTGGTAGCTTAATGGCTATATTTTAAACCCAAACACGACGGGTCTATCTTGTTTAGTACAGGAGTTCCTATGGCCACCTTCCGACTCCAACATCAGATCAGCTCCATGGTACTATATTATTGCATTGTCACGCGATATACATATGCGTGCAAAATTTCAGCTCAATCGGAAACCGGTAAGTTGGTCAAATTTAACTTGCAAGATTCCACCAAGATCCATTGCAAGTTAAATAAAAGCTTGTAAAAAATACTCGTAAGTATAGAACATTACATGGTCATTTTGTTATACGGAAAATAATAACAATGAGCGTCGTAAACATATCGTTATATCAACTATTATGTTGGGTAATTAAAAGGTAGGTTAATCGCTTAGTACACAAACTTTTCGCATAGCTTAACCTGTTGACCTTCGTAATCAAATCGACTAGGCATGTCGTGTGAACAAGCGGAATGATATCATCGACTTAACATGTCCACGGCAAACCATCACATCACCAGCTATTTATTTACAAGACTGAACTAGCCACAAAAGAATGCAAACCGTCTATAAGAATACAGCACTTAAGGCCACTGATTATAGATATTGACTAGTCTTACGCATACCTAATACCAGTATTTTTTACCCAACACTGTCGTAATTATAGTCAAATAATCGTCTGTTAACCTTAAACAGCAACCATTTAATTTTATTCTTTCAGGAAACTCCATATACAACCACTTTTCATCAGGTGGGCTTCCTGCCTGTTTGCCTCTTTCTGGTAATAAAAAACCATGCCCTCTAATTCGTAACCTAACCCATTACTAGATGATTCTAATTTAGAAAAATGTCAGTTTGTCTCTTGAAAATTTAACTGTTCTTTAATTTAATCTTGTGATTCTGCTTTAAAAGCACGCTTAAATTCAGCAGCTAAGACTAATACATCTTCTATATTAGTCTACAACATCTACAGTAGAAGTTAAGATCTTTATGAATCAAAGTTTTTCATATATCATTGGTGACAGTAGACGATATAAAAAACTTCTGACCTTTATAGGTTTGTCATTCCAATAAAAGCATTTAGCGAACCTACTGAGCAATTGCGCACACATTCCCACATTTTAAAATAAAATATAATTTAAAGATAGCGTCGACGGATTTACTGTTTCATATAGATGCTGTGAGTGTGACTAATTCGTATTTTTAGAAATTCCTACCATAAAAAATCCAATATACTCTCATACGTATCTCGCATAAATATTGTAAGGCAACGAGTTGTGTCGGTCCCACGACCGCTGACTCGGCCACATTCAGTTTCATTAACAAGGCTAACCATTGTTTATGATTCACAATCCATACCCTCAATTCACTTTATGAACAAGCATTTAGGGCTATGTACATATCAGAGTCGATATTAATATAAAATTAAGATACCACATATCAAAAAAGATTTATTTTATTTAAAGCTAACTGTTCTAACGTAAAACACAAAGCTATCCATACAATCACGGAAAGCTTTATATAAAAAAGTACAACTTTTAATTAACTTTCTGAAATGTTTTGCATTTATTTTTAACCTAATGCTGTTAATACAATGTAGTTACAAATACAATACAGTTTATTGTCAATAAGAAATATGGTGATAATATTGGTACTAGGACTGCACCTGTTTTGCGGGTCACCAAATAGTATAAAAGAATTTAAAAATGTTTTTCATAAAGTCAAAATAATCTATTTCTTGTGTTTATAATCTTAAGCAGATTTGGATAATGTTATACGGGTCCGAATGTTGGGCCACTAACGCGATAGACCACAATCGTCTCCACTTAGCTGATGAGAATGTTGAGATGGATGTGTGGTGTTACAAGAATGAATAAAGTGAAAAACGAGTATATAAGGGGAACTTTGAAAGTTGCACCCGTGACTTGAGAATTGAGATGAAGAAAAGATTAAGGTGGTATGGTCATGTAATGAGGATACATAAAAGTCACGTGATGAAAAGAATGTTAAACTGCAAGATTGAATGAGTAAAAAGGTGTGTGAAGGTTTATATGATGATTTGTAGTGTGACAGAGGATGTAAATAAATGAAAAAACATATTGTGCCGACCCCAAATAATTAGGAGAAAGTGAAAGAAAAGAGAGAGAGATTTGGATATATAGTTTGATGTCTATAGGATTGTATCCTGGCCATATTCGCAGCTTACAAAATCTAATTTAATTTGAAAGTATTTTTTTTTGTTTTACCACATGGATTTTTTTAGAATTTTCATAGGGTTCGTTGCCAAATGCCAAGAAAAGCTTTTATTTGTGAATGGGGACATAGTCCGACCAAACTTGTAAGGAAATAATAGAAATTACACGAATATTTAATAATTTATTTTAATTAGCACTATTACATGTTATTAAAGATTATGTGACGAAGTAAATATTGTTAGTGTTGCCAACATTTGTCACTACGGACCGGTCCTTGTGTACGGCCCGAAGGAACTTGCCGGTTTTTAACTAAAATAATTGTGCATTAGTTTAAGAAGTTGCCGGCGGCATTAAAATATCTCTCAACAATGATGAATGATCTAAGTGACATTCTTACAGATAAAACGATAAATTTGTCAACGCGTATCATCGACATGTTGACAGCTGCTCTACGCACGATAAATAATTCAGAACACCTTTCGGTGGTATCACTGATCACGTGGGAAGTATAACATATAGAGATAAAACATTCATTGAATTAAATTGAAACTAGAAGTGACTTAAATCTGGCTCTAAAATCGCTAATAGAAATGCATCTGAGAATTCGAAAATAAACCATTTAACGGCAGATGTAGATATATGATCATTTCCTGTTAACGATGGAGCAAATGTAATCGATTGTTGGAAAGTATCCAAATTTTTTTCTAACTATACACTTGCGGCTGGCACTAGTTATCACTGAATGATATTTGATTCCTCCCACAAAATTACTTTTTATTTTAACACGTTACATGCAAATTTTATTGAGATAGACAATATTATGCAAATAAAGTCTCGTTGTTTATGATAACAGAGCGACGAAGAAGCGGTTAGATATATCTTGGGAGTTATAATTAGCCAATGAAGTCATAAGTATTGATAGCTTCGTAAATAATGCACCCACGTCTTTTTCCAATGACGTGTGTTCGAATCCTAGACGGCAGGCACTACTTACAACTCTACCACGTGTTGACACTGTATATATCGTAAATATTAACGATATGTGAAGTTAGTCGACTGGCTAGTTTCACAAGCACAAGGGGGACTCCCCTTGGACATACATGGTCCATGTACCTACCGTCCATTTTTCTAAAATAGAGAAACAAGAGCTACGCGAGACGTTTATTACGGGTTGATATTTTAAAATTTACAAAAGTGTAATTTCGTTTGAGGAAAATATAATAACGATTGTATGTATAGTTATTTAGTCCGGGTTATAATGGCATGTTAATATATAATAATGATTCTACGTTTGAACGTATTGAAATCTTGAGCCGGCAAGTGAAGGTCACAGCCGCAAGCCGTCACGTGGAGCGGCAATTTTAGGACATTAACCGATACGCTTTATGAATTCACACACTGAACGCGCTCCCTCATTACGACAAAGACGGCTTGTTTTGTATGAAAGCTTTATGATTTTTATGAGCTCTGTCCCGACACGCTACTGTTGCCTTCTAAATTTGAAATCTCCTATATTTTTTAACGAAACGGACTTTTTAAAATAGAAAGACTGTAAATAAGAGCAATTTGTCAATGTCATTGGACGTATTTTAGACTAACAAATGTTCAAGACAACTATTTAATTTGACGAAACGTTTAGAGATCGTTTGGGACTTTGGGAAACATAGATAATTCAAAACGATGTGAAAGGGACTTTAGGTATACATCTTCAAAGTATTGTACATCAGTAAATCGATTTTCATCTGTGTATAAGTATTTAAGAAGCCAGTAGATAAGAGCCTTATTACATAACATAAAGTACGCGATAGTTCCCGCGGGATAGTTACGAATTCAAAGTTAAAGCGAATAAAGCCGTTTTTCTTTAATTTTCAGATATTAGCTCCCGAAGTCCTGAAAACGGTCGCCATCCCCATAACCTTTAAAGTACGAGGTGGAAAATTTTAAAAAATCAAGGTTGTAAAGTTCCAGAGAATATTTTCAACGAACATTGGTCTGAATACCCAATAACCTATAGGTACCGTTAAGTAATTTTTGTATCAGGTATTTTGGATTAAATGCTTTTTTATGCTTTGTACACAAATAACGAAACTTATATTACCTCTACAGAACCATTCCTTGTCCGCAGACAGTAGTCTTGTAGTGCTCAGCAAAGCACTTACCTAATATATTTACCTATATTATAGAAATTCCGAATTTGAATTTTCCCTTAAATACTAAACCTACCTAGTACCTACACCTGGTAACATTTCTTGCACTGGCGGATATGTCCCAAAAACTTCGGATATAGGGTAACCCTAATCTTAATTGGCAAATTACTTTTTATTATTTTTTATTGCATGATTTCAGCAGACAGGCAGACGACCCATCTGATGGAAAGTGATTACCATCGGCTATGGATATTTGCAACACTAAAGGTGCTATAAATGCGTTGCTGCTCTCGTAAGGGATACTGGAATATCACTAATGCCGGAACAGAACTCAAGGTTTTTTATGGCGGCATACTCTAGACCAGGGGTGGTAGCCATCCAGACGGTAAAATACCCTACCTACCACCTGGCTGTGGGTTTGTCGCTTCTTACAACAGGCCGCTCGGCCGCAGGAAATTGTATTCTTTCTCTGTTCCTACACGAATAAAATTACTTTAGTTTCTTAAAGCATTTTCATAGCACATTAATTAAAAGACTCGTTTGTTGTAAATAAACTCAATATGTCTATAACATTTATAGATGTAGATATGTATTCCGAAATAACTAATGTATTTTCGGGTTGAAAAGTATCCTGATTTCCTTTATCGATTGTTTGTGTACTAAATTTTATATAAATAGATAGATTCATTTCTATAATTAATAAACAAACATCTAACAAATTCAAAATCATGCATTACTGTAGTAGTTCGTACAGATTTAAGACTTTAGGCAAGTAAATTAGCAAATGAAATATTCAGCTACAGAATTTAGATATTATCTGCTAAGTGCTGCCTAACTAGACCTGAGCCGTCGAAGTATCAGTTTGGTAGTCGCTAACTAATTTACGCTAGGCTCGCACAACTAGGACGGCGGGCGTGAGTTTGTGTTCGCTCCTTATTCCCCCAATTAAAGTTTCAACCGCATTATACACTGTGAAAACTTTATTAGTAGGGCGGTGAGATTGATGACTATACTTAGATTCTGTGAAGTTGTTATTAGATGTTTATTATGTGTTCCTGTTAATTTAAATCAATTTGTTTACGCTGTTCAATTATTTTAGGATAATTTTCTTAATTTAATTATTCTGTGTATAATTATTTTGTGTTACAATCTAAGACAGTGTACTATAAGTTTAAAACAACCCACAGCCAGGTGGTAGGGCATTCGCCTGACTGGATGGCTACCACACCTGGTCTAAAGTATGTCGCCATAACAACCTTGAGTTGTTTTCCGGCAATAGTGACCAGGTTTCAGTCTCCCTTAAGAGAGCAGCAGCGCATTTGTAGCACCTTTGGTGTTGCAAATGTCTATAGGCGACGGTAACCGCTTTCCATCAAATGGGCCGTCTGCCTGTCTGCTGAACTCGTGCAATAAAAAAAAAAGTTTTATTTGGGCTATCTGTCTCTGTCGGTGTACCTTACGAATAGTACAAATAGTATTTCTAAATTTTTAGGATTCCGTAGAAAAAACAACACTAGACATTTGTCACTTCACCACGAAAACCTTCATTATGCATGATCTACTACGTATTTACCAGATTTAATTTGGAAATAAAACTGCAAAGGAAACTACGTAACACATAGATCCAGTAAATGTTTAAAACTCTTATTACCTAATGCAAAGAGCAATGTGTGACATTGAGAATGTTGTGTAATCTATAATTTAGTTTAGTTTTTATTTAATTGTTAATATTTAGTTTATTTTTTATTATTGGTTTTATTTAGTTTAATTCACTAATTAGGTAATAACTATAAGTTTTTAGTAAGTTGTATTAATTTAATCGTGTAATCTTGTGTCTATATAAAAATTCAAACCTCTATGACTTATTCATGGATTACTAACGAAACGTTGCCCAAGAAACTTTTAATAACAATGAATTATGGACAATTTAATTAGTAGTTAATAATGAATGCTCGTTAATTAGCGTTGTCTAAGAGGTATAGTTACCTTCCAATAGTTTTATACTGTATTACTTTACAGTTTACAATAAGCTTTTAATATAAATTCTTAATGTGGTTTTCTGTAAATATTTTTGAAATAAGTATTGCACGATATGAAAAAAAAATGTAGTTCAGTTACAAAAGTGTTTAAATAGGGGTTATACTACTTACTTTAGTGTGTATAGACATTTAACCGATGATTAAAACAGTGATTATTTTATTTTAACCGTGGATTAATTATCTATGCACACTTGCACACTAGCCTTACAGAGTTTATGTAATTGTAATTATTTGCGTTTGTAAAATGTTTGAATTATATGAAATTATCTTGTCAGAAGAATGCTTGAGTGCACTTAACCTCCATAAAAATAGATAAATTATCGTCTCTGAGTTTTATAGAAATAGTAAGAACCTATAGCAATCATAATAAGACACAGAATTCAGTTTGCTATAGAAGACGTTTTTTAATGTTCCGATGTCTACAGGTTGTAATGTCTAAAAAATAAACCCCCTATGTTCTCACCCCCGATGGCTGTCAATGTGTCATAGCTATTTATCTCAGAAAATAATAGGCTTGAGATAGGAGTTCATGTTAAGTATCTAAAAAAGATTTCAGCAAAAACCTTTTTTGATATTAATATAATTTGAAAACCGAGCAATGTTGTCATCTAAAGTCTCAAATGAAAGAGCATTTCAAAAATATTTGTATCTGTTCAGCGAGCACAATCAAAATATTTTGCAAAAAATAAACATTAAAATGAAAAAAGCTTTTATGAATTTTCCATATCAACCTAGATACAGGTAAATTTTTCAGTTAATACTAATTAATACCTATATATTATAAGTACCTTAGAAATAAAGGTATATATTAGACATTACTCCTTTTTTGCTTTTAACCTACGTCAAAAAACTCGATCCAATTCACCAAATAAGACAAGGCAAAACAACTTAGATTGTGAAGTAAATGGTAAGTACTCTCACATGGTAACTTTATATTTTTGTTCAGAGTTAAGTTTAAAGTTACTACGGTAAGACGTGATTTTAAAAGTTTAAGAAAATTTGTAAGTTAACGTCTTTTGGGGTAAATAAGTACAAATGTAGTTTAAAATAATATTATAACGATTTTATAAACTAATACAATGAAAGAAAGCTTAACTTAGTTATATTGTATTCTACCCATACTCCCTCCCTCAAGACTGTATAAGGTTTAAAATAATAACATTCTGATTGTTATTATTTAAAAAATATCACAGTATTGTTACAACTTAGGCCCCGACAAAGACAAATTCCATGTACAGATCTGTAAAAGCACATTTTATTACCTGTCGGCATTTGAACTACTTGTAATCCTTTTATGATCGTCTTCTTTTATTCACTTATTTATTGGCATACGTTTCTAGTTATTGTGGAGAATAGCCTATTGTCCTCTTGTAGTCGCTCAGGAGCATCATTACAGGTGTTGCGGATTACAATTACAAGCTAATTCTAGGAAATTGTGTCGACATTGCCGGGTGGGCACATTTGCATTAGTGAATTATAAAACGATGGCCTGATTGAGAGAGGGGTCAGTTGAGCTACAACTACGATACAGGCGTGACGTGTGTACATTCGGGAATCTAATAGTGACGGACTTTGCGCGTATTATTGAATTACGGCCTTCTGCATTACGGTTGGACTTGTTGTGTTCGGTTATATTTGTACCTGTGTTATACGTGTTTGTATAGTTCTAATAAACTCTATAATAATTCTAACGGCATTTTAATTCGAGTCCCGCTAACTCGTAGCAGTATAAGAAATCTACTCTTATACGAGCAATTGTTTACGTAGACAAACTATAATTACTGTCAGACGATTTACTTGATTTTCAATGTTTGCCGCCTATGGACAACTGCAACACCAAAAGACCTAATAAAGAGTGACCTATCTCTTTGAAAGTTGTGGAAATGTGTTGACGCTGTTTTCAAAAGCATATTGTTATAGGAGCGTAGTGCTGATAGAAATTGACACGGAATACAAAATTAACTAAAATAATAAATCGAAGTGCTATTTATCGATTAAAAGAATCTTTGAGTAGGTACAAAATAAATTACTTAATAAAATAATGCAACAATAATACATTTCAAAACATAATATTAACCTCTCATTCAATGCGTATTTATCTAATGGATACTGGGATGGATTTGGTTTGTTTATTAACTCTTGGGTTTGTTTACGTAGGATCCATATATTGCTAAGAAGGTTAACTCTCTAATTATTAAGCTCTTAAATATAATCCTTACATACTTGATGTAATAAGATCAATGTTTGTTTACTAGGTAGATTTCGAAAGTAATGGGATTTGGTTGCATTACATCGCCTCTTGGTTTTTGACATACTTCTTCATGTTAAATTTGCAGGAAACGGAAAAAGAATACGAATTCCTGCGGCCGGGCGGCCTGTAATATGAGGTGTCAAAACAACCCACAGCCAGGTGCTAGGACATTGGCCCGAATAGATGGCTCCCACTCCTAGTCTAGAGTATGCCGCCATAACAACTTTGAGTTGACTTCCGGCATCAGTGGCCAGGTTCCAGTTTCTCCTTCAAGGTCAGCAGCATGTTGGCAGGACCTCTGGTATTGCTAATATCCTTAGGCGACGGTAACCACTTTCCATCATAGTTGGGCCGTCAGCCTGTCTGCCGTGCTTGAGCAATAAAAAAACAAAACAACATTTATATAGGCTGAATTTTTCAAGTGGGCCTTCAGGGCGAAATCCTAAACTATACGAAATAGTGAAAAATACTCAAAATAATCGCGAGGCCGATTTTGAGGAAAACTAAAGCTGTCTCATTAGATTTTTGTGGAGTGTTAAAATTTACATTGTATTAGTTAATAATCATTTTTAAACTCATTGTAAATGAACTTAATGTTCTTATGGGAAATAAAGTTCTTTAAACCTAAATGTAATTAAAACTACGTTTTAACGACTTTTAGGCCTGGTATTTTATTTGATTTTATTTCGACGTTTTGGCCACTTTTCAGTAGCCGTGATCACAGAAAACCAATATGTCAAGTATCAATGAGTAATGTTACAAGTTATTATTTAGCCTGCCCCAACTTTTTCATGTTTATTATTTAATTTTAATTCTTGTTTATACTTATTATTTACTGTATGGAAGCCTAATTTAATTTACCACGTTAAAACGTAGTTTTAATTATGTGTACTAGTCACGAAAACTTAAGAAAATACTAAATATTTCTCTTGTTTTTCAACACAAGCAGTTTTCTATAAACTTTCTACAGTGAATATATAAAAATTCACAAAGGCGTTTCAAAAAGTCTAGCCCAAGGGGATTGTCTCGCCTGTACTAAACGTACCTTGTTTCAATGCCTATGGTTCTGCGAATATAATCTGAATATATTATCGGGCGCATTACATACGTTTCGCTTGAGGCGCGTATCCACCCGACGCTGCAAAATTCAGTTGCACACTTTTCCAACTCTATCCACGTCTACAAAGACGGCTCTTTTGTACGTAGCATTATCAGTTCACGTCTCGCTTCAAATATATCTCTAACGATACTTCACACAACTTCGTGACAACCAAAATGTCTATGTCTAGTTTGAATACTCGAGAATACAAATAATACAAAGAACAGTGCTAGTAGTAATTCTCACGCATTTGGTAATGACTATAGTTACGTAAATATACGAATGAATATAGTAAGAATATTTGATTCTCATTCCAAGAACAGGCGCGTATTACTGCTGATATAATTTCTGTTTCACTTTCAGCACTTCGTTTATACTTATTGTTACGAGTTACAGGACTCGAATTTAAAATGCCGTTGGGATTAGTATAGAATTTATTAGAACTATACAAACACGTATAACACTGGTACGACGAATGTAATAACACGCGCAAAGTCCGTCACTGAATACATTACCGAATGTAGTACAGACGTCTTGCTTCGTTTGTGCTTATCGCTCGACTGCCTCACCCCTCCGTTGGGGCATTGCTTTATACTGTACAAATATGATATGTCTACTCGACCGCGTGGACTGAATATCCAAGAATCACACCTGGCTAATGACTACCATAAAGATTACAATTCACAATGTGCTGCTTTTTCTAATTACAATTTTTAAACACAAAGTAAACAAAAGAAGTCCAAATGCCGAAAGGTAAAAAACTGCAGGTGTGAATTGGTCTTTGTCGGTCGTAACGTTATTATTATTATTTATTGGTAATAGTAAAGTAAAGATATTTGCATGCATTTTGACCTGAAGTTAGTGTTTATTGTCAGTTCGTCTATTTGAGAACGCATTAAAAGACCGAAGTCTGGTGTTCGGAGAAACCCAATTTTACGCACTAGAGAAATATGAGGTTATACTATAAGCCTACCTCATATTGCTCTGCAATACTTTAGCTTATTTTTTGGTATGAGATAAATTTTTGGATAAAATTTTAGTTAAATTATGGCTTTAGATGATTAATATAAAACATTTTCTACTTTAATGTCTAAATTGATACGTCGCTTAAAATGTCTAAGATATTTAAACATCATTAAATAATGTAATTTTTTTTAAAAGTCTTGTTTGTAATGTACGAAAATGATCGTCTAAGGAAATAAGTGTACAGTTATTTTCTATTTAAAAAGTTATTATTCTTGGTACGTGTTCACTTACGCTGTGAAGCAAGTGTCATCGGTGGGGAGGTGATATGGGAAGTCGGATCCTAGTCGCATAAACACAGAGTATAGAATAAAAGCGCGGTGGCAGCGCGGCAGCGGTGCGGTGGCGGAGTATGGGCGACTCCGTTTATACGACCGCACAAGCTGCATATAGTAAGTTACTGCTATAAATTTCAAAAAGGTTTTTTATATCTTTTGTCGTGTATTTAATCTATGAAGAAACCTTTAACCTGGCCTACAGTTTAGAAGGCCTCACCGAATGTCAAAACTACAAGCTAAGCGAACTACGCTTAGTTAACTTGAATCGGGGGGCGCGAACGTGGGGGGAGACCGAACCGTAATTAATTACTGCTGTCGCCGACAAGTGAAGGCTGCTAAGCACCTACTCCTATCTACAGTTTCATAAATAATCTATTTTATGTTAATGTATAGGGGTATACGTGTCACGTAAAACACCGACGTTAATATTGAAAAAATAATCAAAATTAATGGCTTCCGGTCACTTCATAATTATTTTTATACATTAGATTAAAATACTAGTGGGGGGTAACCATCCAAAATTCCAAAAACTTAGCCATCCATCTAATGCCGGCTAAGAAACATTTTGGCTAATGGGTGAATTCGTCGCCAACCGACAGCCGACGGTTTTCTTCTAAACCGTCAACTTGTTGGTTTTCTGCTGGCGACTCGATGGCGACTGCTGATCGCTAAGCTGTAAATTTGACCATTTTCTGTTTTCTTCGACCAGTAGCGATTATGCGATTAGCTTGTTTAACCATTAGCGAATTGGTGAAGTGGTTGACAACTCATCCGTGGCATTCTGTGAACAATCGCTAATAAGCTGGCTTTTAAAATAGCTACCCACCTCTAAACAATACTGCAAGCGGTTGACTAATTGTTTTCATATATCTCTGAAGCGATGTAGTCGAGGGTGACCTAAGTGAAACCTGTGATTGATTGAGTGCTAGACAGAGACAGAGATATGGAAGACTCGTTTCGGAGACCAAGACTTAATTTATGTCGTCGAGAAATATGAATCATTTTATAATATTAATATTTATTTAAAACTAATGTCCTTTTTTAAAAAAAAATGAAATGTGAATATTTAGTCTGTGAATATGTACCTAGATATCTATTTATATACACAATATTCAAATCACGTAACAAAAAGAATGTTAAACTGGAAATTTACGGGAACATTTTTTTTTTTATTGGAACCTGGTCATTAATGCCGGAACACAACTCGAGGTTGTTATGGCGACATACTTTAGACCAGGGGAATTACCTTTGTCAGGACTCGAATGGGCTAATTTTGAAAAAAAAAACACACCTGTATTATACCAAATCAAAGTGTAGCTTGTATTTGAATGGTCAGTTTCTGAAAAGGAATGTCAAATGACAAACCAAGGTGTTTTTGAACCAAATGTTCCATTTTCCATACTTAATGTATGGAAAATGGAACCCTTAAAGCTTAAACCTCGCCTCATTTTATTCAATATAGAAATAACGAAAATTATTCTATTTTTAATAGGCATCTGTAAATTAATATTCGAACCGCATGTTATTTTACCCCTATCTATCAAATTAGTCAATTGCTTGCGTTCAAGTGAAGTGACCAAATGACCAGCGCAATTTGATGTTTAATTAATGTATAAAAAATAAAACATTTTGTTAAAAAGCAACCCTTTCATTTGGTTTGCCCTTTGACATTCCTTCAAAGAAATTGATCCTTAAAAGCTACACTACGATCTAGTCTAATAATACAGGTTTGTTTATTTTTTCAAAATCAGACGATTCGATTCCTGACAAGAGCAATTGATTTTTCAGAAATCTAATGATACCACTTTAATTTTCATCAAAAATTGGTCTCGAAAATACTACTTATTGTTTAAAGTTAATTGTCATTATTCTACTCTAAGTACGGCAGTTACTTACTTACAAAGTAGAGCGCTCACACTCGTATAATTTTGAACAATTCTATAATAATTGCACGAACGGACCTATTAGTATGCATCAAAAAATGTTATCCGCTCATTTGTTTAAAGATATGGCTTGTTTCGTCACCAATTTAAAATCTTGCAACTCAACAATACCAGTGGTTGGATCAACCATGTCACACAAATGTGTGACACATACTTATTGACCATTTCATCGGACAAAGTACAATTTTACACGGAAGAAGCAATGTCAGCCTGATTAGGTCCACCTATTCAATCAAAGCTCCTTTCTAACAAACACGTTCGACGACCCGACCTTTCAAAAGTCGACATAGTTATCTTAAACAAAACCTATTCAACCGAAAGAGCGCCCCGAAGGAAATAAATCACAATCCAACTAAGCGTAAAGTGGTTGAATGTCCTAACAAAATATATTTTTGGTGTACTCGTACAAATGTGAGTCTTTGAAGGCATCTCGACTCCTACGCAAAAGAGGTCGCCAAAATAACTATATTTAGCAAAACCTACACATTTAAGATATGTTTACTTTTTAAACATGTTAAACCGTTATACAACCAAAAAGGGTTTTTGTATTTGACCTAAAAGGAAGGTCTTGTATTTTCAAAAGAAGATTTTAAGAGGCGTCATCTTTACTTATTTGGGGCAAACAAAAAATGAAAAGAAACAACGTAAGAGTACAAATATCTTTTGTTGTTTTTTTTTAGTTTTGATAAAACTAAATAAAAAAATCTATTAAAAAATCTTAGTTATTTACAATTAAAATTTACATTCACTGTAACACACAAACTTAAAATTAAAATATAATAATACACCTATAGCATAATTAGAGAAAAAAATAACAAATAATAAAGAGGTCCTAAATCACCGTCAGTTGGAAACGTTCCCAAAATGCTGGCCCGTATGTTGGGTAATCCAAAGTTTTGTCCAACATACGGGCCAGCCTTTTGGTCGCGTGAGGCTTTCATCCACCGTGTAGATAGATTTCGAGAAAAGCGGCGAGCTTCTGGACCATGGCCCCAGACTTTCGACACCAAAAGTCACAAATATGTACTATTGTTGTAATTTGTATTGTAGCGCAGAACAAATGATTACAATCGATGTTTCCTATCTATGTTTATAACGACTGCGTAGACATTTTTGACTATTTTGAATGGATTTTATTTTTACCCTATGGAACATTAAAACTCGAAAATGAAGATACGATACCTTTGAAATAAGAAAAGCAATGATTCTCATGAGATGCAGAAAACCACATTAAAAACCCGAGTCATAGAATTTAAAGAAAATAAAGCAGTATAGTATTTTAATTTAAAGTCTGTTCCTGAGTCGTGTTACAAAGTCAACATTGTTAGCATTTAATCTAGGACTTTCAAATTAAAATCAGATTTAGAACAACATAATATATTGAATGTAGAAAATAGAAAAAAAAAATAGGATCGGTATTCGTTACATCATAACCAAAGATATATATGTAAGTATTCAGTACCTAGTAAATGGAATCCTTCTGAATAATATCAGTATTATTGAATACAAATTCCGCGGTCGACTAATGAAGGCAACTTTACCTGCTCCGGATTCAATATGACCGCTTTCATAAAACATAAATATAAGTCAGACATAGAAACGGGTTTTATTATAATCTTCATTTTTTGTGTTATTTTCTGTTTATGAAAAGGCTTTCAATACCTACATCTTTTTCATTATGTCTAGCTGATAACGAGAATCTTTACGAAAATACTATTTGATACGATTCGTATTTACTTATTAAACTATGATATTTGATCAATTTAGAGAATTTCTAGATAAAATTAAATGAAGCATATATGCAAAGATATGCAGATTTGTCGTCGTAAGGAAATTATCCCTATTGAAATTCACATGCATATTATCATATATACATATAAACAGTCTCGCAGGTTGAAGGTGACTAAATATTTAAGCGGACTCCAGGCTTGGAGGCGGACACTCTGAACGCATCCCGTATTTAACGAAGGAATTATGATGACCTCATAAAAGGTCAAAGATTATTTGGGGCATGGTTAGTATAAATAAGCTTTTTTTAAAAGGTTTTTAAATTCAAGCTTTTGAGATCCTGATCAGATTAGCTCCATGGTACCATATTATTGCATTGTCACGCGATATACATATGCGTGCAAAATTTCAGCTCAATCGGAAACCGAGTTGTCAAATTTAACTTGCAAGATTCCACCCGAACTTATATACATAAGTACATCCAGTGCAAGTTAAATAAAATTTGTAAAAATGATATCACTGTCTTATACAAACATATTACGTACTAGTTTGTCTATTTAAAGATTTTACCATCCCTTGTAAAATACATTACTCCATTTTTCAATACTCGTATAAAAAATATTGTTACGGTTTCCAATACCTGTTTTTCATAGAATTAAATACACTGTTCCTAAAAGTTAGCAGTTGACCTAAGAAAAATAAATTCATTAAGGTTTGACAAAGGAATGTTCCTATTTCCAACACCCACTTTAATCGATGACATCATAAAAATCCATCTATTAGATGATAATATATGAATGAATATGGTCGAGAATCGGGTTGTCAGACGGGACTCGTCCGGATCCGGTTATATTACCCAATCGTAACCACTATTTTTATAGCTCTCGATGTCGGTATTATAAAGTATTTTTAACATAAGCGGATAGAGCTACAGGTTTACTGCTATGTGGAAGTTTATGTTATTTCTTCTAATTTTTAATAGTCGTGTATTAACAATAAAAGAATGACTTAGCGAATCGCCGTGTTCAAGTATTTTTTAAGAATTTTATGTCTTGGACGCAAAGACCCTTAAATCAAGTTTTATTTTAAATTTATCACCTGTCACAAACCTAATCTTGGCCAAATTGTAAATTTATTACTGACTACAAATAGAGTTATTATATATGATCACATTTTACTAAATAGTTGAGATTTCCAACATAAAGACACTTTATATTATGTTTCAAATTAATCAGCGTCCTAGATTCCGCACTGTACATTTTTGGTTACATTTAAGCAGTAGAGGTTTTTAAAAATATATCTAAGTGCACATCCTTAAGTCAACATTCAAAGTTCTCCAAAAATCTCCACTAAGGTAGAAGTTATTTTAGTAGTCTTCTCCTTTTTTTAAAATTAAATATGGCTTCGAACTGTTTGTGAATGTAACTAGTGTCAAATATTCATGAACATAAATTTTTACATTATATAATAGTCCACAATCAAATAACCATTAAGCGAAATGAGGACCGGTATAAATTGCGAACTTTTCTACAAAAATTCGTAATTTACTAAGGTATTTTATTTTGTCTGATATGGTAAATCTAGCTAGGAAAAAACATAAAACACTATGCGAAGTGTAAAAAAAATTATAAACAAAAACTTTCTACTATATTGAAATTGTTGGCGGAAACTTGAAAGGTGATGTTTCCGGGAGAAATTTTATTTTTCAAAGCTTGTACAACGTGTTAAAAACACTAGATTTGAAAAAATATTTTAATGGTGTGAGTCGAATGTTTTTGGGAAATGGGACTTTTTGGTTTGCCACAAGAACTGCGTTGTCTTTTTAATTTTATTATTTTCTATCATAATCCCTTCGATATTCTTCGGAATTTTTTCATACAACTGAACTGCGAAGTTTTGGGATGTGTTACCTACTTGAATAATCATGAATATTGGACACTGGCTAAATATGCGATCGTGCGAAGCCCAAACAAGAAAGGAGAAAGCAGTAAATAGTACATCGTAACACGATGCCATCTACCATTTGAACTGACTGTAATCCAAAACATTCATATTTTATAACTTCTTAAATTGGTCTCGTTTCGAATAAACGCCCATAAATTGCCCTATCACAGACATATTCTGTTTTATAGCACATTCCGAATCCAGTTTCAACAAGTGTCAGGATTATGCTAGGGGTATATTCCAAAAATGCGAAGAAAAATGGCCACGGGTGTGACAAATGGTTACCCGTTGGTTTTCAAGAGATTATCCGGGCCTTTTTACTTACCTTTTACTCGACTATGACGACGCCAAAAAGATGCCTTTCGGGTTAAGAGTATCCATTATCTTCTGGAGCTTTTCGAATTTCAAATAGAGAGTCGCTTTGGTAAATAACGTTTCAAGTAAATTGCATGACTTCTTGGGATATGTAATATACCTACATATATAGATTACTTGTTTGGAGCTTATGTCAAAATATCCGCTCGCATTTGCCTTAAATCAACGGTGAGTAAGATATAGGAAGACCGGACAAATGTCCACATATACACGTTGTCACCAACAATAAGTTCAGAACAGTTCAGCACAAGTTCAGGGTAAAGTTTGCTCATAAATAACCTCAATTTTGACTCAATGACATTTGTCCTGGCTGCAAAAATCGCGTGTTGTCATTCCGATCGCTGTTTCAATTCGAATTAGTCTAAATATCAGGTCTCATTGTTGCGTTTTTTTGGTTGGAAAACGAATGTAAATTAATTACTTTCGCCTAATTATGTTTTGATTTGCCTGTAATCGTTATTAACGACAGCAGTTTAAAAAATCAAAGAATGGTCATAAAGTTGCGTGGTATCTAATATTTACGACGTTCTGTAAGTCTATATATAGTATCTCAGTTTATTTTATCCGCATCTCAATTGACTAATTATCGACTCAAGCGCCTGTTTCTACGTGATTATTATTATTTTAGAATATTATAAAATTCTAAGCATGCCGTGTCTGTACATTGAAGCTATTTAAAAACACAACTGGAATACATTAGCTTATTTCCACACAGTTTTCAGTAAAACGATAGCTTATATTATTATTTAAATGCTGTGAATCCCGTGAGAATTTCAAGTCAAGTGTGGTCGAAGTCACGGGCATATCCTAGTTCTAGAATATAATGCTGATATTAGACGGATCGACTAATTTGAATCAATTTGGTCGAAAGGCAGAGAACTGCAAGGACACGACGGTATTCAATGGCATTGAACGATTTAAGTTTGTTTTTAAACGAATCACTGACTGACTGGTTGAATCATGTAAATTGAAAGGCAGAAATGAGCCGTCTAATATATATAGGTTCAATGTAGCAAAAACAACAAGTTATTAACCTTTGATAGCGTCTTCGAATCCGTACCGACTACAAGTTTGGTGGCAAAAGCCAGTTTGAAATTCAGAATCTATAGCGTATATTTTGGTACTCAAGTGGGGAAATATGTCTACATACATTTTAGTTGAATGAGAGTTGCTCTTGCGCAGAGATCGCACCCGGCTAACCGGTTATGGTAATACAAAGTAAGCAATGTTTGGATTCGAGAAAGGTCGGTTGTATAACTTAAGTGTTTAGGTATGTAAAAAGACACTAGGAACTTGCGTGCGTTGACAGTTTACCTCTATTGGCGGTATATCCTTGTCAAACGATACGACTTGATGTATCAAATACACTAATAACACCGCTTTGCTAGTGTTTTAATATTTCACGACAAAATTTCTTTTATAATATTATTTTTATGTAAATATTCTTTTTTAAATATATTTATTTCAAGTAATTTAACGTAAAATATATTTTTTAGAGACTATATAAATAAAACGAACAAAAAAAAATTATATATATATATATATATATATATATATATATATATATATATATATATATATATATATATATATATATAACTAGCTGTGCCCGCGACGTTGTCCGTGTGGAATTCTTTTTCGCGGAACCCCAAAAAAATAAACTTAGTTACCCCTAATATCATCACCTATCTGCGAGTGAGAGTCCTGTCAGAATTGGTCCAGGCGTTTCAGAAATTAGCCAGAACATCCAGACAGACAGACAAAAATTCTAAAAATTGCATTTTCCGAAACTCCTGGTCAGAATTATCCCTCCTGATTTTTTCAATTTTTATTTTGACATTACAAACAGACACTTCCTTTTAATTTATCTGTATAGATGAATAAAATTATAATTATACAACATAAGCCTACAGCTGGTGCTACTAATAAGGGAACGAATGTTTTACTAGCAGCAAAGTGCGAGGCGAATAGGTGTGTTTCACTCATCCGTAATATTCATGTATAGAGTTCTTCACTATATTTTCCTTCAGCATCCACCACCATGCGATACGGCAATTGTAACAATATGCAGGCTATGTCAAAAACTTGGCCTAAGCGGTGTTTGAATTTGTGTCATCCACTGGAAATGATTGAAGGATTATGAAATATACTATTGAAGGGATGATAGGAAAAATAAAACTAGATATGTAGTTCTTTAATCTGTATATCAAATAAATAAAGCCATAAACAAAAAGAACCATAATTGATGAGATTAATATCAGACAATAGTGCTTGTATCTCTCTTATAAGTAATCTACGGAGTAGGAGTCAAGTTTTCTAAAACTAATAACACTTAATATTTTCTTAAGTTTCCGCGGCTTGTATACATAATAAAACGTTACTGTTTATTACTAATACCACTTACAATTTTTTATTCGTCTAAGGCATTTGAAGTTAAGGTAATCTATATCTTTCTATTTTTATAGAGAACTAGCTGACCCGGCGAACTTCGTACCGCCTATTTTCTGAATTCCTAAAAGACTTTGTTCCATGACACAAAAACAAAATCACCAAAATCGCTCCCGGTGATTAGGAGGATTCTAGAACCCGATCTCAGCGCCACCTACTGGTTCCAATTGTGGCTGTAAACCATCTCGGGAACCACTCAAACACACACAAAATTTCATCAAAATCGGATGTGCAGTTTACGATTCTATAAAGAACATACAGACAGACATTCATTTTTATATATCTAGAAGATTCTTCTACTTGCAAGGCATTTGATAAAAATGTTGGCGCAATGAATTTTTATAATATTTTATTTAACTTAATGTCTAATGGCCTTAATAGAGAATCATTAACCTTGGCCGTCGTTTCGCCAGAATGAGATTAGCAAAAAATTACGTAATATGTGCATACGTACCATAACATATATAGATAACGAAAACAAAACAATGAAATTTACTTTTCCCGCCGACCGCACAGTCTAGAAGCGGTTGTACCAACAGAATCTATTCGAGTGTAAGTATTTGGCATCCAGACTACAACCAAACATAGGAAGATTGTGGGAGTAAACATTTGCCTCGGTTATACAGGGGCGGGTTCGTTTAACCCGTGCTACAATTTCGTGCCGAGCTTCTTAGAGCAATTGAATATTTAACACCATTAATAACAAATCCCAAAAATGTGTACTCAGAAAATTTATACCTAAGTATAAGAATAAAACTTACAATCCACATAGCAAAATATGAATTTAGTGTAAAGTTTCTACATAATTGATTAATTTTTACAACGCTTGGATTTGGACCGCCATCAAAGCACCTATGAATTTATCAGGTAGAGACACGGTGCCTACTACAGACAGTGGATTATATGGCGATGAAACAATTTTTTCTACTCTATGAAACATCTGACCATAGAGAAGAACTTAAACAAAGTATTTTAGGTAATTTAATCGTGAACCTACAAGTACAATATAGAAACTAGAAGAAATGTAAAGAAGGACTAAATTTGCTTTATTGTAATCAAGTGTTAACTCGATACATTTATGACGACATGATACTACATTATTTAAATCAGATCGATTAAAATTTTAGGCGGGAAGTTCAAATTAAGCTTTGAAAAACGAATATAAGAATCACGTGTAACACGTTGACTCCTCGATCAAAACATCTTGTTTTTAAAAAGGTAATAAAACAAGATACTATAAAAAAATTAACCTTGACATAAGCAAACATCATAATATTGAGAAATAATTATAAATTGAAAAGTTTAAAGGTATTCTACGTAGAGCTAAGACGCATTTAGAGGCCTGCCTGCAGTGGTCATGTGTGGGCGCAGGCTCAGTTGTTGTCCCAGGATCCTAGTTTATGGTTGCTAAATAGAACCAGGGTCTCCAAATTGAGTTTAGGAAATGTAACTAATTTGATGAATTCGTTATGCCAAAAGTTACATAACATATAGACCGTTGTCATTATGAAATGCATTTTAGTGCTTAACTCGAATTTTTATATTCCAATTTTGGAGAAAAATTTCCCCAATTTGGAGATCCTGAATAGAAGAACAGCGGGATAGTGCGGGTATTTGGTAGTCGATGCGAATCCCATATTACTTACTATTTATCCTTGGGCAGTGGGATGTAAAAAACATTGCCACTTTATAAAATAAGAAAAATGGTGAGTCAATAGAAACTTGAGACTGTCTTTTATAGTATGTAAAAAGCTAACAAACAAAAGTACTGTTTTTTTAGACAAACTTGTTTTACAAGATAAAAACAAGAAACCCAATCGATAGATGTTGTTTTAATTTTACAGTGCATTGGTATTTCATTTGCGGTTTCTTAAATGTTAAAGTTTAATTGCCTATACGTGTGTGTACAAGGGTGCAACTAAAATGTGATATTTGTATTCACTTCTGTTGCGAAATCAGTGATACAATATTTATAAACAGTTGTTTATTTTGTCCAGCAGTAAACAATGGAATGGATATCTATCTATTCAATTATTTGATAGGTAACTCTTTATTACATACATTAGACCAAAGCATAGATAAACAGAAATAAAAAATACAAGAAATAGTACAGGCGGCCTTATCGCTAAAAAGCGATCTCTTCCAGGCAGCCCTTGACAGGGATTGATAGGTTTTTAATACTGATTGTAGTAGTTTAGCGTTGTAAGAAACAAACCTTCATGGAATATCAAGTTATGATCCTGCAGAGAAGAGCAAATGTGGTAAATCCACCTTGTTACGAATATGTCCTTGTTTGGGCACCTAAATTAGTTTTAACGATGTAAAAAAAAGGAGCCTGAGATTGATAATTATAAAAAAAAAGAAATTTTAGCTAGACGTGTTTCTTAGGAGTTTCTTGCTACTTTTCCTTAAACAGCAATAACACGTTGCGAAACGTTGTACATAGACTAGGAAGTGGATTTAAATTTTAACTTATATATGTGACCTAAAAAACATTCTCCAGTGTAACTGGTTTTGAATAAAAACTTTTGGAATTGACTTGTTTTCCTAAAAGGAAATTTAGAAGAGAGTAAACTTAACAATAAATTTAAACAAATATACCAATTCTTAAATAAATTTTAAACGGTAAACGAAAGCGCAGTTCCGTATCTTCTTAGAAAGTTTTACAATGTTTGAATATGTACTAATGCAAAGCTTTCTTGAACTTCTACACATAACCTCCAACAAACTTTTTATTTATTCTAAAATGCGTACATAATTTACGTAGCTTTAAGTTTGTAATAGTGAGTATTAGTTACTATAATAATAGGTTTATTGCAATCACAAATGCAAATGATGTTACATATTAAAATTCAGTAGAAAAAATAGAATGAATAATAAAGAGCATTTCTGACACTTACACAACTAAGAAAAGTTATATTACGAATAAGCAGAAGGTATTGTAATAACCTGCAAATATTCACTTGGCGTGACAGACGGATTGACAATCAGAACTTACTCAGGTTTGTTAAGGCTAAATGTCAAAATTGATATTCGTAGAAAATCATATTGCCCTAAGCAAATATACTGAAATTAATGAACAACATTTTTCAAGAAGAAACTTACAAAAAAATATTACTAATTATTTCTACACCAGAAATTTGTAGGAAAATATTTGATGCTACTTATGACCATAATTTATACCTTGGACAGCGAATTAGAATTGACGTCCAGCGTGGCAATGCAACCAGCCTTTTGAGCACACTTCCCTATGTTAGTTTAGTTTTAATTATTTTGTACTTTTTTAAATATTTTGTTAATATCTAACTATATACTGTGACATTTAGGCTTAAGGCCGACTGATGATGTGTTAATAGTTTTAAATTATGCGTAATTATAGAAGTCCGACAAATATTAATTTAGAATAACTTACAAATGTGCACTATCATTATCGGGATTATTCCTTCCATATTACTGCTGAGACTACCAATTCATATAAACATTACATCGATTGCACATCGACTAGACGCTCTTATTTTAGAGAACGGTTGCAGTAATCTAAGTTACGAGCGATGCCCGACGCATGTTTACGATATAGAAGCCAATGCATCTCGTATACGAATAGCTGGATATATGTAACATGTTCAAAGTAAATCAATAAACGTGTGATGCTCTATTTTAAATTGCAAAAATAACTAGTTATAAAAGAATTTGACAGCTAAAGCAAACTAATTTAGACAGTTTTCTTACCAATAATTATATTGACGTAATATAACTATAATACAAATGCGAGGCGTATACTACATACAGGTGATAGCGTTTCTGTCGTGACCTACGTGAATCGTTTTGTCTGTCTTACCACACTCTAACACAGGGGTTCCCAAACTTTTTCAGTTCGCGGCGCACTTACAGGTTTAGTATTTAGGATGACCCGTATAGGGTGGCGGAGCGGGATGGTATGCTCCTCCGTCTCAAAGAAAGATCTTCCAGCGAGGCTATTGTTGGTCCTCGCAAGCCCAGACCCATCTATTATTGTTGGAAATTTTTATATATTCTGTGTACGTTTCGGGAATCGTTTACAACCTCAATTGTTGCACAGCGCCATCTATTGGCTTATAAGTGTTCCACTACAAGTACTTTGTCGCGGCGCCCTAGCTAGTTGAAATAGGATACAATAATACTAAGTAGATAGGCACAAACATTGAAACATACACAACATGAAGCTGAGTTTTTATATTTATAGACAAGAACCATTTATTACATATAAAAAAAGGAAATAAAATATAAAGCAACTTAGTCAATGTGACGTGTGAGCTTGGTGATCTCCAAACATTGTAATCGCGAATGCCTACGTTTAGTTTTCGGAGAATGATGAACAGGAGCGCCTCACGGCGCCCATCTTTACTCTCTACGGCGCACACTTTGGGAGCCACTGCTCAAACATATTATGCTATGCGCTATATGTTTTGCAATGCCTGTTTATTGTATGTATTTGTAACACGTATTCTATAATATTATACATTTCTAAACATACCGTGTCATGTGTATATTGCAGCTATTAAAATAAAAAATATAACAAAATCCAAACCAACTTCACAACATAAAAATTACTATATTTTGTAAATTTGTTCTTATTTTTTTATGTTTTACTTGATATCGACTTCTAGATGTTGTAGAAAGAAGTCAGTTATATATTTCTATTTTGGGTTTTAGTGTGAAGTCGGTTTTGTTTTTGTTAAAAATATAAAATATTTTTTACTTTTTAGTTCAGCAAATACTTCAATAAACTTAGAAATAATATATTAAGCATCTGTAAAAATTTTACAACCAACACGCGTATACATCTCACGGTGTATATTCTCTTCAACAAGGGTTACTGTCGATTTCCATGTGATCTATAAATACCAACCTATTGAATAAAAGAAAAACTTTGAAAATCGGTCCATTGATGGAGAAATCGAGTAACGAACGTACACAAAAAACATAGAGACGAATTGAGAACCTGCTCCTTTTTTTAACTTGGTTAAAAACAACTGAAATATACTATATAAAAGACGGTGAACACAATGCATTTTTTTTTAGATTTCTTGTTTGGTCCGGATTCAGTTAAAAAGGAGTTTTAGCTGATCGACGGCAAATTCTTAGACTTCAAATTTGCACTACTTTTTTACAATGATTTAAAATGACCAGATTAAAAAAATCGAATTCGACTGTGATTATTGATTGATAGCAGATTTTATGTAATAAAATGTGTCATATTTTGTACTCCGGGAATCCCGCGGGAATTTTCCTTGGAGCGGTTTGTAATTGTTCGGGTGCACAAAAATTAGCTTATTCCGGCAGTTTTCACTAAAACGATAGCTTACATTAGTTTTTAAATGGTGCGGTACTTTGTGCCCCGGGAATCAAGCGGGGATTTCAAGTAAAGCGTGGTCGAAGTCGCGGACGTATCCCAGTGTAGTATAAATTCTTATAAAAATAAGTAGCATGTCCTGATTTAGTTTAAATAGTATACCTAATGTAATGTATACCAGTGTATCAAAGTAGCGGTATTAGAAAACAAATTACTGGCAAGCGCAATTTTGAATTGATTGAATTCATTACTTAGAAACAGGGTATAATTTCTACACGAGGTGTAATCTCCTTGTATGGAAACGTTTCTATCGATACCATGTAATCAATTTCAATATCAACAGCGTTATTAATTTTCAGATTAATTAATTTTTTATAGCTTACAAGCGAATCTGTACTTTAGCTATTCTTGCTTTTCGCTTAATAGGAAATGGATGTTTTAAATGCAAAAGATACGTAAAAAGCCCTATTTTTAATAGAAGGATAAAGTGGTCTTAATTAGAGAATTATCTACGCAGTTCCTCAATATCATACCTATGCGCCGTCTAGCTTATTTACGTTTCTATTAATATTTTTTAATTGGGGGGGGGGGGGGGGGAATTAAGAATGCTGAAGAGTAGGCTATCTAAGATACATCTATTTTATCAAATAATGACACCGCCTACAATTTTTATCAAAAAATGTCTGTACATCGTATCTAAGATCCAAGTATATGCGGTTATTAACAGTTTTAAACGGTTTAAGTGCGACGTTCAATAACTTTTCATTTCCTTAGTTTTCCGTTTTGACCCTTTTTTACTAACTCCAAAACAAGCAAGACGTTCTCAATTCGTTGTGTAAATATTGAAGTGATAACTTCTTATGGGACGGTAAAACGCTTCGTTACGTAACGCGTTATGGCGCCACTCTGTCGGGCTTCCCTATCTCTCACGCATACGACAGCGGTAGACAGGCTCCTCCTCTCTCACTCTAACTCACAGCGCTAGCCGTATTTCGGTAATTAGATTGAATAATGATACTAATAATGTACATATACAAAATTCTAATGTACATATTCAAGAATTGTAACTAAGAATAAACTATATTTTATAATCAATAAAAGATTTTATTTAAACCTTTCCTTATATTATAACCTTTTCATACATAAAATTTAAGTAATAACCTAAGCTTTTCTCAAGTTAAACAATTTCAATATTAAATAGCTCAACTCAGATTAGTTTAAGTTTTCACTTCTGTCGAGCGTCCCGAGACGCACGCTTTTTTTCTAAAGTAAAGTGATCTAAGAACGATCTTAGATCACTTTTCGTTATAATGTGATAAAAAAAGAATAATTCGTCCACTTCTAAGTACCTATCTGTGATCAATCACACACGATACAACCTTTGAATTACATTTAACCATCATCAACACATAAGGACATTTCATTTTACGATTGTAAAATAGTACATTTTACAAAAATAATAAATATAATGAGCGATAGTATTAAATCAAACGCTCGATTCCATGAAACGAATACAGATAAAACGTCTCAAACTTTAACGATACATCGATAAGATACTTGACTAAAACTCACTTACCTATCGTTTTTGTTTTATTTGAATGTTTTAAGAAACAATAGCGGTCTAAATTCCAAACGTATCAAGCAAACGGAACAAGGTTAAAATCATTTGAGGACCCCAAAATAAATGGGGGCTCTAGCCCCAATCAAGTAGGTACTTTAAATGCCTGTCCATTTGATACCTATTCCATTGAAGTACAGTTTCATTAAAACTCTGCTAATTAAAAAAGGAATAGAGAATACAATGAGGCGTTTTGAGCTACGATGTTACCTAATGCTGGTAATGCTGGTGTTGATTGGATCAATTAATCAAATCAAGGACAAGTCGGTACCTATGCAATGTCATTGCATGAAGAGAGTATGTTTACATAGATCACTTCGATTGCTTCACCTAAATAGAAAGTTAATTCAACCGTGTAATATCAGCTTAACAAAAAAGCAAAATGCCCAGTAGAAATTAGAAAATACGAGAGGCGAGAGGCTTACATTTGAATGCGAAGAAAACAAAGGTTATGGTGTTCGAAAGAGAAGAAACCAGAACGAATGCAAGGATAATGGTCGATGATGTTATGTTGGAGCAAGTGAATGAGTTTGTATATCTTGGATGTGCGTTTAGCAGTGATGGAAGGTACACCACTGATATAGAAAGAAGAGTGAATTTGGGGAATAGTTTGAATGGACCGTTAGGTAAACTTCTAGGCGCTAAGAAACTCAGCCTGAAGGCCCAGCTCGCCATACACAACGCGGTGCTGGTACCTACGCTCACGTATGGAAGCGAGAGTTGGGTATGGAAGACAGAGCATGAAAGTAGAGTAAACACGGTTGAGATGCGAGCACTGCGCAAAATCGAGACGAAGAGTGACGCTCGCGGACCGCGTTCGTAATACCGAAGCAAGAAAGAATGTTGGTCTGAAAGAGAGTGTCGGGGTGAAGGTAAGGAAAGGAATGCTCCGGTGGTTCGGGCATGTGGAAAGAATGCATGATGAAAGAATGACTAAACAGATATACAATGCAAAAGTGGATGGATGCAGAAGTCGTGGAAGGCCACGACACACCTTCCATGATCAAATTGATCGTGTACTAGCGGAGGGTGATGTCAGGAGCCTTAAGAACAGACGAGTGTGCATGACAAGAGTTATGAATGTCAAAGAAGCAAGTGAGGTGTGTAAGAATGGACCTAAATGGCGCTCTGTTGTTCGTGCCTACCCCGCAAGGGAACTGGCGTGAAGTTATGTATGTATGTATGTATGTAGATTAAAATACATTATGAGATAGACAATAAGAAAATAACACATAACAAGTAATAGAAATTAGATAGATAATGTAAAATTTACATTGTAAATATGCAAACTAAAATTAAAATGACCCACTGATACTGGCATAGAAGAAGCAAAACTAAATAATAGTACATTATGGTACTAGTGTGTAACATTGGTGATTACCGCCGAGGCGCCATTGAGACTCGAGCCGTAGGCGAGGGTCTTAAGAGAGCCGAGGACGGTAATCATCAATACACACGTGTATCATACGACGTTTTTCAACACACTTGTGAATAAAATAACGACAAAAACTCATTTTATTTAGTAGATAAAAAAAGTTATATATGAGTGCAAGTTTTATTTATTAAACACGTACGAGTTAAAATTATCTATTTAAATAAGAAGTTGCATGAAATGAGCAAGCAATAGGAACATTAATTTATTTGTTCTATAGAACACGATCTTTTTTTTTTGAAAAAAAACCTTTTTTAAGAACAAAGCAACCCAACCAATAAAATTTAAAAAAAAATCTATAACTCACTAGTGAGTTATAATGTTTTTTAGTCACAGTTTGATTATGGGTGTCATTCTGTGCCTAATTGCGGTGACCATAGAGCCACTTTATGAGCAAGTGTGTTGAAAAAAATATTTTCATGTCAAAATAAGATTTACTTATCAATTAAAAAAAGCAATTAGTATACTACGTTCAATTTCCCATGAATAAAAACTCCCTATTATAAGTTTTTATTAGACTCTCATATTTTTCCGTCTTTGGCGTGAAAACACCAAATTATATCGAGAACTGAATTTTACTTTAAACTAAGTTTCCATTCCCTTTTCTGTCTGAATGTATTTTTAAAATCCTATTCTATAGTAATGGAGTCTAAAAGGATGTCCTTATAAAATACTTTATATTTTTATTCATCTGTAGTCTTTCTTTATCTAAGTAGGACGCTCAATATGCCATAACAAAAATTATTACAATATTATGCTATGCTTAAACATAGCTAACTGCTACGGCTCAAAGATCCAAAATGAGTCCTGGCCTCCAAAACGAGAATACTCGTTTGCTTTGTGTTCAGCGCCAGCCCCATGAGCTTGAATAAGCTGGCGTAGATCAACCTCCCCTGCGTCACTCCAGCGATATTTGGGGCGACCAACTAGGCACTGCCCCGTCGTTGCAGAATCCTCCCGTTTTTAGGTGGCCAAGCCATCTACCATATGCGGCGGGCTAACAACTCTCCGACACAAAAAATACATTGTTACGAAACGTAAAAACAGAATATTTTTTTTATAAAATATGAAAATAATTATTGATGGTAGTTGCTTCTTTTTTGAAAATCAAACTCCATATAAATTGGACTGTATGATTATTATTAAACTATTTATATTACTTAGAATATACATAAAGAAGTACGTATTGAAAATGGCAAATTATGCGAGAGAGTCGAGAAAGAAAGTAGTAAGTCGTCAATGAGAATTATATTAAGAATAATAATTTTTGCCTCCAAGGCCGCTCCTATATCACGCGTATCGTCCGACGCCTAGCCGCTAATTGTACGAGCTATGGGCGTCGGCGGTATGCGGGGCGCGGAGAGTAGGTGTGCTCCTGCGGGTGGATCAGGCAGTGATCTCTGTCCGCAACAATAATTTTAGTCGGATGTTCGTATAATAGTTTTTTTCTTCATTTACGGCCTCTGTAATAAAGCTATTATAATAGGCGTTGGTATAACACATAATTAACAATTATGTCATAGATTAATAAATCACTATAGTTTTCATTAATAATATACTTATTTTTTGTAAATGTATTTCTTATTTTTTTTATTGTATTTTTTAAGTTACTTTAATACACACATCTTAAGTAAATACATATTCTATTTCTAATTAATAAAATAAGTTAGTGCTGGACTAGAGACTCCTTGTTTGCGCGATTGATTAATATCCTTACCCAGTGTTATTGTCCAAGACAGATCGGAAGATTGTAAACCTAATTGAAAAAAGGTGGTGGACGCCCTCTGGCTGAGTTATTCCTACCTACCGCGTTATAAAATGATGCGGATGACGCAGCCGCAGACATACGATTACTATAAATACGTTTAATAAGAAAAAAAAATCATAGATAGAGAATTAATTTTTAGTAAAAGCAAACTTAAAGCTCTACCTATAAACTTTACTACAATTTTGACGAAGGTACCAAGTTTTGACAACTGTCAAGAGAAGGATCGCATTGTGTTGGACGTATCTTAGTATAATAAATCAATGTTTCATGCATAACGTCGACAAGGGTGGTCATAAAGTCAACATTACGTACAGATCCAAAGCCCTTCCATACCTCATTCGGTCATGGTTCTTCATCTCTTTTTCCTTGAGCATCTTTACTGTACGCAGTCTGGTTCACGTTTGTTCATATTTACATAGATCATTTTCTTTGCTTTAACACACATTGAAAGACAGAAGTGAACCGTCTATCACCAGTATTACAATTTGGAGACTACTTACCTTTATAAGGTTCCTTTGTGCCTAACATCCACACCAAATACGTCATGACTACTTGTGAACGGTTGTTGAACTATTTGACTAATAAGAAACAATTAATCAACATTTTATGCCGAGAAAGAGATAAAATATGGCTCCTTTGATGACGTCACACGCCAGCCTTGAATAGTGTAAAAAAAGCCTCACGCACACTAAGCGGCTTAAAAAAAGTGACGATGCATGTTAAAAGACGCGCCGTATCTCAAGGCTCACGCATATAAAAGCTGATTTACATTGATCCAGTTACTGACTTCAAATTAGAATTAAGGCAGTGCTGACTTCATACTGTAAATTGATTTGAAGCCAGTAGGTACCGAACTATCAAGTCAGTGCGGACTTTAATATTTCTGATTGTATATTTTGAAGTCAGTCCGCTCTCCAAATCAGTAGCTAGATCAATGTAAATCAGCCTTAATAATATAAGTTCATGCACGAAGTTTGGAATCGTTTCACAACTCCATTTACGATGATACCTGATATTAGGGGGCTGCAAATATTGTTTGATAATACCTACATACTTGATATAGTATTATTTTATGTTTTAAACTGTAAATCGAATTCAAATATAATTGTTAGACAACTTAATTGCCGACTAGAATTTGTGCCTAAAAACTTCAGAAAATGTTTGATTGGCACGTATAATTCAGCTGAAGCGGGATATTAAAATGAGGTTATAAATTTCAAATAAGACTTGGCTTAAAGGTCTTCGTGGCGTGGTATCATCCAATATTATAAAATTCTAAGCATGCCGTCTCTATGCATTGAAGCTATTAAAAAAAATGGTATACACTATATAAACGATAGAGAACACGATGATTTTTTAAAGATTTCTTGTCTGTTTATGTTTGTCGGTTTGTGTTTGTCTGTTCGTTCGAGATTCACGTAAAAATTACTGGGCTGATTTCGATGCGGTTTTCGCTAATCGACAGCAAATTCTTAGAAAAATAAAATCTGCGCTACTTTTTATCCTAGGAATCCCGCAGGATGTTTTTTTTTTGGAGTGGTTCGAAGTTTTTCGGGTGCATAAAAATTGGCTTATTCCGATACAGATTTTACTAAAACGATAGCTTCCATTCTTTTTTGCATTGCTGTGATACTTTGTGTCCCGGGAATCCTGTGTAAATTTCAAGTCAAGCGTGGACGAAGTCGCGGGCATATCCTAGTCAAAAATAACAAGATGTCAGATAAGGAACAAACGCAAACTTAATCCCAAATAATAATAAGTTTGTCTTTTATATTCATTCCATCAGTGAAACCATATTATTATTGTAGAATCAGCATAAGTAACGCTCATCTAATGTCTAAGAACTCTATTACATATTAACATCTTCATATATTTATTACAAGAAAACAATTTTCAGATGTTCATAAAACATAATAAGTTGATAAAACATCTAAAATCGTTGATTGGAATACTTTTAGTATATAACTAGCTGACCCGGAAAACTTTGTACCGCCTCAGAATCAATAAATAAAAAAAGCTGAATGATAATTGCAGAATGTTTCAACTTTAGTACAAAATGTGGTCAAAACTTAACCGGAACGAACATCAAACGTTTGTGACATTCAAAACCAAAAAAAACTACTTCTCACTTTTAAATTTAATTTGATTTCTGAACGACTTTTAAATTTAATTGATTTCTAAACGACGGGACGAACATCAAATCTTTGACAGGTAGGAATAGTTTCTAAGGGAAAGCGAAATTGTTGTTTTTACTATATTCCAAGCATTTTTGTCACATTTACTCACCTTTTAAGACTTCCACATATAATTCAAAACCAGAATTAGCCAAATCAGTCCAGCCGTTCTCGAGTTTGAGCGAGACTAACTAACAGCAATTGATTTTTATATATATAAACATATATACGTTTAGTACCTATATAGGTATTTCAAATACTAATGAACTATATTTTATTCAATAAATGATTTTTGTTTTTTTTTTATTAATGAACCATTAATAGTTCGTTCGATTAATCGTTAATTAGTATAATAATGAAATAGACCCAATAAATAATTCCCAAGTAGTGAAGAAGCAAGTTGCTATCAGATACCTAGTAGTTTTGTATTCAGCTTTACTGAATTCCTATATTTTCTCTGATAATAATAATTCGTCTAGATTGCTGGTTAGGTTTGTTTAGACTCAATCCTAGACGATATACACGTTCTACGGAAGTACCTAATAACTTTTATCGTCTTGCAAGTCAAGGCTCGCTGCATTGTATGAATCCATCTATGTAGTGAAATGCACTGGCAACTCATTGAATATGTATCGTTTAATGTTTCGTTGCGCAGGTAAAGTTTTGTATTAATAAATGAAGTTTAATATTCTTAATAGGTACTTACTAATAGTATGTCTATTGACTTCTTCATAGCAAGTGAAATGAATACAACGTACCTTTGTAAAGAAATTCTGTGCGCGCGCAGGTAAAACACCACAATCCTACAGGTGAACGTTATCCTTGATTTTAAATTTAGAATTTTTCAACGGTCACTGAGCGTCGTCGGTCACGGACACTCGTGCGTTTCTTATTAACAACGGGCCACGACACAACTAACCACACAGTTCAGTTTGTTTATAAAATTAAGAACCACTTATTAGTAATTTCGATGAACCGGTGTGCGCATGCCCGTGCAACACGCGCCTTGTTTAAAATAAGGTTATGTTTTAAGTTGTAAGCACCAACCGGCTTCACTCAGTTGCACCGAAAAAGTCTTATTAAAAGGTCCGGTTAACTTTTGCCCTCAACGCAAACACTTGCGGCACTGTTCAAACACTTATATCCTTGGGGATTCCGTCACTTAAATCACTTAAAACAGACAATGTCGCACTAAATGACGACCTACCGGCTCTTACCTGTGGTAAACGAAGGCCGTGTAGCGTATACGTTTTTTAAATATTCGAAAACACCGGAACCGGTAATAATTCGATTCCGCACGTGAACGTGACACTGTCAAATAAAATCCCAGTAAACACTGCAACACCAAGAAATCACTCACGGACGACAAAGCATTTCATGTGTGAAGCGCCGCGAGGTCCGGATGACAAATTAAACGAATAGAAAAAGAAAATAAACGAAGAATACTAAAGTCGCCGACTGCAAAGCCGGGCGTCCGACACTCCTGCTGAACGCTGTACTAAACGCGAGAGGCCGTGCGACCCGCCCCGCCCCGCGGCCCCGGCGTTCCGCCCGCGCCCTGCGACCCGCGCTTCACACCGTATGAGAATAAAACATTGAAAAAATCTCAAGTACACGAGGAGAGGAGCATAGAGCATGGACCACAGCCTCCGCGGCTCATTTCCTATTAAACGTGAAACTTTTTGTTTGACCGTTTGTTTATTATAACGTTGCGGTGTACAGTAAGACACATACTAGACGAAACTAACGTGTATGGCTTCGCCACAAATATAAGTTTGGCCACATAACACATCAAAAATCAATGACGGGTATTTAATTTTCTATACAGATAATAGAGAATAGATGTTCCAATCCGAGGACAGCTGAATACAGATTAGTTAGCTACCTATAATTTTAAACACGTTTTTAAAAACTAAAAAATATTCTATATATATAAATATCCTTCAATAATGCCTTTATTGCAAGTGATTTAATTAGAAAACTGGCATTAAGTCAATTTTATTTACGTAGTCCAAGTTTGTAAGTCAATTAAGACACTTTTAACTACGATAGAGCAACACTGAGCTGTAATTTACAAACATTTTATAGGGGTATATTTAGGGATCTGGGTTAGGTAGCTATTTCTGAATTGAAACTTCTTTAAAATCGTTGTGATTTGAAACTCGATGAAACGAAAAAGCGACACTAAAAAGAGGTAGACAAACAAATCTGTGGAACTATGAGATGCGAGTTTTTACACTGTGCAACACAGATTAGAGAGTCAATAAGACCGATAATTAAACATAGGTCCAATTTGGACTGAGATAAAGCTGATAATAATATTGTTTAGACTAAACAGTGAAAAATTGAAAGTGATACCTAAGAAATTTATTTTAAATTATAATAATATGTTGACGGATGTAGGCTAAAGGAATTATATTTATATTGATAAAAGTTAGAAAAGAATTATCTGTGAGTATAATCTCTGAAGTTTCACTTCTACTACATGTGAACATGTGAAAAAATTGTATAACTTGTACAATTGTGTAACTTCTTTTTCTTGATCTTATACCAATTAGTTTTATTTCTATTTTTTTTTAAATTAGCTCTACCATCTTGACTGTTTCAGAACTTTATACACTATAATTCAAAATTTAGCAACACACTACAACTTTGAATGCGAATATCCTTTCTACGTGTACAAGTAGAGTGGAATCATAATTTTAAAAATGTTAACACGATATTATATTATTGCGATTTTTAAAGATCTAAGGATAGGTATTTAACATGCCTATGCATGTGCATATACTATAAACATGTGCATATACCTATATATAATATAGTTTTTGGGATAATGATTTTTTTATTACCCTTAGGACCAAGCATCATCTCTAACATGGTCAGGGTCTTTAAATAGATATTTTAGGATTGGATATTCTTTTCCAATACTCAAACTATCTCCCTCTTTCTGACGTCTGTTCTTTTACAGTCTTGTCATTTTTCTTATATACATTCCTTCCTATGACTTTTTGTATCAATCTCATATCTATTTGTATCATATATATCTATTGTATCCTATTTACAAATATTAATTATATACGTATACCTTTTTCTTGTGGATAATGGTTGTGAGATAATTAGAGGGACAGGCAAACAAACGGTCGAATGGTTGACGTCATAAGACATGATAATATTCTAATAAATATATAGCATGCTATATATTGATGCATGCAATATAGCATGCTAATCAATGGTCTCACAATGAGAGCAGCCGAATTGAAGAACAAAAAGTAGGAAACTGTCAATTTCGCTAAGCAATGCTTCAAAAGCGCATTTAGAGTTCCTGGTTTCTGTATCATACATACTATTTATTATTTTACCTTATTATTGGTAGAAAATTAAAATTAGATCAGTACTGGTATTTAGTCTCGTCACACTTTAACCAGTGGGTTTCAAGGCAAATGAATGGATAGTAAGTTTTAGGTAAATCATGCATTCTTTATGTAATTAAGCATAGAATAGAATAGAAAACACTTTATTGTTCACGAAATAAACAGTTACAGAATAAATAATTATAATAACTTAACGGCAAAACAAAAGGCGGCCTTATCGCTTAAAGCGATCTCTTCCAGGCAACCTGACTGAGAGGATACTTTTAACAACTTATGTCTAGGTATAATTAAATTAAAAGGAAGTAAAATAAAAAAGGAAGAACAGTACAATTTGAACAGTAAACAGCTAAGTTAAGAAGATTAGATTTTTTTTATTATAAACTAAGGTAGAGGTTTTTGACAGATTTTTAAATATGGCAATTGATTTAGCTTTTCTGATTTCTACGGGTAAAGAGTTCCAAAGGCAAACAGCCTGCACAGCGAAGGATTTGGAGTAAAATGTTGAAGAATGTGCAGGTGCCTTTAACAGGAAGTTATTACAGGAGCGCAAACCGAAGGTGTGTGTATGATGTATGAAGGAAGTTGAAACATTCCTAAAGGTAAGGAGGAGTGTAGGGTATAAATAGTGTACGATATAATAAATGTAGAAGATGAGCATTCCGGCGAAGTGAGATAGGCAGCCACTTGTGTTTTTTGCGATATTCAGAAATGTGGTCATAGTTTTTAATCCAAATATGAATCTAATACAAACATTTTGAAGACGCTCATTTTTGATAACTTGCTCTTGGGTGATATTAAGATAATAGGCATCCGCATAGTCAAGGATGGGTAGTAAAATTGCTTGAACAAGCGAAATCTTAGTGGCGGTTGGAAGTATTTTATTTACTCTTCTGATTGAGACATAGGATGCAAAGGTCCTGCGACTTAGCGTGGTAATGTGGGGTCGCCAACACAGATCTTTGTCGATGATTACGCCGAGATTCTTGACTTGTTCACTAATGGGAATTTACGAATTATGAAACATTACATCAGGGAGTAATTTAAAACCTATTTGGCACATTGTATGAGAGCTACCGATAATGCCGGAGTCTTATCAGGATTAACGCTAAGTCCATGAGAAATACTAAACATAATAAATACCAGAAGATGATTTATAAGATACGCAGAAGCCTTTCCCCGATCTTACATTTACAACATTGGTATTCCACTTGGCTTCCCTCGCGTAATCTTTGCATCCGTTCTCCGCGGAAACTACGGAAATGACTTACCTTCCAAGATATAGAGTTTGTTAATCATCATTTTGAAAATACTTATTTATTATAGCTAATTTTTTGGTGAATGGTTTATCCTCAAGACCTTAAAAAGGAACTAATTAAAACATTCCAAGACAAAATCAAATTTATAAGTATATACTACAGTTTCTCCCGCGGCTAAGTCGCGGGTCAAACTCGAGTGCGTACCTCTTGTTTAAAGAGCTGGCGTTAATACCTACAGGTTACATTGTGTTAAATTTTTACGTCAGTACTATTTGCCCCCTGAAGATTCACTTCATTTGATACGGCTAACTATCCATCTCCCGGGATGAAAAGTATCTACGTCCATTTTCGTATGGTCAGTATTAAAACTACGTATGTATAAAATTACACCAAAACCGATCCAATACTCAAGTAGTTTTTCCGCAAAAGCATAACAGACAGAGAGATCGAATTACTATCGCATTTTTTTATAAACAATTAATAATTATATCTTCTAAACTTATTATTATTATTATTTAAATTATTGAACTCCCATACAAACTTTAATTCCCTTTTTCAACCCGTTCTAATTTTATTTATCTATCCCCTGTGCATCTATCTGCAAAGTACATAAATGACAAAAAAGCCAAAAATGACCAAAATGCCAAAAATGTCCTAAATGCCAAAAGTGTCAGACAAATATATTTTATCCGGGTAAATATCCCATATTTCGGGATAAAAAGTATCCTATGTTCATCCTCGGCATTGAAAATATATATATTTCGAGTTTTAGCCAAATCGGTCCAGTAGTTTTTCCGTAAAAACGGAACAGACAGACAATTACTTTCGCATTTATAATATTAATAGAGATAATAAAATAATAAATAATAACATAATAGGGATAAGGATTAATAAAAGAGACGAATTATCTTTTAGTATATTCTCTGAAGTTTCACTTCTTCTGCGTGTGACCTGCAACACACACACACACGCATATTTTTTCTTCTCTTTATTTTCTCTGATCTCTGATTATCTGAATTGATAGTTTAATTTAGTTCTATCTATGATGACTTGTTAACAGCTCCATATCACTAATCTGTTATGAATATAATAAGAATAGCTGATGGCCATGCAAAACTTATATAAAACTGTACAGCACAGCACATCACTACCTTTTATTTTTCAGCCAAAAACTCCTTTAAAAATAGATCATTGAATTAGTATAACGTATAGCTGAAAGTGCTAGTTATAGATTTCAAAATGAAGAAACTTGTCAGCGGTGCACCTTTTCTCTGTTGCAATGTGTTTTCAAAGTTTGTGACACCTTTCACCTCTGAAAAATCGACATACTAGAAGTTACTGTTTCTCCTATAAACTTTGGTTGTTAAAAGGTGTTTTCTATTCAGTGAGCTGACACTGTAAAGTTAGTCTTATATAGTTTCTCGCATTTTGTTGTAAAAGCATTGAAGCTTGACTTAATTAATAGAGCATTTATAAAGCATGTTATAACTTGGTTTATCGAATATAAATATACCTTAATTTACTAATATCGATAATTGAATATGAAATTAGTAGCTAATATAGTTTTATAATCGAACACCGTTACTAAAGCTGTTATTAGACATATCAATATCATCACCAATTGAAATGATGCTACGGCAATGCCTTCACGGCATTAAATGACATTAATATCTCAATTTTATGTTGACATGTCACTTTGTTTACTTCATTTAAATAAGTCTGTCTTATATATCTTCGAAAATAAGTAGTGACTGTCTTGAAGTCGACCATCTTGAATGCGTGATGATGAAGACTGATAGATGGCTAAAATAGGCAGTTATGTATGTTTAATTCTGATGATTAAGTGGAAAAGGTGAGAGGACTTGCTAAGTTTTTCCAAAGCAGTTTTGCTGATTTAACACATCATTATGATTTTTTCGTTTCCCGTTAATATGTACCTAGCACATTAAGTCCTATATTAGGTAGGTAAGAGTCGATAATAATGACAAAGTACATTGGTACTGCAACAACTGTGCAAAATCGTGTCACAACGAATTTCGTATAAAGCGATTCAACCTTCTAAACTAACCCATTATAATAATTTTTAATAACAATTCCAAATAATTTCAAGCTGAAAGTCTCTTATCTTGATAATAACTTACGTAGGAAGACTGGTTTCTGGGTCATACCTGTACTTATCAAAGGGTTGCAGAGCTTGGTGTCTGTCATATCTTTTAAAACCGCCTAATATAACTGTAATTTTCAGATAGCATTCCTGCGAATACTACTCCCTCGTATATGGGTGACATCATGGAAGAAGTTCTTCTAATAATGTTAGCACCTTGTTGTTGAAAATGTCGTGTGGCGTCAGTAACCACTTTACTTCAAATGGGTCGTAAGTCCATCTGCTGCATTCCGACAATAAAGAAGCAAGCATAAAAGTTTATATGATCTAAGAACAGAAGTGAGGTAAGTTCTTGTGACATGCCTAGTGGACTAAAGAAATAAATGTTCATTTATCATGGACATTCTACCGTAAAGAAGGCTTAGCGTAGAGTTGGATTCCCTGTTCCTGTACATTATTTTCTATCACATCGTGACAATATTTCAGGACCTCGGGAACTGAAGACACTTTGGATGACCTTGACGACGTCTACTCTTTGCAAGCCTTCCCTGTTAGAGGAAGTGTTGCGCCACGTCTATATACTTTACAAAAAGTGCAGGAATGCATAGGAAATCCATCTCAGGGCTTTAATTCAAGTGATGAGATTATCCGAAGAACAACGAAATTTTTTTAACAAGGACAACAAGCTTTTTAACTATCATTGCGTATTTTCGATAACCCTCTAAACCACGAACCCTGGCAAGATGCACAGCGAGATTTGAGCAAATAATAGACATAAATTAAAGGTAATCAAGCGAACATTCCACGCAACTATTCTAGTATTACTTCAATAAATGTCGCCTATTTTGGGACAAAAATAATTCATCGTCACTATTAAAAGCACATATTGAAGTAAAATTATGATAATCAGTCTATTATCAAGGCTGTTATCAAGGAACAAACAAACATTTAAACAAAACCACTTTCACAGTAATGTAATTATGTATATAATAAATATTAGTACATGGAGAATGGGGTTAATTAGCGACATACCTGAGAAAGTCTTTAGCAACGTTCCACTCGTCCCAGAATACAATATATACGGCCTTATTCTGTTTTATAGCTTTTCATTAGTTGATACGAAAATATTAATTAACAAGGCACATTTTTCTTTTTATAAGCTTACGTAGTCAATTTGGGAAAAACAATGGCCTTACTTAGTCATCACATCCGTCTGTTCATCGGCTTTGTCTGTCTTAATATTTTTTCTTGATGATTGACTTTGTCTAATCATTTCTCTCAGAAACTACTTGGTTTACATAGACAAAATTATAGAATAGTGTAGTAAAATTGTTGAAAAAATTAAAATATATAGTGGTAACCATACATATAATGTTCAAGCAATTTTACTAGCCATCCTTGACTATGCCTGCTATCTAAAATATGATCATAATTCTAAATATTGCAAAAAATTCAAGTGGCTGCCAATCTCACTTTGCCGGAATGCTCAGCTTCTACATTTATTAAATCGTAAAATATTTATATCCTACAATCCGCCTTACCTTAAGAAATGTTTCAACTTTCTTCGTACATCACATACCTTCGATTTGTGCTCCTCTAATAACCTCTTGTTAAAGGCACCTGCATATTCTTCAACATTTTACTCCAAATCCTTCGTCTGTCTGTTTGCCTTTGGAACTCTTTACCCATAGATATCAGGAAAGCTAAATCACTTGCCATATTTAAAAAATCTATCAAAAACCATTAGATTATATAAAATATATATTTTTCTATTCATCTTAACTTTGCTGTTTATTGTCTACATTGTACTGCTCTTCCTTTTTTTTTTACTTATTTTTAATTTAACTATACATACCATTATTGGAATAGATCGCTTTAAGCGATAAGGCCGCCTTTTGTTTTGCCGTAAAATTACTATAATTATTCATTTGGTAATTGCTTATTTAGTGAACAATAAAGTGTTTTCTATTCTACATAACTCAAAAAAAATGTGTGGAGGTTATCATTATAAAGTAAATCTTAAAAAGTCATAAAGATATTTCTTAATGACGTTTTTATGACTTGATGCGGAAATATTCACTTTCAAAGCCGCCTCCTCAGACGCGAAATGACGCTAATAGGTTTAGTGGGTCGTCCGGCAGCTGGCATCTCACGAATCCTTCCTCAGGGAAAATGTGTCAAGAGCCGATTCCTGGAGCCCCATATACCTCTCAGTGACCTCCCCCAAGATCCGAGAATATGCCTAAATGCATTACCCCAACGACAAGAAAAAAAATTAAACATCCCATTAGAAAGCCTTAAGTATACCTATATAAGCTAATTTCCATTGATCCAGCCACTGTCTTTAAATTCGAAGGAAACCAGTGCTGACTTTATGCTGGCATCGTGTATATTGAGTCAGTACAGCGCTACCAAGTCTAACTGACTTCAATATTCCCGATTAAACATTTTGATGTAAGTCCGCTTTTCAAGTCACTAGCTGGATCTTCATAGACGTCCCCGTCCCCCTGTTCGCCGTTTGCCACGGGGTACGCTGGCCTAACCTCTTCTCTCTTGATTTCGACCGCCTTCTTCTGCAACATGATGTCCTTGCAGAAGGAGATCATGGCCAGCCATTATCTATCATTATCTAACCAGCATCTCGCTCACTACTGGCTGGTTCCCATATCTTAGTATTCATTCACTTGCCTTACCATCGGTTAAATTTTGAAATTACTTGTATAGAACCTATGTCAAATTTTAGCCGATATTAAGGCATATGAACAGTTGATAAGATATAAGAATAGGCCATACACTGTACAGGAATTATTGAACCTTGGTTAAGTGATAATGTTCACGTTCGTCACTATTTTGTTGGAGAGGGAATGAATTATTGAATTTATGAATAAAATAAAGGTTCTGTTTTATTGTGAATTACTTTTCTAATATTATGACATATATATAATATTTTTACATAATCGAATTCGAACTAAAATAAAATAAAATCTTGTTTCTCGTGAACAAATAACGACCTGAAATTAACAATTATACTTATAGCGTTTAGGTATATTAACATCGTTTAATTTTCAGAATAAATATTATATGAATTGACTCGTCTTTTTATTATTAAGGTCGATTGAAAACACTATTTTTGGACATGTAATTAAGTGAATAAAAGAGGTTTCTATAGAGATGTAATCTGAAATAAAATCAGTCACAAGTGCCCTCGTAACGAGCATCCACATCTCCGATTCCACATATAGCACTCAGATCGGGTGTAACGTGACATTAGCAACCAAATTGGCACTTTGAAACGTGATAAAAATGTCCCCAGAAATCACATTTATAACTAATACCTACTTAAAATGATAAATGTTACTCATCTTGGCTTTTAGGTAGCCAATTGAGATAATACAAAAAAATCTTTTACAAAATTAAATGTGTTAGGGAAAAGAGGGTAATTATTATTTTTGTTATTTTGTCAGAAAATACCAGCACATAACGAATAACATACACACAGTACACACACATATACAAATGCACAGTCCCACTGCTGGACTCCAGTGGCCTTTATGTTAAGGAAACTTACGTTATACCCACTAAACTTCCCTCAAGTGAATTGGTTTATATAGTAATAGTAGGATTATTAATCTGCATGTATAAGTTTTCCTATAATATTACTGTATCATCCGCACAAGTTAATTGAACCTATATAAGCTTTAGGTCAGAAGAACTGCGTTAACGGTGTTTGTATCGAAGTTAGGATTCAAATACACGTAATTGAAACGAGACGTGTGTGCCTAGTCATTAAGCTACTTCGACTTGCAATGGCAATACTAACATTTTTAATATGCATATATACTTCTGTCTTGTTCTTAAGATTGTCGTTATTAAGTTACGTATCTGTTTCGTATATATTATATTCATAACACCTAAAACCCTACCGTATCAAGGCAAGAATTTAAATATTAAAATATCAATCGTTTTTTCCACCGTTGTCAACCCAAACAATAAGCACATTAAGTAAATTGTGAACTAAGAAGAACAAACTATACATTACATACTTATTATCAGGTCTGTTTCCCATAGGTGTAGACCGGGATCACAAATTTCCACTTACTACGATCCTGGTAAACCTTCGGCTTCATCTGCTTTCACTAATCTGTTCGTTTACTTAAGGTGCTTTTAACTTTCTTCGCATTATTAGTGATTTGATCATGGTGAGTATGTCGCGGTCTACTTGCACAAACCATTCAATGCTGTAATATACATGTTTTCTTATTATCCATTCTCTCTACATACTCAAACCACCTTAACACTCCTTTTTAACTCTTGTAATTTCTTTCAATCCGTAATATTTAAAATAAACTAATTTCAATAGAGTTTCTTCAAAGAGATTTGCAAGAAACTCTTTGATGCCACCCGTGATCAGAAGGCTGGCTCATATTTCGCCCAACAAATAAGCATCGCCATACAGCGCGGCAATGCAGCCAGCCTTCTGGGCACGCTCCCATCTGGCAGTGATTTGTTACACAGTCTATAATCGCTTGTACTGTATATTAAATAATAAGATAGTTTAGTTTATAATTTTATTTTACTTTGAATTATATTTAGGATTATTGTAACACCTTTTAAACCATGTTTGTTACTGATTAGAAGTCAACTGAATAAGTATTTCAATTAAAGCCTTAGGTAATATATTTTCAGGCTTACGTAGAATAAGAGTTACCGCATTATAGTTAAGTTTCAATGACTCTAAGGAATTTAACAATGTTTGTTGATTTTATTTAATCTTATTTTTTTTAGGCTGTTTCATTAATGGTCGTTTTGATTATGGGGATATGATATGAGCAGATTTTAGGGTCATATGGGTAATTGATACAGTCTTTATCTTTTTGTATTTAGTATAACTATTTTAAATGGTGCCTTCCTACATGTTATTATATAATATGCTTTGTATTTTGGCATTTTAAACATAATTTTTTGGGTTCATCTATATAATTTTTACTAATATTTTCAGACACGTATTTAATTTCTTACTAATAATCCATGATTTTAATTTTCTAAATAAGTACCTATATATAAAAAGTGATAGGGAGAATGTTTCTTTGTTTTTTTATATTGCAGGAGTTCAACAGACAGGCAGACGGCCCACTTGATGGAAAGCGGTTACCATCGCCTAAGGACATTCGCAACACCAAAGGTGCTACAGATGCGCTGCTGCTCTCTTAAGGGAGACTGGAACCTGGTCACTAATGCCGGAACACAACTTAAGGTTGTTATGGCGGCATACTGTAGAGCAAAGGTGGTAGCCACCCAGTCTGGCAAATGCCCTACCACCTGGCTGTGGGTTGTTTTGTCGCCTCTTACGACAGGCCGCCCGGCCGCAGGAAATTGTATTCTTTCTCCGTTCGTGCACGGATTGTTTCCGCGATGACCTCAAAACTTTAATTAACTGCATTAAATTTTCTTCTTATTGATTAATATGGAAATCATGATTTTTTGTCTTCTAAAGTATATATTTTTAAAAATGTATTTATTTCGTTTGACATTCTCAATATTCGCGGTTTTCACGCGATATAGCAACACAAAACTTGATTTAACTTTAAGGCACAAGAAGTGTTGTTTGGAGCGTCAAAACACTCGAACAGTCTCAAGAGCGCGAGTGTTGGATCGTATAAATTATTTATGTGAACTAGTTCGGTTTACACATTAATAAATTGTTCTTCAGTAAATTAACACTTAACTGAACTGTGATGTTATATTATATTAAACTCGTTGTTTTAAAGCATCATCTTTCACTATATAATTTTTATTTGGGAGGTGAGAATGCCTCATTCAGACATTCACACTCCACTTCTCGGAAACAGACAGTAAGTTCTCTTTTTATTTTTAGCTGTTTGACAAGACCACACTTAACGTTAAATGATTATGAGGTCGAGAATGGAGCATGCTTAGGGGCCATCCATAAATTACATCCACGTTAGCCGGGGAGCCGGGAGATTCCAGGTCGACGAAATATGACATTGTGTGTTTAAATTATTGAAAAACTATTTAAATGGAAATAAAATTACATACGGAACTGCTGTTTTAATTTAATAATTTCATGATGCAAAATTGTAAAATTTGTGATATCACACTAAGGAGGGAGAGGTCTCACAAATGTGATCAACTGTGACAAGCATGAATGAGGAGGCAAAAAATCATGACAGTGTGACGTAAATTATGCATAGCCGCTTACCTAGAGTATCGAGCGTTTACCGCCATTTTAGCGTAAGCGACATTTGTACCTACATATATTTTTTGTTATAAAAGGTGTTTTAAATGATCATATAATTTTGGGACTTTCAATTTTAGTTAGATTAGACCCTACTGAATCAAAAATTGGATTTATTAAATCAAAATAATAGTTGAACATACCTTTTGTAACAAAAAATATGTTTAGATACAAATGTTGCTTATGATAAAGGCTCGATATAGGTATTGACAGGAAACTTAAGATGCTAATGGTATATATCTGGAAGCACAGACTCTGTTAGGGCGTTGCACACACATAAAGAAAATGGAACAGAACGTTTCATTTTCACCAGCGGTGTTCCCATTGTGAAACGATGAGGTAAAGCATAGTGCTTTATCGTTTTGAGATGGGATGGAGTGGAAAGAAGTCGAGCAGTTGAACTGCAATTCGCGAGGACTATCGGATATCGCTAGAACTATATTGCTCTGTCTTCAGTTTTGTTTAGCTTAATGCCTCCTCTTCAATAAGAAAACCATACTACGTTCAAATCTGTAATCGAAAGTACTAAAAATATCATAATGATCTGTACATTCCCAAAGCCGTGAAGAAGGCATAACCGAACGTACAAGCATTCTTACAAATTCGATTTTATATTTATACTAGCTGATGCCCGCGATTTCGTCCGCGTGGTGCGGATTTTTAACTATCCCACAGGAACTCTTTACGGGAACCAGGGATATAAGCTACTACCGTACAAAATTTCACTGAAATCGGTCCCGTCGTTTCGGAGATTAGCCGGTACAAACAGACAAACAGCGAAACAAAAAAATAAAAAAAAATCTAAATTAGTTCTATTTCACTTCTTACACTCACCAGACTCGGTTCGAAATTCAACCTCTACAATTTTATTATATGTATAGATTATATATATCATTTACAATATTATAAAATTTAAAAAATACCGTGTCTGTACATTGAAGCTATTTATAAAAAACAACTGGAATACACTGTATAACCGATGAAGCGGTTCGGGTGCATAAAAATTAGCTTACTCCGATATAGTTTTCACTAAAATGATTGCTTACATTCTTTTTTAAATGTTGCGGTTCATTGTGTCCCGGGAATCCCGCGGGAATTTCAAGTTAAGCGTGGATGAAGTCGCGCATATCCTAGTAATATCATATAAACTTTGATAAACTTTCGATGAGTCCTACAAAGTCTCACTCAACACATAATACAGACATACAACACAGCACATTATTGGCCAAATTAATGTTGTGATGCACTTGACTGCATTGTCGGCGTATATTCCTGAAATCGGAACGGGGTATGGTATTCATTACGCAAGTTTTCCCCCCGAGAGAAAATCACAATGAAGCGTGTATAGAAGGAAAATGCGAACTTCGTTTCACAAACAAAGCTGGCGCCTGAAAGGGGCCTGTGAAAAAACATTTTCATTGTGACTGTAGTCCCTCGATTTTTAATCTACCCCCCTTTCCCTCTGTAAGTTTATTGTAGGCTTTGTGAATCGGCTGACGGCTGTGACGATGGCTTTACCAAAGGATCGGCCAGTATGTGCCTGAGGAAAGAAATAAGTTACGCATTTTTTTATTGCGTGAGGTCAGCGGACAGGCAGACGGCCCACCTGATGGAAAACGGTTACCATCACCTATGGACATGTGTAACACCAAAGGTATTACCCATGTGCTTCCGCTCTCTAAAGTGAGACTGGAACCTGCCTGGCCAATGATGCCGGAACAAACTCAAAGTTGTTATGGCGGCATACTGTAGACCAGGGGTGGTAGACATCCAGGCGGGCAAATACTCTACCATCTAGGTGTGGCCGCAGTAAATTGTATTCTTTTTACGTTCCTGAAAGCATATTAAAGCATGTAAAGTATATTAAAATTAGTTATGACTGTATTATAGTTTATATGTAATACGTAACTGCAATGCCAGCCTGCCAGCTTTCAACTGCAAAATAGAAGCTTGTAGGTATACATTTCATGACAAAGTTTTATGCACAGTTATAATCGATTTTATTATATAATAATTAATACCTATGTAGGTTTCCATAAGATACTTTATTTCATCAACTTACAATAAACGTAAAAATGAATTAACATATCTGTTATATATATTTTAAAAGTAAATCATATAGTTTGTGAAAGTTGGTTTGTGTTTAAATCCCTGTTATACCTACATTTAATTTAAAAAGGCTTTTTATATAAGCGTTTATAACTTTTGATGCTTAATTGGATAGAATTTAGTACAAAAACGTAGATGACATTAACTCAACTGATAAGTGAACAGAGATAACGAAGCTTGCATGCATGTGATTTGGTTTAGAAAAATATTTTGCCTTATAGCACGCCAGTTCGTTCTCTAGACGATAAAACTTAAATGGATTGTAGTATAGAATTACTATATTATAAAAATTAAAAACTAGCTGACAACTTAAGGGGCCGGTTCACACAAAAGGTCGAAAATGGGGCGTAAACAAAACAACTTTTCTTTGGTAATTACTCATCAATAATTTACCAAAAAAATTGACTTTAATCTTCACGATATAATACGTGACATAGTTTTATCGTAATTTTTGTATGGTTATTTCAAATCAAATCACTTCCAATCTTTGACATGAAACCGTTTTACTCCTCCAATTTTTATCAAAACATGAAAAAATATGTACATCTTTATAAAAAAGAGATGAATAGCATGGTTTTATTGTTTTTTTAAATATTACTTTATTTTATTAACAATAAAATAATAATGCATCTGCAAAACAACCGCGTCTATGGAATCCCCGCTATCGACCGAAAAATACGCGAACGTATTTCGGATTTTCTAAGCTCACCATTATAAAACTGTCGTAAAGTATTATTACAACTAACGTATTCTGAAAACCTATAATCCTGTACTCCTTGCAGCAACACATGTTCTATTAACTTTGAAGTTTAAATTGTCTGTAAAATCCGTTTTAAATGATTGCCTTAATTATTTATTGTTGTTTGTTTGCATTAATATTCTAAGTATTAAAATGTGCTACTATTATATTGCTAATCACTAATCCCTTTGTATTCATAATACCGACTTTCAAGCAAGACATTATAAACTGTTCGCGTTGTAAGTTCTTACAAGTAATGTTGATTTTAATTAAAGCTTTATAATATTACTCCGATGAATCAGAGTAAGCTGCGTATCAAATACGATCCAGACATTATTATAGTATAGACAGAACGGAAATCTCTCTTCAACAAACTGCGCTCTTTATGGTATTAGGATCTTCTGTCTTATGATTTGAATTTGTTATATATGGTTGTGTTCATACGGACTGTGAATTATGTGCGTGTACTTCTATCAAATTTATTACTACCTACTAGACCTTATTTACTAATTTACACCATAAAAATATTAATGTTCATGCTTGGTATACTGAGAGATTAATAAAATATCTGCAATATTAAATTCTCAATAACTTAAACTTAACCCTGTAAACAAGTAATTACCAATTTTAATAGTATTTATAATTATTTATTATATTTTTTAATTGTAAGTAATTAAAATTTTAATAGTATATATTTGTAATACAACAATTCTAACACAATACGAAACCGACTTAAAGAGTAACTAAAAAGCTATAAATAAATTTTTCTACAATATCTTGAAGTCGGTGCCAAATAAAGCATAAAAATGATTTTATTTTGCAATGTTCGGTTGCTGTAACAAATGGTTTGTTTGGCACCGATTTCAAGATATTGTAGTAAATTTTACTTTTTAGTTATTCTTGAAGTCGGATTCCTTTTTGTTGGTTTTTTTTTTGGTTTACACTTTTAAGTTATATATTTTATTATATTGTACCCCTAATAAGGTCGCTTCTCGAATGCGGAAATGAAAGCTACATGAAACAAAAGCGTATTTAGACAATGTTGTTGAGGGCAACTCGAAGCTAAATTATATGTATTTACTTATGACCCTCAAATACCTTAATAATAATACTAATTAAACCGCAGCGGGGCTTCGTGGCGAAGCCTTAGGTGAGTAGCGACACCTCGTACCTGACCCCGGGAGCCAAGGCAAATCCCCCGCCTCCGTGCTTGCCTTTACCAACCGGCACGGAGTGGAGATCGCTAGAGCTAAGACTCAAGCTCCAGGGGTGGAAGTGATAAATGGCATCAGGTCAGAAGTAGCTTCGGTGAACCTGCAGCCCACCTCTCGACACACGTTATCCACTCACACCCATGTTGCCCTTGTCTTCTATGGCATTTTTAGGGGCCCATGCAGGGACCGGCGCGTTACCGTGTGCCCTTTTTTCTATGTTCACCGAACATTGCGACGGGCGGACGCCATAGTCCCCATATTCCTAAACCTCCAGTACCACTAGCAGTTCACCCCAATAGCCCGGTACTTTTTGACCTCATTTCCCACAGTCCCATAGTCCCACATTGGCCGGGGCTTGTCCTTGAATGCATTACTATATGGTGTAGACAGGTATAATCGCCGGTCAGTGTCACGCCACATTTACATTAAAATTGTCAAAGGGCCTCTACGTGTTGGCCTTCCCATAGCCCCGCGGAAGCCCTCTAAATGTCCGGACCATTTTTATGGTCCGTGGTCTACAAAGACATACTAATTAATACCTCAAAAACCTTGTTTGCTGATAATGCGGCGTACAAATTCTCAAAATATGCTTTGTGTATAAAAATGTATAAGGAATGTAATTACGTCGCAGTTTCTTCAAATATTTTTTTTTTCTTTCTGTCAAAAAAAAAAAGTGACGTTACTTCTTCACACGTCGTTATTCTGGTAACGTAAACAAAGTTTCGCTAGCACATATTGGCCAGTGAAAAAATGTATATTAATCGGTTCTGACACTCACCGGCCACTGTCGCGGCGCGGCTCGTTCGTTTTGGTTTATAGAAAGCCAACTCGACGCGACCTTCGGTCTTTGTGTTTGTCGTTATGGCTTTCTATTGTACGCCTTCGTAGTCCTAGTCGAGTTTAGTACAGCACTTTATTGATATTAATTAGGTATCTACCCGTTTTAGGATTTCATAAACCTAACAATATTTCAGTACGTTATAGAAAGAAAGAAAGAGTGTAAAAATGTTTATTTAGGACAAGATACAAAAAGTCTTACATGATAATATATCTAACAATTAATTGTGATGTCCTAAAAGGGCTCTTGCTCAGCATAATGCTAGTTTCACAACCAGCGCTGGTCTTCCGCAAGTACCTCTAAGTGATGCCACGGCTTAGCTCCACAAAGCAAATTAAAACAATAAATATTCGTTATAAAATTATGCAAAATAATTACTAGTGCATATGAACATTGTTATAATTACAAATAAAAGAAAACAAACAAAAAAAAAAACAACGGTTTATCGGTTTTACGTTTAACTATTTTGTATTTGATTTTGAGAACTTTTCTGCTACATTTTCGGAACCCAGATTCTAATATCTATGGAATTTATATGGAATCATTATGAAACTGTTTTGAATCCAACATATAAAGAATGATCAAAAGCAGTTCAGAAACAAAAACATTTGGAAAGAAATACCTCAAAAACTAAACATTTTATATGATTTTAACGAGTTTTTGCTATACCTTTGAAACCACTATACCATACCTTTATAAAGGTACTCTAAATCCAATCCAATAAGAATAATCAAAATTGGTTTAGTAACAAAAAGTTACAGACGTCAATAACCACAACTTTTTCTACCTGAAATTAATGATTTATAGCTATATCTTCGGAACTCAGGATCTTACACCAATAGAATTTTAACGCAACTAGAATTTTTTCTAACGACTACAATCGATTCAAAAAAAAAGTTATGGCCGAAAAACCACAAAATATTCACATTTCTTCGTGGTTTCAAAGATTTTTCTGTTATATTTTCGGAACACAAAGTACGATAGCAATAAAAAAAATATGGGACTATTTCAGGGAAAGCTTTGCTTAATTCAACAAAAAAGAATTATGCAATTAGGTTAATTAACAACAAAATTATGGCGGAACATTATATATACATAGTTTGCTATTGGTCTGTTAATATTCGGACCTAGTAATATACGAGTATTTTATAAAGTAAAATATCTAATTGAATATGCTTGTAAAACATTACCATTTGAATGTTATCGTTTACGGAACACATGCACATTATGCACCTGTCGACTGAATAATTGATATTTCAAATATTTGCAAATCAACTGGCTTTCAATTACAGCCCGCATCCGTCAACACAAAACATGAATAAAAACCGTACAATCAATTTGGTCCTAACCATTGTACCATCAATTCGTACGCCCTTAGCTTTTGTATTTGGATGGATTCTTATTACATCTAGCGTAAGTAGATCTCCGAAATACTAAAGTGATGCTCTTCGTAGATTAAAATTTCGTTCGAGCACGGGAAGGAGGGCGTATCAAACATACTGGTCGATGCATGTGTGAAAGTAGGGATCGCTATGATGTCCATCATGTTTTATTCAAGACTGTAAAGACAGCGCTATGACGCGAACATTCGTGATACGGAGTCATGCATTGATCAGTACTCGGTTGATTTGACAACCAATACGATATTGGATACTTATGATAGGAATCGTTGAACGGATGTGATTGTTATTGATCAAGTTTTCTTTATTGCAGGAATTCAACAGACAGGCAGACGGCCCACTTGATGGAAAGCGGTTCCCATCGCCTATGGACATTTGCAACACCAAAGGTGCTACAAATGCGCTGCTACTCTCTTAAAGGAGACTGGAACCTGGTCACTAATGCCGAAACACAACACAAGGTTGTTATGGCGGCTTACTCTAGACCAGGGGTAGTCGCCATCCAGTCGAGCAAACACCCTACCACCTTTATGTATATACTTATATGGTCGGGATCATTCTTAAACACTTTTTCTTTTCTTTAACGTTCTCCGTATTATTTGGAGTCGGTACAATATCTATTTTCCTTCCATATTCATTTATTTTGACATACTTCCTCTGTCACATCACAAACCATCGTGCCATGATTCACACAATCCATCCAATTTTGTTGTCTACCTTTACATTTGTATCCGTCAATCTTCCTGTTTAACGTTCTGTTTGTCACGTGACTTTTATCCCTCCATATTACATTCCCTTTTTAAATACTGTGTATGCTATTATTATTCTCAATGAAGGGCTTAGTAGGTTTACTGTTTAGCCGTTTGGCTGCGGAATCAAAAAATAGGATTTGAACAGAAGTACTTCTAATCTCAAAAACTACTCAAAGTATCTTGTTCGTCTCAATTTTCGAACCTCTAGGGAACGCTTCACTGTGCGTATACTATATCAGCTGTGCGATTTCAAAACTTAGCAAATGCATTTCAAGAAATTATACATTATGGCACAAAAAAATGTCATGAACATCGAAAATATTCCATTTCAAACCTTTTCATTAAACTTATCGGGAGCGATATCATATTATGACATAGTCATGTTTTAGAAACATTCATATCAAAGACGATGTCAGTTCCTAGGTTTTGACATTATATAGCTGGTCCACCTTTATTATTCCTTTTACTGTGCACTACTGTGACTTCAGACGATTAGGCATCAACTACAGTGTGTATTAAATTATTCCCCGCTATTAGATTTTTTAGAGTTATATAGCTTTATAGCTAAATATATGTTCTATTATTCATTTCAATTTCACATAAACATCAATATGTATAATGTTTCCATTAAGGCACCGCAATATCTACTTTACAGCTAAGGCAATACCATAATCAAAGCTTATTTAATCGTAAATGAGGTATTGGTTTCCTTGAAAGGTCGTAAATTATTCGGTTCCGAGCGAATTGGTTTGTTCTTTACAATAAATATTAATCAATACTTAGAAATATCAGTCTTAACCACGATTTATCAGTTTGAGGAGATTAATGAAGCTCTTAAACCCTTGGTCCCTTTTTGTAAAGATGTAACTTACTTGAAGTGTATGATTTAAAGTTAAGTACAAAATAAGTTATATTTGTATAGACTTAACCTTCTTGTCCAGTATCTATGGAGTCTTCCAGGATAACGGTATTTATTGTCTTTTTATAATCTTTAGACTACATATCACTACATTTTGGGAAAAGCCTTAAAGACGAAACAAGTAACTAAATAAACTCACTTTCATAAAATGTAGAAAACAGATTTAATGTAAATTCGTATATCATGATACTTTAGAGACCACAGATGAACATAAAATACTTTTATACCGAAAAAAGCTAAACCAATTTTTATCAAATCACACATTTCACAAGGTATTCATTTTTATTGAAAAATTGAAGGATTTTTACTGTTTTAATAAAGATGTAATCTATAATAATATATTTTTTTTAAACATGGCGTGTTTGTACATTGAAACTATTAAATCAAAACCTATCCGTGCAGGAAAGGAGAAAGAATACAATTTCCTGCGGCCGGGCGGCCTGTCGTAGGAGGCGACAAAACAACCCACAGCCAGGTGGTACGGTATTTGCCCGTCTGGATGGTTACCACCCCTGGTCTAAAGTATGCCACCATATCAACTTTAAGTTGTGTTCCGGCATTAGTGACCATGTAATAAAATAAACAACTGGAATAAACTATATAAACGACGGAGAACACGCGATGCAATTTGTTTATTAGATTTCTTGTCTGTTTATCTGTTTGTCGGTTCGTCTGTTTGTTCAGGATTCACATAAACACTAATGAGGCGATTTCGAGGCGGTTTTCACTGATCAACAGCAAATTCTGCGCTACATTTTATCCCAGAAATCGCGCGGGATTTTTCTGGGAATGATTTAAGTTGGCCAGATTTCAAGTTTGTTTGTAGTAGTTCGGGTACATAAAAATGAGCTTATTCCGACACAGTTTTCACTAAAACGATAGTTTACATTCTTTTGTAATGCTGCGGCACTTTGTGTTCCAAGAACCCTGCGGGATTTTCAAATCAAGTGTGAATGAATTCGCGGGCATATCCTAGTATACTATGTAATTGTATATTCATGCTTTATATGTACAACGTCTTATTACGCGTATTGTATTTTCTGTGTGTACATACATTCATTGTCGACAATAAATCTTTTTCTTTATTTCCTTTTCTTTTCTTGTATTTATTTAAATTGTTGGAGTACAGCAGATACGCTGACCATACCCCTGATAGAAAACAGTTATCGTTGGCTATGGATATTTACAACACCAGAGGCGCTACAAACGTGCTGCCAGCATCGAAAAATTTAATGACACCTTTTCTAAAAAACTCCAATTCCAATGCTCTACAGTGCGCAAGCAAAACGTTCTTGAGAACCGTTGCATATACGTGGTTAATGGCTTGTGTATATTGTACAACTAGATGATACATGTGTAATATCTCGTAAGAAATCTCGCAAATTGTTATTCTAATGGCTCCCTATGGCCCAAGCGAGGTATCCAGCATACAGCATGGAACAATAACGCCCAGCGAAATGGATAGATGCCTTACAACTCAAGATGGATAGCCCAACACAACAACTGAACAATGTTTTATTCATGCACCTTCACTCCCCTGGATAGACGGGAGTGAAAGTTGTTTCTTTAACAAATTTTCGTTATTTGTCTTATAGTTTATGAGGATATGACGATTGCATAGAATATGTGGATGAAACTTTAAACGATGGCAACAGCTAACATTAGACGAGTGAAAAATGAAACTGAACAACAATTGACATTTTTCCATCTCCAACAAGACTCAAATAATTTTTTTACCGATATCAAACAGAAAAGTCCTCACGGCAATTTTATAAGTTTCATTTTACTAAAATATGGAGATTTTCCATACAAAACACAATTTTTGCATACGTTAAGAAACCTTCTTCTTCATTTTTTTTTGTTATATAGTTAGGGGGATGTAAGAAAAATTAAAGAGTTCCCATGGGATAATTAAAAAACTTTCCATGCAGACGAAGTCGCGGGCAGAAGCTAGTTTAATATAAAATAGCACAGTGTCATAGTCTACTTTTTGTTAAAACTTTACTTCTGTTACAAAGTCAGCTTCGGGATACGAATGAGAATTTTAGTCTATGTTAAAGTGCTGATGTTTAAGCTCGATTTATAGCAGTATCGATGTCCGATGCAAAAATAATAAAACAATTTATACCGACCGTCATTAATAACTCATCAATTATTATAGTGCCCTATTTATAGTTTTGTCTTTACTATGAGTTCTCGAAAATACTGATAGTGAACTTTCCAATCAAAAATTAACACAGCTTATATATAATTATGTGCATGCAGATTCATTTCAACTCACCCGGTACTTCTTTAGAAATATTTCGAGGTGGGTGACACTTCGGGTTCCATGATGTTATAACATTTGTTCGAGAGTGGTGACCACTTACCATCAATAGCTTCTCACAAATGTTTCTTTACATTGCGGAATTCTTGGAAAAAAAAAGAATTTAAAATTTTGAGTATTATAAGGAATTACCTCAGAACCTAATCTAAACAGGTAGTTTGTAGGATTTTGATAGTCGAATAAATTAAAAGTCACATCACTCATACGTGTTACTGGACAGCACTAGCGCTGCTCCTTTCTTTTTTCTGTCTGCCATTATGTAATGTGTTGCACAAATTTTATGTTGAATTAAGTTAGACACCCAATACATCTATATGTATATCATACTGGAATGAGACCATAAGTATTCCTTTATACTCTTAGGTCTCGGAACTCTCCAGAACGGACAAAACATGTTTCATTTATTTATATTAGTAATAGAATACTTAGCACCTTTTTAGATGTAGTAATTTTTCCGGGGTATAGTAACGAAGTTAAATAGGTGAAGTTGCTTGTAAAAAGGTAGATAACATTTAACTTAATACATGCCACAAAATTTTAGTTTAAGACCCCAGGGCCGTTACACTTTGATCGATTTTCGGCTATTAACTGTGGTACATATTCCTACATAATTAGTCTGTATGTTCGTGACCGGTAAACTGCAGTCTGCATTTAAAGTGAGTTCTTAATGACAAACGGTGGTAGGAACTTCGAAAGGTATCGCAATTATACAAAGTTTCCGTCATCATGCTGAAACTTACTCGCAATTCTCAACGGCTAATTGATCGGATCTATTATTCAACGTTCAAACTTCCAAAGGTGTACAGTCGCGCTCCTATCTACTTGCAATGAATAAATCAATCAATTATTTCTAAATCATCAATTATAATAATTTTGGAAATATTTGAATAACATTATTGATACTACGTGAAATATGGAAAGATTTACTAGACTCTGTCTTTCTTCTACGTAGTCGTGCTCTATTCTCGACCACATTATCACTTAATATCACATGTAAGGTTAAAGACTGAACGCAAACTGTATATATGTTTCTTAAACTGTTTTCACCATCAGTTAGATAATTTTTCACTAAAGGTATCTTTACCAAAAAGAAATTTATATATATCCCTAAAGGTACTTCTTAAACGGTTTGCCCGATTTTGCTGAAATTTGTGTTCAAGTGGATTCGACAATAGTTTAGACTCACAATTAGACCCAGTAGATGGCGCTGAAGTCGCATTCCAGGCTTTTACTGATTGTTTTGTGTGTATTTCAGCGGTACCCGGAATGGTTTAGATTTATAATTGTACCAGGGAGATAGCGCTGGATTCGGGTTCTATATTTTTTTTAAAGCAGGACAACGTCTGTCGGGCCCGCTACCATATAATAAAATCTCATTAACTTTTTTTGGTAGATGTGACGAACATCGCTCGCTTCTGTTATACGAGGAGCGAATAGCTTAAGATAACACCTACATGTGTATGTGTGCTTCTTTTTCATTGAACTACAAATACATATTTTTTAATGAAAACCTACATCAAACATCATTATTTATTAATAAATAAAAAATACAAATGTGCCTATATGCCGTTGTTTCCAACCGGACGAGAACGTCCAACCGCGCCGGATGGACTCCGCGTCGAGTTTCATTATTGAACACAGTTGATCACGAACTGGCCATAACTACTGTGTAGCGAGAATAGTTAAGCAAAAAGTATTTTATTATAAAAAAAACTGAATAACGATTTCACCTTGTACTAGAATACGCCCACGTCTTCGTCCACGCTTGACTTGAAATTCCCGCGGGATTCCCGGGACACAAAGTAGCGCTGCTTTTAAAAAAGAGTGTAAGCTATTGTTTTAGTGAAAACTGTTTCGAAATAAGCAAATTTTTATGCACCCGAACAACTACAAACCGCTCCTGGGAAAATTTCCCCGAGACTCCCGGGATAAAAATATCACACATTCACATATTTGATATCGATCAGTAAAAAAATCACATTGGAATTAGATTTTTTTCAATTTCGCTATTTCAAATAATTCCCAGAAAAATTCCCGTAGGATCGCTGGATAAAAAGTAGCGCAAATTTTAAGTCTAAGAATTTGCTGTCGTACAGCGAAAACCGCATCGAAATCGGCCCAGTAGTTTTTACGTGAAACCCGAACAAACATACAAGAAATCTAAAAAAGAATTGCATCGTTTATAAAATCTATTTCAGTCGTTTTTATTAAAAGCTTCAATGTACAGACAGGACATATTTAGAGTTTTTTATTATTATAGATTTAGCGATTTTACTTTAAAACCGTTGTTCCTTTTTGTTTATTGCGACAAATTAGTTCATTTACAAAAGTGAATACAGATTGCCATCATCAACTTTTTGGCACGTATATAAACTTCTTCTCTTATTGTATAATAATATTTTTATTATTATGTATTTTTCGAATCAATAAATGAATGAATAAATATGCTTTATCGTGTGTTAAAAGATACATTTAACAGAAATAAATAATTACAATACAATAAAAATAATCGCTATTAGCGATTTCTTCCAGACAATCCTTGGGTGCACAAGAAGTCAGGGAAGAGCAGTGGCATGTTGCATACTTTTCACTTTACTGAAGTCATTTTTATTTAATAAATTTATTCACATTATTTAAATTTCTCCTTAAATCATAAACTTTGATTGGAATTGTTATATTATTATAATGTTAAATATGACAATATATTTATACATAGGCTAAAATTTTCTACTAACAAGATCTTTTGGTGGGTGCATTATATCCTGAATGAAAAGAAATCTCTATTAAGTATAAATTGAATATTAAGCGAGTGTAATTTGTACCTCATTTAAATTTAAAATGAAAAAGATTTATTAATCAAAAAAATCGCTACACAATTATTTGAATATAAAAAATGTACAAAAAATACAAATAGCACGAACCCTTTTTGGGGTTGTACAAATGTGTGCGTAAACAAATCGCCACAATAGATAATCCTAATGGACACAAAAGCCTCTCATTCCCACCTATACATTCAAAGAGCAAGGGGGCCTATGCTAATGGAAAATATTTTTCATAAGTAGGCCGATATCAGCCGTTTGGTTCGAGTGAGTTATTTGTGCAAATCTGTTATTACCAGTGCTGAATAAATTCTTTACAGATCTAATTAAATGACTATTAATTACAAGACCTATAACAATAACTTTACCAGTGCATTTCAAATAAAGGATTACCGTTTATAAAGGAAGCAATTCAACAAGTATAAGTGTAGTATAAGTTTGAATTAGATAATGAAAACAAAGAAGCATGCTTTTAGGACGCCATAATTCCAAATTATTTTTTTAGTTTTAAAGATTACTTAAGTCATCTAACAGTATAACGTAATAAATACCACACGATTTTGAATTCTTCTATTACTTTAATAATTAATTAACTTCTTATTTTAGTAATGTTAATTAACAAGATATTTCTAGCAGTTATAACTTTATAGTTTACTAATTTTACAATATTATTATTTTTCTATCCGTGCAGGAACGGAAAAAGAATACTAATTCGACTCGACTTCGAATGAAGAGGAGACAAAACAACCCACAGCCAGATGGCGGGGTATTTGCCCGTCTGGATGGCTACCACCCCTGGTCTAGAGCAAGCCGCCATAACAACCTTAAGTTGTGTTTCGGCATTAGTGGCCATGTTCCAGTCCCATTTACGAGTCCGACAGCACATTGGTAGCACCTTTGGTTCTGCAAGTGTCTATAGGCGACGGTGACCACTTCCCATCACAGTTGGGCTGACAGCCAGTCTGCTTTACTCCAGCAATAAAAAAAAAATGATTTTTTTACTAAGATTCTTACTCGATTTCGTTAAAATAAAATAAAATATTTTGAAGTGTACGTGTAACTAGCTGATGCCCGCGACTTCGTTCGCGTGGTATTTATCATTTCTTCAAAGCTGATTAAGTAATTAATGTTCTTTTAACTATCCCACGGGAACTCTTTAATTTTCGGGATTAAAAGTATTCTATAAATGTTGACCAGGGATATAAGCTACCACCATACAAAATTTCATTTAAATCGGTCCAGTCGTTTCAGAGATTAGCCCGTACAAACAGAGTAACAAAAAATGTGGAAAAAAATCTAAATTAGTGCTATTTCACTTTTTACATCCCCCTGACTCGGTTTTTAGCATTTTTTCATGGTACAGAAATTCGACCTCTACAGTTTTATTATACGTATAGATGTCGCAATTATCACGAATTTGATATTTGTTATTTTTTGTGTGTGTTCAAGTGGATTCCGGGATGGTTTAAATTGACGATTAGATCCGGTAGATGGTGCCGCTAAACTCCTAAACGGTGGGACCAATTTTGATGATTTTTTTGGTCGATGGCGCTGCAATCGGGTTCTAGATTTTTTTAAGGGGTGAACAACGTCTGCTGCTTACATCTCTATATATATATATATATATATATATATATATGTATATGTATATAGAGCTGTAAGCCCCCCCCTTAAAAAATCTATATATATATCTATACATATATATATATATATATATAGATAGATATATAGATAGATAGTTATACGCAGGGTATATGAACGTACTAATTAATCACTTGTGTGATCATCTTGTTGATGTAGCAACAAAAGCCAGTATATTTGTTACCATCTAACGAAGCTCAACAAAGCACATACATAAACTAGTAAACTGCCACAATACCTACACGTACCTAACAATAGGGGAGTAACATTAGGTATTTATGATGTAAACGTTAAGCCTATGTACGTCGTGCACACCGGTGTGTATTGGAACTCAACTTCCGTAATTAATTTTGGATAATATATGTTCATGTAATAACTATACTTGACAGCTATTCTGAAATGCGAACGCAATTTCTATCTTGACATGAATATTGAATATAAATAACCATTTATAACGTATAAACATGACTAGAATTTGATTTATAGTAGTATAATGTCCATCTAATTTCTGAATTCAGTTAGTCTAAATGATATAAATCTAGTATCCAATATAATTATGAAATCCGCAAAGTACCGAAGGTTCAAAAGTCAGCCAAACAATTTATGAGATGGTTATTAATTCAGTGCAGTATTTAAAAGTTAAAGAAAGGTTAAAAATTTGATAATAATTAGACGATCTAGGAAAAAAAATTATGAACCTTTACAAAGTTATGACTTCTATCGAACTGAAACGAGCAAGTGTGTTTTCACACTGTAATCTTTGTAATCTTTTATTATTTCACGTCATTCCTCAAATTATTTGAAATCGACATAATAAGTCTTTCTGTCATACCCATATATTTTACTATACGTCTTCTTTCACACCGTAAGCCGTAAAGGGTCATGTCATTTTCTTCATAAAACCCATTCATTTTTGAAGTGAAACTTATATATAGACGGGGTCTTAGGATCTTTCTGTCACGAAAAAGCGTCACGGCCGCGTGTTCTAATACTTACATTTTTAAACACTTGATATCTTTCGAATGGAATGTCCGAATTGAAAAATTCAAAAAGTTATATAAAGGTATTGTGAAGCAGTCTTGAATTGTGAAATAATTTATTTTGATAAGGATGAATATCAAGATACAAATAAAGAGCCTTTTCTAGCGGCGGCATTTTAATTAATTTTTTAAAATAAAAGAACACTTTTTTGTGACATAACTACAAGTTAGACATATGCTGTCGCGACACTTTTTGTAAATAATGATGTGTTCTGCAAAGTCGTAGTACATTATTGTATTCTGTCATCAATAGTTTTCGCAGCGCACCTGATTTTAGGTATTTTTTTACACCTTGGGTTACATTATTGGTGTTTTAGTAAGGATCTCTAACTTTTTTGGAAATATAATATAGCCTATGTCACCCGGAGATAGTGTAGCTTGCCAACAGTGAAAGAATTTTTAAAATCGGTTCTTTAGTTTCGGAGCCTCTTTAATGCAAACAAACAATCTAATATTTCCTATTTATAATATTATTATAGATATTCATATATATTTATTATTATTATTAAATTAATTAGATATTTTCATATTATAAAAAGCGCAAGATTTTGCGCTGGAAGTTGTTTCATAAAAATGGGAGCTGCAGGGTCGTCCTAAAAAGCGCTATATCTATCTCCGAAAGCACTAATTGGCAGCGCTGGTGAGCCAAGCGCCGGGGAAGTCCCGTAAACGAGAAAGCGAGCGAGAGTGCGAGCGAGGATATACCTCGTCCTCTGAAGACCTCGTCCCTCTAATACCTAAAATCGCGTTCTGCGCATCGGAAAGTGCGATGTTCTGAGCCGCCATTAATGGAGGCAAACTTAAGTTTGCATCGAACTATACCTGTGCCCTCCACGTGGCTAGGCATCACTGCCTCTATTTGTGGTCTGTGTAAAAAAATATTAATAAATAATTTTAGAGTAGAGTATGGTTTTTTTTTGGTTCCGGATCGAATTCAGTTTTTTGTTTGATAAAATAAAATATGTTTAAATAAAAAATGCATTGATTAAAATGTACCTAACCTAATCAAATCATAATTTGCAGTAAACCTGCGAAAAATTGAAATGTGTGCTGGGACACATATTAGAAGTGAAACTTCAACGGACAAGTGGAAAAACGAATCGCAACGGACAAGCGGAAAAACGAATGGCAACGGATAAGTGGCAAAAGGAATGGCAACGGATGAGTGGAAAAACGAATCGCAACGAACAAGTGGAAAAACTTCAACTGACGAGTGACAAAATGAATCGCAACAAAATTTTAACTTGAAGTTTTACGGGCAGGTATTCAAATTGGAAAGGTACATTAACAACCTTGTTCGTTGCGACTCATTTTTCCACTTGTCCGTTGCGATTCTTTTTTCCACTCATCCGTTGCCATTCGTTTTTTAACTTGTCCGTTGCGGTTCGTTTTTTTTTGTGTAATCTTATTTTCTACTATAAGCCAGTGTCAAGCACCTATCAGCGTTTTATAATAAATAACATGCAAATAAGAGCTAGCTAGCTAGCTCCAGGCGCAAGAAATCACTTCATAAATTTCAGCCAGAATATCAATTGTGAATTAAGTTGATTCCGTTATTATTTTTTACATATGATACGTTTATTTATCCCTCTCTTTTTTAGTCGTATTTGGTATTTTTCGAATGTGTAATTTTAATAACAAAATATAAGGACCTAGCTGTAAATCTTGTTTACATCTTCCGCTTTCACATCGTTTGAATCTTCTTTGCTACTATTACTATCAACTTAGACTATTGCATTTGTTTCTATTGATAGAAGACCCGTTATAACATCTGTGCTTCCTCATCACAACAAGTAACAGAACCTTATTCTAAAATATACTTCAGTGTTCAAATAACAATATAGTTCCACAATACTCACTAAGGCTTGTCTGATCGATTTTCAAGTGCTCTCTGCGTATATAGCGTGTGTTGTGCCGAGTGAGATGACATCACAAGCTTCTGCTACCAATTGTTATGATTTGAATAGCGAAGAATTAACGAGACAATTTTACTTCTCAATGACGATGTTTTGATTTTATCTTACATTATTATATGCTATGTTTTTGAGCTTTTAAAAGAATTTGGCTCTTCAAAGGAGTAAACGCCTAATGATTGCCACGTTTAAAGATTTAGCATGGCGATTCAACAAGCTCACGTTTCCAGGCTGGTTGTTTTGTTATCTAACCATGATTGTCCTCTATCAGTTGTGTACAATAGAAATGAACATTAACCTTATAAGATACTTGAACATTCCTCACGGGTTTGCTTATGTTAATACCGAATCCGTTGTCGGAGTAATCTATGCACTTTTTGGTGATATGAAATATTTTACGATCTTCTTTCATATACATACATAATAATCTGTTATTGGTCTGGTAACGCCGCCAGCCTTTTGGGAACGTTCTCGGTAAGTGACAGTGGTTTGGGGCCAATATTTTATCTATAATTATGCTCTCCTTTTTATTTAGTTTTAGTATTTAATTTTAGGTTTCTATTTTATAGTCTAGTTTAATATTTCAAATAATTTTAATTTATTCTATTTTGATTTGTATGGAATTAATAAAGTTATCTGTTATTCGTATAAAATTGGAATATTTATCCTGCAGAAACTATTTTTTGAGATAAACAATATTGTAACAACTCGGGTCCCGACAAAAACAACCCACCTGCATATCTGAAACAAAGCACATTTCTTACCCGTCGGTATTTGAACTAATAACATTTAAATTGATTTATGATCGTCTTCTTTTGTTTACGTATCGGCATACGGCCTATTGTTATATTGTAGTAATTAGCCAGGTGTTGCGGATTTAAAGTACAAGCTGATTCTAGGAAATTCGGTCCACGCGGCCGGGCGGATATATTGCATCTGTGCAGTGCTCCGATTGAGGGAGCAGACAGTCGAGCGATAACCACGAGTGAAGCAAGACGCGTGTACTACAATCAGGAATCTAATGAGTGATGGACTTTGCGCGTTTTATTGAATTACGACCCCCTGCATTACGTTTGGACTTGTTGTGTTCGGTTATATTTGTACCTGTGTTATACGTGTTTGTATAGTTCTAATAAACTCTATAATAATTCCAACGGCATTTTAATTTGAGTCCCGCAACTCGTAACAATATTATAAGATTATCTTCAATATCGAAACTATACATCAAGCTTTATTCGATCTCATTTTATTGCGAAAGTAGTTAAGATACGAAAGTGTCTTCTGCCATTTGCGGTATGCAATATTTTACACTTTAATATAGGGACAATTAAATTTAGTTTACACCAAAATAAAAAAAATATCAAATAATTAATAGTTTCATTTCCAAGCGAGTTACTAAGGAAGAAAAAACTTCAAACCTTCAATTGTTATAGTTTTATCAAATAAACAAATACATGATACTTACATGTTTTGCACATTTATTCTAAACGGTTCACAACAAAGTTTACATGTAATCTGAATAAACTTTTAATTAATTCCAATAGTAGGTATTTTTCTGTGACAACATTATAATGGATATTTTATCATGGCCGCCTGTTGCGCGCCTGTCGGATTAAGGTAATACTTTCCATATCGGCTTTTCGATGCGTTTTTAATATTTGCCACCTACATTTACGCGGGATTTTGATGTGCATATATATCTGTATGGAGCTTAATAATATTATTTAAGCTTCTGAATTAACTTTAAAATATATTTTACATTATAAAGACGAAGTAGGAAACAATTCAATCATATAAAATACACAAGGAGTAATTTTTTGATATGTCAAGGGTCCCAGTCGCTGTCCTGCATGATAGCTGGCCGGATAGACGGTCTAGCAGTTCGTCGCGTAATGTAAGACTGTGAATGTTGTTGCAGCCTAAATACAGCATACAGTCCTGTAACACCAAGCCTCTTAAGTCCTGCAAACTTCGCCTACTGCGGGACTGAACTGCAATTATTGAATGGACCTCTTTACTTATTTGCCTTACTTACTACTCTGTTAAAAATTGACATAAAGTCGTCGCCAGTTTATCCGTGCAGGAACAGAAAAAGAATACAAATTAATGTGGTCGGGTGGCCTATCGTAAGAGGCGACAAAACGACCCACAGCCAGGTGGTAGGGCATTTGCTGGGCTAGATGGCTACCAACCACCACCTCTGGTCATGAGTATGCCGCCATAACAACTTTGAGTTGTGTTCCGGCATCACTGGCCAGGTTCCAGTTTAACATTTGAAGCCAGCAGCTCATTGGCAGTACCTTTACTGTTGCTATGGCTATAGGCGACGGTATCCGCTTTCAGTCACAGTTGGACCGTCAGCCTGTCTGCTATGCTACAGCATTAAAAAAAGTCTACATCAGTGTATATACATACGTTATCTCTTAGTATTTCATAATGACGTTAAATATATATTCAATGCCGCATCTCAAATAACGCATTAATTCCATCGCCATATCAGCGTGAAACGGCTTCATCTGTAACACTATCGCAGATAAAGCTGGACCTTAAACAGCATAACTAAAATTAGATCCAAACACAATCGCAATTGGAGCGTCCAATCCACGTTAAAATATGCTTGCCTTGATTGTAATTTGTAGCAGTAGAGGTCCAGTGGTTATAGTGGAGCTCAGTTATTTAATTTTACATTATTAAATTTATTTGTAACTACCATCTGCCAGCGAATCGTAGTTCGCATCTCCATGATGACGACATGTTTGTTAGTAACAACAATGGTGGCATCAAAAGAAACGCGACTGTAGCGCCATCTTTTTGCCTATATTTGGCTATTTCACTTGGGAAACGACATCATTTATCAGGATAAAAAGTATTCTAGTGCTAGTCTAGTTTTAACCCGGGGTATAAGCTACCTCTGTGTGGAATTTAATTTAAATCTGTTCTGTAATTTTCAGGTGTCGCTCAAAAGACAGACCGACATAAATAAACTCTAATATTTGTTTTGGAATTTCTTGGTCCGAAAATAGCCACTGACTTTTTTCTCTTTTTTTCAAATTTTATATACAGTTGTGGTATGAAATAGTTCGTCACTTTTAAAATTGATTTACTTAACGTTCCGCGAGCACATTTTATCTTTTCAAACTAACTCAGAAAAGAGACTGTTCCAAGAAAATTATGTTTTGTTTGATAATATAGTTTAAAATTACTTAGAACAAAGTTTGATTTTCTATCTTGTATAAGAACTTTATTTAGAGATTTAAAACCTTTTGAAGAGAAACTTCTTTAGAATCGTTGTGATTTGGAACTCGATGAAACTAAAAAGAGATAAGCACATATATCTATAGAACTAAGGCTGCGAGAGAATGAGATTCTAGTTTTACATTGTGCAGCACAGATTAGAGGGTCAATAAGACCGATGAATAAACATAGGTCTAATTTGGACCGAAAACAAATATGATAATAATGTTTTAGACTAAACAGTGATAAATTGTGATACTTAAGAAGTTTATTTTGAATTATAATATGTTGACGGCTGTAAGCTAAAGGAGTTATATTTTTATTAATAAAAAATAGAGAAGAATTCTCTGTGAGTATATTATCTGAAGTTTCACTTCTACTGCGTGTGAACTGCACACACACACACACACACACATTTTTTTATTGGTTTTTATATTTATGATAAGCGTAGCGATTATATCATATTTGTTTCTAATGATTAAAACTATTGTTAAATTCAGTGTTTGTCATTGTCAACATTGCAATTTTCTTTTGTCACGTTTCTATATTTTACAAACGTGGCAAAACGTAACATTTATTAAAATACTGGCAGTACTGTTTCTTATACTCGTGCAAGCAAAAGCCGACTGTAAGGTGACGAACCTTTTCATACCACGACTGTACAAACTGAGAGACTTCGTGTCTCTCTGCGTATTCTACCGACTATACAACGGAGAGTATTTCGAGGAACTGTTCAGAATGGTGCCTTCGTCTTCTTTTTACCACCGCACAGCACACCATCGGCTGGGTGTTCATCCCCACTTCCATACGCCGCTTTGCTCTTGTACGCCACGGTTCTCTAGAACGTTTCTCTTGCGTACCATGGGGATTTGGAATAAGCTCCCAGCCGAGGTTTTCCCACAACGCTACAATGTGGGGTTTTTTAAAAAGGGTGTCATAAAATTTCTTCGAGGCCGGTAGCGCGCTAGTGACACCTCTGGTGTTGCAAACGTCCATAGGCGACGGTAACCGCTTTCAATCAGGTGGGCCGTCTGCCTGTCTGTTGTACTCCAGCGATAAAAAAACTCGTTTTTTCTTCACATTTGTTATATTATAAATGAGTCATATAAATTGGGTATTTGACACATATTACAATAAATTCTAAAATACTATTCATATAGAGAGTAATCGTAAAAGTATATTTTTATCATCTTACTTTCAACAGTTCACCATATAAATAATTAAAATTATTGATTAAAGAATAATATGCTATTTGACTCCTTAAAATTATGACGTCACATGACGGTATTTTCATACAAAATCAAAGAGGCAATGTCATTTTGTGCGATGATAAGTAAACGTTTACAGGTCTATTCAAACCATTGATATTGAATTCAAACATTCATTTATGAAACGTTACAATTGTAGTTACGTTTGATACTTTTGCGTAGAATTTACGTACAATAAGCGCTTTGTGTTCGTGTACTGAAGTGTAATCAGTGCCACTGGTGGGCATCCTCTGGCAGTAGATGTCCCACTGTTATTGCAAATGGAATTCAGTCACTGACAAGTTATTCAGAAGCTGGGCTACAGTAAACATCTTCGCTGCCCCTAATCCTGGGGACTGTTACATTGAGTTACAAATATAGGAAGGAGCAATGCAACAAAATGTTATCTTGTTATCATTACACTAAATAACAATAAATAAAAAGGTAAAAGTAAGAAATAAAATAAAGCCCAAACATAAATTATACATGATTTATTATATTATTATGAATATATTGTTTTATTTATATCTGCAATTAAAAATATCTCACATCTCAATTTCCAAGTTACTAATTTACTGTCTCATAAAAACCGGTATTATACATGCTAAAAAACGTGTATATTCAAAACTACGTTTTGCAGGTTTTAAGGGAAATATTAATTTGTGTTTTAGTTTTAAAACAAGATATATTTCGATCACACAGGTAGTCAATGTTCATAGAAAAATAACAAAAATACTTCGTGAATACGGAACGTTAAAACATTATAAACATCCAAATAAATTAACTTTCACGATTTTAGATTAACACAGAGTTGTGAGTGACGAAACGCGAAACAATAAATTGAGCATTTCATAATATATAATTTGTATTACACAAGAAAAATACCGATTTGGTAAAATATTTATATATATAAATATATATCTATACATACATAACTTCACGCCAGTTCCCTCGCGGGGTAGGCACGAACAACATAGTGCCATTTAGGCTTATTCTTACACACCTTACTTGCCTCTTTGACATTCATAACTCTTGTCATGCAAGCTCGTCTGTTATTAAGGCTCCTGACATCACCTTCTGCTAGTACACGATCAATTTGATCATGGAAGGTGTGTCGTGGCCTTCCACGACTTCTGCATCCATCCACTTTTGCATTGTATATCTGTTTAGTCATTCTTTCATCATGCATTCTTTCCACATGCCCGAACCACCGGAGCATTCCTTTCCTTACCTTCACCCCGACACTCTCTTTCAGACCAACTCTCTTTCTTACTTCGGTATTACGAACGCGGTCCGCGAGCGTCACTCCGCAGATTTTGCGCAGTGCTCGCATCTCGACCGCGTTTACTCTACTTTCATGCTCTTTCTTCCATACCCAACTCTCGCTTCCATACGTGAGCGTAGGTACCAGCACCGCGTTGTGTACGGCGAGCTGGGCCTTCTGGCTGAGGTTCTTAGCGCCTAGAAGTTTACCTAACGCTCCATTTAAACTATTCCCCAAATTCACTCTTCTTTCTATATCAGCGGTGTACCTTCCATCCCTGCTAAAAGCACATCCAAGATATACAAACTCATTCACTTGCTCCAGCATAACATCATCGACCATTATCCTTGCATTCGTTCTGGTTTCTTCTCTTTCAAACACCATAACCTTTGTTTTCTTCGCATTCAAATGTAAGCCTCTCGCCTGACAGTCATCTTTCATCATTGTGACTAGTGTTTGCAGTTCTGATGGCGATTCGGCTAAAAGCACGGCATCATCCGCATAAAGCAAGGTGCTTACAACTAGATCACTCATCCGCACCCCAACATCCATCAATCTTATTCTCTGGAGACAATCGTCCAGATATAGGATGAACAGCAAAGCCGACAGCACGCAGCCCTGGCGGACGCCAATATTGACGTCAAACCAGGGCGACAGGCTGCCTTCCACTCGCACGCATGCCATACAGCCCTCGTAAGTGGACTGCACAGCACGCATCAATTGGCCATTAATCCCATATCCGGGCAATATGTCCCAGAGGTCCTTCCGCACAACCCTGTCAAATGCTTTCTCTAGATCCACAAAACCGCAGAAAACCTTCCGGCCCATAGCCAGCTGCTTCTCTACGATATTGCGGAGAGAGAAAAATTGATCCATACATCCCCTTCCATTTCTGAAACCACCTTGTGCATCCCACAGTAATCCATCGGATACAACTCTCATTCTCTTTTCAATAATCTTCGCATACACTTTAGATGCTGTGCTGATCAAACTGATGGCCCTGTAGCTGGCGCACTCCATACGTGACCCCTTGCCTTTATACAAGGGCACGATGACAGCGCGCCTCCAGTCCTTGGGAACCTTTCCCGTCCTCCAGCACAAGTTGCATAAGGACAGGAAAGCGTCCCGGACGCAGGTTCCACCAGATTTGATCATCTCAGCAGACACACTATCGATTCCTACTGCCTTTCCATTTTTCAGACTTCTTATCGACCATTCGATCTCTTCCAAAGTGATCTCGGATGCTGACTCCTCGGAGTCGGTCACAGACTCAGTCGTGGTGCCAGCATCCGGGATATCATCATACATTTCTCTAAAATATTCACTCCATCGCGCTAATACCTCTTGTGGGTTAGCAAGAACGTCCCCTGCTTTAGATTTTATTCTTTCCATTCTGGAAGCTGACGAACAACCCCGAGACTTCTTAACCTCTCTCCAAAAGAGTTTGGTATTCGCCTCGAAGTTCTCCGTCAGCTTCTCTTCTTCTTTCAATTTTATTCTTTCACGCTTCTCTTTCACTAAAGCTTTGGTTTCATTCTTGCAGAGGCGATAAATTTCTTTCTTCATCTCTTTCATACTGTCATTCTGTTGCAAGGAAGCAACATAATCCAGCCAGGCTTTTCTCTTTCTCTCTACGCTGGATTTAACATCCGCGTCCCACCATTCATCACCTTTCGTTGTTATGTGCCTCTTCGCGCATCCACATGCTTCTTTTGCGCTTTCCACTATACTTTCCTTCATACTATCCCAGTCATTATCCACATCTAAGTCGGAGAAGTCCGCTTTTGCAAGCCTTTCTTCGACTAGGCGCGCATACATACTCCTTACACTAACATCTTCCAATTTTTCACACTTTATTCTTTCAAGCTCCCCGAAATTGGTACGCACTCGCCAGTGTCTCCACTTCTTGAAAAGGCCCACAAACCGGCTTATCACCAGGTAGTGGTCCGTTTCAAGAGTGGGGCCTCTGTAGGCTCTTGTATCCATTATTGTGTTTCGGAGGCGACTATCAATTAAAATCAGATCAATCATACTTTTCTGATCATTCATTCTCCATGTATACGTGTGAATATCCTTATGATGGAATAGTGTGTTCGACACAAGCAAGTTTCTTTCCATGCATACGTCTATGATTGGCCTACCAGCATCGTTCACTCTCTTGTCACCATAGGGTCCAAGGACAGCCTCAAGGCCGTCTCGTTTGGTCCCCACCCAGCCATTAAGATCACCACACATAATTAGTCTTTCGTTCCCTTCAGCCAGATCCAGAATTTCTCTCACAGACTCCCAAAACTTCTCGAGTTCTTGGGGATCCGCTGAGCTTACGGGAGCATAAGCTGCGACCAGAAAAACTCGCGTGATCCCCAGTTTTAGGCGGACCCAGAGAAGTCTCGGGTTCACCAGACAATAAGCTTTTACTCCAGACACAAAGCGGGATGAGAGTAAGACGCCTACCCCCCCACTTGCACGCTCGTCCAGGTCCACGCCGGACCACAGAGCAAGCATGCCACCGGGGAGGTCATCGACGTCGCACCCCTTCCGCTTTGTCTCTGTCAGACATAAGGCATCCAGGCTTCTCTCATTCATTATATCAATCATTTCGTCCATCTTATCTTTCATTCCACCTCTCACATTCCACGTGCCTATACGGCACTCTGCTCCTCTCGACCCGCCAGGTTTGGCGCTGCGTGAAGGGTGGCGGCCCCCTTCGCCGCATGCGCGAGAATCCACACCGACGGGGGCGCATCGGTGAGCGTCGCCTGCGGGGGACGCCCTATCGTGCACTGCACTCGGGTGAATCCTGGTCAGAATTGTGGCCCGACGACGTCGTGGGCACAGCTAGTTTTAGATATATTAAATAACAATTTTCGTAAAGCGAACACAACATAATAGAAGGATTTATTTGCTGATTTAAAAATAAAATAAAAGGTAACGAAACGACTAAAACCAAAAATAATGCTACATTGAAAGTAAAAAGTTCTACAGCCGGGGGATTCCCGCTCAGGAACGAAGGTACTTCGTTAAAGGTAGCCTGGAGAGGGCATAACGCTTTTTCTTTATGTGAAGACTTCTGCCACTTTATTCTACTGCAAACTGCGTAAAAGAGCTTCGTTCCAAAGAAATAAGCACTTGGCTCAAGATCTGTAAGTAATGCAATGAATACGTACTCTTTAAATACTTCGGCGATTCTAGTCGGCATATTGTATCTTTATATCTACGTTGTATGGCTCTCTTGCAATTAGTTTCTGCTCAAAGGACGTCCGCCACAGACCAAAGTCTATGATCTGAGGCTAAACCGACGGAAAACAGATTTCCATAAGTCGCCGACAAAGTAAAGGGATCTTACTCGAAATTATCAATTTGAATCGAAATATTAGTAATAGCTTGAAATCTGAAATATTATAAAATTCTAAACATGCCATGTCTGTGAATTAAAACTATTGAAAAAAAAAACAACTGGAATACACCGTATAAACTACGGAGAACACGATGTAATTTTTTAGATTTCTCGTCTGTTTGTCGGTTTGTCTGTTCGGGATTCATGTCAAACTACTGGGTCAATTCGATGGTATTCTTAGACTTAAAATCTGCGCTACTTTTTATCCTGGGAATCCAGCGGGCCTTTTCCCGGGAACGGTTTAAGTTGTTCGGGTGCATAAAAATTTGCCTATTCCGACAAAGCTTTCACTAAAACGATAGCTCATATTATGTTTTAAATGTTGCAGTACTCTATGTCCCGGGAACCTCGCGGGAATTTAAAGTCAAGCGTCGACGAAATCACCTACAATTAATGGTTTTCTTTTAAAACTTGTGGGCGACAGTAATGCTTATTAGCATTACTTTATTTACTTACTTTACAATTCTTATTAGAACTAAATTGTTATTTTATTCGAATATTTGAAACGATTGTCATAATATTTAGTGCATCCTAAACTTCCCATTGAAACTTCGTTCGTCTTGCGATGAGGATATTTGTTAATGATTTGCAACGGTGCCATCAAAAAACACTACGGCTGCAGCATCTCTTTTCGCAATAATCGTCTATCCTAGGGGGAAAACGTCAATTATCGAGATAAAAAGTATCCTTATTATTGACATGGTATATGGGCTAGTTCTGTAACGAGTTTCATTGAAATCTGTTTTGTAGTTACCATGTGATGCTCTGACGGACAGACTGATAAAAATTCTATAAGTCGCATTTTCTTAATCTGTTGGTCCGAACCGGCCTAATAAATTGTCTCTTTTTTTAAAAATGCATTATACAAATTGGATACAGCATACAGATCTATTGTTGTATAGGAGATAGATTGTATGTACACGTATGTATATACGTATTCGATATTGAAGATAAAAATTGTATATTTTTTATCCCGGAACATAAAATAGGTTCAGTAAAGTGCACTCTCAGTAAGACTGACGAAAATGAAATCGCGTAGAAAGCTCTTCCAATCAGAAAATTCGATTTATCAGGGTTCCATAGTAATTTTACCAAAACGGAAGCCTTATGTTATGTTCGATTGCGTAAAACTACTATGATATTTGCATTTGTCGTGAAATTTGTTAGAGAGGTTCCTACATCTGAAATAATTATTTAAGAAAAATATTGTTAGTTTTATTCCTTTTTGCCGTATATTGTCGTTTGTATCTTAGAGGGGGTCTTGGAACTCAATAAAAAGTTTTTAATACACCTCGTGGATTCTTCAAATAACGAGAGGTCGATGGTGCGTATTAGATCTCTGTACAGGCAGCGGATTAAAGTCCAGTGAGGTATCGTTGCTACATTTCTGGGTTTTTTTAATTTTTTTATAGCCTGAAGCAGACGATTACTTACATTTTAATAATAAATATATAACTATACTATATATACAAATATACACATAAGTTATATACATATACAAGATATGGTGATAAAATGCAACTATTTAAACATAATAAATATGTAACTATATACAATATAATATCTACTAATTATATAAAATTACATATCATTATATTGCAGATAGTATTTCCTGACCATGTTCTTAAATGTTATTAGAGATTTAGCTTGTCTGACAGCAACAGGCAATGTGTTCCAAAGTTGGACAGCCTTAACCGTGAAAGAATTATTGAAAAACGTTGTATTATGAATAGGAGTAATAAGTCTATGTTGACTGGAAGGGCGTAAGTTGTGAGAGCAAGAAATAAATTCAAAGCGTTCTTTAAGGTACAGTGGAGTAGTAGGGATGAATAAAATACTATAAAGTAATGAAAGAATGTGAGTATTCCGGCGAAAACGAATTGGCAACCACTTGAGTTTTTTACGAAATTCAGAAACGTGGTCATACTTGGTGGCGATGGGCAGGAAATTTTTGAGGTATATAGTTTTGGAGGATTATAATAGATTTACAATAAAAAAATAATAAAAATGTGTATCTTTATCTACCAAGATTAAATATTACTCTTTATACACACTCATTTAACTTAAAATGGTGTAACGAAAGCCTGTGTGAGATGTTAAGAATACATTTGTACGGTTAATTTAAATTGAACATCAAAAGCGTATTTTCCAACAAATGAACTTCTGAATGAATAGAACAGCTCCACTCTTGGGCACTGATAAACGCATTTCACTTCATTAATGTAATTAAATTTGGTAAATTTCGTCCAAAATTAACTGCTTGGTAGAGCTTCCCCTAATACGTGGGCTTTTATAAAGAAATCGGGAGTCCCGTGAGCTGTTTTGTTACGATTGTATGGAAAGGAATTCATTAAAAAATTCACATGTATTATAATGACAATTGTAAATAGATTTTCCTCAAATATTTATACTATTTATTAATTTATATTAGGAATTAATTTTAGATACTATTAATGTAGTGTGTTGAAAAAAATTATCTAATATATAAAATTCTCGGGTCACCGTGTTTGTAACAAAACTCCTCCGAATTGATTCTTATGAAATTTTGTGTGTATATTTAGTAGGTCTGAGAATAAGACGTGAACTAGTTTTCATACCCCTAGGTTACAAAGATGGTTCACCTCAAAATTTATGTTTTATTTTTTGGTAATTTTTTTTATTTTAATTTTGTTTGATTCGTCATTAAAAAATACATACAACCCTTAATTTTCAATTAACTTTCTACTGTCGGCAGTCGATAATTGATCAGTTACCAGTTGATTAGTTATTCCTGCCAGGCGTAAACTAACACTTTGGTAAAGCGTCCTGAGGACGGCCAAAAGGGTTTCTGGCTTTAAAAAATCTATACATCTATAAACATAAAAATCAATATTTGTTTGTTTGTCCTCAATGTGCTCCTAAAGTATTGATCAGATTCTGATGAAATTTTTATTTACATACATACATACATACATAACTTCACGCCAGTTCCCTTGCGGGGTAGGCACGAACAACAACAACAACAACAAATTTTTATTTAATCGGGTGATATTTAGTAAGGTGTTTTGAGGACGCCCGCGAGATTTTGTGGCCCAAAAATCTTTATATATATATAAAGATTTTTGGTTTTTTGATAAAACTATTCTGTTTGTGTGTACGTCATTGAAATTTTCCTAAACGATTAAAGCGATTTTGATGTTTTTCTTTTGTGTGTATCCAAGTGGGTTCCGGGATGGTTTAGATTTACAATTGGACCCGATAGGTGGCGCTGTTGAACTCCTACTAACCAGTAGAATCGACTTTAATGATTTTTTGTCTGCGTTCAAGTGGATTAGAGAATGGTTTAGATTAACTATTGGTCCCGGTAAGTGGCGCTGCAATCGGGTTCCAGGGTGTTGACGACATTTTTTGTGTCAATTAGAGTAGGTCTTGGGATGGTTTACAATTGAACCAGGTAAATGGTGCTGTAATCAAGTTCCATCTAGGATTAAGGTAAAATTATTTTTAGCTATAGAGAATAAAAAGGATCTGTGGAATTAAGTCAATATTTAATTTATATTATATTTATGTAATAAAATTAAATTTTAAATAAATAAAAGATTTGAAAAATCTCAATGATTCAGTCCCTGTTCTTCATAAATATGGAAATCCAAAAAATACTTCAAGTCCGTCTCCACACTACTCCGCGATGTCGGCGTAGTAGCCCACCGACCGCCATTCACCAAGCATCTCCTGAGAAATCACGAGAGGTTATTCCGCCCCCTTGCTAGCCAACCTGAATACATAGGGGCCATTGTAAGCCACATTACTGAACGAGAAAATGTTATACGCACTCCGGATTTTATATTAATGCCTACACGTGAAATGTACTTGTAATTTTCTCTGTTGTTTAATAATATTTGGACAAAAATATTCCGAAATTGAAATTCCTCGTATTTCTTTATAAAAACAGTACATAATGTATTGTAAAAATATTATCTTCTCCGTGAATGCAGGTATATATGTATAATATTTAATTACGTAAATTTTCCTCAGTATACACATTAAATATTTGCATATTTAATGTGTATACTGAGGAAAATTTACGTAATTAGTTCTAATTTTGCAATTAGAACTTATTTACAAAATATTTCAATTCTATTAACTATGTTAGATTTAAGGCCGATTTTTCAATCGTCAGACAAAACTTATTCCTCGAATTAAATACAACAGGAATAAATTAAATATTGCAGTTGCCTAAACAAAACAGTTATCCCAGAAAGTAGAATAGGTGTTTTTTTGTGATTTTCGTCATTTTGGCCAGTTTGGTTATTTTCGTTGTTTTGGTAATTTTGGTCAATTTGGTAATTTTTGGTCAATTTGGTCATTATGGGCAATTTGGTCATATTGATCATTTTGGTCAATTTGGTCATATTGATCATTTTGATCGTGTACTAGCAGATGTCCGGAGCCTTAAGAACAGACGAGCGTGCATGACAAGAGTTATGAATGTCAAAGAAGCAAGTGAGGTGTGTAAGAATAAGCCTGAATAGCGCTTTGTTGTTCGTGCCTACCCCGCAAGGGAACTGGCGTGAAGTTATGTATTTATGTATGATCATTTTGGTCAATTTGATTATTTTGGCTGTTTTGGTCATTTCGGTAAGTTTGATAATTTTGGTCATTGTGGTCAATTTGGCCATTTTGGTCTAATCGGTCATTTTGATCATTTAGTCAATTTGTTCATTTTGGTCATTTTGATTGTTTTAGTTATTTTGGTCAATTTGATCATTTAGGTCAATTTGGTCATTGTGGTCAATTTGGGCATTTTGATCAATTTGGTAATTTTGGTCATTTTGATCAATTTGATTATTGTGGTCAATTTGGTAATTTTGGTCATCAAGCAACTATCTATGGATATTTGGGGTTTTAAGACGAATATAACGATACTTTAGCTTTCGAAACCCATCAAACCGTTTGGAAGATCCACGGTAATAAAAAAAAATACCAAATATACAAGATACGCGCGAATAACATAACCGTTCCTTGGCAGTCGGGTAAAAAATTGCCTCGTGTTCTCCATCCTTTACATAATGTATTCCAATTGTTTTTTTTTTAATAGCTTCAATGTAGAGACTCGGCATTTTTAGAATTTTATAATATTATAGATATAGGTATATAATATAGGGTGTCCGTTGGCAGAATTAGGATTTCAATTTATTTCAAAACTGTTCATCGGACGGTTGTGTAAGGAGTTTCGTTAGAATTGTCATTGGTGCGGATTTACTAATCACTGTTTCTCAGTAGACAGATATGAAAGGTGCGTTTGCAATTGCAGGCTTTCTAAACAATAATATATATTGTGTCGTTATTCGTCAAAAAATCCGTTCGCAATACATTATCTGATATTTACGTGATACATCATAAAGTTGCCATTATCAGTCATCTAAGACCAGATCCTGAGTTTGAATCATCAACAGCTTCTGTACAGCCTAAAAAAACGTTCGGTATGCGTTATTAATATATGGCATAAACGGACTTTATATTATTGTGAACATCAGAGAATAAACACCTTACTGTGGATAGCGTTTCTTTTTGGCACAAGATGAATGATTATTTTTCTAAGACTCAGAGATCGTCCTTCCTTTAGTTTATACATATAGTTTCAGTAAGATGATGCCACGCCTCATACTGCTGAAGACACTTTGGTTCTCCTAAGTAATTCTTTTCCAAACCAATTAATAAGCCATTTTAAAGACATCTCTTGACCACCAAGATGGCCAGATCTTCCACCGTTGGACATTTTTCTATAGGGATATTTCTGGAGCCAAGTTTATTTATTAAATAAAGAAACTATTTCTAAACTGAAAGAAAACATTGTTTGGGATATTAAACACATTAAGCCATCACTTCTTAAGCGCGTTGTACCGAGTACGGTCTACAGATTCCAGGGGGCTATATGATCTGAGGGACAACTTTTAAAGGGAATGCTTCTTGAAAAATAAAATCCCCATTAAACCTTTTATGGAACCGGCCTTAAAGAATTAATATTATTATTCTTAGTTTTTTTTAAATAACATTTTAAATCCTAATTTTGCCACCGGACAACTTTGTATTATATTGTGTATATAATATATACTTATATATATTGGATATTTTAATGGTAATATTATGTATTTTGATGTAATAGAAACAATAGATGACCTTATCGCTTGAAGTGATTAATCAGATAACCTGATATTTATATATAATAGGTTGGGGAAAAAGTCTTTTCGCATATAGTATGTATGAACTTGTAATAAGATCTCTTTGGCTATACCATTTGTATCTGGCTGATTTTGGTATCATTAAAAAGTTTTAATTTTAAAGAAGACAATTCCAAAATCAAATTAGGAAAACGTGTGTTTTTCATTTGTTTTTTTTATTGTTAAAATGAGTGAATCTAATGAAGAAATTCGATACATTTTAAAATTTTACTACAACAAAGGTAAAAATGCAACACAAGACGCGAAAAAAATTTGTGATGTTTAAGGACCTAATTAAGTTAAGTTTAAGCGTTTTCAATCCGGAAATTTTGATATCAAAGATGCACGTCGCTCTGGTCGTCCTGTTATGGACAAAATTGATGCCATTTTTGAAAAAGTGGAGCAAGATCGGCATATTAGTAGTTACGATGTAGCTGGAAAACTGGGAATTGACCACAAAACGGTTTTGGCGCATTTGAAAAAAGCTGGGTACACAAAAAAGCTCGATATTTGGGTGCTTCATGAGCTCACTGAAAGAAACGAAATGAACCGTGTACTCATTTGTGATTCTTTATTACGACTTAATGAAACCGAACCATTTTTGAAGAAGCTGATAACTGGTGATGAAAAGTGGATCACGTACGACAAGAACGTGCGAAAAATATCGTGGTCAAAGGCCGGTCAGGCTTCACAGACTGTGGCGAAACCCGAGTTAACTCGCAACAAGGTGATGCTGTGTGTATGGTGGGATTGGAAGGGCATTATTCATTATGAGCTGTTACCGCCAGGCAGGACCATCGATTCTGAACTGTACTGCGAACAACTGATGAGATTAAAGCAAGAAGTTAAAAGAAAGCGGCCGGAATTAATCAACAGAAGGGGTGTGGTTTTTCACCATGATAATGCTATACCTCATACATCTTTAGCCACTCAGCAAAAATTACGAGAGTTTGGCTGGGAGGTGTTAATGCATCCGCCGTATAGTCCTGACCTTGCACCTTCAGATTTTCACCTGTTTCGGTCTGTGCAGAATTCCTTAGGCAGTGTCAGGTTAGCATCACGAGAGGACTGCCAAAACCACTTGTCGCAGATTTTTGGTCAGAAGCCCCAAAATTTTTATAGCAATAGGATCATATCCCTACCTACAATATGGCAAAAATTTATGCAAGAAAATGGCACCTACATACTTTAGTCAAATGTAAATAAACTTTATAAAAAAACCTTTTGAATTTTTATATAAAATGCGAAGAAACTTTTTCCCCAACCTAATGTAGGTACGTAGGTGTATGTATGTAGGTACTTATGCTCTAGTTATATAGGTGGCGTGTAAACTCAGGTTTACGGATTTGTAAAAATTAATTTAAAATTTAGAAAACTTATTTTTTAGACAATTGTTTTTTCAACAACTGAATGGATGTTGGGTAATTCTTGAGATGTGCACATGGTCACTTTTTTTTAATGCAGTTCGTTTTTATATTCGAATCGATCATATTTAACATTGTATTTGAATATTTTGAGTATGATAGCTTACCTTTTTTAATTTTCTGACTCCTTACAAAATAAATCAATAAATAATTTCCTAGTGACTACAAGAAAGAAGCATTACAAACAAAAAAGGCCAAATAATTACTTTCCTTTGTATACTGAGATTCATGTGACCGCACTGAATTGGCTCTGTTTCGTGAATTCTTTATAGGAAACCCTACTTTAATAATAAATGGCGAGAAACATATTAGGTTTTAAATATGTATAAAATCGTAATCATTCTCAGTTAGTAGATCCATTAAGTTAAAGAATGGAAAGGATTTTCAATAAATGTTGAATAATTCAAATTCGTATTTCACACTACTGTGCATAAGAAGAGTGAATGAATGAATGAAAACACTTTATTGTTCACCAAAAATTAAAACTACGTTCTTAAAACTAAGTACAATAAATATTGAACAAAGGGCGGCCTTATCGCTTAAAGCGATCTCTTCCAGGCAACCCCCTAAAGTAAGGAAAATATCAAGACAACAGTGGCGGTGAAGACAATAAATAATAAAAAACATTCCAAGAATAAGTAAAAAGGAAATAAATAAATAATAATATACTTTATGTCAAAGAAGCAAGTGAGGTGTGTAAGAATAAGCCTAAATGGCGCCCTGTTGTTCGTGCCTACCCCGCAAGGGAACTGGCGTGAAGTTATGTATGTATGTATACTTTATATACTATACAAAAATAAGATATATCAACTATATATAGAATCAGCAGCATGTTTTAGACTTGCGAGGACCAAAGATATTTAGTAACCATCAATTTAAAAGACATTATGGATTTAGCTTGTCTGATGTTGAGTGGCAGTGAGTTCCATAAACGGACAGCCTGTACCGTGAAAGAGTTATCAACGAAGGAAGAAGTGACACACCTGTAGACAGGTGTCATTAAGGAGAGATTATTACTAGAGCGCAAATAACGGGAATGAGAAAGATGTAGGAAATCAAAACGTTCCTTTAAATACGGAGGGGTACGAGGATCAAAAAGGATATTGTACAAAAGAGAGAGTATGTGAACATTCCGGCGAAGGCGAATAGGTAACAATTTTAGCTTTTTGCGATATTCGGAAACATGGTCATATTTGCGCAACCCAAATATAAACCGTATACAGACATTTTGAAGTCGATCGAGCTTGTTCAGTTGTTCTTGGGTTAAGTCGATATAACTGGCATCAGCATAATCAAGTATGGGTAATAGTAGAGATTGAGCAAGCATTACTTTAGTAGGAATAGGGAGGAAATTAGAAGAGTGTTATATTTTCTATATATAGGTGTCTAGGTTCCTAGTAAAATAATAATTAAAACAAGACTGCCGATTATATGAGTATTGAAAACTCTAAAATTAGTTATATTTTAGCAGTTGAAACCCGTTAGTGTAAACAACTATATGATTATGAAATATTGTTTTAGAGTTTTCGGATTAATGCTCAGGTCGATTTTAACAATTACCGAAAATTGACATGACTTATAATATAAAAATTAAACAGTGTTTAGACATATATTTTGCTTCAATCAAAAAATTGTGTTTGTGTGCAGTTTACACGCAGTAGAAATGAAACTTCAGAGAATATACTCATAGATAATTCTTCTCTAACTTAAATAATATAAATCTAATTTCTTTAGCCTACATCCGTCGAAATACCATTATGATTCAAAAAAATCAATCAAATTACACTTTAGCCCACTAATGAAAAAATTCAAAATTCAATGCACTTTTACGCAGAATTTCCTTTGAATCTACATCTAAAAAAATATCTGCCGTAGGAACATATAGATAGAGGTAAAATTAATTTGAAATCTTTTAAGTTTTTTTTTTAATTGGAAATGAATACTAACGGGACAAGAGAAATGTGTTTTAATTCGAATTAAATACAGTTGAATTATATGCGTTTATTTCTTTTTCGTTTCATCGATTTTCAAATCACAACGATTCTAAAAAGTTTCACTTCAATAATGGTTTATTTAACAACCAGATTGCACAAAACGCATGACAATTGGTCTTCTCCTGGTACTAAATAAACTTGTAGTAAAGTGTAGTAGTGCAATTGTACAAACTTTCGTATTTGATACATTCTTTAGTGCTCCATAGCTATTTTAGCAAAAATAGGTACCCTTAATATCCGTCCGTCTATTTTTAATTTTGTCTATAATTTAATAAAAGCCGACTTTAAATCTTGGAATAATTTGTTTAATAACTACCAAATAATCAAATATATTTAACTGAATGTGTCAATTGGGTATTGGACATGTGTTATTATAAATAATAAAAAAATATTATCCGTGCATGAACGGAGAAAGAATACAATTACCTGCGGCCGGGCGGCCTGTCGTAAGAGGCGACAAGACAACCCACAGCTAGGTGGTAGGGTATTTGCCCCTCTGGATTGCTGCAACCCCTGGTCTAGAGAGTACCGCCGTAACAACCTTGAGTTGTGTTCCGGCTTTAGTGGCCAGGTTCCAGTCACCCTTTAGAGAGCAGCAGCGTATTTGTAGCACCTTTGGTGTCTCAAGTGTCCATAGGCGATGGTAACCGCTTTCCACCGGGTGGGCCGTCTACTTACCTGCTGAACTCGTGCAATAAAAAAATCTAAAATAGTATTCATATAAAAGAGTAGCTGTGAAAATCACAAAATTACAAAAACTACTACAGCAACCAAAACTACCAAGCAGAACTATCGAAACTACCCAAACGACATTTTTTTGTTTTGTTTTTTATTGCAGGAGATCAGCAGACAGACAGACGGCCCACTTGATGGAAAGCGGTTACCATAGCCTATGGACATTTGCAACAGGTGTTACAAATGCGCTGCTGCTCTCTTAAGGGAGACTGGAACCTGGTCACTAATGCCGGAACACAACTCAAGGTTGTTATGGCGACATACTTCAGACCAGGGGTGGCAGCCATCCAGTCGGGCAAATGCCCTACCACCTGGCTGTGGGTTGTTAAGTTGCCTCTTACGACAGGCCGCCCGGCGGCAGGAAATTGTATTCTTTCTTCGTTCCTACACGGATAAAAATTCACCATAATAAACAAAATGACGAAAATGGCAAACCTCAAATAAAAAACCTAACATATTTTCTGGGATAACATTTGCATATAAATCTATCCCAAAATCAATCCTATAATTCGGGATGAAAAGTATTCCTTATCCACCCTCGGTATTAAAATTACATATATACCGAATTGCAGCCAAATCTGTCCATTAGTTTGTCCATAAAAGCATAAAAAACAGAGAGACACATATATTTTTATTTCGGAAACTATCCCATTTTTCAGGATAAAAAGTATGCTAGAGTAACCCTCGGCATCGAAAATGTATATATACTGTGTTTCAGCCAAATTGGTCCAGTACTTTTTCCGTGAAAACTGAACAGACAGACAGATACAGTTCCGTATTTATAATATTAAATAGGGATGTATGTATAATTGTGTAAGTGTTAGTACTACTATCTCATATTATATCGCCACTTTTCATAGATATACATTTTTATTATCTACACATAAAGATAGAAAATAACAGAACCGTAAAAAATTGTTACAGATGTCACGATTTTAATCTCGATTTCTCTGATTAAAACCCAGCTAGCTCTGTCATGTTTTGGTTTCAGCATAACTTTACTAACAGCACATTTCCCTATAGGAAGCCGGTCTCGGTTTGGCTTACAATCTAAGCTGAGATTAGTTTGCAATTAGAAATCCCCTGCACTGGTTAATCTATTTCTATAGTGAATCTACGTAGGGTTATATTTGATTTCTGTTCAGTTATTATAATAAAGTAGCTGTTGCTCGCTTCGCCTGCTTACATTAAAAATAATCACAGTTCGATCAACCTTTCATCAACCTTTTCACCCCCTTAGGAGTCACAATTCCAAAAAAAAATCTGATACATACATTTATTTCTAACTAGAAATAGGTATATAAAATGTTGTGTTCTTACTTTAAAAATGACGGCGTTTCAAACAAACTATCATCCCCTTTTTCATCTCCGTATGAATTTTCAAAAATACTTTCTTAATGCGCACCTTCAAGTTCCTATAGAAGAAACCTGCATGCAAATTTTCATGGTTCTGGCCTTGAAAGGCTTTGCGTTGATATGTAAGCCAGTCAGTCAGTGAAGCCAAGCAATTATATAATATCCCACTGCTGGATTCAGCCCCCCATTATGAAGGGAGCAGTATATCCGCCGCGCTTGTCCAAGACGGATTAGCGGGTTTTATCACGTTGATGGCTTGGCCTTGTTTTGATAGTATTTAATTATGATTTATTTTTTTCTGCGAAAGCAAACACTTGGCTATGCCGCAGCATAATCATTACGGATAGTATGTATAGACCATCAAGTACTTTAATTATGACTAAACTTTAGCTGCCTCACCAGCTGAAGTGCCCTAGTGTTGTAAAGTTGGAACCTTAAGAAAGGGTTACCTATTTGTGCCGTTTAGACTAGGCATCGTCTTTACAGAATTCTTCAGTGTGCGTGATTCAAGATATAATTGAACGATTATTTATTGAATTTATTTCAAAATATGTAACTTGCATGTACAAAAGATAAATCAAAACTATCTGCAACTTTTAGTATTTGTGCTTTCTATCTCGTTACAAATTACAACTTACTTTTCAACAACTTAAAAATGTCGTCATAGTTTAAGTGAATTGTAAAAATTCTTTTATGTGAAATAAAGTTCTTTAACCCGAAATATCTTTATCCTATTCAATATGTGAGGCTTGAAACTGTCATTGTCGTTACGAAATATATGGAGCTTGTTTGGGAAGTAGTGTCGCATCCCCAAGATAACCCCGGACCTTACTCCTTGGGATAATCATTTATGTTAAAGTTTATAAAAAAAATATATTGTAATTTAGATACTAATAATGATCTGAAATCGCACTTGGTTGAGATTTTTGCTGATAAGTAACAGAAGTTTCAGAGAAATAAAAAATACTTTTCTAACATAGTGATCTATAATTGCCACAATTAAATTTTTTTTTGTATAGAGCTTTTTATCTGCCTATCTATCTATTAATTTAAGGAAATTACTGTTTCAACTACTACCATTTTCAATTTAACAAAAATTTACTTTAGATAACGGAAATCTATTGAGGACATTTTTTGTCTCAAATAATATAAAAAGTGTCTCAGCCAGCATTAGAGTTAAAAGATTGCGCGCGGGAAAAACTAGGAACAGCTAGTTATAGTAACAGCTGGTAGTAGTTGACTTAAAGCCAAATAACTTATGTAATTGACAGCTAATCCTCGCTTTCGTCGGCTCAGGTTGCAACCTAGTTAATTATGTACAACTCTGTGTACACTATACGTTGTGAGCTAAACCTGGGGATGGATGTTTATGCGGGAATTGATTTGCACATGTGTTATTTCGTGTAATGTTAAATTGATCCTATTGGTTTTTGTGAAGAAACGTATTCCGGATCTTAGGTATTGGTGTCTGTTTCACATTCCTTATTATGTCTGATGTTAGAATTAAAATATTATTGTTCTGAAATTAATTTTTTTAAGTCATAAATCTTAAATAATTATAAATGATAAATAATCGCATGAATGATGTCTCCGTTAGGACATAAGGAAAGAAGTACCTACATATTTTTCTTTACCACAAATATGTTCGTACAAAACATTTTTCTTATATTTATCATATTCGCCAATGATAAATATAAGATATTTTATTTCGATAAATAATGTTTTCTTTTTTCGTCGTTCTCATACATTTGGCAGCTTTTGGCATTCCTCATTGTAAGAATATTAGACACATATCATCCGTTATGACGTATGTATATTGTATATGCCAACATTTTTTGGATCTATAGTTGTGTCAGTACAGAGCACGGTTGCAGGCGATATGGCTAGCCCCTTGTTTCGCACATATCTTGTCGATTTCTGTGAAATTTAACAATACCAGAACAATACCTTCTAGGACAGAAGTCCGAAGTTCTTTAATCAACTCATCATGTCAAAATTAATTTGCTTTACAAAATCTCTACTCTTTGGCCCAATTACATATGACTATATGAATTGAACATTTACTTTTTATAGACCTAGATAATATGCTAACAGATTAAATCATGCCATAGTACCGCCGTCCTTATTAGATATTATGGATAAAAGATGTCTTTCGTCGACATATCATCAAAAGTAATCTACTTTTATAAATCATATGGTATACAACCCAAAACTAAAAATCTCTTAAAATAAGAACATGTAAATAAAATAATCTATAATACTATAAAATCCTAAATATGCCGTGTCTGTACGTTGAAGCTATTTAAAAAAACCCAACTGGAACAGGCTATATAAACGATGGAGAATATGATGCATTATTTTTCTGTTTGTTCGGGATTCATGTAAAAAATACTGTGCCGATTTCGATGCGGTTTTCGCTGATCGACATGAATGGATTTAAATTAAACTCAATATAGAGCTAGCTTATATCCCGGGGCGTAACTTACAATACTTTTTATCCTAATAAATGACGTGGTTTCCGTGGAATAGACAAATATAACTAAAAAGATAGCGCTGCGATCCCATCTTCTCTGGAAACTACTGAACGTATATGAATGAAAGTCAACATTGTGCTAAATGATGTTTTCATTTCATTTCATTTCATTTCATAACTTCACGCCAGTTCCCTTGCGGGGTAGGCACGAACAACAGAGCGCCATTTAGGCTTATTCTTACACACCTCACTTGCTTCTTTGACATTCATAACTCTTGTCATGCACGCTCGTCTGTTCTTAAGGCTCCTGACATCACCTTCTGCTAGTACACGATCAATTTGATCATGGAAGGTGTGTCGTGGCCTTCCACGACTTCTGCATCCATCCACTTTTGCATTGTATATCTGTTTAGTCATTCTTTCATCATGCATTCTTTCCACATGCCCGAACCACCGGAGCATTCCTTTCCTTACCTTCATCCCGACACTCTCTTTCAGACCAACACTCTTTCTTACTGCGGTATTACGAACGCGGTCCGCGAGCGTCACTCCGCAGATTTTGCGCCGTGCTCGCATCTCGACCGCTGATGTTGTTTCCGTAAAATAAACATATTACCTAAATATATGGCGCGGCGCTGCAGTCATGTTTTTTAAGTCACTAACAAATATGTTGTAATATGAAACAAATCATTCATTGTATTACTTCAAATCAGATTGGCTTTACTCCAATCAGACTCAATCAGACTCATCTCTATGCTGGGCAGCTGTTTAGACTATATGGATTTAGGCCGGCGTGCATAGACTTTTAAAATAAAATAATCGCTGTTTAGTCATAATATGGTTTCAACTATCATTTTATTTTAACCATCGATTAAATGTCTATGCACAGCACACTTACAGGTAAATTAGCTTAGAAACGTTTTTGCGTTTGTAGTAGTGTACGGCCAGCATATGAATAAATAAACTAATACAATTTATTTATTATTATAGACAGGTACTTAATATTAAACTAATAATATTAAATATAATTTTTAATACTAAATTTTTGGTCCCTGTTTTATACAATGACATTTGCTTTCTGATAACACCTTTCCGATGAAAGCAATGGTATTCTGGTTAAGTGAATTAAGTGAATAGAACAAGAAACAGTAAAGTTTCAGATTTAATATATATATATAAAGAGGTTATATAAAACCTAATTTAGTTTTTATGTAAGTAACATACCGTTACTACCCACGGAGTTTCACGCAGCATAGTCACGGAGAAAACGCTAGTAGATACATATATTACCTAACTTTTAACATCAAAACAAAACTAGCTAACATAAATTCTAAACAGATATGTTGTTGTAAATAAACAGATACTCATCTCGGTAGTGATCTGTCGATACGAGGGCGTGATACAAGGATACAAGCCCACTGTAAGCTCACAAGATGTAGTTCGCGTAGTTCACTTAGTACGGCTTAAGGTAGTAAAGCTCCTATCGGTATTGTATCAACCGATATACGAAATTCACGTACAAAACTTCTAGGAATGTAAAGCATACGATATTAGTCCTTTTACTAAAGTAAATATCCGTTCAAATTCAAAACTTGGTATTCAAAATTTACACCACAACTAAAATTACAATCTAAATTAATAAAGAAAGTTTAATCTAATAAACTTAATATTTTTATATTTGGGATATAATGTGTCCTAAGACTATAAATAGAATACTAAGTCTAAATTACAGACTTTTGTGGGTAAAATGCTTAGAATATTTAAATTATATGCCGCTGAAAATAATAAATAAAGTATGTATTTATCCATTATAACATATTATTTCAGTCAGTAAAGTGATTATACAAGGTGTAGGGGTGACCAAAGTTGTCATCTAAGTCTAACCTCTGATCACACCCACACTTATGTATAGTGGCTGTAAAGCGTCTTCTTACTCCTCAGTACCGGATTCATTCAGATACGTAGATTCATTACGTACGATATTTATTACTGATAATTACAAAGTTTAATATGCACTGATTTTACGTTAGTCAAGGGACACAAATTTGTATTTCGAGAATGGCTTTTGATTTTACAGGACCTCAACGGGCAGATTGCCGCCGTTGGATTGCGCGATTATGAAAAGCGTGTGGTCTCGATGGTGATCTTGTTCTGAGTCTCCTGCATGCTGAAGGCGCCCTTATATAATGCGTCGCTTGTTGCTGACGACGCAGGTGGCCCATGCCGTTGAGTCATCGCACCACAGGACCGTACTCGAAGCAGGGCCGACTTCGGTTTGTTGCTATGGGGAATCATTTGATATGCTCATGATTAAATTGATAAAATGGTGGATGCCTGGTGCACCATCATAAAGATACCACTGTTCTTACCAAACTTACCCAACTGAAGGTTGTTTCGAAGAAATTGCTAACAGCGATAAGATTGCCTATTGTATTTTTGTCATTTTTGTAACACCCAATAAAGAATATTGTAATATTCATTAAAGTTACTTCCTGGTGTATTAGAAACAAAGAATTTTCTACTACAATCTTAAAAATTTCAAGTAAAAATGTCGATTATGAGAGTTTGAAAGTCATTTGTAAACGAAAAAATTAACAACGAATCCAAAGACGTACTCTGTATCAAGGAATGGTTAAATGCAGTCATTGTCACCTTTTGTGAACTATAGTCACCTTCAGAAGAAACAAAAAGGCGACTTCCTTTAGCCCATAATTCTTACCCAAATACTCAACTAGCTTTTCGCCGCAGCTTAGCACGCGTCCCTTTATTCCTGTACATATTCCCAGCAGGAACGGTGTATTTTTATTGTACTGTAATTTACTACTGCACCCATAAAATGCTCTAGTGCCCCATGGAGGACAATGTAGCTTCCTTTGGGAATCTAAAAGCTAGACGGAACAAAAACCTTACATCGCAGCTATCGACAGAACCTCTAGAAATGTGATACCGTTAATCGCATCTTACATAATGAGAGATAAGAAGGAGAAAGACGTGTGCAGCTCCTTGCCGGCACCGATTCATCGTCTTGAATATCTGGAAATAAAGATTTATGACTTAAAAAAAATGAGAGTTACGAAAACATAAAAAATACTGTCTGTATTTAATAAACCTTTAATTTTTTTTTGAGAAAATAAAACTAAAACATGTAAGGTACAGATAATATAATTTCTCAAGTCTTTAACAAAAATATCTGGTAATCCTAAAATTTAGCAACATTATATGTCGGTAATTTCAGACAAAAATCCCTTTTAATATAATATAATGGTATTATTTTACTCTACTCTTACCTCACTGATGGGTTTTCATACAACAATTAACGAAGTTCTACACAATTCCGCGTAACTTTATGCTTATTAAAAGTTTTCTTTGGGAGTTTAACAACATTGCTTTAAAACAATAAGCATTGTAACGCTAATGTTACCGAGATTATTACAATTACTCGTAAATTCTGGGTATCAAATTATTGTTAAGAATTTAATTAGATAAGTCTGTTGTTTTGAAATTGTATTAAACAGATGCTTGTAATAAGATTTATTTATGAAATTGTTAGTCTTTAAATAATACTAAATACGAATAAAACTCTTTCTTTACCAGTAGATACTCGATCTGTTTAGTAGTTTTTGGTCTGAAATCTCATTGTGGAGTTGAAAAAGGAATACTAAGGTACTTTGGGCATGTACAGAGAATTTGTTGTTTGTTAGGCAAGATAGTTAGTTGTCCTGACCATTCACTATTCCTTGTAGTTTAATTGCAATTCACGAAGGCGAATGGGCTTATTTGTGGTAAACACGTGTCAAAGTGTGTGTGAAACCGCAAGCGGATATGATTGGTTTGCACGCACGCAACTGGTCGCTCCGTCAGGCGCACACATTATCACAATGTGCATGTGCATGTTCAACCACAAGTAAAGTTTACTCGCTTTTGTGAATTGCAAAAACTATAATATTGTTATTAACTTTATTATTATTATATGAATTCATGAAATGGTTTCAAAATTCCGGACATACAAATCAGAATAATACATTCTACTCACGGAACAGATTGTGATGAGAAAAAAGCTTTTTAAGAAGATTATTATGTATGTAAAAAACCGGACAAATTCCGGAAAAACATGAACGAACGACGATCTTACATAGGTTATAAATCAAACATTATAATTTAATTTTATTAATAATTTATAATAATGTTATAAAATATATTTCCTTAAAAGATTTATATATCACATACACGATTTGTACAATCAATGACACTATTTAATTATGGGGTACAGGTTGTCTGGAAGAGATCGCTTTTAAGCGATAAGAGCGCCCATTGTGCACATTAGAATATTATTAGGCTGTAAGTTTTTCTGTTTAGTATAATGGTGTACAATAAACTGTTATATCTCCCTCTCTCTCTCTCGTTCTCTCTCTCTCTCTCTCTGTTAATTATAGTTATAATGAATTCGGAACATTTGAACTATAAGTTTACAGTGATAGAAGATAAATATCCCTCCGATGAAGCAGTGGTTTGAAAACCACATCATTCCCTATAATAAAGTGTCATGGGCACAAATTACAAAATAATATCTAAGATAGATACGACCCGCTTCCGTATCCGGCCATCCGAGGTCTACGAGATAATGTTGCCAGGTTCAATGCACTAATTATCAAGACAAATTGTTGAAAAATCGGTACATTGATTCATTTCCGAGAGTCGAAAAATGGATCTAATTGTCCCAACCCAAAGGCACAACGAAGGTATAAATAAAATAGCAACTAAAATAAGGATATATTAAAGTCTGTTTTACTATTTTTAATCAAAATTTGACATTTATGTTTATTCATGTTTAATAACCACCAGAACGTAATCTTCTGCTACCCGAGGCAAAATTATTAGATATAAGTATTAGTATGACTACAAAATAAATACCGCGCTGGGAATCGTTAAAACGTAGTTTTATTATGTCTGCTAGTCCTGAAAACTTAAGAAACTACTAAAATATAAAATATTAAAATTTCTTATATCTTAAAGAAATTGACAGGGTGCCAACGCTTGTGCCAAAAATGCTATAGAATCTCTATAAAGCTAAATACGGTATTCAGAAGCAAAAACCTAAAAAGTCGGGAAACAGTTTGAAAATGTTATTTTTGTTATTATTAATATCGTGTAAAAATATATATAGACAAATATAAATGTTTGGCCATTGTGACTTATCAATTTGTCTCTCGATTTAGGAGACCTTAGGAACTTGCAATTCTCACGATAAGTTACACACCTGGCTACACTAAGGAGGGGTGGGATAATTGAAATCTGTCACACATCCCCATTGCTATGACAAATGACAGGCCATAGACTGCCGGCTACTTTTATCCACTACAATAAGTGTGGGTTTTATATATGTAACCGCCAGGGCTATACAGCTTTGGAACGCGCTGCCTGTTGCTATTAGACAACCAAAACCGCTACCGACATTTAAAACAATGACCAAAAAATATTCCCTGTCATTCGAATATGATGATACTTAAACGTACTTCTTTATTCATCTATAAACAATTATGTATATTGTATATAGTCTCATGGTGGGGAAGTACGTCAGTAGGGAACAGCATACACCTCTCTTTTATTTTCATGTTTGAATAGCAACGTTGTAGTTGACGTTAAATTCCCTTCAAAAACGGCGAAAAACGAGAGATATACGAACTTACCCCACTTATGGACTTTCCTACCTTGACTATAGATATATATTTGTATGGAATGTGTATTAAGGATATCTCTATTTAATATTTTTCATTTCTGTATATATAACATTTGTGTCGTACTATAGTTTGCGTATACTATCATCATCAATATCAATCACCTCAATTCATTTTTGTGGTTGTCTGAAAGAGATCGCTTTTTAGCGATAAGACCGACCTTTGTGCGTAAGTAGGTATAGTTTTAGTCTGTAAGTTCATTTTTGTATTGGTGTACAATAAAGTGTCATCTATCTTTTAAAAGAAATATTGCTTATACATAAGCTTATACTGCATCAGAGTAGTATGTGGGTAAAGCATGGGATATTTTACGTCTAAGCCGTTTAGGCAGTTTTTCTGTCTTATAGCCGGTTCCTATATCTTCCTATTCACTCGGTTGAATTTTAACATAAGTTGTATGGGGAGCTTATATCAAATTTAAACTGATAGTAAGGAAAATTAACGGTCGTTTAGATGTAGGAACCGTCCATTAATCTAAAGCGGTTTGCGCCACCGTTATATAGTAGTAACACTGCCACTTAGGATAAAGCGCTTCGCTCAAACTTTTTTGGTGCGCACTGCCGAATAATTTGCCGGAATCTGTTTTCCTGACAAATGCAATTTAGGAGTTTGAAGTCACTAGTGAATACGCATCTCCTAGGTAAGCGTGCTCAAACGTCAAATATCTGATTAATATAATAATCGGCAGACAAACACACACATTGTATATCCCCAAATTAAGTAACTTACGCTTGTGTTATGGGTAATATACAACGGACTACTCTGGGGCCGATCCCAGACACCCAGACCATAGTAAATAACGGAGAAAAGACGTTTTCCGAAATTTACTATACCAGGAATCGAACCCGGAGCCTCTGCGTTGCAGTGAGGTAGGCCGGCAAAGGCTTATCCCGCTCAACCACAGAGGCCGTCAGATTTTATGGTTCCATAACCATTTTGGCAAAATTAGAACCTTACTTACGTCTTCGTCTTGTTCATCCGTCCGCCTTTTTTATTTTTATTGCATGAGTTCAACAGACAGGCAGACGGCCCACTTGATGGAAAGCGGTTACCATCGCCTATGGACATATGCAACACCAAAGGTGCTACAAATGCGCTGCTGCTCTCTTAAGGGAGACTGGAACCTGGTCACTTATGCCGGAACACAACTCAAGGTTGTTATGGAGACATACTTTGGACCAGGGGTGGTAGCTATCCAGTCGGGCAAATGCCCTACCACCTGGCTGTGGGTTGTTTTGTCGCCTCTTACGAAAGGTCGCCCGGCCGCAAGAAATTGTATTTTTTCTCCGTTCCTGCACGGATAAAGAAATATAAATAAATTTTTATGGTTCCGAAGCCAAATGACGAAAACAATGCATATTTGTAACCTCTACAGTACCTACCCTGAATAGTTCGTTGAACGTCACGCCCTTATTGCTTCACCTATAAAATTATAAAATAAAGCTCATATTTCGGAACAACGCCAAATTGGTTTTTCATATAAATATCTATTTCTGAATGTGACAGTTAGTTTGAACTCTTATTACTGTTTCTATGCAAAATATAAATACTATTCATAGTGAGCAAGGTGTTTGTGAGAAAGCTCTTGTGGATGTACTTCCTGGTGTTGCCAACGGTATTAATGAAAGACGCACTAATTAATTTGTAGTACCGTCAAAACACTTCATTTATATTCAACATTCACGTCAAATTTACTAACGAATTACTGTCTCCGACATAACGCAGTGCATAAGTATATTACTAGTAACGTATTACTTGTCATTCTATACAGAGATTTGTGTTCGTCACAATCTGACATAATATACGAGGATGAATTTTGTGTATAAAAATGTATTCATGTAGTGGTGATTTTGTACCTAGTGGTTTTCTTATGGCCGCTAGAAGCGACAAGAAGTTTCTTATTATTTGAGTTAATATTACGATATGTTTTCATTAAGGGGTTACATATTTGTGTCGTTTGGGGTTGAAACATTAGGCCCGTGGGGTCCTTCGGCAAAGAATTTCTTTAAAGACATATGTAAGAAACTCTTTGACACTACCCGTGATCAGAAGGCTGGCTCATATTTTGCACAACAAATAAGTATTGCCATACAGCGTGGCAATGCAGCCAGCCTTCTGGGCACGCTCCCCGTTGGCAGTGATCTGCTACATAATGTATTTTAGTTTTAATGTCTTTTCTTTGTTTTTTTACTAAATCAATCAAAATCGTCATTTTTATATAAATGAATATTTATAAAACTTAGTTTAATTAATTGATTTCATTATTTAGTTAATATTATTATGCATTTCTTTTTCATTTAGCCAGGTGGTAGGGCATTTGCCCGACTGGATGGCTACCACCCCTAGTCTAAAGTATGTCGCCATAACAACCTTGAGTTGTGTTCCGGCAGTAGTAACCAGGTTCCAGACTCCCTTAAGAGAGCAGCAGCGCATTTGTAGCAACTTTGGTGTTGCAAATGTCCATAGGCGATGGTAACCGCTTTCCATCAAGTGGGCCGTCTGCCTGTCTGCTGATCTCCTGCAATAAATAAATAAAAAATCTTACTTTGTTCGATTTTATACTTCATTTGGTAAAATATGTTTCATTTAAGTATAATAATATATTACACATATATAATATAGATGTGCTCAACGACTAATTGTAATACCTTTATGTCTTAAATATATTCGCAATAAATTAATTCGAATTTATTCTAATTATTTTTCCATATAAGTATACTGTAGCAAGTACAAGAAAATTTATACTAGTGTCGCCATCTAGTTAATTATTTAACGTAACTACCGTAAGTGCTGCATACTACACGAGTAAAGTATGCTAACTTCTATTTCTCCTTACTTTTCACAGATGGCTCTGAATAAAACTAAACGTAATTTCTAACTATATTCTAAAAAAACACCAAGAAAGTCAATAGCGAGTGAAAGTTTCACCTAATAGATAAATAAGAATTGTTACCCATTTTTATCTTTAAAATATTTAAAGGTAGACCAACAATTATGGATGGATTATGTGAAGGATGATATTATGATGATTTGTGGTGTGACAGAGGACGTATGTCAGAATAGAGGAGTGTGGAAGGAAATGACGTATTTCGCCGATCCCAAATAATTAGGAGAAGGTGAAAGAAAAGATGAGTTATCTTCAAAAAACCCGATATTATACAAGCACGCAGCTTTCGCCGAGAAGTTCAGAAGTTGACATATAGTGAATTTAGTTATTAATAAACACTATCCTACAGGAACTTCACACATTCAAAATCAAAATATTCCAAAGTAATAAACCTTATCCAAAAGATGGATATTACCAAGAAAAAGAACTGAAATTATAGTAAATTAAGCACACTAAAATTAATCTAATCTATCGTAACACTGACATTTCTTTTGCTTTTATTCTGGGTAATTAAGTAAATAAACATGATAGCCTTCTTTCATTAAAAATAATAATATCGCGTTGACCGCCATTTATCGTAAGCGACAACTGGACCTAAGTAAATATTTTTTGTTGCAAAAGATATTTTAAACCATTATTTTGTTTTAAGACTTTCAGTTTTAGTTAGATTAGACATTACTGAATCAATAACTGAAAGTCTTAATTCAAAATAATAGTTTAAAGTACGTTTTACAACAAAAAATACCTATACTTAGGTCCAAATGTCGCTTACAATAAAGGCTCGATATATCTATACTGTAACTAGCTGACCCGACAAAACCTGTTCTGTCATAAACATAAAAAAAACAACATAGGAGGGTGAAAAATACTTTACTACCTATTCTCATACTTATCAAATATACAAAAAAAAATATTAAAATCAGTTTAGCGGTTTCGGAGAAGAGCGACCACAAACACCGTGACATTAGATCTTTAAATACAGTGGAAACTCTATAATTCGAACCTTGTCAAGTCGAAATCCTCAATAAGTCGAAAAAATAGCCGTTCCCTCGCACTAGACCCCCAAATACTCGGTATATCGAATTATTTAGACTTTGTAACTTGAACAAAATGTTATTTCCCTGCGTAGGCATTTTAGTACATATTTATACTAGATAACGCGAATTACAAAAATCAGACTCTGTAAGTCGATGTTATTCAAACATAAGAGACGGCCTCTGTGGTTGAGCGGGATAAGCCTTTGCCGGCGTACCTCACTGCAACGCAGAGGTTCCGGGTTTGATTCCTGGTATAGTAAATTTCGGAAACGTATTTTCTCCGTTATTTACTACTGTCTGGGTGTCTGGGATCGGCCCCAGAGTAGTCCGTTGTATATTACCTTATAACACAAGCGTAACTTGCTTAATTTGGGGATATACAATGTGTGTGTTTGTCTGCCGATTATTATTATTATAATGACGTCTTACTTGAAATTTCCTGAACTCGAAGCAATAAATCGAAAAGAAATGATCGGTGCATTTATTCTATTGTTTCTGCCTAGTACATATGTAATGAATGAATCTATTAATTAACCTTTCTAAGTCACACAGCTGTGTACCATAAGATAATGAACCAACTTGAAATTGTTTTTTCGATGAGTACTGATTTGGCCGCTAAATAGCAACAACATGAGTCTTAAAACGCGCCTTGTTAATACGAAATTTTAGCCATCAAATACTTCATATCTTGAACCACTTGTTAAGTCAAAGACTCAATAAGTCGAAGTTTTTTGCATTTTCCTTGACGTTAGAGATGCTACTGTATTAGATTCATCTGTTACGGGGCGGTCAAATGTGTACATTGACTTTAAAAACAATTTGGATTAGATCAAGGTCCCACAATTTTCTCTTTCTTCTTGCTTCATTTTTTTAAATTTATTTATCTATATTAAAAATTTACATCATAAATACAAATAAGGCACCACTTAAACCTATGAGGTAAGCGTGTGATGCAACACACCCTCGCAATTTCAAATTATAGGAAAAAAATAAATAAAATAAAATAAAATAAAAACTTGTACATCCATTTTCACATGTAACTAGTCACATCGTATGTGCAGATAACATGCGTAGTCACGAACGTTAATACATATAGGCTGTCACTGTAATTTTTCTAAATAATAGTTTTTTAATTTCCGTTTTATATTTTTGTCATTTAAAGATCCTCTTAGTGAAGTGGGCAATTGATTAATTAATTTGGGTATTATGTAGTTTGTAGTGTTCTTGCCATAGTGGTTATTGTGGGGTGGGATGGTTCATGTCTGCTTTGAGATTGATCTTGTGTGTGTTTTGTGTTGTTTTCTTATTTGTGATTCTTGGTTTTTAAAGTAGTTTTCTTTAAGTATCATATATTCTGTTTAAACACAATTAATTATGTAAATATTGGCTTTTAATATACCTTCACTTTTTTACGCAGCTGGCAAACACGCAGATGGCCCATGAGCATTCTAAAGTGCTTACTATCAGCTATACCACGCTTACAATACCAGGGGCGAAGCCCTATATACATAGGATACAGGATATGGGAATAGAATAGGAGGACGGGATAGGGCGTGGAGGAAAATGACCATAAACTCATAGAAACGGCCCTAAGAGCAATCAACATTATGAATCCAGCATAGCTCTACTACGTCATGTATGTTGAAAACTTCCAAATTAATAGCCTACAAGTTCTTTGAGCTTTGAATAAAAATAAAGCAATATTTAGTTTTTCGTGAGGTTTTCAAGTGCGCAACGAATGCAGCATGCACTTTATTCCCCCGCGATAACAATGAGGTGGTCGACATTGACTGATCACGGCAGCGCCTTTTCAGAAATTCCCTTTCATAAAATGCGCAACCTTGTTCTTGTTATGGAGATAAAGAGAATTGGTTGAATGAAATTTATTTTTCAGAAGAGCAGTCTTGGTTAAAATATTTTTAAAAGATGCTGTAATATCGTGTCCTATACTTCGTTTAAAGTGTTATGCTATTAAATTGTAAAACTACCACGTAAATGATCAGATTAATTAAAAATAAATATAGGATTAATTAACAATGAATAAGAAGCCTTTCGGAGATTCGAACATGGCAAGTATTAAAATAATGTGAAACTATAGATAGAATGTCTTACACATACCAGTATATTTAGACTCGTCAATTTTACGTAGCGATTCTCCAAAAGCGGCCGCTTTAGTCTCCCGTGTTTACCTATTGCCTGTGAATGTTGTAATGTAAAACTTTCTTTAGATATTAATTTGTTAGCGGACTGTAAATGTTTTAATAATTAAAACTATACGTGTGCATGAGACGATTTTTATACGAAGAGTAAAAGATTGATATGAGAAAAATAAAATAACATCTGTGATTTAAATTGAAACCTTATATTTCGTGGCCAGTACATTATGCTCGTTTATTTTGTAAAATGTTTATTTTGATTTTCAAAGCTAAAAGTTTGTTTCATTTACGCGTGACTAAGGCGTACTGTAGAAAACTAATTAATAAAACTTACGTATAAACATAATTATAAATATTTATAACCTCATTAAACATTTGCAAATTACGATTAAAATCACGCGAAAGAGGTTCAACTTCGCAGACTTTAATCAACAGAATGTTGTTTGCAGTTTATACAAGAGAAGGCTCAAAAACAAAATATTATTGTAGACTACCGCAAAAATCGGTAAGCTCATTACGTTCGCGTTGTTTCAAAGTGGAGAGTTAAAATTGAATAATGAATAAACACAATTTATTGCTCAAAGCTAGCTCGGTGGTCGGCTGACTTGAGATCTGGGGCTCGAGGCGACCGCCGCCGGTAAATAAATATCGAAAGATGTCGACGCAACCCTCTTATCTAACGATTGAAAAGTTTCAGTGGGGAAACTATTGTTTTATTACCACGATTTCTCGAACAAGGATTTGATTTTTAGATTTATTATATTTGTCCTCTCTGTATCCACTCTCTTAAGCCATTAATCTTAATCACGTATACGCAAGGATTCTCGAGAATGTTAGCCTTGCGCACTTGTAGAGATTTGGGATGAGCTCTCAGCACACCTTTTACCTAAGCTCTACCACATGGGGTTTTTTAAAAAAGGTGTCATTAATTTTTTTTGAGGCCGGTTGCACATTGATTCTACCTCTGGTGTTGCAATTGTTCACAGGCGACTGTAACCGAGTCCCCCGCCAGCTCGGTCATGTATGACATGTAGGTCAAAGGAATGACTAAAATTTTGTTGCTACCAAAGGCTTATTCTTTTTTTATTGCATGAGTTCAGCAGATTGATCGTGTACTAGCAGAAGGTGATGTCAGGAGCCTTAAGAACAGACGAGCTTGCATGACAAGAGTTATGAATGTCAAAGAGGCAAGTGAGGTGTGTAAGAATAAGCCTAAATGGCACTCTGTTATTCGTGCCTACCCCGCAAGGGAACTGGCGTGAAGTTATGTATGTATTTATGTATGTATGTAGTTCAGCAGACAGGCAAACAGCCCACCCGATGAAAAGCGGTTACAATCGTCTATTGATATTTGCAACAACAAAGCTGCTACCAATGTGCTGTCGCTCTCTAAAGGGAGACTAAAACCTGGCCAGTAACCTCGGAACACGACTCAATGTTGTTATGGCGGCATACTCTTGACCAGGGAAGCCATCCAGACAGGCAAATACCCTACCACCCGGCTATGGGTGGTTTTGACGCCTCTTTCGACAGGCCGCCTGGGCGCAGGACTGGGCTATGTCTGTCTCTTAGGTACCTTCCAGTGACTTAAGAGATATCTAATCATGTAACAATTTAAGTATTAATAATAAAAAAATGTTTAGAATTTTATGCTTTTGCGTGTTAGTTGTAGTATCCGAGCATAATTATAAACCAAAGACATTTGATGTGGATATAATCTATGCTCTCCCCATTTTCTGCCATTATGTGTAATGGTGTGTTCTTTTAACTTTTAAATAAAAGGAGCTATTAATCTATTACGCTTTTATTTTCAATATAATATTAATACCTTGTAAAACAGGGAATTTAAGCCTTCATTATTTGGAAAAAACCTGTACTAATGGACAATTAACTTAACTTGCAAATATCTATTCAAGTGACGATAAGGGCTTAATCGGCATTTTATCAAATTAACTCGATTCCTACAAATGTACAGGTACAAGGTACAAATGTTAGGCTTAAGTGAGAAGAATATAAACCATTAGTAGTTTGTAGTGTGAGGCATTGCTCCCGGAAACGGAAAGCTGGTCGAAGGCAATTGAGTCAACCGTTTAGCGCGACCGCGACGGGCGAAGAACATAAAAACGCTATTTGTACCAAACGTTTTATATTGTAACGGAAGACAGATGTTTTCAAGTTTGAAGATATTCTATTCACTGCAACAAACCGACAAGTACAGAGACCTAAGAGGACTATTAAATCAAAGAGCAGTTAATGATAAGATATCAATGCCTACTTAGCAGGAGCAATCCCTGATTTCTGTTAGATCTGAAGCCGCCTCGCAAATCCCAGTGAACCAAGTAGAAAAAAATGAATGCTTACCGTCACTGGAACCATGTAAGGATGCAGAATTTCGGCCGGATTCGCGACTTCTGGTTTTGCACAAACACTATACCAGATGTCCGGGATACAGTTGCACTTCAAGGAACGGATTTAGGGCAAAATACAGTAGTTTTACAAGACGCATGTGTGTGTGCAGCCGAATGAAGATAGAAGAGGAAATTTTCCTGGGAAAGGGATACTATCCGGGAATTTGACGGGAGGTCGTAAGGTAAAGTTTATAAAAAACTGTGTTTTTTATCCACTTTAAGAAAACTCAAAAGTAAAAACAAAAATATAAATATTTTCTATTATGATTTATGTGAGGCGTATTTTCCAGAATTTTAGTTGGTTTTGCCTCATATTAAAAGACCCCTACGCACGATTGCTGTCAAAGTAGAAGCCTGAACACAATCGGGTTTTAATGCTAAGACGGCTATGTATTTCTTAGTAGTTCATAAAAAATAATTTTATGTACCAGTAACATGGGAAAACTTTCGCACTGTTTGAACAAAAAGATGAAAATGAATTAAATATAGTGAATCTTACGGAACGTCCTCTTTGCGATTTCGCGTATAATTTAGGCACTCAAATATAAGTCGGAAGGTTCGTCTGAAAGCTTAACTAAGCCGTTGCCTACTCAATGATTCACAAGCTCTAATTGCTTCTTCCAAAACTCGGATCATCCTGAATAAACCTTTTGCTGAAGTTAATGGCTACCTGTGCTTTATATTACTCTAACTTTAACATGAGGCTGTAAAATTTTATGTTGAAAATTGCTTCATAAAAATATTTCTTAATAATTTACGTAATTTTTGATAGGTAAAATAAAGTTATAAAATAATTTTGCTTTTAAAATTATAAGATTTTTATTTTCTCTATCCATATACATATACATACTTACATGTAAAAAAGAACAAACATGTAAATACATTTATGTATGTAATATCAATAGGTATATTTATATATTTCTATTAACCTTAAATTGACACTGTATGTCGTGTCATACACAACTTTTACAAAAATCTACGTTGTTAACTAAAGCATTATTTAGGTTTATTTACTACTATATCCATGATAACATTACTAAACTTTTAGTAAAAAAGTATTTCATAGCTCTGGCAACACTTTTGATGCTTATAAATACAAATCGTTACCATGAGGATACAACTGACGCTTGACAAGGTTAGAATATTTTTATTTTTTCTTTATTTTGAACATGCTTCTAAGTGTCTAGTGGACTAAACACTCACAACCCTCAAGATACTCGTACAGCCGTTCCACATGACGACCACGGTCGTTCGCGGCACAAACTTTACTATTGACGTCTAATTTTTGCTCACTACGGGCTCACAACGACCCATCTCAAGAGGTGACTCGAAGTGGGCGTTGAGATTAGGTCAGAAAACTTCTTTTTCCGCCAGTATCCGAACTAGAGTTTTTTGAGTTTAGGACGTTAATTACTAGGTTACTACGGCTTCGAGTATAATTAATGTAATATTTAACTGAAAAATTGTAATATTTTCTATGTATACAACACCTAATAATAAATTATAAGTTTTTTTCTCTCAGTTTGACTTTGGATTCCGAAACGGCCTAACGCATTTTAAAAAAATTTATAGGGTTTAATGTAATGACAATTTATTAAATTTTCGTGTAGGCTTAATTTCGATATCTTGGATAGTTCAGAAGATATCCAATTCCTATGCAAACAGAGTCACGAGGACAGTGAGTTTAATACATATATATCTTTTATTTATACATACATACATACATAACTTCACGCCAGTTCCCTTGCGGAGTAGGCACGAACGAACGGCATCTTTTATTTATCTTGATGAAAATAAACCTTTGAACACGTTATTATTTTTTTACAGTAACATTTCTTCTAATATAAACACGGGATCAAGACTGAATCTTGTAATTTCGTTGAAATTTAGATATAACAACGGCCCACAAACATCCCACTGCTGGGCTCGGGCCTCTCATTATAGGCCAACGGACAGTATACACACCACGCTTGTCCAAGGTGGATTGGTAAGTTTGACACATCGCTTATGTCAATGTGGTTTCATCACGATGTTTTCCTTCATCGTTAACAGGTTATAAGAATATGCACATTAGTTTAGAAATCTGTCTAAGAGGTACACGCTTTCCGGCCACGATTTGAATCCGCGCCCTTTGAGTTTGGAGCGTGTGGGCTAACCATTAAGCTACCACGGCCTTTTATCCATCTCCATAACTCGACATAAAATTTCCTTAATTTGCAAAATAATATTTAAAAAAATATACGACAGTGGCAAATATGTGTTGAGTAATAGCGACGCCGTCTCAGCCAATAAAGTACAACGTAAAGCATTTAGTGCCTCAAAAATATTGAGTAACACAATACCTTAATATGACTGAGGGGAGTTACCATATCAATTCATTTGTATTTTAAGTGTGTTTTTTATAGGTACATCTGGGTCTTTATTCCATTCTATTTCACTCATAAAACTAACAAGTTGTAGATGAAATAATTCGTAACCATTGCTTAAAAACATCTCAAGTAACTTATTAACCTTGAATAAGAAGGTATGCTTATTTTGTAGTTTAAACTCAGTGAAAAAATTTAAAATTTTATCTCTCACCGAAAAAAGTATTTTATAGTCAAAAACAGTAAAATTTAAATAAGAAAACAATAAATAACATTTTCAGAAAATAATTAACGTTAAGAAATATTTTTGAATTTTATATTATGACGAATATTTAATTATAGCATTATTATTAAAAGTATGATATTGATTGGATTTTTATGTGAAAGATTTTTTAAAAGTTTTGAATGTAAACAAATGTGAATGAAGTTTTATGCAAATAATTTAAAAGGTTATGCCACAGAAACCAACGCAAAAGCTGTAATCATTTACATATCAATACTTTTGAAAGTATTCATGACCCATTCATATAGAAGTAAGATTTAATTAGTTGTCAGTTAATGTTATAACAAAATCGGTTCAAAACAAAAAGTCATACTGATCATACATAAAAAAATGTGCACGACGAATTGAGAACCTCCTCCTTCTTTGAAGTCGGTTAAAAACAATTTTAGTAATTTAATAAAACAAAAATAATTTCGACATAGTGTTACATGCCGTCAAAGATGAACGCACAGCTACCTGTCGTAAAGCGCAGTTTATTGCCTTCCCGGATTTAGGAATTCTTTTGTTTACTTTGTGTTTAGAATTTGTAATTAAGAAAAACATGCTAATGTTTTTCAATTGTATTGTACAGTTTACTATAAAACAATGCCCGAACGGAGGCGTGGAGCAGTCAAGCGACGATTACGATACAAGCAAGACGTGTGTAGTACACTCAATGAGCGATATAGTGACGAACTTTGTGCGTGTTATTGAATCGTGCAGTTTGTACTAGTAGTGTCGAGTTATATTTGTACCTATTTTATACGTGTTTGTATAGTTCTAATAAATTCTATAGTAATTCCAATGGCATTTTAATTCCAGTCCTGCGTAACTCGTAACAATCTTATGCCTAACAAAAGTTTACCTAAAACAGATAGGTCAAGTTGGGACTAATACTCTGCCAGACAATTAATTATCTTGCATTAAACCTCTTCCAACTGTGTTGTATAAAGCACTTAGTGTCTGTAACATTCCCTCAGAAGGGTTTTAAATTCCCACCCATCTCGTAAAAGCAGGCAATTGTAACCTGTTTTAATATCGTTCGACATAAAATTCGGCAACACTTTAATCGCATCCCTGAATTTGAAGATAGGTATATTCTTAGAAAATTATTGAATATTCGCAGAAATGACATTTGAATTTCCATTAATATCTTCATTACTACTACTATAAGTTTATATACATACGTTTATTTTTCCTTGTGTGTTGACTTTTGTCTAATCAAGACACAGAAGACACAAACAAAAACAAACGAACACGTTAGCTGTACATAATATTTCTCTGTTTTATTTCTATTAATAAATCCTATTTTACCCTCCATTTTTTACACTGTATAAGCCCTCGATAGAAGCGATTTAAGGGATAATTCAAAAATCGTTTGTTTACCCAAAATAGTGTTCGTGGGAGCTTTCAGCTTAGTTCACGTTCAGTTTGTCATAACTCATAACAAATTCATGTCGGCTAATGGATAAATCCCTTGCTTACAGTCGGTTAGCTGTTAAATTTTCTATCAACTAGGACTTAACGTGATATTACAATTTTATTGACTTAGATTTTTAGTCTTTGCAGCGTTATAAAAAAGACTTCGTTTCAAAAAACCGATATATAACATCGACACTGTTATAACAACAAAATGTTGCAAAATATTGTAATTTTTATGGTTTGCTCGGCAAGATGTACAAAATTTTATATTATTTTGTCTCTTAATAAAAAAAAAATTCTTAGTCAAAAATCTTTATTAAGTTATTTTATACTTTTTAGTTTTTGAAGTAGATTTTTTAAACGATGTTTTTTTTTATTTGTTACTTTTTAGTGTGTAGCTTTGGGTAGGTCTACGAAAGGTAGCGGGCGCCTTAAAAAATGTGTCAAGTCAATGAAAATTTTCATAAAAAATTTACATAAAATAAAAACTACTGGGCCAAAGTATGTTAAATTTTTAGGGAACCAAATGGCAACTATTCCGCATCAAACAAAAGAAGAATTACGTAAATCGGATCATAAATCTCAGCGTAATCGGTGTACATACATAAAAAAACAAACAACAAAATAGCAATCAAGGTGAGAACCTCCTCCTTTTGGAAGTCGGTCAAAAATAGTAAAAATGTACAATATACACTTGTTACTTTTCGTGTGTTATAAAAATGATACCACAATATTTTTACTGTAAGTGTATACTTAGTACTAGGAGTGTTCCTGTTTATTCCTAAAGGATTTTGAAAATTAGCCTATTAGTCCGATTTAAATATTTTTATTTATCAACTATTCAAAAATGTAGTATACATATCATTAGCACATTAGCATATAACGTTATCTCAAATTAATTAATATAAATCGCCTTAGGTCCACAGCACACTAGCTACTTTTAGCATCGGCGATCGGCGATTTTGCGACTACATCGATGCTGCATCGCGTTTTAGCGGCTCTTTTAAATCTGCGCAGCACTGAGAGTCAAGTCGTGTTCGGCAGACGCCAAATCGATGCTACTGGCATCCGAATGTGTGCGGCGTGTAGCGTTCAGCTGCTCTGTCGCGCTTCTAAAAAGCGACTCAATCTCCGCGTTTGGCGTTTTTAAGTGTGCGGTATTTAGCTTCTAAGAAGTCGGTTAAAAAGCTACTAGTCGCCGATCGTCGATTCTAAAAGTAGCTAGTGTGCTGTGGCCCTTAGTCATTGTGCAAGCCAATATCTCTCAACAACGCTAAATACCCAAAAAACCCATGAGTATATGTAAAGAAATATTGACAAGAAATAATATCGTCTCTAATGTGAATAAAGTTTTCAAAATGTCGGAAACGCTATTAGGCACTGTTATTCATAGTACAGTTATTGTTAGCAATTGAATTGAGTTCACTCTTTGTTAGGTTTACAAACAATCGTTATATTTCTATTTCTAACAATAGCCGGGATTGGTTGGGCCGGAATATTTGCCTCAGGCAAACTAGTCCGGAATCAATTTGGACCGCGGAACCACGTTCATTTTGTGGATTCATAACTCCAAATTGCAATGAATATACAAAACAGACATGAGTCAGAAACTAATATAATATACATTTCGGCGTAAGCACAGAAACTGTAACGAAAATCTGAAACATAATAAAAGTTTATTACATTGAACTAGCGTTTTCCCGGCGGCTACGCCGCGTGATAAGCCCTAGGGTAAATGTGAAAAAACGCGGAACCTGAAAATTATGCATTTTTTGTATTTAAAGACTATAAATATGGTTTGCTATGGTATAATAAGGACATTAAAATTATCGGAAACCCGTCATTTAGGCAAAAAATTAATAAACAATACAATTAATTACGAAATACGTGCATTATATCGATAGAAATATTATCCAGTTTTAGCGTGACAACTTACTTACTATAATATATTATATTAATATATAATAAAAACACAATTACTTTAATTTTGGGATTAGTTTGCAAATGTAACCATATATGAGATGACCAAAATAATTAATCATTATAAAATAAAGTAATACGGCATTGCTAAAAAACCATCATATTTTGTAATTTGTAGGTGAAACCTCAGATTAATGATATTAAGAGACAAAGTTTTTACTTCACTACACATAGTGAACATTATTTCTATCAATATAATGCACGTATTTCGTAATTAATTGTATTGTTTATTAATTTTTAGTCTAAATGATGGCTTACCGATGATTTTAGTGTCGTTATTATACCATAGAAAACCATATGTAAAGTCTTTGAATACAAAAAAATGCATATTTTTCAGGTTCCGCGTTTATGCAAATTTACCCTAATGTATGTCTTCGTATAGTAGCGCAATTGTATTGTAGGCTACCTACTGACGCCATTCAACGGAGTTCTTGTGAAAAATCGAAAGGCCATATTTGACTATAAACTTCACATTTCTTATAAAAACACATAATTACTACGTGCAACTATTGTTTATTTTAGAGTAATTTTATACATTTTTAGAAAATAAAACTGCACAGCACGACGTCCCCTTTCAGTTTCCGCCAAAAACTCCATAAAAAAAAGTAGCTAAGCTAAAATTGACATTTTTATGATTAAAAGAATGTATAACTGATAACGGAAATAAATATTATACTACTATGGATGTTAAACTAAAAAAAAATTATTTCTGAAGGGATATTATTATTCTAAATAATATATTTGGTTAAAGAAGGATACATTCTCTAATGTTTTAGACCTACAACTTTACTGTTTCGTGTTAAATTCACTACAATGACAAAGAAACTAGATCCATGTAGTCTACACTACTGCCCAGCAAAACCTACAGATGAGGCGAAGTCAACCTGATTTGAAGTAAAATAACGAATGACGTGTTGTTTATGACTACGTACTTACGTGGGTATTTATTAGTAAATTGAAAAGACGCGATTGTAGTGCTATCTATTTTGCTAAACCATCTATCCCACGGAAACAACCTCATTTATCGGGATTAAAAGTATCCTAAGTTACGCCCCGTGATATAAGTTAGCTCCGTTTCGAATTAAATTTAAATCCGTTCAGTAGTTTCAGATAGACAGATAAAAAAACAGACAGACAAAAATTCAAAAATCGGATTTTTGGAATCTGCTGTTCCAAATTTGCCCCCTGTTTTTTTTTACATTTTTAAACGCATTGTACAAACTCAAACCATTCACAGGTTGTTTTTATTACGTATAGCTTCGCGTTTGACCATTATCTCGCTCGATTTGAGCGGAGATATGGTCTAAGATCGAGCACGCTTATCTAGAAGGTACCTATTCACACGAGACTTGAAGACACCCAGGTTGTAGGTTTCCACTTCTTTGCGGTGCGCATAATGAAGGTGGACTCAAAGCGCTTTGCTCGTATAGGTTGTATATCCACCATATAGCGATGCCGTATGCAAGTGCGTCTGGTTGTTCGACGATGGAAGGGAGATGGCGGGATGAGATTGAAAAGCTCCAATGCACACAGATTTATTATAGTACATACATACATACATAACTTCACGCCAGTTCCCTCGCGGGGTAGGCACGAACAACAGAGTGCCATTTAGGCTTATTCTTACACACCTCACTTGCCTCTTTGACATTCATAACTCTTGTCATGCAAGCTCGTCTGTTCTTAAGGCTCCTGGCTCTCTCATTTATTATAGTATAGATAGATTATTACAATATCAAACAGAGAACACTCCGCGTATGCCAATACTCTGGAAGGAGATTCCCACCGAGGTTTGCTCTCTTGCGCTATGACATGGGGTTGTTTAAGAGGGGTGTTATAAAGTTTCTTACAGGTCGGTAGCGCATTGGCAGCGCCCCTGGTGTTTTAAACGTCTAAAGGTGACGACCATCAAAGTGGACCTTGCCTGCCATAGACAATAAAAAAGAAAAAAAAACATTAAATTAGAATACAGAAATATCGGACAGTTCCAAGATATATGTCCAACGTAGACAGGTACCAAGCACTAATTGGCCTTTAAGAATACTGCTTTGCCTATATCTAATGTAGACTATCCGCTCCTCGTGGCGCGCTGAAAATAATTTCAGCGAGCCATGATGGTTAGTTTTTAGCGCATAATCATTGCGATGATACTTTGGAAGAAATAAATACGTAAAAAATGTAACAAATAATTGGCAGACAGACGCATATATTGTAGATCACTAAATTAAGCAAGTTTCGCTTGTGTTATGAGTAATACATAACGGACTACTCTGGGACCGATCCCAGATACCCAGACCATAGCCAATAACGGAAAAAATCGTTTGCGAAATTTACTATGCCAGGAACCGATATCTCTGCGTTGCAGTCTAGTAGGCCGACAAAGGTTTACCCCGCTCATTCACAGAGGCCGTCACAAACACAAAAAAAAATTGCTTTACACATCGCCACAACAGGGAAATATAAAATAATACAGTATTTTTTGTGTTTTACTTTGCAGCGACTTTAAGATATTGTACAAAATACTTATTTTTTGTTTTAAGTTACTTTTGAAGTCTTTTCTTTGTTCGATTTTTTTACTTTAGAAACAAATGATAAACGTGTGGTGCAAGATCTCCCGTAACCCGCATGCGGGCTGTACTGAGGAATAATAAAATGAACCATGAGTTAGTTAACAGCACCTACAGGCATAATCAGTGGCTACCCACTAAAACAACAAAAGTGGAAACTTGGCCAAACATGTTATTTCAAATATATATTTCAATTAACTGAGTTTACTTTTGAAACGTAAGTTAAATTCACAAAGCATTCCGTTTGAGGTGTATAGCCTCGGGGGAGCCTGGCACGCTCAAACTAAACTAGTTAAGGCCGCCTATCAGAACATTTTCAAATGAAATTATAATAAAACAAGAGCATAGTGAGACTTACACAAATAGTACCAAGGTATCGTACACGAGCAAGCACTGGGTTATTTTAATTCAACTTGATCATTTTTATATCTGTGTAGAGATACGGAGACAGAATATCATTTCGACAAAACAACCCACAGGCAGCTGGTAGATTATTTGCCTGCCTGGATCGCTACCCTAGGTCTAGAATATGCCACCATAATAACTTGCAATGGATGTACCCATGTATGTATGTAAGTATGTATGTTTGTATGTAAGTATGTATGTAAGTTCGGGTGCAATCTTGCAAGTGAAATTTGACCAATTTCGCGGTTTTCGATTGAGCTGAAATTTTGCACGTATATGTATATCGCGTGACAATGCAATAATATGGTACCATGGAGCTGATCTGATAATGGAGTCGGACGGCCATAGGAACTCCTGTACTAAACAAGACAGAACCGTCGTGTTTGGTCTCGTTTTATTTGTCTTGGCTAGCACTCTGCTGCTACACGATATCCAGGATCTCAAAAGCTTGTATTTAAAAATATTTTTAAAAAGCTTTTTGTTATGAATACAATGACTCAAAAAAGGAATATTGGTATCTATCACGCACACGCATGGTTATTTGGCACAAAAGTGGTGTCTGCAACTTTATTTTTATGTTGAATTGTACTTGTAACTTTTTTATTAAATAAATTAAAACACATTTGATTGTGAAAAAAATACTCTACAACTGATGTTCAATGTTACGTACTTCCAAAGAAATTGACGTCCTACTACAAATAAAAAATTATTTTAATATCTTATAAACTTCTTTTTTAACTCTGACAGATTTTCAGCTTTTTCATTTTTCCCCCTGTGCTCAGTAAACCTGGGTGGCAGTTTTCCAGAGAATGTTCTAGCGCAGATCAGTATTTCTTTTTTGCACAATCAACTGTGTTTTAATTATTTATTAAAAAATTACAAGTAAAATGCGACATAAAAATCAAGTCCTAAACACCACTCTACTACCCGATAACCATATGTGTGCGAGAGAGATAGCAATATTCTTTATTTGAGCCATACCAAAAAGATATAATACGTGCAACTCAATAAAGTGTTATAATTTTCAAGAACAGACTGCTGGAAACGAAATTATTAAAAAAATATATATTAAAAATGTCTGCTTTTCCTCGAAGATTATAATTTTTTTTTCAACGTTGCCTTTTCCTAATATTAATCATGTTAAAATTTTACATATTAGCACAAAAACGATTTTTTAAATAAAGTTATCAACTTGGGAAATTTATCTCGGTATGTTTAAAGGTTGGTTAAAGCAAAAAAATGGCCCATTAAGGGTAATTTTTTGTAATATTATGAAAGCTTAGACTCTTGTGCAGTTTTTAAAGATACTTTGAATCTGTGGAATTGCCTTTTCTGTTTTTACTTTGAAATTGAAAATTCGAGTCTGATTCGCTCGAAGTAATTTTTTCACTTTCAAGTATAATTTTTGAAAGTTGCATTGATTGTTGATTATTTTACGTGTAAAAGTACATTTCATAATGATTTAGTTACAAAAACATCTTCCATATAAACATACCAAAAAACGAAATAAAAAATATTTAAAGGCCATTCAAACTATTCTGTCTGAGCCCACATCCGAAATATCTTAACGGCTGGGTGGTTTAATTGGAGTCCTTCATCAGTGACTGCTTTTGTTTTTATAATATAATGTATTTAGAGTAAGTTAGATTAGGGGACCTGGTACCTACGCTCACGTATGGATGCGAGAGTTGGGTATGGAAGAGAGAGCATGAAAGTAGAGTAAACGCGGTCGAGATGCGAGCACTGCGCAAAATCTGCGGAGTGACGCTCGCGGACCGCGTTCGTAATACCGAAGTAAGAAAGGGAGTTGGTCTGAAAGAGAGTGTCGGGGTGAAGGTAACGAAAGGAATGCTCCGGTGGTTCGGGCATGTGGAAAGAATGCATGATGAAAGAATGACTAAACAGATATACAATGCAAAAGTGGATGGATGCAGAAGTCGTGGAAGGCCACGACACACCTTCCATGATCAAATTGATCGTGTACTAGCAGAAGGTGATGTCAGGAGCCTTAAGAACAGACGAGCTTGCATGACAAGAGTTATGAATGTCAAAGAGGCAAGTGAGGTGTGTAAGAATAAGCCAAAATGGCACTCTGTTGTTCGTGCCTACCCCGCAAGGGAACTGGCGTGAAGTTATGTATGTATGTATGTATGCATTTTAATTATTTAAAAAAGTAAAAGAAAACACTTATTGTGAGATAACTACAATAAAAACAGAATAAAAATAATAATAATTTAAAGCCGATACGGTCGAAATTTCCAAAAATCCCAAAAATACATAACTCGAAATCTAACAAGTTTGATAAAACAAACAAGTGGGGATAAATCGGGTAGCCCTTCACGTAACGTCGCTGTTCTGGTCACTATGTTGAACTGGCACTGGTCACTGTCTGTCTGTCTGGTCACTGATTGAACAGGCGTTAAAATCATCTCATCATTTATTCTGTCTGTCTATCTATCTTATCTATAATATTATAACATTCTAAACATGCTGTGTCTGTGTGCTATGAGTATATAAACGTTTATGTGTCATGCTGTGACTATATAAACGATGGAGAATACGATGGATTTGTTATAGATTACTTGTCTGTTTGTTCGGGATTTACGATGTGGATGCGGTTTTCGCTGATTGACAAATTCCTAGACTTAAAATCTGCGCTACTGTTTATCCTGACAATCCCGCAGGAATTTTCCCGGGAGCGGTTTGTAGTTTGCTGGGTTCATATAAATTAGTTTATTCCGACAGTTTTCACCTTAACGATAGCTTATATATTTTTTTCCAAATGCTTTATTTTGTGTCCCGGAAATCCCGCGGGACTTTGAAGTTAAGTTTGGACGAAGTTGTGAGCATATCCTAGTAATATTATAAAAAGTACCTATTATCTAAAATTGGATATCTGTTACTAGTATTTCCGCACTACCTCACTGTCTGTTCCTGAACAGAGGGGATGTGCATAGAGCATTTCTAAGTTGCAGCAAAAATTATAATTTACATCTTAGGATAGGTAGGATATGCCATTTGAAGTTTTTTTTTTGGCAAAAGCTGGCAAACAGGCAAACAGCTAACCCAATGGAAAGTGATCACCGACATCTAACGTTTGCAATACTAAAGGCGTTGCCAACGCGTTGCTGGCCTCGAAGAAATTTTATAAGAAGATTTTTTGTAGAACATAAAGTGTAAGAATAAGCCTAAATGGCGCTCTGTTGTTCGTGCCTACCCCGCAAGGTAACTGGCGTGAAGTTATGTATGTATGTATGTATAAAGACAAGGCTGAAAAGCTCACACCGTATTCAGATAACCGAAGTAAAGACTGAAAGAAGAAGAAAGAAAACATTTATTTGCCAAAGACGACACAGACCGTATATAAAAAAAAACGTGTGTGTGTGCAATTCACACTTTTTTTTTAGTGCAGGAGTTCAGCAGACATGCAGACGGCCCACTTGATGGAAAGCGATTACCATCGCCTATTAACATCTGCAATACTAAAGGTGGTACAAATGCGCTGCTGCTCTCTTAAGGGAGACTGGAACCTATTGGTCACTAATGCCGGGACACAATTCAAGGTTGTTATGGCGACATACTCTAGACCAGGGGTGGTAGCAATCCAGTCGGGCAATTGCCCTATCACCTGGCTGTGGGTTGTTTTGTCGCCTCTTACGACAGGCCGCCCGGCCGCAGGAAATTGTATCTTCTCTCCGTTCCTCCACGGATAACATCACAATCACACCTAGTAAAAGTGAAACTTCAGAGAATATACTCACAGATAATATAATATTCTCAGTTTTATTTCGGCCCAAATTGGACCTATGTTTAATCATCGGTCTTATTGACTTTCTAATCGTATCTCATTCTCTCGCAGGCTTATTCCTATAGATTTATGTGTTTATCCATTTTTAGTCTCGCTTTTTCGTGTCAACGAGTTTCAAACCTCAACGATGCTATAGAAGTTTCACTAGTATTCTTCTTCCATGTTAAAAAGCAGTAAAAAATATTATTATTTAATTTCCAGCAGTAACGAAGTAACTTTCGAGATACTCTCACAATAATCTTACTTTATTCTAACTTTAACTGCATTGCAGAAAGACAAGGGTTTTACATTGAATTATTAAAATTAAACCGTTTCACGGTGCAGTCTCAAAGTTGGTCGTCTGTGGGCTACAGGAAAGTTGGTAAATTCATCACAAAAGACAAAGGAACCACGCCGAGGGGTATTTGCTCAACGTAAGTATTTGTTCGCGCCTAATTAAACATAAAACCATGAAAGTAGAGGTATCAAGAAATTTTGTTTTGTAAAAATCCAGTTATAATGAAACCAGTACGAGTTGCTGGAGGCTTATGACTAATTTGACTTAAAATTTTAGAAACAAAAAGTCACTCATCACTTTTTTTTAATTGCTGGAAACGCATAAACGGGCCGACAGCCTACATGACGTGAAGTGTATCGTCGACTTTGGACGTTAACTACACTAGGGGCGGAGCCAATGCGTGGCCAGCCGTTAGGAATAGGATAGAAGGGATGGGATGGAGACGGGATTGAAAGAAGAAAGAAAGAAATTGATTGGGATTAGGGGATGAAATAGGAGGAATAGGATAGGAGGATGGGATAGAGGGGTAAGTAGCCCACCAAAACTCTCCTCACCGTGTGAAACACAAATTACCTTAAAGCCAACTATTTCACGTCGATTTTATGTGAGAGTCTAGTATCACACCACTCGAGCCTTTTTTTTTTTTTTTTTTTTTTTTATTGCAGGAGTGCAACAGACAGGCAGACGGCCCACTTGATGGAAAGCGGTTACCATCGCCTATGGACATTTGCAACACCAAAGGTGCTACAAATGCGCTGTTGCTCTCTTAAGGGAGACTGGAACCTGGTCACTAAAGCCGGAACACAACACAAGGTTGTTATGGCGGCATACTCTAGACCAGGGGTGGTCGCCATCCAGTCGAGTAAAATAAATACCCTACCACCTGGCTATGGGTTGTTTTGTCGCCTCTTACGACAGGCCGCCCGGCCGCAGGAAATTGTATTCTTTCTCCGTTCCTGCACGGATAAAATGCCCAATGAGCTGTGCATGCGTTATTCATTTCATTCGTTCGCTCCTTCCTCTTCCGTACTCAAAATCTCCCCCTTTTCCTGCTTCCTTTCCAAAAAAAGAGACGTTGGAAAACTCGCCCGCTACGCACGCATACGAACTCTGAAAGTTCTACTCAAACTCTGTAAATAAGAACTCAAAATTAATTCTCCGCGCCGCGATGTGTCTCAAACTTAACAATAACTAAATTAGAAGAGTGCCTGGCTCATATAAGCTATTGAAGGACATGCTGCAAATTGTGCAAGGTGCGTACCCTTTTATCTCACAAGCAGTAATCAAGACAATGGTTCCAGCATGTGTCAACCATATCATTTGTAGTGGATACCGTTAAATTCCAGTTTTTCGCGATTTTAGTACACCAATATAATTAGGGGCATATAAAATACATCTTCCTGTCATATATGTACATAGAGAACCAATAAATAGTTATGGAGATAAATGTGACAGACCTAAAATGAGATGGACAGTCATGGTGATGTTATTAAGATACCGTTTTTTCCAAAATGATATTGGCTTTGGAACTCTAAAAAAAGGCAGATTAATGAATTGAATTACTTTTTCAAAACATTATGAAAAAACATCGTAAGCGACAGAATTTCGGTATTACGGTGGTGCACTAGGCATCCACCATTTTTATCAATTTAATCATAATCATGTCAAACCATTCTCCATAGCAACAAACCGAAGATGGCCCTGCTTTGAGTGCGGTCCTGTGGTGCGATGACTCAACTGCATGGGCCACCTGCGTCGTCAACAACAAACGACGCAGTATATAAGGGCGCCCTCGGCATGCAGCAGACGCAGAGCATGATCATCATCGAGACATAACGCTGCTTCGTAATCGCGCAATTCAACGGCGACACTCTGCCTGTTGAAGTTCTGTTAATTCAAAAGCCATTCTCTATATACAACTTGTAACTTACTTGAATAACATCAAAATCAGTACGCATTAACATTCTAATTATCTGTAATAAATAACATGCTTAACGAACCTACGTATGTGATTGAACCCGATACTGAGGAGTAAGAAGACGCTTTGCAAACTACTGTACATAATTCTGGATGTGACCAGAGACTATACTTACATGACAACTCTGGTCACACCCCACAAGTATTTCACTTGTTAATTGTAATATAAGCAAATAACTTAAGTTCCAATACAAAGACCCTTAGACCATATTTGCGTTGATAGCAAAATTATATAATAAAAAAAATATAATTATGTATTATAGCCTACATAAAATGAACTGAATTAGGTATTATTATCTTATATTTACATCAAAGTATTAAGATTTTTGTTGACCTCCCTATATTAACACCATAGTTTCGTTATGCTGCTTTCACTATGAAACAATACTCGTATTTTGCGATGTGTTATGATTTGGTACGATGCTGGTATGATGTACATGCGATTGGTTCCGTTTGCAAAATGCACGCATTTGGCTGATAAACAGACAACGCAGCCACATTCAAATGTTTGCAGATTGCTCTCATTAGTGGAATGGGCGCGCTAATATCAGATGCCACTTGCAGATAGAAAATTAGAGGTAGAATTGATGATAATTCGTAATGATTGTGACTTGAGCTTTCGCGTGAAAGTGTCTCGTTATTTTGTGTTAACGTGGTATCCCTATATTTTTCTTATTATACTAGGATATGCCCGCGACTTCGTCCACGCTTGACTTGAAATTCCCGCGGGATTTCCGGGTTAAAAAGTATCATGCATTTTATTACATACAATTTGCTATCGATCAGTGAAAAAATCACATTGGAATTCGAATTTTCTTAATTTGGCCATTTTAAATAATTTCCAGAAAAATCCCCGCGGGCTTCCCAGGATAAAGAGTAGCGCAGATTTTAAATCTAAGAGTTTGCTGTTGATAAGCGAAAACCGAATCGAAATTGGCCCAGTAGTTTATACGTGAATCGTGCACTTGAACAGATAGACAAACAGACAAGAAATAAAAAAACTGCATAGTATTCTCCATCGTTTATATAGTGTACTAGAGTTACCACGCGGCTGCCCCGCGGGTCAAACTCTAGTGCGTGCCTCTTGTTTAATGAGCAGGCGTTAATACAGGTTACATTTTATAAAATTTTTGTGTAAGAGCTGTTTGCCCGCAGAAGATTACTCCATTTTATATCACAAACTATCCCATCCCGATCCCGATCCCGACCCATCCCGGCTTGAAAAGTATTTAGTTCTCTTTTCGGTATTAAAACTACATTTAAACAAAATTAAAGCAAAACGGATCGAGTTACTATCGCATTTTTTTATGGATGTTAAATTTTATATCTATTAACTTGAGAATGATTGCTCTCCTATACAATCTTTCATCCTCTATTTCAACCCATTCTAGTTTTATTTATCTATTCCCCGTCTATCTATCTGTAAACTACATAAATGACAACAATGACAAAAATGATCAAAATGATCGAAATGACCAAGATGGCTGAAATGACCGAAATGACAGAAATGGCCTAAATGGCCGAAATGACCGAAATGACCGAAATGACCAAAATGACTGAAATTACCGAAATGAAGAAAATGGCAAACCTATCCTACTTTCTGGGATATTCTTTACATAAATCTATCCCATTATCCGAGATGAAAAGTACCTCTTGTCCATCCTCGGTATTAAAATTACATAATTTCAGCCAAATCGGTCAAATAGTTTTCCATAAAAGCGTAACAGACAGTCAGACAGAGTTACCTTCGCATTTATAATATTATAGATAGATATCGTGCAGGTATAATATAAGTTAAAAGTTTGGGACGGCCAACTTCATGGAAAGTGGTTACCGTCGCTTATAGACGTTTGCAACACCACGGGCGAAGCCAATGCATTGCCAGCATTTAGTATGGGATAGAGGGGATGGAATAGGGAAGCTGGGATAGTCTAGGGGGAAGTAGGCCATCGGAGCGATCATTCTTTGCCTGAAACACTATTAGCTCAAGCTAGCCGTTTCACGCGGATATTTTGTGAGAGCCACAATCACATCACACATCGTCTGCGTCGGCTCTAAGAGCTGTAATTAAAACGGAGATGGGGGGATCACAGAATATTTAGGTATCTAAAATTCAATATAATTTTATTATTTAGATATTTTCTCACTGAAGTTCCTTGAACACGATCCTAGAACCTAGTCATCAGCATCAGAGCGTTAAATCCCGGTTGTGTCCGTTCGTTGCGGCGTGTTTCCGGTCCAGGGTCCGCTTTCCTACTTTTTCTTATCCACTTCGCGCGATCTTCGGCATCTGTTGTATTGAAACTATTGGTACACATGTCATCCCTCACAACGTCAAGCCAGCATTTCTTGGCCCCTTATCGTGGCTCATAGTTCGTTTCGTTCCATCTTCGTTCCTTCTGACGATCATGACTTTGATGGCAGTGAATAATTGCTCTTCTGTATTGCGATCTGTTTGGAGAACGCTGGACTTTTTCATCTGGTCAGAAATCTATCCAACCTACCTATTGGGAGATCAGGTCTCTCGCCTTTAATTTTCCCAGTGATCACAAGTTTCTCTATATTGTTTTAGTTCTTTGAGGATACATGGCCAAAGTACGTTAATACCAGTTGTCGGCATACAGCTGATAGCCTTTGGTGATCTTTAATCTTGAGCTCTTCCAGTAATTCTTAGAATCCGACACCAACACCACAAAGACAAGAATTGATTTTTTTTCCTTTCGAGTAAATCCTTTAGCACGTTCAAATAAATATTTCAAACCACACTCCACACATTTCTGCTCATTAATATCTAAACACATCGCACGCCTTCTAGGGGGATATGCTTTGTATTTTCCATACATTTTCGCGAAAAATAAACCCGCTTATCTTTCGGTGGAGAGGTTTGCGAAATAAAATATTCTATTAGCAAAATCCGTCGGCTAATAATTTACTCAGAGGTGTGTACTTGGCTTGCAGGTGGTCTTAATAACTACGAAAATGGTCTATAGCTGAGTTTGTAATAAATTCAAAAGGCAATCAACTCCACGGGAGCGGGTAAAAATGTTAATAGACTAGAAATAATTATGTATTCATGACCTCCCATTCTCGAATGGTGGGATGAAGTGGCTGAAGTAACAAGGTAAAATAATTCCTCGGGATTAGGTGGGCCGACTTAGCGGCAAATCATATATATGAAGAAATATTACTTTGACGGTTGAATTTATTAAGTATTTATGATTTCTTTTGTACTGAGTACTATATTTTATGAGATTAGAGGCTCTAGCAGATAATTAGTAAAACTTCCGAGTGTTCTTCCAATCACTTGAGCCAGGGTAGTAGAAGTACAGCTTTAAAAGGTCACGTTCTTGACTGCAGTTGATCCACTGACATTGATTGCATCCCGAAAGAATTTTTGTTGTCAAGATAGAAATTAAAAAGTGCAAGATGCAATCCTGAACATTACACTATAGAGCTTTTCAAAAACAGTTACTTAAACAATGTATTTATAATTGTACATAATGATATATAATATGTATAAGACATTCAGTTGCCATAATTTTAATACAGGAATATTCACAAATAACTTTATCTGCAATATCCATTAACGTAAACAAAACAAGACAAATCGGCTTTTCTCCTTTGTATGCGAGTCATCAATCAAATTTTAATCCATCGATGCAATATCCATAAAATTAACCGTGATGGCGACTCGTGGCTCTCGCGAGAGACTGAGCTGAGGGCGGGAGCTAGTACAGAGGCAGACGCGGTGGCGATAAAATATTAATTTTAAATGGAATAGTGTTTAGTTCGCGATTTCGCCCGCTTACACTTCGATCCCACTTAAACTCGTCTCTAGAAAATTTTTACCTCTTGCTGTTAAGCTAGCAAAACTTGTATCAACGTTAAAAAAGTAGGTAGTAGTAGCCACTAGAACAAATACATTGTTTTGGTAATGAAAGTAGAGACTGAAGTCGCGCGGCAAAAAAATATCACTGTGGCAACTTCAAATTATTTTAGAGTAATTAATACAATACGTAAACAATCTTAATTTTCTTTGGATTCAGTGTTTTTCTTTTGTTGCTTTTTCTCACATTTGAAAATTAGGTAGGTATACCAAACATTAACTTACTCACTTCAATCATATCTTGTCATATAAGTTTTAAAATATCATGCTAGAAATAATTTTAATTACTTTTCAATGAATAATATAATTAATTAATGTGCTATTTGACTCCTTTTACTTGTGCCTATTTATAACGTCATAAGTAGGTCTATGAAGTTGCGACGTTTTGTATATTTATAATAAGTATATCAGTTGATTTGACTGTCCGCTCCTGTATAGAATTATATAATACTAACTTGTAAGTTCAGATTTTCACCGTATGTCAGAATCTCGGAAACAACAACAATAAATACTCTTTATTGTACACTGGTGCTGGTACCTACGCTCACGTATGGAAGCGAGAGTTGGTTATGGAAGAGAGAGCATGAAAGTAGAGTAAACGCGGTCGAGATGCGAGTACTGCGCAAAATCTGCGGAGTGACGCTCGCGGACCGCGTTCGTAATACCGAAGTAAGAAAGAGAGTGTCGGGGTGAAGGTAAGTAAAGGAATGCTCCGGTGGTTCGGGCATGTGGAAAGAATGCATGATGAAAGAATGACTAAACAGATATACAATGCAAAAGTGGATGGATGCAGAAGTCGTGGAAGGCCACGACACACCTTCCATGATCAAATTAATCGTGTACTAGCAGAAGGTGATGTCAGGAGCCTTAAGAACAGACGAGCGTGCATGACAAGAGTTATGAATGTCAAAGAAGCAAGTGAGGTGTGTAAGAATAAGCCTAAATGGCGCTCTATTGTTCCCCGCAATGGAACTGGCGTGAAGTTATGTATGTCTGTATGTATGTATTGTACACTAACATATTATAATAAAAATAACAAACTTACACCTCACCTTACAGAGACACCCCTCCTTGTCGGCAGGCATCGAGGCGTCATGGCAATCATATCCATGATACCGGTCCCCTGGCGCCTCATTATATAAAGATGTGGAGGAACACTGGAACGTTTAGGAAAGGGAAAGCGGAAGCTCGATCAACTCCATGAGACTTGGCAGGTGGATGCCCCTACGGTTATATCCACTGCCGGGGGGAAACATGATCTCGGCGTTGTCCCTCTCTGTCCTCCGCGGGAGAAGAGATGTGCGAGCGTAGAGCACGACGCGCCCTCTTCTCAATGACATCATTGGCAGGTAGGAACCCTTCCCCTGGAGTCCACCAGCGCCGTCAGCTCATAGCAGCCGAAGGTGGATATCCGCCTTCTGGTGCTTCCTGAAGACATCCTTTTTGGCGGGAGCGGAGCAGGCTAGTGCGCGCAAGCTCCCACTCTACTACTTGCCCTAGACCCTAGGGTAACTAGCTTTTTGTGACATATTTATAGACGCGTGATTATAACTCTAAATAAAGACCATTCTTTTACGCATGTCTATACATCATTGTAGACTGCATAGATATATACGAGTATGACAACACGGTGCTATGCGTTCTGTACGCAATTCTGGACCGAACGGACGACAATGCCGCAATCTGGGCGGCAATCTGCATAATGGATTGGTCGGCCGAACGCGTCGTCCGGTCGCCGCTCATTCAATTGGCGCGGTCGCCAATGTGTCGCCCGGTTATTACGGCGTACAGAATTAATAATTTCACAGCCGTATCGGTGCGTACACGTAACTGAATTGTGCATTTTTCAAGTCAAGATAGCTGGCAATACAGTAGACTGTTATGAAAGTCAGTAGAGAACTAAGTAGGCCTCGAAAGAGACGTTGACGCTCTAAGCGTGTTATACAACGAGGAGTGCTCTGATGAGTTATTTGATTTGGTACGTCGCAATTTTATCATTGCACCACTTGCCGACGATTGGGAGTTCATCCACACTTCCTAGACACTTGGAAGTCATCCATTGCAATTTATACTAGTTTTGGAGCTAGTAGAACCATAAATAAGTTTTTTTTTTAGTACTGCTTTGTATGTCTGTCTTATGCTAATTCTTCATTGTTTGCTTATCTTTGAATTAAATAAATTGACTATGGCGCACGCTCTTTACGCCATTTGTATGTAAACTGTAGAATGAATTTCCTCCCACGGTTTTCCCAGAGTGCTAAAATATGGGGCTGTTCAAAAAGGAAGTAAACAGATATATAGTCTCAACGAGGTAGGCAACACATCGGCTCCCTTAGTGTTGCAGATGTGCATGGGCAACGGTATCCAACTACCTATCACCAAGTGGAGCGTTTGCTAGTTTGCCTACAAACAAACATAAAAAGTAGGTCCTTGGCAATTTATGATAAAAATAGTGTACGTTCTGAATAACGGCGCACCGCGTATAGCGCATAACGGAGCGGATTTACACAATAAAATTTACATTATATTTGAAATGTGCGCACCCGCTCGCACTCCAGGCAAGTTGAAGCGTTTCGAACATTTGTTTAATACGTTTATTCCGACGCTACCGTACGCTGTCACTCAGGACGCACACTTAGTCACAAAATTGGTATTCACACAAAACTGCAACAAATATCAATTCAAATGCCTGTGATCTTCTAGATGTAAGTTACAATATATAATAGAAATAATAAATTTTTGACAAAAACGAAACCAACTTCACACTAAAAACCAAAAAATAATATTTAAGCGACTTCTTTCTTCTACAACATCAGATACGAACAACAATAAATTTACAAAATATAGTATTTTTTATGATTTACTTGACACCAACTTCAAGATGTTGTTTGTTTTAGTTTAAAAAAGGATTACATTAAGGATACATTTTAATTCCGCAAATACAATAGCTTTAGAAATAATATATGACTGGCCCGTAGAAATTGTACTACTGGCACGCATATACGCTCTTGATTACCCTATGATTCACTAATCAGATCCTGAGTTGATGACCATGGGAGCACCTCAGGGGTATATAAGTGTATACTTACAAACAACAAACAATAATTCAAAATCGATCTCCTTAAGTGATAGACAAAAAAAGAAAGAAAAAAATTAAGCGCCTGTAGAAAGTGTACTGCACGCGTATGCACGCTTTTTTCTAAAAAATTAGGCGCACGGTGTTCTTTAGAGTTATTTTTGATTTACCTAGGATCCACTGATCATATCCTGACTTGGTGACCATGGGACTATCTCGGGAGTTTACAATTGACGGTGAGAAGTTGGTTAATAATTTTCGTGGGTTTCTCTAATTCCTTGCAAACCACTTATCAGATCCTGACATGGTGCTTATGGGACCAGTACGGGAGTATAATCTCTCAATGAATTTTTTTTTAAATCGGTCCAAAATTGACGGAGAAATCGAGTATGTAACACACATACAAAAAAAAACATACAGCCGAATTGAGAACGTCCTTCTTTTAGAAAGCTGCTAAAAATATTCTACAATACGTTGCCAAGCTTGTTAAAGGAGTACAGAGAGGTATGTATTTTATGGAAAATAACAGTTTATTTTAGTATTAGTTTTACGCAGTTAGATTATAGGTAAACTATATTTAAATAAAATGTAAAGAAAATAAATAAAAAATGTATTTTAAAAAGTTTCCCGTACCGGGAATCGAACCCGAGCCTCCTGGGTGAAAGCCAGGTATCCTAGCCACTAGACCATACGGGAGATGTATATCAGGTCGAAATTCTAGTTTAACAGTAATGACATGCTTCATTGACAGCAGAACATTAATAATGTTCAAACTTATAATTTAAATTAATTATTATGATCAATTTCGACCACGGGCGACCACTAATTAAAATAAAACGTGAATAAGAAATAGAGGCGGCAATGTAATACGGGTTGACGTCACAGTTATATGTGAATAACACACGCCGTCGTAGCCGTCGCGTCGGTTGATATCATATTTGTACATCGGTATTCGGTATACATTATATACATATTTTATGCCTTCTCATTTTTTCTTAACACATTGTGTTATCACGTATATTATTATCATTTATCATATATATTAGTATAATTGGGTAAGATAATAAACGATAGAAATATACGTCACAATTTTTTTTAGATTAACAGATGACCGGTTGCTGTGTCTTACTCATTCACTTGCGCAACCATCGGTTGAATTTTGACACTACTTGTATGGAGCTTATGTCAAATTTTAAATGATAGTAAGGCAAATGAACTGTCGGCAAGATATAGGAATCAGCCGATAGAGACGCGATTGTGAGCATTCGAACATTAGCGTTAAATATGCAAATGAAGCATTTACCCGTACAGATGGCGTTGAATGCGCATAATTTAAACTTGCACAGGTCAATGCGAAGCGAACTATTCAGGAGACGCCTTTACAGACCCTTAGATTCTATACTTTACAGTATAGTGATAATCACTCAATGAAAAATGTAATCGATTGCTAAATTGTACCTTTCTAAAGCGCGACAGAATTGTTTTTTCTATTACAGTTTTATTATAGAAAAACACTGTTATGAGCAATTTAAAACATAAATCAATAAAATAGTGTTTACTTATTGCATGAGTTCAGCAAACAGTTATATGGTCCCATTGGAAAGCAGTGACCTCGCCTATGGATATTTACAATACCAAAGATGCTGTGCTGCCGCTCTCTAAAGGGAAACTGGCACCCAGCTATTAATGCCGCAAGACAACTCAAGGTTTTTATGGCGGCATACTCTAGACCAAGGGTGGTAGCCATTTAGACATGTAAATACCCTACCACCTGGCTTTGGGCTGTTTAGTCGCCTCTTACAACAGGCCACCCAGCCGCAGGAATTTGTATTCTTTCTCCGTTCCTGCACGGATAATAGAAGTGTTAGTAAATAGTAAATAATAAAACGACAAAAAGAGAGTGCAACTACTTGTGGTTTAGGGACTTTTTTAGAATTAATTATCATTACTATTGTTATTTTACATTCAGAAGTAATTATATGTAAAGACGTGAGTAATGACAATCCGTAAAAAATCAGAAACATTTTTGTAATTTTATGACTTATACAGTTTTTATTAATCTTATTAGTAGCCTACAGGATAGTTGATAGTAAATAAACAGAGATTTTTTCATCTTGCAATCACGGCTTTCTTGATTTTGTAGAAAGATAGCAAGTTATTATGCCATAATTATATCCGTTACCTTCGAAATATACGTGTGAATAAAGATTATAATGCACTACTTACTCTACGAATGCATTTTTGATTATTGTATAATTATTTCTTATTTCTATTTCTACAATAAAAGGATTTTTATGCTTTCTTAGACACAAATTAAAAACTTATAAATAACGTTTTTACTCTCATAGGAGAGTAAAATTTAATTTCGTGTAGGCAATCTCTTCAAGTCCAACCTAGTCTGTACACCTGAATAAATCATTAGAATTTGACAAAACAGTTTGTCAAACATGCAAAGAACTCCCTTGAGGACCGCAAAAGCAAACTACTGCGGTTCTGTCATGTGATTTTGCATCACGAATTCAAAACTGCCAACTATTGCTAACTAACAATTTGCTGTGTAGATAGATATTCCGATGGTAGCGTGAAAACCATGATTAATTAATTGTATTTTTTTATTTAGCACGTCACAAAACCGTGTTAACAAAAAGAACATTAATTTGAATAATTTATTAAGTTAATGCAAAAGCTATTAATACTTATACCTTACTTTTCCTTAAATGATCAATCTTTAGATAAAATAGTTAATATTGTGTCTTTAGATGATTAATATAAAATGAAAATGTATTTATTCATTTCAAAATGGAATCTTACAGATTACTAATTGAAAGTTATGAATCTACCACCGCCTCAAACCAACTTTAGTTTCTGTTAAAGAAAAAGACAAACAAGACAACATGTTTCTACTGTAATATCTCTAACTTAATATGTAGCGTAGGTTGTCTATTCTCCTAGATTCGATCCTTGACAAGGATCATTGATTTTTCAAAAATCAAATGACACCATTTAGTTTCCGTCAAAATCATCCTCGAGACTCTTTTGAGTGTTTTTTGCTATTTCGTATACTTTAGAATTTGACCCTGAAGGTCCACTTGAAATTTCATCTGTATATGTACATACATACAGCTTCCTGTAAAATTTAATGCATGCTTATAGGCCTAGTAGTTTTGGAGAAAAATGGTTGTAACATACATAGGCAGATAATAATAATGTTGATTTTGATGTCCTTCTTGGAATCTTGAGTTCTCTTAACATATCTCCAACAGTTATTGACTGGTTTCGTACTTACCTGTTTGGACGCCGGCAGCGCATTTGCATAGATGATATTTACTCGTCGTGGTGTGCTTTGTCTGCTGGTGTTCCACAGGGCGGCGTTTTATCACCTCTCTTATTTGCTATCTTCATTAACTCGATTTCCAATAACCTTTCTTCGTCTTACCACCTTTATGCAGATGATTTACAAATCTACACTCAATGTAATTTTAACCGACTTTCAGAAGCAATCCAAACCACAAATAGGGACTTTACAAAAATTGTTAACTGGAGTCAAGCCTATGGCCTGAGCGTTAATCCGAAAAAAACTAAGATTATTATTGTCGGCAGCTCTAGGCTTGTCTCCAAAATTGACTGGTCTTCGCTTCCCCATGTTGTGTTTGATGGTGTGCACATTGAAATCAGTGAAACTGTTAAAAATTTAGGAATAATCATTGACAGAGAACTGTCTTGGCGGCCTCACCTGACTGAAATCAGTCGGAAACTCTTCGCGTCATCTGCTTCACTAAGAAGACTGAAGAATTTCCTACCTACTGCTACTAAGGTTATGCTTGCTCAATCCTTGCTTCTCCCTCTAATTGATTATGCTGATGCTTGCTATCTAGATATCACCCAAGAACAACTAGATAAGCTTGAACGCCTCCAAAATGTTTGTATCCGGTTCATATTTGGGTTGCGTAAATATGACCATATCTCCGAATTTCGTAATAAGCTTAAATGGTTGCCAATTCGCCTTCGCCGGAATGTTCACTTACTCTCACTTCTGCACAATATCCTTTTCAATCCCTGTACTCCCCCATATTTAAAGGAACTTTTTAGTTTCCTCTATCAATCTCATTCCTGTAATTTGCGCTCAAATGAAAATCTTCTGCTAACGATACCTAAACACACTTCGTCCTTTGTAGGAAACTCTTTTGCCGTACAGGCTGTTCGCCTGTGGAACTCCCTTCCCTTGAAAATCAGACAAGCTACATCCATTGGTACATTCAAACACTTGATCACTGACCATTATTTGTCCGCTAAATAAAATGTGTTGCAGTAAATGAAATTCTATTATTATTCGCATGTAAGTATATGTAATTTATATTATTTTAATTTAATTATGTATGTCTTTATTAGTTTATTATTGTATTTTTTTTTTCCTTCAATTACGATTGAATTAGTTTCAATTTAGTTAAGCCACCAAATATTATTTAATTTTCTTGCAATATCTCCTTAGACACCGGGTTGCCTGGAAGAGATCGCTATAAGCGATAAGGCCGCCCATTGTTCTAATTTAAATGTGTTTGTAATAAATATCTAGGTTTAAGTTATGGTGAACAATAAAGAGTTTTCATTCATTCATTCATTCATTCAGATCGACAGACAGGCGGACGGAGAAGACATTTTATGATTTTTTTTTCCTAAACTGGCTACTGAATCTTAAAAATAACAAAATAATATATCACTGTTTCAGTCTGTGGTCTAGTGGGATAGCTCTTAATTAATTTAGTTCACTGAAATGCAGAAGCACTGATTTCGATTCGCGGCAGCCTAACTATCGTAAAAATACTCCGTTATTTATTCTGGTCTGAGTGTCTGGGTCCAGATTAGTCCATTGTATATTACCCACAAATGTAAGCTTAGCTTTCGAATAGTGTAACGTGTTTTTCTGCTAATTAAAAATAAGTACTCAATAAAATAGATCTTGGAGAAAGTAAAGAATTCTGTGTTTATCTAAGAAGAAAATAAAATTATTTCGTACTGTAGTTTGCGGGTTACCGTGAGACGCTAGTAGCAAAGTCACAAGATGTACGACTCAATAAGGGGACTAATCTAAGCCTGGCTTTCAGAGACACATAAGATTTAGTGTCCACATATTATACGTGGTAGGAACGGTTTTCACCACATTGATTGATTTAAAATATTATTTACGTTGTATTTTCTTGGAGCTTTGCATATTGTGTAACTACGAAGTTGGTAAGTTGGTAGCACTAGTTTTTAAAGTTATTTTTGCATTATGTTACTACTATTGCATTGGTTATTTCCAAGTACATATTTCGCTACTATATTTTTCATTTAATGTCACTAGTTGTAGAAATGGGTTAGGTCAGAAGCATAATTAATTGACTAAGCGTGCGCCCGCACTGAACCTGGCCAGCATTGAAATCTACGTCATTACAACAAGACGCGTTTGAAATGAAAGGTATTTACTTGACTATGTTAATTATAGTCAGATTTAAATGAATAAAAGCTTTTTTTCTTACGATATATTTCTTAGTTTCCATCTATAAATTAAACCGTTTATTATGAAAATCTACATCTAAATCTGTATCTAAATCTCTAAATCTGTAATCTGTAACGTTTAGAGTTGAACGTATCTATAATTGACAAGGAACATATCCAAAAGAACATGGTCTAAAAGAAGCTCTATTAAAACAACTAATCCCGCAATTCCAGTTACAATATCAGTCGAGTAATTGCAATCCATGACCGGACCATTCGTACGTATAAGCCGCGTGGGTCAATGGAAAAACACAATGGCCCCAACACAATGGGCGCCATTCAACGCTCTTAAATGGTCTCTGCTAAATGGAAATTCAGAGCTCGCGAAACTATCATCATGTAGTCGCTTTTTTACTGCATCTAAATGCTGCACTTTTAGGGTCATTGTGAGAAGTGCCCATTTACTATACTGTTTTAATGAAATATGAAGCGTCTTCTTTGCTTCTGAAACCTCGCTTACTTAAGGGCGTATACACGTGCCAAAATATCATCGAACCATAAGTATATGTACTTGCTCGCTTTCCATCACACGCTCAAAGCTTTAATTCAATTTCAGAAAATTTTCTACTATCGACTAACTACGATTTACAGTAATGACCGATATTATAAGGGATGGACGGTTGATGATTTACTAGGTACTTAAATGCATTATTTTTAGTTTTTATTTTATAATTGAAAATATACAATTTCAAAGTAAATCCAACTTTTTACACATTTGCACACAATGGTGCCTTCGTCCTCTTTCTACCATCGCACCGTTCGCCATCGGCTGGGAGTTCATCCCAACTTCCTCGAACCGCTTCGCTCATGTACGCATGGTTCTGTAGAACGTTTTTTCTCTTGCGTACCGTGGGGATTTGGAATGAGCTCTCAGCCGAGGTTTTCCCACAGCACCACGATATGGAGTTTTTTTGGCCTCGCGCCATTTCAATTCACTAAAAAATACATTGTCATGGCAGCGAGAATGACTGCGACAATTTTAATGTATTTCCTCATGGTTAGTTCCATCTCCGCTAGATGGCATACGGTTATATATAATTAGGCATTTTGAATTAAAAATAAAATCGACATTTTAACGAATTATAAGATGTCCACTTCATGACACGCATATCCTTCTTTAATGCGATCGAAGCTATGGGCAAATGTTAGTTCTTTTATAAATAGTTACGATTAACAACATTTTATCAGAGTTTACAACTCAACTTCTTACTGTTATTTCTGTAATTTATAATGATAGCCACAATAATAAGACTTAAGAATAGGCAGTGAATTTGTAACGTAACGAGCGAAACATATCATTTGCCAGGCAAATGCAAAAGCTCGACTGGTATACAATGCGATTTCGTTGTTTACGTGATGTTGCACTATGGCATCCGGACAACATTGCGATGCATAGCTGGAACTTGGCAACGCACTGTTTAATTAGTAGCTGGATTTACTGTGTGCAATTTACTGCATGAATATCTGTGGTCCGATATGAGTGTTGGTGCATGTGGGATTGTTTTGTATTTGACATTTGAAGTGAGCCTGTGTGGTAAGTAAACAAGTCGACAATTTAGTGTAACGACACACCTGCTGAACGACCGGAGCTGAAAGTTCGGTGAGTGAAGGATCGGCGCTATCCGTATGTCGCGTAAGTTCCGACGATATGTCATAGGTTACTTAAAAACATTGCGAGCATAATATAATGATAATAATAATAACCCGCAGGGGGGCTTTGTGGCGAAGCCTTAGGTGAGTAGCGACACCTCGTACTTGACTCCGGGGGCCAAGGCAAGGCTCCCGCCTCCGTGCTTGCCTTAACCGGCCGGCACGGAGTGGAGATCGCTAGAGCTAAGACTCAAGCTCCAGGGGTGGAAGTGATAAATGGCATCAGGTCAGAAGTAGCTTCGGTGAACCTGCAGCCCACCTCTCGACACCCCTTAGTCACTCACACCCATGTTGCCCCTGTCTTTTATGGCATTTTTTGGGGCCCATGGAGGGAGTGGCGAGTCACCGTCTGCCCATTTTTCCATGTTGCCCGAACATTGCGACGGGCAGACGCCATAGTCCCCATATTCTCAGATCCCTAGTACCATTAGCAGTTCACCACAATAGCCCGGTACTTTTTGTCCTCATGTCCCACAATAGTCCTACACTGGCCGGGGATTGTCCTTGGGTGCATTACTATATGGTGTAGACAGGGATAATCGCCAGTCAATGTCACGCCACATTTACATTAAATTTGTCAAGGGGCCTCTACGTGTTGGCCTTCACATGGCCCCACGCCAGCCCTCCAAATGTCCGGGCCATTTTTATGGCCCGTGGTCTACAAAGACATACAATAATAGTAAATAATTTATTTCTGTTCCAAAAGTACACATTCTATAAGTTTCGGGGTTGGGTCTTTCTATTTGTGTCAGAAGGACCCAATGAACTTAAATATTAAGAGATAACTTTTATTACAATAATACTTATACAAATAACTTTTATGTGTTGTAAATCTACATCTGCATGTATGCATGTGTATATGTGTGTGTGTAGCTGTATGTAACTATGTGTTTCTGTTTATATTTACAAACTATGATTTCTATGAAAAATACACTCAAAATACTTCACATTTTTGTATGGTTTCAATAATAACCACTTTGTAATAATTTTCTTAGTCATAATATTTCACATTACTAAATTTTAATACTTTTTTTTGAAGACCAAAAAATATATCTATTTTATTATATTATAGTACACTGAAGAAACTTATAAATAATCGGATACAATAAAAGAAAGTTAAGTTATAGTCTTAAGGGACTATGCCTATAAGTAGAATATTGAGCCTAGATCACCGTCTTCTATGGGTAAGGTGCCCAGAAGGCTGCAAATTAAGTATTAACCCTGATAGTTTTTTACAGATTTCTCTTTCCTTCTTACTTTGTCAAAGCTTTCATACAATGAAACATTTTTACACGTAGAGAAATGTTCCTCAGTAGAGAATCTATATGGTTTAAAGTATAAGACCTAAAGCAATGATCGTTGTGAGTATATTTAACCAAACTTTCAGCGACATATGTTCGGCAGGTGTGACGGTACACTTAAATTCGACATTATAACGATAGAACCCATTAGACAAAGGTAATATTAAAGGTATAACAAACATCACGCTACTAATCGGTATCCGGCTTTTTTCTCATTAATCGCTATTCGGAAATCTATACTAATATTAGGTCTTAACATATGAAATTGGCGTTTTGTAAGGGAGGAACATAAAGTCGATTTTTTTAAATATAATATATTTATTTAGTCAAAGTATGTACCATTGCTATCTATGTACTTCTGCCATCTCATAGGTAGTTCATTGATCCCTTTACTAAAAAAAACCATTCGGACGGGAATCAATAAAATCTTTAAAAGCGCTTTGGACTATCGGTGTTGAATTTTTTCCCTTGCAAGAAGTTATTCAAATTTCGAAAAAAATGATAATCTGTTGGAGCAAGGTCCGGGGAGTACGATGGATGTCTTAGACATTCCAATTGAAGCTCCTCTAATTTGGTAGCCGTCTGTTGTGCAGTTTGTGGTCTAGCGTTGTCCTGAACCAGCAGTGGCCTAGAGCGATTGACCAGCCTCGGTTGATTAACAGCTACCTTTTCCATCATGATTTGCAGTTGCTGACAATAGACATCCGCCGTAATCGTCTGGCCAGATTTAAGAAAGCTGTAGTGAACGACACCGGCACTAGTCCACCAAACGGTCACAAGTAATTTTTTTTGAGTCAATTTTCGCTTAGGGCAGAATTTGGGTGGTTCGCCAGGCTTCAGCCATTGCGATGAGCGTTTCCGATTATCGTACAGGTTCCACTTTTCATCACAGGTAATGATTCGATTTAAAATCCCTTCATTATTGTGCCGGTTGAGTAATGTAACGCAGCAGTCGACGCGCGTTTGTCGGTTTGCTGCACTCAATTCTTGAGGTACCCACCTTTTAAGGTTTTTCACCTTCCCAATCTGCTTCAAGTGGATTAAAACAGTTTTATCACTAACACCGCAGCCTGCAGCTATCTCTACAATAGCCTTCAATTTTGCATTATCAACTTTGGTCTCCGGCCGTCCACGGGGCTTGTTCTGCAGGTCGAAATTTCCAGAACGAAAACGTTGGAACCAAAAACGCACTGTGTTTTCTTTTGCGACACCGCCGCCATACACATCATTAATCCTTCGAGCCGTTTCGGCAGCACTGGTGCCACGATGGAACTCGTACTCGTAAATAATGCGATATTTCGAGTTTCCATTTTGTAAATTGAGTGACGCAAAGAAAAAACTAAAAGAGGAAACAACAAATGAATTGCGGTTTTCAAAACACAAAAGCATAAGTAAATAGCTGTATAAATTTGAAATTGGAATTCCTAACCAAAGAGGAGATATTTGAGATCAAAGTGGCCAGTACGACAAAACGCCAACTTCATATGTAAGGACCTTATTATAAAGAGGAAAGATTTATATTTTTATATGTTTGTAACGAATAAACTTTTGAGTTTACTACTGGAATGATTTTAAAAATTCTTTCATCATTGGAATACCATTTTATCCCAGATTAATATAGGCTATATTTATTAGTAGGAAAAATTAGGGATTTCTACTGAAACTTTAATAATGTAAACCAAGGTGTAAAAATATTGTGTTCGGGGATGGTTTAACCTCACAATTAGACTGGATAGGTGGCGCTGTAATCGGATTCTAGATTTTTATTTCTTCAGGGCATGGCAACGTTTGCCGGAACCGCTTGTCATTAATAAAAACGCAAATATTACTTAACAATATATCTATTTTAATTACAAACCATTGCTTCAGAACTTAATATCTATTTGTAGTAGGTTGCGGCGAATGAAAAGTACTTCTTAGTTTTGGTTAGTGACAAAAGATTATGCTTTTCCTCGTTCAAGCAATAGAGTGGCCGAATGATTTATACTCGGCTTAAATTATTATTCGTATTATTCCTTATTTTAATTAACAATGTTTCACATGTCTCTAAATTATATAATAGTATGTTTCATATATTATGCTTGACTCTCCTTTATTTAAACCAATCAACTACAGTTTTCTGTTATTATGTTTCATCTACTTTTTACTTGTGTTTTGTTAGTAATATTGTATATAAGGTATGTGATGATCTAACAATCTGAAAATTAATATATCGAAATTGAATTTCACTTCTAGGATATTATTTTAGAATATAATTAGATGTTAGGGTTCCACAGGTAAATGTAAAAACAACTCTTATAATTTCACCAAGACTATCTTTTCGTGTACCTATCCATGTCACATTTATACTTCTCGAAATTGTTGCCTATGTATGAATAAAATTTAAACTATTAAAACAATGTTCTTATTAACATAATTATAGCAATTAAGCCTCTAGGCTTGTTACACATACATAGGTATCGAATTTAAATCTGGTGCGAAAATAATTCTATAGTGGCCGTGCTTCTATAGAGTTTCAAAGACCTACAACAGATTTTGCGAAAAACATGCAGATCCGAATTTAAATCCAGTGCAGCTTTAATTTTATGGTGTGCGTGTATATAGAGTTTTATACGTTACAGATTTTGCGGAGAAAATATAGCACCGAAAAATTCGTACTGCACGTACATATATATAGTACGAGAACTCACGATCAAAACCATGCATCATCATTTTACGGCCAAAACCATATAAAATTGTTAGAATATTTGATTTTAAACCCGATTAATCGGATAGTAACGGTAAAAAACGTAGCAACTTTATGGGGGTCATTTTTGCTCTATCAAAATAGAGGCAGTTGGTATCATTCTAATACGTCTGATAATAACAATGTATATAAATTTTATCATTTTATAACGAAAAAAATCATTTTCAAACATTTTGCGCGTAGTATTTGGCCTGAGTGCATTATTAAAAATGTCTAAAAATTTAGCCGAACTTTATTATAGCAACCCTAAAAACTAAATTGTTTGGATGGCTACTGAGAAAACTAAAGTAACATTTTCAGACCTTTTCAATGTTGATTATACCTTCAAAAATGAAAAAAAACCTTTCAGAGCCACACGGTAAATTTCTCAATATTTGTTACGCTCCTGATCCCGCGCTCGGCAGCTGCACTGAACTTGAATGACACCATTCGATTACATTGCTACGTGCTGTATGGTTGTATTATAAAAGATGTCGGAGCTAATTTGTGTATTTTGCAAAGAAATAAAAAATGAAGCAATGACAAAAGTTACAATTGAGAATTTGCAAAAATGTAAAGATGTAGCTACGTATCGGAGTCAAAAACATACAAAAAAAAATCGATTTACTCCGATATAGAGTTACCCTATAGTGTTAAAACGGACATAGGAAACCACTCCACGTGTTATAAAATTTGATATTAATTTATTATGTATTATTTAATTGCTATTGATTAATTATCTAATAATTCACACCTGTGATTCCATAGGAGTCTACTGTTCCTCAGGAGAATGTTGTTGCTAATTCGACATCAGTTAAACCGAGTAAAGGTTTTTTTTTGATGAAGGTGCATCTAAGTCAAAAGAAAGAAGATAAGGACAAAATATGTTTGCAATAGATCGTTGAGAAACGTGGGTTAAACCTGCTTTATTGCCCGTATCTATAAGCCACGCATATTTGAATGACTTTTTTTACAGAAAAAGACATTGATGATGAGCTTATCAGTGATGAAGACAGTGATCTTGATGACGAAGATAATAAGGATAAATCCGCGACAGCGATTGAAAAGATAATATTTTGCCACATTTTTTTAATAAATAATATTTTAAAAACTTTATCCCAGATTTCTTTTGTTCAATTTATTAAAAAAGTCCTTCAACTTTAGTTCGATAATTTTGGGTAATAATAATTTCAGATAATAAATTATTATCCAAGAATTCGACGGTCGCAACTTTTTCGTTGGAAAGCCATCGAAAAAGTTGCACTATATTGCACAATAGACATAAATACGCCGCAATCGGATTTTGTAATGATTTCTGGCTATCTAAATTTGTCTGATAGGTGGAATGCTACACTAAATTTGTCTGATATAAATTTTTTCTACATCTGGATAATTTATTTTATCATGTCGAACAATTTCCAGACTGAGTTACTAATCGGTAAAAAGTTTAAACATTTTCAAAACGGTCTCAAAATATAAGGTGTTTACATTTTATTGTGAAAACTGATTTTATCGCATCAACTAATCCAAATTAACTTGTAAAAATGGTTTTCAGACGGGCTGCTATAATTTTATTTTTGTCTGATTTTTATTTTTTTCAAATGGTATCTTAGGTAGGCGCTACACTACTGGCGTCTGAAAAACATTTCTCCGGTATTTTAGATCTATCTTTCATTCAACTATTTATTCTATTATATTAAAAAAAATCAGAAGTATTACTATGATACAAGTGGGTATTTTTTTGACATTTTTGAGTATACAGTCTGGTCAAATGCTACGCGAAACAAAAATCCGATCGATTGATTTGATTGATTTTATACAGTTTTAGCCGTAATGCTATGATGTCAAAATTTTGGTCGTGGGCTCTCGTACTGCTCGGCCTTAATGTCTGTCTATAGAGTCCTTTACAAAATACTAAATAGCTCACAAGCGATGAAGCATAAATTCTTACCGTTATAAACGTTTTTAACGATATAGGGATAACTCCACATACTTTTGGTACAATCGGAATAGACCAGCGTGTCATTGCGATTAGCAATTGTTTGCGGAACCATGGGGATACAGCAGACCAGTCGCTCATAACAACTGATCTATTAAGCAACTGACTCTGTAAATAATTATTATAACATAGGTTTCCAATTTACGAGACTAGTCTGTTAGAAAAAGATGTTAGGTAAACAGTCTCAAAATTTTATAATTTTTCTTTAACAAAAACAAAATCGACCTCAAACTAAAAATCAAAATGCATACAAAAAAAAAATCAAGTGCCTGTAGAAAATGTAGTACTGGCACGCGTATACAAGCTTTTTTTCGAAGAATGTAGGCGCTCGGCGTTCTTTGATAAGGGTTGCTCTTGATTTCCCTGGGATCCACTCATCAGATCCTGACTTGGTGACCATGGGATCACTTCAGGAGTATACACTTACGGAGAAAAAATATTAAAAATCGGTACACAACTGACGGAATAATTGCGTAACACACATACAAAAAAAAACATAGATGAATTTAGAACCTCCTCCTTTTGGAAGTCGGTTAAAAACTATGTGACAACGTTAAGAATTTCCGTATTACCGGTAGTTGGCATATTGGGAGATATCAGATTAGCTATATTCCATATATCGCTTCATATTTATTTTATTGTACAGAAATAATCTCACAACGAAAACATGCCGAAGGCTGTGTTCCGATGTGGATGATTTGCAATAACAATTCAAAAACATATATAATTATACTATTTTAGTTAGCTATTCAATGTCCGCTAAAAATTCGTACCTCAAGACTGACTAGATTTCCATAATAACAATAAATAAACACTTGTGTAAGCAGTAAAATCAACAGGAACAAATGAAACATGAATGGCGTCGATAATACATTTTCCTGCAAACAGAACACATTACTTGAAAATATTCGGTTATACATCTAAAATATTCTTTCCTCATTTTATTTTTATTTGGAAATATATTAATTCTAATATTGAATGATAAGGTGGTGACTTACAGTGCTCATTTTGTAAATAACAGCGCATATACTTGTCGATGATGTAACGAATTGAAAAGTTATTGAGAAATTAAACAAACTGTTTACTTCTTTGGAATACCTGAAAAAGAGACGCTACTTTGGAATAATATAATTTTCAACACACTTGCTCATAAAGTGGCTCTATGGTCATCGCAATTAGGCACAGAATGACACCCATAATCAAACTGTGACTAAAAAACATTATAACTCACTAGTGAGTTATAGATTTTTTTTTAATTTTATTGGTTGAGTTGCTTTGTTCTTAAAAAAGTTTTTATTAAAAAAAAAAGATCGTGTTCTATAGAACAAATAAATTAATGTTCCTATTGCTTGCTCATTTCATGCAACTTATTATTTAAATAGATAATTTTAACTCGTACGTGTTTAATAAATAAAACTTTCACTCATATATAACTTTTTTTATCTACTAAATAAAATGAGTTTTTGTTGTTATTTTATTCACAAGTGTGTTGAAAAACGTCGTATGATACACGTGTGTATTGATGATTACCGTCCTCGGCTCTCTTAAGACCCTCGCCTACGGCTCGAGTCTCAATGGCGCCTTGGCGGTAATCACCAATGTTACACACACTAGTACCATAATGTACTATTGCTCCTGTGTACCGTTCGAAGTCGCAAATATTTCTACTAAAGGATTCTGGGTAGAATATAATACAACTAATATTTATCTGAATTTAATTTATCTCAGGATAATTTTTCTTCATTCATTCATATTGTTTACTTACACTTTTATACTCATAACTAATAATAATAATACCAGCTCATAATTGTCTTCCTGCTGGGAAGTATACCCACGATGCTTGGCCAAGGCGGCTTGCCAGTTTTACATATCTATTATCTCGATGCAGGTTTCATCACAATATTTTCTTTCACAAGTAAAGATAAATACAGAATACTTTTGTGTAAAAGATAATAATAAAAATTACCATATAAGTCGTTCGTAACGTTTTACGTAATCCACAAATCTGTTATGCAAATTACTATCGAGCACATCTTTATAATGGAAATCATTTTCAGTAATGTTTTGTGTGTCGAAGAGGCTTTCTAAATTATGTTTGATGATTTTCAGCTGGACACGAATTTGGGAGTAGTAGGTAATTGCGACACAGTCAAGAGCTATGTGCCCGTGACCTACCCATACTACTGGCACCACTTCTAACACCACTGACCAGAAGAAACTGTGGAAGGTTTATTCAAATAAATAAAAACCTATTTGGAATTATAGGTTTTAGAAAAAAAAAACATTAATATCGTACCACTAACTTTACTTTTTCTTTTTCTTAACTATTTTTAGGGTACCGTAGCTATTTTAGCAAAACCAATACCATATGTAACCACTACATTAGACGGACGGAAACTTGTGAAATAACTCAAGGTTTTAAGCTTGAGACATACTTACAAAGAAAAATTCGTTTGAATAATAGCCAATGTTTTTTTAAGAAAAGTAATAGTGCTTTTTGAGAAATTTGGTGTTTTTTATTATATTTTTTTGGAATTACATAAGAAGATTCATATTCATGAAAAAAACCAGTCACTTCACCGACGGGAGCACTGCAATCACTCCGATCTTTTAATATGGTAACTTCGAAGGTAAAATCGACATTCAAATAAGGGAACGTACCCATACTACGTGACCCATTCTATTTTTTAATTTTTATCCTACATACCGAAAAAAATATTATCAAAAAGAGAAAAATTATGTAAAAACATATTATAACAGGAACTTAATACACAAAAACAAATGTCTTTTTTTCATTTATTTTTTATCTCAATCATCTTCAACGAACACGTACCTAGGTGAATCAAAAAGTTCTTAGAAGTGCATATATATAAAACCTTTTTGGAAGAAGTTCGATATTCAAATTAAAGATTATTTTATGGTAACTACCACTTGTTTTTGTTAGTTCATTCGCACGTAATAAATTGTTTTGTGCAACGAGTTGCTAAAAAACGCAAAATTATGGATACAAGTGAGTAACGTGTAGAAATAAAATATCTCAGCTTAAAAATATCTACGAAAGAAATTTTTTCAGACATTAGTAGACATGCTGTACCCTATTCTATGGTTTCGTATTGGGTGGCTAAATTTAAAAGCGGTAGATGAAACTGTAAAGATGACCCACGTTCTGGGCGGCCTTCAACCTCCGTAACGGAAGGAAATGTCAAAAAGGTTGAGAATCTGGTTTTAGAAGACAAGAATAACTATAAGACATATAGTTGAAATCCCAAAGATATATTTAGGTAGCGTTCAATCCATTTTAATTGACTCACTGGAGTTCAAAAAACTGTCGGCAAGATGGGTGCCACGAATGTTAACCGACAAAAACAAATTGCGATGTTTGGAAACATCTATGCGTAGTCTTTAAATGTTCCAACGTGATTCGAATAACTTTTACCTTCGCCTTGTCATCATAGATAAAATGTGGTTCCAACATTTTGATCCTGGAACTAAGAGACAAAGTAGGTCTTGGAAACGACCATCCTCTTCATGCATTAATAAATTTCTAGTTGCTCCTACCACTGGCAAAGTTATGTCATCAATGTTTTGTGACAGTGACAAATACTTTTTATTGATTACGTGCCAAAAGCCCAGACGATTACTGGGTTTCAATCTCCTTTACCACCCAGCATATTCTCCGGACTTAGCCCCAAGTGATTTTCTTATTCCCAAAATTAAAAGAGGACATTCGTGGAACTAAATTTCACGATCTTGACGCGGTTATGGTTGCCGTAGAGGAGTTTTTCAAGACTCAAGAAAAACAATGTTTTTCGCAAGAAATAAAGAAGTGAGAAACGCGTTATTCTTGCATTGGAGATGATGTAGATTTTTAAAAAATTATATTATATTATTTTTTAATATTAATTCCAAGAACTTTTTGATTCTTCCTGGTGTACACTATTATTATCAGCACGAACTCTTAGTTTTCAATCAGCTGACATCCCGGCATCAACATACATATGTACGTCAGTGTTGCCACTTGTGTGTTAATTATAATTAGAAAAAGCACGAGATTTCCCTAAAGGGTATTGACTACGTAACGAAAACATAAGCCCTCCCGTGCCCCTTTGACCAAGCGTGGTATTAATCAGACCCCCTCCCCCCAGAACGAGTTATGTAGTATGGCTACGTTCCCTAAATGTAACATTAAAAAAATATATTATATAAGATTTCGTTTGACCACGATCACGTCCAATGTCGGACGATGATGCAGTTGAAGATGGAGCACGCTTACCCAGATAGTACCTATTCACACGAGACTTGAAGATACCCGGATTGTACTTTTCGGGAAACACGGACTCTGGTAGTGCATTCCACAATTCTGCCGTACGTAGAAGGAACGTGGAGGCGAAACGTTTAGTACGCACTGGTAGCGTTTCTACTGTGAAACGATGGCGTAGACCAGAGCGCCTTGTGGTCCGAAGATGGAATGGTGTAGGGGGAATCAGGTCGAACAGTTCCACCGCACAGTCTCCGAAATGAATCCTATAAAAAACCGATAGACTAGCAACGCGGCGTCGATGCTCTAGGCTTTGAAGCTTTGTATTAACAGACTGGTCGCTACCAATCAACCTCTTGGCTCTTCTCTCAAATGACTCTAGCGCTTCAAGCTGGTATTTGGCTGAGCCGTCCCAAAGGTGAGAATAGTACTCCATGCAAGATTTTACTTGAGCACAGTAAAGATTAAGCAGTTGTTCTGCAGTGAAGTACCGTCTCACCTTTAAAAGTATATTCAGATTTTTACAAGCTAGCTGAGCTACACTGTCAATATAGAAGACGAAATTGAGAGTGGATGTTAATGAAAGGCCAAGAAGTTGAAGTTAGTCGGTTATCGGAATGGGTACACCTCGAAAAATGGGACTTAATTTCAAACTAATTTTTTCGCCGTAAACAGACATGCCTACAGATTTTACAGTGGTACTGCAATCACAATTTGAATTGTCGTAGGGAATTAAAGTCTGCTTTACTGCCTCAAATTGAAGCAAGTACTTAAATACTATTCATTACGGTACGGTATTTAATGAGTACCAGTTTGAACACTTAAGGTGGTAGTTATTGGCAATTTACTTGTGCTAACAACAGTGTAAACAGGCAACGGTTTACTATATCCCTTCTAACAAGTAAAAATAAATTTGTTTCTATATGAGTTTTTTTCTCTATACCACTTTTGAAAATGGTAACTTGAAGGATATAAACTTACGATACTTATGACCACAGTAATAGTTAGATTTCCTATAGAATGTGTATCAGATGCTGCGTGGTTATCTCTGTTGTTTGTAATGATGTATTGAATTTGGATACATATGTTGTAACAATGTTCAATAAGCCTTACCCAAACCAGGAAGTAGTTTCAAAAGGTACATAAGCCGGGATAACAGTGCTTTGATCTTTCAATCTTTCAACGAAAAACGAAATTGGCCAACATATTAATCCGGTAATCGAAACTCCAATATTTAAAAGTTTAGAAAGCCCATGCATTTCTATTTTGTCCTTTGTAAAATATTCTTCATCTTTTTCACAATTAGCAGCAAATATCGAATCTGAATAAAATAAAATGGATAGAGAAATGTATCTATTTCGACTCTAATAAAGGCTAACTGAATAGTTTCCGCAAGGTACTGATGCAAAGTTTACGCAAGCGGTACCATGTATAAAAATCTAGACAAATTAAACAGATTAAGGAAGTTTAAATAATAGGCAAGAAAACATTGTTTTGTCTTATCTCGTACTACTAGTTCTACCATCCATGATACGTACTACTATATACTACATTATTATTAAATATATCACCATTTAGTAGCACACAAGGTCACTGAAATGTCTGTCTTACCATGCAGTAGCGTGTTGATTTTATCAATTCGTTTACTTTGAAAATTAAATGCCAATAACTTTGTAAACAAATTAATCTGCGGTATTTCTATTATTATGTTCTCTAATAAGTCATCCATATCTTTGCGATGCTGTAAACAGACAACAAATATTAAATAATTTATTTAATTATCTCCTTTCTTCTTCTCGGATTACTTAAAGGTAACTAAATATGAGTGGCTCGCAATGTTTGTATATCTAGCTAGTGTAAGTATTCATGAATGTCCACGTTTTATAATAGTCTACTACCAAAGACAGTATAATGAGTTGAAATCTATTACGGATTGCCCACTGGTTGGGTATTGCGATGAGGATCTGTGAAACTTGTCGGCTATTTTTTCTGGAATATCATCTAAAACTTCTCGGTGTTTCTTCCTTTGCCTTTAGCCAGAGTCATGAAAAATGCAACGGTCAACACCGCGAACCTTGGCAGACAGTGGCCCACAAGCTTTAGTTGTTGCTACTTTTCTTCACGTGGCTCATTATGACTGTCGTACTCCAGCTACTAAAAATAAGGTGTGGTACAAAATTTGGATACCATTTCAAGTTATAACAGAGATAAGCTAGTTGGCCTTTTCTACAACATAATGTCCACGATAACAGCTTCATAATAATAAATGTTAAAAACTGAAGAAGAAAAATTTATGAATATGGTTATAAAATGGAACTAAAGACATCGCTTAGGATGCTACCTCAATTTAACTACGTGGTAATGACGGAGTTAATAATTAAAATTTTGATGACAGGAATCAAATGTACGCACCTCCCATGTATATACTATATGCATCAAAGTAAAGATAACGGCAACGAAAAACGCAAAAACTCTATAAATCTGATGGAAAATCCTCACGTATCTCCTTTTTGATTCCTCTAAAGGCTTGTAGTAACCAGCCCAAAACAATATCTTATACGCTGCGGAGAACGAATCAAAAGGCTTCACATTTTTTATTTTAACTTTTTTAACCCTAATGCTCATTATACTATTGTTTTCATATATTGTAGACAAGGCATGCTTTGTACGAAACATTATGATAAACAAGTGAGAGTAAACGGTTCATCGAAGAGCTTATATAAGGTCCACAACGTATATTAAATTATTTAGTGGAATTAGCGTGTATTAATTATGAAAGCAATTAGAAGCTTAATTATGTACATAATACTACCTTATGTTTCAGTATCGTTGATCATAGTCAGCTAATCACAATATCCCACTAGACGTAGGTCTCCTCGAGTTTGAACCACATATCCTGGTTTCCTTTCCTTACTCAGCTTTGAGCTTTCAACTCAGCGAGTTTGGGGAAATCTCGGCTACATTAGCTACAGGGCGTGATACCAATAGCAAGAAAGGATCACTACTCCATTCTTCTGCACCGTCAGTCATCGGTCTTACGACAGACGTGACCATCCATATCCTCTTCAACTTAATAATTAGTTTTCCCTGTCTTCAAAATTCAGCCGTCTCTTAAACTTTCACCTTTTTTGTATAACTCATTATTTAGTTTATCTTTTATTTAGATTTATTTTAACTTTTTTTTATCCCGAATCTATAGCAGCAATGCTTATAAATGTTTCGTTACTAGGCCTCTCCATTTTAAATTAAACATTTTTTAAATCTATAAGTTAATTTTGTAACAAATTTTAACAAATTAATACAAACTAAAACTGTACTGTAAATATAACTGTACATACGAAATAACAATCTATAAATAAAAAATAGACTCCAGGTCGCTGTCGGCGGGGAGCGTGCCCAAAATGCTGGCCGCATTTCCACGTTGGATGGCAACGCTTATGCGTTGCCCTAGGTGCAAGCCAGCCTTTTGGTCACACAAGACCTCAATTAGATGCGTTGAGAGGTCTCGATAGAGGTGATGAGCTCCAGGCCTCCAGGGCCCCAGGGTTTCAACCCCGAAAGCCACAAATATGTACCCAAATATGTTACCAACGGACACATATTTGCGGCGTTTCAGGGCCTCCTAGTGTGCGGCAACAGCCCCGGCTATCACGGCTCTGACTAGCAGATGGGAAGCCGCCAAAGTATCAACACAAATTGCGTCCCATACCAAGGGGCGTCCCATCTTCCATGGCACCAATGACATTCCATCTGGTCTCTTGGCATCATCGCGGCACAGCCCATTTGGTTCGAGAACAGCTGGTGCCCCGGCAGTGACAAGAGATCGGCGGATAATGTCATTAAGTGTCGCGTGCCGTGATATTCTGCCGGCGCTCCTTGCGCATGACAAGCCATGGTGGCCTAACTTATCAACTCTATCTCCACACCGACAGCGATGTGGCACTACAACACTTGCCCCCAGACGAATGCAGGCAGCTATCCTGAATGTTGTCATCTAAGAGAGTTGCTAGATTCGCCAACGGCAAGGCCTGGAGCCACAAACCCGACTCCCATTTAGAGACAGCTAAGAGACGGGCGCGTTCAGTTTCGCCAATGCAGGAAGTCAACAGATTTTCATGTACTAGCTTACTAAGCGGCCCGACCCATAACTTTTGTGACTTCGGTTTCACGGGTAAATTTGGGCAAGCCAAGGGCCAGGCATTTCTGGCCTCAGTTAGGTATGGGACCTCAAAGCCACTAAGTGACGGAATCAATATTTTTCCTATGAGGTCCACAGTACTATAAACTGTGGACAGAAAAGCAGGTAGTGCTGTGTCGGAAATTTTGCGTATGCCCAAGCCTCCTAACCGCATTGGTAAGGCTAAGGTAAGGTATTGGTAAGGTAAATGCTTGAGTCCATGATCGATCTTCCAAAGGTATGTTTATAATGGATATTAAAATTTGTCGAATAATGTTATCTAAATTGTACAAAATAGTTGGGTGTCTCCAAAGAGGGAAGCACCGCAAAACTTACGTGAAATTTGGCGTAAAGAGGCAATACCGAATTAGAAAGTAGGCACTATGTCCGCTTATTTCTTTTAAATTTACTATTTTTGAATGAAAATTTTGAATTTTGTCGTCAATGTAAGAAGGAAAAGATTAATCGAGGATAGGGGACCCAAGGAGGCTTAGGTTATCTTTCTTTACTAATTTCATATTTAGTGCCAAATTTTAAAAGTCGGAAATAATATTGCTGTCATTTCCGGTAGTATTTGCTATAAAAAGTTCGCATTTTGAATAATTTAGAACAAGACCTATTTTGCTAAAGTCACTTATTAAATATTTTAGGTAATTTTTTAGTGTGTCTATATCAGCTCCTAAAGTCCCATCATCAAGATACCATACGTTAAATTTTGAATTTAGCTACTGTATGATTGGGTGAATAGCAATCGAAAATATGGCTGGCCCAAGAGGGTCACCAAAAAAAAAAATCTGTAACTGTAAGTAATTGTATCAATCTAACCTGATGAAAATATTTTAAAAAATAAGGTATCTCTTTGCAATTTTTCAACAATTTAAACATACTGCTCTGTAACATTTTCTAAAGAGTTTTCCACATACTCATGGCAACACCGCGAAAACTTCGCAAGAATGCTAGAAACGACGATGTAGAACGAATCCTTGCTTTTCGCGAGAATACAATAAACTGCATTCTCGTGATATCCTCGCGTCGTTCACGTGGGATTCTCGTAAGAATGCGGAGGGCCTATAAAAACACGCGATACAGATATAAATAATTCAAATGATAATTGGTTGGTTCGTAAATGGCTACGTAATAATTAGTGAAGTTTATCGAATTGATAATATAATTAAACAAAATTAATAGGCATTTACAAAAGTTAGCTTATTAATTTTCATTGCATGACCTTTTTGAAGACCACGTTACAATTGAAATATTCAACGTTTTAATTTAGACTATTTTTTAAAATCCTGTTTATCCATTCTTTCCTTCGACAGTAGAAATAACTCAATTTGCGGTATATAATTATAATACCCTCATAATTCCATCTATGGTTGTTTTTGTTAAAGCCAATTTAACTTAGTAAGCACAATAGGTAAAAGACTAAATGAAAAAATAAACTTTGCTTAACTTTTTTTTCCTCTGGCTCATATCCTTGTTTATGATCCTTGTTCTCATTGTTTAAGAGTCCCTATACTTTATCGTATTGTTTATATTAAGTTGGTACTGTTATATAAAAATTCATTATGCTGCATATTTTTATTCTATTGAGATCTGAACTTGCGTTTTACAATGGTCCCATTTCGATTAGTAAACAGCAGGAACGTTTTTCTTTTATTAAAACAAACGAAGAAGAAAAATTGTGAATCTCTAGTATTTTTGGAACGTAGCATGATTAGGAGAGAACATAGTCTATGTGTGTGGCAATAAAACAAACCAATTCGTTTGGAGCAAGCCCATATTTACTAAACCTTTTTGCTTAAAAGTAAAATATGAACACATTAGGGTGGCGGATGCCACACTTGGAAGTGATGACCACACTCCAACTTCTCACGAAGTGCGGCTTCGAAAATCACGTCTCTGCTCGCTTCCCGAGCAGCTTGTGAGCCACGTCCCTCACGGCATACTTCACGCGCTGCGCGTATAAACTTCGATACATGCGCCACGCTTTCACGCACGTCTTCCATGCGAACCTTTGAAAAATTATTAAAATAATAAAAATAAAAGAGTTAAAATTTCGTTTTAGCGGTTTTAAGCACCGCGCTTAAAACCCGTTAAAATGTAGTTTTATTATGTATACTGGTCGCGAAAACTTAAGAAAATATTATTTAATAGTTATTAAAACTATAGTTAAATGTAGTAGTATTCCAATATAGGTAACGTTATTTTTAGAGTGGCATATAAATCGTTATGTACAATATAAAAAAAAAATCTTAAAAAAATATCATTAAACCACGAGTGATAGTACCACCAGTATCTTATATCAGTGTTTGTCAACCCTCATTGAGTTTTGTTATAGTTCTTATTAGTCAAGAGAATGCACGGGACCGCATGGGAATGCAAGGACCGAATCCTTGCCTATAATAAGTGGGTAAAACATCGCTCCGCTGATTTTGCTGTCTACCCTCTTTCTGTGTGAGGCGACGGCCAATGCACAGCAGGGTAAGGGGCGCCATTTTGGACACTCACTGTAAACGGGTCGACTACATCGCGCCGTGCGCCACCTATTTATCAAACTTAATTATTATTACTGGCCGTGACAAAACTTTCAAGGACGTTGTGCTCTAAAGTGAGACATAGTGCCGTGCTCTGTTCCCGAGTTCTCGAGTGCACCCTGAACCAAGCCAGGAGAGGGTTGATCTCAAGGTTGGTGGAGCTTCTACTTTTATAGTGCAAGGATTAAGGTCATATCTCCGCTATAAGTACAGTCCACAGAAATCGAACCACTATAACCTGTGGGTTAGAGCATCCCACAATGCATAAGTAATTTTTCTATGCTTCGATTTGCCTTGTTAACTAAAAATTGGACAGGAAAAAACATTGCAACACTACATTATCCGTACACATTCCTCGGAGCAAGTTCAAATATTAGATGAAGGTTTCTAATTTACCTGATTGCATATCTAGTATTAGATTAGAAAAATAGTGAGTACCGGCGAGACGTTACTGAGTCGGCCACAAGATGAGGAGGACTATAACCTAGGTATCTGGAATAGAATTTTATCTTTCCCGTTTTATGTATAAGCCAGAGTACTTACAACCTCAATTATTGTTTTTGTGTACGTAGTTCAACTGCGTAGAATTTACTTGTTGGATTGTACGGGTTTTTTTTATTGCATGGGATCAGCAAACAGGCAGACGACCTACCTGATGGAATCATCGCCTATGGGCATTTGTAACACCAAAGGTGCTACGTATGTGCTGCCGTTCTCTAAAGGCAGACTGGAACCTGGTCACTGCCGGAACACAACTCAAGGTTGTGATGGCGGCATACTCTAGAACAGGGGTCGTAGCGGGTTACCACTCTACCATCTGGCTGTAGGTTGCTTTGTCGCCTCTTACGACAGATCGCCCGGCGGCAGGAAATTGCATTCTTTCTCTGTTCCTACACGGTTTTCTTTTCATGGCTTGTATATTAAGTATATATCTATTTAATATATAAATTTCTGTGTAATCAAATTGATCGTGTACTAGCAGAAGGTGATGTCAGGAGCCTTAAGAACAGACGATCGTGCATGACAAGAGCTATGAATGTCAAAGAAGCAAGTGAGGTGTGTAAGAATAAGCCTGAATGGCGCGGAGTTGTTCGTGCCTACCCCGCAAGGGAAATATATGTATACACATATATACTTTATGTATTTATTATTAAAATGTAAGTAGTTCGTATTCTATATGTTACGTATATCACCATCGCCATTATCATTTTAATTATATCTGGGGTTGTCTGGACGATATCGCTTTTTAGCGATAAGACCGCCCTTTTTCCATAATTAGATATAGTTTTAGTCTAAAGATTAAAAACAAATTGTAGCTTACTTGATCATCATCAGGCAAGAAATGCGGATATATCCGCACCCACTGCCCAACTCGACCAACTGCTTTGTCCCATCTGACTCCATTGCCCCATGAGCTTGCGGTCATTATACGCTTCCGTGTCGCTGCCGTCGAATATCCGCCGCGCCAAGTCTCGTCCGTTTCCGCTGATGTTATGGGGACACTGGACGTTGACTGAAACCGTTAGTCGTATATTACAGATATATATACTTTCTACTACATAATATCCTAAATATAAAAGCAACTTTTTATTATGATTGTTACCTTTTATTGTTTATTTTATTCAGTTTAATGTTCTGCGAGAACTCTCATATTTGCTTGTATAAATATTCTACACATATCATGAATCCTTGGAGGACCTATATACTAAATTTCACAAAAACCGGTTTAAAATCGTGAAGGGGAGATAAACTATCCAACATTTCTATTTTATTTATCTACTAGGACATTGTCTGCTAGGCTATGAATAGATATGAAATTGATTACAATACTAGCCCATAAACGTTCTACTGCTGGGCTCGGCCTTCCCACTATAGAGGATTATGAATTTGATCAATATCATTATATAATATACTATTTAGAGAGTTGGATGATTTTACCTTTTTAGCGATTAAATCGCATAGAAAAATAAGTAATTTTATTTCTTTCACATTACTCAGAAATATACCTATATAAACTATACCATAAAACCAATTGGAGGAGGCTTGTTTTGACCAATGCATAACGATGCACATCCACACACGGCTAGAGTCGTGACACGCACTCTTGCCGATGCTCGCCTCAACTTTCTCCCGTGGCTTGCTCAATCGCCAGACCCCAACCTAATTGAGCACGGATGGGATATGCTCCAAAGAAGAGCTCTGCCGAGTGTGGATACCATGCCCCACAAAAACTTTTTGACTTGTTAGAAAGAATGTGGACGGCCATTCCTCAAAGTGATTATGATGAACTGATTTTAAGCTTGCTAAATTGCTGTGCTTGTATGATCCGTATAAATGATGGAAACACAGATTATTAATTTTTTTATCAGTGCATCCTGGAGTGGGATATTGCATTTCACAGGTCTCAGAAATTGGGTAATCTTTTTCTGCGGCTTGAAATATGTTTTGATTGAAGCTCCCCTGAGGATGTGACCAATTCTGTCCTTGACCCCCTTGATGTAGGGTAGGGTAGCAGGGCACCGCTCAACTGAAGGTGGTTTGGGGCCTTTGTGACGTTGGTCTACAACGCAATCAGCTGAAGACTCCACACCAATTTCTGAGACCTGTGAAATGCAATATCCCACTCCAGGATGCAGGGGTTTACAAGCTTGATTGTGAGTGTGGATTGTCATACATTGGGCAAACAAAGAGGAGCATAAAAACACGAGTAAAAGAACACATTGCTGACATGAAACACACAAGGTCCACGAAGTCTGCGATCAGTGAACACACGCTAGATAAACCCAACCACTACATCAGATTCGATAACCCACAAATCCTCGCGAAAGAGAATCGTTTCATACCTAGAATGATGCGTGAGGCTATTGAAATCAAAAAACACCCAAATTTCAATAGAGAAGATGGTTGGCAAGTACCACCTGTTTGGGATCCAATTATCAAAACTATTAAGACCCAAACCCAGCAAAAACCAGCTGCCAGACCTTAAGACACTGTGAGCTCTTTCTGCGTACAACGGAACACAAACCAACTTGACTGATAATTACTTTTATTTTTCCTTCCACCCATTTTAATATTATATAAAATTATTAGAGCTAGGCATGTTTGCTGAAGAGTTTCTTGCGCCGCTTCTTCTCTTCAAGCCATAACATGTTGCGAAGTGGTAGTAAATTAGATTAGGCTCCCATAGATTCAATAATAACCATAAACAAAATTAAAATTAAATAATTAAAATTAATAAGTTGGCGGTAGGCTAAATAAAACTTTAACAATACTCGTTGACACTTGACATCTTTGTCTTCCGTGATCACGGCCACTGAAAAGTGGCCGAAACGTCGGAAAAACCAAAATCAAATAAAATTACCGCGCTTAAAACCGTTAAAACGTAGTTTTATTATGTATACAAGTCGCGAAAACTTAAGAAAATATTATTTTTTTATGGTTAAAATTTTACTTGATCCCTAGACACTTTTGATGTGTGTGTTTATATTCAAGCTAAAAGAAAATTCCGCAGAAAATTTTTAAATACGTCTGATTATAGCTTCGATACCATTTGGGATATTATTTATACCTAGACTACTACTTAATGCATGCAAATACCTGTACATCGGAATTGTCTGTCCTAAATCGGGCTTCCTCTAAAATTTCTTCTGATGTTTTAGTATGGTGATATGACCTGATCCTGGTTGTGTCTTTATTCTTTTCTGACGAATCCTGAAATCAGTATTATTATATTGTTAACTACCTAACCAATAAATATAATTTTTATTTCTCATATTCAGATAGCACGCTTGAGTTGCCAGTTCACAAGGAGACAAAAACAGTACTTTTCGTCCCAGGGAAACGATTTTCCTGCTGTCAAAAAAATTAAAAACTATGCGAACTATAGATAATTCATGTGACTCATGTCCCAACTTTTTTTACAGGTACTGTGAAATCGCAGTATAAATTGTGAAAAAACCATCGATTTTGTAACATCATTTTATACGTATAAATTATTTTTCATAAAATTATTTTTTTAATTTACATAAATTTGAGCTAAATATTTACTAACATCAGTGACAAAAAAATTCATTAGGGAAGTAGTTGTTTGTTTAATTAATCATTATTTATTTAATATAACTACGTTTAAACGGGTTTAAGCGCGCTTATAACCGTTTTATTATGTATACTAGTTGCGAAAACTTACGAAAATATGTTCCGGCACTAGTGACCAGGTTCCAGTCTCACTTAAGAGAGCAGCAGCGCATTTGTAACACCTTTAGTGTTGCAAATGTCCATAGGCGATGGTAACCGCTTTCCATTAAGTGGGCTATCAGCCTGTCTGCTGAACTCCTGCAATAAAAAAAATGCACCCTATAACTATTTATAGGGCGCATTTTGAGATATAATGTGAATTTTGGGTGGTTATAAAAAAAAAACCATGAAGGCTAAGGCGGGAGCGAAGCTAAGCGCGGCTCCCGCTCTGCCTTATTCATAATAAATAAATGCGCCCTATACCCCAAATTAAATCTCGAGAGCTAAACTTCTTCTAAAGTGTCGCTTCAGGGTTTGCGCATAGGTATTATTGCAGTCAAAGTCATACCGTGTATTTGTCCTGCACAGGTGGTTGAATGTTGACGCAATGTATGGGCATAGGCCGACGCCTGCGCGTACGCTGCACCCGCCGAGTCGCTGATATGCGTGCGCGCGCTTTCGACGCGCTCGGCGCACCGTTTTCATCTTCAGAACTACAACTGAATATCGAATAATAAATACCTTATTTGTAGTTATCTCTTAAGGTTACGGAATAATGCACTACTATGCGTTCTAAAAGTTTTCTAATTGAGAATCAGATTTTTTAAATATATAGATATGATTTTATGTAGCGTAGCATAGGTGACGGTAACTACGTTCTATCAGGTGAGCCAGCAGCCTATCTACTGTACTCCAACAGTCCTCACACCTCTCACCTCACAACTCCAGTCTTACATTTTTATGTTATATATCAAATTTATGTTGTCATTAGCGTAATGATAACATAGATCTTACATTTTAGCAGTCAATTCCTATTTATGTACATTTACATAAGCTCAGAAGCAATTCTGGTAGATAATTCTAATTTTAATCGATTCCGCACCATTAGTAATTGTAGGTTTTCTCAAAAAGACGCCAGTTTTCGGCTGTTTAGCTAAAAATTGTCTAGAATCGAAAAATTTACGATATGAAACAATAACAATTAAGAACACATCTTTTGTCTTGGTTACTGTATTTCTTTTTAATAAAATACATGACTTTGTTCCTGTTAACGCCGACCAGCTCCGTCGGGGAGAGAGGGGAGCGCCGCGAGCGGCCCAGTCCGCCTTACACCGTCCGGCGACGCTTACACATACTAATTTATACAACGAATAAAATCATATATAATTAAAACAGTCCACTAATTACTATAAGAACCCATACCAACCAGGGAGGAGCCTAGACATGGTCCATCTCACCTCTTAAGAACCAAGAAGACCTATAAAGCATAATAAGTATTGTGACGTGAAAACAAAGTGAATATCGCTTAAACTTTGGACCCACTGCGTACGTGACCGGAGGCGGACGGCAAATCTTAAAAGATAAGTGAGATCTTCTAAACCTTATTCCTCACATTATCATTCCTTATTATTCATTATTATCCAATTTATTCATATAATCAATTCATTAATTATTATTTTTTATCGTAATTCAATCATTTAATAGTTATCTTAGTGTAAATTAAAAATTATTCGTTACCTTCATTATTGCTAATGCATTTGCGTTATACATGTACTCATTAATACGCATACCTGCATTTCTTACCTGCTAGGTGACTCATGGCCTGATACATTGTTGCATATTCGTACATTTTAAGTTAATCTTTCCTTTTAGCTGCATAAAGACATCGCCGAGTTTTTTGTGAACAACGCGTAAAGGTAATTTATATGTATATCTATGTAGTTAGATTATCGATACGTGCATTCATTGAAGTCATTATTAATAGCATAGCTTACTACATCACTTATAAAACTTTTATTTAGTTTTAAATTTACCTTCACTGTACATATTTCAAGCTTTTCTTTCTTTCTTCCCTTATATCATTTCTTTCTTTTTAGATTATTTCTTTCATTTTCAAAGCCTATTTTCTCTTTTAAAATGGCTAATGAAGCAAAGATAAAGGAACTTGTTAAAAAACGGGCTTCCATTAAAGCAAAGCTTACGCAATTCATTTCTTTTCTCGCAAACGCTAAATCTTATGAACATCTTAGCGACACTCAACTGTTAGAGCTTGAATTAAGACTTAGAAAATTAGAATCCTCATATTCTGCTTATGATGAATTCCAGAGTGAGTTGGAGATCATCTCGGATTCACTTGAAGAGCTGTATGCAGACCGGGAACAGTTTGAAAGCCAGTACTACAGTCAAACTGCTGCAGCGCGCAATTTGATCGCTGTTAATCGCAAGCTGTCACAGCAGCGTTCTGATTCTGCATCAGAGGTAGGCTCAGGTGACAACCCTACTTTAGTTGTTCAGAATAGTAGACAAAATAATGTTAGACTTCCTAAAATTAATTTACCCCACTTTAGCGGCGGCTATCAGGATTGGTTAGAATTTAAGGATATTTATGTTTCTCTCATACATAATGAAAAAGGCATTGACGAAATAAATAAGTTTCACTATTTACGGACTTCTCTTCATGGAAGTGCCGCCTTAATTATTCGAAGCTTAGACTTTACGGCAGAAAATTACAGGAATGCCTGGAGCTTATTATGTGAACGTTATGACAACAAACAACTGCTTGTAAATAACCATGTTAAGTCTTTATTTAGCGTTAATGCAATTCAAAGAGAATCAAGTCATGGCATTCGTAACATTGTTGACGTCACCAATAAAAACTTACGAGCATTACAAACGTTAAAGCAACCCGTTGAGCACTGGGATACGTTGATAATTTTCATTATGGCTTCAAAACTAGATTCTGTTACCAGTAGGCATTGGGAAGAACATCGGAATACTCTAACTGATACTCCAAAGTTAGATGCATTTATCCAGTTTCTTAGGAACCGCGCTAATCTTCTGGAAACTCTTGAAGAATCTAGAAGTAACAAGGAGGTAAATATCTCAAATAATAAACAAAAGAGCTTCGTGGTTTTACCTAATAATAATAATTCTAATTTAAATAAAATGCAGTCTTATGTTTGTCCTTTATGTAATAATAATCATTTTATATTTAATTGTGATACATTCAAATCCTTGCCAGTTCAATCTCGTATATCAAAGGCGAAAGAATGCAAGGTATGTCTTAATTGCCTTCGTCCAGGGCACTCTTACACGAAGTGTAAACTCAGTCATTGCAAATATTGTAAAACAAAACATAATACTTTGTTGCATTCCCACGACGATGCTCCTACGCTTGAGCACGTCGCCTTATCCGCCAATAACGACTCGTACTCATCCCGTCATGTGTTACTGTCCACAGCTTTGGTCAAAGTGCTGGGTGCCGATGGTAGAGAACAACACGCCAGGGTCTTATTGGACAATGGTAGCACTGCAAACTTTGTTACGCAAAGTTTGATCGGTAAGCTTAAATTACCAATGCGTATTATTAATTCAAACATAACTGGCATAAACAATCAAATGTGTAAAACAACCAGGTCTTGTGTTCTTCGTATAGCATCTTATACTGGTGACTTTAATATGAATATTGATTGTTTAGTCTTGCCTAAAATATCTTCTTTCGTGCCTACTACAAACATAAAGGCACAGGATATACCGTTGCCATCGGGTATTCGTTTGGCCGATCCATCTTTTCACGTCCCTTCTTCCATCGACATACTTGTTGGAGCAGACGTCTTTTGGAACGTGATTGGCACTTCACGTATTGATTTAGGGAAACATAACCCTATTCTTTTTGAAACGAAGTTAGGCTGGCTCTTATCTGGCGTCTTGTATCAGCCTGACAATCAAAAACACGTATGTACGTGTATACAAAACTTTGAAATAAATTGCAGCTTTACACGGTTTCATAGTATCAGCTGACATTGAATTTTTTTATTATGTTGCATTCTTATTGTTTGCGACCAGAGGTCGCTTCAGCTACTTTTTTGGAGATCGAATTCATCACAAGTTCTTCAACATCTACACCTTAAATACTGTCATTTATGGCACGGCATCCGCGCCTTTATGCAGACGGTGTCTTATGTCTTTCCCCAGAGAAGCACCGGATGACTACACGCGGCGCGCCATGACTGCTAACTTTACGTAGATGACTTCTTATCTGGTGGTGATTCTGAGTCTAAAACTTAAACTTAAAAATAAAAAATAAATGACTATCATACATCGCAAGTATACTTCAATCACTATCGCACAATCATTCATCCCTTACAGAACCAGCCACTGATTAGCTTACATTCTCTATCAGTCAGTCATATACAAGAACAAATTATAGTTAGTAAATGACATATCCTATCTACTGTTGCACAGGTCTTCGACCTTTTAGGTCTCTTTTCCCCGTGTATAGTAGAAGCTAAATTAAGCATAAGCTTTGGGTTGGATGATTTCTTCTCCCACTTGTTTAAAACAGTTAATTAGGAATGCTGTTTCGGAGATACGGGAAGGTTTTGCAGATAATACCTGGCGAAACGTGCCTTCTTGGTGAAGTCCTGCCAAACTCATATCTCGCGGAATTAGTGCTAGCATCGTAGGTTAATTATCTTCGTGGTGGTCAGGGCCTTCATTTTACACTCTAACTAGCCTTCGATGCCTAATGCCTAATCTAGAGAAAAAGATTCCTAACTAGAAACTGTAAAATAATTACTTATTATTAATGACCGTAATTCAGACATTCTTTTATTTCAAACTTTAATTTAAATTGCATCATATTTTACAAAACCTAAAAGAGCTTATATATTAAGATTATTCATAATTATAAAAATATGATCATACTAAAATACAATTATACAATAATATGACCAATTCTTATAGCCGACCGCAAAGGAACGTATGTATTTATGTAGGTTATTTAAATCTTATATTTGCATCTTTATTTTCTTATCAACAAGGGCAGTTTACCTAGAGCTTGTCTCTGATTTGTCGAAAGAGGTCTTCATAACTGCTCACTGGTGCTTTATTGCTCATCGAGGTGAACCGAATAAAATCTTTCTAATAACGACCTAACCTTTGTCGGCGCTTCTAATGCCTTTAAAACATTTTATACTTTTCTTTTATACACGCTTACATGCCACACATCGGAGTACGTATTTTAGGTTTGATTCAACTTGCCTTCAAAGAGATGACTACATGTTTAGCGCAAATCGAAGCCATTTTAAACTCACGTCCCTTAACTCCTCTTTCCAATGATCCTTCTGACCTTCAACCTCTTACTCCTGCTCATTTCCTTGTTGGAAGACCACTTACTGCTGTGCCGCATCCAGAAATCTCCACACGGAACATAAACAGTATGCAGAGATTTCAACGTGTGGAGAGTCTGCGACAACACTTTTGGAGACGCTTTTCCAACGAATATATCTTCTGGCTTCAAAATAAGACGAAATGGCATAGCTCTAAGGGAGAACTTGTAGAAGGAGCTGTTGTTGTTATTAAAGAGAAAAACACTCCACCTCTGATGTGGCTTCTTGGGAGGATAGAGCGCGTCGTACCAGGAAATGACGGCGTCACTAGGGTTGCTGATATAAGGACGAAGAAGGGAGTCATCCGTCGTGCCTTCAATTCCATTTGCTGCTTGCCCATCAGTTCTCTTGAAGACAAATCTTCAACGCCGGGAGTGTGTTAACGCCGACCAGCTCCGTCGGGGAGAGAGGGGAGCGCCGCGAGCGGCCCAGTCCGCCTTACACCGTCCGGCGACGCTTACACATACTAATTTATACAACGAATAAAATCATATATAATTAAAACAGTCCACTAATTACTATAAGAACCCATACCAACCAGGGAGGAGCCTAGACAGTTCCATCTGTACCCAGGTTTTAAGGGATTCGACACTGTCTTGAAAATCTAATAGGGGCCTGTAGAGCTATGTGTTTGAGAAATCCTGAGTTATAACTTACCTGGTCACTTGCGCATTCGGTGGTCCTTGCAATAAAGACAGGCCGGTATGTTTCATAGGTAATCCTAGTAAATCAAACAATTCGTGTAACATCGGTTGCTTAACTATGACGTCGGCTTCGCAATCTGCTGCTAGTGCTGGTGATAAATTTACCTGTAATAAAGATATAAGATGGGGTTAATTGTTGATTATAGTGATAGGGATAAGTCTTAATAAGGTATTCATTCAAACAACGGTATATCAACGTTTTTTAAGGAGGGAAAATCCGTTTGAGGTCTATCCACCTCAGGGGAAATCCGGTGAGGTGTGTGGTATTCACCACGTTAGGGTGGCATTTGCACCCCAAGCAAGAAATGCTATTATCACCCGAGTTTGAGATATCCACTAAAAGCCCTCAGTGTTCCTTCTTTCTCTCTACGCCAGCAGGCGGGGCCCTAGGGCCAAATACACTGCTGAGGGGAAACATAGACATAGACAACACTTTATGGTTCACCAAAACAAAAATTACAATAATGCTCAACAAGACAATAGTTACTCAGTAAAACAAAAGGCGGACTTATCGCTAAAAGCCATCTCTTCCAGGCAACCTGACCCAAAGGAAATTCTTAAATTATCTGTAATAATTATTACGCAATAAAGAAAAATAATAAAATAAAAGTTTTATACCGCTAATGAGTTGAAGTTCAATATCTTAGAAAATATTGATCTAAACAATTAGGTCTATGAGACTTATATTTGTACTCAATCGGAACTAATGTAGATCGTTTAGTTATGAGTAAATAGCGACCAAGCCCGATGTGATAAAGCAAGCATAAAATGCGGCTGAGTTTTAGAAGAACAAAATGTCGTGATTGGCGTGTATTTTAGATGGAAATTTTTGCACGCTCAGGGAAAGTACTTAAAATTAATATTAAGGGCTGTAACTTTGGGGGAAATTTTTTCCAGCTAGTACAACAAAAAATGAATAACTTATAGAACAAAATTTTGGGTGCGGACCAAAAACAATAGTCGAAAAAAATGTCTATGTATAAATAAAAAGGACATAATGGTCAGCAAATTACAGTCTAAACTCTAAAGTATAGTAAACTAGCACATACATTATTTCCTAAGACTAACATAATGTTTCCTAAGTGAATTTGTAAATATGGTAAAAGATTTAGCTTTTCTTACGTCATTGGACAGAGAATTCCAAAGAAAGACAGCCTGCATGGCGAAGGAGTTGGAATAAAATGTTGAAGAGTGTGCAGGTGCCATTAACAGGAGATTATTAGTGGAGCGCAAATTAAGGATGTGTGACGTATAAAGGAAGTTGAAATATTGAAATATTCCTTAAGGTAAGGAGGGGTATAGGGCATAAACAGTATACAATATAGCATTCCGGCGAAGTGAGATAGGCAACCACTTGAGATTTTTGCGGTATACAGAAACGTGGTCATATTTTTTTAAACCAAATATGGTCCTTATGCAAACATTTTGAAGACGCTCGAGTTTAATAAGTTACTCTTGAGTGAGATTAAGATAGCAAAGCAGCATAGTCGAGGATGGGTAGTAGAATTGATTGAGCAAGCGAAAACCTAATGGCCATCGGAAAGAATTTTTTAGCCTCCTAAGCGATGTATACGATGCAAAACTCTTGCGGCTTAATTCAGTAATGTAGGGTAGGAACCATAGTCCCGCGGCATACCGTATGGTAACTTGAATTAATTCATAATTCGTTTCAATATTTTATTTAAGTTTACATTTCACTTTAATTAGAGGGAAATCCGCTTGAGGACAAACCGCCGCGGGGGAAGCGCGGTGGGGCGTGTGGGATTCGCCCCGTCGGGGTGGCACTAGCACTCCCGCAGGAATGTTATTGCCACACCGCGGTTGGGGATACCCACTAAAACCCCTGGCTGACCCTCGTTGCGTCCCATGTCCGGGCTGTGGGCTCGCTCACGCATTCACCTCTAGCCCGGACGGACGATGGCCGGCCCGGTCGCGGGCTGGCCCCTCAAGTGTAAGCTGGAGAGCTGGGCTTCTCCGACTACCTCGGGTCTCACCACGAGGTGAGAGGGGGCGCACGGATCGGTTCGCGTCCCTCCTCTCCGGCCTTTGTGTACGAGGGACCTGATTCCCCTACAGGTCCCCCGCGCGGCCGTAGCCTAGGGCGGTTGGAGGTCGTCGTTCACGACCCTCCGTCGCCGCCGCCGGTTTTGGCGGGGCGAGAGTGTGCTCGTCTGCTCCCTGTCCCACTCCGCCGCCTCTTTCACAGACATTACGGTCTCGCAGAAAGAGACAGCCGCGTTCCACGCGTCGGCGCTCCCGACCATGGCCTTGACCAGGGCCGGGAGTGACAGGTCGGCTCCAATGGCCGCGATAAGATCACAGCGCTGCTCGTCCCAAGCAGGACACACCTGCAGGGTGTGCAGCACCGTATCTTCCTCGCCGCCAACGCAGTGATGGCATCCCGACGTCTGCTCCCGTCTTATACGATACAAGTACTTTCCGAAGCATCCGTGTCCCGAGAGGACCTGCGTCAGGCGGAACGTCAGGGTGCCATGGCGCCTATTCAGCCATTCTGACATTATCGGCCTCACCGCTTCGATGAGGGCGAGGCCGGCACTGGGGTTGTTGAGGCGGTTAGCCCATTCTGCCACATGGACCTGACGGAGTTCTTCTCTGCGCCCCTTAATCTCGCGGGGTGCAGGTCGGCCACTGCTGGCCTCCTTCTCCTTTCGCCAAACGTACAAGGAGGCCAGCGTTCTGGCCTCCAGGTCCCACGGCAGACTGCCGGCGAGCAGGGAAGACGCTTCAAAGGATATCGTACGATACCCTCGGGCGGCCCTGACGGCTAGCATACGCTGTGTTTGCCGCAAGGTGGCGACGTTGCGAGCCGCCAGGGCGCCCGCCCACACCGGGGCCCCGTAAAGGGCAATGGACCGCACGACTCCTTCGAAGAGCTTTCGGCACAACGCGTTTGGTCCCCCTATGTTGGGCAGCAAGCGTGTGAGCGCGCCCGCCGCCCTCTTGAGCCTGGGGGCCGCCTGCTGGAAATGTGCTAAGAGGTCCCATCGGCTGTCGAGGACCAATCCAAGGTATTTCATGGTCGGTTTGACATCGATGCGGACTCCTCCCACTGTGATGCTGGATCCCGCGGGTGGCTTTCTCCGAGGTCCGTGAAACACCACGGCCTCGGACTTGTGCAAGGCCACCTCAAGACCAAGTCGCCGGATACGGTAGACTACCTGTGCTACCCCAGCTGTTGCCTGAATGGCTGCCTCGGAGTACGTCCTCCCCCGGGCGACAATCAGCGTGTCGTCTGCATAGCACGTTATGCTCACACCGTGGATGAGGACGCCCCGCAACGCCCAATCATAGCCAATATTCCACAGGATCGGTCCCAATACCGACCCCTGTGGGACACCGCATGACATTTCTCGGCGTCCCCAGTCGTTTTGACTCGGGAAGATGACGGCCCGGTCACTGAGATACGCCCCGACTATGCGACGGAGGTAGATCGGCACCCCATGGTATCGAAGCGCCTCCCTAATGCAACTCCAGGGCATGCTATTGAACGCATTGGCGATGTCCAAGGATACCGCCAAGAGCACTTCGCCTCTGGAGACTGCTTCTTCCGCCTGGCTCTTCACCCGCATGATTGCATCTATCGTGGAGCGTCCTTGACGAAAGCCGAACTGAACATCGGCCACATCCGGCCCCTCTCCTGATAGGTGCTGGACGAGGCGGGTTGCAATGACTCTCTCGAAGAGTTTGCCCACCTCGTCCAGCAACACTATGGGCCGGTATGCAGCCGGAGATTCTGCGGGGCGCCCTTCCTTTTTAAGTAGGACCAGTTTTCCGGTCTTCCACTTTCGGGGGAACTGGCCTTGCTTTAGGCACGTTGTGAAGAGCCCCAATAGTCGGGACTCCAGGGCGTCATACGAAAGAACCCACGCACGCTCTGGAATGCCATCAGGGCCGGGGGCGGTATTTTTGGCTCGCAGTCTATGGACCGCCGCCCCCAACTCTTCCTGTGTCACGCCGGGCACGTCGCTACTATCACTATCCATGCTGGACTCCCAGTTGGGTGGAACCATGGCGGGTGGCGTATGCTCGCCTCTCGAGGGGAACAGGACGTGGATTATTTCCGTGACAAGTTCCGGGGACAGACTCACTGTAAGCGGGGGGGTCCACGGGCGGAGTTTCTTCCGCACCATCCTGTAGGGTCGCCCCCACGGGTCTCGATCAAGGCTCTCCAAGAGCTCTCCCCATGCTGCGGACTTTGCGGTTTTGATCGCTAATTGCAGTGTCTTCTTAGATGTTCGGTAATCATCGTAGAGACGATCCTCTTCTTCGGCGAAGGTCCCGTTGCGACGGCGTCTCCTCTTATGCCTAGCGTATTGGCGCCGCGTAATAACGCAGTTGCTGTGGAGTTGAGCTATCTCATCGCTCCACCAATACGCCTGGCCCTTGGGACGGTGACGGCCCCTCCTCGGCATCGCCGCGTCGCAGACCTCCGTTACAACAACCCGCAGACGTTCTGCCTCTTCGTCTACATCGAGTTCGTCGCTTGGGTGCTCATTTGCTTGCGAGGTCCACTGCTGGACGAGCAAAGCCTCCCGGAACGCCTCATTGTTTAACTTTTTGATTGCCCAGCGTGGATGGTTGCTAACTGGGGACTCTCGGGCACGAGCTCTAGTTGTCTGGGTGAAGAGATCGAATCGTATGTAACGATGGTCAGACAACGTCTCTACGTCCTCCAAAACCTTCCAGTTTCGGACGCGGCGCGTGACTGCAGGTCTTGCGAACGATATATCCACAATAGACCCGCCCTGCCGGCGCACGCACGTGAGCGCAGTACCTCGGTTAAGAACCTGTAGGCCCGTTTCTAGAGCCCACTCTTCCAGCGCTTCGCCTCGAGCGTCGGTGACTCGGGAACCCCACGCCGATGATTTTGCATTGAAGTCCCCGAGCACCATTATGGGGTGAGGGAGGATCCTCGCAGTGAGCGTGCCCAGCTCAGCCAGAAACGCCTCAAATTCTGCGAGTGCACGGTTGGGAGAGAAATACACTCCCACGACGACGCACTCGCCGATGGTCGCCGCGGCGTAGCCTCGCCCCCGCATGATATTTGCGAGGGAAGGAGAGCCTGCAGCAGATCTACTTACAAGGGCCACCGTGCCGCTCAGGTCACCCACCCATTCGTCTTAATATCGAGAAACCCACCCTAATTTACAATCGAAAATTCTCGCGTCAAAATATCAGCTTTTTTTTAAAGTTGGTGGGCTTTTTTTTCGTTGAAATCTCTACTTTCTGATAGTGTAAAAAAATATACATTACTATGGTAAATGTTCTCAGAAAATGCAAAGAAATAATAGGTAGTAAGGCTCAAACCCTCCTAGCCACTTCTCTATGAAATACCTTTTGATGGGCTAAAATATCCCTAGGTCACTCAGGTATATAAGTTATCTTAAAAGAGCAATAAATAAGCTATCTAGATAAATTTTAGACCAACAAAAGGTATTTCATAGAGAAGTGGGGAAGGGGCTAGGAGAGACTGGGCCTTACTACCTGTTATTTCTTTGCATTTTCTGAGAACATTTACCATAGTAATGTAGATGTTTTTACACCATCTGAAAGAAGAAATTTCAACGAATAGAAAGCCCACCGGCTCTTTTAAGAAAACTGATATTTCGACGTGAAAATTTTCGATTGAAAATTAGGGTGGTTTTTTGGTATTAAGTCAAAATAAGGTGAAAATATAAATATTTTAAATCAAAAAAATTACAGTGTGTTTGGGACATAAAAAGGGACGTTTTCACCAAATTTCGTGAAGAAAAATATTTTTGTAAAAGATAAAAATAAAAAACCAAAAACTTGGTTATTTGAATTTTTCACATAAATTTTGAGATTATGTGAAAAAAGTGTTAATATAAAAGTTATAGATATTTTCATTACCTACAACTTTGCTATTTAACTTTTTTCCATAGGACTTGCAGTTTTGTCGGAAATCCAGATAAACCGTTCTTCGCCCTTAAAACTCACCCCCTACCTCTTTCCGACCTCAGATCGCCCGTAAATTATTTTTCCTTTCATTTTTGTTATTTTATCTTCCTTTTCCAATGGGTTTCATCCTATTATATTTTTTTTCCTTTTTTTACCATTTTCAAAGGGATCAACACTGGTCTACCATCAATCTTGCAGTATAACAATGTAAATAATAAATTGCGATACATTTGCGTGTTGTATATAAGTGGAACTAGTTATTAGTATCTTGTAGCAATTATAATGGAAAGTCGATAAAGTACCTTATAGTGAATGCATTTTATTCTTCTTAATTTTTAATAAAAGTAAGCGGTAGTACTTTATTATTGATCCCTGGAGTTGTCAGTTAAGAAAAAACAGATGCAACTTTTCAAAAAAAAATACCAAATAAAAACCAATTGTATATTCTCAATTTAAAGGCAGCTACACTTACGTTCTAGGCAACACTTAGATTACGAAACTTAATTTATTAAAAAATGCTTCCTAAAGAACTAAAATTAAGCAATGTCGCCAGTACTCGCTGGATGAGGAATGTGGAAGACTGTGATATGGTGACAATTTAGGAAGTATTACATCCACCAGTGACCTACGATTGGTTGACAACAGTTCCGATGAAGAAAGCATGAAAGAAACAAACTCACCTCAATCAACCAGGGTTTTAACGAATCATCGAGCAGCACGTCAAATCCGTAAAACTCAAAGCAGTTCCTCGCTGGTGGGGTGCCAGCTGCTTGGGCCAGCAGTGTAAGTGTTACAAGCGCCCTAATTTTCTGCCACACCAGCCATTCCACTGCACCCCACCGACCCATCAAAGCTCGGCGTACTTGCTTTAACGTCCATTTACAGCCTGTATTTAAGCAAATTATACTTAGCATTTCACATGTAGACACTTATAATTAAAATGTACTTATAGCGTTTCCGCAGATTTAATTGGGTTTTCTGTTTCTCATTAAGGACTTTTCAGTAGGTGTTATCACAAAATAACTTTGTTGTTAGGCGTTAAGGAGGTCATGTTCAAATTCGTATTCATCTACCTTTCATTATACAGGTTTATTTTGATACATTAATATTATGATAATTATGTACTATTAAAGTTATAGAAGTCTGAGCTAATTTTAAATTTAAAGGCGTTATGGCTTAATAATAAGAAACAAGAACTTATTAGATTATATAATACATATGTCATATAATATTTTCTTAAGTTCTCGCGACCTGTATACATAATAAAACTACGTTTTAACGGTTTTAAGTGCGGTAATTTTATTTGATTTTGGTTTTTCCGACGTTTCGGCCACTTGTCAGTGGCCGTGATCACGGAAGACAAAGATGTCAAGTGTCAACTAGTATTGTTAAAGTTTTATTTAGCCTACCGCCAACTTGTTAATTTTAATTATTTAATTTTAATGTTATTTATGTTTATTATTTACTCTATGGGAGCCTAATCTAATTTACTACCGCTTCGCAACATGTTATGGCTTGAAGAGAAGAAGCGGCGCAAGAAACTCTTCAGCAAGCATGCCTAGCTCTAATAATTTTATATAATATTAAAATGGGTGGAAGGAAAAATAAAAGTAATTATCAGTCAAGTTAGTTTCTGTCCCGTTGTACGCAGAAAGAGCTCACAGTGTCTTGAGGTCTGGCAGCTGGTTTTTGCTGGGTTTGAGTTTTAATAGTTTTAATGATTGGATCCCAAACAGGTGGTACTTGCCAACCATCTTCTCTATTGAAATTTGGGTGTTTTTTGATTTCAATAGCCTCACGCATCATTCTAGGTATGAAACGATTATCTTTCGCGAGGATTTGTGGGTTATCGAATCTGATGTAGTGGTTGGGTTTAACAATACTCGTTGACACTTGACATTTTTGTCTTCCGTGATCACGGCCACTAAAAAGTGGCCGAAACGTCGGAAAAACCAAAATCAAATAAAATTACCGCGCTTAAAACCGTTAAAACGTAGTTTTATTACATATGTCATATACGGAAAATATTTTTTGTATTTAATAAAATATTAAATTTTTTGTTTGTAATGAACTTATTTAATATACTCGTAGAACTAATTTAGAAATTAAACAACATTATAATTAAAACTATATCTACAGAATAATTTAAATCAATATGTAAAATTATCTAGTATAGGTATCCGTGCAGGGGCAAATCATGTATTGACGGAGTCCTGAACAACTGACCAAAATCAAAATGAACAAATTGACCAAAACGACCAAATTGAACAAAATGACCAAAATGACAAAATTGATCAAAATTACTTAAAAGATCAAAATGACTAAAAAAACCAAAATAATCAAAATGACAAATCACAAAAAAACCTATCCTACTTTCTGGGATAACCTTTACATAAATCTATTCCAAACCCTATCCTTTTATCCGGGATATAAAGTATCCCTTGTCCACCCTCGAAATTAAAATTAGATTTATATACCAAATTACTCACCGCTGCCAATTCTGTCTTTACATTCCGCATACCTCGGACCAGTTTTGTTTAGCGAGGAGTTCGTTAGATGGCGGTATGGATTGTGTATATCTGATAACGTATATTTATCGGTGCCTGTAATGTCGTAAGGTTAATTATTAATTTCATTTTTATAAGAAAAAGTAGATAATAAAGTTATGTTTTACGTGAACTACAGCTCATGGACTTAAACCCCGGCCGAGCCAGACTTACTTTACAGTATAAGGCTTATTAACGAGAAAATTAATGTCATTATGATAAAAGCGTGGAGTGCTTTGTTGTAACAATGGATATCTAGCACCCCATTACACATTAATTTTCTCGTTAAACATTTTATTCTTATATTAATAATTATTTTTTACTTTTTAGTTCGATTAACTATAAAAGCGACGTTTTTAGTTTTTTAAACAATACTTTATTTAAACTTGTAATCGAATTGAGTGAGTACCTCCTGCTTTTGGAAGTCGGTTAAAAAGGACATGATTCCTAATAACATCCCGTACAAAATATTAAAAACTTCATGCATTATGCTATGTCGCAATTGGGCACCAAATAAATACACCTTCGTTATAGTAGTTACAAAACTTAATTATGCGTCCTTGAAGTTTGTACAAGACATTGCGCAGAACACAATTTTAATGTTCACTCAGTGGCACGAAGCCCTCTGTGTACCAGTGTGATGCGCTCTCGCTCATCCGCTATCCAAACTCGCATAGCATCTCTCAGATTTAATAAATGTTAAAACTTGACAGGAGTTGCGCAAAAACACGGAGCTAACTTCTGTCGAGGCGCATTAAAGTTTTGCACGTACTACTGTATTTTAATTTCTAACATAAATCTTCACTAACCAAATCTAGCAAGCCCTTCAGCATACATATACGCTGTTAAAGGTCTATAGCCAGGAACACACACGTACAGTCGGAGATCGAATTTGTAGCCGGCAATGAGAAGAGGTCTTTCAATATATCGCTGCACCACCGCCGCCGTGCCACAACTCATCTCACATACACTCTGTAAAACGGATACATTTTTCGACACCAAAGTTGGGTATTTCATCATAATCATATAAAACGTCACAACCTCTTTGATTTTGTACAACCGTACAATTAATACCGAATAATTAATGAGATATTTCTATGTCCGTCGTACAACCGTACTGCGTTGTGATGACATAGAAATATCTCATTAATTATTGTTTTAACAGTGATAAAAAAGATTTCTCTGATGAAATTTCGAAAGTAAGATATTAAGAAATGTAAGTTATTTAAAAGCATTCTTTTGTACTTATCGTTTTAAAATTTATTATAATGCAAGTTTTTACACTTAGAATTTAGAGATATTCACATATTGTGTACTCTTGACATTTTTCCAACTGTCAGTCATTATTTACCAGCCGGTGTTCCTCAGGATACCTTAATTAACTCTACTTTTGATCAATTAATTTCACTCTAAGATATTGCCTGCTTGAAGATACCGCAAATGATGTTTCTAATATTATTGATAGTGTAAATGACAAGTGACAGTCATCGGTATCCGTAAAAGTGCTGTAGTATATTTATCGAAAGTTGATTTTGACACCACTGGAGTAAAAGTGTTACTAATTTGTGCACAGATATCGATAGTAACTTATCTTGTTGGTTTCCCAACCAACCAACTTGGTTGGTTCGTCTCATACTTTCGAATTGAGTCGAAGTTATAGATATGAACTCACCCGAAACAAGAATATTCCTCTGCCTTGACTTTGAGCTACAGGCTTGTGTATCCACACTACGCTAGAGCCAGTCACACTTTCATCACGCCGCAGTCGGGAGCATTCAGACACCAATTTTGCATATTCGAGAGGAAGGTGGTAACACGGTGGGCTGGAAACGGTATAAAAAATTTTTTATTGTAAAAGTATGGTAGACAGGCCAATAACCCGCCTGATGGAAAGTCACCTACGCACACAAGTTATCATCACCTATGGACATTTGCAACATCAGAGGTGCTATATACATTAACTTCCAAAATATCCTAAAATCATAGAGTGAGTCATTGGAACGCTCCGATAAGCCTAGAAAGTTTCGTGTGTGAAAAGAAACACACAGGCAGATATGCCTGTACGGTTTTGGTACATGTATATGGCGGGTACTAAAACCTCAATGGATGAGATTGGCGATAAGAATTTGCTTACGAACACCCATGTATATCGTAAGCAGGGTATGGCAGTCATTTCTGCGCGTAAAATTTCGTACTACCGAAATTTGCCAGTATCACGCTACAATGTTATTTTATACGACTTATAATATTAGGTAATCTTAATTAATGTAACCCAGTTATTTGTAATGAAAACTATCATTGAGTCGAAAAATAATACTTGTGGAAAATTGAAAATTGGTTAAGTGCTTATTAGTCCGCACACAACGAAGGGTTCGTGGAGGTGATAACGTCTCATGTTTTTGTTAATTGGTTACGAAACCATTTAGTCAACAATACCGTATCGCTCAAAAGCTGCTCAACGTTTTGATAAAGAAAATGACTGTGCATGTATAGATAAAGGGATAGCCAGTCATGGCGATTACATAAGGGTAACGCTTTACGGAACCTTAAATGTAATGTAAATTAGAAAAAAGAACGCAAATTTATGTATATTACCTTATTTAATTGAATTTTTTATTTTAAATTAATAATAATATAAAATAATACTAAAAATTAATTATAAATATATTAATACAGGGTATATAACACCTCGCTGAAGGAAGCGTGGCCAGAAGGCTGACTACGATGCCACGTTGTATGGTAGTGCTAATTTTCTGGGCGAAATACGAACCGGCCATCTGATCACTTTATTTTAAAATTAGAGTTTCCTTGTTGTAACAACCAAGGATATTTCAATTATGTTTTCACAAATAAATTTATGTGCAATAAATTATAATTATGATAATCGTTTCTATTCCAATCCTTTCCTGACAAAAACAAATCGTTCGGTGGCCGTGGTTTCAGCAATGAATAATATTGCTACCCTAAATAAAACAACGGCATTGATTCCTTTTTCTTGGTGCAATCGTCACGCGATCTCCGGTACCACTTCGTTCGTAATTACCTGGTCTACTTTAATATTCAAAACAATAAAGTAATCTAACCATAAACTTTCACCTTAGGAATGTTACTACAACCTTTGGGAGGAAAACTTTCTGAAGGTGCAGATATAATGTTCAGTCTTTGAATAGTTTTCGGTGTAATGCAGTGTAATCACAATATTAAATCTGCCAAGTGCTTGTTAGACTGTGCACAATGAAATAATGGCGTTACGTAGTCTTCAGCTTTACGCCGAACGCTACGTAATTTTTAATTCTTAGAAATGTTAAACTTAATATTTCACGAGACCTCTCAACACGTCTAATTGAGGTCTCGCGTATTCAAAAAGCTAGCTTGCACCTAGAGCAACGGTTTAGCGTTGCCATCCAACGTGGAAATGCGGCCAGCAATTTGGGCACGCTCCCCGATGACAGCGACCTGGCGTCTATTTTTTACTTAGAGATTGTTATTCTGCCAGTTTAGTTATATTTATATTATAGTTTAATTTTAGTTTATATTAATTTATATTTCAAATTGAAATATCTTTATGAGTATAAAACATGGTGACGGCGTAGATAATATTGAGATGAACAATGTACAGCTTGTTTTACCCTATGGGAGTTTTATTTAAAATACCCGAATTAACCATGAAAGCAAAACATTAAAATCGAGTTGTTGCTGTCGTTGCCATGACCAAGTATAAGTGAGTGAATTGCAACAATGACGCCGAAAAAATGCGGTTGGAGCGTCATTTCCTAGGCCGCATTCGTCTATGCCTCTGTAAGATTTTTTTTTGTTGCCTGAAGTAAGCGATGATGCAGTCAGACCACCGGATGGAAAGCGGTTACCGTCGCTTATAGACGTTTGCAACACCAGGTTTGTCGCTAACGCGATACCGACATCTAAGAAATTTTATAATGTCCATCTTAAAAAACCCATTGGTACTAGATGAATGGTAGGCATATCTTTTTCTACATATATCCGTGACAACAAATATGCAAAATTTCATGACAATCTATCTAATTATGGCATGAAAGCGTCACAAACAAACTCAATTAATATACGTATATGGTATCATTATTGTCTTAAACATTTATATTACAAACATAATATTATATGTATGAACTATGTAACAATAAAAATTAGATAGCAAGACGAGATTTGCCAGTAAAAAGTAACTCAAGAGACCGAGATTATTTAGTCAAAATAGATTCACGTTTCAACATAACTCGAACTTAATTAGCGGCTTCTGCAATTACATGATTAAGTTTTTGTGCGCTTAGCTCACTGAAAGAAGTTCCGGCTTTAACTCCCAGCATACCAAATTTCTTAGACGAATTTTCCATTTATTATTATGGTCTGGGATGTCTGATCTGAGTTCTCTTTTTTTAAAATAAACCAACTACGTAGTTATTTTAAAACAAGTCTTTATTTTGATCGTTTCATATCGGTTGCTTTTCAGTGTACCTTGCTATAAAATTATTGAATGCAAGGTAGAATAATGGCGTGAGACACGCAACGAAATGCGTAGATTCATTCAAATAATCGGTGACGTGGGCGATTGTCTTGTGTGCTTTGGGGTACTAGCAACTTGCAACAAAAATGATTATTATGTCAGGGTTAGTTAGAAACCTGATCTGCAAAGGAGACGGATATGCCATCACACATTCTTGGACCCAAATGTTTAAAAGTTAGTATGATTTTCAACCGACATCCAAAAAGCGGAGGTATCAATTTGATTGTATTTTTTTATGTATATTATGCGATTTCTCCGTCAATTGTAGACCGTTATTCAATTATTTTATTTATTCCAAAAAACATACACTCCTGAGGTGTATGAGGTGGTCTCATTGTCACTAAATCGGATCTGAAGAATGGATCTCAGGGAAATCGAGAGTAACAACCCTCGTTGAGGAGCGCCTACACTCATCGAAAGGCAAACTTGTATAAACATGCCAGTGGTACAAGTTCAACAGGCACTTAATATATTATTTCTAAAGCTATTAAAATATTTGTGTAATAAGTCGGTTTCGTTTTTGTTAACAAAAATATTACTTTTTATTATGTTGATATTTTTTTAATAGTTTATTTCGTTAGTTTTATTCAATTAATTAATCGTGCGGTGTAAGTGTTTTCATATTATTAATTGTTCAAATTCATTCACATAAATCAATTGTGGCAATCGGTAAATTATTTTATTTGTGACTTTATTTTTAAGATTTCATTTCTTCCAGATATAATTTCGGTTGTTGTTTTAAAAAACATAACGCTTTTTTAAGTCATACCTCAACTTATTACATATGTTTGGCCTAAAAGTACCTTCATATTTTGTTGAAATGTACAAAATGCCGCCTTTTATAAGTTTTTGTATAATTTGTAATTTTATGTCGCTTAAGCGTTGGTAACACCGCTTTCCTTTTTTGACCTCTCGTTTTCATATAAAATGCTTTGCAGTTGTAAAATATAATTAATCTAATGAAAGTAAGTTATTTAATTGTGCCACCTTGTTTCATTAAAACTCTGTTTCGAAGGTACCAGTTTACGGTGCGCGTACAAGCTTGCACACATAAAGAAATCACGAACACAACCATCAAACTACCACTACGTCGAAAATTGCCCGTATTTGACCTTCACTAAAACCAAAGAAAAATATCCTCAAACAGTAATTTAGCTTTAATTAAGAGGCTAACTGGGCGTGACAACTTCGCATGCTTGGAGGTTTGCGGTAAAGACATATCTCCAATACGAAGATTCGTGGGATTATGTGGAAGGCAACAGCGTCTCAGTCCACATCAAGCGTGACACAAAGGAAAGGTCTAAAATCATACTGTTGACTCTAGTGAACTATATAGTTCGTTTCCGAAATTTACCATGAATTGAACCCGAAGCCTCTGTCCAGCGAGTTCGGTCGACTAAGACTTAGCCCGCTCAACCACAGAGGCCGTCTGTAAAAAAACGACAACAATGAACAATTATTGGATTTATTATGACAAAACGCCTCTAATTGACAATATCAAGATTACCAACAACAAAGTTTTGAAAGTGGCTAGATGTGGTAAGGTAAATCTAAATACAATACAACCAAACAGCATTACAAGCACAATACAGATAAAAGATGTTCGATATATACCAGAATTAACTACAAATGTACTATCTGTAACAGCCCATAAATGTCCCACTGCTGGGATCGGGCCTCCCATTATAGGGGAAACGTACAGTAGGTATACCCGCCACGATTGTCCAAGGCGGCTTGGCAGGTTTGACACATCGGTTATCTCGATGTGCAGGTTGCATCACGATGTTTTCCTTCACCGTTGTTAGCACGTGGTAATTATAACAATATGCACATTAGATCAGAAATCTGACTAAGTGATGCATGCGTTCCGGCCAGGATCGAACCCACGCCCTCTGAGTTAGGGACGCTTGCGCTAGCCATTACGCTACCACGACTTGAATATTTACCTAATGAAGTTTAATTGTATGTAACACCATGAATACTACATCCAATGAAACGTTTAGACCTAAATCAATAAGTTTCATTGCATGTAGCATTCATGGTGCGCGTCGCTTCATTATGGATCAACAAAAATTATTGCGACATTAACAAACGATAATCGTTACTAACAATTGATATAAAAATGTACCTGAAACAGTTTAAAAAATTATACCGAGCAGCGTTTTACGATGGTACTAAATCAATATTTATTAATTCCTTTTGTAAACAACTGATGTACTCCCCTTCCATTGATAATTTCCATCAGGATGAATTTAATAATTTGCAACCGTAACGGTTTAGAAGCACGATGCTCTCTCGCGTGTCTCAAAATTATTCATGTCTCATCGCATCGTTTTAAATTTGTAAAAAAGATTATCATTATTGACATGATGATAAATGTTTATTATTTTCATTTCTGCATGTTCAGCTTCTACTTAATTACTTATTAAAATGTAATTTTATTTAAATAATAATAAGCGTCTATTCATGAAAATGATTTAATCTATAGACAGTTACCTGTAAAAGGCAAATAGAATACCTGTTGGTGATTGTATTTAGGTATATATATGTATATGTAGATTATTTAATTATAATGTGAAAAATGTCCTAAACGTCGGAATAAAAATCACATAAAATACTGCGTTTAAAACTATTAAGGGTCGATTCGACCAAACACAAAGTTACACCAGTATACGAATTACTAGTGTCCAGCATGGACAGAGCAGCGCCGAGACCTCGTCGCCGTTACCGGATCTGACCTTTCGCTCCCGGCCGTGGTACGCACCATGGTCGGGAGCACCACCGGATGGAACGCCGTCTCCTCCTTCTGCGAGCGCGTTATGCTTGCGAAGGAGGAGGCGGAGCGGGAGCGTGAACGCACATCACTGTTCCGCTCCCGCCAAAGGAGGACGCGTCGGCACCGGAGGGCCAGCCAGGACCTTCAGCCACCGTAAGCGGGCGGCGCGGGTGGGGCCTCTTGGGGTATAGAGGTTCTCACTCACCTGCACATGCCGTCGAGATGGGGGCGCGGCGTGTTCCGCGCGCGCTCACCTCTCCTCCCGTGGGGCGAGTTACAGACCGTCCCACGCCTTGAGAGCTCGAAGATGCTGGGGGACAAAAGTAGTCCCCCGGCAGTGGAAGTGGCCTCGGGAGGCCCACGCCTGCCAGGGCTGCGGAGAGGCTAGGTCATATACCCGTAGCCCTGGCATAAGGCGAAGGACGGAACACCCAGGGGTTTTAGTGGGTATCCCTAACCGGGGAGTGGCAATAGCATGGCACCAGTTTTGATTGGGCATGCTAGTGCCACCCCCGATCTGGCGAATCCCACACTAGGTCGCGAATTATCCCCCCAAGGTTCTGCCCTTGTCGCGGCTTAGTCCTCAAACGGATTTCCCCTGGTAAAAAAAAAAAAAAGTATACGAATTACTGGAATAATTTTACTCTTTGTATTTACTCTTGGATAACATCGATTCCATTTTTCCGTGCAATTCTAGGAATAAATAATATGTCGTATTGTTAATCTATTTCAATGAATGAATAAAGAACGAATTGATAAACCTATTAAAATTCATGATATAATACTTTCTCCCAGTTTACGCGGTTAGTGACAATCTAATTTCTCAAGATAATAGTAGTGTCAAAGTGAAAAATAAAATACCACTTCGTTTAGAAAGTGCGTGAAATAAACTTGTGGTTATGATTGACTGCATTTATCGTTTTAAAATAAACATTTATACCTAGTCTTGCCATGAATATTGTAACAAAGATTTTTTTTCTATTGCAAATAACATCTATAAGTTTTACAGTATGTTAGTTTAATACATAAATATAAAACAATTTAAAATATAAAAAGCTTATTCGAAGCGGTCTCCATTCGCTGCAATAGAGGCCTTTAAACGTTGAAGCCAGTTATCAATAGAAGCACGCACTCTTTCCATCAGAAAATTCTTCACTGCCAATCGTATGGATTGTTTTGAAGACTCCAAATTATCATGGCGTTTAAAGCAAGCCGTAGTCTCTAAAACTGACCATAAATCAAATCCAGCGGATTAAGATCGGGACTAGACGACAGCCACTCTTCAGCTCTGATGAAGTCCAAAACGTTCGTTTCCAACCAAGACTGCATGGACCGAGCTTTATGACCCGGCGTCGAGTTTTGCTGGAAGGACTATTCTTGGTTATTAAACATGGTGTTGTTAAGGGGCTTAACTACCTTCTCAAGAATGGTATCTTGATACATTTGTGCCGATGTTTTGATACCTTTTTCACAAAAATATGGTTCAGTCACTCCTTCATAGCTAACACCCCACCAAACCATCACTGAAGACGGGTAATGCCCACGTTGCATTCTGTCGACTAATTGAAAAGCTTCCTTAGAGGTTTAAGCACAAATACGGTCATTTTGTTTGTTAAAATGTTGCTCAATTAAAAAAAAAAATGATCCGTAAACAAAATTTTTCTGTGACCTCCCTTTGCGTACCGCTTCAGTAGTTGTTTCGATTTTACCACCCTATTTTTTTTTTTAAATTATGAGTTAAGAAATGATCAATGCGTCTCTTATAGGCTGCAAGTCCTAAGTCATGTTTTAAAATACGCGACATGGTTATAAGTGATATCTTCATCTCCTGAGATAAAATCTTTTGCTTTCGGATAGGATTTCTTCGAATTCTTTCCCTTACTGCTTTGACTACCTTTTTCGTACGAACACTACGTGGACGGCCAGATCTTTTTCTGTCACAAACAAAGGAGGTTTTATTGTACCTATTAATAGCCCGGTACACAAACATTTGACTAATACCAAGCGTATGGAGAGTTTTAAAAATTGCATTTGGCTCCATACCTACTTTGTGTAATGCAATCACAGCGATTCGGTTCTCTTTATCGCCCTTGATTTTAAAATCGCAAAATGTTGTACAATGTATTGGCGCCAAAATGAGAAAACACAATGAACAATCATATAAAAATGACATATTCCAAATTCAAATGTAATATTTTGTTTCTTTTTCATTGTAACAGTATTTATGGCCAAACTAAGTATTTAAAGTGTGTGACGTAAAAATTATTTCTTTCCCTAATCCATCTTGGTTGCCTTGACAAATATTCATAATCACTATCGGAATTTTCGAACATGGTTCTCGAGCGTTCCATTATTTTGTTGGCATGCAGAAATACGAAACCTTAGAAAATATCTATCTATAATTTATGTGATAGGTTTACCACATGTCTCATATACACACCATCATACGTGGTTAATCCATGTTGTCCATAGACCTTGTAAAATTTTGGATAGGATTTCTAGATTTTAAAATTAGTTTGACCGGTCGCGATGCCCGTATTTCAATCAATAGATTGTTTTTTTTTATTGCAGGAGATCAGCAGACAGGCAGACGTCCCACTTAATGGAAAGCGGTTACCATCGCCTATGGACATTTGCAACACGAAAGTTGCTACAAATGCGCTGCTGCTCTCTTAAGGGAGACTGGAACCTGGTCACTAATGCCGGAATACAACTCAAGGTTGTTATGGCGACATACTTTAGACCAGGGGTGGTAGCCATCCAGTCGGGCAAATGCCCTACCACCTAGCGATTTACTATTATTATTTATTCTTAGATTATAATAATTTACTCTTGCTTGGTCGAATCGACTCTAAAAACGTAGTATTATTACATAATGTTTAAGTTTATTATTGTGTCAATTTGGCTTTATAAAATGAAATTAGGTTTTTCAATCACGTGAAAAATGAGTTAATTATTCTATGCTTGTTATTTTAAAATAATAACAATGTAAAATTTTCGCACGCTAAAAGTAAAACAATACAATGGCGGTTTTTACAGCATCCTTTAATATGAAATTCATTATAATATAATCATCAAGATAATGATAATCATCAATATAATCATTTAAGAACGTTAAAATGTAACTATGCCATTATAGCATAGTAATTACATTTTAATTTTAATTTAATGTATAAATCCTTAAATTATTTCAAGGCAATGCGGATGAAGACTAATTAGTAAATAGTTTATACATATATATGTTCTTACTAGCATTTACCTTGACTTCGACCGCGTTGGGCGAATAACAAACTCCAAAGTCAGTACAGTCTTGAAATTTCGAATGCTTCCTAACATGATAAAACTTACATTTTTACTTCTCTACCAGAGTTTTCCTCGCGGCGTAGACGCGGTTCAAACCCCACTGTCTGACCCTTGTTTATTTAGCCAGCAAGCTTCCATACAGGTTACATTACTACGTGTACTCCATTAATTAACTAATTCGTAACTCCATTAATTCTTTGATAAGTAATTCTGAAACATACTACTGTATAAATTGAATAACAGATATAAAGAAAAACAATTTTTAGCTGGACGCGTTGCTGGGGAGTTCCTTGCCGTTTCTCCTTTACAGCAATAAATAGCACGTTGCGAAGAAGGGTACATAGAATAGGAAGTAAATTTAAATTTTAACCTATATATATGACCTTTTTTTTTATTGCAGGAGTTCAGCAGACAGGCAGACGGCCCACTGGATGGAAAGCAGTTACCATACGCCTATGGACATTTGCAACACCAAAGGTGCTACAAATGCGCTACTGCTCTCTTAAGTGAGTCTAGAACCTGGTCACTAATGCCGGAACACAACTCAAAGTTGTTATGGCGGCATGCTCTAGATCTTCAAAAAGTGTGCTCCAGTGGAAATTATTATAAATGAAACTTTTGAATTTCAAATAAATTTGTCCCTAGACAGGCTTCGGCGACTCGTTTGCAAAATAGTTTTTGTTCTAAACATTTAGTCAGGTTTTTTTAATATATAAACTTTCTGAGAAAAATTGACTAACTGGTGATGAGAACCGTTTAAAAATTCGTTTCGTGGTTTAGAGAAGTTATATAGACAGACGAATAGAGAAACAGACGCGGAAAGAGATTTTATTTTACACTACGTAAAACGAAAATTTGTACCGTGGTCATAATGCATCCAATTATTTCTAATAATAAATCCCTTAATTGAATATTGAATAATGCTTATGTTATTTAGTCTTATCCTCGATCAACTCCAATTTTCAACGTCTTCAAAAACTATGAAACAATCCGTCTGAAAATCTATGAACCAGTGTAGTAAACAGTGGGCATCTATGTAGCCTCACTACTATTTGGTATAATAATTTCCACAAAGGATAGTACTATAAATAAGGATTGCCAGTAAATAAAGTAATCGTGTAAATTATAATCGGGTTGCACCTATAGTGTCACCTGGATACCCACTACATTACACTTACAAAACCTAGACGATCTAGACTCCGAAGAACACCGGGAGTATACAGGCGGAAAAAAGTAAATCCAAAGGTGGCCTGGAAAAGATTGCTTTAAGCAATAAGGCCGCCCATTGCACTACCTTATAATCTTAAGACAAGGAAATGTATTACTATTTTATGTTGGTGTACTATAAAAAATATTTTTTTGTAAATATCTAACTCGTAATACGCGTTTAACGTAACCCCCTTTATATTATTTATAGTCATAAAATCTCATTAAAAATCATCATTCACATTTCATAATTTTTTCATAGTTTACCATCCATTATACTGTGCCATAATAGATCACAAGAGTTCCCCTTGTTGGCAATAAACAGTTCAATTGCATGTAAAAGCTAATTAGCAGCAATTAGGCAGGGCCGCCTTAACCATATAGAGTGCCGGAGGGCGAAAATCAGCTTCCAACCCCCTCTTTGTAGTTAAAGAATAAAATTAGTAAAACTTTACAGTTATTCAATTTTGACGGCCTCTGTGGTTGAGCGGGATAAGCCTTTGTCGGCGTACCCCACTGCAACACAGAGGTTCCGGGTTCGATTCTTGGTATAGTAAATTTCGGAAACGTATTTTCTCCGTTATTTACTATGGTCTGGGTGTCTGGGATCGACCCCAGAGTAATCCGTTGTATATTACACATAACACAAGCGTAACTTGCTTAATTTGGGGATATACAATGTGTGTGTTTGTCTGCCGATTATTATTATTATTATTATAAATTCATAAATTCAAATTGAATTTAAATAGGTGTTTCATTGTGTTTTCAGTTGGTTAATTTTCAAAACTAATAGATGTTAGGTACATTTCAAAACTAGCAAATTGTTGGCGTATGTGGGTACACCTATAGGGTTATCGCCTTGCGCCCCTTAACTCCCTGCGCCCGGATGCGACGCACCGCTTGCAACCCCCAGTTAAGACAGCCCTGCAAGTAGGCATGGTTAAGGATTACCATAATAATTCTATATCATAAAACATTAACGTGTTCTTATTTGCTGGCCTGTGGAACTGTCCAGAAATTTAGTTTGATGTATTGTATTATAATTATAATGAGGAAACCTGCACATGGAGATAAACAGTGTATGTTACGCGCTGAATAAGTATGGTGGGTACATAGGCCGTTTCTCTGAAGTCCGTGAAGTCATGTCCGTGTGGGACTTTAGTGGCTGACATTATAGACGGTTATATGTTATTAAATAATTACCTAAAGTCGTAAATAGGTCCATAAATTCTCCTCATACACCTCAGGAGCCGTGACAAATTGTCCTTACGACATATCGACCCGCCCTTGGGTATGTGATTCATGAACTGAAATCAAAGTATTAAACTCTCGTTACGGGAACTCCATTTTTAAATAATTATTTGACGTAGAGACATAAGCAATAAAGACATGCTATTATATATACAGAGCGTATTTAATATTTGGATAATTACTAGCATAATTTACTTCTACTATCAGCTGCATAAAAGTTTAGTGAGACTTGTAGTAGTATATTAATTTATATTTAGGCAGGTTCAACGCAAATAAATGATTGATTAGTTGATAACTAACTAATTTTAACTAATCTAAATTTTACAGTACTTTGACTATTAATTATTGAGACGACCAAGGTTTCAGTTTTAATTTAACTTTACTTTTCTTGTTTTTAGTGAAATAAAAATTCTATATCTATAAATAATTAAAATAATGAAAAAAAAAGTTTAGGTATCTTACTATCTAGTACATAAAAATAAATATTAAACCACGGCACATAGCCTCTCTAATCGTAAAGATGTGAGGATAAAAACTTCAAACCAAATTGTTTAGAATGTAACGACAGAGAGTAGCAGTGATACATCACTATTTTGCATTAAAACTAATGACAACCGTAACGTTGATCTTACTTTATAAAAGACGTGGTATTTTGATAAATAATGAGACCTGCCAATCTCCAAGTGTTTTACAACAGGCTGCTGAGAACGCACTCGATCGCCACCAGAGATTCCATCTATCCTCGCCACCAGTACAGCCCTGGTACATACGCCAGCCACGCTCACTGCAAACCTGCGCATGGAAAAATAGTGTTACTAAATAAAGTAAAGAAATAAGACAAGACCTTTTCAGTTCATGCACAGTGAAGGGTTATACAGTGGCGACAAAAGTTAATATCTTTTTCCGTTAAGCCACTATTAATCGTATTTGTTACTCATAGCGCCATCTACTCGCTTTATATTAGTGGCTGCATCTATTTATTTATTTAATTTGTTTGAGAAACATACAATAATTAATATTCTTAAATATAAAACACAATTTAGTTTTTGTTAATTTATGTTAGTTAGACTTAGTTAATTTATAGTATTTAATTATACCATTATAAATCAGATATTAATTAAAATAATTAAACGGAACAATTAAAATTGACATAATGATTAAGAAAACATATAATATACTCATTCAAGACCTGTTTAAGGGAAATAACACATGCATGTATGCATACGTAATTTCCTAGAAACGTTTCAAGTCTTTCTTCTTCTGTCTTCAAACTTTCTTTGTTTAAATATTGTAGGAATTATCTTCTTGGGACCAGACTAGGGATAGTCTGCTATTAGAATAGTGTCATAATGGTTGAATACTGATATCATAATCGTACTATAATGGTTACTTTTTTATATAAAACTTAAAATTAAGTACACTGTTAACACATACAATATGCCTCCTTTGAAACCGCAATGTTTCCTGCAATAAACGCAGAAGGAGGAGACGGCATTCTATCCGGGTTTGCTCCCGACCATGGTGCGAACAACCTCTGGGAGCGAGGTGTCTAGTCCGGTAAAGGCGACGAAGTCTCGGCGCTGCTCTGTCCAGGCTGCACACTCCTGGAGTGTGTACAGTGCCGTATCCTCTCCCGTCCCGTCCCCTGTGTCACAGTGATAGCCCCTGACGTGGGCTCGCGGCCAAGGCGACACAGGTACTTCCCAGAGCTGCCGTGCCCCGAGAAGACCCGTATCAGCCTGAACGTCAAGGTGCCATGACGTCTGTCTAACCATTCACGCAGGACGGGCCTCACGGCCTCAATGGTGGCGGGGTCCGCACTGGAGTGTCTAAGGCGTTCTTCCCACACCCCCAATGCGACCTGGCGGAGTTACGATCGGCATGCCTCAATCTCGCGAGGCGCCGTTCTTGTGGCCCTCGCCAGGGCCTCTTTGCGCCACTGGTATAACGACGCGAAGACCCTGGCTTCCAAGGGGGGATCTGGTGAGAAGCGAGGCCGCTTCGAAAGACATCGTACTATATCCCCTCATGCAGTAGACCTTTTTTTTAGCCAGGGGAAATCCGTTTGAGGACTAAACCGCGACAAGGGCAGAAACTTGGGGGGATAATTCGCGACCTATTGTGGGATTCGCCAGGTTGGGGGTAGCACTAGCATGCCCAGTCAGAACTGGTGCCATGCTACTGCCACTCCCCGGTTAGGGATACCCACTAAAACCCCTGGGTGTTCAGTCCTTCGCCTTATGCCAGGGCTACGGGTATATGACCTAGCCTCTCCGTAGCCCTGGCAGGCGTGGGCCTCGCGAGGCCTCTTCCACTGCCGGGGGACTACTTTATTCCCCGGCATCATCATGCTCTTTAGGCGTGGGGCGGTCTGTAACTCGCCCCACAGGAGGAGAGGGGAGCGCGCGCTGAACACTCGCGCCCCATGGTGACAGAAGACGTTGAAGGATAACACAAACACACTTTAAGATAGAAAAAATCCTCGGTAGTATATTAATATGTTGCCACAATATTCTACTGTATGCGCTAGATGTCGCGGGTTTAGGTTCTGCATAATTTTATGTATATAACATCAGTGGCAACCAACCATATTTAGTTCTGATACCCTGTTTAAATATGAAGTTTGAGAAACCCTTTTAAAATGTTTTTTAAGAACTAGCGAATAAAAAACTAGATAGATAAAAAAAATAGATTGTTCACCAAAATAACAGACACAATACATTAATTACAGTATTTTTAGCCAGAACAATGGCGGCCTTATCTAAGAGCGATCTCTTCCAGGCAGGCAAAAAGTAGTTCTTGAAGCTACCAAAATAAATAACTAACGCGCGGAATAGAAACACAGGGTTCAAGCGTTTTATTTATAACGTGCTTTCTGTCTGAATTAGCCTATAAGTACCTAATGCTACCTAATGCCCATAGATCATCATAACCTTTCGTAATTATTGCTTAGTAATAGAATTTTGTTCTAACTTTTGAATTATAAAGTGGAATATTCTAAAAAAAATATTTGGAGAGCTTAAACATTACTTACAATACAAAATATTGTGAAGAAGATATAAGTATATTGAGTAGTTTTTGAGGTATGGGATACTTTTTTAAATTTAACGATTTTTATGGTCTCGTAGTGAAATGACGAAAATTATGAACTACTGACACCTCTACGAAATATATAGTATAGTATAAGGCTTTGTTAACCTCTTGGAAAACTGTCAATCAAATTGTGTGTAACCTGCAGTTCGTTTCATTAGTCTTGTTCAAAACGCTTAAATTGCTCCTTCAGCCATTTCACATAACATAATGACGTCATGATTTTCAATCACGCAAGGCTCACTCACAACGACCCCGTCTGAAGAGTTAGGTTGAAATGGACGTGGACCACAGAACACTAATACTTTTTGTCAAGACATTGACAAAGGCGCGATTTTCAAGCCAACCATAACCAAAGACATTTGTGTATCTTGTTAATGACAACAACGCTCTATAATCCATTCCATTTTCGTGTACGATTGTAACGTTCGCGAGCAAGTGGAATGGGAAAAACAATCGTGAGCAAGATTGTTTTGATTGCAGAATGGAACACACCCCTGATAGAAGTTGTAAGTGCAGGAAGCTATAAAGATATCGATGGCTCCTGCGTACACTATCGTAAGTCCAAAAACACGATTTTACAGGAGAGCGATTTAAAGATAGTTTTGAGTACTATTCAGCTAATTTTAGAGACACAATTCTAGTTTTTTCTCCATATATATATAAAGTTAGATATTTTCTAATGATTTAAAATTAAACTGTGAATTAATAGACATTTTGGAGATATTGCTGTTACAATTTTGTACGGCGTCAGTACACAGACTTCAAAAGTCGTAACTGAAACATACAATTATTTACATCGTGTTTTAGTGAATCAAAAATATCGTATGAGCTATATACTCCATTATACTTGGGAAAAGGTTACTTATTTTTGCTCGTATGTAAAACATACTATATTTTTGGTTGTACTGCTTATAAATATAATTATAGTATGTTTGTACAAAACCAAATAAAAAAGTCATTCCTTAATATTTTCTTAAGTTTTCGCGACTTGTATACATAATAAAACTACGTTTTAAGCGCGGTAATTTTATTTGATTTTGGGTTTTCCGACGTTTCGGCCACTTTTCAGTGGCCGTGATCACGGAAGACAAAGATGTCAAGTCGAAACGTCGGAAAAACCAAAATCAAATAAAATTACCGCGCTTAAAACCGTTAAAATGTAGTTTTATTAAGTCATTCCTTGTTATTAATGTATATTTTTTATAGACAGACTGACGGCCCAACCGTTATGGAAAGTAGTTACCATTGCCTATGAAAATTTGCAACACTCAAGGTGCTACCAATGTGTTGCCGGATTCGTAGAAGGGACTGGAGCCTGGCCACTAAAGGCGAAACACAACTCAAGGTTGTTATGGCGGCATACTCTAAACCGGGGGTGGTAGCCATAAATGCCCGAAAAGGCTTTTTTACTTTTTATTTTACCTCCCTCCCATTTTGATACTATATAAAATTGTTAATATGTAAAAAAAAACTCGTGGTAGAGTAATGGCTAGAGCACGCGTCCCCATCTCAAGGGCGCGGGTTCGATCCTGGCCGGAACGCAAGTACCACTAGTCAGCTACTTCATCTAATGTGCATATTGTTATAATTACCACGTGCTAACAACGGTGAAGAAAAACATCGTGATGCAACCTGCACATCGAGATAACCGATGTGTCAAGCGTGGCGGGTATACTGTCCGTTCCCCCTATAATGGAAGGCCCGAGCCCACCAGTGGGACATTTATGGGCTGATACTATATAAATATATAAATATTATATAAAATTATCAATGCTAGGCGTGTTACTGAAGAGTTTCTTGTGTCGTTTCTTCTCTTTAAGCCACAACATGTTGCGAAGCGGCGGTAAATTAGATTAAGCTCACTTAGAGTAAATAATAACCATAAACAATATTAAAACTAAATAATCAAAATGAACAGTTGGCGGTAGGCTAAAGAAAACTTTAACAATATTCATCGACAATTGACATCTTTGCCTTCCGTGATCGAGGCTACTGAAAAGTGGCCAAAACGTCTGATTAATAAAAATCAATTAAATTATCAGACTTAAAGTCGTTAAACGTAGTTTTATTATGTTTAATAGTCGCGAAAACTTGAGAAACTATAATAATATGTAGTTAATTCGTAGTACTAATTTTTGGCACATCTTTCAATTAAGGCGTCAAGACCATCGCCTTCTTACTGGGTCTGGTCTTTCTTTAAATGTTTGACGGTGACATTGTATTTCTGTGACAATATCAAATAGACAGCAAACACAATTAGGTTCCTGTTTTGACTTGTACAGTTGTTTGACTAAAACCTAAATACGATAGCACGTGCTTTCACTCCACTAAATACAACATTTTTCAGACAAGACTAGACACCTTGTTGGCACTTCTTTTGCTTTCAGCTTCGTGCCACATGTATGAAGAGGCTATTTTTTTTTGGAAAGCTATGAGTAGTGTAATTTTCTTGTTCAGTTTCTTTGTGGGATTTAGTGTTCGTGTATTCATGACATGTATCACACTGGTCTTTCATTGGTTTGAAAAAGCTTATCTTAAAGTTATGATAGGCAACAGTTTTTGTATTGACGCTCTGTTTCAGCTTTACCTCAATACATTTATTTTTATATATAGGATCAAACCATTCATTGTACATAATAAATAGCTTATTAAAGTTTAAATCACTATCTAGGTATAATCTGATCGTATATTTTCTAACATAATGAACTTTTCTGGTTGTAAGCATTTAATATGGTCACATACACTTTTCTTACTTCTTTTGCTTACCTACCTTGAACGTCAGTGCCTGATAAGGGGTCAGTTTTCTGAATGGTTCTTCACAAACTGCTCGCTAATCAACAACGTTGATAAAAATTGCTTCTTGCATACGGTCAGTTAATTTCCTTTTGCGTTTTCAGTACAACATCAATACAAGCTCGTCTCTTGAGATTTTGGCTTACTAGATTGGCTATATAAACCCATTGTTTATAATGATCGCTTAGTTTCCAGAAATCATTAAAAATGTTTTTTTTTTCTGTGGTTGTTTGACATCTTTTCGATACAGTTTATGCGCCATTTACAAGGAGATTTTATACTTTTATACTCGTATTTCCTTCACCATTACCTTGACCATTTCTTAATTTGTTTTTTATTCCGACTGAAGTTTGCCGAATTTGCTTGGGGTGTAAAATAGTCAGAAATACAAGTAAGTTGTGATAGCGGTTCTTGTATTGTATGTAGTACCAATAATATAAGGACAAAAATGTATACAATCAGCATCTAAATGGTTAATGGCACATTCAGGGGGAGATGGGGGAAATGTCTTTGGGACTTTCAAACAGTTAGTTAGCTGAATCATAAGGTACATTTCAAGAAAATATTCATGCCTTGAGTAAGCAGACAAAGTAGCAGTGTCAACTAAATCTTCGCCCGAAAAAAAAGTAATTTCATAAATTCAATAAAATTTAAATATATTTTGTATTTACTATAGCAATGTAATATTTCAGCGTGCTTCTAGAAAATTCAATAAACTTAGGCTTATAATGATGATCATAATCATCACTGGACAGTAAACTTGATGGACTTGTTTAAATCGCTGTGGATCATTTAAAAAAGTTCTTCAATTTCTGACAAAGTAACTGGCTCAGGCAATGGAGAATCTGAAATAATGAAAGCTAAACATAAGATTAGCTACTTCCTGTAATTTTTACGAAAGTAAAATAAAGGTAATTGTGTATACAATACTTATTCATTCATAAATTACCAAAGTATATAATAGTAAGTTACACATACATACTCGATATGAACCACGATAATAATAGTAACTAATTTATACGATAATAATATTACTTTAAAATCCGGCGTAAAAAATTCTATGTATTACATACGATAATTATATTACTCAAAAATCCCACGTAAAATATCCTATGTGTTACATACGATATATTTTTTCTAGCAAATAGTCGCGTACATAATCTTATGTGTTACTTAATATTCTTTTGACCAAATAGTGTCACGAACTAAAAAAATTAAAAAAAATATGTATAAAAGAATGATGCACCTTTATACCTTACCTTGGTCTCTATCAGATTCCTGAAAACTGACATGGAAATGGGAATACTCTTCGTTTCCATTAATAAAATCGGATACAACATCTTTAAATGAGGTCGATTTGCGAGCAATATCGGATATTTTGAAACCTCTCGAATGTAGTTTTAAGTAATTAATCGAAGATAGATTACTCATGTTTAAAAACATCAGTCTTTATAAATCCATAGATCATAAAATTATAGTTTGTCGGCAAGTATGGACGCACATACTCTCTCCACGTATAAAACCGTAAATGATATTTACTACAGGCAACGACTGCTTACGCGTTCGCTTCCCTCCCCGGTAAAAGATCGTATAGGACAATGCGCCAGTATACCGCGCTTACTTGAATTACATACGATTATATACGGGAAAAAACTTTTTTGTTTTTAATGATATTTAAATTCTTGTTTTTGGAATCGATGGTAAATAATTCATTAATTACGAATCACTTAAAACATGAAAATTGGCATTTTGTGGCTTACGATAGTATACGTAGGAGCCATCGATATGGGATAGAATCAGCAAGATCATGAAATGGAACTAGATGAAGCCAGTTCACCTCGACCTTTACTAACAGCATGGTAGTAATCTTAACAAACAAGGCCAGGCAAGCATGAGGAAAATATAGACTAAGCAAATTAAAACTTATCAAATTCATACCTTAACTAGTAGACTAGGTCCAGATCCATTATCATTCAAACGATAGATGAAAGGCTCATCGCTATCGAAAGCCCCTTCCATTTCTTTAAATTCCACCTAAAAATATAGGTTCAATAAACTTAATAAAATACAATATTACTTTTTAGGCCAAATTAGTAAGAAGTTGAACGTATTAGATAGAAGATTATCTAATCTTTCAAGTTCGTAATATTAAGTAAGGCGAGACGGCTTTATTTATGGTAAGCACATGTCAAAGTGTTCTTGAAACCAAAACTGGGTATGATTAGACGGCAGGCTCGTAACAGATCATTCCGTCAGGCACATGCACTATCGCAATGTACATGTATGTAGACGTTTCATTACGAGTAAATCCCGCTCGCCAACGTAAATTGCACAATCTATATGTATATGTTACGGGCAATTTGATTAATCGGGCAGTATTAATATGAGCCGATCATTATGACTTGACCAAGAGCGTCGGTCAATTTGATAAATTTATTACTATAATTATATATACTATACTATAGTACACAACGGTCCGTGGTCCATTTAAATAATCATGGTTTGAGATAACTCGAATTTATCACTTGGACCGGGCAGTATGATTACTTCCCTACTTGTAGCCGCCAATGGGGTAAATTTGGTAACCTTTCCATGTGAATTATGTAAAATGAATTCATTTAAGGATGGGGTATAGTTATCTGGCACTTTTATTTATTATGAGCAGATCCGAAGTTTTTAAATATCGGTTAGAAGGTTACGGTAGGAGCGAAGCGAAGAGGAGCTCCCGCCTTAGCCTTCGTGGTTATTTTTTTATAACCACCCAAAATTCACTTTATATTTGAAATAGTAAATAAAAGTGCCATATGACTATATACCCTAACTCCATTTAATAAGAAAAAAACTACAGTTCATCTGTGTTTAATTATATTGCCCAAGATAAGGTTGTCATTATTCATACTGACCGGGAAAAGTGATTAATTATGCAGTTTTGTTTATATTGCCAATTGATACGGGCATTATGTATACAGACCGGGCATTATTCATAGGGACCGGATTTATCGAATTACCGTAACATATATAAAATTACGAACAAACGATACCACTGACATTTAGCGAACAAATTGAAACTAACTGACAAGACAACGCTTTAAAGTGCACATACTGTGATAATCGATTTCAGTATTCTTGTTCCTGTTTTGTGACTAAAAACATAGGACTCTCTCACAAATACAGTAAGTAGGCACGACTCAAGAAGTTTTACCTATTTTATATTAAGGAAAATGAATCAATAGAATTAGATGATACGTTTTATTGTAGCGATGTAGACCAGTATAGTATATTGGAATGGGTTTTATTGTCCAGACATCTTCCTCTACACGCCAAGTATTCATTGACGCGAGACAGTACACTCTTTGTAAAAGATCCGGAATTACTGATTTCATTTCAACCTCGATATTCCTTTTCAATTGACTGATAGTTGTCAGGGTATTCTGAGGATTCAAGATTTATCCATATTAAAATTCGTCAAAATTGGTCCGGTAATTAACATTAAAGTGAATTTTATAGTACCTACTTACTAACAAAGTAAATGAATGCAATATATCTGGCGTGTGGAAAAAATAAAATACAATCTAAAATTTTAGTAATTTACAAAATGTACTTTATTGTTATAATTCGCAATAGTTTGCTTCACATCACTTGCTGCTTCCTAAAGCTCAGAATTGCGGTCTCGACCTAAATATTGTACTACTTCTTTTTGGAAGGAATTATGGCACCAATGCAATTTCCATTGAAGCCCAAATGATCAGAGGAATACGTGGGTGGTTGAGTGGTTGGAAAACGAACCAGGAGTCGCCGTAACCGTCAATGGTGAACGCTATCGCGGCATGTTGGAAGATTTTTTCTTTCCCCGAATAGAAGAGGAATAAATACATCGGCCGCATTTGGTTCCAACAGGACGGCACCACGTGCCACACAGCAAATGCTACAGTCAAACTTTTGCGCGGTACGTTCGAAAATCGCATAGTTAGCCGAAACGGCAATGTCAACTGGCCGCCTCGTAGCTGCGATCTGACCCCGTTGGACTATTTTTTGTGGGGAGCCGTCAAGGATAAGTGCTACGCCAACCATCTAGAGACATTGAGGGCCACACCATCGAAAATGTCATGTAAAATTGGGTCGACAGAGTGGGCTACTGCAAAGCCAGCCGAGGCAGCCATATGAATAAAGTGGTCTTCCACTATTAAACCGCAATGTTGGGGCTATTCAATTACAAAAAAATAATTGAAAAATATCCACCCGTCTTTTTTTATAGCAATTTTAAAATGAACCTTTTTCGTAGGCCACCTGTATATAAGACGCGTGACATTCAATTGCAAAAGTTTTTATGCCATTGCCGAACATTTTTTAAAATCATTGTCCACACATACTTCACACCGCTTCGAAACCTGTTCTGGCTGTTTTAATAATTAATAAGAAGAAATAGAAAACAACTCCCCAAGCGACGTGTACAGTTAACGTTTTTTAATTTTATAAAATAAGTATGATTCACAATTTATTTTTCTACAATTAGTAAACTTACAGCTAACATAAAAAAACCAAACTTGTGCAGAAATTCTTAATAAGTTTGTCATTGATGCGAAATGAAATATTACACAGTTAGAATAAAAAAAATTTAAAGCAGCAGCTATGCAAAAGTAGTTTTATCACTGAGAATTAGAATACATTATTTACAATATTGGAAATAGTATGTCATTCACTGTTATCATGCAAAAACCGACAATAAATAAACAAACAGACTCAAAACATCCCTAACCTTACTGTTTTTATATCAGTGATACATCTGCATACGATTAGACGTCCCTCTCTCAATGGAAGCTATACATTGATGGTTGTGATTTTGATCACATGCGTAGATCGCATGTCAGCTGATCATTGTAACGGAAACATTTATTTCGCAACTGATAAAGTTAAACACTTTCACTGCGCTTTGCGCGCTCGGGTCGGCCAACCTTCACCGCCGCCCGCCCTAGACTGTACTTTAAGCATCATGGTAGAGCAACCCCCAATGATTTATAGCTAGCCGTTCGTGACAAGGCCTTTATAAAAAGCAACGTAACAACAATAATGCATTTTATCAGCCTTTATGTGCTTGTAGGTAATATGCGTGAACTTTGTTGCCTGCTTAATTAAAATATTAGGAAAAAGGGCTCCAAATAATATGTTATAATAATTATATAACTCTTATATATGTTATATATAATTACATTTGACATTTTATAATCAATCATTTATACTATTTCCATTTCTTTATTTTCTCAATAACAGTTCTAATTTGATAGTTGTAGTGTTGTGACCAAATAAGTAATGATATCAATCGCATATATTTATTATGTTTTGACTAAAGACAAATACAACAAAAACATTCAAATATATTTTTTCAAGCTGGGATCACTCAATGGCCCACCGCCATTTTGTGTTTGTTTTAATCTTTAAAAAATCGGACAAACGTAAAATATTGATGGAGCGTCACAACGTTGCTATGGCTCGCTGCGAATTTTTGATCGAAGCCAAAAAGATATCAGAATGGTTAAATGTAAACTTGGTTAAATGCAAACAAACCACACAGTATCTAAGAACTGGACTGACGACACCGCCGCTTCCACTAGTTCAGTGCCAATGGGAAAAGGTGAACGCCTTATCATATGCCATGCAGGGTTTACGAAAGGATTCGTGTCAGATGCTTTACTGGTCTTTAAATCTAAGAAAACAGTGGACTACCACAAAGAAATGATCGCGGAGCTTTACGAAGGATGATTTAAAGAAATAGTGCAATCTCTGGAAGAACCGTCAATAATTATTATGGACAACGCTACATATCACTCCAGACAAATTGATAAAATGCCGACGCAGGCTAATAAAAAACAAGAGATAATAGACTGGCTCCAACGTTATGGCGAAAATGTGGATAATACTTTATTAAAATTACAATTAGTGAATATTTTAAAATCGAAAAAAAGCCTCCCTAAAAGATAATATTACCAACGAAATGGCTGCCGAATGTGGTCATTGGGTTCTTCGGATTCCGCCGTATCATTGCCACTACAATGCTATAGAATATGGGCACAAATCAAAGGACACGCCGCTCGAAATAATCCCCATCTCCTTTTTACGGCAAACAAGATGTTATTTATTAAAAAAATATTATTTATTTAAAAAGCGCAGGAAGAAGATCTCGTCATGCCAGCCTCAACGACATCATTCGCCAAACTCTTGTCAGCGTCGGCGTCCCGGCTATTCTGGAACCAAATGGCCTGGTGCGTGACGATGGCAAGAGACCGGACGGAATGTCACTCGTCCCTTGGAAGATGGGGCGACCGCTAGTGTGGGATGCGACCTGTGTTGACACACTCACCCCGTCACATCTTCCAATGACCGAGTCAGGGGCTGGCAACGCTGCCGCTTCAGCTGAGGACGTCAAACGGCGCAAATATGGAGCCTTAGGAAGAGGTTACATATTTGTGCCGTTTGGGGTTGAAACATTAGGCCCGTGGGGTCCGTCGACAAAGAGTTTTTTAAAGACATATGTAAGAAACTCTTTGACACTACCCGTGATCAGAAGGCTGGCTCATATTTTGCACAACAAATAAGTATTGCCATACAGCGTGGCAATGCTGCCAGCCTTCTGGGCACGCTCCCCGTTGGCAATGATCTGCTACATAATGTATGTTAGTTTCAATGTCTTCGGTTTTTTATTTTTAATTATTATTAAATTATCTCTGGAGTTTTATACATATGATGATTTTCACATGAAATCACATTATGTTACATATTTAAAAAATGCATATGCGGAAGTAACCGCCGAACACTGGGAAAAAATTGTGAGAAGAACCCAAAACATTATAGCGTCGGATTGGTAATTCATGTGGCATTCGACAATATAGAAGTACAGGAACTTATAATAAATGCTGGGGAGAGCTCATCGACTGGCAGTGACGATTCATCAGATTGTGATTAAAATAAATAAATAAAGAATCAACATAATATAATTACATCTTGTAATGAAATTTAATATTAGTTAATAAATTTGTACAAAATTATCCGGCAATAGTTTAGTTTCTTACACTTTGTGAAAAAATATCGGGTCTGTTATCGTGTTACGTTTATCGATAGCTCCATCCCTATCAGTTTCTCCGACTCTACTAGGACCTTGTACGTGAGTAAGCGTCATATTTTTATTAAATAATGTATACATAATGTAAAAAAGACGCTCGTTTAAGTTTCCACAAAAAACTGTCATCGAGAAAATAAACAAATGGAAATAGTTCAAGCTGCCCAATTATGGAATATGCTTCCACTGGAAGTGAGGCAAGCCCAATCAATATCCTTCTTTAATAGACTTGTTAAAGATTACTACCTCAAAATATAATATATGTTGTTATTATTATACGTATCTTTTGCTATATGTGTTTCATTATGTTTCCTCTCAGTCAGGTTGCCTGGAAGAGATCGCTTTAAGCGATAAGGCGCCTTTTGTTTTGCCGTTAAATTATTATAACTATCATTTTGTAATTATTTATTTAGTGAACAATAAAGTGTTTTCTATTCTATTCTATGTGTATATAAATCTATTGAAGAGAGTGCTATGATATTCCACGTGATGCAAGGCTCTTAAATAAATATAACTTCGATCTTAAAACTGGCTTTTATTTTCACACTAGTAAGTATCTTTCAGTAGTAAAATAGGTCTCTCTCTTAACTGAATTCAAAACCGTGTCTTTTTTACATTTGTGAATTCACACCAATGACAGCGAGTTTTATACACAACTCTCATTAGTTAGTCGTATCCTTACGTCCTGGCTAACACAGCTATATACACATTGATTAACAATCACAAAAGTAGACGATTAGGTAATTGATAAATTAAATTAAATTAAATAAATAAGAAATTTGAAGTGGATAGTGATATCTAATTTATTTTATGATTATAATTAAATTTGTCCCTGGTGTATGGAAAGTAGCTGAAGTCATAATGGTACCTAAACCTGGTAAACAACCCCATGAAGCATCGTCATATAGACCGATTTCTCTTCTCCCAATTATGTCCCAACTATTTAAAAAGTTATGTCTGCGACGTCTTAAACCAATCATAGAAGATAGAAAGCTAATTCCTGACTACCAGTTTGGGTTCAGGGAAAAACACTCTACCATAGATCAACTTCATCGAATAACAAGTATTATAGAAAAAGCTTTAGAGGAAAAAAGTGTGTTATACAGTTTTCCTAGACGTAGCACAAGCTTTTGATAAAGTATGGCATGAAGGACTGAAATACAAACTATATAAAATGTTACCTATACAATATTCAGATATCTTAGAATCATACATTTCTAACAGAATGTTTCGATTGAGACAAGAAGATTCTTATTCAAATCTTAAAGAAATCAAAGCTGAAGTACCACAAGGAAGTGTTCTAGGCTCGGTCACAGGACCGAGCCTAGAACACTTTCTTGGCCGTGTCATCTGCAAAGGTAGTGATGGTGTTATTGTATAATAGGTATAGACCTATTATACAATAACACCATCACTACCTTTGCAGATGACACGTAGTGATGGTGTTATTGTATAATAGGTATAGACCTATTATACAATAACACCATCACTACCTTTGCAGATGACACGGCCATAATGGCCACATGAGTCACACACGAGAAAGCTGTGGAAAAGGTACAAAATGTCGTGAATACAATCTATAATTGGACCAAAAAATGGCGAATAAATCTTACATACATACATACATAACTTTACGCTAGTTCCCTTGCGGGGTAGGCACGAACAACAGAGCGCCATTTAGGCTTATTCTTACACACCTCACTTGCTTCTTTGACATTCATAACTCTTGTCATGCAAGCTCGTCTGTTCTTAAGGCTCCTGATATGAATCCTCTTAATGAAGGCTCCTCCTCTTAATGAATCTAAATCTATTCACATTGATTTTACAAAAAAACAGCCTAACTATCATCCGGTATATATAAATGACCAAATTATGCCATACGAAAATACAGCCAAATATTTGGGTATGACATTAGACGCTAAGCTTGGCTGGAAAGCCCATGTCAAAAAGAAACGTCAATGACTAGATTTACGCTACAAAAAAATGTACTGGCTTCTCGGCAAATATTCTGCTCTGTCAGTACCTAATAAGATACTTCTGTATAAACAGATTTTAATGCCAGTATGGACTTATGGTATACAACTATGGGGCTGCACCAAGCCAACCAATTTAAAAATCATACAAAGGTTCCAAAATAAAGTACTCAAGGACATGGTCAATGCTCCTTGGTACATAAGATCAAGCGATCTCCATCGAGACCTAAAAGTGGACCTCGTCATTAACGTAATAAAAAAATACGCTGAAGCCCATCTGCAACGGCTTCCTCACCATGTGAATGTCGAGGCCATCCAGCTCCTTGATAATACAGATTTATTAAGCAGACTCAAAAGGACAAAACCATTTGAGTTAGTGTTATAATACTCTCATAAAAATAAAGTGTAGTGCTATGTGCGAAACATTAACAAAGAACACATGAACAAAGTGTCTTCTCTTTAATAAAGACCATAGGAAACGTGTTATTGGACACATTCTTAGTTTAATTTATATCTAGTTATTTTAGGTCAGATTTAAATTACTCATTAGTTTTATTTCCTAGATTAGATTGTAATTTTAATGTGGTATCACTGGGACGCATCAATTATGGGGAAAAAAATATGATTATACAATAATAAACATAGAGTAGATCAAAAAATGTTGTTACTATGTTTTTTTTAAGGTAGGACTTGTTAAAGGTCAAAAGCCAAATGCTAAAATTAAATGCCAAAAGATTGACCTTGAACTTGTTCTACTTTTATTTATGAGAGAATTTACATTTAAATACAAGCTTCATTTAATAAAACTACGTTTTAACGGTTTTAAGCGGGGTAATTTATTTGATTTTGGTTTTTCCGACGTTTCGGCCACTTTTCAGTGGCCGTGGTCACGGAAGACAAAGATGCCAAATGTCAACGAGTATTGTTAAAGTTTTATTTAGCCTACCGTTAACTTGTTAATTTTAATTATTATTAGTTTTAATTTTGTTTATGGTTATTATTTACTCGATGGGAGCCTAATCTAATTTCCTACCGCTTCGCAACATGTTATAGCTCGAAGAGAAGAAGCGGCGCAAGAAACTCTTCAGCGAGTATGCCTAGATCTAATATAATAATTTTATATAATATTAAAATGGGTGGAAGGAAAAATAAAAGAAATTATTAGTCAAGTTGGTTTGTGTTCTGTTGCACACAGAAAGAGCTCATAGTGTCTTGAGGTCTGGTAGCTGGTTCTTGCTGGATTTGGGTCTTAATAGTTTTGATGATTGGATCCCAAACAGGTGGTACTTGCCAACCATCTTCCCTATTGAAATTTGGGTGTTTTTTTTATTTCAATAGCCTCAGGCATCATTCTAGGTATGAAACGATTCTATTTCACGAGGATTTGTGGGTTATTGAATCTGATGTAGTGGTTGGGTTTATCCAGCGTGTGTTCACTGATCGCAGACTTCGTAGACCTTGTGTGTTTCATGTCAGCAATGTGTTCTTTTACCCGTGTTTTTATGCTCCTCTTTGTTTTTTTAATCGGTTCAGTAGTTTCGGAGATTACCCCATACAACGTCACAAACTCACAAACTTTACCTCTTTATAATATTAGTATAGATATAACACTTTTCAAAACATTGTGCAAGAAAACCCTGCCCTAGCATTTGTACCATATTTATCTCTCCATCCTGAGGTTGTTTGAAAGAAATCGCTTTGATCGATTAATTTTATCGTACAATAAACTATATTCTATTCTATTCTAATAAATTAATGTCTCCTAATCATTATGTCCTAAAATATCTTCATATAAATCTTATATTTATGCATTATTTTTTTTTACTCGGTATTATTAAAGTGTTTATTTGTCCTAAATAAAGTAATTCTTTCTTTTCTTTCTAAAATGCATGAGCTAGTTAAATTATATTCGTATAGATGCAGTAGTTTCTGATGTCTGATTCGGACCCTCATTGTCCTAAAAAATAATTCCAAAGCTAGCACAAACTACCTACATTACAACCTCTAAAAATAGATATATTGGAACATTGTGATGAACGTCTAAAAAAAGCAATTTCGATCAAAAAATATTTCTTATTTGTTCGAATCTAAAACTTCGTTCAGTGCAATCACGCTAATAGAAATGGATATTTGTCATTTTAATAAATGGATTCAGTGTTTGAAGGTCGTGAATTTAAAGTCCTGGTTGAAGGCGATATAAGGCACAGAATTTAAAAAACTTGCAACTATTTCAATCAGTTATGTCTGTATTATTGGAGCTTTTCGTGAGGCTTTTTTTTCGTATACTTTGGATCGATATGTTGCAGAAACTTTTTGTTCCGGGTCAGCAAGTAATCCATTGTGGAAATTTCAATAATGTCATGAGAGTTTCTTAACAATCATCAAACAATAAAACCACAGAGTGCATTAATATAATGGGAGAAATTAAACATCAAAGTGATTTTTATTCTCATATTTTATTTACACAATAAGATCAATATGAATATACTGATCTTAATGAGCAGCGCGTATTTTAATAAATTTTTTGGGTACCATAAAACTCCATATGTTAAAACTATAACCCGAACTGTTCTAAGCAAACTTGCTTGTCGTTTAATTTGTCAAAGAAGAAAATATTGTTAAGAAAATCTAAATTTTTACAATAATTACAGCCGCAAATTCGCATAACATTAAATAATAACAATTGGAATGGGATAAAAAGGTTGATAAGTCAAGGTCTGAGTGAGTTGCCTGCTTAGAGTACATTAAAATAATAGGAGACATCTGTAAAAGAAAATGTACGTAATACTGAAAACAACGAAATACATAATATGGCTTATATAAGCCGCGCGCAGAAGATTTGCCGATGACTACTAGAACGCGGGGTGAGATGTGGGTGAAAGTGGGAGAACACTACCACCGATCGCGCCCCGCGCTCTTCTGGTCAGTACCACTAGCAACGTGTAATGTTTTGCTTTCGCTCCGAATTAAAGCATTGTTGTTTTGTTAAGTTATACTTGATTTTTTTTGTTAGTTATTTGCTTTCGTTGTTTGATAGATTGATAGATAACACTTTATTGCTCACCAAAATAAACAAATAGAAAAACAAAATGTATAATTACAATACTTCTTGGCAAAACAACAGGCGGCCTTATCGCTAAAAGCGATCTCTTCCAGGCAACCTAGCTTAAAAGAAATTCTAACTAATCTGGCGATGTAGGTGAAGCAAAAAAAAGATAGGACTGTACAATTTAAATATACATACTTACACTAATTTATAAATTTAATACATATATAAAAATATAATACCAATATACGTATATACAAAATAATCTAAATAAATTTGGTAACATTATATGTGACAAGCATTTTATATATTACAATAGATAAATAAATGTTTAATATATTATTATATATTAGACATATTTATATAGAGACAGATAGTACTTTCTAAGTGAACCCCGAAATGTAGGTAATGTTTTGGCCTCTCTGACAGTAAGAGGCAACGCATTCCAGAGTTTAACAGCCTGCACTGTGAAAGAGTTATCATAAAAGGATGAAATGTGTGCAGGTGTCAGGAGTCTACGATATTTATCTGTGCGCAAATTGTGAGAAGTGGAGAAGCGAAGGAATTCAAAACGTTCCTTAAGGTAAGGAGGACTATTAGTATTAATAATATAATAATAATAATCGGCAGACAGACACACATATTGTATATCCCCAAATTAAGCAAGTTACGCTTGTGTTATGGGTAATATACAACGGACGACTCTGGGGCTGATCCCAGACACCCAGACAATAGCAAATAACGGAGAAAATTCAAAAGGAGAAAAAAAAGGACTATTAGGATTAAATAGTATATTTATTATAAAGGAAAGTTAGAATGTGAGTATTCCGGCGAAAACGAATAGGAAACCACTTGAGCTTCATACGAAATTCAGAAACATGGTCATATTTTCGCAAACTAAATATGAACCTCATACAGAAATTCTGAAGTCGCTGAAGTTTATTTAGCTGTTCTGAGGTTATGTCTAGATAGCAGACGTCAGCATAATCAAATATGGGATGTAGGAGGGACTCTGTAAGCATAATTTTTGTGGCAGTGGGCAAAAAGTTTCCCAGCCCTTTAAGAGACCTAGACGATAGAAAAACTCTACGACTCAATTCGGATATGTGAGGCTTCGAAGACAGTTCACTATCGATGACAATTCCCTAGTTTTTAACTGTTTCGCTCAAAGGGATAGAAGTACCGTCAAAAACAACCTCCGGTAAAGCTGGCCAGTTTACTTTAGCTCTCATTATTGGGCTACCGATGACCATCACTTGAGACTTTTGAGGGTTTACTACAAGACCAAACATTGTACTCCAATGATGTATGTATTTCAACACGAACCCGCTGCCGGCGTCCATGCAACTGTGAAACCAGTCTATTACTGTTGGAGATATGTTAAGACTGCGAAAAATTCCGAGCAAAATGTCATAGTCAACATTGTTCTTCAACAGTGCCTTCGCACTGCTAAAGTCTAGCAGCGATAGTATAGTCAACTTACCATTTTCCATCCCATAACGGATGTCATCTGTGATTTTTAATAAAGCTGTTATTGTGCTGTGACCTGCACGGAACCCGGATTGATAAGGATTTAATAATAAATTTTGACTGAGGAAGGTACTTAATTGTTTATGAACTACGCGCTCTAAAGCTTTAGACAGAAATGGAAGAATGGAAATAGGACGGAATTCTGAGAAGGATGTAGGGTTAAGTTTTTTAGGGAGAGGAATAACCTGTGCCTCTTTTCATGCTACTGGAAAGATGCCACTGGTTAATGAGGAATTAAATATATGGATGATAATAGGATTGATGACATCTAGGATAGGGATAATAATATTACAGCTAATACCATCGCTGCCGACTGATCAGATAATGGACTAAGAAAAGAAGAAGAATGTGAAGGAGTTGGAACAGAAGAAAGATTTTCAGTGTATTCGACTTTATAGTATTGTCAAAGCTTGAAACGGATGAGAAATGTTGATTGAGGTTATCAATGTTGAAGTTTTTTGGGACAGGATTTTGCAGTGACTTACCAAACCCCAATGATTTTAAAAATTTCCATATCTTAGACAGATTATCATTGTCAACTGATTTATGAATGTACCGGTGTTGTGCGTCTCTACACACTCTATTATAGCGATTACGAATAGTTATAAAAGTCAATTTGCTATCGGTGGCTGGATTGACTTTATATTTGGTCTTGGCCAAAGATTTTTTGTGAATAAGTTTCTTGATGTCATCGGTAAGCCACGATGCAGGAAGATGCTAAATTTTAACTGGGTGCATGTGAGTCATACAGTTTCAATAGAAATTCATTAAATACATGCACCTTTTCATCAGTAGTAACTGCATTGTAGACCCCCGACCAATCCGAGTCACGACAGTCCTTGAGTAGATTATCCGAATGAATACTACCACAATTACGTTGCAGAATGATTTTAGGCTTGTCTTTTGGCGGACGAATATTATACGAAAGAAAAATCAGGTCATGATATAAGAAAGCGTCCGCCGGGCACTGATCATGTGTAACGACGTGTAGGGGTGAAGATACAAGAATAAAATCTAAAAGAGAAAAAATAGACTAAATAACACAATCAGTATTTTATAGGTTATGAAGTAAAATGTCATTTGTTGCCTCATGCCAGTGACGTGGCACACGGAATGTGGTAATTAACACTCGGCAAGCATTAGCGAATTGTATTCGAATAAATGATACGATACAAGTTGATACACGAGTATTTATTTTAATTTTGTAGCAACGTATTTATTGTTGGTTTTTTATTAAAATTTATTTATTTGTTTTTTCACAATTTAAATATTATATAAGTAGAATTAGTTTTTATTAAATATTATTCTCATTTATTATTTAATTAATAAAACTGGGTCATTTTGGTCTTACACCTAAAGGAAGGTTTGCACTGAAAATCAGCGTTGTGTCGGATATTATTCCGACACAGCTATATGCTGAGTGTAAACCTTGTTTGCTGAAAATGCGGCGTACAAATTCTCAAAATATGCTATGTGTATAAAAATGTATAAGGAATGTAATTGCGTCGCAATTTCTTCAAATAAAGTTTTTCTTTCTTTCTTTCTTTCTTTCACTTAGGAAATCATGTCATATTTATTATCTTTTTTAAACAGTGGCTTGATAACAGTAACTTTAAGCTTCTCAGGAAAGATTCCTTGAAGTATGCATGTATTTAAAATATGGCTTAACACGTATGACAGTTTCTTGAATACTAGTTTTATTATTCGTGTAGATATACCATCATAACCGGTACTATTGGTATTCCTGAGTGACATTATGATTTTGTTAATATCTTGTGGTATGGTTGGATTCATAAAAATGGATTTACTTTCTCTTAAAATATTATCAATTTTATGAATATTTACATTAAGCTTTGTGATTTGGTCAATATAGAAGTTGTTAAATGATTCAGCAATTATTTAATTTTATTTAATTAATGATACCTTTTATTTTTAAATGTAGCGGTTAGGGCTTAGAATTTTATTTTTGTTGTATTGCTTTACATTATCGGTCACTTTGACCTCGTCAAAGGGCATTTTATACTTACTCTTTATTTTGGTTGATAAAGGCTTTAGCTTTTCTCGAGCGGGGGAATATTTATCATTTAAGCAGGAACAATAGATTTCAAACTTTGTAATCAACCACGGTATTGTGACTTTCATGTGAACATATAAAAAAAGACAATATTAAAGGCCGGCCCAATGAACTATATACTACTTATATTTATGTGATTGTGTATTTGAAGTACTAAACGGATGTAATGTGTTCCACGTGTTATTTAAGTGATTATATAAGTATTCATATTTATTGACTGTTTGTATACACCACAACGGACGCTAGCAAAGTTGAACTATTTGCTAAAATTCAACCAGAGGTCATTGTTCGGATGCCCGAAACCATTCTTTGGAAATTCGGGCACAATTTTCACAGCGCTTTTAACAATAATTTTCTGATTTTGATTGCTTAACCGTATACCTCAGCTCTCTATGTATGTTAATTTGAAAAAGTATGCAAAATATTTTTTCCGATAGTGAAAAATGCAAGGTTGTCACTATAAACCGTTCGCTTTACTAATATATAGATATAATACTAGAGTTTACTCCGCGGCTGCACCGTGGGTCAACCCTAGTACATGCCTCTTGTTTAAAGAGTTACAACACTTTACATTATATGAATTTTTTATGTTACTGCTATTTGCCCCGGAAGATTCATTTCATTTTATATCGCAAACTGTCCCATCTCCCGGATGACAAATATCTATGCCAATTTTCGGTATTAAAACTTATATAGGTATGACACCAAAATGACCAAATCGACCACATCGGCCACAACGACCCCATACACTACATCGACTACACCGACCACATTGACCACATCGATCACAACGACCACATCGACCACATCGATCACACCGATCACATCGACCACATCGACCACATCGACCACACCGACTACATCGACCACATCGACCACATAGACCACACCGACTACATAGACAATATCGACCACATCGACCACACCGACCACATCGACCAAATCCACCAAAAATGGCAAATTCCAAAATAAAAACATATGCTCTTTTTGGGGTAACCTTTACATAAATCTATCCCATTATCTGAGATAAAAAGTATCCCTTGTCCACCTTCGGTATTAAAATTCCATATGTACCGAATTTCAGCCAAATCGATCTAGTAGTTTTTCCGTAAAAGCATATGTTGTGGGTGGTTATTAATAATACTATAAATGTAGGTAATTTTGAATAAACCAGTTGCAAACGTACTAACTTTGTTTCAATACATAACATGGTGACAGCGGTGATTTTAAAGTAAAATTAATAGTTTAAACTGAAAATAGTTGTTGTAATCGTGTGTGATAGTTTTCTGGAGTGAATTATCATTGTTTATAAATATGGAACACGCTCGTCCACAGTCGGAATTACGTTTGGCAGGCAGCTCCGTCAGCCGGGCTGACGCATGGAAGTGATGGAAAACGCAATTTAGCTTGTTCTTAAAAGCATCTAGGGCGCATAAAGAAGACAAAGGAGTGCAAGCTAGCTTACTTATAAACCTAATCGGGCCCGAAGGTTTCGATGTCTACGAGACATTTACGTTTGAAATTGAAACGGAACGTGATGATTTCAATGCGCTAATTAAGAGATATGACGCATACTTTGGAGTTAAACCAAATGTAACATTGGCAAGGTATAATTTCTTTACAAGGAATCAAGAAATAGGCGAATCAATTAACCAATACGTCACTGCCTTGAAAATGTGGAGTAAAAATGTGCATTTCAAAATTTAGAAGAGGAACTTATTCGAGACCGCGTCGTTTGTGGCATAAATAGTACTGTGCTACGCGATCGGTTTTTGCGAACAGAAGATTTAACACTGGAAAGAGCTGTTAAAATGGGTCAAATTGAAGAAATATCACATGACAGCCATCAACTACTAGAGAATCGTGGGGCATTGAGTTCGTCGTGTGTGCAGGTGGATGCGGTCGGCGTGTGCAGCGGCGGAGGCCGAGGGCGCGAATGACGCGGCCGCCGGCGCTGGCCGCCCGCGACTGCGGCTATGGCAGGCCGGCGCTCGCCGCGCCGTGGCGCCAGTGCGCTTACGAGCGGGTGCTTGCGCTGCGGTGGCCAATGCGGAGAGCCTACTGTCCGGCAATTTTAGTGCAGTGTTATGTGTGCAAATTATGGTCATTTTGCTAGGGTGTGCAAGTTACAAAAAAATGTGAAAACGTTACAAGAAATATGTGTGCAAGAAGAAAAATCGGACGATGAAGACTGTAAGTCTTTTTATGTTTCTATGCTTTATAATATTTCAGAAATTAATACCTCTGAAAAATGGTTTGAAATACTAGCGGAATCCGAGTGTGAAAAGTTTAAATTAGATACAGGCGCTGATATAAATGTTTTGCCTTATCATAGATTCATCTCTTTAGGTTACGATGTAAAAATAATTAATAAAAACCACAACATTAAGTTACAGTCTTATTATAGTGGTGAATTTATACAATGGAATATGTTATTTGAAATGGTCTTTTAAGAATAATTTATACAATCTGAAATTTGCGAATGCTGATATGAACTGTCAAAGCGTGCTGGGTCTTGAAACTTGTTTACAATTAGCTTTAGTGAAAAGAGTTCACAATTTGAATTTATCTGAAAATGAAAATTTATTCGAAGGGTTAGGCTATCTGCCGGGGGAGTACGACATCGTGGTCGACAAATCTGTAGTACCCATGGTAACTGTTCCCCACGAAAAGTGCCTATGTGCGTCTCAAGTTCGAAACGCTGCGGCGCCCATGCGGCGCACTCGACTAGCGTGTGTAACGCCGTGTCGGGCGCGCCGCACTGGCGGCAGTCCGGGGAAGGCAAGCAGCCCACAATGCGACACAGATACTTATCGAAACATCCGTGTCCGGTAAGTATCTGTGTCGTCCTGAAGGCCAGGGTGCCGCTGGTGCGGTTGACCCATTCCGTCAGCTGTGGCCTGATTGCATCCACCGTGTAGCCGCCATAGGCCGCAGGGTTGTCGAGCTCTTGACACCAGGCGGCGATTATGGAGGCGGTTTCCCGCTTCCTGATCGCCTCGATTTCGACCTGACAGAAGGTCAGGCCTCTAGCTAGGGCATCCTGCCGGGTGCGGCGCACCACTGTCAGGACGTCCGCCTGGAGATGCCAGGGCGGATCGCCTGCCAGGAGGGTGGCCGCCGTCCGCGACGCTGTGCGATACCCCCGTATGGTCCTCACGGCCAGAACCTGCTGCGCCCGATGCAGCAGGGTTCTGTTGTGGCGGTGAAGCGCAATGGACCAGACGGGTGCACCGTACAGTGCCATACTCCTCAGGATGCCAGAGTAAAGTTTCCTCGTCGCACCTGCCGGGCCCCCTACGTTGGGAAGCAGCCTCGAGAGTGCGCCCGCGGATTTGACGAGTTTGGGAACTAGCTGCTCAAAGTGCGCTTTGAACAGCCATTTCCCATCGAGAACTAGCCCCAGATATTTCATCTGGGGCCCTACTCTAATGGCCACCCCTTGGACCGAAACGGTCAAGTCCGCGGGGGGATTGCGAAATTTCCTATGGAACATGATGGCCTCCGTTTTCGCGGGGGAGACCCTCAAGCCCAGCCTAGCTATTCGATCTACGACAATTGCCAACCCGGCGTTGGCGACGTCCACGGATTCCGCAAATGACGCAGCGCGTGCCGTGAGTAGGGTGTCATCCGCAAAGCAGATCAGCCCTACCCCGGGCAGGACCGGAACCCGAAGGATCCAGTCATAACCTACGTTCCAAAGAATCGGCCCGAGGACCGACCCCTGTGGAACGCCGCACGCGACGCGTCGACGACCTAACTCGGGATTGCCGGACTCACCGCCCTCCCAAAGGATATGTCGGTCCTGCAGGTACGCGCCCAACAGCCTCGTGAGGTACGGGGGGACTCCATGCGCGCGGAGCCCCTCCCTGATCGTCTCATGAGGGAGGCTGTTAAAGGCGTTCGCTATGTCTAGCGACACCGCAAGAATGACATCCTTCGCTTGGACGGCTTCGTCCGTTGACGTTCGCAGCGTCTCGAAGGCGTCCATCGTGGAGCGCCTCCGCCGAAACCCGAACTGCGTTTCTGAAAGCCCCGGCTCCACAGCGTCGAGATGCTTCACGAGCCGCTCCGCCAAGATCTTTTCGAAGACCTTAGCGACCTCGTTCAGCAGCACTATGGGCCTGAAGGCGGACGGATCGTTGGGAGGCCGACCTCCCTTGGGAATTAGGCACAAGTGACCCTCCTTCCATTGCGACGGGAACCGACCTGCACGAATACAGGCTTCGAACAGTTCCCGCAGCTGGCCGCGTAGATGTTTAGCGGCCAGGAAGAGGAGTCGACCTGGAACCCCGTCGGGTCCCGGTGCCGTCTTCCTGCCCCGGAGCCGGTCCAGGGCAACGTCTAGTTCCCCCTCGGAGATGGAGTGAGGCTCCTCGTCCGTGGGGGTGTCGGGAACGGGTGGACCCATACTGGGGGGAGTGAAGTTTCCCGGATCCGGGAAGAGCCCGTCGATAACCGACCGGAGCACCTCGGGTTCGAGCGTTTCCGTGACCGTGGATGTGCAAGGCCGCAACGTCTTGCGGGCCCCACGGTACGGACGCCCCCAAGGGTCCCGATCGAGCGTCTCGAGGAGCTCGGCCCGAGCCCGGGCTTTCGCTCTCAATATTGCAATCGAAAGGGCCTTTCTGGCCTGCCTAAACTCGCCCACGAGACCATTTTCCGCGACGTATTCCGGAGGACGGCGCGCCCTGCAGCGTTTGAGCCTGTGGCTGATGATGCGAACTGCCTTTCGCATCTCGCCCAGCTCCTCGGTCCACCAGTGGACCTGCTTGCACGGAGGCTGCCGCTTGGAGACGCGAGGCATCGCCGCGTCGCAAACCCTCGTCAGGGTCTTGCGCATGTGCTCTGCCTGCGACTCCAGGTTCTCGAATTCGGCTGGGTAGGCCCAGCTTTCCGTGAGTGCCCACTCCTCGGCCTGTTCCGGATCGAGCTTGGTAAGGGCCCAACGCGGGACGAGAGGGGGGTGATGAACAGGGCTCGGACCGGAGGAGGGGGTAAGCTCAAATCTGATGTACCGATGATCAGAGAGCGACTCCACCTCCTCCAGTACCCTCCATCCGACAACTCTGCGGGCGGCCGCATGAGTGGCGAATGACAGGTCGATGACCGATCCACCCCGCGCGCGCACGCAGGTCTGAACCGATCCCTGGTTCAATATGGTCAGGCCGGATTGAAGAGCCCATTCTTCAACCGTCCGGCCCCTAGGTTCCGTGAACGCGTTTCCCCAGGAACAGTGCTTTGCGTTAAAGTCGCCCATCACGAAGATCGTTTTAGGCGACAATCTGCCTATGGCAGCCCTGATGGCGTCCAAGTGAAGCTCGAACTCCGCCAAGGGGCGGTTGCGCGAAAAGTAAACGCCTATGACGACGATACTCCCGCTCTCCGCCACCGCATAGCCCTTTCCTCTTTCGAGACATGTAAGCGGTGTGCCAGAACCGGCTCTGGCCACCACCGCTACCACGTCGTCGAGGTCGCCCACCCAATTGCCGCAAGGCGGCACGTAATAAGTTTCGCTTATTACGGCCAAGTTCGCTTGCCACTCCGCCATCGCCTGCAGGCATAAATCCTGAGCGGTGGGGGAGTGGTTTACGTTCGCCTGAAATAGTACTGTTACGGGCGTACTAGGCATTGGAGGTGTCCATTGCGCATACTCCCGTAACACCCGTGCGTTGTTTCGTCCTCGGATGGACGAATTTGCCCTTCACGTAGGGTGGCTGGCAGAACCTCGCCAACGTGGGGTGGGCAGCGTTGAGTCCCCCCGCCGCGCACGCCGCGCAGTGGGGGTTCCGGGCCGTGCAGTCCGGCATCTTGTGTCCGCTCTTACCGCAGCGGACACACAAGTTAGTCCGGTCCGGGCACGTGTCCGGACAGGTCTGGGCGCCATGGCCGACGTTGTAACACCGGTAACAACGTATCGGTCTGGCTTCCAGTGCGTCCACCCTCGCCGAGATGAAGCCTACCACGTGGTAGCCCAGCTCAGCGATGGTTTTGGCAGCAGCGACGGGGCACATCACGTACGATGCGCCCAAACCGCCCGGTCCTGCAACGATGTGCTTCGTGCGCACGTCGTCGCGCCGGCAGCTGCCGGCGCGCGCGATCGCGTCACGCAACCCATCGACCGTGACTGATTCGTCCAGCCCAGAGACGTAAAGCTCCCCACGCTTTACGGGGCGGACGACCTCAGCCATCCCTACAAGGGCTCCGCGCAGAGCCTCGGCGACGCGGTCCGCCTTGGCCGCGCTCTTGGGTCCCGGCTGGAACTCGAGGAGACGCGCGTCCCTGACGGTCCCCGCACCACCTTCAGCCCCTCGCGGAGGCCCATGGCCGCGATGTCGACCACCGTCGAGGCCTTTGCAAAGACCTCGCGATAACCGACACCCTTCGCGGCCGCTGCCGGCAGCAGTTTAATGATAACTGCGGCCGACTTCGGCTCGCGGAATACGACCGCAGGCTTTGCAGCCTGTTTCCGCTGTTGCTGCCCCCGCCCCGTCAGCAGGGGAGCAGCTTGCGCCTGGGGGAGGGGAGGGGGCCCGTCGGCCCTCGCCCCTTTACTCTTTTTCCGCTTGACGACCGTGGTCCACGCCCCCCCCTCATGGGCGGGGGCGGGGGCGGGGGCCACGGGCGCCAGCGGCGGCGCGACGTGCGTGACGCGAGCGCGGACGACGGGCGCCGCGACGACCGGTGTCGCGGCCGCGGGCGCCGCCCGCTGCCTGGGGGCCGGCACCACAGGCGCGGGCACCGTAGCGGGGGGCGCTGGAGCAGCGGCGGCAGCGGGGGCCGCCCCCCGCCGCTTTCTGAGCGTCGCCCTTTTTCCTCCCCCCTCGGTGCGGAGGAAGGCCTCCGCACCCGCGAGTACCGACGCGGTTGCGCCCCCCGCAGGGCGCAAAGGCGACCACGCGGGCGCTGGGGTGGAGGTACCCGACGTAGCGGCCGAGTCGGCGTCGCTGCTTTGGGACCGGTCCCAAAAGCGCGACCTCGATCCGGCCACAAAAACGGGGGAACACGATATGGGCACGGTTGCCGCCAAAGACGTGGACAGCATCGCCGAACCCGAGGCCGATGGCATCGATGCTGGAAACAACAAGCACGAAGACGCCGAATCCGCCGCCGTCGCTGCTGCCGAAGACGGGGACGTAGCCGTCATCGCCGCCGCCGCAGCCGCTGTACCCGCAGGCGCCGACATCGCGACAGTAGCTTCCGTCCCAGTAGGGAAGGAAGACGAAGGGACCGCCGCTGTCACGCCTACAGAGTCCCTGCACACGACCCCGGTTGTTGACACGAGTGAAGCCCGCGCTGCAACCGGTGTCGTGGAGCGGCCGTCCCCGACGCTGCGACTCGATATGTCGCAGACCGATGTCGTCGGCATGGGTGAAGCCCATGCGCTATTCGACACCGTCGTCGTGGGGCACCCGTTCCCTGCCGCCGCCGATCCGGCCGCCGTATAGACCAAGCTACAGGCAGGCGAATTGGGGCGGGAACAATTGAACGCGCGAATCGCACCGTCGAGCGCGTTCTCCAGCGAGTCTGGGACACTACCGGACGGTGGGATGTCTTCGTGCTGTACATACGCGCCGTCCCCGTGCACGGGTGAAGCCCGCGCAGAGGTCGACGGCGCCATGCATGCGTACTCGACTATGGTGCTCGCGGCACTCACAGCCAGGCAAACAGCTGAGTTTGCCGCGAGCAGCACTTCCCTATCTATGTCTGGGCGTGCCGCACGGCCAGACGGAGCCCTATGCGTGACGGGTGCCGCAGGTGGCCCCATCACGTTATTCCTAGCCTCGGGGGCGTCTATGGTGAGATCCACCACCGACGCCGCCCTTCCTAGCGATTCAGGTGCCTCGGTTGCCGCCGTGATAACGGCAGTAGCCTGGCACCGCGGGCGGGGCCCGGCAACAGACTTGCTGCGTCGGGCTGATAATTTAGGCGGGACTTTTTTCCGCCGCGTTTCGCCGATCTCGGCCATCTGCCAACCATCCTTGGCCTTCACGTGTCCCCTTTTACAAGGGGCACCCGAAAGCCCAGGGGCCGACTTGGAATCAGGGGCATCCATTACTGGATGCCCTATCTCCTGCCAAGACCAGGAAAGCGCACCGGTGTGTCTGACAACACGAAATAACCGTTAAGTATTGCGTAATGCGCCGAAGCGCGCGAAAACAAAGCGAATAGAGCTTAAAAACTCACCTCAGTCGAAAAAGAACTGATTCGCGCCGGAATCGAACTAAAAAACACTGTACACTGACACTACACAACTATTATCGCAATTTATCGCTTTTCAGGAGAGAAAAAGCGCGAAAAATTGCAATTTTCGAGAAGAGCACGGGCATTTGCGACTGCTTCGCACGAATGCCCTCCAGGAACTGACCATTTTTTTTTTTTTTTTTGGTTTTGAGGCGAGGGAAAATGCTTAACCGATTTACGCACAAACTGGGTCGTTGCTAGGGGAACGCCACGCGTCGGTCGGGGGCGATAACACTGCAGCAATAGTATGCTCTTGGCAGCGCTCCGTCCGCGATCGACGTCACAGAATAGTGTGGAAGACTCCGAGCGTTGCTGCACGGGCGAGCAACCCCAATACCCACTAAAAACCCCCTCCTCCCTGACGACCCTGCGCTTTGAATGTGTTGGAAAGGCTGAGATTTAGAACATAGTTACGCCCAGCCGATCCAGGAACTGACCATCCCACAACATGGGTCAACTCTTTAGTGTTAGTGGCTAAGAAAAACGGTCAAATACGGGTGTGTTTAGATCCTAGGCCCCTAAATAATGCAATTCAACGTACACATTTTCAGTTACCAATGGTTAATGAACTAGCTACAAAACTTTAGGGTGCTCAAGTATTTTCAGTTTTAGACGCAAAATCAGGGTTCTGGACAGTGAAATTAAGTGCTGAAAGTGCTGACCTCTGTACTTTTAGCACGCCTTTCGGCCGTTATCAGTATCTTCGGTTACCATTTGGTCTCAATTGTGCCCCTGAGGTTTTTCATGCTAAAATTAAGCAATTATTGAGAGGGAGTGGACTCTTTTATAGATGATATTATCTGCTGGGGAAATTCTGAAGCAGAACACAATAGAAGATTAAAAGCATTATTTGAGAGGGCTAGGAAAATAAATTTAAAATTCAATAAAGAAAAATGTAGAATAGGTGTAAAAGAAGTAACTTATCTGGGCCACGTTTTTAATAAGGACGTTATGAAAGTGGACCCAGAAAAACTTAGAGCTGTAAGTGATATGTCTGCGCCCACTGACAGGAAGAGCTTGGAAAGATTTTTAAGCATAATTAATTATCTTTCTAAATTTATACGTAATTATTCCGACTGTATTTTTCCTCTTACAAGGTTATTAAAAATGATGTCACGTGGAGTTGGGAAATGGGTCATCAAAATGCATTTGAAAGTTTGAAAAATATGGTTTGTAACGCTCCGGTTTTGTCATTGTATGATGTGCGAAGTCCTGTCCTAATATCGGTAGACGCAAGCAGCGTGGCGCTCGGCGCCGTACTAATGCAGGACTGCCGCCCGGTGGAGTATACTTCCCGCACAATGACAAACACACAGCGAAGGTATGCGCAAATTGAAAAAGAATTGTTAGGTATTGTTCTTGCGTGTTAAAAATTTCACTAATAGATTTATGGTAAAAATCAGGTAACTATTGAAACGGACCATAAACCGCTTGAGAGGATATTTAAAAAACCGTTAGATTCAATCCCAGCACGCTTGCAGCGTATGATGCTAAGACTTCAAGCATATAATTTAACAATTATTTACAAACCTGGCAAATTTATGTAAATATCTGACACTTTGTCGCGCGCGCCTTTTCCAGCCTTGTACGATGACAAAATAAGCAGGGTATAGCCCTGATTATTTTAAATCAACTAAAGATGGTTATAGATAATGTACCCATGTCTCACAATAAACTTACTCTCGTAAAACAAAAAACGCTTCAAAACCAAATGTTATCACAGCTTTTAAAGTACATTAGACAGGGCTGGCCTAATCATAAATTTAACATTACTGATGTTCAATTACGTCACTTTTGGTCTATGAAAGACGAACTTTATTCTGTAGACGGGGTTATTTTTAAAAATAAACAGATTTTAATTCCTAGTTGTCTCAAACAAGAAATGTTAAAAATTGTACACGAGGGGCATTTGGGGATAGACCGCTGTAAAAGACGTGCGCGCGAGGTTTTATTTTGGCTAGGTATAACAAAAGACATAGAAGACTATATTAGAAAATGTAAAGTATGCCAGGAGAATTCACGCAGACAATGTAAGAAACCTATGATGCTAGTGTCGATTCCAGATGTACCTTGGAACAAAATTGGAATAGATATATTTGAATATGAGAGAAAAAGCTATTTAATTCTAGTAGATTATTCTTCTGGATTTATCGAAGTCGAATATTTGCAAGATACATCTTCATATTTAGTTATAAATATTATAAAACAAAATTTTGCACGGTACGGTATTCCTGATACGGTTATTAGTGACAATGGGCCCCAGTTTTCGTGTCGCATTTTAAACTGTTCTCAAGTAAGTGGAGCTTCACTCACATAACTAGCTCTCCATACTATGCCCAATCAAATGGTAAGAGTGAAAGGGCTGTACAAACAATAAAAAATATACTGAAAAAATCAATTGACAGTGGGACCGATTTTTATTTAAACTTGTTAAGCTATATAAACACGCCAAGAGAAGACGTTAATTCTCATGCGCAGCTATTTTTGGGGCGTAGATTAAAATGCAGACTGCCTGTACATCCTGATTTATTAAAGCCGAATAATAGTTACAGAAACATGCAGCAATATCAGGGCTTATTAAGTAAACAAAGAAAGAGTAAACATTATTATGATCGAAATTGTAAGCCACTGCCTGAGCTAAATGTCGGCGATGAGGTCTTAATGTACGAAAATAATAAACGACGGATCCGCGGAAAAGTTGTAGACAAAGCGTCCACTCCACGTTCTTATGTCGTAAAAAACAGAAAAGGTATATATCGACGTAATCGCCGGCACTTGTTAAAAACAACGCCTGTTGCTGAACAAGATACAGACATTAATAATAGCAGGGTACAGGAGGAGTGTGATGGCGAGGACAACATGTTCGTTTCGGGTGAGGAGGATGAAGAATATGCGCCTTCAGTCAACGTGTCTGTTGGTAAACCATATTCGCCACCCTGCACTCGGAACAGAACTAAAAAACATAGTAAATAAGTATAATTGGTATAATATACTAATATGTATGTATTTAGGATATAAGTTTGTACTTTTATTTTTAGGGGAAGATGTTGTGGGTGGTTATTAATAATACTATAAATGTAGATAGTTTTGAATAAACTAGTTGCAAACGTACTAACGTTGTTTCAATACATAACAGTGTACCTATGTTAGAAGTCATTTAAAATATGCATCTCATATATGGAACCCACGTTATCATAAATATATAGACCGCGTTGAAAGTGTGCAAAAGCGGTTTATTCGACATTTATGCTATAGGAAAAAGATCCACTACTCTAGTGATTCATATTTCGATCTTTGCAAAAAGTTTCACCTCTTGCCACTTAAAGACAGACGGGATATTGCTGACTTTCTACTTCTCCTAAAGATTATCTCCTCCAATATTTATTGTTCAGATCTTCTAAGTAAGGTCCATTTAAATATTCCTGCGTAGTCCATACGATTTAATCAATCCATAAATGTACCTTTAAGTTTTACTAACTACAGACAAAACTCATTTCTAGTGCGAGCAAGTAATTATTTAAATAATGTAAGTAAATACGATGACATTGACCCGTTTGCAAGCAGCATTTCAGCAGCCAAGCGGTGTCTAAGGCCTTAAATTTTTCAACAGTGACTAAGCATCTCGGTGCCTTTTTACGTTTACATGTTCCTTTTAACCTATAGCTTATTCGTGAAAACCTGTCATTGGATTTCTTTTATTAATCATAGTTATCTAATCAAATTGTATTTAGCTGTAGGTTTTCCATAATTAAATAAATAAAATAAATAAATATTTTTATCCCGGAAACTAACCAATTTTTCGGGATAAAAAGTATCCTATGTTCATTCTCGGCATCGAAAAAAATATATATCGAGTTTCAGTCAAATCGGTCCAGTATTTTTTCCGTGAAAACGGAACAGTTACTTTCGCATTTATAATATTAATAAGGATTTATCTGTTTCAAATTTTGACACAATAAATCTAGAATAAGTCCGAAATAAAACTGTTCTGCTTTAATAAATGCATAAGAAAGAGTGGGCATAGAAATAAAACAATACTAGATTTTCCTCTTAGTTTTATTTTTGTTTGTATAAAAACGCAGAATGTAAAATATTTATAAAAAACTTGTATATTAATTTAGGAAAACTATAACTCGTCCCATAGAATAAAAACCTAGCCTTAATTTTAATTAAAACTTAACCTGTGTGCAAAAAGTGAGATTTGCCGTTTTCTTCTAAACAAATCTATAACTTTGATGCTCGGGCTCCACCTGAGATAATGTTAGTGTTATCGACTGTGACCAAATGCATCTTGTTTATAATGTTAAAAATAACAACGGTAACGAATAGCTGCATTAGTATATATACATCCGTTATCTGTCAATATTTAACGTCATTAACAATCAATAACAATATCCCATCACAAATAACTCATTAAGCATAATACTAAATCTGCGTGAAACAATGAATAACAGTAATATTATCCCAGATGCAGTAGTAACACGATTAAAATGAACAAAAGTTGTAGTACATTATATGTACGTATATTATTTTTATGCAGGAATTACATAGATATCCGTGTGATGTGTAGTAGAAAATCCCACTTGTTTAAGTCGACGTTAAAAGATTCACTTCTGTTGTTCATTTCTGTTCCTATTTGAATGAATCAACCAAAGTGATCCATCCATGTAAACATAAACTTGAGTCATTCAGTGATTCAATGTCATTAATTACCGTCGTGTCCTTTTTGTTCTGTGCCTTGTACTGTATTGATTCAATTTGGTTGATCCGTCTAATATCAGCGTTGTAAAGTATGACTCTTTGATTACTAGTCATAGACTTACTATGTCTTCTTGGGATTTAATGTTAAACTAGAATATTTATAAATATTTGATGCTAGTTAAATAAACCGTGCAACCCCAGATTTAAAAAATTAACATGGAGAAATCCTGTCAGAAAGTATATATAAAATAAGTATATATATAATATATAAAATTCAGCCTTCCTAAAATGACGTAAGTTCCCACATTTTTTTTAAATTTTCTATCGAAAGTTATGGCCCACAGGAAGTGTCTGGGAACTGTATATCTTTGTTTATAAAAATATAATATATGTCATATTATTATGTAAAAACTAGCCTTGCTACTTTGACGTAAGTTAGCATAGTTTTTTTCCACCTTTGATACCTGCTAGCTGAAAAACGGCCCCGCTTTCAACTTAGCGAGTATCCATTCCTTTCTAAGTTTATTTTAAATTACCGATCCTAAAAATTTCATTTTTCCTAAAATCACGTAACTCTAGGGTGACTAGGATCTTGGGCCATAACAATTCTTCAACGTTTTTGTAAATAATAGGCTGTAAAAAGTTATTCAAAGCTTTTCTTAAATAAGGCGTGTCATGGTTACAATATTTAGATTCCTACTCAGAGTATTATATAGTTTTATACCGAGAAATTTCACCGATTTAGTATCAAATGTTTTAGGACATTTAGGTTGTTGGGATACTAGATTATTATGCCTACCTTTCGATTTCAGTCCTTCCATGATCTCTTTTGTTACAGAATTGTGTTGTTTCATAACTACTGCATTGGTCTCATTGTATAGCGACTCGATGGAATATAACCTCGGCTTAAAGAACATGCATGCAAAAACGCTCTCTGGGCACGTTCGAGTACTATAAAGATGTGTTGATACTGCCAATCCCCGAGCTGTATTACAGGAACATAATACTGATTCTGCTAAGGCAGCATACCTTTAGTAGCGAATCACGATCAAGTACATTGTGCAGTTGCTTGAATGCATATTTTTCTTGTCCTATTCGCTAGATATTTAATATGTATTGTCCATGTTAAGTATTTATCCAGATGAATTCTTAAATATTTAGTATCGTCGGTTTGAAAAATTTCATCACAAGTGCAGAAAGTGTAATTGATGACAGTTAGGTTTATTCATTCGTTGAGTATTTGAGTTTATAGTAAAGCTTGTTTTATTTACTTTCAGGGTAAGAAGATATTGTTTCCGCCATGTTGACACAGAATATAATCCTGGGTTACCTGTATACTCAATTTCTTCCCAAGTAGTACCGTAGAATAATATTACGGTATCATCCGCGTAAATGACGACTTCCCCATTTGTGAGACTGATGTTACATAAATCATTGATATATGCTAGGAAAAAGGGTAGGGCCTAAGATACTTCCCTGAGGAACGCCGACCTAATAAACGCGTCGACACTGACATGAGATCCTATTTTGGTCCTCTTTTTCCTGTTAGTTTAGTAGCTTTCAAACCAGGACAGTGATAACCCTCGTATTCCCAGTGACTCGAGTTTCGATAGAAGAATCGATCGGGATACGGTATCAAAGGCTTTTGCAAGGTCCAAAAAAACCCCTAATACCTTCGTCCCATTGTCCAATCTTTCACGAACAAATTCAATTACAGTCAATACACCGTCTGTTAAACACTTCTTTAAATATGAATTTGTTTGTGGACTGTGAATATTTTAATCATAAAAGAAAACTGCACGTGCGTAATATATGATGATTTTAATAGCAGTGGAGGGAAAAAATATACAGATAAAAGAAAGAAAAACTTCGTTCTAAATTCAAATATTTAGTATTGGTGGCCAGTACTATGCCACACTAAAGTAAGAAATACTTTTTGTTGGAGATTCCAACACCGTCTTCAGTGTACCGACGAGGCCGAAAGCCAAATTGGTTATCTGAAAGCAATTTCTTTGTTTCTAGATATTTTTTAAGCCTATTGTTCATTATTTTTTCTAGGACTTTTGACAGGACGGTTAACAGGGATATTTGTCTGAAATTGACTATATTGGTTGCATCGCCTGCTTTAAAAATAGGCAAGATAATACCTCTTTTTAATGGCTCAGGGAACTTCCCCGTTTCAAAGCTTACTTGACACATACACATAATGCACATATACATAATGCCACTTTTAATACCTTTGTTGTGATCCCATCCCAGCTTGCAGCACTGCAATTTTTAAGTGTTCTCATAGTGTATATTACTTCAATTATATCTGTATTTACTAATCCAAAAGATTCTAGTTCCCTACATTTTTTCGCAGCTGTTTTGCAAAAAATAAAAATTTATGTCTGAAAATCGTCACTTTTGAGTTGTAACCTTGGATTTTGTTTTGTTTGAATTAGTTATCATAACTAGATATTTTGATTGTAATTAACACTACAATAAAGATATCTAATTATTTTATGAACAAGGTTTGCATAATATTTTCTTAAGTTTTCGCGACTTGTATACATAATAAAACTACGTTTTAACGGTTTTAAGCGCAGTAATTGTATTTAATTTTGGTTTTTTCGACGTTTCGGCCACTTTACAGTGGCCGTGATCACGGAAGACAAAGATGTCAAGTATCAACGAGTATTGTTAAAGTTTTATTTAGCCTACCGCCAACTTGTTAATTTTAATTATTTAATTTTAATTTTGTTTATGGTTATTATTTACTCTATGGGAGCCTAATCTAATTTACTACCGCTTCGCAACATGTTATGGCTTGAAGAGAAGAAGCGGCGCAAGAAAGTCTTCAGCAAACATGCCTAGCTCTAATAATTTTATATAATATCAAAATGGGTGGAAGGAAAAATAAAAGTAATTATCAGTCAAGTTGGTTTGTGTTCCATTGTACGCAGAAAGACCTCACAATGTCTTGAGGTCTGGCAGCTGGTTTTTGCTGGGTTTGGGTCTTAATAGTTTTGATGATTGGATCCCAAACAGGAGGTACTTGCCAACCATCTTCTCTATTGAAATTTGGATGTTTTTTTGATTTCAAGAGCCTCACGTATCATTCTAGGTATGAAACAGATGAGCGTGCATGAAAAGAGCTATGAATGTCAAAGAAGCAAGTGAGGTGTGTAAGAATAAGCCTGAATGGCGCTCTGTTGTCCGTGCCTACCCCGCTAGGGAACTGGCGTGAAGTTATGTTTGTATGTATGTACTTACTTGAAAGGAACATAACAGGAATTAACTAAATTTAATTTAACTTTTACTCACAGATAGTGGAACGGCAGATGAAGCATTTTGGGCGTTGTGAGACACTACTTTTGGCAGGTGGTAGGGCATTTGCCCGACTGGATGGCTACCACCCCTGGTCTAAAGTATGTCGCCATAACAACCTAGAGTTGTGTTCCGACATTAGTGACCAGGTTCCAGTCTCCCTTAAGAGAGCAGCAGCGCATTTGTAGCACCTTTGGTGTTGCAAATGTCCATAGGCCGTGGTAACCGCTTTCCATCAAGTGGGCAGTCTGCCTGTCTGCTGAACTCCTGCAATATAAAAAAAAAGAAAAAAAAATACTAAAGGAACGCGCCCAGGGTCAAAGCATAAACTATGCTAAATAGCGAAACACACTCAAAGAAGTCTGGAGGCCGATTTTGATGAAAACTAAAGTGGTAACATTAGAATTTTGAAAAATCAATTATATACCCTTGTCAGTAACCGAATCAGCTGATTTTGAAAAAATAAACATCTGTATGGATACTAGAACATTTTATTCAAAAACAACCCCTTTTCCTTGGCTGGCCGTTTGACATTCCTTCACAGAAATTGATCCTTAGCGGCTACACCAAGATTTGTTATAATACTAGAGGATGTCTTAATTTTTTCAAAATCAGCCTAAAGTGGAAACTTTAGTTTTCGTCACAATCGGCCTCGAGATTCCTTTGAGTCTTTTTCGCTTTTTAGCATAGTTTAGGATTTGGCCCTGAAGGGCCACTTGAAATTCCTCCCGCATACTGAAGACAAAATGTCCGTTACAACATTAGAAATTGCTACCATCCTTATACTTAATTTCACGATAATTTCATTCATTATCATGGCCGTTGACACGGGACAAAGAAACAGTTAAATATCCATACAGTCACATATATTTCACGTAGTATTCATTAATAATTAATTATGACCATACAAGTGACTGTGTGTAAGTAAAAAAATCAAAATGTGTGCTGGGATACACAGTAGAAGTGAAACTTCCTCGGACAAGTGGAAAAACGAATGGCAACGGATAAGGGCAAAACGAATCGCAACAAAATTTTAACTTGAAGTTTTACGGGCAGATTGTTAATGTACTTGTCCAATTTGAAAACCTCTCCGTAAAACTTCATGTTAAAATTTTGTTGCGATTCGTTTTGCCACTTATCCGTTGCCATTCGTTTTTCCACTTGTCCGTGGAAGTTTCACGTCTACTATTTGTCCCAGCACACATTTCGATTTTTCGCAGGTTTACTGCAAATTAGATTTGCTTAAGTTAGGTACATTTTAATAAATGCATTTTTTTTATTTAAACATATTTTATTTTATCAAACAAAAAAATTGAATTCGTTCGATCCGGGACCAACAAAACGCATCTATAGTCTACACTAAAATTATTCCGCCTCTTACCACTTCTAGTCTAAATTTATGCCGCTCCTCCACGCGGCCGTAACGCTATTTCATGATAGAAAAATCCTAAAACCCCCCGTTTATATAGAAGTTTCAGTTAATAGATGACCTATGTTTCGGCTCGTATTTATATCGCGAAATCGAAAGTGTAATTTAGTTTTGTATTTTGGAGAAATATTAATATTTACGTTTTCCAAATCACTCAACGGGCTATAAAGCGAGCTACGTTGGGTGTTTCTCTTATGAATAGGATAAGAAAACCAAGGTAACTGAAATAGCTCGCAAAATTAGCTAGTTAAAGTGGCGGTGGGCCGGTCGCGCAAGACCGATGGCCGATGGAGCAAACGAGTCCTGGAGCGGCGACCGCGTCTCGCTAAACGTAGTACCGGACGTCCTTCACCACGATGGTCACCGGTAGGCGCTGAATGAGGCAGTCGGAGGATACGGGTGAGTGACACCGACTTGGAGACGTCTACGGCCAGCAGTGGACTGCGATTGGCTGACGACCACGACGACATTTTTGTAGGTATCCGTTTGAGTTCACAATATAGTTACGTACCTATATTAATTATGTCAGACTTGACCCTGATACTGTAAATCGTCATCTTAGTGTTAAATCCCGGATGTGTTTACAACACTCGCATCGAAACCCGGATTCCACAAAAATTAGCAGGAGTCGTTCTTGCTTTTTTTTCTCAGTGCTTTCCTTAGAGTACATTAATATAATAGGAGAGTGCTATCTTATTCGGCCGCCAGCCGCGACGCCAATCGCACGTCGTCTCTAATAAATTTTACTATTTTATTAAAGTTTGAAATGGCGTTCGATTCCGAAAGATCTCTTCAAGGTCCATTGTGGTGACGTGAATAAGCGATACTAATCGCGGCTGGCATCCGCTTTGGTGGTTAGTTTTAGCGTCTCCCGGACGCCAAGGGTAGCCACGGAAGCGCTGCTGCCATCGCTGTCAGGGCAACCAATAAGATATGGCACTAGAAGAAAATATTTTTAAAGCGCTTTTAACAATAATTTCCTCATTTGGTTGCATAACCGTGTACCTCAGCTCTCTTCATGTTGATTTGAAAAAGAGTGCGAAATATTTTTCCGGTGATGAAAAATACAAGGCACTAAGAACCTCTCACTTAACTAATGATATTTATCTGTTTTGAATTTTTACATAAAAAATCTAGAATAAATCCGAAATAAAACTGTTTTGCTTTAATACATGCATAAGAAACAGTGGGCTGAGAAATAAAACAATACTAGATTTTGGTCTTAGTTTTATTTTTGTTTTTATAAAAACACAGAAAATAAAATACTCATAAAATAACTACTAATAATATACTATTAACTTAGGAATACTTTAACAAGTCCCATAGAATAAAAACCCAGCCTTAATTTTGATTAAAACTTGCTGCAAAAAGTGACGTTTTGCTGTTTTCTTCAAAACAAACCTATAACTTTGATGCTCGGGCACCACCTGAGATAATGTTCGTGTTATTGACTGTGACCAAATGCGTCTTATTGATACCGTTAAAAATAACATCGGTAACGAATAGCTGTATTAGTGAATATACATCCGTTATCTGTCAATATTTGACGCCATTAACAATTAATAACAGTATTCTATATCTATATTATTTGTATGCAGGAATTACATAGATATCCATGTGATGTGTAGAAAATCCCACTTGTGTAAGTCGATGTTAGACGGTTTATTTCTGTTTACCAATTTGGCTGAATCAGCCAAAGTGATCCATCGATACAAACATAAACTTCAGTCATTCAATGTCATTAATTACCGTCGTGTCCTTTTAGTTCTGTGCTTTGTACCATATTGATTCAATTTGGTTGATTCGTCTAATATCAGCACTGTAAAGTATGACTTTTTGATTACTAGTCATAGACTTACTATGTCTTTCTGTTGACTATTTTATTGGGGATTTAATCTTCAACTAGAATATTTATAAATATTTGATGCTAGCTAAATAAACCGTGCAAACCCATATTTAAAAAATTTACATGGAGAAATCCTGTCAGAAAGTTTCCATTTTTCCCTGCACCTTAGTTCCTTTTACTGCTAGAGTCTCGATTCTGGACACTAATGCCGGAACACAACTCAAGTTATGCGGCGGTATGCTCCCGAACAGGGATGGTAGTCATTCAGCCGGGTTATTGGGAGCAATGTATTTAACTGGCAATACTCTTAAGCATGTGGCAACACTCGCTCTCTCTGTAATATGGCCGCTTGTTTGTTCTGTATGTATGTAATAGTAATTAAATATTTTCTCTGTACTCTGCTCAATGTTGTTTTTTTTACTCTGCTGCCCTAACCTATCACACAGGTAAATGCCCTAACACCAGGCTGTAGGTTGTTTTGTCACCTTTTACGTCAGGCCACCCGGCAGTAGGAATTCGTATTCTTTCTCGTTTCCAACAGCCACAGATACCAGAGAACACTCCTTAGTATTTCCAATAGTATCAGGTCCTTGACGTCATCATTTCACGTGCAGTTTCGGGCTCAGGTGGAAAGCAAGGCTAAATTTGCCTCCAAAAAGCTTGATGTGGTAAACTAGTTCAAGCAGTACATCATCCCTACATCCTACATCCGCGGCAACAACTTGCACTCTACAAAATGCAAGACATGGCGCTTTTGAAGAATTACTTCAGACAGCTATGGGTGAGTACTGTTCTCGCCTGCTTACCAAAGCGACCTCCATCCAACATCATAGCGTTCCTACAGACAACGATGATTTTAATTTGCAATTTGAATGGAATTGGTATATTTATATAATGTTGAATTCGAATGCTCCAAACAGAGGTGGACATGATACTACGTCTTTGATTCATCAATCTTTTTATTTTTATCTTCACCGTCCATCTCCGTTTTATCAGTTCTAGGTTAAAAATGGATCATGTATATTTTTTCCACCTACTCCTACTCTTGTCGGCGTATTTATATTCTTTGATCAATTATACTACAATACAAAAACAGTTTAAAAATATTACTTTCTTCGTTCTAACGTAACTTTATATCCATCCACAGCCTTCAGCATTATGTCCACTTTTAATCTCATTTTTGGAATGGGACTTTTCTCTGGTTCCCCAACAACTTTGAATCTACGCAGAATGCTGGCTAGAGAAGTCTTTATTGACATTAGGGCGTATTGATAACCTGAAAAAGTTGCATTAAATGAAGAAGACGGTAAGATAGTCGACGAAGGTTGATGTCTTCACTTCAGGGACACCCTTAGACATATTTTATGCTGTCATTTAAAAATAAAAACTAAACCTTGAAGTATATTTTCATATTGTACAGGTTTTCCGATAAAATGGTCAGAGAAACTTCAATTTAGATATTTTGAAATATTAGGACTAGGTTTATTAACATCTACCAAATTATTTATTGTACGTGGATTGCCAAGCTTTTACGCAATTTTTACATAATTTATCTTTATTGTTTAACCCAAATATAAACATATTAATCTTACTAGAGTTTATATCGCGTCTGCGTCGCGGGTCAAACTCTAGTGCGAACCTCTTGTTTAAAGAGCGGGCAATTAATACAGTTGTATTAAATCTTTTGTTAGTGCTGTTTGCCCCCGGAAGATTCACTTCATTTTATGTCGCAAACTATCCCATCTCCTGCCATGAATGTATTTATACCCATAGACTGTGTGGGACTCCCGAATGACCGTATTCCCAACGTGGCCTCCGAATGGAGGATACGGGGATGTCGGCCGACAGAGTACTCACTAAACCTAGCCTGCGACCCTCTCTTGTACGCTCTTATGGTTGCTTCAGGAACTGGACTATAGATACTACAAATGTGGTACCCCGACGCCTAGCTGTCTCATTTAGGGCACCCCTCGGGGGGCGGGGGGAGGTATCCTCTTCATCAACAGGGGGGGGGATAATGTCCACGGGATCCCCCACTAGTCCACAGGGCCCCCTGTGATGGAGTTACGGAAGAAGTACGGATGGGGTCCGCGTACGCGCTCTTTTCTTTTCTTTCGGCCGCCTTCTGGGCCATGACTAACTCACAGAAGATGGGGACAGCTGACCACCATGGTTTGCTCCGGAGCATGGCCTCGACCAAGTCCCGGACCAAGTCCATCTGACCGACAAGATTTTCCGTTTGGGACCTGCGGGGTCCTTAAGCGGCGCACTCGAGTAGCGTGTGTAGGGCAGTGTCTACCGGTGCGCCACAATGGTGGCACTCGGGCGTTGGCTCCCGCCCCTCTAGCACAGATACTTACCGAAACAGCCGTGTCCGGTAAGTATCTCTACCATCCTGTACATCAGGGTTCCATGGTTGTGTGAGACCCAATGAGACAGTTGAGGGCGGAGAGCCTCCAACGTCTCCGTGCCATCCACCGGGGACTCGAGGTCCTGTTGCCACCTGTTTATCAGGGCCCCCGGTCGCCGAGGCCCTGGTCTGTTTGACTTCTGCCGAGGATATCCGACTGCCCCTCTCCCTGGCATCCTGTTAGAAGCGGTACACTTCCGTAAGCACCTCCGCCTGGAGCTCCCAAGGCAAATCACCTGCGAGAAGTGTAGCCACCGTTCTCGACACCGTACGGTACCCCCGGCTGGACCTCACTGGCAGGACCCTCTGATAACTCCTCAGCAGGGTCCTGTTCTTGCGATGAAGCGCATGGATCTATACGGGGACCCCGTAATGCGCCATGCTCCGCAGGATACCCGAGTACAGCCTCTTGACTGCTGCGCCCGGCCCGCCCACATTAGGTAGGAGTTTGGCCAGAGAAGCGGCCGGTCCCTAGTAACTTCGGGGTCAGCCGGGTGAAATGGGCCCCAAAGTTGCATTTGCTGTCAAACATAAGGCCCAGATCTGTAATCTGAGCCGGGTATGGTACAAATTAGTTAGGTGCTATAAAAACTCGAATTCACTAAAACGATAGATAGCTAAGTTCTTTTTCAAGTGATGCGATACTTTATACTTCGGGAATCCCGCGGGAATTCTTCCGGGCGTGTTATAAAGTGGGTAATATGCATAAAACTTGATAGGACAGTTGCTATATTTATTAGACATCTTTAGTACAGATGAGCTATGTATCCCTTTAGTAATATGACTTATCCCGGGTTTTTACGGAAATCTTCGGAATTCACGTAATTTTTGTACTAAAAATCCGTTGCCCTACTATATATTCCGTTTTATTTTAAATACTGGCAAAATAACTATAATCTACGTCACCGGCCGAACGTGGACAAAGTCACGGGCATACCCTAGTTAATTACAAATTGCGTTTTTGGTTCATTTTTTATGTCAGAGGGACAGAAAATATTCATTAAATACCAGACTACAAAATAAAAATATTATGTCGACTTATATTAAATGTAGCCACGCGAATCGATTAACTATGAACTTACCAATGCAATTCCTGGGACCGCTACTAAACGGCATATAGCTACATGGATGTTTTAAGTTGAAGCGTTCAGGTAAAAAGCGATCCGGATCAAAATGTTCAGCATCCGGGCCCCAGTAATTTGGATCCCTGTGAACACCCCATATCGATACTGCGACCCCGGTTCCTGCTGGCAATGTACGGCCCGATGCTGGAAATATAATAAAGGTTAGTCTACGTATCACTCTGAATCGTCATGTAATCAGTAATAACTTGCAATGGCATGTATAGAAACTCGTTTCGTGCTTCCAGATTTTGCAAAACACGGGTTTTCGGAGCAACGAAATAAATGGCAGGTATAGACGCAGACTAATATTAAACATGTTGCTTTTGGTCAATCTCTACCAAAAAACAGCACTATAAATGTGTGTGTGTTATGTCTGTGCCTGCTCCTGGTAAACGAACAGATTTTTATGCAATTTATATTTTTGGTAGATCGAATTTTGATATATTACTTTCGTTTTTGATTAATTTTTTCCTTTTTTTTATAATAAATCCAGTGAACATCGCGCGCTCTCTAAACAATTGAATATTTTTAAAGCACTTGTAGCTTTAAATACTATAAGTAAATATAAATCCCTATTTAATATTATAAAAGCGAAAGTAACTTATTTATTATTACTTACTTATTTTGAATAAAAACATTTGAATTTGAACTCTGTCTGTCTGTCTGTTCCGTTTTCATGGAAAATTTACTGAACCAATTTGTCTGAAACTCAGTATATATATATTCAATGCCGAGGATGAACATAGGATACTTTTTATCCCAAAAAATGGGTTAGTCTCCGGGATAAAAATATATGTCTTTCTGTTTGTTATGCTTTTACGGAAAAATCAATGAACCGATCTGGCTGAAATTCAGTATATATTTAAATTTGATACCGAGGGTGGACAAGGAATACTTTCCATCCCAGATTATAGGATAGATTTATGTAAAGGGTATCCCAAAAAATATGATAGGTTTTTATTTGTGGTTTGCCATTTTCATAATTTTGTTTATTTTGGTCGTTTTGGTCAATTTGGTCGTTTAGGTAATTTTGGTAGTTTCAGTAGTTGTGGTAATTTTGGTAGATTTGGTTGCTGTGGTAGTTTTGGTAGTTGTGGTAGTTTTGGTAGTTGTGGTAGTTTTGCTACTTGTTGTAGTTTTAATAGTTTTGGTCGTTTCGGTAATTTTGGTTGGTGGTTTTGGTGATTTTAGTAGTTTTTATAGGGGATATATAAATAAAACTAAAACGTGTTGAACAGGGAATAAAAGTTTGTATGGCGGACCAATCATTTCTCAAGTTTTTAGATATAAAGATTCATAATCTATAAAAAAAATGCGACAGTAACTCGATCTGTCTGTCTGAATACCGAAAATGAACATAGATACTGTTCATCCCGGGAGAAGGGATAGTTTGCGATATAAAATGAAGTAAGTCTTCTGAAGGCAAATATCACCAACATAAAAATTTAATACAATGTAACCTATATTAACGCCTGCTCCTTAAACAAGAGGCACGCAAGCACGAAAGGTGTGTTTTGGCATATGTTACGACATCCAGTCACATTCCCGGAAAGCATCCCTTTTCCGGCAACATTTCCTCTTCCACGTTTATTCGGCTGGTTCCAATCAAAGGGCGTTGCGCACACACATGCGTCTCATTGGCCGAGCCGAATCTTCAATAGCTGTCTAAGTATCATGGCGACGCTACGCTCACAGATAAATAGTCTAAAAACGTCGGAAAACTACTGTGTTGTGCCCTAAAACCGTTGCCAAGTGTGTCCCGGACATCTGGTGTATTGTTTGTGCATAACCAGGAAATCCTGCATCATTCCTTACACGATTCCAGCGACGCTAAGCGTTCATTTTTTTCTACTTAATTCACTAGGATTTGTGAGGCGGCATCAGGTCTAATAGAGAATCAGTGTTTGCTCCGGCTAAGTAGCCATTCATATCTTATCAGCACACTTTGTTGTAAAATGGATACATGGACGTATGGACGAAGGCGTTTGGCAAAGGATGGGTATTTTGGGTAAGGATATATTATTATATATTCGACAGAAGGTAAGGTATTGGAAATTAGTGGCATTTATATATTTTTTTAAGTGCTGTGGCTATTGCTATACCTTGCGAATATGGAGCTGTCGCACTGACCAAACGTCACTTTCTATATATAGTGTATCGGTGGGATATCTGTACGATTTCTTATGCATAACTTTTAGCACTGCGCGCTGGCTCGTTCTACTGCTATAAAGTTTGTTTCTGGGATTCCTCTCCAAGTAGCGTACTTACAACTTATTACGTATATTTTTGAAAAAATACTTACGCAACTTAATATCTTCCAGGATTTTTCTCACAATAATAGGTACCGGTGGAAATAGTCTAAGTGACTCCTTTATAACTCTTTCTAAATATTTCAATTTGAATAAGTCCCCTTTTATCAGAGGACGCTCCACATCGTCGAACACCTCAACCAACCTTAAACATTTAATAAATCATCCTACTAATATCATAAACGCGAAAGTTTGTAAGAATGTATGGATGTACGTATGTTTGTTACTCTTTCATGCAAAAACTACCGAATGGATTTTGATGAAACTTTACAATAATATAACTTACACATCAAAATAACACATAGGCTATAATACATAAAGATATAGTGTGAATTATTCAAAATATAACAACTTTCCATCACCACGCGAGTGAGACCGCGGGGCGCAGCTAGTAGTTACATACAATCTTGAACAAGAGAATCTCATGACCGTACCCAAGGTAATGCCATCTTACATATCTGACTTACTACATATATTTCCCGGGCTTCCCTAACTTCGAAATCACGTGACTATAGAACTTGCTTAATATGACAATTTCAATATTTGTATGCCTTTTTTTACTAGGGGAACCCAGATTAAGGGTCACCAGCCGCGCAGTGAACAGGCCGTTGCCCATAAACTTCTTTTACTGCCGGGGAACTACTTTTGTCCCCCGGTGACATTATGGCCTTTTATGCGTGGGATGGTCTCTAAAACGCCTCACGAGAGGAGAGGTGAGCGTACGCGGAATACGTCGTACCTCCATTTTGATGGCATATTGCAAGTGGGAAGCCCTTTTCCCGATGAAGCCCATGGTGTCCCAAAGTCTAAGTTGGCCTTCTGGCGCTGACGCAAGCTTCTTTGACGAAAGCGTGACAAGGATGTCTGTCCCATTCCGCCTCCTCCTTCGTAAGCAAGACATGCTCAGAAATGGAGGAGGTGCCGTCCCATCCCAAGATAAAGTTGATCTGCTAATTGAAATCTTTGCGACCAATTCGACTATTGACAACAGGGGAGAAACCCTAACTATAATCCCTGAATATGAGTCTAGAATGCCGGAGATGCGCTTTACTCAAAAAGCAGTCCATCGTGCTCTCCGCCCCCTCGACATCTTCTGGCTCTGACGACATTCTTACCATTGTGCTGCATAAGTGTTCAGCTGAGCTGTTCCGAGTTCTTGCCCGACTTTTCACTCTTTCTTACCACAAGGGTTGAGTTCCCGCTTCGTGGAAGATTGCTTATGTACACCCTATCCTCAAAAAAGGGGACCCAACAGACCTGTCGAATGTAATAATATATAGGTCTATAATAATAAGCTCTTTTCTCTCAAAGGTAATATAGGTCTATAATAATAAGCTCTTTGCTCTCAACGCACAGCTCCTGGGTTACCTTGAATGAATGAATGAAAGAAAACTCTTTATTGTTCACCATAACTTAAACCTAGATATTTATTTTCCATGAAGATTCCCAGCTGCTAAATGATCAGAAGTACGGCTTCCGCCAGGGTCGCCTGGCTGGGGATCTCTTGGTTTACCTAGCTCACTGTTCGGCTGAAGCCATTGAGAGAAAAGGGGAAGCACTGACAGTTAGTCTAAATATTGCACAGGCCTTCGACCGGATCTGGCACAGGGCCTTTCTCTCGAAGCTGCCATCTTATGCGAAACCCGAGAGGCTTTGCATCTGGCTATCCAGCTTTTTTGATGGGCGCAGCATTCAAGTCATTGTCGACGGTTGCTGCTCTAGCTTCAAGCTCATCAATACTGGTGTGGCCCAGGTTGTGTGCTATCGCCAACGTTGTCCATCGTGCATATCAATGATATGTTGTCTGTTCGCAACATTCATTGCTGTTTGTTTTGTGGAGAAAATTTAGGTTAGAATTGTGTCTGAAGTAGATAGAATAAATACTCTTTAGAGAGTGTTTCTGAACGGGGGAGACAAAATCTTGTCTATTTTAATGCCATGAAGACACTGGTTTCGAGCATTCGAGCAAGCGCTTCAGTTCCAAAAAACTCCTCTTACCACCTTCAAGAGTACTGGGATCCTAGGTTTTAACATCGCCAACGATGTGCAGTTCAGGGTCCATCTTGAAGGCAAGGCAAAACTTGCCTCCAAAAATCCACGAAGCTGGAAATTCTAAACCGATCCAAGCAGTACTTCACACCGCGGCCCTGTGCTTTATAAAGCCCAGGTGAGGCCGCCTATGGAGTACTGCTCACGTTTTTGAGCTGGAGCACCTGCCTACCATCTTAATTTCCTGGACTGTAATTAACGTCGAGCCGTTCGCGTTATTGATGGTCCCATACTCACAGACGATCTAGATACGCTTGACCTTAGGAGAGACTTCGCGTCTCTCTGCATGTTCTACCGATTGTATAACGGGGAGTGTTCAGAAGAATTGTTTAGAACGGTTATTTCCCTCATCTTCCTTCTAGCACCGCATCGCTCGCCATCATCTGGGCCTTTAGCCCCACTTCCTCGAGCCGCTTTGCTTATGTACGCAACGGTTCTGTAAAATGTTTCTCTTGCGTACCGTGGGGATTTGGAATGAGCTCATAGTTGAGATTTTTCTACAGCGCTACGATCTGGAGTGTTTTAAAAAGGGTATCATAATATTGCTTCGAACCCAGCAGCGCGTTGGTAACATCTCTGGTGTTTCAAACGTCCATAGATGACGGTAACCGCTTTCCATCAGGTGGACCTTCAGCCTGTCTGCTGTATTTCAGCTATTTAAAAAAAATAAAAGGAAACAACAACGATGTTATAAAAACATAAAAATATTACATTTCCATACTGAACAATCCGTTGCCCTGTTGGAAATATCCTTTGATTTTATATATTCGCAAAATAAACATAGAACCCCAATGACATGAACATCATTCATTGGAATGCTCAAACTTGTAGCTTAATCCAAAACAACATAGCTTCTAAGAATCTGGGGTGAAATTCGACCAGCAAAAACGCTTTATGACGTCTTACTTGAAGGCCGGCCATAAACACAAAGAGAGTAGCAATGGACAATAGACGCGTACATTCCAATACTTAGAAAATTATGTGAACAATTAAGACAATCATTAAATGAATTACAGATAATCTAAATACCAAGGGTAATAAAATACAAGTTCAAGAAAAGGATTATAGGGGTTTCGGCTTCTCGGAACACTTCAGTTGTAGCAATATCCATGTCTTCTACATAATAATTGATCTCTACCGAGTGAACTATTCTAATGCATAAATATCAATTACTTACTCTTGATAAACTTTTTCTTGCACTTCGGGATATTTACTTAACAGTTTCAACGTGAAGCCAATGGCGCAAGCCGACGTATCATTTCCTGCCCCTATGAGGATTACGACTTCCTCGCGCAACTCGACATTCGTGTATCCATTTTCTCCTCCAGAAATATGTATAAGTAAGTCGAGGAAAGACCCTTTTTTATACACATCTAAATCCGATATAATAACATAAATAAAGACATAAATGGTCTGACATAAAACCAATGTGAAAATCACTACTTAACGTGATCTTTGTACAAAATAAATAAGTGCGTGGTAGTCCATAAATAATGAAGGGGTTGGCAACGGTAACAAACGTACGCTATTTTCGTCATTTGATTACGCAACCACAAAAAGACGTTTATCCCTTATCTCAAAAACTACTCACAGGATATTTTTTATGGCATCAATGCCGAATTAGCACTATTTAAAACAATTTTCGTTGAAAGTATTTTTGAAGCTGTACCACATATATTTTTTTAGGATTTCCATCTCATATTTAAATGAGTTAGATTAGATACATTAGTTATATAACGTGTTTGAGTTTAACCACTAGTACGATATTTGATCGTGGTTTATAATATTTTAGTTTCATTACTAAATTACTAAATGAACTTACCCAATTTATTATCTAATTCCGGTCTATTGTATTTTTCAGTTATTAAGTCCTGTCTTTTTTTTTGTATTATCTGTAAAAAAATGACATTTTTAACACCTAACAAAACTTACCTATTATTTTTCCTGAAATATTTCGGATCTAATTTCGAAAACGTAGCACTTCCGTTTCCGCAAATTTCACGTTCGCCAGAAGTCTCTGTGGTAAAAAGTAGCGCCCCCTATAGCGTTGTTACAGTTTATGAACACGGGAGCACCTGTGGTCACTTAGAGTTTCGTCTCGTCATTATGACACTCAAGGTATACTAGGTAGACCTTACCTGGATCATAAATATCTCAATAAAATAATAGGTAAGGTTTCCCAACAACCTCAGGTGCGTGCCTCTTTTTTAAAGAGGTTTCACCACAGGTTACATTGTATTAAAATTTTATGTTACTGCTATTTGCCCCAGAAGAGTCACTTCATTTTATATCGCAAACTGTCCCATATCCCGGATGAAAAGTATCTATGCCAATTTTCGATATTAAAATTACATATGTAAACCAAAATGACCAAATCGACCACATCGACCACATCGATCACGCCGACTACATCGAGCACATCGACCACGCCGACTACATCGAGCACATCGACTAAATTAACCAAAACAACGAAAATGGCAAATCAAAAAGGGTCAGATCACGTCAAGTGGACCCCCCCTTTACCACTTGCTGATAGAAAACTTATTAAAATATAATTATTGGAAGTAGTCATACCTAAAAATCATCCCTCAAAACAGTTTTTGAATTTCTAACCATTTTTTTACAATAAAAATATTCGGTACTTTAAATTTAAAAAAATAATTATAAAAAGCTATTGAAGATAACTTAACGAAATTTTCAGCGATTATAGTAAAATAATTTCACATAAAATTCTTTTGCAAATTTCATTTGTTTATTAACATATTTTTTATTAACTTTTAAACAAACAAATTTAAATTTTAATGACTCTCAGTACGATAATCGTTTTTTTATTACGCTTTATACATTTAAGTTCTTTATTTCAAAAGAAAATTTCACTGCCCGGTATTAGTTTAAATAATATGAATTTCACAAGTGCTGCGCGCTACGGAGCTTAACTGTTAAGGCTATATAGACCGCTACAGATTACACAATTATTTAATGAATAATCTTTATAGTTTTTTTTAACGATATATATATATATATATATATATATATATATATATATATATATATATATATATATATATATATAGTGTACGGCCAGAATTAAACCGTGAGTTGCACCTGCAATTGTGGCTGCCGCAATCCGGCTAGTAGCATAGTGTGAATAATATTAGAGGTGGATTGCTACTGGCCGTAATACCCATTAAAACTCCCTGTATTCCTTTCATTCGCCTAGAGCCAGGGCTACTCCACGTGAGCCCAGGTAGGAGCCGCACCGACTGCGACGGCCTGGTTCATTACCGCTGCATGCCACAATGCACCCTATGGCGAGGTCTAAGACCTGTCTCAAGCCCAAGGAGTAAAGCAAAACAAATCTATATAAATCTATCCATTCAAAAGTCAGACCTTGGATCATAAATTTAAGAGTCTAAGACAAAAATTAACCTTACTCACCGTATCTGTAAAGTCAAACATTATCTTTTTACATTCCTCATGCTCTTTAAATTGTGGAAACAGTTGAAACACCCAGTCTGGCCAAAGCCACACCTGATACATCCTCTTACATACCAAGTTTAAGCCATGATTTATCGCTACCAGGAACGGTGTGTTTGGATTCCCTTGAGCGTTTATTTTCACCCCCATCGCCGTTTCTGGTTAAAGGTGAAAAAATCAAATATAATAAAATAAAACATAGATAAAATATCCGACCGGGTACGATGTGCGTGTTGGTCTACGGGTAGGGAAGGGCTCCGTAATATCGAGAAAGAAATGCGTACTGTTTTATCACTTCGAAGTCTTCAAAAACCTAAATATTAATTAATAGAAAACATCAAATATCTTTAAAACGACTCAACGGATTATAATGTTTAATATACATGATATTTGAAAAATGTGTCAATAAAAGGTAAAAATAATATTTTATACTACACCTGCTCGAAAAAGGCTTTAGAACTTCTTATAAATAAGTCTTTCACCTGAGGTTGGCGCTCTGCTTTTCATTTCGAATATGAGGAAAGCAAATAAAAACTGATTACTTAAAGAAACAACCACTTCTCTTATGAAATCAGGCGTTAAATCCATATCTAAATCAATTCAACTCATTTAATACGTCACATATGAAACTGTAAATGGAAGAAGTCAGTTCATGATCAGTGGTTTTGGTTATTTATTTACAGTATACACACTTTACTGAAGGAAGGAAGGGGTGCGACGTCGATGACCTCCCCGGTGGCATGCTTGCTCTGTGGTCCGGCGTGGACCTGGACGAGCGTGCAAGTGGGGGGGTAGGCGTCTTACTCTCATCCTGCTTTGTGTCTGGAGTAAAAGCTTATTGTCTGGTGAACCCGAGACTTCTCTGGGTCCGCCTAAAACTGGGGATCACGCGAGTTTTTCTGGTCGCAGCTTATGCTCCCGTAAGCTCAGCGGATCCCCAAGAACTCGAGAAGTTTTGGGAGTCTGTGAGAGAAATTCTGGATCTGGCTGAAGGGAACGAAAGACTAATTATGTGTGGTGATCTTAATGGCTGGGTGGGGACCAAACGAGACGGCCTTGAGGCTGTCCTTGGACCCTATGGTGACAAGAGAGTGAACGATGCTGGTAGGCCAATCATAGACGTATGCATGGAAAGAAACTTGCTTGTGTCGAACACACTATTCCATCATAAGGATATTCACACGTATACATGGAGAATGAATGATCAGAAAAGTATGATTGATCTGATTTTAATTGATAGTCGCCTCCGAAACACAATAATGGATACAAGAGCCTACAGAGGCCCCACTCTTGAAACGGACCACTACCTGGTGATAAGCCGGTTTGTGGGCCTTTTCAAGAAGTGGAGACACTGGCGAGTGCGTACCAATTTCGGGGAGCTTGAAAGAATAAAGTGTGAAAAATTGGAAGATGTTAGTGTAAGGAGTATGTATGCGCGCCTAGTCGAAGAAAGGCTTGCAAAAGCGGACTTCTCCGACTTAGATGTGGATAATGACTGGGATAGTATGAAGGAAAGTATAGTGGAAAGCGCAAAAGAAGCATGTGGATGCGCGAAGAGGCACATAACAACGAAAGGTGATGAATGGTGGGACGCGGATGTTAAATCCAGCGTAGAGAGAAAGAGAAAAGCCTGGCTGGATTATGTTGCTTCCTTGCAACAGAATGACAGTATGAAAGAGATGAAGAAAGAAATTTATCGCCTCTGCAAGAATGAAACCAAAGCTTTAGTGAAAGAGAAGCGTGAAAGAATAAAATTGAAAGAAGAAGAGAAGCTGACGGAGAACTTCGAGGCGAATACCAAACTCTTTTGGAGAGAGGTTAAGAAGTCTCGGGGTTGTTCGTCAGCTTCCAGAATGGAAAGAATAAAATCTAAAGCAGGGGACGTTCTTGCTAACCCACAAGAGGTATTAGCGCGATGGAGTGAATATTTTAGAGAAATGTATGATGATATCCCGGATGCTGGCACCACGACTGAGTCTGTGACCGACTCCGAGGAGTCAGCATCCGAGATCACTTTGGAAGAGATCGAATGGTCGATAAGAAGTCTGAAAAATGGAAAGGCAGTAGGAATCGATAGTGTGTCTGCTGAGATGATCAAATATGGTGGAACCTGCGTCCGGGACGCTTTCCTGTCCTTATGCAACTTGTGCTGGAGGACGGGAAAGGTTCCCAAGGACTGGAGGCGCGCTGTCATCGTGCCCTTGTATAAAGGCAAGGGGTCACGTATGGAGTGGGCCAGCTACAGGGCCATCAGTTTGATCAGCACAGCATCTAAAGTGTATGCGAAGATTATTGAAAAGAGAATGAGAGTTGTATCCGATGGATTACTGTGGGATGCACAAGGTGGTTTCAGAAATGGAAGGGGATGTATGGATCAAGTTTTCTCTCTCCGCAATATCGTAGAGAAGCAGCTGGCTATGGGCCGGAAGGTTTTCTGCGGTTTTGTGGATCTAGAGAAAGCATTTGACAGGGTTGTGCGGAATTACCTCTGGGACATATTGCCCGGATATGGGATTAATGGCCAATTGATGCGTGCTGTGCAGTCCACTTACGAGGGCTGTATGGCATGCGTGCGAGTGGAAGGCAGCCTGTCGCCCTGGTTTGACGTCAATATTGGCGTCCGCCAGGGCTGCGTGCTGTCGGCTTTGCTGTTCATCCTATATCTGGACGATTGTCTCCAGAGAATAAGATTGATGGATGTTGGGGTGCGGATGAGTGATCTAGTTGTAAGCACCTTGCTTTATGCGGATGATGCCGTGCTTTTAGCCGAATCGCCATCAGAACTGCAAACACTAGTCACAATGATGAAAGATGACTGTCAGGCGAGAGGCTTACATTTGAATGCGAAGAAAACAAAGGTTATGGTGTTTGAAAGAGAAGAAACCAGAACGAATGCAAGGATAATGGTCGATGATGTTATGCTGGAGCAAGTGAATGAGTTTGTATATCTTGGATGTGCTTTTAGCAGGGATGGAAGGTACACCGCTGATATAGAAAGAAGAGTGAATTTGGGGAATAGTTTAAATGGAGCGTTAGGTAAACTTCTAGGCGCTAAGAACCTCAGCCAGAAGGCCCAGCTCGCCGTACACAACGCGGTGCTGGTACCTACGCTCACGTATGGAAGCGAGAGTTGGGTATGGAAGAAAGAGCATGAAAGTAGAGTAAACGCGGTCGAGATGCGAGCACTGCGCAAAATCTGCGGAGTGACGCTCGCGGACCGCGTTCGTAATACCGAAGTAAGAAAGAGAGTTGGTCTGAAAGAGAGTGTCGGGGTGAAGGTAAGGAAAGGAATGCTCCGGTGGTTCGGGCATGTGGAAAGAATGCATGATGAAAGAATGACTAAACAGATATACAATGCAAAAGTGGATGGATGCAGAAGTCGTGGAAGGCCACGACACACCTTCCATGATCAAATTGATCGTGTACTAGCAGAAGGTGATGTCAGGAGCCTTAAGAACAGACGAGCTTGCATGACAAGAGTTATGAATGTCAAAGAGGCAAGTGAGGTGTGTAAGAATAAGCCTAAATGGCACTCTGTTGTCCGTGCCTACCCCGCAAGGGAACTGGCGTGAAGTTATGTATGTATGTATGTACACTTTACTGAAGTCATTAGGGATAAATGAGTTCTCAAAAACTGCAGAATTTGATATGACTAAATGATTTGATTCAAAAATCCCCTTATCAGTTGTTAGAAGAGAGAGGAAATGTTAAAAGAAGATATATACTGACTTCATCGTTCACACGAGTTCAGTATGCCAGGAGGAGCGGAGAGATTCAAAATATTCAATTGGGATTTTTGAAGCCAGTACAATAGATAACACACTATATATAAAAGCCAGCACTGAATAAGTAGGACTTCAAAACCATTTACACAGTGCGAGTTTGAATTCAGAACCCGATTCCTTCAGATTTGAAGCCAGAAGCTGGGTGAATGTAAATCAACTTTTAACTCAAAAAGTCTTTTTTTTTTATTAAAAAGGTCGTCTCGTACTGAAAGTGCAGTTTTAGTGACGCCGCCAGAATGAATGATTTTAGAAGTGAACGGTACCTGTTGTTGATCACAAGAACTTTATCGATATAACAACAGACGATATCGAAATCAACGAAAATACAATCATTGTCAAGTTTCTTAATACTATAAAAAAATTCTAGCAAAAAAAACCGTCTTCCAGAGTAACTATTATAAAAAGAAAAAAATATAAAAATATATCCTACATTTTGATGTCGGTGCCAAGTAAAACATAAAAAACCAACAACAAATTTTCAAAAAATATTATTATGTGCCTCTCCAAAACACACAGTGTTGCTAGACGAAAGCATGTAAATATTTGCCTCTTCACTATCTATGGTCTAAGACTTACCCGCCTGTCCTTGGTTTTAAACCTCTCTCTTTTACTCACCAGCATGACATCTCTTTCCTTGATATTATAGATGTCAGATAGCTGTCGTTGTAAATTTTTGCCACTAAATTATCGCAAAATTTATAAAATTCTTTAAAGTGTAAATACTAAGGAAATTCTAAAGAAATTTCTAGTGTGTTGAATTAACGCAGTGCCTAAAACATCGTTTCTTCATTGTGAAACATATTACTTGTCGCTAAAAGTAGTAAATTGAGTGCAGAAGATGATGCGCGTCAAAGTGTTGAAGGATGCGAGCAAAGTTCGAAGGCTGATGCTTTGAATAAAGATCAGCACTCGAGGGATTCCAGATCCAATAAATCATCATCATCTTCCTCATCCTCGGAGGTTAAGGAGGGCTTTGTTTCACCTCCGCCGAACAAGAGGCGTAGATATAAACCGGTTCAAACCGGTTCGGACCCACGTGTCGATTGTCTGATGCAGCAGGTAAGTTTTTTTAACTCAATACATAACACAGACATAAATACCACAATTATATAGCGAGATTGATCAATCTTCTTGCAAACATAACGATACTCCTATTTCTCCGCCCTTTTTAAATATGGTTTAGAACAGCAACAATTACTGAAAACAGGTTTACAGGAAGTTCTTGACTGGGCTTCATCAAACCCTAGACATCTAAATTTTAGCTCATTATTTGAAAAGATCAATCAAAATTTTGGACCAGGTTCCACATCATTCAATAAGTCAGAAACTGAAATGCAGATTATTTAGGGAAAGAGGGCAGAATGCCTTGACATTAGGCGAGAACGTATTTTAAAAGAAATTACAAATCTAAATTTAAAAAATACTCTTAGTAATGTCCCACCAAGTCCGGAGTATATTTTTAGTCGTGAAGCTTTGCAACCTGTTATAGCATCATTGGGTGGCTCTCAAGTGTTGTTAAACACACCCAATTATATTAAGGAGAAGAAAGTTAACGTGTCTAAATTCCAAAATAAACAACTTTTAAATAGCAGGGACGGGAATATACGCCCAAAACAGACGATTTAAGCCACATGGAAGACAGAGTTCAAAGTCTAGTAATCAACAGCCTTTTCGTAAAAATCATGCCTCCAGTAGCACATCTATCAACAATAAACAGTCTTGACTGCATGGTCAGGACTTTCAGAGGAGGACTGTCTAGAGAATTATACTCAGCAATGGAAACAACTGGGAGCCAATAACTATATTTTAAAGCTGATCACAGGTTATCGCATTCCATTCACAGAGAGACCCCTTTACAATATCCAAACAATCGAATATTAAGGAAATATGCTAACAATATAACAAGGGCCATGACAGACACAATTCATCAATTAAAATTAATAAAGATACTAGAGACTCCATCAAGAGTAGACTCAAGCTTTTTGTGTCGGATGTTTTTAATAAAAAAGTCGGATGGTGGTTTCCGTTCAATCTTCGACCTACGAGGTCTCAATTCATATGTCACAATAAAGCATTTCCATCTTATATCACAAACAGATGTAGCAGAGTTTCTACAAAAAGGCGATTGGCTAGTGAAGATAGATATTCATCAGGCATATTTCCACTTGCCAGTAGTGGAATCTCATCGGCGATTCCTCTGAGTGAGAGATTTTCCAATTAACTGCTCTTCCATTTGGTCTGTCATCAGCCCCAAAAATGTTTGCTACAGTAACGAATTGGATTGCATAAATCCTAAGAAGACAGGGTTTGCGTGTAGTAGTGTATTTAGACGATTTTCTTATAGCCAATCAGGACAGAATTGTCCTTATTTCTCAGGTTACAAAGACGCTGAGAGTATTAGAAAAGCTGGGATGGCATGTAAATTACAAGAAATCAGTCTTAGAGCCGTCACAGACTATAGAATACCTCAGTCTTATTTGGGACACCAGACAAAACATTTTGAAATTGCCTTACAAGAAAGTAGAAAAGATAAAAAGTTCGATTTCAAAGAAGTTGAACAAGAGAGTTCTTTAAAGGAAATTCAAATTTTACTAGGCTTACTCAATTTTGCCAATTATGCAATTCAGAGGTCGACTTCACTGTCGCCGGATGCAAATATACCTAAGATTCTTCAAAAAGAACAATCCAAAAGAGAAAAAATGTCTATCCTTACTAGTTCAACGAGATCTGAGGTGGTGGTTGATGAAACTCGATCAGAACTCAACACCAATAGTCAGAAAGAACATTACTCACTATTTGACAACAGATGCAGCAGATGTAGCCTGGGGAGCTCAACTAAACGATACTTGCCTATCAGGAGAGTGGGCTCCTTATCAAAGGCATTGGCATTCGAACTTGAAAGAAAAGTATGCTGTATTTGCAGCAATAAACAGTGATCGAATGTCTTTAAGAGATGCACACATTCTGATACAGTCTGACAACAGGACTCTGGAAGCATATCTCCGAAACGAAGGAGGGACACAATCCCTTGCCCTGTTAAAATTGACTGCCAGGTTGCTGAAACTTACAGAACTATACAACATAACCCTCTCAGCCACCTACCTCCCAGGGAGGTTAAACGGAATTGCAGACCGCCTTTCAAGGCCGCAAAATTTCAGAGTGGCATCTTCTTCCGCAAGCCACCGAAGATATATTCAGAAGGTGGGGCGTCCCAGACGTAGACTTGTTCGCAACCAGAGAATCCGCAGTTGTACCAAAGTACGTAACCTTAGACTCCAGAGATGTTTATGCTGTTTTCTGCAACGCCTTCAGTCAACAATGGGATTTTCAGCTGGGTAGAATATTTTCTCCAGCCAACCTAATACCAAGAGTACTCGCGCACTTGAACAGTGCCAGGGGAATATTCATCCTAATATCACCAGAGTGGACCAGATGCTTTTGGATACCCGATCTGAAAGCGAGAACCATAACAGACCCAATTCCGATTTAGAACCTAAGGAAGGTCTTAGTAGATTTGACAACAAACAGCTGCCCTCCACAGGTGGGCATATTGACAACAGAGGAACAAAACTTAATGAAAAATAGTTGGAGATCATCTACTTTAGTAACATATAAAGCTCCAATTAAACGTTGGTTAAGTTGGTGCTGGCGGTGGGTGAACAGGTCGCTAGATTTTTGGAAAAATTATTTTTACAAGATAAATTAACATACAGAACTATATTATTACATAAATCAGCTGTGTCTACATACTGCGCTACATCTAAAATAGATCTCTCAAAAAATTTCTTTATTCATCAAGTACTGAAAGCAATTTCAGTTACTACGCCAGACATAAGAAAACTACCTGTATGGGATACTAATATTCTGTTTAACTGGATAAAGGAGACGGAGAATTCTGAATCACTATTTGATATCAGTAGACGAACAGCTGTAATACTACTGCTAACCTCAGGCAGGAGAATACATGATCTCACCTTATTAGATGACAGCCCTGAAAGTCTAATAGACAATCAGGACACAATTAGCTTGTGGCCCATATTCGGTTCAAAAACAGATTCAAATACTCACAAACAATAGGGCTGGATGTTACGAAAGCACCCAGATTATCGTGTATGCCCCGTCAAACATATTAGAGAGCTTATAAAAGAATCTGAGAGGCGAAGGAACCTAGATAGAGACGTCACAAGTTTGTTTATTTCACTATCTGGAAAGGTTTTAAAGCCAGCCTCAAGAACAATGATTGCGGGTTGCATGCGTAGTATTTTTAAAGAAGCCAAGATTTAGGCTACACCTGGTAGTATTAGATCAGCGGTCGCTTCAAGAAGCTGGTTGGAAGATAGACCAGTACAAGCAATATTAAATAGAGGAAACTGGAAAAGCATGGAGACATTCAGAAGATTTTATTGTCGTCCAGTCAGAGAGATCAGATCTAGTAAAGATTTATAGATTTGTAGTTGTTATGTAACAACTACAAAGTTATTTAAAGTTTTAGTTTTTTAATTATTATTATTATTATTATTTTCTCTCTATGCTACATATTCTAGAGATACATAGATGAAGAAAAAAAGAGAAATTGTTCAAACTTATCAGAAGTCCTTGATCTCATCAAAATTTTATTTAATTTTTATTGTATTTTAAATTTTATCAGAATAAAGAATGATTAAAAATTATGGATATAAGAAAGTCAATGAATATGTTTGTTTAATTAAGAAGTTCGTATTAATTTGTTTATTTAACGTTCAGACTGATTAAGATGCTTAAAATAAAGCTGATTTACTTTGAGAAGTTTTTAAATTTTCTAATCATCATATGCGTTGTATTACTTGCGGTTTCACCAGCAGATATTAAACAGGTCTTCTAGCAACACTGTGTGTCTTAGAGAGGCACATAATATAACTGTTTTGCATTCCAACAAAACAGGTATTATGTATAATAAAACTACGTTTTAACGGTTTTAAGCGCGGTAATTTTATTTGATTTTGGTTTTTCCGACGTTTCGGCCACTTTTCAGTGGCCGTGATCACGGAAGACAAAGATGTCAAGTGTCAACGAGTATTGTTAAAGTTTTATTTAGCCTACCTAGGTATTATGTATTGAATAAGACACACAGTGTTGCAGCAAGTTTCTTGTTGGTGTGCTGAAGAGTATATTAATTGACAGCTGTCGAACATCTATCATATCTATGAAAGAGATGACATGCTGGTGAGTAAAATAGAGAGGTATAAAACCAAGGACAGGCGGGTAAGTCTTAGACCATAGATAGTGAAAAGAGGCAAATATTTACATGCTTTCTTCTAGCAACACTGTGTGTCTTATTCAACACATAGTACCTGTTTTGTTGGAATGCAAAACAGTTATATTTTTACGTTTTACTTCGCAAAAACTTCAAAATGTTATGGAAAATATTTAGTTTTTGCTTTTTAGTTGATCTGTTCTGTTACAGGCATTGATACATTCGATGTAGACGCTATTAGGAATCATATTTATTGTTATTACACAAGAAGGGCCTTACTTATAATCGTTACTTAAATTTAAAGAAATTGCTCAACAACTGATTAGTGAAAATCTTACCCATAAACTCTTCGTTAGTCGAATATTTTGGGTACAACCTACGTTAATCATTAAAATTTCGTTTATCTGTGCTCCTCTTAGGTAAACAACAGGTAATACACGTTTATGAGTAAAAAAAAGATTTTCATTGATTAAGGTCTGATTCTGATTCTCTTACTTAAGAGATGGCTAATCGTTTCTTAACGAGATTATTATAAATAAGGCCGGAAATGATTATCCAACTGTGAGTAAACCTTTGATATCACTACGAGAGGCTAGCTTATTTGCTAGTAGTGCTACAACATCACTAATAACAATTTTAAGAAGATGCGGTTTTAAGTACCAGAAAACCGACAAGAGAAAAATTATGATGGAGATATGATTTAATATTGTGGCGAGTGATGGTGGAACAAACTAGTTGGTTTGAGAACTTTTAGAAAAAGGTAGAAGATTCTGGAAAGAGAAGACAGGGTAGGATACATTTTAGAAAGGGATATACGATGAACGAAAGTTCTAGAATAGAAAGTTCGGGAAGGAAAAGACAGAGATAGATAAATGTTTAGAAAGGGACATATAGTAAATAAAAAAATAACGACAATTATTGTATTGTAGTATTGCGAGTGAGACATTTTATCGTCGGGACTGTGCGTCGTTAGTTGTGCGTGTAGTAGCAACACTTACGGCTGTGTAAGTTAAAAAAGCGTTTAATTAAAAACTGTATTAAATATTAAAATGAATTACATTTCTAAGAAAAGTGAAAAAGATTGCTGATTGGGAGGGACAATGTAATATTTGTTGAAGAGAAATGGTTCAAAAAGTTCTTTTGAAGTATCCCACTTTGTGTACTTTTTTTTCAAATTTAATCTTTGATACAACAATTTTCATTCGATAAACCATAACAATTTTAGACCACTAATGAGTTAAAGTTTAATATCTCAGAAAATATTAATAAAAGCAATTAGCTCTATGAGACTTTTTTGTAGGAAATTAAATTCCCAACAAATTTGTTCTTAACTTTTTTTTTGTAAAGTCTATTGCTTCTGAGATAACAGCAAAAATACTAGAATTTTAGGTATCAAATCAACTCCCATGACGTGTACGAACTCACGAGTATGAGTTACACTTTCGCTGCAGTGGACACTATTGTAGATTGTTTAATTCGGAGTAAATCGCAATCAAGCCCGATGTGATAGCATAAAATGCGGCTGACTTACAGAAATAAAAAAAAATCTTGATCTACGTGTATTTTATATGGAAAATCTAGTCACGCTCAGGGAAAGTAACTAAAAATAATACAAAGGGCTGTAACTTTCAGGAATTTTTCTCCCAACTTATACAACAAAATTTCCGGTGGGGATCGAGAAAAAAGAATTGTCGAAAAAAAATCCCCCTAATATAGTACATAATCTTTAATTAGCTTATGGCCTTAATTACAATCGTTTGTTCAGTAAAAAGGCATTAAATTGGTGGCACTACCGTAACTAAAGGGCTAATTTTTAAAGAAAATGCTAAATGTTTTATAAAATCAAACAATATAAAATCACTAGGATATTATTAAAAAGTAATAAGAATTAAATAACTAAATTAAATATTTTCACTCGGCACATAATTCAATAATTTTATATTTTGCTCTTTACCGACACTAGCGCTATTGTGGTTGTTTCTTGAAGTATTACTGCTCTCTCAATGAGCTCTACTGGACAGGCTGTGTATACTGTTGTTTTCTTTGTCTATAATATAAAATTCTGTACATTGAAGCTATAAAAAAACAACAGAAATAGACTATATAACTGATGAATAACATTACGCTATATTTATTTTTCTTGTCTGTTTGTTCGGGATTCACGTAAAAACTACTGGGCCCATTTCGACGCTGACCGACAGCAAATTCTTAGACTTAGACGCGCGGTAAACTCTAGTGAGTTTACCCCGCGGCACAGCTGCGGATCAACCTCTAGTCCGTGCTTCTTGTTTAAAGAGCAGGTGTTAATACATGTTCCATTGTACTAAATTTTTATGTTAGTGCTATTTACACCCGGAAAATTCACTTAATTTTATATCGTAAACTATCCGATCTTCTGGCATGAGTATATATATCTATTTATGTGTAACAAAATTACAATAAAACCGATTCAGTATTCCTAGTAGTTTTTCATAAAAACTTAACAGAAAGACATATCGAGTTACTATCACAGTTTTTAGAGACGATGAATTTTTATATCTATAAACTTGAGAAATGATTGGTCTGACCCAAACTTTCATCCTCTATTTCCTACCGTCCTAGTTTTATTTATCTATCCCCCGTCTATGAAAACTACATAAATGACAAAAAGGACCAAAAGGCCAAAAATATCAAAAAGGAAAAAAAGAGCAAAAACGACAAACAAACAGACAGACAGCGTTTCTTTCGCTTTTATAATATTACTAGGGATTTCAAACGATGGAAAATTTTAAGAGTTAATAAGGAAGTAAAATAGAAATATAATTGAAAAATTAAACAAAATAAAATGTTCGAAAAAACTAAACATTATTTGGGTATTCATACCTATTTGAAAATCAAATAAAAACTAACCACAAACGGCGTCAAGCGTGTAAGAGCTTATGAAGGGCCACATCATATTTTCCTTTCCAGCGTGTTGAATTAGCTCTTGGGCCAACTTCTCACTTTGTTCAGAGAACACTTCCACAAAGTTCTCAATGATTTTTGGACTAAAAGCTGGTACCAATATTTTACGCCGCCTTCTCCAAATTGACACTATAATTATATGAAATAATGAACAAGTAATTTAAGCCTGGGCCTTTTTCCAGGACGCAGAGACGACTCCAAGTTTTACGGATTCATTAATATGTGTGAGGACAGGACAGTATGAACAAAATCATGTAGCGACTAATGCCAACAGCATTTGAAGTAATGGATTTTATAGCACTTTAAGGCTTGGCGTAAACGGGCCACCGACCACAGTCGCCGGTGGCCAGTAACAAGCTGTCAACACCCTTTTTCGTACATTTTGCAGGGATTCGTCGCACACGTGTTGGCGGTGGCTGAGATCGGTGGTCCGTGTGCGCCCGCCCACAATTAAGATAACTATCAGTAAAACGTTTCGACTATTTTTCAGTAACCCCGATCAGGGAAGATAAAGATATCAAGAATTTCAAAATGATAAATCAAATAAATGCCGGGCTTAAAATCGTTAAAACGTAATTTTAATTATGTGTATTAGTCGCGAAAACTTAAGAAAATACTGTTATTAAAAGGCTAATAATAATAATAATAATCGGCAGACAAACACACATGTTGTATATCCCCAAATTAATCATTACGTTTATGTTATGGGTGATATACAACGAACTACTCTGGGGTGGATCCTAGACACCCAGACTGTATTAAATAACGGAGAAAAATCGTTTCCGAAATTTACCATGCCAGGAATCGAATCCGGAGCCTCTGTGTTGAAGTGAAGTAGGCCGGCAAAGGTTTAGCCTGCTGAACCACAGAGGCCGTCAGGCTCTGAGTTCATGTATTGTCAAATGAAAATCCATATAAATGTCACAATAAATGAAATCTTCATATTGAATATTGCTTATATGTGTTGAAATTTAAGTCATACCTTCAGTATTAATGTTTTATGCGCTATGACGAAATGTTTCATTGAGCTTCAAACAACTTTTTAAAATGAAATAATTAAGTAAATTTTGGTAATTACCTGGAGCAAATACAATGCCATTCTGCATAAATTTTCTGAGGATTCTATATACATCATCCTTCTCTAGGCAGGTCTTTAAAATTACCTCTACATCTGCGGGATCAGTTACCACTGCCAAAAACAACGACACCACAATTTAAAATGTTCGTAAGTATATACATATATATTGTCTAACTATCGGTTAAAATTTGACACAAGCGTCGTACAAGTAATACCAAATTCAACCGGGTGTAAGATAAGTGAATGAATAGTAAAATACAGGAATCGGCTATTAGACTAGTCGCCACAAAAGTTCCACAGACACGGGGCTGCGTTGTACTTAATGCTGACAAAACGGTTATGTCTGATGCTTTGTAAATCGTGTAGGTAATTACTGAGTAATAGGTATGTACTACTTAATAGTCGTATGTACTACTTAATATTCCATAATTAAAGCCGTAAATCATGAACAACATTACAACAAATGGTGAAGCTGTCACTTGTAGTTCCTATATTTACCGTGGGACTTGTTTTACTGCGCGGCCCTTACTTATTTTTGAAATGTAGTTGTACGGTGTAACCGTACAGAACGCACAATCAGCATTTAAGCGAGCACGCGTTATTATCGACAGTTCACGTAAAAGCACCGCGACTCGCGTACGTGTTACTCATACATCATATCATATCTAGTATTAAGTTAATATCAATAAATCGTAGTTAAAGTTATTTCATCTAATTATTTAATATCCTCAGATGTGACAAACCGTACAGTAGTAATGTTCTCTTTACTTATTATTCCTTCCTTTCCTTTATTACTTTACGCCCGAAGTCCAACCACTGGTTTTTTTTTTCAATCAGAATTTCATCGGGCATTTGCCCGACTGGATGACTACCACCCCTGGTTTAAAGTATATCGCCATAACAAACCTTGAGTTGTGTTTCGAGATTAGTGACCAAGTTCCAGTCTCCCTTAAGAGAGCAGCAGCGAATTTGTAGCACCTTTGGTGTAGCAAATTGCTGGTAATTGGCTGAGCCGTCCTAAAGGTGAGAACAGTACTCCATGCAATATCTTACTTGAGCACGGTAAAGATTAAGCAGTTAGTTGCTCTGCAGCGAAGTAGCGTCTCATCTTTATAAGTATACTTAGCTTTTTAGCAGCCAGCTGAGCTACACTTTCAATATAGGAGCCGAAATTGAGAGTGGATGTCAAAGAAATGCCAAAAAGTTGAAGTTGGTCGGTTATCGGAATGGGTACATCTCGAAAAATGGGACTTAATTGAAACTGACTTTTTTTCGCCGTAAACAGATATGCTTGGGTTTTAGCTGTGTTGAATTTGACCAGATTAGCATCGCCCCAATCGGATACTGCTTTCAGGGTAAAATTCAATCTTTCAACTATGTCTGTCCGCAAGGATTGGATTTCGGCTCAGTCTGCCCGTGGATGAGACACATACCTCTCCACAACTGTGCTGTCATCTGCATACCCAAAGATACCGGGCTTAAGGAGCAGATCATTTATATGCAGCACGAAAAGCGTTGCAGAGAGCACAGACCCTTGAGGGACACCGGCGTTAATCAACAAGCGATCGGAGGAACAACCATCAACGACCACTTGAATTGACCTTTCCCTCAGGAAGTCCGATATCCAAGCACACAAACCAGCAGGCAGGCCATATGCTGGAAGTTTGGCAATGAGACTGTCATGCCAGACAATATCAAATGCCTTTGAGATATCGAGAGAGACCGCGAGCGCTTCACTATATCTCTCGATAGCCTCGCTACAAATGTGTGTGACGTACGCTAGAATATCCCCAGTTGATCGGCTTTGACAAAAACCGTATTGCCGATCGCTGAGGAGATCATTTGGTTCTAGGTGCGTCAGTAGCCTAGCATTTAGGATACGTTCCATACTCTTACAGAGTATCGACGTAACTGAAATTGGTCTGTAATTGGCAGGGTCGGCTCGACTGCCCTTTTGGGTACCGGCTGTATATTTGCCTGCTTCCAGGATGTTGGAACCTTTCCAGTCTTCAACGAGAGGCAAAATAGGCGAGTCAGTACAGGAGAGATCTCTGATGCACATTCTAAAATCCGAACCTCGACATCGACCTTCACCGAGCAGATAATAGAATAAAACTTATGAATATAAGTCATTAGCTACTCCAAAATAACTTGCACTGTTTACTTTACTATATGGAGGGTAGTAGAAGTACCTCTACCCTCCATAGTTTACGTACGAGCATGCGCACTTTCTTATATTCAGGGTCCCATCAGACACGACTGCAATGTTAGGTCCTTTATTATTACACAGTATATATATTTATCTCAAATTTCTCTGTAACTCATTTCCATACGCGTTGAAATTTAAATCTTTAAGATTCGTAAACCTCTATTAGGACCAATTTTTTTGCAGACAACCCTATATCAACGTACATACATACATACATAACTTCACGCCAGTTCCCTTGCGGGGTAGGCACGAACAACAGAGCGCCATTTAGGCCCATTCTTACACACCTCACTTGCTTCTTTGACATTCATAACTCTTGTCATGCACGGTCGTCTGTTCTTAAGGCTCCTGACATCACCCTCCGCTAGTACACGATCAATTTGATCATGGAAGGTGTGTCGTGGCCTTCCACGACTTCTGCATCCATCCACTTTTGCATTGTATATCTGTTTAGTCATTCTTTCATCATGCATTCTTTCCACATGCCCGAACCACCGGAGCATTCCTTTCCTTACCTTCACCCCGACACTCTCTTTACTCTCTTTCTTACTTCGGTATTACGAACGCGGTCCGCGAGCGTCACTCCGCAGATTTTGCGCAGTGCTCGCATCTCAACCGCGTTTACTCTACTTTCATGCTCTCTCTTCCATACCCAACTCTCGCTTCAATACGTGAGTGTAGGTACCAGCACCGCGTTGTGTATGGCGAGCTGGGCCTTCTGACTGAGGTTCTTAGCGCCTAGAAGTTTACCTAACGCTCCATTCAAACTATTCCCCAAATTTACTCTTCTTTCTATATCAGCGGTGTACCTTCCATCCCTGCTAAAAGCACATCCAAGATATACAAACTCATTCACTTGCTCCAGCATAACATCATCGACCATTATCCTTGCATTCGTTCTGGTTTCTTCTCTTTCAAACACCATAACCTTTGTTTTCTTCGCATTCAAATGTAAGCCTCTCGCCTGACAGTCATCTTTCATCATTGTGACTAGTGTTTGCAGTTCTGATGGCGATTCGGCTAAAAGCACGGCATCATCCGCATAAAGCAAGGTGCTTACAACTAGATCACTCATTCGCACCCCAACATCCATCAATCTTATTCTCTGGAGACAATCGTCCAGGTATAGGATGAACAGCAAAGCCGACAGCACGCAGCCCTGCCTGACGCTAATATTGACGTCAAACCAGGGCGACAGGCTGCCATCCACTCGCACGCATGCCATACAGTCCTCGTAAGTGGACTGCACAGCACGCATCAATTGGCCATTAATCCCATATCCGGGCAATATGTCCCAGAGCTCCTTCCGCACAACCCTGTCAAATGCTTTCTCTAGATCCACAAAACCGCAGAAAACCTTCCGGCCCCTGCTTCTCTACGATATTGCGGAGAGAGAAAACTTGATCCATACATCCCCTTCCATTTCTGAAGCCACCTTGTGCATCCCACAGTAATCCATCGGATACCACTCTCATTCTCTGTTCAATAATCAAAATATCAACGTGTTCGCAATAAAACAGCCCTTATGTTGATATAAAAAAATTCTATTATCCGATCAAGTGAAGTAACTGGCATCGACATACCTGTTTATACCTGGTAACTCAGTAGTTCGTCCACGTAAATAATAGACAACCCAACGTCTGCACATTCTATATGTTTTATACTTTAAGTCAGGATAAAATTTTCTTATTATCTTGATGTTGCAACGTTTAATAAAAAATCATTATTTAAAAAATAATTTAAAATATTCTGTCCAGGATTTTTTTAGCAAACCCATTTTAAATATATTTTCTAATATACTAAATTTATTATAAAATAAGTTTTATTCTATTATCAGCTTGGTGAAGATCGATGTAGGTTCGGATCTTCTACTATAAGGAAAATAAATGTACAGTAAAAATATAGATATAATGAAATAGATATCTTTGACCGTAAGGCTGTTGGTCGCGGTAGAGTCGTGCTGAAATCACTATGTTGGTTTCAGCTTTTTGGACCGGCTCGATCGGTGAGATACCACTCACTCACAGGATATCGGCGTGCTAATCATGTTTCGTGCGAACAGTGAAACTTTCGATGGCCCATTTCGCTCCCTCCTACACCATCCCCTATATATACCCTGCTCTCTCTTCCCAAAGGCTGGCAACGCCTTGGTTTCGCACCTGGCGTTGCAAACGTCTATACGCAACGGTAACTACTTTCCAGTACTTGGGCCGTCTGTCTTCATTTTCATGTCTGATCTGTCTATATCTATAAATATTTATAGAATATGTTTCGGAAGTAAAATACTAAAATGAAATTGTGTTACTTACAAAAATAAAGCAAATTAAAACCCCATCCTTTGACAATTCCATTATTTTCTATAGCTGCATAACTCGCATCTTCCATTAATTTTTCAACGTCTAAAAAATTCGTAAAGAATAAATAATAATATTTTAAAAGTAGATATAGCTAATAAATGTCCAATCAAAAATATTGGTGTCGCTAAATTAACCTTTTTGGCATATATAGCCAACAGTATCGTTGGCACCGGGTTGGTGATTGGTTATGTTTCAATTTATTCAAGATATTAAAAAATCTTAATATTTTTATTTTGTGTGGGATAGTGTGGAGGTAGTGTATGACAGTGTGAGATAGTATGGGATGTATTGATATTAGGTGGGATAGTATGAGTATAGTGTGGTGGTAGTGTAGTGATAGAGTGGGACATTACGGGATAAACTACCTCATTTTCAGTAAACGTTTAACTAATTTTTTCCCGGAAAATGGGATAGTTTCCGAAAAAGTATTATATATCCATTTTAGGTATTGAAGCTACATATATATCAAATTATAGCAAAACTGTATTTCAGGGGGACGGTGCCTAAAAGTGTCGTTCCCTTCGTACTCTTCGGGTGGTGAATGGCAGTGCTAATGTAACCATCAACTTTCTCAGTGCTCGTATAAAAAATTAACATTTACTTTTTATCATTTATGTAAATGATTTTCCCAGGACTATAGATTATCCCACAATTTTGTTTGCAGATGATAGCACGGTAATTTTTACGGGTAAAGATACCGAATTTGTAGAAAAAGAAATAAATGCTGTTCTAAATAATACAATAGAATGGTTGACAGAGAATAATTTAAAAACTAATTTAGATTAAACTAAAATTATAACTTTTAAAAATAAAATTAATTTGTTAGACGATATAAAAATCAATTGCGATGGACATAATATGGAAAATATAACGATCACAAACTGCCTAGGATTAAGTATTGACCGCAGCTTAAATTGGAAATCTCATTGTGAAAAGTATTGTGTGAAAATTAATGCTCTTATACCTTACACATGCTATCAAAAACTGCTAGCAAAAGTACAGTCGTTACAGCCTACCATGGATATGTTGCATCACTCCTTCGTTACGGTATTATATTCTAGGGTAGGTAATAGTAGTGAAAGAGTAACAGTATTCAAGTCACAAAAACGACGCATTAGAGCAATTTGTCGATTAAATGACAGGGAAAGCTGCAAACCATAGTTTAAAAGTCTAAAAATGTTGACAGTTACTTCACTTTATATATACGAAATCATAATTTTCCTTCGAAACAATATGAATCGAAGCACATAAATAATATGTCCTAGGAGTCGAACAACCCTGCTAAGTGTTAGTGTTATGTATGTAGCCATACACAACACTGGCTCTATAGTCATCTACCGAAATGTATTATTAACATTCAAAACACTAATAATTTTAAATATAGATTAAGGAAATTTTTGTTTGACAAATCATATTACAATGTTAATGATTATTTTATTGATATACTTTAAATTACTGAGATAGCATACAATGTATTATTATATAGACTAGTGGATTAATTTTGTTTTTATTTTAAAGAATGACGTAATTTAATTATTATTATTACTGTTCCGAATTAATTAAAAAAAAATAATGATATTGGTGTAATATTAATACTAATTAGAATTATTAATTATAATAGGCACAACATTTTGCTCGCCCTAGAGGCAAAAATATGTGAACCTATGGAATAATCCTACCATCTTTCTATGTACCATGTTTTATACAATAAATAATGATTTGATTTAATTTGATATGACGGGCGAAAGGGGTACAGTATATGTATTCAGTGGAGGCGCATGGACGCGTTCGGGTGTAGGGAAGAGGCGCCGTCAACTCGATGTGTTGTTGTCCTTCAGTGTCAGAATGACCAGTTGGAAGTTCTGGCTGAGGCCCCGAGGCGCTTTGGGAGTTCGAGCGTCTGGAAGGAAGGTGGGCGCTAAGTGTCATAGCAAAAGTGCCAGTAGAAAGTCTCGCAGAGGTCTTTAGATATGAACGATGGAAAACATGATGCAACTTTTTTTAGATTTTTTGTCTGTTTGTTCGGGATTTATCTAAAAACTGCTGAGCCGATTTCAATGCGGCTTTTGTGGATCGATAGCAAATTTTTGGACTTTGAATCTGTAATACTTTTTCTACCAGGAATCCCACGAGAATTTCCCCGGAAGTAGTTTAAGTGCTTAGTATGCATAAAAATTAGCTCATTTGGATACAACTTGAAAAAGAACGTAAACTGTTCGTTTAGTTCAAATGCTGCAATACTTTATGTGCTGGGAATTCCGTGGGATATTTCTTAACTTAGAAGACTTCTAAGATCTTTAAAAATAATTGGAAAGAAAATTGGTTTAAATAATATACGTTAAGCAGGTTTTGAGATATGGAGTATTTTGGATAATGATTTCATAGTTACATTACGCAAACATAGGACGCTTGTTACCCTTACGGAAACCTTGTTTGTGTTTGGACTGCGAAGCACTTACCCAAATTATTGATATTTTATGAAGTACACAGCAATACTAGACTAAATTATAAAAATTGCGAAGAACAGTGATCAAAGAAATTTCCCATTGAAATTTTTCCTTCGATCTACTATATTATTATGGAGTTGCTAACAATGATGTGGTATTCGCGATACCACTGGTGTTATAAAAGTCGATATTCAGCAATAACGATTTTACACCAGCGGGTCGTAGGTTTGCCTGTTTCAGACAATAAAAAACTAATTAAACTGCTAAAACCCTGCACTTTACTTACCCTCAGTATTGCAGGCAAGCTTGTGCACAAGGCCTATAAAGGGCAAACACTCTCTCTCTCTATAAGTCTTAATAGCCGCAGCTAGTTTATACATATTTCTCCTTCTATATCTAAAGAGAACTGTCCATGCCAATACAATAATAACACTCAACAGTAGTATCATATTCACAAAGATCTATCAACACTGAAAAGAATCACTATTATAAATATTTATAGTACTTTAAATTAAAAATATTATTAAAATTGAGTAACTTACAGGTTTATGTGCCTACGTATTGTTTTGTTATGAGTGATTGGTAATATTATGTTCTGTATTTATAGAGAATGCAACCCTACTTACTACATTATTTACTAGCTTTTGCTCGCAGTTTCACCCGCGTTAAATTATAAAGTTTTTTTTATGGAAGTATAGGTTTGTGTTTGACACTGTCTCACCTGATGTTGAGTGATGACGCAGTCTAGGATGGAGCACGCTTACTTAGAAGATATGTATTCACTCGTGACTTGAAGACTTCAAGATTGTATTTGTCAAGAAAAGCAGACTCCGGCAAGTTATTCCACTCTTCGGCAGTGTGCACCAGAAAAGATGAAGTGAAACCCTTTGTTCTGACTGGTGATGTTTCCACCGTGTAACAGTGGCTTAAACTGTTGCGTCTGGTTGTCCTATGGTAACAAGGGGATGCCTGGCGGAGGACGCAATCTCCCAGGGCGAGGTCCTGTTGGCGGTGTCCTTAGACATCGCCAATGCCTTCAACTCCTTGCCCTGGCAGTGCATCATGGAGGCACTCCGGTACTTCCGGGTGCCGTCCTACCTCCGCCGAATAGTCGGGGCATATCTGTATGAAAGAGCCGTCATCTACCCGGTCCACGAGGGATGGAATCGGCAAGCCATGGTGTGCGGTGTTCCACAGGGGTCGGTTCTTGGTCCCTGTGGAACATCGCATACGACTGGATTTTGAGGTGTCGGGTCCTCCCGGGCGTCCACGTATGTTACGCAGACGACACGTTGATCGCCGCGCGGGAGGACCCATCGGCAGACGTGCCTTCGAGGCACGGCTGGGGTGTCGTCTATCGTAGGCAGGATCCGGCGTCTTGGACTGGAAGTGGCGTTGCAGAAGACCGAGGCCGTGATGTTTCACGGTCCTCATAATCGTCCACCTCCAGACACCGGAATCATAGTAGGAGGCATCCGCATCGGCATCGGGGGGACCATGAAATACCTAGGATTGGTCCTCGATAGCCGGTGGGATTTTTCAGCACATTTTCGGCAGCTGCTCCCCAGACTCAAGGGGGCAGCGGGTGCGCTGTCGCGCTTGCTCCCCAACATCGGGGGGCCGAACGCCACATGCCGAAAACTCTCCGAAGGCATCGTACGGTAGATGGCCCTCTATTGGGCCCCTGTATGGGCGGACCGACTGACGGCCCGAAACGCTGCGCTGCTCGCCAGGCGCAGCGTGTATTGGCCGTCAGGGCAATAAGAGGATACCGTACGGTGTCCTTCGAAGCGGCCTCGCTACTCGCCGGATCCCTCCCATGGGACCTGGAAGCCAGGGTCCTGGCGTCACTATATACGTGGCGTAAAGAGGCCCTGGCCAGGGGCTCCAGACCCGCGCCTCGCGAGATCGAGGTTTGCCGGTCGGAGCTCCGCCAGATAGCCGTAGGAGTCTGGGAGGAACGCCTTAGACACCCCAGCCCGGGCCCCGCTACCATCGAGGCGGTGAGGCCCGTCCTGCAAGATTGGATAGGACGTCGTCACGGCACCCTGACGTTCAGGCTGACACAGGTCCTCACGGGGCGCGGTTGCTTCGGGAGGTACCTGTGTCGCCTCGGCCGCGCGCCCACATCAGGGTGCCACCATTGTGACACGGGCGACGAGGACACGGCGCTGCACACACTCCAGGATTGTACAGCCTGGACCGAGCAGCGCCGGGAACTCATCGCCCACACCGGATCTGACACCTCGCTCCCGGCCGTGGTACGCACCATGGTCGGGAGCCGCACCGGATGGGATGCCGTCTCCTCCTTCTGCGAGCACGTTATGTTGGCGAAGGAGGAGGCGGAGCGGGAGCGTGAGCGTACGTCCTTGCTCCGCTCTCGCCAAAGGAGGACGCGGGACGCCGGAGGGCGGACTTTGATCTTCAGCCACCGTAAGCGGGCGGCGCGGGTGGGGCCCCTTGGGGTATAGGGGTTCTCACTCACCCGCACATGCCGTCGAGATGAGAGCGCGAGTGTTCCGCGCACGCTTATCTCTCCTCCCGTGGGGCGCGTTACAAACCGCCCCACGCCGGATTTGACCATGACGTCGCCGGGGGGGTAGTCCCCCGGCATTTGAAGAGGCCCAGTGAGGGGGGCCCACGCCTGCCAGGGCATGCGGAGACGGGAAGCCCAATTCCCCGTAGCCCTGGCATAAGGCGCAGGACGGAACACCCAGGGGTTTTAGTGGGTATCCCTAACTGGGGAGTGGCAATAGCGTGGTACCAGTTCTGACTGGGCACGCTAGTGCCACCCCCGATCTGGCGAATCCCACACACTCACACAGGTCGCGAACATCCCCCCAGGCTTCTGTGCCTGCCGCGGCTTAGTCCTCAAACGGATTCCCCTGGCAAAAAAAAAATGCTAACAAGAGGATTGAGGAATCAGCTCGTACAATTCTAAGGAACACTCCCCGAAATGTCTCCGATAGAAGAACCGATGTGGAAACGTGATTGGATAGAAAAGCCTCGATAGAAAACAATTCGAAACTTGCGTCTGAGTATTTCAAAATTTACCTGGATATCCGACACGACAAAGTATTTTGATATGTTTTGCATACATATTACTCAAATGATAATAAAAGACTTTGCTTAGCAAATTTTTACAATTGGGGCTTTATTTTAGTTCTTATAAACCATTATGAATAGTTTTTTTAGAATTATTACATTAGTATTGGTAATTAACAGACTTATAATAATGTACTAATATCGGTACAGACATTTTATTGCGAATTAAAATTACTACATATACTAAAATGTGTTATGAATTCATTTGTGCATGTATTTTTTATGGTTCGCTCATGACATGCAACTTTGGTTGCTAATACTTTAATTATTAAAAAGAACTAAAACCACTTGTAATATTAAATTATAACACATAAAGCGATTAAATCATAACGATCATTTAAACTTTTCACTTACATAAAAAATATTTAATTTTAAAAAATGGGGTAATATTTTTTACCTGATATCCCGAAAACACGCACACATTTATAGATTTTCGAGAGTGAATATAGCAACGCTTCGCGTTTTTGATGTCGTTTTTCGCGGAGTTGTTTGTTAGCAAAGCTCTCTCTAGACATTTTATATCTCAATGGGGTTTATTTATATAATCTCGATTTTTCTAAACTGTGTTTGTGGACAATTTACTTTGGAGCAGAATCAACATAATGCCGCCATCTTCTTTCTAGTTACTTGCGTCTCTGGCATCGCATTCATTTGGATTCCGCATCGTATGAGTGACGTATGTTTTTTCTCCGCGTTTACGAAATCAAAACGTACGAAAATACTTTTAACAAATGAGCTGGAGGTGACGAGTCTTGTGATAGCTGCAACAGTTCACGTGTAAAATAAACGAAAAATGCCTCATAAAAATTATTCAAAATAAATGTATTTTTACAAATATTTGATTACTGACACAGTATAGTGCCAACCAGTAAGTAAACCTCATACGACTTACATTGATTCCTACTTATGCTAAAGTATGCATGTATATGTATAAGATACATTTCATTCCGGAAAATGGGAAAGTTTCCAGGATAAAATTAAGTAAATATTTTCCCGGAAAATGAGCTAGGCTCCGGACAACGCCTATTACTCCAACTACTAAATGCTAATGACTAATAAAGCGATTATACTGACTTTTTGGAGTTTTTTAGGCTTTTTGGATCTATTTGATCCGTTTCGGTACATTTAATATTTTTGGTACGTTTTAATCGTTTTAGATCCATTCTGATATTTTTGATCTTTTTCGGTAGTTCTTGGTACTTTTCAGTATTACTTGATACTTTATGGTACTTTTTATATTTTTTGGTATATTTTAGAGGTTTTGTTACTTTTAAAATTGTTTAATACTGTTGTTTATAAAAAAAATAATCCCAATTGTGGGAAGGGTGGTGAATAAAAGAATTAAAACCAATACACCTTTTATTTCTCATATATCAAATACTATATTAACGACAAGGAACTTATAACTAGCTTATATTCAGTTTACAATAAAGTATACAAATAACTAATTTTACTGCCTCAGAGTTTTCCTTGCAACCTCTAACTTAGGTGTAATTTAATTACCCTTCCCCCAAGACACTATCAAGCTAGCTACATTCAGGGAGTGCATTCGGCTATGAGCTAATAGAATGCATAAGGTTGGTGTATGAGTTGAACTTAGTCAAATCCAGTAAAAGAGCAAGCAAGTAAAGAGAAGAAAATAATAAAAGGATGGACGCCACCTGCTGATCCGCGGAGGGCGAGAATTTGCAGCAGGACAAGTAATAGTAGGGTGGTGTAGCAACCAGGAATTTTGGGCCGACCTGTCTGTAACGCCTGTTCTCGACGGTCTGGCTCCTCGTGCAGCAGGACGTAACCCGCTACAAACACCTCACTGGAAAATACTAGTGTACAATTTAATCCGAGATTTAAACAAGAAGGTACTGTGCACCGAAGTCTACGGAATGAGAAGTGTTCTTAGCAAAGGCATTCCTATGAAGGAATATTCATCGTGAAAGCAACTAGGGATACTAGGCTTTGCAATGGTTTCTTAAAAATCGTATTTACAATTAACTAACGTCATAGTGAGCATCTGATAAAATTAACAACTGCAACGGTTATTTGGAATAAGGTTATATTTAAATTTCCAGGTACCGATCGTGGGGTACAAAATCGACGCTAATAAAATATGATGTAAACTTGAATTTAGATGACATATATTATGATACTGGTTTACCAACCTAGGAGGTTAAAAAAATGAGGAAGGGCGGTCCCGGGAAGCCTGTCTGTGCTTTCAGGATCCCGCCAAATCCTGTTTCGGGATCCACTTCCACCCTGTAATGGTTATTGGCACTGCATCACTTGATATGAATCACTAAAACGCCCTACCCAACAATTTGTGATTACTTACATAATAACAAAATGGTCGCTGGCCGAATCTTAGTCTTGTAAGATGAACACGTCTTCGCAACCAGTATCAAATGGAACTCAGCACGTCTTCTTTTGAAAAAGGGTCTCGCTAACGGTCTCTTTGGTATAAATCCCCACGCGAAATACTCTTTTTTTTTTTTAAGGTGATGGCTGCAATGCCATTTATGCATTGATTTTGCCATTGTCGAGCACATAGAAAAGTCAAGTGACATAAAAAGGAATTTTGGCCGGTAAATTAAAAAGAAAAAAAAATCTGCCAATCTAATACACTACAATAAACATAATATTTACAACAAACCATAACAGCAACAAAACTAAATAATAACTAACTTCAAGCCAATCTAAGTATAATATATATATACAATAAAATTAATATATATATATATATATATATATATATATATATATATATATATATACTATACAATCTATTATAAGATAATTTTATTCACAGTCAAGAAAATACTCTTTCGAACAACTACAGTGTGGGACGATGTATTATGGAAGACTTCAAAACGTAGGTTGTCATTTTGATAATTACGGCTGTCGAAACGGCTGGGCGCTGGCAACCAAGTCCTTTGGCCCTTTCGTGTATGTCGCATTTTGATTACTTTTGCTTTCATCGGCCTGTGAGACGATGGCTAGCCCACGTAGGTCGGTTTTATAAAAGCTACGAAGCTTTTTATCTGAGTAGCCGTTCCCAGTTATTGGATCGGTTAATCCATATTGGCTTTAGGCCATTATAGAAGTTTCTGTTGTAACAACTATCACGCACTAATGCCACGAATCAAAAAAGTAGTTACGAACAGTTGGACAATAGAGGCGCTGCTAGTCTACACGTCTAAATTCTCTAAATAATGAAATTCTTCGATATATAATTTGTAATGAGTTTTCACTTCATTATTTTGTTAATTTAGTTATTCCTGAATTGATTCCTGCAAATATTTCATAGACTAAAACCATAGAGTAAATGAACGTCTAGCTTGCTTTCGTCCGCGTACTCCTAGATGTCGCTAGACGTATTAAAATCTACATAACAATACTTATCAAGACTTTTTTGCTAACTTTTACATTGTTCTGATCATATCGACCTTTTGATACTGATATTAGTCATTTAACCCAATAAAAACTTAATAAACTTGAGCGTCTCCAAAATTTCTATATAAGGTTCATATTTGGCCTACGGATATATGATCACTTCTCTGAATGCCGTAAAAAACTCAAGTGGTTGCCAATTCATGTTCGCCGAAATACTCATATTCTTTTTCTTCTGTATAGTATCTTATATGTCCCAAATACTCCTCATTATCTTAAATAACGCTTTGACTTTTATTTCGTGCTTCTATAGTTTATGCCCTTCCACTGAACTGAAACTAAACACACCTGCACATAGTTCAACTTTTTACAACAAGTCTTTTACCGTCAAGGCTGTACATATTTACAGCTTTAGAACACGCTGACAGTTGCTATCAGACAAGCAAAACCGCTACAATAGTCAGCAACAATGATCAGAAATGTTACCTTTTCTTGGAATATGATGATTTTAAATGTATGAACATAGACATATGTAAGAAACTCTTTGACACTACCCGTTATCAGAAGACTAGCTCATATTTCGCACAACAAATAAGTATTGCCATACTTTACAGCGCGGCAATGCAGCCAGCCTTCTTGGCGCGCTCCCCGTTGTTAATGATCTGCTACATAACTTATTTTAGTGTCCATTTCTTTGTTATTTAAATGTTAACGGACACCTAGCTGGCTCCCTGCGCCGTCTGCATATACCTTCCTCTTCAGCACCAGAGGAGGAGCTGTTCCACTTCTGACGTGGAAGAACCCCTCCCCCGACTCGACTCGCCCCGAACAGCGAACCACTGCCCATAGGTGCGAAGCGTAGACCAAAAACCGTAGTCTAATGTATAGACGATGCGACTCGTACAGGACCAAAATTTGTACAAGAGTACAAAATGTTTATTCTATACCGAACTGAGAGAGAGAGCAACCTTATTTTTTTTTTGAGCTGGACCCAGCTGGATAGCCGCAGATGGCTGTTTCAGCTGCGGCCATTCAGCTGGGTCCAGCTCCAAAAAAAAAGTAAGGTTGCTCTCTCGGCTCGGTATAGAGCAACCTTACGAATCCAGGGTTCGCCAAACAACTAATATAAATAAAACGTTTACACGATTCAGTTTCGTACAGCGCCATCTAGTTTGGTAGAAAGAAACTTATACAAGCACATATAATATTTATATACAAACATTTATATATATATATATATATATATATATATATATATATATATATATATATATATATATATATATATTTGTAGATATGTATATGTATGTCATGTATATTAAGTATATATCTATATAATATATAAAACATCTGTATATACTGCATTTATATATTTATTACTAGAATGTAAGTAATTGTATTATGTATATCACCATCATCATTATCATCTGAACTCATACCTGGGGTTATCTGGAAGAGGTCGCTTTTTAGTAATACGACCAGACCGCCTCTTGTACATAATTAGTCATAGTTTTTAGACTATAGTTAGTATATTTTAGTAAGTATAGTTTTTAGTTCATTTTTTGTATTGGTGTAAAATAAAGAATTTTTACTGATTTTACTACCACTACTATTACTACTTCCATAAATTTACGAGACAAATTTTGCTGAAATGTTGGTATATAATATGTAGTTTCAATACCCAAAATTAGATACTTTTATCACCAAAAATGGGATAATTTGCGATATATAATTAATTTTAAGTAAATCACTTAAAATATAATGCAATGCGACCTGTGTTTTCACACAGGGTTACGTATTAGGGTTGGACCCGTGACGAAGCTGTAATAAAACGCTAGTTTCATAATAAATTTATTTTTATTGTAGATTTTCTGATTTAGAGAAACATATAATGAAAAATCTGCGAACTTTCATATTCAGTTAATTTGGATTATAATATTTGGCAATCGCGTCATTGACACTTGTGAATTTAAAAATGAGACGAATCCATGTTCACCGTAAACGATTATTCAGTATAGGAGTCCAAAATATGGTTTAATGACTGTTATGTGATTTTACATTTGTTTTTTAATACGATTTAAATATACTATTACAACGGTTAACTATCAATAATTTAATTTATTAAAAATTAGTAAGTAATAATTATAAAATATATTACAACTTTGATATAAGTGCAAATATGATCAAACTAAGACAGTTTTGCCGGTACCAAATATAAATTGCAAAGATTAATATAAATACGAACCTATATGAAGTAGAATTTTTATATGAAGAGTCAGTAAAAAGTTGTCAAAACATCTCAAACAAGTCTTGATGCTTTTATTAAAAAAAAAACACGAAAATATTTTTTTTTGTCTGAAATTCCTCACTTTTGAGTTGTAACCTTGGAGTTTGTTTTGTTTGAATTAGTTATCATAACTAGATATTTTGATTGTAATTAACACTACAATTAAGATATCTAATTATTTTATGAACAAGGTTTGCATTAAACAGGATGTGAGCTGAATATAATACTTCCTCTTATATAATTGGCATAACTTAAATGAGATAATATCAAATTACGTTATATCATTTCATTCTAAAATTCGACGATTAGGATCTCACGATACTTAAAACAAATTTTTATGCTAATTACTCGGAAGGAGCATTAAGAGAAGTACCTAATTTAATTTGACTTTTCCTCGCAGATAGTGGAACAGCAGATGGAGCATTTTAGGCGTTGTGGGATACTAAAAGAACGCGCCCAGGGTCAAATCTTAAACTATGCTAAATAGCGAAAAAGACTCAAAGAAGTCTGGAGGCCGATTTTCATGAAAACTAAAGTGGTAACATTGTAGCGGGTAGTATAATAATACGACTATATCACTATACCGCACACATTTAATAATATATATATATATATATATATATATATATATATATATATATATATATATATATATATATATATATACATACGACAAATGTTCATTCTTCGCGAAACAGGTGGTTTACTTGGGTCACGTTATTAGTAAGGGGGGCGTCCACACGTGCCCAGATAAGGTTGAAGCCATACTGAAAACTCCAGAACCGAAAAATGTGTCGGAGTTGAGAGCTTTCTTAGGCTTAGCTGATTATTATAACAGATTTACGCAAAACAGTAGCGCTATATTAGCTCCTTTGTACAATTTGTTAAAATCGAAAATAAAATATAGGTGGAGTATAGAGTGCAAAAACGCCTTTACAAAAATAAAGGAGCGATTAGCTAGTAGTGAGGTGTTGGTGCACTACTCGCCGGATCAAGCGAACTTGGCCGTAATAAGCGAACCTTATTACGTGCCGCCTTGGGGCAATTGGGTGGGCGACCTCGACGACGTGGTAGCGGTGGTGGCCAGAGCCGGATCTGGCACACCGCTTACATGTCTCGAAAGAGGAAAGGGCTATGCGGTGGCGGAGAGCGGGAGTATCGTCGTTATAGTCGTTTACTTTTCGCGTAACCGCCCCCTGGCGGAGTTCGAGCTTCGCTTGGACGCCTTCAGGGCTGCCATAGGCAGACTGTCGCCTAAAACGATTTTCGTGATGGGCGACTTTAACGCAAAGCACTGTTCCTGGGGAAATGCGTTCACGGAACCTAGGGGCCGGGCGGTTGAGGAATGGGCTCTTCAATCCGGCCTGACCATATTGAACCAGGGATCGGTCCAGACCTGCATGCGCGCGCGGGGTGGATCGGTCATCACCTGTCATTCGCCACTCATGCGGCCGCCCGCAGAGTTGTCGAATGGAGGGTTCTGGAGGAGGTGAAGTCGCTCTCTGATCATCGGTACATCAGATTTGAGCTTACCCCCTCCTCCGGTCCGAGCCCTGTTCATCGCCCCCCTCTCCTCCCGAGTTGGGCCCTTACCAAGCTCGATCCGGAGCGGGCCGAAGAGTGGGCACTCACGGAAAGCTGGGCCTACCCAGCCGAATTCGCGAACCTGGAGTCACAGGCAGAGCATATGTGCAAGACCCTGACGAGGGTTTGCGACGCGGCGATGCCTCGCGTTCCCAAGCGGCAGCCTCCATGCAAGCAGGTCCACTGGTGGACAGAGGAGCTGGGCGAGATGCGAAAGGCAGTTCGCATCATCAGCCACAGGCTCAAACGCTGCAGGGCGCGCCGTCCTCCGGACTACGTCGCGGAAAATGGACTCGTGGGCGAGTTTAGGGAGGCCAGAAAGGCCCTTTCGATTGCAATATTGCAAGCGAAAGCCCGGGCTCGGGCCGAGCTCCTCGATCGAGACGCTCGATCGGGACCCTTGGGGGCGTCCGTACCGTGGGACCCGCAACACGTTGCGGCCTTGCACATCCACGGTAACGGAAACGCTCGAACCCGAGGTGCTCCGGTCGGTTATCGACGGGCTCTTCCCGGATCCGGGAAACTTCACTCCCCTCAGTATGGGTCCACCCGTTCCCGACACCCTCACGGACGAGGAGCCTCACTCCATCTCCGAGGGGGAACTAGACGTTGCCCTGGACCGGCTCCGGGGCAGGAAGACGGCACCGGGACCCGACGGGGTTCCAGGGTGACTCCTCTTCCTGGCCGCTAAACATGTACGCGGCCAGCTGCGGGAACTGTTTGAAGCCTGTATTCGTGCAGGTCGGTTCCCGTCGCAATGGAAGGAGGGGCGTTTGTGCCTGATTCCCAAGGGAGGTCGGCCTCCCAACGATCCGTTCGCCTTCAGGCTCATAGTGCTGCTGAACGAGGTCGCTAAGGTCTTCGAAAAGATCTTGGCGGAGCGGCTCGTGAAGCATCTCGACGCTGTGGAGCCGGGGCTTTCAGAAACGCAGTTCGGGTTTCGGCGGAGGCGCTCCACGATGGACGCCTTCGAGACGCTTTGAACGTTGACGGACGAAGCCGTCCAAGCGAAGGATGTCGTTCTTGCGGTGTCGCTAGACATAGCGAACGCCTTTAACAGCCTCCCTCATGATACGATCAGGGAGGGGCTCCGTGCGCATGGAGTCCCCCCGTACCTCACGAGGCTGTTGGGCGCGTACCTGCAGGATCGACATATCCTTTGGGAGGGCGGTGAGTCCGGCAATCCCGTGTTAGGCCGGTGACGCGTCGCGTGCGGCGTTCCACAGGGGTCGGTCCTCGGGCCGATTCTTTGGAACGTAGGTTATGACTGGATCCTTCGGGTTCCGATCCTGCCCGGGGTAAGGCTGATCTGCTTTGCGGACGACACCCTACTCACGGCACGCGCTGCGTCATTTGCGGAATCCGTAGACGTCGCCAACGCCGGGTTGACCATTGTCGTAGATCGAATAGCTAGGCTGGGCTTGAGGGTCTCCCCCGCGAAAACGGAGGCCATCATGTTCCATAGGGAATTTCGCAATCCCCCCGCGGACTTGACCGTTTCGGTCCAAGGGGTGGCCATTAGAGTAGGGCCCCAGATGAAATATCTGGGGCTAGTTCTCGATGGGAAATGGCTGTTCAAAGCGCACTTTGAGCAGCTAGTTCCCAAACTCGTCAAATCCGCGGGCGCACTCTCGAGGCTGCTTCCCAACGTGGGGGGCCCGGGGGGTGCGACGCGGAAACTCTACTCTGGCATCCTGAGGAGTATGGCGCTGTACGGTGCACCCGTCTGGTCCACTGCACTTCACCGCCACAACAGAACCCTGCTGCACCGGGCGCAGCAGGTTCTGGCCGTGAGGACCATACAAGGGTATCGCACAGTGTCGCGGACGGCGGCCACCCACCTGGCAGGCGATCCGCCCTGGCATCTCCAGGCGAACGTCCTGACAAAGGTGCGTCGCACCCGGCAGGATGCCCTAGCTAGAGGCCTGACCTTGTGTCAGGTCGAAATCGAGGCGATCAGGAAGCGGGAAACCGCCTCCATGATCGCCGTCTGGTCTCAGGAGGTTGACAACCCTGCGGCCTATGGCGGCTACACGGTGGATGCAGTCAGGCCACAGCTGACGGAATGGGTCAACCGCACCAGCGACACCCTGACCTTCAGGACGACGCAGATACTTACCGGACACGGATGTTTCAATAAGTATCTATATCGCATTGTGGGCTGCTTGCCTTCCCCGGACTGCCGCCAGTGTGGCGCGCCCGACACGGCGTTACACACGCTAATCGAGTGCGCCGCATGGGCGCCGCAGCGTTTCGAACTTGAGGCGCATGTAGGTCCGGTCGATTTGCTCTGCGACTTGGTCAAGGCCATGCTGCAGAGCGGCGACAACTGGGGGGCTGCGGTTACTTTTTGTGAGACAGTAATGTTACTCAAGGAGGCCGCAGAACGCAATAGGGAGAGGAGTGCTGCAGCGCGTGCTAATGCGTCTTCTCGAGGTCGCCGGCCATCACCTGGCACCCGGAGAGGCAGGTACGCGCATTACTTCCCTCCCTGAGTTAGGTTCCGTTTACCGCGGGGGGCCTTTAGCTTGCTAGGAAAGCAAAGGACCTTCTACCCCCGCACAACGAAGTGGGGTGTGTTCTCCCAGGGCACACTCCAGGCACTTTATTGCGCTGGATCGACTGGGCGTAACTATGTTCTAAATCTCAGCCTTTCCAACACAAACAAAAGCGCGGGGTCGACAGGGAGGAGGGGGTTTTTAGTGGGTATTGGGGTTGCTCGCTCGTGTAGCAACGCTCGGAGTCTTCCACACTATTCTGCGACGTCGATCGTGGACGGAGCACTGCCAAGAGCATACTATTGCTGCAGTGTTATCGCCCCCGACCGACGCGTGTCGTTCCCCTAGCAACGACCCAGTTTGTGCGTAAATCGGTTAAGCATTTTCCCTCGCCTCAAAACAAAAAAAAAAAAAAAACTACTCGCCGGATCTTCCGCTGATAGTGACGACGGACGCGAGTGCAGTGGGCGTGGGCGCCGTGCTGGCGCAACACACGCCGGACGGCGAGCGGCCCGTCGCGTACGCCTCGCGCGCCCTCACGCCGGCCGAGAGGCCCTATTCACAGATAGACCGGGAGGCGCTCGCGATCGTATACGCGGTCAGTACGTACCACCAATACCTCTACGGGCGCGAATTTATTTTGAGAACGGATCACAAGCCATTAACGTATATATTTGGAAATAAAGTCGGTATACCGGTTATAGCAGCGTCACGGTTGCAAAGGTAAGCTATTTTACTTTCGGGTTATAATTACAAGATAGAATACGTGACCTCCAAGGGTAATTGCGCGGATGCGCTGTCCCGCTTGCCGCATAAAACAAGATCGAGTCCAAAAATAAACGAAAACACTTATGTTAATTTCGTTGAAGATTTTTTACCAATAACTAGTCATGATGTAAAAGTAGCTACAAGTAAAGATACTATACTAAGTAGAGTAATGTCATATACTCAGTCAGCGTGGCCAGGGTTATGCCCTAATGATGAAATTAAACCATTTTGTAGTCGTCGACGCGAACTGTACATAGAATGCGGTTGCCTTATGTGGGGGTATAGAATGGTTATTCCTTCACAACTGCAGCCGACTATTCTCAAACAATTACATAGCAGTCATATGGGTATAGTGAAAACGAAAGGATTAGCCAGGAGTTATGTTTGGTGGCCTAATATAGATGGCGACATAGAATCGATGTGCAAACAATGTGTCACTTGCGCCGCCGAGGCAGATGCGCCGCCAAGAGCGCCGCCACAACCTTAGCCAAAACGTGGGTTATAAAACACCAAAAATATGTAGTTAGATTTAAATAATAATCAATGTTAAACTTTATATAAACATCGACGTGTTGGTCATTTCGAATTTCACGACGAATGACCTATCAAACACCGATGTGCTGTCACAAAACGCGTGGCCCGCGGGCCGCCGCGGCCGGTTTTTTGGATCACTAAAAGGTCAGGAATCGAATCAGCTGATTTTGAAAAAATAAACATCTGTATGGATAATGTTGGAGATGCAATGGACTGTACGTTTTGGTCACTGGTTCAATATCTGGAGCATCCGAAATAAAAGCACCAAAAATACTACGATACTACGGAAGGCTTCAACTTCGTCTCGCCTTACGAAGGCGAACAGGCGTCGGCGGGAGGGAGCTTCTTTCCTTTCTTGGCGGCTTAGCGCAAACTACTGCTTCTCACGAACTACAACGCGCCTTTTTTTTTGGAGCTGGAACCAGCTGAATAGCCGCAGATGTCTGTAGCCGCGATACCGGAGTTTGGGGGCTTCCCGACTCCGTAAGAGCGGAGGCGTTCAGCCCGGAAGCAACGCGCTCGAGGAGGTACCTCCTGTAAGGTTTGACCTCGGCTCGACCGCTGCGGGGGATGGACTCTATATTGAGATTTAGCCGTATAAGTCTGAATGAGCTAAGCCAACAGGCTGAAGTGATTATATGGGGACTAACTATCCGCCGGCGGAGCCGATCCTAGTCTATCATTACTACCGCTTTGCAACGTGTTATAGCTGGAGGAGAAGAAGCGGCGGAAGAAACTCTTCAGCAACATGCGTAAGCTAATCTTGTATGGCTACTTGTGTCTGTAGTGAGTGAGTGTGATTGGTGGGTCTTACCTTTATGTAAGCGGATCGGAGCCGGGGGCTCTCCGGCGTCTGTTTTGTCTACGTCATTACGACGCGCGTTACAAGGCGCCCTGTATTTATATAAGCTGCCTCCCCTGACCCCCCGCTTCGTTGTAACATCCCCTTTAATTTATTTTTTTCGATTTTACAGTAATCAAGCCTTATTATATCTTATTGTTATTACAAATTTCAGTACACCACAGATCTTGGCTTATCCTGAGGGTCCTTACATTATTATGACCCATGGTTTAAGCATACGAGACGTGGTAATGGGCATTTTCCTCGCCCCCCACTTCATTACTATAAATATAAGCGTTGATATTTAGTCCGTTTACCATTCTCCCGCTTTCCTTCAACGCGCGCGGACGGTTCCCGTTCCACCTCGGCAGTCCGGTATTCGTGTTCGTTTGTTCACCCGGTTAATCTGTGTTTTTTCTGTGATAGTGCAGTGAAAAGTGCGTCATCAGGTGGTTTTTCCACCAAATTGTTCATCCCCCTCTGAGATAATGGACGGCGTGGAGCTCTCTCCATCGCTGTTGGAGGATTTGCTGTCGTTTTTACGACAGCAATTCCCTCGAGCTCTCGAACAATTTTTGAGGACTCCGGAGTCCCAATCAATGATGTCCGTTATCTCGGAACTTAATTCCGAGAAACCTATATCCCGAGAGTCACACCTGCAAAGGGCCCCCGGGCAGGCCCCCTCCCAGCGCCCGCATCTGCCGCGACCATTGCACCCCCCGCGGCTCCTCCCGCCGCGCTTGCCGCAGATCACCTGCGCTCTGCCGGTAGCGCCCGCGCCCCCCGCGTCCGTACTCGCCGCGTTACCGGTGCGCCCGCCACCCGCACCCCCACTCAACGATGCCCACCGTGTGGCACCAAAGTCACGAGTCTCTTTCTCGCGATTCCGCATCGGGAAAACCACGTTCGAACTCTGCGAGTTTGATGACATCGCGTTCGCATTCGCCCATCCACCGCGTAATCGATTGTCGTCGAGAAATCGACTTGGTCCAAAGGTCCACAATACCTCAGGGATGTCCCTCTTTCACCGGCCGATAAAATTACCCCCATAGATGTCGCGCCTCCCGCGAACATCCCCTTAAAACACGAAGACGATGTTGGATTCATACCCGTCAATGGTACCAAAAAAACGTAAGACCCAGAGGGAGGTCCCCGCAACACCGCCCCCATTGCGGGCACAAAACAGACAGCGGCACCTTCCAGCCTCCCTGAGCCACCTTCACAGCGCCCCTGGTCATCCATTGGCTTCAACTCGCTAAGGAACTGCTAGGTAAAATCGTTACTACACTTACGCCCTGCCAGAAGAAAAACACCTTCGGGCTGTAATCTGCGGACTTCCTCAGGAAATTGAAAGTTCCTAGATTCTAGAGGACCTTAAGTCCCAAGCCCTACCGGTGAACGAAGTGTACCGTATGCAAAGAGGCGACGTCAAAAAGTCGCCTCTAGACAACGAATACTAGGTAGTATTGGTTGCCTTCGACCTCTCCCGAGAGGGGGAAAAGATCTTTGAACTTGAGAAGGTCTGTGGCCTATCTGGCCTTCGTGTGGAACGTCCACACGAAAAACATATACTGCGGCAGTGTCATCGCTGCCAACTTTATGGGCACTCTGCCCTACATTGTCAATCCCGTCCCAGATGCGTCAAGTGCCTAGGCAACCATGGGATCTCGGAGTGCACTCGCACCCGGGACTCCCCGGAGCCACCGAGCTGCATCCTTTGCGGCCAAGCGGGTCACCTCGCTAACTACAGAGGCTGCCCTGCCGCCCTCCGACTCAAACGTAAGGTCGGAAAAGGTAATGCCCAAAAAGGCACTAGAAAAGTACCAAACAAACCCGCATTCATGCCCCCCCCCCCCCCCCCCTCCTCACTGGACGTGCCTTCCCACGACGGAAGCGTTCCCTCCGCTAAGGACGCGTGCCCCAGTTATGGCCGGCCTATCTCGGCCACCCTCGCCCCCGCCCCCATTTCTAAGGCACCTTCTGAACCATCGGCCCACCACTCTATAGCGGAGGATCTAGCTTTGGCGACTAAATTCGCCAAGAACTTGCCCTTCAACCTGGAAGATGTCTGACTCTTGGCTCGGAAACTGAGACAAGTTTCAGAGTCAACTCAACCCTCCCTCCGGGATCAACTCGTGATCGAAACGGATCACTCGTACCTCCTCCAAATACTTAGATCGTTGTAACTAATCAACGTAGTCAAATTATTGCTACCGGTAAGAAATGGCGCATGTAGGTAGAAATACACCACGCTCTTTCACTCTGGCCACTTATAACGCAAACGGCCTTCAAAACCAGCGTGACTTGGTCCATGACTTCCTGGTTACCAATCAAGTAGATATACTCCAAAGATCCAAAGATCTCTAACTATCGGGTCACTAGACATGACAGGGTAGGCTGTGATGGCGGCACCCTGATCTATTTCAGAACATTCCTACACTTCATGCCTGTAGTCAACCCCCCCCCCCCCCTGGAAGGTATGAAAGTCTCCACCTGCAGACTAGCAATGACTGACCACCAACCTCTAGTCATAGTCTCAGCATACCTCGCATGCCAAAAAACTCTTATTAAGAAAGACCTAGAAGCCCTATTCAACTTAGGCTCGGCTGTTATAATAGCCGGAGATCTGAATTGCAAACACGAGCAGTGGAATTGAAATACCACTAACCCCAATGGCAGAGCCCTAATAAATATATCAGACAATCTTTTGTTTGATATATATACTAACTCCCATGACCCTCACAAGATACCCCCCAACCACGATAGGGGGACCCCAAACACTTCCGTACCAGATACTCATGCGTTCAATAGGTGCACTGCATCACAGAGCAAATACTATCTCACTTTGCCCATCGCCCCCGCCCTATAGGAACAGCCGCACTGTTCCTAGACGTAGCAAAGGCCTTCGACAAGGTCTAGCACAACGGCTTGATTTACAAGCTGTACCAGTTTGGTGTGCCAGACAGACTCGTGCTCATCTGGCGAGACTTCCTCCTAGGCCATAGTTTCCATTTTCGAGTGGAGGGAATATGCTCGTCCCCTCACCCACTCACAGCCGGTGTACCACAGGGCTCGGCCCTGACTCCACTACTCTTCACGCTGTACACCAGCGACATCCCAAAAACTCCAGATGTGGAGTTGTCTCTCTTCGCAGATGACACCGCACTCTATACATCACATGACAATCGACAAATGGCTTGCGTCCGGCTGCAGGCCGCTGCCACAGAGCTAGGCGAATGGTTTCGCAAATGGAGAATAGAGGTAAACCCGGAGAAAAGCGCAGCAATGTTCTTTTCCCCGGGCACGCTTCGCTTCCCCAATCGCGCTTGCCTTCGCCTAAAAACCATTTTGCTCTACGACCAAGAAATCCTCTGGCCAAAGTACACCAAATACCTGGGTGTCACCCTAGATCAGAACTTGCGCTTCAACGAGCATATCACTGTAGTCCGAAATAGAGCGCGATTTGTGATGGGTCGTTTAGCACCCATGATAGACAAACGAAGCAAAATGACCCTCAGACACAAGCTTACTTTGTATAAAACATCCGCCCGATTATGACATACGCGAGTATGGTATTCGGCCATGCCAAGCCTGCCCTTTTAAAGAAACTGCAAATAGTGCAGAATAAATTCATGCGCAAAGCCGTCGGTGCTCCTCTCTATATGCGTAACGTCGACCTCCACCGCGATCTGAAGCTTCCCTCCATCAAACACTACATTACGTTTCTCTCGCGTAAGTATATTGATCTCGTGCCGCATCATCGAAATCCGCTCGTCGTGTCCGCGTCCAATTATAAGACTCGTCGAAATGCTCTCGTGCGACGATCGCGTAACGTCCTGACGGACAGGATCGACGTTATTACAAAACGGCTGGCCCGGATCAACCCGCCCGCGGTTAAGACGTCAGGCTGGCAGGCACCAACAGACAGACACAGACGCCGCCAATCACGATCTCTCCACGTCCCCGCGAGGGATGCCAGGAGACATAGCCCCCCCATAGGATAGACTAGGCGTGTTTCTGGGAAGTTTCTTTCGCCGTTTCTTCTCTCCCAGCTATAATACGTTGCGAAACGGCAGTAAGATAGCGTAAGCCGCCTTCAACAGCCGATTCCGGTCCGCCGGGATCCATCCCCTCGGGCTTTATGTTACCCGTCGCCCGTTCTCAATTAGTGAATTGTGTCGCCCTATGGGTGGGCATCATTAGATTCATCAAGGCACTCGCCCCAAAAACCCCGGTAAAGTTGTAAGGTCAACAACATAAAGTCAAGTCTAATAAAAAAAAATCGTTTACCTCATTGCAAAACCATACGCCACCGCGCGCAGACCTGACCCGGGCTTCAGGTTGCATTCTGCATCCCTGTAGCCCGGTTTCCGCTACCCTTTTGGGTCCCGGGTTCCAGGCTGCATTCTGCACACCTGTAGCCCGGTCTCATTACCACGAAGTCATCTGCCTGCATGCAGCCCGGTCTCACTTACCGGGATCTATCGGGGTCCTACTTTTAATGAAAGACAAACGCTGTAACATTTATTTCCTATCAACTTAAGGGTATTACAAATAATTAAGTTCTAAACGCTAATAAAATAAATTTAAAAATAATAATACTCATACATAGGCTATACCCATCTCAGTCCGACCCGTCTCTTTCCTGCGCCCAACGGTCGCTTCTACATTATCTTACGAGGATTAGGAAAATATATTAATGTCTAATCGCTTATCTAGACGGGTCGGAGAGTTTCGCACATCAATGTTGTCGCCGTCAACAGATAATATAATATTTTGTTCAAAAACAACCCTTTTCCTTGGTTTACCGTTTGACATTCCTTCACAGAAATTGATCCTTAGCAGCTACACCAAGATTTGTTATAATACTAGAGGTGTGTTTACTTTTTCAAAAATTAAAAACTTCGTTTAAAAAAACCGACTTCAAAAACTAAAAAGTATGTTTTAGATAATATATATTAATAATAATAGCTTTAGAAATAAGTTATATTATACTTTTTAGTTTTTTAGTTTTTGAAGTCGGTTTTTTTAAAAGAAGTTTTTTAATTTTATTTGTTACTTTTTAGTGTCTAGCTATGTATGGGTAGACCTAAAAAAAGGTGCCGCGCTCCTTAAAAAATATAGGTCCCAAGAAACGGGAATAAAGAAATGTTCGTAAAATGAAAACTACTGAGCCAAATTATATTAAATTTTTAAGGGACCAAATGGCAACTATTCCGCATCAAACTAAGTAAGAATCACGTAAATCGGATCATAAATCTCAGCGTAATCGGTGTACATACGGAACGGAATGGAAAATTTTTCATAAATAATGTTCATAAAATGAAAACTACTGGGCCAAACTATGTCAAATTTTTAGGGCACCAAATGGCAGCTATTCCGCGTCGAACAAAAAAAGGAATCACGTAAATCGGACCGTAAATCTCGGAGTAATCGGTGAACACAGATTAAAAAAAAGAAAACCGACGAATTGACAACCTCCTTTTTTTGAAGTCGGTTAAAAACAACTCTTTTCCTTGGTTTGCCGTTTGACATTCCTTCACAGAAATTGATCCTTAGCAGCTACACCAAGATTTGTTATAATACTATTGTTATAATACTAGAGGTGTGTTTACTTTTTCAAAAATTAAAACCTTCTTTTAAAAAAACCGACTTCACAAACTAAAAAACTAAAAAGTATGTTTTAGATAATATATATTAGTAATAATAGCTTTAGAAATAAGTTATATTATACTTTTTAGTTTTTTAGTTTTTGAAGTCGGTTTTTTTAAAAGAAGTTTTTTAATTTTATTCGTTACTTTTTAGTGTCTAGCTATGTATGGGTAGACCTAAAAAAAGGTGCCGCGCTCCTTAAAAAATATAGGTCCCAAGAAACGGGAATAAAGAAATGTTCGTAAAATGAAAACTACTGAGCCAAACTATATTAAATTTTTAAGGGACCAAATGGCAACTATTCCGCATCAAACTAAGTAAGAATCACGTAAATCGGATCATAAATCTCAGCGTAATCGGTGTACATACGGAACGGAATGGAAATTTTTTCATAAAAAATGTTCATAAAATGAAAACTACTGGGCCAAACTATGTCAAATTTTTAGGAGACCAAATGGCAGCTATTCCGCGTCGAACAAAATAAGGAATCACGTAAATCGGACCGTAAATCTCGGAGTAATCGGTGAACACAGATTTAAAAAAAAAGATTCCGACGAATTGACAACCGCCTTTTTCTGAAGTCGGTTAAAAACAACTCTTTTCCTTGGTTTGCCGTTTGACATTCCTTCACAGAAATTGATCCTTAGCAGCTACACCAAGATTTGTTATAATACTATTGTTATAATACTAGAGGTGTGTTTACTTTTTCAAAGTCACCGGTAGGCGCTGAATGAGGTAGTCGGAGGATAGGGGTGAGTGACACCGACTTGGAGACGTCTACGTCCAGCAGTGGACTGCGATTGACTGACCATCAAGATATTTTTCAAAATGAAAAGTAGGTATCTGTTTGAGTTCACAATATAGTTATTTACCTATATTTATTATGTCTGACTTGACCCTGATACTGTACATCATCATCTTAGTGCTAAATCCCGGATTCGTTTACAACATTCGCATTGAAACCCAGATTCCACAAAAAATAGCAGGATTAGTTCTTGCTTTTTTTTCTCAGTGCTCAATCAGTGCTATACATAGAGTACATTAATATAATAAGAGAGTGCTGTGCTATCTTATTCGGCCGCCAGCCGCGACGCCAATCACACGTCGTGTTTAATAAATTTTACTATTTTATTAAAGTTGGAAATGGCGTTCGATACCGAAAGATTTTTTCTTTTAATTTGCCAACGACGGTAAAGGATAACCAGCGTGACCTCTTCAAAGTCCATTTTGGTGACGTGAATAAGAGATACTAATCGCGGCTGGCATCCGGTTTAGTGGTTAATTTTAGCGTCTCACGGATGCCAAGGGTAGCCACGGAAGCGCTGCTGGCGTCGCTACCATGGCATCAAATGAGATATGGCATTAGAAGAAAATATTTTTAAAGCGCTTTTAACAATAATTTCCTCATTTGGTTGCTTAACCGTGTACCTCAGCTCTCTTCATGTTGATTTGAAAAAGAGTGCGAAATATTTTTCCGGTGATGAAAAATGCAAGGCACTAAAAACCTATCACTTTACTAATGATATCTATCTGTTTCTAATTTTAACATAAAAAATCTAGAATAAATCCGAAATAAAACTGTTTTTCTTTAATACATGTGTAAGAAACAGTGGGTTTAGAAATAAAACAATACTAGACTTTGCTCTTAGTTTTATTTTTGTTTTTATAAAAACACAGAAAATAAAATATTCATAAAATACTACCATATTAATTTAGGACAACTTTAACAAGTCCCATAGAACAAAAACCCAGCCTTAATTTTAATTAAAACTTAACCTTTATGCAAAAAGTGACGTTTTGCTGTTTTGTTCAAAACAAACATATAACTTTGATGCTCGGGCTCCACCTGAGATAATGTTCGTGTTATTGACTGTGACCAAATGCGACTTGTTTATATCGTTAAAAATAACATCGGTAACGAATAGCTGTATTAGTGTATATACATCCGTTATCTGTCAATATTTGACGCCATTAACAATTAATAACAATATCTCATCACAAATAATGCATTAAGCACATCGCTACATCTGCGTGAAACAATGACTAACACTAATAATAGGTTGGGGAAAAAGTTTTTTCGCATATAGTATGTATGAACTTGTAATAAGATCTCTTTGGCGATACCATTTGTATCTGGCTGGTTTTGGTATCATTAAAAAGTTTTAATTTTAAAGAAGACAATTCCAAATTCAAATTAGGAAAATGTGTCATTTTCATTTGTTTTTCTTATTGTTAAAATGAGTGAATCTAATGAAGAAATTCGATACATTTTCAAATTTTCCTACAAAAAAGGTAAAAATGTAACACAAGCAGCGAAAAAAAATTGTGATGTTTATGGACCTAATGCAGTATCTGTGAGAGTAGCGCAAATTTGGTTAAAGCGTTTTCAATCTGGAAATTTTGATATCAAAGATGCACGTCGCTCTGGTCGCCCTGTTATGGACAAAATTGATGCCATTTTTGAAAAAGTGAAGCAAGATCGGCATATTAGTAGTTACGATGTAGCTGGAGAACTGGGAATTGACCACAAAACGGTTTTGGCGCATTTTAAAAAAGCTGGGTACACAAAAAAGCTCGATATTTGGGTGCCTCATGAGCTCACTGAAAGAAACCTAATGAACCGTGTACTCATTTGTGATTCTTTATTACGACGTAATGAAACCGAACCAATTTTGAAGAAGCTGATAACTGGTGATGAAAAGTGGATCACGTACGACAAGAACGTGCGTAAAAGATCGTGGTCAAAGGCCGGTCAGGCTTCACAGACTGTGGCGAAACCCGGGTTAACTCGCAACAAGGTGATGCTGTGTGTATGGTGGGGTTGGAAGGGCATTATTCATTATGAGCTATTACCGCCAGGCAGGACCATCGATTCTGAACTGTACTGCGAACAACTGATGAGATTAAAGCAAAAAGTTGAGAGAAAGCGGCCGGAATTAATCAACAGAAGGGGTGTGGTTTTTCACCATGATAACGCTAGACCTCACACATCTTTAGCCACTCAGCAAAAATTACGAGAGTTTGGCTTGGAGGTGTTAATGCATCAGCCAGTCCTGACCTTGCACCCTCAGATTTTCACGTGTTTCGGTCTCTGCAGAATTCCTTAGGCAGTGTCAGGTTAACATCACGAGAGGCCTGCCAAAACCACTCGTCGCAGTTTTTTGATCAGAAGCCCCAAAATTTTTATAGCAATGGGAGCACGTCCCTACCTACAAGATGGCAAAAAGTTATCCAACAAAATTGCACCTACATACTTTAGTCAAATGTAAATAGACTTTATAAAAAGCTTTTGAATTTTTATATAAAATGCGAAGAAACTTTTTCCTAAAACCTAATATTATCCCAGATGCAGCCCTAACATGATTGATAATGATATGTAACTATATTATTTGTATGCAGGAATTACATAGATATCCGTGCGATGTGTAGAAAATCCCACTTGTTTAAGTCGATGTTAGACGGTTCATTTCTGTTTACCAATTTGGCTGAATCCAAAGCCAAAATGATCCATCCATATAAACATAAACTTGAGTCATTCAATGATTCAATGTCATTAATTACCGCCGTGTCCTTTTAGTTCTTTGCCTTGTACTGTATTGATTTAATTTGGTTGATCCGTCTAATATCAGCACTGTAAAGTATGACTTTTTGATTACTAGTCATAGACTTACTATGTCTTCCTGTTGACTATTTTATTGGGGATTTAATCTTCAACTAGAATATTTATAAATATTTGATACTAGCTAAATAAACCGTGCAAACCCATATTTAAAAGATTAACATAGAGAAATCCTGTCAGAAAGTTTCCATTTTTCCCTGCACCTTAGTTCCTTTTACTGCTAGAGTCTCGATTCTGGTCACTAATGCCGGAACACAACTCAAGTTATGCGGCGGTATGCTCTCGAATAGGGATGGTAGTCACCCAGCCGGGTTGTTGGAGAGCAATGTATTTAACTGGCAACACTACTATGCATGTGGCAACACTCGCTCTCTCTCTGTAATATGGCTGATTGTTTGTTCTGTATGTATGTAACAGTAATTAAATATTTTCTCTGAACTCTGCTCAATGTTGTTTTTTTTTACTCTGCTACCCTAACCTATCACACAGGTAAATGCCCTAACACCAGGCTGTAGGTTGTTTTGTCACCTTTTCCGTCAGGCCGCCCGGCAGTAGGAATTCGTATTCTTTCTCGTTTCCAACAGCCATAAATACCAGAGAACACCTTAGTATTTCCAATAGTATCGGGATCCTTGACGTCATCATCTCGCGTGCAGTTTCGGGCTCAGGCGGGAAGTAAGGCTAAATTTGCCTCCAAAAAGCTTGATGTGGTAAACTAGTTCAAGCAGTACGTTATCCCTACATCCTACATACGCGGCAACGACTTGCACTCTACAAAGCGCAAGACAGGCCACTTTTGAAGAATTGCTTCAGACAGCTATGGGTGAGTATTGTTCTCGCCTGCTTACCAAAGCGACCTCCATCCAACATCATAGCGTTCCTACAGACAACGATGATTTTAATTTGCAATTTGAATGGAAATGGTATATTTATATAATGTTGAATTCGAATGCTCCAAACAGAGGTGGACATGGTACTACGTCTTTGATTCATCAATCTTTTTACTTTTATCTTCACCGTCCATCTCCGTTTTATCAGTTCTAGGTTAAAAATTGATCATGTATATTTTTTCCACCTACTCCTACTCTTGTCGGCGTATTTATATTCTTTGTTCAATTTTACTACAATACAAAAACAGTTTAAAAATATTACTTTCTTCGTTCTAACGTAACTTTATATCCATCCACAGCCTTCAGCATTATGTCCACTTTTAATCTCATTTTTGGAATGGGACTTTTCTCTGGTTCCCCAACAACTTTGAATCTACGCAGAATGCTCGCAAAAGAAGTTTTTATCGACATTAGCGCATAGTGATAACCTGAAAAAATTTCATTAAATGAAAAAGACAGAAAGATAGTCGACGAAAGTGGACGTCTTCACTTCAGGGACACCCTTAGACATATTTTATGCTGTCATTTTTTATAAATAAAAACCAACCCTTGAAGTATAATTTCATATTTTACCGGTTTACCGACAAAATGGTCAGAAAAACTTCCATTTAGATATTTTGTAATATTAGGATGTTTATTACATCTACCAAATTATTTATTGTACGCGGATTGCCAAGCTTTTGCGCAATTTTTACATAATCTCTTTATTGTTTAACCCAAATATGAACATATTTGAACATATTAATCTTACTAGAGTTTATATCGCGGCTGCGCCGCGGGTCAAACTCTAGTGCGAACCTCTTGTTTAAAGAGCGGGCAATTAATACAGGTTACTTTGTATTCAATTTTTTGTTAGTGCTGTTTGCCCACGGAAGATTCACTTCATTTTATATCGCAAACTTTCCCATCTCCTGATATGAAAAATATCTATGCCCATAGACTGTGTGGGACTCCCGAATGACCGTATTCCCAACGTGGCCTCCGAACGGAGGATACGGGGATGTCGGCCGTCAGAGTACTCACTAAACCTAACCTGCGCCCCTTTCTTGTAGGGCTTTATGGGGCACTTCAGGAACTGGAGCATAGGTACTACATCTGTGGCACCCCAACGCCTAGCTGTCTCGTTTAGGGCACCCCTCTGGGGGGTGGGGTGGGGGGTGTTATCCTCTTTACCAACAGGGGAGGGGGAGACGCCATGCCACTCGGGCTTTGGCTCCCGCCCCGCTAGCACAGATACTTACCGAAGCAGCCGTGTCCGGTAAGTATCTCTACCATCCTGTACATCAGGGTCCTAGTCCGCGGGTTCCCCCACTAGTCCACGAGGCCGCCCTTGTTGGAGTTATGGGGTCCGCGTACGCGTACGCGGCCGAAAGAAAGAGCCCGTACAGGGCCATGCTCCACAGGATACCCGTGTACAGCCTGCTGCGCCCGGCCCTCCTAAAATGGGCAGGAATTTGGCCAGGGCAGTGGCGGTCCCTAGTAACTTCGTGGTCAGCTGGGTAAAATGGGCCCCGAAGTTCCATTTGCTATCAAGGGTAAGTCCCAAATATTTCATCTGAGCCAAGTATGGTACAAATTAGTTACGAGTAGGCGTATTAAAAACTCGCTGATTCCGATATGAATTCACTAAAACGATAGATAGTGAAGTCCTTTTTCAAGTGATACGATACTTTATAGTTCGGGAATCCCGCGGGAATTCTGCTGGGTGTGTTTTAAAGTGGGTAATATGCATAAAACTTGATATGACAGTTGCTATATATATTAGATATCTTTAGTACAAATGTAGCCATGTACCTCTTTAGTAACATACCTTATCCCGGGTTTTTACGGGAATCTTCGGAATTCATGTAACTTTCATACTAAAAATCCGTTGTCCTACTATACATTCCCTTTGATTTTAAATACTGGAAAGATAATTATAATTTACGTCACCGGTCGAACGTGGGCGAAGTCACAGGCATATCCTAGTTAATTTTAAATTGCGTTTTTGGTTAATTTTTTATGTCAGAAGGTCAGAAAACAATCATTAAATACCAGACTCCAAAATAAAAATACTTTGTCGACTTATATTAAATGTAGCCCCGCAAATCGATTAGTTATGAACTTACCAATGCAATTCCTGGGACCGCTACTAAACGGCATAAAGCTACATGGATGTTTTAAGTGGAAGCGTTCAGGCAAAAAGCGATCCGGATCAAAATGTTCAGCATCCGGGCCCCAGTACTTTGGATCCCTGTGAGCACCCCATATCGATACTACGACCCCGGTTCCTGCTGGCAATATACGGCCCGATGCTGGAAATATAATAAAGGTTATTATTGTCTACGTATCATTCTGAATCGTCATGTAATCAGTAATAACTTGCAATGGCATATATAGAAACTCGTTTCATGCTTCCAGATTTTGCAAAACACGAGTTTTCGGAGCAATACCGAAAATGGACATAGATACTATTCATCAAGGGAGATGGGATAGTTTGCGATATAAAATGAAGTAAATCTTCTGAGGGCAAGTAGCACCAATATAAAAATTTAATACAATTTAGTCTGTATTAACGCCTGCTGTTTAAACAAGAGGCACGCTCGCACGGAGGGTGTGTTTTGGCATATGTTACGACATCCCGTTACATACACGGAAAGCATCCCTTTCCCTGCAACATTTCCTCTTCCACGTTTATTCGGCCGGTTCTAACCAGAGGGCGTTGCGCACACACATGCATCTCATTGGCCGAACCGAATCTTCAATGGCTGCTTAAGAATGGTCGCAACGCCACGCTCGCCGATAAATAGTCCAAAAACGTCGAAAAAATAATGTATTGTGGCCTAAAACCGTTCCTTGAAGTGCCAACTGTGTCCCGGACATCTGGTGTATTGTTTGTGCAAAACCAGGAAGCGCAAATCCGGCCGAAATCCTGCATCATTCCTTACACGGTTGCAGTGACGGTAAGTGTTAATTTTTTACAACTTGGTTCACTAGGATTGGCGAGGCGGCATCAAGTCTAACAGAGAATCAGGGTTTGCTCCGGCTGAGAAGACATTCATATCTTATCGGCATAATTTGTTGTATAAGGACGTATGGACGAAGGCGTTTGGCAAAAGAATGTATGTATTTTGGGTAAGGATATATTATATATTCGATGGGAGGTGAGGTATTGGAAATTAGTGGCATTTAGATTTTTTTATGAATTGCTGTGGCTACTTTGCAAATATAGAACTGTCGAATTGTCCAAACGTCACTTTCTATGTATAGTGTATTAATGCGATATCTGTATGGTTTTTTATGTATAAGTTTTAGTACTGCGCGCTGTGCTTGTTCTACTTCTATAAAGTTTCTTTCTGGGATGCCTCTCCAAGCAGCGTACGTACATCTTATTACGTATATTTGTAAAAAAATACTTACGCAACTTAATATCTTCCAGGATATTTCTCCCAATAACAGGTCCTGGTGGAAATAATCTAAGTGACTCCTTTATAACTCTTTCTAAATATTTTAATTCTAGTAAATCGTCTTTTCTCAGAGGACGCTCCACATCGTCGAACACCTCAACCAACCTTAAACATATAATAAATCATAGTTACATACAATCTTCAACAAGAGAATGTCATGATCGTACCCAAGATAATGCCATCTTTACTAGGCTACCCATCTTTACTGGAACAATAGCTTAACTTATTTTTCAATTACTGTGTACCTATAAAAATCCCGGATTTTTTCTGAGAATCAATCACATGGCTATAAATAGCCTGAAAATTGTTTATGTCTTATTACAGCTTGGTACTACATAACGATTTGCATATCTGACTAACTACATATATTTCCTGGGATTTCCTAACTTCGAAACCATGTAACTATAGGACTTGCTTGATGTGACAGTTTCAATATTTATTTTACATTTTGCCAGGTGTTAGGGCATTTGCCCGACTGGATGGCTACCACCCCTGGTCTAGAATATGCCACCATAATAACCTTAAGTTGTGTTCCGGCATTAATGACCAAGTTCCAGTCTCCCTTAAGAGAGCAGCAGCGTACTGTTAGCACCTTTGGTATTGCAAATGTCCATAGACGATGGTAACCGCTTTCCATCAAGTGAGCCTGCCGAACTCCTGCAATAAAAAAATTACTTCTTTAATAGAACAGTTATAGTTATGTTTATGCCTTTTTTCTACTAGAGGAAACCAGATTGAAGGTCACCAGCTGCGCAGTGAACATGCTGTGGCCCATCGGCTTCTTTCACTGCCGGGGAACTACTTTTGTCCCCAGGTGACATCATGCTCTTTTATGCGTGGGGCGGTCTCTAACTTGCCCCACGGGAAGAGAGGTGAGCGCGTGCGGAATATGTCGTACCTCCATCTTGACGGCGTATTTTCCCCTTTCCTCGAGGGAGCCCATGGTGGCAGAAAGCCCAAACTGGCCCTCCGGCGCCGACGGGACCTTCTTTGATGAAAGCGGAGCAAGGATGTCCGTTCCGTTTCACCTCCTCCTTCGTAAGCATGACATACTCGCAAAAGGGAGAGACGCCGTCCCATCCCACGCTTCACGTCGAGCCTGCTATCTTCGGTGGTGTTGCCAGCTGGACTCGGCCTACTACTCTTCGCGTGGGGTCACCATAGCTCAAGCCAGTGCCGTCCTATCTATTTCTATCCTTCCGTGGTCGAAGTAAGTGTTCCGCGGTTGTGCAAAGTGAAACGGTACATCGATTCCCCCCCGACTACCTCTTATATATAATTTTATTAAATTCACCCCTTATAATAAATTTTTAATTTATTTTTTAAATAATCTTTTATTCGGCCCAGCCGACCTCCCATTTCTGCGGTGGGTCTAAAACCCAGAACGCCGCACCGGTTAAGATATCTTCTCTCGAATATATCTTATCTCTTGGAATCTTCTGACGTTGGCTCACGGCCGAAGTAACATTGGTAGCTCCCGAAGCAAACATGCTCCGAGAGGATCTGCGTCAGCGGGAACGTTAGGGTGCCATGACTTTTTTAAGTCAGTCTTGTAGGATGGGCCTAAACGCTTTGAAAAGTGTGCTATGGATATTATAGTTGTGGTGTAAGGCTCTTGAATAAATATAACTTCACTCTTAAACTGACTTTTTATTTTCACCTTTATAAGTATCTTTTTTGTCGTACCAAATGGTCTCTCTTAACTGAATTCAAAAACCGTGTATCTTTTTACATTTTTGAATTCCCACCAATGAGAGCGAGTTTTATACCCATCTCTCATTGGTTAGTCGTATCCTTACGTCCTGGCTAACATAGGCATATAATAACAATAACAAAAGTAGATCATTATGTAATTGGTAAATTAAATTTAATTAAATAAATAAGAAAATTGAAATAGATATTTATATATAATTTATTTTATGATTAGAAATTATGATTTAAACATGAATGGAAAACATAGCGTAGATCAAAAGAATGTTGTTGCTATGTTTTTCATAAGGTAGCACTTGTCAAACGTCAAAAGTCAAATGCCAAAGATTGACCTTGAACTTGACCTACTTTTGTTTATGAATATGAATTGGATTAAAATACAAGTTTTATTTATAATACGAAAGTTTCTGATAGACATGAAATGAAATTCCATAAATGTATAAACAAATAATTGAGTTGGAAAACCGAGCGTGTGGTAACCAGGATCGTGGTACGAGGGTGACACTGAAAGTTCTTAGAAAATCAAAAACTGAGCAAACTAGCAAGTTATTATTTTTATTATATCTTTTCAAAATAGTTTCCGTTCACATCAATACATTGCTGCATTAGATAGAACCACCGACAAAAGCACTTTGCCCACTCGTCCTTAGGGGTGTCTTCGATGGCCTTCTGGAACGCAGCCACTGCTTCCTTGGCGTCCATAAAATGTTTTCCTCGAAGTTTTTCTTTTATTTTCGGGAATAAATAAAAATGGCAAGGTGCGAGGTCGAGGCTATATGGCGGGTGACCCAGCAATTCCACGTCTGACGACGCCAAATAGTCGATCGTTCGCCCGGCGGTGTGCGAGGAGGCGTTGTCGTGGTGAAAGAGGATCCTACTGCGAGGTCGTTTCTCTCGAACTTTTTCCAAGACAAGTGGCAAACATTTGTTAGTGTACCACTCTGCAGTAACTGACTTTTGATCTTCTAAAACAATTGTCGCATAATGACCGATCCTTCCGAAGAATGAGGCCATCATATTTTTTTCTACACTTCGACCTCTCTTCAATTTAGTTGGCAACTCCTCGGAAGGAAATACCCACTGAACAGATTGTCTTTTGGTTTCCGGATCATAGCAATAAATCCAGCTTTCGTCACCTGTAAGTATGTCGAACACAGCTTTTGAGTCACCTCCGTTAAATCTTTGTATCATTTCACGGCACCAATCAACACGACGGAGTTTTTGGGCCTCAGTCAAATAATGAGGTATCCACCGGGCACAAAGCTTCCTAACGGCTAAATGTTTGTGGAGGATTTTGTGCACTTGAGTCATACCGATGCCTAAACTTGTCCGAATCTGCTGATAGGTTACTCTTGAATCAGTCTCTATCATACACCGCACAACACTGATGTTATCTTCAGTCGTCGCCGCAGAAGGCCGTCCCTCACGCAGAGCATCATTGAGATTGGTGCGACCACGTTTAAACTCATTAAACCAGTTATAAACAATGGCCCGAGAAGGGGCTTCACCGTGAAAGGCCAATCGAAGTATGTCATAATATTCTTTTTGACTTAAATGACATCGAAAGTTATAAAAGATCATAGTACGAAAATTTTCTCGCGTTAAATTCATACTGGCGTGACAAAGACAAATTTCAATTTGCCGCCAATTCGTAAAACAAATGACAAATTAATGAAATTAGTACTCAATAATATTAGCAAAGATTTCTAGTTTCAAAATATAAACTTATTTTTTTATTATATTCTTTAAAAGTGGCCCGTTCTAAAAACTATCAGTGTCGCCCTCGTATATTTTAAGCAAATATAATATAAAACTACAACTAAACGTGGTAAGTGCATCCACTACAGGTTCAATAGAGGTGAAGCCCGCGCTTCCCAGACCACCATGACCACTAGAAGTACCGATGTCGTGCCCCTCGCCGGGGCCTTCTTGCGCCACTGGTATAGCGATACGAGTACCCTGGCTTCGAGGTCCCACAGTGGGGATCTTCGAAGAACACCACCGTACTATATCCGCCTATCGTCCTAACAGCCAACAATCGCCGCACTCGTTGCAGCCCGTATACGTGCACGCTTCTGGCTGTCAGGGGGTCTGACCCGATGGAAGCCCATTGCCGAAAAGTCCCATCATCGATTATCTGGGACCAATCTCATGCACTTCATGGTCTCCCCAATTCGGCCACCTCTTTAACAGCGGCTTGCAAAAGCAATAATTGATCACATCGGCAGAATTGGTGAGCGCCTCTCTAGCTACCCTTCTGGGACTATATCTTTTTAGGCCCTCGCCAAAGCTGTCGATAGAAATTTTTGTCGCACGTCTCTTCCAACTCTGCGCACATTGGATGACCATCTGGCACACGCCACCAAAAATAAAGTTGATCTTCTGGGTGAAATCTTTGCGGCCAATTCGACTCTTGACAACGGGGGAGAAACTCCACCTATAATCCCTGAATGTGAGTCTAGAATGCCGGAGATGCACTTTACTCAAAAAGTAGTCCGTCGTGCTCTACGTCAAGTAGAGCACGACGCTACCTCGACGTCAAGAAGTCTTCTGGCCCTGACGGTATTCCTGCCATTGTGCTGCAGACGTGTTCAGCTGAGCTATCCCCAGTCCTTGTCCGAGTTTTCATTCTCTCTTACCACAACGGTTGAGTCTCAAGCTTCGTGGAAGATTGCCTATGCACACCCTGTCCCCAAAAAAGGGGACCGAACAGACCCATCTAATTATAGGCCTATAGAAATAACCTCTTTGCTCTCAAAGGTGATGGAACGTATTATCAAAGCACAGTTCCTTGGTTACCTTGAAGATTCCCAGCAGCCAAATGATCAGCAATACGGCTTCCACCACGGTCGCCCAGCTGAGGATCTCTTGGTTTACCTAACCCACTGTTGGGCTGAAGCCATTGAGAAAAAAGGGGAAGCACTGGCAGTTAGTCTAGACATTGCTAAGGCTTTTGACCGGATCTGGCACGGGGCTCTTCTATTGAAGCTGCCATTGTATGCGATACCCGAGGGGATTTGTACCTGGCTATCCAGCTTTCTTAATGGGCGCAGCATTCAAGTCAACAATCAACGCTAGTGTGGCCCAGGGTTGTATGCTATCGCGAACTTTGTTCATTTTGCATATCAATGATGTGTTGTATGTTCGCAACATTCATTGCTATGCGGATGATAACGCTGGCGATGCCCGATATTCTGGTCGTGCAAACGTCCCTCGATCATTTGTGGAGGAAAGTTAGGATAGACTTGTGTCTCAAGTCTCTGAATGGGGGAGACAAAACCTTGTCCATTTTAATGCCATGAAGACACATGTCTGCACATTCTCTGCCAAAAAAACTCCATTCGAGTAGGCGCTTCAATTCAAAGGAACTCCTCTTACTACATCCAAGAGTACTAGGATCCTCGGTTGATATCGCGAACGATGTGCAGTTCAGGGGCTATCTTGAAGGTAAGACAAAACTTGCCTCTAAGAAGCTAGGAGTGCTAAACCGGTCCAAGCAGTACTTCAGACCGCGGCAACGCCTTATGCTTTATAAAGCCCAGATGAGGTCCAGGTGAGGCCGCCTATGGAGTACTGCTCACACTTTTGAGCTGGAGCACCTGCCTACCAGCTTAATACCCTAGACTGTATTCAACGTCGAGCCGTTCGCGTTGTTGATGGTCCCATACTCACAGACGGTCTAGATACGCTTGGCCTTAGTAGAGACTTCGCGTCTCTCTGCATGTTCTACCGACTGTATAACGGGGAGTGTTCGGAGGAATTGTTAAGAATGGTTCCTTCGTCTTCCTTCTACCACTGCACCGCTCGCCATCGCCTGGGCCTTCATCCCCACGTCCTCGAGTTGCTTCACTTATGTACGCAACGGTTATGTAAAACTTTTCTCTTGCCTACCGTGGGGATTTGGGATGAGTTTCCAGCTGAGGTTTTCCCACGATATGGAGTGTTTTAAAAAGGGTATCATAAAATTTCTTCGAGCCCGGCAGCGCGTTGGTAACATCTTTGGTGTTTCAAACACCCACAGGCGATATAAAAAATAAAAGAAAAAAACGAGGATGTTATATCTAATATACTAAAACATCCGTAGTCCTGTTGGAAATATCCATTTATTTTATATATTTTCAAAATAAACATGGACCCCTAATAACATATACATCATTGATTGGATTTCTCGAACTTGTAACTTAATCCAAAACAACATAGCTTCTAAGAATCTGCAGCGAAATTTGAACAATAAAAACTCTTTACGACGTCTTACCTAAAGTCCGGCTATAAACACAAAGAGATTAGCAATAGAACGTAGACGGTTACATTCTAATAATTAGAAAATTAAGTGAACAATTAAGACAATCAATAAAAGAATTACAGATAATTTAATTTCCAAGGATAATAAAACACAAGTTCAAAAAAAGGATTATAGGGGTTTCGACTTCTCGGAATACTTCAGTTGTAGCAATATCCATGTTTTCTACATAATACCTCTACCGCATGAACTCCTCGAATGTATAAATATTAATTACTCACTCTTGATAAACTTTTTCTTGCACTTCGGGATATTTACTTAACAGTTTCAACGTAAAGCCAATGGCGCAAGCTGATGTATCAGTTCCTGCCACTATGAGGGTTAAGACTTCTTCACGCAATTCCACATTCGTGTATCCATTTTCTCCTCCAGAAATATGTATAAGAAAGTCGAGGAAAGACCCTTTTTCATACACATCTAAATCTGAAATAATAATATAACTAAAGCTATGGTCTGACATAAAACCAATGTGAAAATCACTACTTAACGTGATCTTTTTACAAAATAAATAAGTGCGTGGTAGTCTATAAACAATGAAGGGGTTGGTAGCGGTAACAAACGTCCGCTATTTTCGTCATTTGATTACGCAACCACAAAAAGACGTTTAAACGAAGAAGTCCCTGATCTCAAAAACTACTCACAGGATATTTTTTATGGCATCAGTGCCGAAGTAGCACTATTTAAAGCAATTTTCGTTGAAAGTATATTTCAAGCATCAAGCAAGATTTTCCATCTCATATTTAAATCAGATAAATAGATTAGATACATAACGTGTATGAGTTTAACCACTAGTACGATATCTTGATCGTGGTTTATAATATTTTAGTTTCATTACAGAATGAACTCACCGATTTTATTATCTAATTCCGGTTTATTGTATTCTTCAGTTATTAAGTTCTCTCTTTTCTTTTGTATTACCTGTAAAAATAGAGAGTTTGAATACCTAACAAAACTTACCTATTATTTTTCCTGAGATATTTGGGATCAATTTCGAAAGAGTAGCACTTCTGTTTCCGCAAGTTTCCCGTTCGCTGGATGACTCTACGGTAGAAAGTGGCGCAACCTATAGCTCTGTTATAATTTATGAGCACGGGAGCACCTGTAGTCGCTTAGAGTTTCGTCTCGTCATTATGGCCCTCAAAATATACTAGGTAGACCTTACCTAGATCTCAAATATCTCAGGAAAATAATAGATAAGGTTTATTAGGTATTAAAACTCTCTATCATTTGTTCCGTTTGATATTTGTAGAGTTTAACCCACGGTTGCGCCGCGGGTTAACCTCTGGTCCGTGCCTCTGGTTTAAAGAGGTTACATTGTATTAAATTTTAATGTTAGTGCTATTTGCCCTGAAACATTCACTTCATTTTATATCTCAAACTATCCCATCTCCCGAATAAAAAGTATCTATGCCCATTTTGTATGTATTAAAACTACATATAATATATACACCAAAATGAACAAATCGACCTATTCAACGAAACTGATCAATTCGACCAATTCAGCGAAATTCTTAAGTTTAAGGAGGGTAGGTTTTCTCCCATATTACTACCTAAAAGTTATGATAGCTTATCTTTTTACGAAAGTTGGAGTTATTTAATAAATTACTTGATTAAAAATAAGCTAATAATTCTAAAAAGTAGTTGAAAAAATTATTTATTACTCAAAATAACTTTTATGTTGCTGCGAAAAATTTATATAAAAGTTAAATTACATGCAGTGCTCACCAGTTCAGCCAATTAAGTACATTGCCTTCCTGCGTAATCCGGATTCATTCACGAAGATTTGTCGATGTCACAGCTATCCAGCACAAGGATTCACATATCACAAATAAACTTATCATAATTTCCCTCAACTTTGGGCATAGAGTTCTCCATAATATCGGAGAGAATATAATTTTTCATTTTAAGAACAAAATAAATATACTAGTAAAATAAAATTAATAAGCTTTTGCAAGTAAACCGAGTTGTGAACCCGACGAAACCGAAACCGAAAACTGATGCTATAATTATAATGACGATGCGGGTTTAAGCGACCGCAGGTGCTCCCGTGCTCATAAACTGTAACAGCGCTATAAAGGGCGCTACTTTCTATCGGAGAGACATCCGGAAAACGTGAAATATGCAGAAACAGAAGTACTACACTCTGGAAATAGTTTCCATATATCAAACGGATCAAATAATAAAACACTATCAAATCTTAAATTAAAAGCGTCCAAGACAATCAAACACGCCACCCGCACCACTGTGACGTGAGTAAAATAGAAGTTACTGCAGTAGATTTTACGTAGAAAAAAGGTTGTTTTTGTTTTATTAATTGTTAAAAAATAGTTTAAAACATATGAAACTGCAGCAAACAATATGTTATTAAAAATACTAAATGAAAATAGAAAGTAATCTTTAAAGCTGAGAGCAGCTCTGCACTATTGTTTTATAAATATACGGGTGAACTATTCAAATGGGCCTTCAGGGTCAAATACTAAACAATACGAAATAATAAAAAATACTCAAAGAAGTCTCAAGGCCGATTTTGAGTAAAACTAACGTAGATCATTAGATTTTTGAAATATCAATTAACTTAGGAATAAAATCGACTGATTTAAAAACAAAACAAATATCCTGTATTATTACACCAGTAGATAGAGTAGCTAATAAGGGTCAATTCTATGAAGGAACGTCAAACGGCAAACTAAAGGAAAGGTACGATTTTTAACAAAACTCTTCTATTATTTTCCTTACATTAAATTTAAGTTGCGGCGGTCATTTGACCGCATCTAATTTTATCCAATTGGAAATAACTAAATCATTCTATTGTAACTAAGTACCTATAAATTAAGATGAATTCAAATACATCTTATTTTGTCTCAATTTTATGTTTTTTTAGATCCCAAGGACTATGAAGTGGTGATCAGACTTATTGCACATAGTGAGGTGCTTTCTACACCTAGGTTTCACAAAATAATCAATTCATCAATACATTGTTATAAATTTAGATCACCAATTCATTTTGATGTTCCAAATTTTCCGTAGATAATAATATTATAAGTATTAAAAGCCATGTTAATAAATTGAACCTTGCTTCAAATGACTCGATATGCCGCCATAACAACCTTGAGTTGTGTTCCGGCATTAGTGGTCAGGTTCCAGTTTCCCTTTAGAGTGCAGCAGCGCATTTGTACTTTTGGTGTTGCAAATGTCCAGAGGCTATGGTAACATTTTTCCATTAGGTGGGTCGTCTGAGTGTCTGCTGAACTCATGCAATAAGAAAAAAAAACAACTCGATTCCCTACTTGTTACCTTTAAGAAACTAGCGACTAGCGACCAAAAGTAGATGCGTTTACGCGTATTGTTCAAACATATTATTACTAGTGTCTCTACAAATTAATTAGCGACCAAAAGATCGAAATTGCCACGCATTTTTTCGCGCTTACGTTTTTTATTCGTGCATATATTATTGCTGTATTACTCTCTGTTACGCTTGGCGGAATTCCACAAGTATTGGATGAAATAGCAACTCATAACCCGAACTACATCATAATCCGGTATATAAACCGATTTTCAAATTGTTTTCTTTACTCGTAAGTGTATACTCCCTCTGTGTTCCCATGGTCACCAAGTCAGGATCCGATGAATGGATGGGATCCAGGGACATCGAGATAGAACCTTATTAAAGAATACCGTGTCATAGTACAAAAGGAAAACCAAGGCGGTTCCCTTTAGATCATTGTTGTACGCGAAATAAATGTTCTGAAGAACCGTTGCGTAGTTGAGCGTGTGAGCTCAAGGACATGTGTGGACATTCCATCCGCCAAGATGTACGATTGTGAAAATGTGGCGTTGGCACCAGATCAAACAATTCCTCGGAACACGAATCCGCTGTACAGACAGTAAACTACTCAGAGGGACGCAAAATCTCTTCGAAGGCTAAGCGTTTCTAAACCACCTGTTAGTTGGGATCGTCGATTATACGAACTGCGTGACGCTGGGTCTGATAAGCGGGTACTCCAGCCCGTAGACGTGAGCAGTATTCCATATACGGTCTGATTTGCGTTGGTTGGTTAGCTGGACGGTTGCTATACACAGTATGCGGTGCAGTGTACGGCCGGTATTAAGATACAAGTTGCACTTGCGATTGTGGATTCCGCAGTCCGGCTAGTCGCGTAGTGTGTATAGTGTATAAACCTGCTAGAGGTGGATTGCCACTGGCCGGAATACTCATTGAAACTCCCTGTATTCCTTTCATTCGCCTATAGCCAGAACTACTCCGCGTGGGCCCTATAAGGCGCCGCGCCGACTGCGACGGCCTCGTTCATTACCGCTGCATGCCACAAAGCACCCTGTGGCGATTGAGGCCTAACACCTGTCTCAATCCCAAGGAGTAAAGCAAAATATATCTATATAAGATTGTGTTCTATAAATCTATATAAATGTTCTATCAACAATCTATCCACTCAAAAGTCAGATCTTGGATCATAAATTTAAGACTCTATATAGACAAAAATTAACCATACTCACCGTATCTGTAAAGTCATGAATTATCTTTTTACAATCCTCATGCTCTTTAAATTGTGGAAGCAGTTGGAACACCCAGTCTGGCCAAAGCCACACCTGATATATCCTCTTAAATACCAAGTTTAAGACATGATTCAACGCTACCAAGAACGGTGTGTTTGGATTCCCTTGAGCGTTTACTTTCACCCCCATCGCCGTTTCTGGTAAAAGGTGAAAAAGTCAAATATAATAAAATAAAACATAGATAAATTATTCGACCGCGTACGATTTGCGTGTTGGTCCACGGGCAGGGAAGGGCTCCGTAATATCGAGAAACAAACGCGTACTGTTTTATCACTTCGAAGTCTTCAAAACCCTAAAAAATAATTAATAGTAAAGGGTAAATGTCTTAAAAGCGACTCAACGGATTATAATTTTTTAATATACATGTGACAAAAAAAATGGAAAAAATCACACTTTGTTTGAGCAGGTGTAGTACCTGCTCAAACCGAGCTTTAGAACTTCTTTCAGAATTGGGGAGAAAGCACGTCATAAAAAGAGGCGAGTTGCAAATGTGTGAAAATCCGTTATTGACATGCTGATTTTTTAAAATTCGGTAGTAAGTATCTGTCGGTTACCTTTGAGCGAGATGGAAAAATGTATAAAAAACCATTCTTAAGAGGCTATGTAGACCTAATTCAAATCGGTTTTTCAGAAAATCAACCCCGCACGGCCGATATTTACTTCGATGGAACAGCGCGTAATAAAACTTCGAGCGTGGCGAAATATTGCAACTGAACATACCTACGCGCAGTACGATACTACTTGATTCAATTTATTTCATACTAAGCCTCACGTGCGAGCGAGACAAAATATCCTAAAGTGAGATAGATTGTTTATATGCTTCATGGCTATTGAAATTTTAACATAACTTCCTAAGCGTCTTTAGCCCAATAGGAGGTACAGGGTTCGAATCCTCATCAGGCTGTACGTTTCTTTTTATTTTTCCAACAACTTTTTAGACTAGTAAACTTTATTAAAATGATGTAATTGTATTATGGAACAACAATGAATCCAATCAATATATATATATATATATATATATATATATATATATATATATATATATATATATATATAAATGCGAAAGGAACTCTGTCTGTCTGTCTGTTTCGTTTTCACGGAAGAACTACTAGATCGATTTGGCTGAAACTCAGTTTTATATATATATATTCGATGCCGAGAATGAACATAGGATGCTTTTTATCCCGAAAAATAGGATAGTTTCCGGGATAAAAATATATTTGTCTTTCTGTTTGTTCTGCTTTTACGGAAAAACTATCACACCGATTTGGCTGAAATTCGATATATATGTAATTTTAATAATGATGGTCAACAAAAGATACTTTTCATCCCGGATAATGGAATAGATTTATGTAAAGGTTACCTCAGAAAGTAGAACAGGTTTTTTTTATGACTTATCATTTCGACCATTTGGGCCATTTCAGCCATTTCGGTCATTTCAGCCATTTCAGCCATTTCGGCCATTTAGGCCATTTGGGCCATTTCAGCATTTTCAGTCATTTCATTTCATCATTTAGGCCCGTTCGGCCAAATATATTTTCATCCCGGAAACTATCTCATTTTTCCAGAAAAAAAGTATCTCTTGGCTACCCTTGGTATTAAAATTACATATGTACCCAGTTTCAGCCAAATCGGTTCAATAGTCTTTCCATAAAAGGATAACAAACAGAGAGACCAATATACTTTTGGAATTTTTTTTCGCGGATACCTAAAAACGTAGCCTAAGTTACTTCTTATAACATCAGCTATCTGCCAATAAAAATTACGTCAAAATCGATCCGGTTGTTTCAGAGATTAGCCGGAACATCTAGACAGACAGACAAAAATTCTAAAAGTAACATTTTTGAAATCTCCTGGTCTGATTTTTATTTTGAGTTTACAAACAGGCACTTCACTTTTATTTATCTGTATAGATAAGAACTATAAAATAAATAATAATAGATAAAACATAACAGGACTAAATAAAAAAAAATTGTTAGAAAAGGAAAATCGAGCACTCTAACTTGAACTATGAATTCTGTACTTCATAATTCTAATTGGACCTACTTATGCAAAACAGAACCAATCCACAAACGTGCCAAAATTGGGTTAAGGATGCAGAAGGCTTTCAAAATGCACCTTCTATCGACTCAATAAGAATCATAACGAGCTGACAATATTTACAGAATAAAACATTTTTATCACAAAGTAGCTAACCCACACAACACCAAGAGTATAATAAACTAATAAGAGCCATGGTAAACCAAAAACCTACAAGTTTTACAATTTTTATTTTTTCATAAAGTATCAGACTGCATGATTCCTTGTATTATTTTTAATTTTTATCTATCAAATAGAATCATGCCGGTTAGTTGTTGTTTGCGTATTAAAAATCAAATAATCCTATATTTTCACAAAGATTCATATTACTTGGTTTCTTATTGAAATAATTATTTGTATAACTTCAAATTAATCATGTCCTTTGAATCTGTATTGTTAAATAAATTTCTTGATATAATTATTTATCCAGTCAATGCTAGCTACATAGGCTATGGGATTTATTACTTTTTTAATTTAATTTATTTTATCTTAAAAGACATACATCTTATGGACTATTTATTGTATGTGGCAACTTTCACCAACTTTTAAAGTAAATAAATAAAAACTACATACCTAAAGAATAACTACTAAACTAAATTAGAAAAAAACTTTTACCGACTAATTTGGTAACTAACTATACTATTTCCATTTCTTTATTTTACCGATGACAGCTTGAACGAGCGTCTTTTTTACATTATATATACATTATTTAATAAAAAATTAAAAACTTCGTTTAAAAAAACAGACTTCAAAAACTAAAAAGTATAAAATAACTTATTTCTAAAGCTATTATTATTAATATATATTATCTAAAACATCTTAAAGTCGATGCTTAGTAATTTTCAAAATATAGTACTTTTTATGTTTTACTTTGCACCGACTTCAAGATGTTTTAGATAATATATATATTAATATATTTATTTTATATCTAAATATATTAATATATATATTATATATTAATATATTTAGATAATATATATATTAATATAATAGCTTTAGAAATAAGTTATTTTATACTTTTTAGTTTTTGAAGTCGGTTTTTTCAAACGATTTTTTTTATTTTTTTGTTACTTTTTAGTGTCTAGCTATGTATGGGTAGACGTACGAAAGGTGCCGCGCTCCTTAAGAAATATAGGTCCCAAGAAATGGGAACAAAAATATGTTCGTAAAATAAAAACTACTAGGCTAAACTATGTTAAATTCTTAGGGGACCAAATGGCAACTATTCTGCATCAAACTAAATAAGAATCACGTAAATCGGATCATAAATCTCAGCGCAATCGGTGCACATATGGAACGGAATGGATTTTTTTTTATAAAAAATGTTCATAAAATGAAAACTGCTGGGCCAAACTAAGTAAAAATTTTAGGAGACCAAATGGCAGCTATTCCGCGTCGAACAAAATAAAAATCGGATCATAAATCTTGGAGTAATCGGTGAACATACATAAAAAATAAGATCCCGACGAATTGAGAACCTCCTCTTTTTTTTGAAGTCGGTTAAAAATATGACGCTTACGCACGTACAAGGTCATAGCAGAGTCGGAGAAACTGATAGGGATGGAGCTATCGATAAACGTAACACGATAACAGACCCGATATTTTTTTACAAAGTGTAAGAAACTAAACTATTGCCAGATAATTTTGTACAAATTTATTAAATAATATTACATTTCATTACAAGACGTCATTATATTATGTTGATTCTTTATTTATTAATTTTAATCAAATCTGATGAATCGCCACTGTCACTCGATGAGCTCTCCCCAACATTTATTATAAGTTCCTGTACTTCTATATTATCGAATGCCACATGAATTTCCCAATCCGACGCTATATAATGTTTTGGGTTCTTCTCACAATTTTTTCCCAGTATTCGACGGCTACTTCCGCACATGCATTTTTTAATAAATATAACATCTTGTTTGCCGTAAAAGGGGGATGGGTATTGTTTCGAGCGGCTTGTCCTTTAATTTGTGCCCATATTAGTTCTATAGCATTGTACTGGCAATGATTCATTTATCCGTGCAGGAACGGAGAAAGAATACAATTTCCTACAACCGGGCGGCCTGTCGTAAGAGGCGACTTAACAACCCACAGCCAGGTGGTAGGGCATTTGCCCGACTGGATGGCTACCACTCCTGGTCTAAAGTATGCCGCCATAACAACCTTGAGTTGTGTTTCGGCATTAGTGACCAGGTTCCAGTCTCCCTTAAGAGAGCAGCAGCCCATTTGTAGCACTTTTGGTGTTGCAAATGTCCATAGGCGATGGTAACTGCTTTCCATCAAGTGGGCCGTGGGCCTGTCTGCTGAGCTCACGCAATAAAAATAAAAAAAAGATACGGCGGAAGTCGAAGAACCCAATGACCACATTCGGCAGCTATTTCGTCGGTAATATATCTTTTAGGGAGGCTTTTTTCGATTTTAAAATATTCACTAATTGTACTTTTAATAAAGTATTATCCACATTTTCGCCATGACGTTGGAGGCAGTCAATTATCTCTTGTTTTTTCTGTTGTCGTCGGGGGGAAGACGAGCAATCTTTGTGACTGGTCTCGTTAAGCTGCCATCCTTGGTGCTGAGTTCTACGACTCGGACGACGTCATCCTTTCCGGGCAGAATCTTCTTTATTCTTCCCATCTTCCACTGGAGTCTGGGAAGATTATCCTCCTTTATGAGTACCAGCTCACCAATCTTGGGTCGACTGGTTTCCGTAGTCCATTTAGATCGGGATTGGAGAGTGTGCAGGTAGGATTTCGACCACAAGGTCCAAAATCGCTGAGCCAACGCTTGCACTAAGCGAAAACGTCGTAGGGTTGATGGAGGAGAGGATTCATGGGAATGTTCGGGTAATGCGGTAAGTGGGCGACCTATAAGGAAATGACCAGCGGTTAGGACTTCGAAGTCTGTAGGGTCTGAAGACAGAGGGCAGAGTGGTCGAGAGTTGAGAACGGCCTCAATACGGGCTAAGAGTGTAGAAAATTCTTCAAAGGTCAGATGCTGCTCACCTAATACGCGATAGAGTAATTGCTTAGTAGATTTCACGGCTGCCTCGTGCAGACCGCCAAAAGAAGGAGCTGAGGGCGGATTGAGCAACCATGTGATCTGCTGTGTGGCTAGCTTGTGCGTAATTCTATCATCATTGGCCTTTAAGAAGTTTTGTACTTCTATGAGCTGATTTCTTGCGCCGACATAGTTTGTACCGCAATCAGAGCGAATTAGGGTAGGGATTCCGCGCCGACTAACGAACCTTTGCAGTGCCGCAAAAAAGGCGTCCGTAGAAAGTTCCGAGACAGCCTCTAAGTGCACTGCCTTGGTGGCGAGACAAACGAAAACACAAAAGTAGCCTTTGAGAAGTTTGGCATTGCGTAGAGTACTTGATTTAATTAGGAATGGTCCGGCAAAATCCGTGGACACTTGACTAAACACCGGTTGTGGGCTGACTCGATCAGCCGGTAGGTCGGCCATAAAAGGGGGATTCGGCTGAGCTCGATGCCTAAAACAGCGTACACATTTAAAGACACGGTGACGAATGACTCGCCTTCCAGATAAAATCCAGTATTGTTGACGGAGTAGTGCGTGTAGTGTATCTGCGCCCGGGTGGCAGTGTATAGTGTGGAAATGATCTATAATTAGGTCCACAAGGGGGCTTGAACTGGGTAAGATGAGGGGATGTTGTGTGTCATATCTAAGGGCTGAGTTGGACAAGCGCCCTCCTACTCTAAGAAGACCATCCTTGAGAAAGGGCGAGAGGCGTTGTATTCGCACTGTACATAATTTGTTAGTTTGCAGTCGGTGGATGTCTTCAGCGAACATATTTTGTTGGACTGAGCGTACCCAGTGTAAGAGCGCTTTCTTACGTTCGTCTACGGTAATGGGACCAACGATGCGAGAGTGAGAAGATACCAAGCAATTGTGTGCAAAACGTTTAATACATGCGGTTACGCCTACAAGTGTGTCTAAGGAGCTGAATCTCGTGAGTAAATCCGTGTCTAGATCAGGAACCGCGATGTGAGCTACCATTTTTCTTGGTTTTAGACCAGGCAGTACGTGATGACCCAAAGCAGGGGGCATCGTGGGCCAGGTATCAGGTGGGGCCTTGAGCCAAGTAGGCGACCACCATAGGTCATAGGCTAAGAGTTCCTGTGCTGATATTCCCCTGCTAGCACAGTCGGCAGGGTTAAGAGCTGAGGGTACATGTCTCCAAGTAGGGTTACATGGATTGGCTGCAATGGCAGAGACTCGATTGGCCTCAAAGACCTGTAGGGATTGAGAAGGAGTTTTAAGCCAGGCGAGTACGATAGTACTGTCTGACCAACAAAAGTGTTGCTGAATGGTAATGTGGGCAGAAAGTTGAACAGAGACGCGAGAAATGAGCAGCGAAGTGAGGTGTGCAGCTGAAAGTTCCAGCTTTGGTATAGTCTGTCGGGTTTTAATGGGGGCTACCTTGGATTTAGAAACAAGTAGTCTGACGTGTACCTGACCCGTGATATTCGTTTCATGAAGATAGACTGCGGCTGCATATCCGGATTCGGATGCATCGGCAAAACCGTGTAGGGTGTAGGTGGAATCTTTGCTGGTGCAAATTGTTCTGGGGAGTCGAAGAGCAGAGAGTAGAGGTAAGTCTTCAAAAATGTGCTGAAATTGAAATGTGACATCATTGGGAGCCGATTCATCCCAGTCTAACTTTAGAGTCCATAGGTGCTGAATGAGCAGTTTTGCGCGGAAAATAACTGGGCTGATCCATCCACTAGGATCGTATAAACGAGCGATGGTACTGAGTATTGACCTTTTGGTAAATTTTTCCAGTGTAGGTACCGAAATGTGATATGTAAATTCGTCCGTTTGTGGTATCCATTGCATACCAAGTACCTTGATTGCATTGGAGTCGGGTACAACATCAAAATCCTTGGGTATGTCACATTGATCATCCGGGAAGCGTTCTAAAAGCTGACGAGAGTTTGAGGTCCACTTTCGCAAATGAAATCCCCCTAGGGCTAGTAACTCAATGAGTTCAGTCTGCAGAGCTATTGCCTTGTCAACTGAATCATGCCCAGTCAGAATGTCATCCACGAATATGGAGTGCGTAAGAACCTGTGCAGCCTGGGGAAAACGGTGACCTTCATCAGTGACCAGCTGTATAATAGATCGATTGGCGAGGAAGGGGCTGGGTCGTAGGCCATACGTGACAGTGGACAGGGCGTAAGTGAGCAGAGGTTGATCTGGAGAAGAGCGCCATAGAATGAGTTGGAACCGTCTGTGGTCTGGGTGAACTAGTATATTTCTAAACATCATCTGGATGTCTGTACTAAAGACCACTTTGTGAGTACGAAAATTTAGAATGATGTCAGTAATATCACGTTGGAGCGGTGGGCCAGTGTGCAGACAGTCATTAAGACTGACACCATTAGAGCTCTTACAGCTGCCATCAAAAACCGTGCGAAGTTTTTCAGAGTTGGCTTTGAAGATGCCATGATGCGGGACGTAAAAATGGTCTTTTCCTTTGAATGTGCTGGGGTGACAAAGAGCCATGTGGCCCATGTCAATGTATTCCTTCATGAAGTCGATATATTTTGAGCGGAGGGTAGGATCTCTTTGGAGTTTGCGCTCCAAATTAAGGAATCGTCGTAGTGCAATAGCGTGGGTTGCACCGAGCTTAGGTGCCTTTGTAAGAAAGGGAAGGGATACTATGTATCGCCCTGTGGGATCACGTGTGGTGGTAGAACGAAAGTTCTCCTCACACTCGTCAGAGGTTGAGTTGTCCTTTGATTGCACTTCTTCGACTTCCCAGAATCTCTCCAGAGCGGAGTGTATTTCTTTATTTGAGTGTTGGGGTTGTAAACAGTCAATATTTACTAGTGCTGAATTAACTTGAGGCTCAGGCTTTGTGTAGTTTGGATTGATAGGACCTAAAAGAGCGAAATTGAAGATCGTGCCGAAGGCTATTGGCCTGCCGGGGCCCAAAAAAATTTTGTTACCATCCAAAATTTGGCCCAAGACATCAGAACCTAAAATCAAGTCAATAGCGGCTGGAAAACGATAAGACGAGTCTGCTAGGGGAAGCTGTGTCGAGTCGAGGAGTGGAACAACGTCAGGTAACATTGTTAATGGTAAAAGACCTGTCAAATCTGGTAGAATGTATGCCTTTGCGCTAATTACTGGGACTTCGGTGTGAATAGGGCGGAATGTGATGGTAGTTGAAGAACTAGAGTTTTGAGTCTGTTGATTACCGACTCCTGTAATTTTTAGTTCTGTGTGCTCGACAGGCAAACGTAATTTTTGTGTCATAGTTTTAGTTAACAAGGTTAGCATGGAACCGCTGTCTAATAATGCTCTTGCCTTATGAAATACTCCAGCGTTGTCTGCTAGTTCTAGGGACACAGTGGGTAATAAAACTGGTGGATCGTGTACTGTAATGTGCTGAGTATGTGCTGAAATATGACTGTCATTTTGGTTAGCTTTATCAGAGGAAGTAACAGGGCTGCCGGGCAAGTGATTATTATGATAAACTTTATTATCATAGTGCTGAGTATGAAACTGGGATTTATTTTGTTTACGTGATGTAGTGGATGGTGTATATTGTAGCGATGGTATGGGTGGGTGTAGTGTAGTATTGTGTAAGTGAGTAGCAGGTAGTCATTGTTGTGAATTAATAGGTGAATTACGACGAGAAGAGTTTCTTGATTCCGTGGTTGGGCGGGTGTGTTCTTGTCCTCTTAGTTGTGGGGGCAAGAGGTGAGAATTGTCATATGTGGGTGATTCAAAGCCACTGCGATGTAAGGTGGTATGGTGTTTCTCGCTATCACATTCTCTACACCGTCCTGTGGATCTGCACTCGTCAGAGTAATGGGGTCCTAGACACTTACGGCACCGTTCATGAGCTTGGATAAAATCCCAGCGCCCTTGCGTAGGCTGTCTTAGGTATTCACCGCAGTTCAGCAACCTGTGTCCTCTAACGTGACACCAAGGGCAGTAATAATTATTGGTCGGTGCTGGTGGGTGGGCGGAATCTTGTGCTATGGGCTCGAAATATTGTGTAGACTGTGGGTATCCTTGAGCGTACTGTACAGGGTACGCTTGACTTTGTAGAGGATATGCAGGGCGCGTTAAAGGTGGGCGGACGGAAGTAGTGGGCTGAAAACGAACGTGCCGAATTTCTGGTCTGGGTGCAGAAGCGCGTGGTTGGTACCGTGCTGAGGGAGAAGCACGTTCAGTTTGTCTGTATGTCGGGCTGAGGGGAGGGGGGGGTGGGTTATATGTCTCAGTTTCTGTGCAACGTGCATGGTCTTCTAAGAATGTGATTACATCCTTTAAGGTGGGCAGAGTGTCTGAAGACCCATGCGTTCGTTCAAATAATGTGCGAAGCTCGCCCTTTAACTTCCGCACTACTATTGACACTAGGACGTAGTCTGAGTCATGTAGTGGTAAGTTTAGGTTTTTAAGCGCCGATTGGGTTGAAATAAGAGGGGCTAAAAATAACTGTCTGATTTGTGAGCGGGTGGTGATGTGGGGTAACTCTAGTATCATATCTATAAACCTATCAATGAGAACTCGGCGATTTTCGTAGCGATTGGCAAGTGTTGTCATCGCTACATCGTAGTTCTCATCGGTAACCTTGAGGTGTGATACCATACTGAGAGCTTCTCCGGAGAGGCAAGAAAATAAATAGTGTAATTTAACTGCACCTGACAAATTACCGGCAGTGTCCGTAAGGCTTTTGAAAATTGTTATGAAAGAGATCTATTTTGGGCAGAACAGTAGACGTGGAGAATGTGGGCGAGCTTGGTTTGATGCTTGAGCTGATGGTGATGTTTGCCACCAAAATTTTTTCATATGCTTCTATAGCCGAGGTGTAGTAGTCAAAGTACCATTTTTCCACTTTGTCGTCAAGGTCTTTAGAGTCCAAGATCTCATAATATACTGTATCCAACTTGCCCTTTATATCGTCCAATTTTGTAAAGCGCCCTATGAAATCGTTTACACTATACTTTTTGTCTCCTTTTAATATAAGGTTAGCTATCTCTAATAGGAAAGTTATGTACTTATGGGTTTGCATAAAGATGGCAGATTGCGATTTGGTAGGCATGACGATGAGAAGTGCACAATAAGAAAAGGAAAAGCAAACGAAAAAAAAAAAAATTTTTTTTTTTTTTTTTTTCTTTTTTTTTTTTTTACTAATGCTAATAAAGAACACGCAAGAAAGCAGCCAGAGAAACGTAAGAAATACGAAATAAATAAAAATGATTAGGAAAAAAAATATATATCAAACTGTCGTGTGCGCTGAGTCTTAATAAACACGAAGCTATATATAAGCTATAAAAGTTGCACGGCAAGCTAACCACACCGAGTGAAACGAATATAATATTCAATATTATTATATCGATCCGATATCACGTTTAGTGCAAGTATTCGAGAATAGGTGTGCTGAATAAAGTACAGAATACGTACTCGAGGTTATATTAACCTACCTACGTACCAAAAAATAGTTATCGTGTAGCAATTTGCGTAATTATCTGAGGAATGTGGAATGGGTATTCAAATATATAAGGGCAGAAGTAATATGTTTATAAGAAAACAAAAAAGAAAAAACAAGGGCAGAAAACGGGTAGCCCGATTGCTTGATAATGATTGTTTATTTAACTTTTTAGGTATGCGAAAATTTACAATTTGGTTTGAATTAACCATAAAATGGCAAAATACGGTTGTTGCAGACTGTATAAATAGGTCGCACGCTCCATCAATATTTTACGTTTGTCCGATTTTTTATAAGAAAATTCAATTTCTTTCAAAACCAAGCCTAATGACGATTTTTGGCCATGAACAAATCACATTCACGTAAAGAAACAACAAGTTTTTTAAGTGTTGAAATTCCTTTCGCAAGTAATGGTCATATATATGAGGGCGAATAGCGTCAGCGTCGAAGTTGTCAACCCATGTCACACGACGTGGTTGGCGTTCTTTCTTCGACGTACGAAGCTTATTTTCCTGCATGCCGCTTGTACCATAAGCTTCGATAGTAATTTTTGAAACAGTAGGTCCACTAATTCCTAATGCGGCCGCAACACGCTCTCGCACTTGCGACAGTGGTAATAGCGGGCCACCATTTTGATACTCTGCTTCAAAGTAATTACGAACCTTGATCACCAGTTCTCTCGCCTGCCTTTTCAGAACAGATCCTTTAGGCATTTTGACATTTGACAGCTGGGCAGCAATCAACACGGAGGAACACAAAATACACAACGTAAAATATGGATAATGTGAAAAAACTCAGCCAACAGTCTTGTTGCGAGTGATAGATTAAAACAAACACACATGGCCATTGAGTATTCCCAGCTTGAAAAAATATATTTGAATGTTTTTGTCGTATTTGTCTTTGTTCAAAACATAATAAATATATGCGATCGATATCATTACTTATTTGGTCACAACACTACAACTATCAAATTAGAACTGTCATCGAGAAAATAAAGAAATGGAAATAGTATAATATTGGCGATTGCAATGGCAACATTACGTGAAAAATCGGCATCACAGAACGAAACGTTCTTATTTCCGTGAAGTGACTTCTTTGGCAAATAAAATTAATACCTACTATTTTGTGTCCAACCATGAAGAGAGTGAATACAAGAATACAGAATATGATATCTAGCTGTCTGAATCAAGGTATGTAAATCTTAATTTGATGTTACAAAAGTTTAAGTTGTTTCATAAAACTTTTTGTCATTTTTTAAATAGTACAATTAAATATTCATTTTTATAGAAGATGAAGTTTATAATAGTTTGAACATAATATAATTAACACTCTTAATTAGAAATCAATTTTCATACCAAAAATCAGTATATGTTATGTAAAATTAAAAAAAACTTTAAAAAATTATTAGGTTTCTGATTGTGTTCTTTTTTAATTAATATTGTTATGAAAAAAACTATATAATTAAAAGAAATATGTCTTTTTTTAACTAAATATAAATAAATGAGCTATTCTTTTATTTTTCCATCAAACTATGCCAACGTAATAACTAAACAAGGGACCAAACCACACACAAATAATTTTACTAAAAGCAACCATCGAGGTTTTTGTTTGATTACTATGTAATTTAAAATTATTTACATTAAAATTGTACTTGAATATATAGGACAAAATATAATATACAATATTCTAATTTTTTTTCCAAAATATAGACATATTTTTTTGTATGCAAAATTTTAATAAGAACGGCTTTTTCTCAAAAGTGTCACTATGTGGGTTGGTTCCATTTTGCATAAGTAGGTCCAATTATCCATCCACGTGTCTACATCATTTCTATTGAGAAACATGGATAGCGCTTTCGAATTTTAATATTACCGGTAAAATTGATTTAAATACATTTTATTGTCAATAGTATAAAAGTCCAGATGAAATGAAATATAAAAATATAGAAAAGTATCTTTATTGCATTTTATAAAATTTTTAAGAAGAGAAAAAGTTCATTTTATCAACTTTGATATAAAAATAAAAAAATCTACTAGATCAAGTGAAGACTGTGATTTAGACCAGACCTCTACCGTATACGCCAAATACGTATGTCGCGATCGGCTCAAAATTCTCGTTATTATTGCTCCTCCATTTATTTAAAATTTAATTTTGAATAGCACGCTCGAGCAAAGTGACGCGTGTACACACCACCAAGCCCTGGAGCGTATTGATAAATTCCATACATTGGGACCGGCAAGTGTGATTTTTGAAGTCATTTATAATAAAATAATTAATTCCAAATTCTCTAAGTAACCGAATAAAAGAACTATAATGATTATATTTCTTATAATATGATATGTTACTGTTATTTATTTTAGCGATGTACGATTAACAGTAATAACAATACACAAGATTGAAGAACATATTTAGAGGTTACTTTGCAATTATTATCTATCGAGAAAATTTATCGAAAATGCGTTTTGAGTACATGGGTTACCTCAGAAATATAATCAAGATTGACATATATTTTTTTTACCAAAACGCTTTTTGTCTGCTGTCTCGCTGTTAATGTGCTGTTTTGTATCTAACCTATTTAAAAATAGTAAATTTTTACACGAGAGGTGGAAGTTACCTATTTAGGCGTGAAATGGTATGACGCACGAGCGCAGTGATGGCGCTAATAGCTCGAGTGCTTAAATAGGCCTTTCACCCGAGGTTGGCACTCTGATTTTCATTTCGAATATAAGGAAAGTAAATAAAAACTGATTATTTAAACAAACAACTACTTCTCTTCTGAAATCAGGCGTTAAATTCATATATAAATTAGATCAACTCATTTAATACGTCACTTTTGAAACATCAAGTAAATTTTTTTTTCTGTGGCATTCTACCAGCCAGTATTTTTTTGTCACTGATGACTGTAAATATTTAACTAAAATTTATATGTAATAAATTAATTAATAATTAGTGAAAGTTAAAAATTACTGAAAAGTAATTTATAAGTATAAAATGATGTCACAAGGTTGGTGATGTTTTTTATTACAATTTATGCCGCGATTTAACAGTGGCTGTGAAAAAAGTTGGGACATAATTCGCATTTATTATCTATGGTTCGCATAATTTTTAAATTTTTTGACGGAGTTTTTGGCGGGAACTGAAAGGGGACGTTATGCTATGCAGTTTTATTTTCTAAAAATGTGTAAAATTAATCTAAAATGAACAATAGTTGTAGGATATTGATAGGTTTTGAGTAGTAATTATGTGTTTTGTGAGAAATGTGAACTGTATAGTCAAATGTGACCTTTTGAGTTGTCACAAGAACTCCGATGAATGGCAGGCACTAGCTGATTACCTACAGTTCAGCTGTGCTACACATAGGCTTAAGAAAATGGCCTAAAGGCCTAGCTGCCAAGCTATAAACCTAAATAAATAAATAATTAAATTTTTTGACAGCTGGGAAAATGGGAGAAGTCAGTTCATGATCAGTGGCTGTATACACACTTTACTGAAGTCATTAGGCAAAAAAAGAGTTCCCAAAATTGTACAATTTGATATGACTACATGATTTGATTGGAAAATTATCAGTTGTTAGAAGAGAGAGGGGAAGTGTTAAAAGAAGACATATACTGACTTCGTCGTTTACACGAGTCCAGTATCATTGGTGCGGGTGCCGGGGAGCGGAGAGATTCAAAATATCCAATTTGGAATTTTGAAGCTAGTACAATAGATATCACACTATATATAAGATTACCCCGCGGCTGTGCCGCGGGTTAACCTCTAGTACGTGCTGCTTGTTTAAAGAGCAGGCGCTAATACAGGTTACACTGTACAAAATTTTTATGTTAGTGCTATTTGCACCCGGAAAATTCACTTAATTTTATATCGCAAACCATCCGATCTCCTGGCATGAGTATATACTTATAATACGTCCATTTTCGGCAATAAGACTACATTTAAACAAAATTACAATAAAACCGATCCAGTATTCCCGGTAGTTTTCCGTGAAAACTTAACAGAAAGACACATTGAGTTACTATCGCATTTTTATAGACGATGATTTTTTTATGTCATAAACTTGAGAAACGATTGGTCTCATCCAAACTTTAACCTCTATTTTAAACCGTCCTAAAGGACAAAAAGAGCAAAGAAGAAATAATAGCAAAATGGACAAAAAGAGCAAAAAGGACAAAAAAATCAAAGGAGAAAAAAGAGTAAAATGGACAAAAAGGAAAAAAGAGCAAAAGAGCAAAATGGACAAAAAGATCAAAAAGGACAGAAAGAGCAAAAAGGACAAGGAGAGAAAAAGCAGAAAGGACAAAAACATAAAAAGGAGAAAAGAGCAAAAAATCAAAAAGGACAAAATAACGGAAATGACTAATCACAAAACTAACCAAAACCTATCCCACTTTCTGGGATAACCTTTACAGAAATCTATCCCATTATCCAGGATGAAAAATATCCCTTGTACACCCTCGGTATTAAAATTACATATATACCGAATCTCAGCCAAATCGGTCCAATAGTTTTTCCGTAAAAGCATAACAAACAGAGAGACAAATATATTTTCATCCCAGAAACTATCCTATTTTTCGGAATAAAAAGTATCCTATGTTCATCCGCGGCATCATATATACATATACTGAGTTTCAGCTAAATCGGTCCAGTAGTTTTTCCATGAAAACGGGACAGACAGACAGAGTTACTTTCGCATTTACAATATAAATAGGGATTTCAAATAATGGAGAAGTTTCAGAGTTAATATGGAAGCAAAATAAAAATATAACTGAAAAATTAAAAAAAATTTAATGTTCGATAAAACTAAACATATTTGGGTATTAATACCTATTTGATAGTCAAATAAAAACTAACCACAAACCGCGTCAAGCGTGTAAGAGCTTATGAAGGGCCACATAATGTTTTCCTTTCCAGCGTTTTGAATTAGCTCTTGGGCCAACTTCTCACTTTGTTCAGAGAACACTTCCACAAAGTTCTCAACGATTTTTGGACTAAAAGCTGGTATTAATATTTTACGCCGCCTTCTCCAAATTGACACTATAATCATATGAAATAATGAACAAGTAATTTAAGCCTGGGCTTCTTTCCAGGATCCAGAAAAGATACCAGGTGTTACGGATTCATTAATATGTGTGAGGACAGGATTAATGACTTTCAGTATAAACAAAATCATGTTGCGAATAATGCCAACAGCATTTGAAGTAATGGATTTTAAAGCACTTTAAGGCTTGGCGCAAACGGGCCACCGACCAAAGCCGCCGGTGGCCGGCGACAAGCTGTTAACACCCTTTTTCGCACGTTTTACAGGGATTCGTATCACACCTGAAAATCTATTAAGAAGAAATGGTGAATAATAGGGCGTTGGCAAAAGAGAAAAGGGAATTCAAAGTAAATAAAACTACGTTTTACCACTTTTAAACGCATTTATTTTATTTTTATTTTTATCCCGATGTTTCGGCCATTTTCCAGGAGCCTCAATCATAAAAGACAAATCAAGAATCTAAAGATGATAAATCAAATATATGCCACGCTTAAAACCGTTAAAACAATTTTAATTATCTATACTAGTCGCGAAAACCTTAGAAAATACTTTGTTCAAAAGATTAATAATGATAAAAATCAGCAGACAAACACACATATTCTCAAATTAATCAATTTACGCATGTGTTATCAGTGATATACAACGGACTATTCTGGGGCTGATCCTAGACACCCAGACTATAGTAAATAAGGGAGAAAATTCGTTTCCGAAATTTACCTTGCCAGGATTCGAACCCGGCGCCTCTGCGTTACAGTAAAGCAAGCTGGCAAAGGCTTAGCCTGCTCAACCACAGGGGCTGTCAAACTCTGAGTTCATGTATTGCAAATGAAAGTCCATATAAGTTTCGCATTAAATGAAGTCTTAATATTGAATATTGTTTATACGTGTTGAAATTTAATTCATACCTTCAGTTTTAATGTTTTGTGCGCTATGACGAGATGTTTCAATGAGCTTCAAACAAGTTTTTAAAATTAAATAATTAAGTAAATTTTGATAATTACCTGGAGCAAATATAGTGCCATTCTTTATAAATTTTCTAAGGAATCTATATACCTTATCCTTCTCTAGGCAAGTCTTTAAAATTACCTCTATATCTGCGGGATCTGTTACCACTGCCAAAAAATCATGATACCACAATTTAAAATGTACGTAAGTGTATATAAACTGACAGACTCATAAACTGCATCAAAGTTCAGGATTACTTTGAAATGATTTTTTTAAATAAGTATGCAAACTTTTTAGATTAAATTATATAAATATGGAGAGACTTGCTCTTAATCTCAAAAAAAAGGAAAATTTAAAAATAGAACTGCAGTAAAACAAATGAATATAGCCGGGAAAAGAAAATTTACTCGTAGTATCAGATTTGCGTGTTATTTATAGCAAAGTTTTAAATTGATTCTCATTGATTTTTTATTCTTTTGTCAATTGAATTATGGTTACCAGCAGAATTGTTGGGTTAGTTTTTTAACTCATCGAGAGTTTTTGAACCATAATATGGATACTTCGTCCGAACACGCGGCTCAAATTGTAGCATTGGTGCGGGAGGGCTTGGATCGACGAACGATTGGTAGAAATTTAAATTTAAACCAGTCTACGGTTTCTAGAATATACAGAAGGTTTGTGGAGACAGGTTCTTACAGAAGGAGACGTGGTACAGGCAGGACTCGAGCAACCACCGGTCGTGATGACCGATTTATTGTTACAACTTCCCTGCGAAATCGTTTCCTCACGTCTGTTAACATCAAAACAGAGCTTAATGAAGTGCGTGGAGTAAAGGTGAGTGCACGAACAATAAGAAGAAGGTTAACGGAAGCGGATATCACCCCTTTTAGACCAGTAAATGGTCCAAAGTTGTCTGTAGCTCACAGACAAGCTCTCTTAAGATTTGCGCGTGATCACCTGAATTGGACAGAAAAGCAATGGACCTCCGTATTGTTCACGGACGAGTGTAGGACAAGTTTATATGGTGCAGATGGTCGCAGAAGAGTCTATCATCGACGTGTGGAGCGATATGCTCAAAGTTGCATTGAGGAGCGTGTTCCTTTTGGAGGCGGTTCGTGTATGGTCTGGGGTGGCATATCGATGAACAGGCGAACAGAACGTGTGTTCATAGACATGGTCCGTCAAAACGGTAATAGAGGGGGTTTGACTGCACATCGCTACATAACAGAGATCTTAGAAGACCACGTGGTGCCTTACATGGGATTCATAGGCGAAAATTTTACTTTAATGCAGGATAATGCCCGGCCGCACGCTGCTGCACAAGTTCGACAATATTGCGAAGAGGTTGGGATACGTACAATGAATTGGCCAGCACGCAGCCCGAATCTTAATCCCATTGAGCATGTTTGGGACAATTTAAAAAGAGCTGTATATGCGAGAAACCCTTTGCCCACGACAGTGGCAGCACTAAGAACAGCACTTTCAGAAGAATGGGACAATATTCCGCAAGATCTTTTAATAACCTTAATAAAATCTATGCGGAACCGATTAGAATCCGTAATAAGGGCACGTGGAGGTAATACACCTTATTAAAACATAAATAAATCCTTGCATAAAGTTTGTGTCTATTGTTAAAACCAATTTTTTAATTAAACCAATTTTGCTTAAATTTCTGTTTTTTCTTCAAAAATAGTCTTAAGGTCCTTTCCAGTACACAAACTTAAACTTAAGGATATGACCCTACGCTGTTTTAAAGTTCACGAACCAATCTAGAGGTTTCAATTTAAATCTGTATAGAAAGTTTGCATACTTGGTTAAAATATTTATTTCAAAGTCGTCTATTACTTTGATGCAGTTTATGAGTCCGTCAGTGTGTATATATATATATACACACTGACTGGTATGTCATTGGTGCCCTGGAAGATGGGTCGTCCCTTAGTATGGGACGCGTCTTGCGTCGATACTTTGGCAGCGTCCCATCTTCCAGCTACTAGCATGTCTGCCGGTACAGCTGCTGCACAACAGGAGGCCCTAAAACGCCGCAAATACTCAGCCATCGGAAATGGCTACATATTTGCGGCTTTTGGGGTCGAGACCCTAGGACCATGGGGGCCTGAGGCGCACAAGCTTTATCGGGACATAGTCAAACGTCTGGTGGATGTCTCACGTGACCAAAAGACTGGTGCATACCTCGCACAGCGCATCAGCATTGCCATTCAGAGAGGCAATGTGGCCAGTCTTTTGGGCACGTTTCCGACTGAGAGCGGTCTAGAACTAGATTTTATACTTTAATTTTAGTTTGTATATATAGTTTATTTTTAGTTTAATTTATTGTATAGTTTAATTTATAAGTTAATTTATTTTTAGTATTTAATTATATATACATATACATATATATATATATATATATATATATATATGTATGTATATATTTTCTTACTATCGGTTAAAATTTGACACAAGCCTCGTACAAGTAATGTCAAAAATTAGCCGATGGTAATGTAAGCCAATGAATAGTAAAATACAGGAACCGGCAATTAGACTAGTGGCCACAAAAGTCCCGCAAACTCGGGGCTGCGCTGTACTTAATGCTGACAAAACAGCTATCTTGTGCTTTGTAAATCGTGTAGGTAATTACTGAATAATAGGCATGTACTACTTATATTACTTAATATTCCATAATTAAAGCCGTAAATCATGAACAACATTACAACAAATGGCAAAGCTGTCACTCATAGTTCCTAATACCGTGGGACTTGTTTTTCTGCGCGGCCCTTACTTATTTTTGAAATGTAGTAAAGTTCTCTTTATTTATTATTCCTTCCTTTTCCTCGTTACTTTACGTCCGACAAGCTTTTATTTAACTTGCAATGGATGTATGTACGTACGTATGTAAGTTCGGGTGGAATCTTGCAAGTTAAATTTGACCAACTTCCCGGTTTCCGATTGAGCTGAAATTTTGCACACACACACATATACATATATATATATATATATATATATCGTGTGACAATGCAATAATATGGTACCATGGAGCTGATCTGATGATGGAATCGGAAGGTGGCCATAGAAACTCCTGTACTCAATAAGTTGGACCCATCGTGTTTGGGCTCGTTTTACTTGTCTTGGCTAGCACTCTGCTGCTACATGATATCCAGGATCTCAAAAACTTGTGTTTAAAAACCTTTTTAAATAAGCTTCTTTTAATCAGAATTTTAAAATAAAACCTATAATTCGGAACAACTTTCAGTCATGAGTCATACCTAGAAATAATTATCAAAACAGAATAAAAATCTATGAAAAAATACATTAATTGCTGTCAGGTACCTACGACATTATATGTTGTTGTTGCTATGAAATCTTAGGTACGTATTTTCGAAAAATACTTGAGACGATAATCAGATCAATACAGGGTTTCTATATGTTAAGTGGGAATTGATTTTGAGTTGTGTGATGCCTCACTGTTGATTACCCCGTAGTATAGAGGAGACCCACTACTAGCAAGAGTGGGGTAGTGCAAAGTAAGACGACGGGTTGTCCTATTTTCACGGTCTTATTCATATCGAGTTACAGTAAGTTGGAAGGCTTCTTTAAGAACCATAAAGAAGCCTTCAAACTTACTCTAACTCATTATGAATTAGACCATCTGTGTATATTGATTACTTTATTGCTCTTAATTTAAATTATATATAAAAAAATCTGATCAGATACCTATGTGATTTAAAACTAACATTGCTTGTATGGAGTTTATGGCTAAGTTTATCCAGTAGTAAGGAAAATTAATATATAGTAAAGGTATAGAATCCCATCACAAATAAAGAAGTAGATATCTATGATCATAAGGGTATTTATTGGACGCGGTAGAGTCGTGCTGGAATTACTATGTTGACTTCAGCTCTTTGGGTCGGCTCGATCGGTGAGATACCACGCACTCACAGAATATCGGAGTGCTAATCATGTTTCGTGCGATAAGTGAGAATTTCGATGACCCACTTCGCCTCCCTCCTACACCATCCCCTATCCCATCCCCATTAATTCCATATCCCATTTCTACTGTATGATCGTCCTATATTTTGCTCTCTCTCTAAAGGCTGGCAAAGCCTTGTTTTCGCACCTGGTGTTGCAAACGTCTATACTCAACGGTAACTACTTTCCAGTACTTGGGCCATCTGCCTGTTTGCCATCTTCGCAAGTTCATATATTATTATTCATGTCTGATCTGTCTATAAATATAAATATTTATAGAATATGTTTCGGAAGTAAAATACTAAACTGAAATGTGTTACTTACAAAAATAAACCATATGAAAACCCCATCCTTTGATAATTCCATTATTTTCTATGGCTGCATAACTCGCATCTTCCATTATTTTTTCAACGTCTAAAAAATAATAATATTTATATAGTAAATAATAATATTTATATAGTAATAAATAATAATTATATAGTAGATATAGCTAATATCGCCACATTAACCTTTTTGGCATATACAGGGAAGCCAACACTATGGTTGGCACCGATATCATGATATGATATGTTTCAAATAAAACGTGTTTTTTTCATAAATTTTGAACTAAGGGAACTTTTGCCTGGACAATCGAGTTCGTTGGGTGAACTAATGAAGTACCCTATTCAAATGTGATAAACAACAAACCTCTCGAAAATATGGGTAAAACCAAAATATGTTTTCTATAAAAAAGTTTTTGTTCAGTAACTTTTGATTTGGTTAGGTTAGGTACATTTTAATGAATGCATTTTTTATTTAAGCATATTTTATTTTATCAAACAAAAAACTAAATTCGATCCGGAACCAAAAAACATCCATAGTCTACTCTAAAATTATTTATTAATATTTTTTTACACAGCCCACAAATAGAGGCAGTGATTGCCAGCTACGTGGAGAGCAGAGGTATAGTTCGATGCAAACTTAAGTTTGCCTCCATTAATGGCGGCTCGGAACATCGCACTTACCGATGCGCAGAACGCGATTTCACAAAGAAGAAAGAAAGAAAGAAAAAACATTTATTTAGAATTACAGCACAAATGAGAACACAATACACAACATAAATAAATAAATGTACAATGTAAAATGCATTAAAAAAACCAAGCAAGTGTAGCTTTAAATTGGTCCTAGCTCAGCATGTTGCTGGTTAAGTTAACCAGCGCTAATCTTCCGCTAGGGCCATTCAAGTGACAAACACAGACAGACACTGAAGCAAATAAAAAACAAAATGAAAAGAAAGTAAGTATAAAAAGAAGAAAAAGAGAAAAATAAAATGTGCACAACAATAATAATTGTAAAAAAATGAAATACATATTATTTATACAGTTTGAGATAGTTATAACAGTAAGAGTTTAAAAGCAGCAATAGTAAGAAATACACGACACAACACATACAGGATAGGTCAGGCATATCCTCCAAATGGACGTCATTATATAGCACTGGTATCATGAACGAGATCAGATTGGCACATTTGGTGGGCATACAAGAACTTTCTTAATTTAAATCTAAACCCATGAATACTTTGCATATTTTTTATGGGGGGTGGGATATTGTTCCAGCATTTGGAGGCAGCATACCTAAAACTACCCCTAAAAGCAACTATGCCATGTCGTTGCGTCGTAAGCTGCATAGCGCATTGCCGCAGTCCAGCCGATCCTTTTGAAGAGAACCAAGAAAGCTTTGTATATAATTATGAAGGGGCTGTATGCTTAATAACTCCAAAAAGTAGGCAGGCGAAATGCAATTTACGGCGGTGCTTCATTTTCAACATTGAGCAGTTGTTTATAAAAGGCGTCACATGACTTCTAAATGGAATGTCAAAGCAAAAGCGTGCACATGCGTTCTGTACTCGTTGAATGAGTTTCTGCATTTTACCCAGCAGACGAGGGCCAAAAACGATATCAGAGTAATTAAGCTGGGAAAGGACCAATGACTCAATTAATTGGATTCTCAAACTATGACTTAGATATGGCCGAATTTTATATAATACCTAAGTTTATTAAAGCATGTTTTTACTGATTTGGCAACTTGATTTTCAAATCTAAGTTCACTATCGACTTGGAGGCCTAGGTTTCGCGCTTCTTACCCTTTCAATAGGAACATCATTGATACATGTTTCTATAGATAAGGTTAAAATGGACCTAATTGCTTCCATTGTATAAGGTAATGTCAACTGAAGCATGTCAAGATTTATAGAATCACATCCCTTGGCATTTGATTTTAAACAATTAAATTAGTCTAGACGTATTACAAATATTTTTTGTAATACGTCTAGACTAATTGGCTTAAATACAGAGTCACTAAATTTGTTGTTATCAAAATATGACATTAAAGGAGGACACGCTTCGGAAGTATCAGGTATGTTAAAAAAATGGTTATTAATGACATTCGGTTCATTAAAAATTGGCGGAAGATCCATAGTGATCTTATTTTATTTATTTTTTTATTTATTTTTAAAAGTATCCAACAGTATAACCATAAATTTAAGGCCTAACAATAAATAACAATAAATCTAAACCAAAACTGGATACTTATAATCTAGAAAAAGGAACAGAAACAAATGGTAAGCTACAGTACACTAAAATTAATTATTCGATATATCTAATACTGTGAAACTTCTGACGGGAAAACTAAACACAACTAAATGACTAAGTCTAAATACAAACATTACATTCCGTTTGAATCTTATTAATAAGTTTACTAATTACTAATGACTTAAATCTTTGTTTCGAAGAATTAAAAATCTATGTCACTAAAATATTTGTTGTAGGTATTTGTACAACGACGTAGATATTCATTTTGTTCGTAGTTAGTTTTAGAGACAGGGGTAGCAAACAGTTTGAGTGAGGACGAATTACGAGGGTAACGCTGAGGTACATTGATATTCAAAGACGAAGTGAGAGCAGGACAATCGATAATAGAATTTATGATATCGTACAAAAAGGTCATGTCGAGATAATGCCTTCTTTCACTAAGGGGGATAAGATTATAATGTAGACAAGCTGCAGTATAATCATTGAAATGGTTTTTAAACTTGAAATTCAAATGTTTGACAAAAAGTTTTTGGCTACGTTCAATTTTGGTTATATGTATGTAATAATTAGGACTCCATACAGTACTGCAAAATTCTAAATGACTGCGAACATAGGCGTATATCATTTTTCAACATTTCATATTCTTAAATGGCTTACAAGTTCGCATTAAGAACTCAAGATTATTATAAGCCCGGTCAGTAATGGTATCTATATGTTTAACAAAACTCATTTTAAAATCTAAAAGTACACCAAGATCCCGGACTTCCTTTGTTCTTACTAATAATGTGTTATTAATTACATAGTAAAAATTAATTATTTTAGTTTTACGTGTAAAAGAAATGGCAACACATTTGTCTATATTGACGGATATATCGTTTATTTTATAATACTCCGAGAGTCTGTCTAGGTCGTCTTGAATTTTTAAGCAATCTTCTATAGATCGAACAGACATAAATATTTTTTTATCATCGGCATAGAGTAGGTGCCGAGCATTATTAAAACAAGTATCTAGATCAAAAAGATACGCGTTATAAAATAAAGGTCCTAAGTGGGATCCCTGAGACACGCCTGATTGAATACAAACGTAATCAGACTTGTATCCACCAGCAACTACCGCCTGTCATCTATTTGTGATGTAAGATTTAACCCATCTGAAGAGATCGCCCTGTATTCCGAGATTATACAATTTGGTTAATAGTATATGATGATCGACGCGATCAAAGGCCTTTTCAAAATCGTGTATAGACAACATCCACCTGCGCATTAGAATCCATATTATTTAAAACATATCCGACAAATTCACAAAGATTCGTATTCACAGATCTTTTACGAATAAAGCCATGTTGCTTGGAACTAATGTTAGAAGTGACTGTAACATAAATGAAATCGTGAACCATTTTCTCAAATAATTTTGGAATAGAACTCAAAATGGATATGGGTCTGTAGTTTTGTATGACTAATTTTGAGCCTTTTTTGTGCACTGATAAAATATTAGCAGCTTTCCATAAATCAGGAAAAACGCCTTCCCTTATAGACCTATTAAAAATTATAAATAAAGGTTTAGAAATACTATTTTTACATTTAACCAAAAATAGGGGTGGAATCCCGTCACTACCAGCACTCTTAGATATATCAAGACGTTGTATGTAATCAGTTATATCCTTATGAGTAAAATTTATAGTATGAATGTAACCACTGTCACCTCTCGGTGCTTCAGTACAAACGAAATTATTATAAGAAGTAGCGGGGGTTTTAAAGACACTCTGAAAGAAGTTGTTAAAGCTATTACAGATGCTTGGACCTGTATTAAACGTATTAATACCGTCGGACAGACTATTTGGGAGGTTGGAACTGCCCTGCTTACCTCTCATTTTTTAAATAAAATTCCATAATAATTTAGGTTGTGTTACTTGACTTTATGAAATATCAATAAATTTGTCAAAACAGTCACTTTGCATCGATTTTTGACGTTTGCGTAACAGAGAAAATTCGTCATAATCTCTCGGATTAGAAAATCGTTTCCAACGTTTATGAACTTTATTTTTTTCGTTAATAAGTTTAATTAACGGTAACGAATACCAGGCAGGAAATTTTAATGAACTATAAATAGTTACCAGTGGAACATGTAACCGAATAATGTCATTAACTTTTTCATAAAAAACAAGAACTGCATCATCAACAGATTCTTCAGACGATAACAAGGAAAGCCAATCTATACCATTAATTTCACTATTTATTACGTCGTAATTAGCCTTAGAGAACTGATATTTAAGATCTTGGGTATGACAGACTGTTTAAGACTTTTCCATAACAGTTTTGGGTTGTTTAATTTGTTATTAATGTTAAACCGAAAGTAAGCCATTTTTTCTCGGTAAAGAGCTTCGTTCACAGTGGTTTTTAAGGATTTGCAGTAATTCTTTTTAGTTGATAATTTAGTTCTATGATAATTATTTAGAGCTCTATCACGCAATTTCATCATCAACTTTATGGTCTCAGTTATCCACGGAAAGGAACTACTTTTAATAACAGATGACCTTATGGGCGCGTGAAGGTCAAATAACGATACGACAATGTGGTTGAAAACGTTGACAATGTCACTGACGTCACCCATTGTCGTTAAAAGGTCCCATCCTACAGTCCGCAGATCAGTCTTAAAGCTTTCTACACATATATGTTTAGTCTCCGGTACATTATGATTCGGGGTATAGGTTTTTCTCGCTTGATATTCAATTCAAAAAACAAAAGCCAGTGACCATGTAGGGAGCTTATATGATCGAATTTGATTTTTTTTGAGCGTAAGTACAAACTACATCAATGAGTGTTCTAGAAGTGTCAGTAAAATGAGTAGGTTCAGTAACAATTTGTGATAGTTCAAAATAAGTTAAAAAAGTTATTAACTTTAAGGTTTTCCCATCTGTTTTATTCATAAAATTTATATTAAAATCGCCAAGTAAGATCAGATTATCATAACAACCTAAAGAATTTACTGAGTCCGTAATAGCGTCTAAAAATAAGTGAACGTCCATCCAAGGACATCGGTACGCCGTGCGGATTGCTAGTTTTTTCCCATTTATTATCATGGTGACCCACATTTGTTCGACAGCCCTGTGATCTAGGTCCACAGGATGAGGCCAGCTACGCACGTTATAACCTTGCCTTATATAGAACACAACGCCTCCTCCACGTGAACGCAACCCGCAGGGACGAGGCATATGTCGAAGTCGATATCCAGGCAACGTTGGTGCTCGACTTCTTTCTTCTCCCAATCTGAGCCACGTCTCATTTATTGCTAATAAATCGAGATCATGACGCATAGAAACAATTAAGTTATCGTGATTAGTACCCAAAGAGCCCGCATTATACAAACCTACGCTTAGATGTGTATTTATCATTTTTAAATAGTAAAATAACAATCAATGTTATATAAAAAATGTAAACTAAAAATAAAAGTAGTATGTTATTTAATATTATTCCAAATTTGTTACTATTTATACTCAATATTAATAAATTGTACGTTAAAAGTTGCCCAGTTTCAAAGAGAAACCATTTTAAATCTAATAAATTATATAATGTAAAGTAATTTATAGCAATAAATATGATAGTTAGAAATAATATACATACAACAACATAAAGTGACAAATAGAAAAAATTTATGTGCACCACTATGTACGCATATATTAAAAATAATACAATATAATAAATTAAATAAACAGTCGTGAATGAAATAATTTGTCTCACAACATAGCTTTTGTTAAAATTAAATAAATCAAACTTTTTCAACTTCAAAAACATGAGCTAAATCATTTTCAGAGCGAATGGCAAATACTTGTTTCCCATCGCCTTGTCGAGCAAAAATGCGTTCTCTTTTAGCCCATCAGTATCGCCAGTTTCGTTTACGACATTCTTCGCGGACTTTATAGAACAAGTAGCGGTTAATTCGTGTGAGCCGCTCGTTAATATAGATACGTCGAGACAACGCCGAAGGCGACGCCAATCCTAAGTCCGAGGCAGTCAAGTTGCGCCGCACGCGCGCGGCATGCAGGAGTTCGTCAAGCAGGTTACGACGCGTAAGCCGCACGACAACGCGGCGCGATCGTTCCACAGTTCCACCTCCGCTAACGGCGCCATTCTTACCAATTCCGCCAATACGCTCAGCAATGATTATGTCTCGCTCTTCAATGTTAACTCCCAATTTGGCAGCCAAGATAGTTACGATGTGATACACATTTTGGTCCTTCTCCTCGGGAAGGCATCCAATGTCCAAATCTGATAATAATGTCTCCTGGTCCTTCTCATTTATTTCTACCTTAAGTTGTGCTATAGTGGTTTCCAGTTCCGCCGTGTTTTTCGAATCAGCCATCACTTTGTTCTGCTCCAGCACGTCCAGCCTACACTCTATGCTATCTAAACGTTGCCCGAATCCCGCTATGGAAGTGCGAAGCTCAACCATTTCTCTACGCAACTCTCCCACATATTCCGCCATCTCACGTCGCATGGCCCTCAATTCATTCTCATCCTCTTCTAGGTGAGAGACGTCGGATGTAGAAAAACCAGCTGCAGGCAGAGACACGGTTTCGTGTGGGGACTCGTTTCCGCTGCAAATGCCCTTTACTGGAGTAATGGTATTATCACCCCTGCGTACTTTCTTCTTGCACTCGGGGCATGCCCAGCTCTTAGACACTATTGCCTTTTGTGGTATCGCTACACACCCTCTATGAAATATTAACGGGCACAAAGAACAGATAGCGGCACCTATATAAAAAGGCTGTTGGGTTCGATAGCGTTCAATTTACTGCGGACTGTAATTTTGGTTTAAATTTAAAGAAAACGGCGACGTGTGTATTCCTCAATATTTATTGATCAACTGACTGATGTTACTATACCTCATATAATACAAATAATGTGATTTGAACTGAACAAAGGCAAAGGCGATAATTAACGCTAGATTTCGCAGGTTACACTTATTATAGCTGCACAGCTTATTGCCAGCGAGATGTAATTTTACTACCCGCTTTAGTAAAAAATGTTTACGCTACTATCACCTCTGATAGCCACTTAGTTAATGATTTGTCACAATTTAGTCTACCTTTGACTACACAAACACTCTCACAACTAGTTTTAATACTAATGTTTAGGTTGGTAACACTTGTGGAAAGGTTCATGGCGATTTAATATTTTTAAACATAAAAGTAAGTACGAACAGGTATTGTTGTATTGCCCGTCCGTGACGTCATCCCTTTTTCTTTTTCTTTTTTTTAGGTATGGACGAGGTCGTCGGAGGACGAGGTATATCCTCGCTCGCATTCTCGTTTACGGGACTTCCCTGGCGCTCGGCTCACCAGGGCTGCCAATTTAGCGCTTTTTAGGGCAACCCAGCTCCCAATTTTATTGAACAACTTCCAGCGCAAAATCCTACTTTTATAATAAATATATATGAATATCTATACTAATATTATAAAGAGGAAAGATAACATTGTTTTTTGTTTGCATGAAGAGGGTCCGAAACTACTGAACCGATTTGAAAATTTTTTTCACTGTTGGCAAGCTTTTTTTTTTTTTGAGGCGAGGGAATATGCTTAACCGATTTACGCACAATCTGGGCCGTTGCTAGGGGAACGACACGCGTCGGTCGAGGGCGATAACACTACAGCAATAGTATGCACTTGTCAGTGCTCCGTCCGCGATCGACGTCACAGAATAGTGTGGAAGACTCCGAGCATTGCTACACGAGCGAGCAACCCCAATACCCACTAAAAACCCCCTCCTCCCTGTCGACCCTGCGCTTTTGTTTGTGTTGAAAAAGCTGAGATCTAGAACATAGTTACGCCTAGTCGATCCAGTGCAATAAAGTGCCTGGAGTGTGCCCTGGGAGAACACACCCCACTTCGTTGTGCGGGGGTAGAAGGTCCTTTGCTCTCCCAGCTTAGCTAAAGGCCCCCCGCGGTAAACGGAACCTAACTCAGGGAGGGAAGTCATGCGCTCACCTGCCTCTCCGGGTGCCAGCTGAAGGCCGGCGACCTCGAGAAGACGCATTAGCACGCGCTGCAGGACTTCTCTCCCTATCGCGTTCTGCGGCCTCCTTGAGTGACATTACTGTCTCACAAAAAGTAACCGCAGCCCCCCAATTGTCGCTGCTCTGCAGCATGGCCTTGACCAAGTCGCAGAGCGAATCGACCGGACCTACGTGCGTCTCAAGTTCGAAACTATGCGGCGCCCATGCGGCGCACTCGACTAGCGTGTGTAACGCCGTGTCGGGCGCGCCGCACTGGCGGCAGTCCGGGGAAGGCAAGCAGCCCACAATGCGATACAGATACTTATCGAAATATCCGTGTCCGGTAAGTATCTGCGTCGTCCTGAAGGTCAGGGTGCCGCTGGTGCGGTTGACCCATTCCGTCAGCTGTGGCCTGATTGCATCCAACTGTTGGCAAGCTACACTATCCCCAAGTGACATAGGCTATATTATATTTACAATAAAATTAGGGATCCTTACTAAAACTCCAATAATGTAACCCAAGGTGTAAAAAAAATACGTAAAATCGCGTGCGCTGCGAAAACTATTGATGCTAGAATAAAATAATGTACTACGACTTTGCAGAACACATCATTATTCACAAAAAGTGTCGCGACAGCATATGTCTAACTATTATAATTATGCCACAATAAGTGTTCATTTATTTTAAAAATTTAATTAAAATGCGGCCGCTAGAAAAGGCTCTTTATTTGTATCTTGGTATTCATCCTTATTAAAATAAATCACTTCATATTCAAGACTGCTTCAATACCTTTATATAACTTTTTGAATTATTCAATTCGGACATCCCATTCGAAAGATATCACGAGTTTAAAATGTAAGTATTAGATAGAACACGCGGCCGTGACGCTTTTTTGTGAGCGAAAAATAAGACCCCGACAATATAGAAGTTTCACTTCAAAAATTTTCTTTTTAATAACTTTTGAACTAAGCCCGGACAAACGAAACTTTTGCCTGGACTAACATGGACTAACGATGAGCAAACAAATGAGATATGTTTGATTAAGAAATCTCAATTAGAGGTGTCAGCTTCATAAACAATTTTTGTTTTATAACTTTTGAACCAAGAGTGGGCAAATGAAAATTCTTCCTGGGCAAACATGGGCTAACGATGGACAAACGAATGAGATATTGATGGTTTAAAAATTCAACTTCACAGAGCTGTATTCCGTGGAGGCGGATGGTTACGTTCGGGTAGAGGAAAGAGTCGCAATCAACTCGATGTGTCCTTCAGTGTCAGAGTGGCCAGTTGGAAGTTTTAGCTGAGGCCCTGAGGCTTTGGAAGTTCGGGCGTCTAGAAGGAAGGTGGGCTCTTAACGTCGCAGCAAAAGTGCCAGTAAGAGGTCTGGCAGAGGTTTTTAGGCGTGGCGGATACGGTACAGAAGGCTTGTTGTGGTCTCCTATACCTTCAACCGTCATACGGGGAGCGGAATAGTGCCACAAGCCGCCGACACTAGAGAAAGGGAGACATCGGAGGCCGTCTTCTGGTGACTCCGAGTGGAGAGCAGTTTCAGAGGGAGGATGACCTCCAGTGTTGCCGGATGCCGGTCGGGGGGATAGTGTCGGACACTAGGAGGTTGTTCGGCAGTGTCTACCTTTCGTAGCGGGCGCAGAGAGATAGGCGTCATCCACCTCCAGTACTATCCACTCTGCGTTGGATGACAAAGACTATGTGAACGATGGAGAACACGATGCAATTATTTTTAGATGTTTTGTCTGTTTGTCTATTTGTTCTGGATTTATGTAAAACTACTGGGCCGATTTCATTGCGGCTTTTGAGGATCGATACCAAATTTTTGGACTTTAAATCTGTAATACTTTTTCTACCAGGAAGCCCACAGGAATTTTCCCGGAAGTGGTTTAAGTGGTCAGTATGCATATGTTAAGCAGTTTTTGAGATATGGGGTATTATGAATAATAATTCCATAGCTAGATTACACAAACACAGGACGCTTGTCACCCTTACGGAAACCTTGTTTGTGTTTGGGCTGCCAAGCACTTACCCACATTATTGATACTTTATTAAGTACACAACAATACTAGATTACATTATAAAAAGAGCGAAGAACAGTGATCAGAGAAATTTCTCAGTGAGATTTTCCCTTCGATCTACAATATGGAGTTTCTGCCAAGGGACGAGGTATTCGCGACGTCTCTGGAATTTATCCGTGCAGAAACGGAGAAAGAATACAATTTCCTACAGCCGGGCGGCCTGTCGTAAGAGGCGACTTAACAACCCACAGCCAGGTGGTAGGGCATTTGCCCGACTGGATGGCTACCACCCCTGGTCTAAAGTATATCGCCATAACAACCTTGAGTTGTGTTCCAGTCTCCAGTGACCAGGTTTCAGTCTCCCTTAAGAGAGCAGCAGCGCATTTGTAGCAACTTTGGTGTTCCAAATGTCCATAGGCGATGGTAACTGCTTTCCATCAAGTGGGCCGCCTGCCTGTCTGCTGATCTCATGCAATAAAAAAAAATACAAAACTCGATATTCAGTAATAACCATTTTACACCAGCGGATCGTAGGTTTGCCTGTTTCAGGCAATAAAAAACTAATTAAACTGCTAAAACTCTGCACTTTACTTACCCTCAGTATTGCAGGAAAACTTGTGCGTAAAGCCTATAATGGGCAAGTGCTCTCTCTCTCTATAAGTCTTAATAGCCGCAGCTAGTTTATACATGTTTCTTCTTCTATATCTAAATAGAACTGTCCATGCCAATACGATAATAAAACTCAACAGCAGTATCATATTCACAAATATCTAACAACACTGAAAATAATTACTATTGTAAATATTTATAGTACTTTAAATTATGATAGTTTTGCTAATCATTATCATAATCATTGAAAACATCACATGTGCATTTTCCTACGTATTGTTTTGTTATGAGTGGTTAGAAATATTATGTTCTGTATTTATAGAGAATGTAATCCTACTTACTATATTATTTACCAGCTTTTGCTCGCAGTTTCACCCGCGTTAAATTTTAAAGTTAAATTTTATCAAAACCCAGAACCCAATTGCAGCACCATCTACCGAGTCTAATTGTGACCCTAAACCATTCAAAGACCAGTCCAATAAAATAGTGGGGGTTTGTCATATTAACCTCTAGAATAAAGACATTTCAAAACCCATAATCAGTACAGTACGATACTGAAATTGAAATGTATGATACTTGAAGCTATAGGTGTCCAATTGGCCGAAGTGAAAACACGATCGGTTACAAAAGCCTGAATAGAAAACAATTCAAAACTTGCATCTGAAAATTTCAAAATTTACCTGGATATCCTACACGACAATGTATTTCGATATGTTTTTCATACATATTACTCAAGTGATAATAAAAGACTTTGCTTAGCAAATATTTACAATTGGGGTTTATTTAGACGTAATCTCGATCTTCCTAAATTGCGCTTGTGGGTAATTTACTTCGGAGCAGAATCAGCGTAATGCCGCCATCTTCTTTCTAGTTACTTGCGCGTCTTGAGCGTCGCATTCATTTGGATTCCGTATCGTACGAGTAATGTATGGTTTTTCTCCGCATTTACAAAATCAATAAGAACGAAAATATAGGTTGGGGAAAAAGTTTATATATATAATGTATATAGTTATATATATAAAAATTCAAAAGGTTTTTTTATAAAGTTTATTTACATTTGACTAAAGTATGTAGGTGCCATTTTGTTGGATAACTTTTTGCCATCTTGTAGGTAGGGACGTGATCCCATTGCTATAAAAATTTTGGGGCTTCTGATCAAAAAACTGCGACAAGTAGTTTTGGCATGTGATGTTAACCTGACACTGCCTAAGGAATTCTGCAGAGACCGAAACAGGTGAAAATCTGAAGGTGCAAGGTCAGAACTATAAGGCGGATGCATTAATACCTCCCAGCCAAACTCTCGTAGTTTTTGCTGAGTGGCTAAAGATGTGTGAGGTCTAGCGTTATCATGGTGAAAAACCACACCCCTTCTGTTGATTAATTCCGGCCGCTTTCTCTCAACTTTTTGCTTTAATCTCATCAGTTGTTCGCAGTACAGTTCAGAATCGATGGTCCTGCCTGGCGGTAATAGCTCATAATGAACAATGCCCTTCCAACCCCACGACCCAACGTTGTCAAAAGGGGGTTTTGATATAAAAATACGATTAAAACCATATATGTAAATAAAATAATCAATATTTCAATTAAAGACATGATTATATGAGAGAAGCGTGTATTTTATTGAATATATTAAATTACATATTCGATCAATCGAATATTGATTAATAAAAAATGATAATGACATTCTTTTAATAAGATATATTAAAATTAAATCAAGAATGATGACATCTGGCGTCATTAACTTGGGTAATTCATATAAATCATTGTCAGACATTCTTAATTTTCATGTAGTTTTAGCATGCGATAATAGATGGCGCTGAAACAAAAATATGTTAACATAGGGGCGTTGCATTTTGAAATTCTAATTTTCTTCGGAAATTCAGAGATTGGGGCATGCAAAATGCATTAGAAATAACCACAAGTATCTAATCTACGGTGAATTAACAAAATATGTTACCTTTATTATGTTGGGAATGCAGGATTTATTGATTAGTGTAGCATTCAAAGCATATCTCTGGAAAAGTAGACAATTATGTTATGAAATCAAAATATGAATAAAGTTTACACACTGGAGTGATTTGCAGACGTTAGATAACATGTATATCGTAGTATAATTAACAAATTTTAGAAATGTTAGAGAATGAATAAGTTATTGATAAAAACAGAAATGTGATTTAGAAAGAAAATACACAAAAACGATTTAAGTCATTTTACCTTGTTAAAACTGAGCTAAGAGTTAAGAAACTTATGAATAGATATACTAGATTAATGTAGAAGAAGTAACATCACTTGCAACAACCGATTAGAATTGGAAATTTAAAGATAAAAGGATTAAACTAAAATAAGTTAGCCAAAAGCACTTCACAAATAAGATAAGAAGTTATCAATATAGGTTTATAAGTATACAATTAGTTATTATAATTAAAAATATAAATTTATGTACACAAATTAGTAATTAAATATTAAAAATTCTATGATGAATGTAATTAGGAAATGATTAATTATGTGAAATAGGAAATAATTAAATTTGAGAAAGATAAAAGAGGGTAGTTTCAAAAAAATAAGGAATTAGCATTTTATAGTTAATTTACATTATTAAAGAAATATATCTATTTTTGATTAGATAAAATAGTTAAAATTTAAGTAATTAATAGTGCATAAAGTGATAAATGTCATAAATAGGAAAACAAGAAATTAGTGTAAGGAAAATACAAAATACGAATGCTAAGTAGGGGGCGCTTTTAGCGATGTCGGATCGTTTAATATGGAATATTTCGGTAATTATTAGAAATACGTATAAGATATTTATATCAGAAGATAGCAAAATAGTTTAAAAAAGGTTTTATTATAATACAATGATTCGAAGTTTCTAATTTTACAAAATAACATGTAAAAAGCAATGCTGTTTTATGATTGGTTAAAAATAAGTTTTGCAAGTACGAGGGGGGTGCATTGGGGGGGAAAGATGATGCAATAGTAGGAAAGTTACGGGGACTGGTGAGAAAAAAATATAAATACCAAGGGATGGAGAAGAATCGGGACAGTCGACGTGATATTCTTCTACCACGAAGTGCTGCTAGTCGAACACTAGCACCCCCTAGTAGCCATTCCTAGGGCGAAGCGCTGCCGCTCTGCGCCGGTAATTAATTATTAAATTAAATAAAAAATTATATAATTCAATAGTGCTGCGTCGTCGAGGAGGCTAGCGGTAAGGTTAAATCATTTATATTTTGATTTAGAATAGAATAGCTAGATGATTCAATCAGGTTCTAATTAAATCAAAATCAAAAGGGAGATTTATAGTCGTGGTTAAGTAAATTTTAAAATGTAAGGAATTACGTGAGTTCATGCGATTTTATTTAATAAATGATTGTTTAATCTGCTTTAAAATCATAAACGGCTCTTGTAATATTATTTCTAGTTTCTTGTTCGTTACCAAATTAATACGGGAAATAATGTAATATTTTAATATAATCATAAGACGTCGCGTTAAATAAAGTCTACCTTCTTTTAAATCATCGAAAAAATAAGTACATCGATTCGCTAAATTAAACGACGATGAATTCATTAAAACTATTTAAAAGAAAATCTACCTTCAGAATTTACTATAAAAAATGAGAAAATAAAATTTATACAAGAAATTAAACGATATAAAATCCAATTTAAAATATACAATTTTAAGAGATGGTTTGTTTAGGGAATTTAATATTTTTAAGTTTTATAAAGCAATCGTTTCGGTTAAATTATAATAAAAATTGATGTAAAATTAATACAGACCTGTATGACATAAACTAATAAATTATTTCCTGCAAGACACGTTTGATGCAACAAATTTAGTGTAACAAATGTAGAATAAAAGGGATATTGATTTGCTTTAAATATTGTTGAATTACGTTAGATTGCTTAAAAATAAAACAATGATATATTAGTGGAGCCGTTACGTGTAAATTAATCCTGGTATTGTAGGCTTGATTGAATCTGTAAATTAGTAATGTGTAATCTGCGTATAGATGGTAGAATACCTAGTGCCGGGAGGTATCTTAGTGTAGGAGACCAGTGCCGTGGGTCTAATAGGATATTTTGTGTTAGAATCTCCAAGGACTAAGGTAAGTCGGGACAGGAGCTCCCGACTACAGTGAGTTTTTGAACAAATTGACAGGGATTCTCAAGTTATATTTAAATTATGCATTTATTGTTTTGATGGTTTTATAATGTACACTATGTATATACCTATGACCAAAATATGTTATTCGGAATTAAAACGTGATCAATATTATATATATTAGAGTCGGTTGTAATGTAGGTAGGGCGGATAAGATGTGGCGTTATTTATAGGTAGGTAGGCGGTTATAAGCGTATAACATTAAGTCGTTATGATAATTTGCGGAGTATTAGTTTGTAAGTGATACGAACGGCTTTAGATTTAAGTGCGGCAATTATAAATAATTATAAACGGAAAATAACGGAACGTCTAGATTAAGCGTATAGGGTTAGCGTTAATGGTAAGCTAATTATATCTATCGGATACTGATAGAAACGGCTATAACGTTATTTCTAGTGCGTTGAGTTAGGCGTTACTTATAGGTAGGTAGGCGGTTATAAGCGTATAACATTAAGTCGTTATGATAATTTGCGGAGTATTAGTTTGTAAGTCGTTATGATAATAAACAGTTGCGGAGTTAGCGCGTTAGTTTGTAAGTGATACGAACGGCTTTAGATTTAAGTGCGGCAATTATAAATAATTATAAACGGAAAATAACGGAACGTCTAGATTAAGCGTATAGGGTTAGCGTTAATGGTAAGCTAATTATATCTATCAGATACTGATAGAAACGGCTATAACGTTATTTCTAGTGCATTAAGTTAGGCGTTACTTATAGGTAGGTAGGCGGTTATAAGTGTATAGCATTAAGTCGTTATGATAATTTGCGGAGCATTAGTTTGTAAGTGATACGAACGGCTTTAGATTTAAGTGCGGCAATTATAAATGATTATAAACAGTAAATAGCGGAACGTTTAGGTTAAGCGTACCTTAAGTGCGGCAATTATAAATGATTATAAACGGAAAATAACGGAACGTCTAGATTAAGCGTATAGGGTTAGCGTTAATGGTAAGCTAACTATCTCTATCAGATACCGATAGAAACGGCTATAATGTTATTTTTAGTGCGTTGAGTCAGGCGTTACTTATAAGTAGGTAGGCGGTATAAGCGTATAGTGTTAAGTCGTTATGATAAATTGCGAAGCGTTAGCTTGTAAGTGATACGAACGGCTTTAGATTTAAGTGCGGCAATTATAAACGAAAAATAGCGGAACGTCTAGATTAAGCATATAGGGTTACGTTAGTTGTAAACGAATTAAGTCTATCGGATACCGATAGGAACGGCCAAAACGTTATTGCTAGTGCGTTGGTTTAGGCGTTATTTATAAGTAAGTAGGCGGTCGAAACGTTAGTTAGGCACTACCATAGGAACCGGTAAAACGTTATTATTAATGCGATGATGAATCATTAATTAGAAGTATTTATGCGTTCATTAGATATAATATATATATAGGAACTGGCCAATACATTATTAATAATGCGTAGTAAAATATCGAATAGGCGTTAGGAACATTGAATGATATCTATAGAACTTGTATAAATAACAAAATCAATTAACTAAGAATTATCATAAATAACCTGAAGCTTGTCTTCCATTTACTGGTTAATTCGAAATAAATTTTAGTGCTACCTTAACGGTTTATGTCTACCCTTAAACTATGGTTTCATTACATATGAAATAAGCCGTGCTTCCTTCGCAGAAGGTTATTCAAAATGGTACAGGCTTAAAATGGTTCATCTCAAGGACTTGTTAAATAGTTTATGTATGTGATATAAACAAATTTAAATATTATAACACTGGTGTTATCATAGTCCAAGGGTTAGATACTATTATATAGGTTCAATACTTATATCATTAAATATCTATACATAATGCTAAAGTTTGAAGTACAAACGATATCTAAATATCCTGGCATTCATGTGTTATTATAGTTCAAGAGTTATGTATTTATTACATGTATCTAAAGCCCCATTTCATAAAATATCTATACATACTGGATCCAATATTTATGTATGTATAATATATGCACTCGCACTCTGCACTAATGAAATATTTATATGATGATATATGTACCAAACTCTAAGATAAGGTTAATATCAATACTCTAAAGGTTTTATACCTGTATTATAATATATATATATATATCTACTACATACATATTTAGTTATTTATGTATGAACATATACTACATGTATCCAAGTCCCATAATTCTGTATTAATAGATTATTATGTATATAATTACATATCTACTGATACCCCACTTTATAAGTATTTATATACTTGTGGATATATGCTGCATGCATACATATTCTATAATACTATTGAACTTATATGCGTTAATGGGATACTATGTATATAATTACATATCTATTGATATCCTACTTTATAAGTATTTATATACGTGTGGATAAATGCTGCATGCATACATATTCCATAATACTATTGGATTTAATGGTTTATTATGTATATACTACCTGCATGTAAAACTATTTACAATAACATACAATAATCTATGGTACATTTTATATGTATTTACAATATATGTTTTCTTTGAGACATTACACTCAACAAATAAACTAGATTCACTAGTTGTGCTTCTGGTGAAGTATGTGTTGAAGTTTTTAAGACATCGATGCCAATCGTAGCCCAACGTTCGACTCTCACAAAAGGCGTTTTACTATAGGGTTCCCAGGTCTGTGAGTTGATCTGAATCGGCCCTAGGCGAGCGCTAACGAGATTTTAGTATATCTACCGTGGTACGTCATCAAAGTCGTTGGCTTCTTAGTGAATTGCTTTGATTTCGTGGCGTTCCAGCATTGTTAAACAATGATTTGGCTAGAAGCCTAACCAGTCGTAGGATAACTAGGCCTTCCTATGTTATGTCTGGTTTAGACTTCATGTCCTATATGTCAGTTTAACGTGTTGCGAGACAGGGGTCGAATCTTTCAACCAGACAGAACTGTCAGCTTGTACTGATAGTCTAGGTATATCCTCTTTGTGTTGGTATCCACTGAGGGCCCAATGTTGGCCTAAAAACGATTGTATAATCAACGATCGGTTCTTATGAGCTGAAACACATATATTACAGACTAAACAGGTGGTGGTAAAATCCTCCTATATACCTGTCCGATATTTTTATATATACAAACTATACCAGGTGGTGGTGAAATTCCCCAGTTTACCTGTTGATTTAATTACTATTGATTTCTGATCATATTCTTACATATATTATAACTAAACAGGTGGTGGTAAAATCCTCCAATATACCTGTCCGATATTTATATATATACAAACTATACCAGGTGGTGGTGAAAATCCCCGAATTTACCTGTTGATCTATCAATTATTGGTTTGATATATATTATATATTTACATACATCATAATATACAGGTGGTGGTGAAATTCCCCAAATTACCTGTCTGATCCGTCCTTATGGGTTCGAGATCTTATAATGAATAAATTTAATGATGTATGACGTATTATCATACACAGTTGATTTATGCTTAAAGTAAATGAAACGTTAGAGTGGTTGTCTTATGACTTCCATTTTATCAGGCTTCAAATACACATATGCGAGCTGTTACACCGCTGAGTTGCATATATCAGCTTCTTTAGTCACGTAAGTCACAAATATTGTAGACTCATCTACTGATGTACGTTGACAAGCTGGCACTCCTAGGCGGATCATCGAAAGCTTCGCTCTCAGGTCTGCTTGCAGCCTCGAGAATATACCAAACTGCCTTTATGATATACGAATCCGAACGTGGAATTGCTAAAGCAATTATCAGCAGTAATATAACATTTTGGACGAGGGTTTCGAACCTTATCCTTGTATCCGTCCTAAACAAAGGTGATGCCCTGTTTGTAGTGGACAGCCCTAAGCTGTTCGGGCGGTGGTTTCTTGGGAGACCTCTCACCATATTTTTATATATTTTATATAAAATATGAAGAGAGAAACAGTACCTCACAATTGTTCATCCAAAATATACTTTTATTCATTATACTATATCAACTATATAACGACCTTCTATATAACATTATTATCCATATACTATTTACCAATTATTTATATGTATGAGGAAAAAGAATATATATTTAATAATATTGTATGCGCGACCCGTAACAACACAATTCTATTTTATTATTTATAATTTAATATACTGTTCTTGCAGCAGTAACACTGAGCTTTAGGATATTGTTAAAATTTGTGTCATAGTTCCTTTATAAAAATAGATCATGAGTAAAGTAATGAATTTATGTTATATGAGTATTATCCTATATTATTTTGTCTTTATGTAGAATATAGGTTATATCTAATATTGTAGTGTAGGGCCAAGTTCTTATGTAATAAGTTTTATCAGTATCTTATATCACATGTAGAAAATATTAATGAGCAAGTTAATATATGGATGTATAATAATTATTCTCTAGATTGGTTGTTAAATGAAGTTAATAATAGTAAGGTTTTAAGTAAATAAATTTAATTAAACATGTGATTTATTGGTTTCATTTCAAGACATTTCGATTGGCTAAGCAGTCCTGTTCGATAGACCTCCATAAAAGACTAAGGGTTACTACAATACACAACAAATAGTCCTACTCTGACGATTCACGCCAAATAATATAAAGTTAATTCTATACTCATGAGTGTATATCGGAAGCCTATGTGTAGGGGTATGTGGGTGATATACGTGATCTGCTTTACTCATGTGTAGAGATGCAGATTGGTAGATTACTCCATATATGTGGCATGTATGGTTTGAGATATAACCTCATGTAATATTCTTATTGATGGTTACACACGTCATGTATCATGTGTTGTTCATATGTGTATTATTACTATTGTGGGGGTTATAGTTCAAAGTGCTAATTACGAGGGGGGGGGGATGTTACACTACTAATAAGCCGATCTTACTCCACTTTTTCAAAAATGGCATCAATTTTGTCCGTAACAGGGCGGCCAGAGCGACGTGCATCTTTGATATCAAAATTTCCGGATTGAAAACGCTTAAACCAAATTTGCGCTACTCTCAGATACTGCATTAGGTCCATAAACAACACAAATTTTTTTCGCGGCTTGTGTTGCATTTGTACCTTTTTTGTAGTAAAATTTTAAAATGTATCGAATTTCTTCATTAGATTCACTCATTTTAACAATAAGAAAAACAAATGAAAATCACACATTTTCCTAATTTGAATTTGGAATTTTCTTCTTTAAAATTAAAACTTTTTAATGATACCAAAACCAGTCAGATACAAATGGTATAGCCAAAGAGATCTTATTACAAGTTCATACATACTATATGCCAAAAGACATTTTCCCCAACCTATTATGTTTAAAAATCAGCAGGACGTGACAAGTCTTGTGGTAGCCGCAACAGTTTACGTGTAAAATAAACGCCTTATGAGGCATTTTTCGTTTATAACAATACATTTATTTTTATGCTAAAATAAATGTATTGTTACAAATATTTGACTACTGACGCAGTATAGTGCAAACCAGTACGTAAACCTCATACGACTTACATTGATTACTACTTATGCTAAAGTATGCATTTATAAGATACTTTTCATTCCGGAAAATGGGAAACTTTCCGAAATAAAATTAAGTAAATATTATCCCGGAAAATAAGCTAGTCTGCGGATATCGTCTATTAATCCAACTACTAAATGCTAATTTTATACGAATATATAAAGCTGAAGAGTTTGTTTGTTTAATTGAACGCGCTAATCTCAGGAACTACTGAACTGATTTGAAAAATTCTTTCAATGTTAGATAGCCCACTTATCGAGAAAGGCTATAGGTTATATATCATCACGCCAAGACCAATAGGAGCGGAGCACTAATGAAGAATGTTTCAAAATCGGGGGGTTTTGTAAACAAATTTCACGCGGACGACGTCGCGGGCACAGCTAGTGACTAATAAAGCGATTATACTGACTTTTTGGAGTTTTTTAGGCGTTTTGAATCTTTTTTTGTACCAAAATGGATCAAAAAGGCACAAAAAAAGATCTTAAGTACTATTCGGAACTTTTCAGTACTCTTTGGGACATTTCGGTACATTTGATATTTTTGGTACGTTTTGATCCTTTTCGGTAGTTTTTGATATTTTTCAACCCTTTTTGACATTTTTAATCTTTCCGATACGTTTAAGAAAAAATAATAAACTTGAGCGTCACCAAAATAATTTAATTCTATATAAGGTTCGTATTTTGGCCTACGGCAATATGACCACTTCTCTGAATTCCGTAAAAAACTCAAGTGACTGCCGATTCATGTTCGCAGAAATACTCGTATTCTTTTTCTTCTGTATAGTATCTTATATGTCTCGAATACTCCTCATTATCTTAAAGAACGCTTTGACTTTATTTCGTGCTCCCATATTTTACGCCCTTCCACTAAACTGAAATTAAACAGCCCTGCGCATAGTTCAACTTTTTAAAATTTAGAACGCGCTGCCAGTTTCTATCAGACAAGCAAAACCGCTACCAATATTCAGAAAATATTACCTGTCCTTGGAATATGATGATATTTAAATATATGCAGATATATATTTATATACAAACATTTATATATTTTTGTAGATATGTACTCTGGTGGTCTGAAAAGTTTTCGACCTAACAAAGATACAAGACATTTTTTCAGATTTTTTTATTTAATTTTCAACATAGTCTCCTTGTAACTCTAGACACTTCTCCCAGCGATGCTCCCATCTCTGTAGCTCGTCCAAGTAGTATTTGGCGTTTTTCTGTGCAAAATAATTGTTCACGAAGGTCTCTTCATTTGACGAAAATCTCTGTCCTACGAGTGCAATTTTTAGATGAGGGAACAAAAAGAAGTCGCTTAGGGCTAGATCTGGCGAGTAAGGTGGATGGTCAAGCAGTTCAAACCGTAATTCGTGGATTTTCGCCATAGCAACCGCTGAGGTATGAGACGGTGCGTTGTCTTGATGAAAGAGGATTTTATTTTTCTGCAAATGTGGCCGTTATCCCGCAAGTTCTGTCTTCAGCTTGTCAAGTAATGGTGCATAGTATGCTCCTGTAATGATTTTTCCTTTTTGAAGATAATCGATTAAAATAACTCCATGACTATCCCACAAAACAGTCGTCATCACTTTCCCAGCCGAAAAAACAGTTTTTGCTTTTTTGGAGCCGGTTCCCCCTTTGCAGTCCACTGTTTGGACTGTATTTTTATTCCAGGCGTATAATGGTGTATCCAAGTTTCATCTACAGTAGAGTTAATCGGCGCCAAAACTCGGATTTATTGCGCTTAAACTGCGCCAACAGAGCGTTGGAAATGTTCATTTGAACATGTTTTTGATCTAACGTGATTTGTATGTTATATATATTAATTATATATCTATTAAATATATAAAACATCTGTATATAATGCATTTATATATTTATTACTAGAATGTAAGTAATTGTATTATGTATATGACCATGATCATTATCTTCTCAACTCATATCTGGGCTTGTCCGGAAGAGATCGCTTTTTAGCGATAAGACCGCCCTTTGTATATAATTAGTCATAGTTTTTAGTCTGTAAGTTCTTTTTTTTGTATTGGTGTATAAGAAATAATAATTAATTGATTGACTTTCGCAACTTTACTGGGTTTTTACTGATTTTACTACTACTACTTTCATAAATTCACAAGACAAATTTTGCTAAATTCATATATATGTAGTTTCAATACCCAAAATTGAATACTGTTTATCCCAAAAATGGGATAGTTTGCGGTATATAATTAGGAAATCTTAAGTATTTCATTTTTAACCGATTTAATCTTAAATATTTTTTGTGATTTCACATAAAATATTTATGCTTGGCAACCTGAGTGAAAGCTTGCTGGCTATAAACGAGGGTTACGTATTAGGGTTGTGGCGAAGCTCCGAGGAAAACTCTAGTTTAATAATAAAATTATTTTTATTGTAGAACTTCTGTTTTTAGAAAAACATATAATGAAAAATCTAGGAACTTTCATATTCAGTTAATTTGGATTTATAATATTGCCCGGAAGCAGCGCGCTCGAGGAGGCACCTCCTGTGAGGTTCGACCTCGGCTCGACCGCTGCGGGGGATTGACTCTATATTGAGATTTAGCCGTAAAAGGCTGAATGAGCTAAGCCAACAGGCTGAAGTGATTATTTGGGGACTAATTATCGACTCCGCCGGCGGAGCCGATCCTAGTCTATCATTACTACCGCTTCGCAACGTGTTATAGCTGGAGGAGAAGAAGCGGCGGAAGAAACTCTCCAGCAACACGCCTAAGCTAATCTTGTATGGCTACTTGTGTCTGTAGTGAGTGAGTGTGATTGGTGGGTCTTACCTTTGTGTAAGAGGATCCGAGCCGGGGGCTCTCCGGCGTCTGTTTTGTCTGCGTCTGTTATGCCAGGCTGATGTTCTGAGCCTCGGGGGGTTCATGATCGCGAGGAGACGGGTGATTTCATCGGGCTCGTCAATGAGTACATTGCGAGGTCGACGATTTCTCGTGGGAGCGTTCGGTGTGGGTTTGTAGTTGACCGTTTCCGTCACCAGAGGGTTCGGGTGATGGGGGGCACGGTCAAAGAATCTGCGCGATAGGGTGGTTATATAGTCTTTGATGGAGGGAAGCTCCAGATCGCGATGCAGGTCGGCGAGCCGCATATAGCGCGGGGCGTCGACTGCAGTATGGGAGTGCCGTGGCATGTTGCTGGTGTACAGCGAAAAAAGTGAGGGGGAGAGCGCGGAGCCCTGAGGGACTTCCGTTGAGATGTACGAGAGGAGGAGCGAGTGCTCTCCACTCGGAATCTGAATCTACGGTCTTTGAGGAATTCCCGTAGAATGAGTACGAGTCGGTCCGGCACACAAGAGTTGATACAGCTTGTATAATAGCCCGTTGTGCCAGACCTTATCGAAGGCTTTGTCGACGTCAAAGAATATTGCGCCTGTCGGCCAGAATCTTCGTCCGCCGCGTTGGAAGTTGGAGAGGACGTGCTCCGTGATGCGGAGCACTTGTTGTGGGCAAGAGTGTCTAGCTCTAAAGCCAAACTGCTCAGGAGAGATGAGATTATTGCTGAAGGCAAAATCTCTCAGTCTAGTGAGAAGGACTCGCTCATACAGTTTACCCAGCGAGCTGAGTAGACTGATGGGGCGGTAACTAGAGGGCTTTGAGGCCGGTTTGCCTGGTTTGCGGATACGTATGACCTCCGCTTTTTTCCAGGCCTTGGGAAATTGGAAATTATTTATGGCAGCATTGAAGATGCTTACCATAATTAAGATAAGTTGGGCGGGGAGGATTTTCAGTAATTTATGGCTGTTTCCATCATTGCCTGGGGCCTTGCGGGGCTTTAGAGCTTTAATGAAATCCTGTACTTCCTCAACCGTGACCGGTTCGAGTGTGGTTTCAGCTGGAAGGGAGGACCGATATTCGACCTCGGCGTCTACCTCCGATAGGTGAGACGGGTCGTTATTGGCAATATTGGGGGAGCATTCCGCGAGACATTCCGCCTTTTCGTCGTCATCAAATGCTTTGGTGTTATCGGGTCTCTCGATGTTTGAGAGGGTGAGTTGGGGAGATCTCCTCCAGCAGTCGGTCCCAACGTTGGTTCCTGACCTCCTGGACACGGAGTCTGACTTGACGTTGAAGTGCCCTGTATTGGGCTTTATTTTCTCCTATTCATACTTTTCTTCGACTTATTTAAATTCTTCCTTTAAATCTGACGGCGCGTGACGGCGCCCTTTTTCGCACGTCACATCAATCATTCATCTCATGTCATCATAAAATAAAATAAATTAAATCGCACCGCAAATACAAATATATTGTAAATAACATAATATAACATAAAATATATCGCGCCCGCAACCCTAATTAAATATAAATATATGTATTATATAAATAACCCGCTCCGCATCAAATTGTAAAATATAATAAAAATATATAATATAAATTACAACAAATAAAGTGAAGTGAAGTGGACTGAGGGCAGAGGAGCAGCCGCATTTCATTCCCATTAACCAGGTAAGTGCGTGCTTATCTTCCGATTCCCATCAAAATTGTCCCACACTTCTTTTCCCGCAAATTTGACACAGTTCGCTTCCCGCTAAACCCAGCGCCGCCGCACCAAATGGTCCTTCGAGCCGGATACTCGTTACGCGTAATTTTGGCGTAATCGAGCCGGATTTCCTATATTTATAGCCCTACCATAGGCATATCATATACCGCATTCTCGCATTCGTGTGTTTCCTAGCTTTATAGCTAGGAAAATTACCGCCCCGCTTTCTCTTTTTTCACCGCCCTTGGTCTTATAGGTGTTTGTCTAAGCTATATTAATTACTCGCACCCGCACGCTTAGGCAACCCTTAGCCGAGTGTTATTTCTATTAGTAGAAATAAATATAATTAAGTTCGCCATTCATTAAATCATATTTCATATCGCATCAATTCGCCATTTTCATTTATCGATTTTCCGCTGACGTGTTTGTCATTTAACCGTATTTGTTTTTTGTTCTGCCTAATTTAAATTGAATTAAATTTGTCATCAATATGTCGTCCATTTTGAACATTGATGACAACGTTGAATTAATGGGTTTAAAGGCTCTACAAAATAGCTTATTTGAAGTTCTTCAATTAATATATGAAAAATCGCTGCAGGCCTTCGATAGTACAGAATGTCTGCAATGCTTTCAAGGATATGCCGCGACTTTGGACAATACTCGCAAGCAATTTAAGGATACCGCCAACAAATATAACGAGGTACTTCTTATGACTGTGCCAGGTGCCGTGCCTGATTATGAAGCAATGATTCCCTTCGAAGAATTATTTTGTAAAATAAAGGCAGTACTCAGGAGGGTGAATATAAGGCAGACCTCTTTAGATTGTAATAACAATCACACCGTTTTGCGATTACTTGCTGCTGTACCAAGCACATCAATAATGCAGTCTTCCGTACATCATGATGTTAGTTCTTTACCGCATTCTTTTGTCGATTCCGATTATATTTCGACATACCATGATGTAAGTTTTCCGTTTAATAATTCGCACGTCATATTGAATGAAAAAATATCATCATCATCAATGGCTCCTTGCAGTCACGATGATGGAAATTATACTCAACCTGCGTTTCATTTGCCCGCTTCGATTTCAGCTGTACTAAGCAAGTCATTGTCGTCTTCCACTCTTTACACATCTAATAATAACCAATCACTGCAGTCGCGTGTTAATAATGCTACTCCAGCTTCTAGTGACGTAGCTAATCCGCATCATATCTCGTATAATGTGTCTGTAACTTCTATGAATAGTGAAATATCATCAGTCGATAATAGTGATGATGATAATAATGCCACCCATGACTCTCAAGATGTCTATTACCGCGCTACGCTATTGCCAATTACAACCAAGTCTTTATTAAGAACCATCTCATCATGTCGTTTGATAAAACGTCATTGTGGTTTTAAATCAAACGACGATGAACTTCCACAAAATATTACGCCGATCAATGGCAAATATAATATATCGTTCGAAGATATAGCAGATATAAGACTTTCATGTTTTAATAATTCAAATCCGCTTGCATATAATATGATGTTTAAATCACCCGCTTTATTTAAAAATTCTTTATTCCCGCGTTTTTTTAGTTCCAATACGGTATATAATAATTTTAATATACTCTCGCCTGCTTTCCGCACCGTATTAGGCAACGCTATAAGTTCTCCCGCTACTTTTAAGATTCGTCATGAATCGTTTATAAATTATTACACCATCGCTCAAGTTTACTTGACCTTTCTTCTTAGGACATTATGGAATCTTAAGAAGAATACCGCTTTACTGCCTAACGTTGAACAATATCGTTTACATAATAATTATCATCGCAAAATTTGCATTAAAAAAATATATTCTTCCGCTTTAATATATTATATTCCGCGCACTATGATATTAGTACGAAATAAAACCTCTTTGAAAGCTCGCGTACTTTTAGGTTCGAGTTATAAAAATATTACTGCGCTCTGTCTTAGTGACATTTTACTCTCGAATCATAGTTTAAATACATCGAATGATGTCTTAATGAAGAAGTGTTTCATGGGCATTATTTTACGCGCCATTCCCGCACACGATAAAATATTTAAACATAATTCGTGTTTTAAGTTTAATGAGCATACATTACATTTTTCTTTGCGTCAAATACTTTTGTCGCATCGCGCCTCATCCGATGTGTTTACTCAGATCGAGGGATTCATATTTTATTAATCTAATATTTTAATTTTAAATAATTTCCACCGCATCGCTTTCTTAGTTGTTGTTTTAGGATATGGGGGGTAGCACATACCACGAAACATGACATATCGCAAATTGGAATATTCAGAATGAATGAAGTTTGCGCGTTCATTTATTTCTTTGTATTATGTGCCGACCTTAGATTAATAGTTTCTTTTTAAGTTATTAATAAAGTTTATTTTTTTCGGTTTAAATATCCCGCTTTATTTTAATATTAATAATTAATAAGTATTTGTTTATTTTTTGAAACTTAGTATAGGTTACATTGGTTCAACGCTCGTCTTTATTTTGTTTATTTTAAGTACCTTCGATTATTCGATTGTTTTTTCACTCGCGTTAATAATTTTAATGTACATTTAGCTTATATTTTTTTCCGCTCCTTTAATTAATTATTGATTATGCTTGCTTTGGTCTCCTATCCGCTCTTGTAAATATATATTTGGACCAAGCGTGCTTAAATCCTTCTCTCGCTCTTATAAGTTTATTTTGGTCTTGATTTGTTTTGGTCCCGTACCGCTCTTGTAAATTTATTTTGGACCAAATAAACATAAGTCCTGCGCCCGCACCATTTAATTCAGACCTAGCTGTCTTGGTCCCGCATCCGCTCTAATAAATTTATTTTGGACTATGCGTGCTCAGGTCCCAATCCCGCTCCCGCTTCTTTATAAGCTTATTTCGGACCTTGCTTATTTAGGTCCTGCACCCGCTCATGTATACTTATTTTGGACCTTGTAAGTTTAGGTCTCGCTTCCGCTTCTTTAATTAATTTCGGACTATACTAGTATAGGTCCCACTCCCGCTCCTTTTATATTAATTTGGACCTTCCTAGTGTAAGTCTCAGGCCCGCTTTAGTAATTATTTGTTTGGGCATTATTTGCTCCACCAACGGCGCTCGCTTCTTTATATTAGGGTACGCTTTCATAGAGTTATGCTCACTTATTGTAATTATATTGGACTTTAGTTATTAGTCCTTTGCTTAAAGATTTTAATTATTGAATACGCTCTATTAATTTTAGTCACTCGCTCGTGTTTTTGTTTGTTTGCTTAAGACGTTCTGTCATATTATTTCTTCGCTCGCTAATTTGTTATATTGAATCTCGCTAGTTTAAGATACGTTATTGAAGTTAACATTTAATTGATTATTCTGTAATCCGCGTACTCTTTTAATTTAATGTACATAATATTAATTCCCCACTCACGCTTTATTGATTTATAATCGCTCAATTTATTTTATTTCGCCGCTCGTTTACGTCGTACTTTGTATATCTTTAAATATTACCGCTCATTATGTAAATATCTTTGAACATTCAGACGTGTATCGTGCTGGAAGTTCATTGTATACAAATATCCGTTCGCTCATTATACATTACTTTTTCGCTCGCTTCATACATATACAGTTTAAAATCCGCTCACTTTACTAATGGTTGCCACTCGCTAATTAAACATTAATTTTGGTTTCGCTCACCGCATTATACTTTGGACCTCCGCCCGCTTGATTAAATTTTTGGTCCTTATTATTTTTAATTTACTGTTTTTTAAAGGCAACCCTTTAAGGCCGGGGGAAATGGTACCGCCATGTAAACCTCCTTTCGACCTATTCATACTTTTCTTCGACTTATTTAAATTCTTCCTTTAAATCTGACGGCGCGTCCCCTTTCGCACGTCACATCAATCATTCATCTCATGTCATCATAAAATAAAATAAATTAAATCGCACCGCAAATACAAATATATTGTAAATAACATAATATAACATAAAATATATCGCGCCCGCAACCCTAATTAAATATAAATATATGTATTATATAAATAACCCGCTCCGCATCAAATTGTAAAATATAATAAAAATATATAATATAAATTATAACAAATAAAGTGAAGTGAAGTGGACTGAGGGCAGAGGAGCAGCCGCATTTCATTCCCATTAACCAGGTAAGTGCGTGCTTATCTTCCGATTCCCATCAAAATTGTCCCACACTTCTTTTCCCGCAAATTTGACACAGTTCGCTTCCCGCTAAACCCAGCGCCGCGTATGTTTTTGACGATAGACGATGGTAACCGCTTTCCATCCAGTGGGCCGTCTGTCTGTCTGCTGAACTCCTGCAATAAAAAAATAAAAAAAAATAAACAAGACTCATTTGGCCACAGTCAATAATTATAATATTAGGCCAGATGAAGCCCGAGCATGACTCCTATCCGTTACAATAGAAACCCGAAACGTATTTTGTTTCACCCACATTCTTTTGTAAAGATTTTACTGCTACCTCTATTTACAATTCCTTACTCTGACGGCGGCATCTAAAACGTGATAGCAGCGCCGTCTTTTTGGCTAAATTCATGTATTCCTCGAGATCAATATTATTGGTGGCGGTTGCTTCTTGTTTTGAAATTAAAACTCGATATAATGGACTGTATGATTATTATTATTAAATTATAACTTTTTACATGAATCGAAATATACATAGAATAAGTACAAATTATGCAAGAGGGTCGTCGTTGATAATTATAGCAGAATTGTGAATTGTGAAGAATTATGAATTAATGACCCATTTTTGCCTCCAAAGCCGCTCGTATATCCCGCATCCCGTCCGACGCCTAGTTGCTAATTGCGCCAACTATGGGCGTCGGCGATATGCGGGGCGCGGAGAGTAGATGTGCTCCGGCGGGCGGGTCAGGGGGGTGCTCTCTGTCCGCAACAAATATGTTTTCTCTGAATGTAAGGAAGGTACCCACCCCTACTTCCTGTTCCGTACCCCTTACAATATGTATATAAAATATCACGATGATCTGTTGAGTAGAGGCTTGAAAGGGTGATAGATACACAAACTCACATTTCCATTTATATTATTATTATGTATGCAATTTCCATTGTGTTTTAATTAGTTCAATTAACATTAATTTATTGTTAACAACGGAAGCCTGATTTATATTTGCATTAGTAGTTTAATTTTATGTTTAAAAAAATTAATTACTTATTCATTATAAAAACTTAGCCTTAACTGATTTTTTGCTGTTTCTATTAATAATAAATAGTGAACTTGTAGCCCACCTCTCGACACCCCTCAGCCACTACACCCATGTTGCCCCTCGCCAATCTTGGCACTTTTAGGGGGGAGTGGCGAGTCACCGTCTGCCCATTTTTCCATGTTCTCTGAACATTGCGACGGGCAGACGCCATAGTCCCCATAGCCCAGATCCCTAGTTCCATTAGCAGTTCATCCCAATCGCCCGTTGGCTTTTGTTCTTATTTCCTACAATAGTACTACACTAACACCGGGGCTTGTCCTTGGGTACATTTTTATATGGTGTAGACATGGACAAGCGCCGGTCAGTGTCACGCCACATTTATATTTTATGGCCAAAATGGCTCCATGAGCCATTTCACATGGTGACCACGGTCGTTATGGTCGTGGCGAAAACGTCACTAATGACGTCATTATTTTCGATCACATAGTGATTACAACGACCCAGGAGGTGTCAGGAGGTGGGTCGATGTGGGCCTTGATCACAGAGCATTAATTCTCTCTATCGATTGACATTGAAAAAGGCGCGATTTTCAAATCAACCAATAGCACTTGTGGACTTCGTCGTTTATGACATCAACGCTCTATAATCCATTCACCAGAGTTTATGATTGTAACATCCCCAAGAAAGTGGAATGGGAATAATCGCGGTCGTGAACGTGGTCGTTGTAAGCCTCTTGTGGAACGTAGCTAATGTACTCTTTGGATAACTATGACAACAAACGACAAAATGAAACATCTATATACAAAAGCAAGAAACTAAACTACTACTTAAACAAATTTATTATCCAATATGCTTACATTCATATACATTACATTCACATTTGAACTGTGGCACAGAAACCTCATGGGTTTATTCGTGCCGCAGGGAGTCGTGTACACTATATTTTTATTTTAATAAATAGGAGCAGAGGCGCGTAGGGGTTATCATCATTCTAGTGTTTAGTTCCGATTTGATAATAAAGCGGAGGGGTATCATCATTCTAGTATATGGTTCTCATTTAAGTCCCAGGACTGCACATGATGGTCCGCTTTGGGAATCAGTATATAATCTTTTAAGATTATACTTGATTAATTTATGGTTATTTTCGTACTTGGTTTGCAGGTCCTCTGGGAGATCATTTATAATATTTGGTATCATATATTCCTCGCGCCTTGTCCCATACACATTATTATATTTAGGTATAATATATTTACATGTGTCAGATCTCGGTCGCATGTAATTAGGTCTAGTCTTCTGTACTAAGACTTCTGGTTTGTTACATTCAGTTAGTACTGAAAATTTAACCTTGTCAAAGATGCTCATAACTTTACAATATTTAAAAAGTTCTTTATAATTATCTTTATGTTTTGTTTTAATATTCTTAGGTACTATTGTTTTTAATAAACGTAACTGCAGTTTGTAAATATCCATTAGATATGTTTTATATGTTCTACCATAACTACTTAGACCGTAATTAACAACCGAATCTGCTAGGGCTAAGTAAAGAACGCGTAATATTTTATAGGGTAATTTGTATTTTAGTATAGTCATCTTACTTAATACTGATCTCAATTTATTGCAAACATGATCTACATGTGCGCCCCAGCAGAATCGGCTGTCAATTACGAGTCCTATATATGTATGCTCACTAACAACATCTAAGGTAGGACAGTTACAGTTAATTTTCTTGTGAAAACAATCATGGCTATGAGCCATTATACAAGGTTTAGACAAATTTTTGTTGTGACTGGAGTGAATATAAACAATTTTCGTTTTTTGAGCATTTATGGCTAAACCTACGTCATGTGCCCATTTGCATACTTGGTTATAGTTTTGTTGCAGTAGTTTTTGGGCGCTTAGAAAATTTTTGTTAGCTACAATTAAACACGTGTCGTCGGCAAATTGGTATACAGAGCCCTTCGATATTAGTTTACACATATCATTAACATAAATCAAGTATTCTATTGGGCCAATTATTGACCCCTGGGCCGTGCCCTTTAAAGTATTTATTTGTGTACTGAATTGATTTTTTATTTTGACTGTTGTGAATCTATTAGTGTGATAATTTTTAAGAAGTTCTAGGATCGGACCTTGTATGCCATTACGAGATAATTTGTCGTATAGTATATCATATTGTAACTTGTATGACATCTGCTAAAGTCAATAAAAAGCGCCATAACGTGCATTTTATTATCTAGGTATCCGTTAATTTCATTAGTGAATTTACGTAAAAGTTGTGTTGTACTTTTATTTTTTTGGAATCCATATTGTTGAGGATTAATAATGTTATTTATTCGAAGATGATAGACTATTTCGTTACTAATATATCTTTCAATAATTTTGTTTAAACATGATAGAATAATAATGGGGCGATAGTTATTATAGTCATTATATTTACCTTTTTTGTGTATCGGTCTTATTACACCAATTTTTAAAAGATCGGGATAAATTGAAGTTTTAAGGCAGCTATTAATTAGATGAGTTATTACCGGTACTAGTTTACTACAGTTCTTTATATCTATAGCGCGTAGGTTATCTGGGGTAATCTCATATTCGGTTTTATCTAGTAAGGGTGTGTCACACGACAGACACTGATTATTCGTACTATTATGAAATTCTTTAATAAAATTATTTGCTAAAGGCAATGCCTTCATCTTAAATACTTGGACTAATTTATCGTCAATACATTGCATAATTTTTCCTGTTAAACTATTTATAATATTCCAGATAATTCTACTATTATTAAAATTTTTCGATATCGACGACATAATATGTTTATTTTTAATATATAAAAGTCTTTTACTGGGGTTACATTCGTCTTTTTGCCATATAAGATAAAGTTCATCACGTTTTTTACACATGTATTTTAGCCGTTCATCGGCCCAAATACAGTTATTACGTTTGGAATTATTATTTTTAGTAACTTTGTATTCGCAACTATTGTAAATATCATTAAAAGTCGCATGTAGGTAGTCTACAATTTCATTTGGATTGTCACGTTGCAGAGCCACGCTCCAGTCCACGCGTGTTAATGCATTATATACTTTATTATTATCAATAAGAGTACAAGTCTGTTTTTGTGTGTAAGAAGTATTCGAGCACAAAAGGTTTGCGATAACTAGACCGGTTATGCAGTGGTCTGCCGGTGCGTCGCTCACTACCGCGCTATAAGCGCTGTGATTATTTGTTCTACGAATAAATACATGATCGAGGCACGACTTTGTTATGCAATCACCATGCTTATCTATACGCGTGTTCATGTACATGTTCTCTCTGTTCCAGACCTTTCAGCCAGCAACCAACGTCACGGCACAGCGCTTGTCAGATCAAGTGCGGGCTATCCAGCGGCGACACTTTTTAGACGAGTTTACACTTGAGCGTCTACGCACTGCGATACCACCCGTGCAATCAACGAAGCTCCAAGTTCACTAGTGCCCCAATATCCAAATATGTCGCGGGTAGGACCAGTGTCACTGGCAGACATAGAGAATCTAACGGTTAGTAACGTAAGCAGCCAGGATAATGAGCTTATAAGGGGGGCTTCGAAAGAAGCGATTAAAGAATATAAGGATAAACCTACATTAAATAGACCACGTTTACCACAGTTACCCACGCATTGGCATGTCACAGCAGGTAAAAGTCCTGGGGCTCACTATAGATAGCCGGTTGACGTTCAACGCTCATGCCCAACTAGACCCTTCCCCACTTCTCTATGAAATACCTTTTAATAGTATTTTCTTAAGTTTTCGCGACTTGTATACATAATAAAACTACGTTTTAACGGTTTTAAGCGCGGTAATTTTATTTGATTTTGGTTTTTCCGACGTTTCGGCCACTTTTCAGTGGCCGTGATCATGGAAGACAAAGATGTCAATAAAAACACGGGTAAAAGAACACATTGCCTACATGAAACACACAAAGTCTACGAAGTCTGCGATCAGTGTACACACGCTGGATAAACCCAACCACTACATCAGATTCGATAACCCACAAATCCTTGCGAAAGAGAATCGTTTCATACCTAGAATGATGCGTGAGGCCATTGAAATCAAAAACACCCAAATTTCAATAGAGAAGATGGTTAGCAAGTACCACCTGTTTGGGATCCAATCATCTAAACTATTAAGACCCAAACCCAGCAAAAACCAGCTGCCAGACCTCAAGACACTGTGAGCTCTTTATGCCTACAACGGAACACAAACCAACTTGACTGATAATTAGTTTTATTATTCCTTCCACCCATTTTAATTTTATATAAAATTATTAGAACTAGGCATGCTTGCTGAAGAGTTTCTTGCGCCGCTTCTTCTCTTCAAGCCATAACATGTTGCGAAGCGGTAGTAAATCAGATTAGGCACCCATAGAGTAAATAATAACCATAAACAAAATTAAAACTAACTAATTAAAATTAACAAGTTGGCGGTAGGCTAAATAAAACTTTAACAATACTCGTTCACACTTGACATCTTTGTCTTCCGCGATCACGGCCACTGAAAAGTGGGCGAAACGTCGGATAAACTTAAATCAAATAAAATCACCGCGCTTAAAACCGTTAAAACGTAGTTTTATTACCTTTTAATAGGCTAAAATTTTACAAATCAAAAGGTATTTCATAGAGAAGTGGAGAAGGCGCTAGGAGAGTCTGGGCCTTACTACCTGTTATTTCTTTGCATTTTCTGAGAAAATTTACCATAGTAATGTACATTTTTTATACCATCAGAAAGTAGAGATTTAAACGAACAAAAAGCTCACCGACTTAAAAAAACTGATATTTTGACTGGAGACTTTTCGATTTAAAAATTAGGGTGCTTTTTCGATATTAAGTCAAAATAAGGTGAAAAAATAAATATTTTAAATCAAAAAAATTACAATGTATTTAGGATATAAAAAGGTAAGTTTTCACCAAATTTCGTGAAAAAATTTATTTTTTTGTAAAAGGTAAAAATAAAAAACCAAAAACTTGGTTATTTGAATTTTTCACATAAATTTTGAGGTTATGTGGAAAAAGTGTAACTGCAAAAGTTGTAGATCTTTTGATTACCAACAACTTTGCCATTTAACTTTTTTCCATAGGACTTGTAGTTTTGCCGGAAATCGAGATAAACCGTTTTTTAGGGTTTGCACTGAAAATGAGCGTTTTGTAGGATATTATGCCAGCCGGCACAGTAATAAGCTGAGTGCAAACCTTGTTTGCGGAAAATGCGGCGTACAAATTCTCAAAATATGTTTTTATTTTTAAGATAAGAGCAATGTAAGCAAGTCGCTATTTCTTGAAAAAAAAATTCTTTCTTTCTTTCTTTACCCTTAAAATCTCACCCCCTTCCGCTAACCCGACCTCAGATCGCCCGTAAATTATTTTTCCTTTCATTTTTGTTATTTTCTCTTCCTTTTCCAATGGGTTTCATCCTACTATTATTATTTTTTTGGTTTCGAAAATAATTATTGTTAACCCCCCAAATAAAATAAAATAAAAATAAAATTATCGACCCTGGTATAACATGCCTATACCTCATTACCGTCAAGGTAACCATTTTGCTAGTGGATCCCACGGCCTTGAAGTTGTACCAAACAATTATTTCATAATTAGTATAAATTACTTGAATAATGATATTATATGTTACTATTATAGATTATTATAAATTAAGTAGGATATTTCCGCAATTTCGTCCACGCTTGCTTGAAATACCCGCGGGATTCCCGGGACACAAAGAACTGCAACATTTTAAAAAGACTATAAGCTACCGTTTTAGGGACAACTGTGCGAATGGACTAATTTTATGCCCCCGAACAACTACAAACTGCTCCCGGGGAAGTTCCCACAGGATCTCCGGGATGAAAATTCACACATTTTATTACATACAATTTGCTACCGATCAGTGAAAAAATCACATTGGAATTCTTTTTTTCATTTTCAGAAATATTCCCATTTAGCGAGATAAAAAGTAGCGCCGATATTAAGTCTTAGAATTTGCTATCGATTAGCGAAAACCGCTTCGAAATCTGCCCAGTAGTTTTTGCTTGAATCCCGATCAAATAAACAAACAAGAAGTCTAAAATAAATTGCATCGCGTTCTCCGTCGTTTATGTAGTCTATTCTAATTGTTTTTTTAATATCTTCAATGTACAGACACAGGATGTTTAGAATTTTAGAATAGAATATACTTACTTTATTGTACAAAAATAGTAAAATCAAGAACATTAAAGATGGAGTATAAGAAGGACAGAAAAAGTCGGTAGTTGCTAAACCAGAACTAATACAGTAATTTAGTTTATTAATTAATAAATAGTAATATATACAATAATTATAAACGAGAATACACGTTATATATATATATATATATATATATATATATATATATATATATATAAATTATGTGTCACGTTGTTTGTCCGCGATGGACTCCTAAACTACTTGACCGATTTTAATTAAATTTGCACACCGTGTGCAGTTTGATCTGACTTGAAAGATAGGATAGCTTACATTTCGACCCGGTAGGTGGCGCTGGAATCGGGTTATAAATTTTATTTCTTCAGGGCAGAACAACGTCTGCCGGGACAGCTAGTATATATATAGATAGCACTTTATTGCTCATCAAAATAAACAAATACAAAAACAAAATGTATAATTACAATACTTCTTGCCAAAACAACAGGCGGCCTTATCGCTAAAAGCGATCTCTTCCAGGCAACCCAGCTTAAAACAAATTCTTAACTAATCTGGCGATGTAGGTGGAGCAGAAAAAAGATAGGACAGTAAAATTTAAATATACATACTTACATTAATTTATAAATTTAATACATATATAAATATAATAGTAATATATATACGTATATGCAAAATAATCTGAATAAATATATTTGTTAACATTATATGTGAAAAGCATTTTATATATTACAATAGATAAATAAGTAAATGTTTAATATATTAGACATATTTATTTAAAGACAGATAGTACTTTCTAAGTGAGTTCCGAAATGTAGGTAATGTTTTGGCCTCTCTGACAGTAAGAGGCAACGCATTCCAGAATTTGACAGCCTGCACTGTGAAAGAGTTATCATAAAAGGATGAAGTGTGTGCAGTTGTCAGGAGTCTACGGTATTTATCTGTGCGCAAATTGTGAGAAGTGGAGAGGCGAAGGAATTCAAAACGTTCCTTAAGGTAAAGAGGACTATTAGGATTGAATAGTATATTATAAAGGAGACAGAATGTGAGTATTCCGGCGAAAACGAATAGGAAGCCACTTGAGCTTCATACGAAATTCAGAAACATGGTCATATTTATATAATATATATATATAAATATATATTATATTATACACATACAAGAGTAAACAATAACACAATATCTTGAGATAGTAATCTCTAACTAATCTGTTAAAAGAAGGTAATGATCGTGTCTGATTGATGTTTAGTGGTAGTGCATTTCAGAATATTATAATATTATAGATTAATATAATGACTAAACTTTGAATAAGAGTAAAGAATAAATTAAGGTACGCAAACAACACAAATTAACATATCTAGTTTATTTTAGTATTATTGATATTTTTTATCATACATATTATTTTTTTTGTTTAACAAAAACCAAACCGTCTTCACCCTAAAAATCAAAAAATAAACGTTTAACTGACTTTTTTTGTACAACATCTTGTCAAGTCGGAGCCAAGAAAAACATAAAAGAACACCAACAAAACAAAATATATTAGCTTTTTCAATATTTTTTTTTACTTTTTAGTTGCGCAAACACTTCAATACAAATAATATATCAAGCACCTGTAGAAGTTGTACAAGTGGCGCACGTATACAAATTTGCCATCTCACTCTTCGGTATATTTGCTCTTCAACGAGGGTAGCTCCCAATTCCCTTGCGACCCACGAATCAGATCCTGAATTGGTGACGATCGGACCATCTCGGGAGTAAAAGAAAACATTTTCAAAATCGGTCCACAATTGACCGAGAAATCGCGTATCATGCTACAAAAAAATTAAGCTCCATTAGAAAGTGTAATACGCGTGCCAGGAGTAAACAAGCTTTTTTTGGAAAATGTAGGCTCTCGACGTTTTTTAACAAGTGTTAGTCTTGATTTCTCTGGGATCCACTTATCAGAACCTGACTTGGTGACCTTATAAATAAAGAAAACAAAATCAAAATCAATGCACAATTGACGGAAAAGTCGAGTAACATGCATATAAAACATTAAGCGCCTGTAGAAAATGAACCTACATACCTACAAGCTTTTTTCCAAGAATATAAGCCGCAAGACGGCCTTTAATAATGGTTATTCTTGATTTCTCTGGGATCCGATTCACTCATCAGATCCACACACATACGAATAACAAAAAATCAGTTTACAATTGACGGAGAGGTCGTGTTACGAAGAAGTTGGCTAACAATTTTCGTAAGTTTTACTAATTCCTTGGAATCCACTCGTCAGATCATGACATAGTGACAATGGGACTAATTCGGGAGTATATACTTTCGAATAAAAGAAATTTTTTAAAATCAGTACACAGTTGACGTAGAAATCGAGTAAAGAACGCACAAAAAAATACACACGAATTGAGAACCTCCTCCTTTATGAGTTGGTTAAATAAAAATTAAAGTTGCTAATAAAATTTTGGGGTCCAAATCACCGTCGCACGTCGATCCCAGGGTAATTGAGAGCAACCCTTGTTGACGAACGTCTACACCGAAGAGTGAGATAGCAACCTTGTATACGCGTGCCAGTACTATAATTTCTACAGGCGTTTAATATATTATTTCTATTTAAGTATTTGCATAACTAAAAAGTAAACAATATTATTATTTTACAAAAACAAAATTGACTTCAAATTAAACAAAAATAAAACCGAATTCAAAAATAAAGCAATAAATAAATATGTAACCGACTTCTTTATACAACATTTTGAAGTCGGTGCCAAGTGAAATATAAAAAGAGAACAACAAATTTGCAAAATAAAGTATTTTTTATGTTTTACTTCGCTGCGACTTCAAGGTACTGTAGAAAGAAGTCAGTTAAATATTTATTTATTGCTTTATTTTTGAATTCGATTTATTTTTGTGAATAAAAAACCTTATAGCACAATTTTGTATAGGTATATCTATATCCACCTTCCATAAACAATAGCTTTACTTATCCATCTACCATACTCATAGCCGGATAATGTTCAATATACCTTAAATAGAAACCATTGGGTTTCTGCATACATACATATTATCACGCCTGTTTCCCATGGGGGTAGGCAGAGACTATAGATCTCCACTTACGACGATCCTGACAAACAACTTTCGCTTTATCTACTTTCATTAACCTCTTCATACGTGCACGTTTATTTGATAGATAGATAGGTATAAAACTCTTTATTGTTCACCACATACACATAAAATAAACAATTTACAGTAGTGACATCTAACCATTAAAAGTAGGAGCAAAGGGCGGCCTTATCGCTTTAGAGCGATCTCTTCCAGACAACCCGGGCTATGGATTTTATCAACGGGAGATTCGCAAGTGTATAACGGTGGTGCGCAAATTCAATACATATATATATATATATATATATATATATATATATATATATATATATATATATATATATATATATATATAAATATATATATATATATATATATATATATATATATATATATATAGGATATATAAATAATACACAATACATATGTATACATATGTAATACCTACAATGAATAAAAAATAGAGAATAAACAATAACACATATTAGTATTATATATATATACATCATTAATATGTGTATAGCAACAGCAATAGCTATACAATATTAATAATAGTATTAATACATAATATTAATATACAAATACACTAATAAATAAACGTACAGTCAGCGTCTTATAGAAAGGAGCGGCCAAGATGGTCAAATAGATAATAACATCGAAAGTGATCATTAGTATCGGTGCAACCATTGTCGTCTAATAGATCGAATCAGCCGTCTTCACCAAAAACATCGGTACACCGACAACGCCAAATATATGAGTACATTGAAGTCATCATTGTTATGTTAACAACCACCTCGCCAAAACTAAGATACACTCTAGAAAAATGCACTCTATTCTAAATGTTATTGGAGTCAAATCGAGATGATTTCATACTGAATCAAAATTCCAATAGTATTATTACTGTTATAAAAATCTTTTTCATTTTTATAACGTAACTAGTATTTGCCCTCGACTTCATTTTCATTACTTAGAAAGCAAAGATTAAAGATATTTTATCAATATGTAAAATTGAATAAATATTTAATATGACAATACATGAATCCTGGATATATTCATAAACTCCCGATATTTGTAATTTACTAAAGACTTATTTAACTACAGATGTTTCACTAAGGATTTCTAATAATTACAGACAGTGTCTTGTGAGTTGCGAACATTGCTTCAAAGTTGATCTAGTGGTTTGAAGTGGAAGGAAATCCCGGGAAATCTCAAGAGTCCCAATATAGTCATGTATAAAAATATCATATAGTATTAAACTATGCTGTAATAAGAGTAACATGACTAGTTTTCATGCTATATTTAGGTGCATTATTCCCAAGAAAATTTTTGAACTTTCCGTCACTAAGTATAGGAGTAAAACATGAAAAAGTGAATCCGGTTTCCTGAAAAATTACACTAGAATTCTCACGATATTAACTTTTTCAGCATTTAAGTAAAAAATGGCTGTATAATAGTGAAAACCTTATAGAAATTAACATATATTTATGAAAAAAAAACATTAATTGTTTCAATTTTCCATCAAGCAAACAATTTGATCCCAATTGTTTTTTTTAAATAGGTTCAATGTACAGACAAAGCTATTTTACAATATTAACTTAATTTGAACATTTCATTTGACGTAATACGCTATGTATATGTGAGTATATTTTCTATGTATATGTGAGTTTGTTGAAATATCTACTAAAGAGTTTCAATACACAAGAAATTTAGAATTCGAGATAAAACTTTTTTTATCAGCAATGAATAATTGATGTTTCTTGGATACTGTTTTAATGTCTAATACGTATATGAATTCTCGTGATCTATACTCAGATCATACTATACATATATATAACATACCCCAGTCATTGAAAAAAGCGTAATCTAACGTTCTGGTGAAATCGTATCGTAATCAACCAATTTTTATGCAGTATAACGACTTTAAACCACTCCCGGGAAGGTTTCGCGGGATTCCCGGAATATAAACTAACGAAGCATTCGGAAAAGAACGTATACCATCGTTTTAGTATCAATTGAATCTGAATCAACTAATTGTTATGCAAATAAATAATTTATACTATTTCCGGAAAAAATCCCGCAGGATACCCGGGTCCATATCCATCAAAGTACCGCAGTATTTGAAAAAGAAAGTGCATTGTGTTTTAGTATAAGTTGTATTCAAATCTAACTAACCACTAGAAACCACACTCGGGAAAATTTCCGTGAGATTCCCAGGACACAAAGTATTGCTGTATTTAAAAAATAATGTATCGTGTAAGAATAAATAAACTAATTTGTAAGCGTCCTAACAACTTTGACCAGCTCCTGAGAAAATTCGCGGGATCCCCAGGATAAAAAGTATCACAGATTTAATTTCAGAAAATTTGCTATCAATGAGTAAAACATCGCATCGAAATAAGGCAGCTTTTTTTATTCTGGCCTCTTTAAACCATTCCCGGAAAATTTCCCGTGCGATTCCGGGATAAAAGGTAGCGCAGAATTTAAGTCTGAGAATTTGCTCACGATCAGCGAAAATCGAATCGCAATCGGCCTAATAGTTTTTACGTAAATCCCGAACAAACAGACAAACCGACTAATAGACAAGAAATCTAAAAAAAAATCATCGTGTCTCCATCGTTTGTATAGTCTATTCCAATTGTGTTTTTTTTAATAACTTCAATGTAAAGAGACGACATATTTAGCATATTATAATATTATAGACTATCGTCTGCCCACGAAACTTCCTTCGCGTTTCCATGATGATGATACATTTGATAGTGAAGTATGTTTGAACACTTCTTTATGGTGGTTACAGAAGCGTTCAAACTTACTCTAACTCTCTATGAATAAGACAGTTAGTATTTAGTAAAAACGAAAATTCAAAGCTGAAAAACAGTGTCATCAAGTATTAAAGAATGTAAACAAAAGTGTAAAAAAACCTGATTTAATTAAGAGAACTGAAATATCCGGTTCGAAACAGGAACTTGAGACTATTTATAAAAATTGTAGGTTAATAATATATCTTTAGTTAACTGGGCTCGCCTAATATCTCTGTTACGTCTGAAATAATATTATAGTTAGGTACTGTGGCCAAATGCGTCTTAGTTATAAAGTAAAAATGAACACCGTTAATTATTGGCTACATTAGAGTATATATGTCATCGTTAAATTGTACAGACCGTTAGATTATAATCTGTCTCGAGAGCTATTGAAATATTTTGAATCGGAACAAACTGCTTACAATTTAACGCATTATTTCCCGATAGATTATAATCTATCGACGTGAAATCGTTCTGTGTCCATAGAGTTAGTAATAAAACATAGGTGGGTCAGTCAAAAATACTAAAGATTCGATCTCTGCCCTTATGGGTTAGAAGTTTTAACAATGTTTGTAAGTAGTCAATAAATGATACTTGATTGGAAAAAAAATGGCATTTCCTTCCAATCTCAGTGTTTACCCTCGATTAAACGTAATAAATATTATTATGCACATGTTATCCTCTTCGTCAATCACACTGCTGATTGATCAGGAGATTTTTTTAAGTTTCAAACGCCTTCAGAATTGATTTCATTAATTTCAGATTAGAAAAGAAAGGTGCTTTTCATTCAATGCAAATTTAGCAATAAGTAATTCAATTTTAAATACATAATTCGAAATACAATTTTGGTTTAGTATGAAATCATCTCGATTTGACACTAATCACATTTAGAATAGAGTTCATTTTTCTAGAGTGTATCTTTGTTTTGGCGAGGTGGTTGTTAACATAATAATTACGACTTGAATGTACTCATATATTTAGCGTTGTCGGTGTACTGATGTATTTGGTCAAGACGGCTGATTCGATCTATTAGACGACAATGGTTGTACCGATACTAATGATCACTTTCGATGTTCTTATCTATTTAATCATCTTGGCCGCTTCATTCTATAAGACGCTGACTGTATATGTAATTAGGTATTAAATATTTATTATAAAGTGAGATAATATTCACGTACCAGTTTTTTAAAAATGGCAAGTGACTTTGCCTGTCTTATGTATTTGATATATTTTCTAACCTGACATCGTTTTAATACTTCTTTTATTTGATCGTGATGTGTGTACGTCGTGGTCTACCGGCACCAACTCTACCATTCACGATACTGTCATACACTTGTTTTGTGATTCTATTTTTACCCATCCTCTCTACATACCCAAACCACCTTAACATTCCATTTTCAACTCTCGTTGTGGCGAGGCAAATACAGCCGACGTGCGCTCGGGAATGTTCGTTCGTTTCCGCGATATTGAACTCCGACGCACCGCAGAACGCCGCCCGTAACCGAGTACTGGAGGACAGGCAGTCTGAGGTATACCATTACGCCGTAAGGCCGCGCGCAATCGCTCCCACGGCACGCGCCAGGGAAGCCTATTATTTGCGAGACAAAACAACGTGACGTTGTCGTCCAAATTATTAGTTTAAGTAATTAAGTATTAAGACTCATGTAAATAGTTACTTCTAATATACACAATACAGTTTATAATATATGATTTGTTTAATTTTACCGACACCCATATAGTGGTGACCCCGAGTGCAACACACATTTTATGCCCTTTTTTTTCGTGTTTCTCGTGAGTTTTTTTTTAGTGTTGTGAACATTGTAAGTACTTTTTTTCTCAAGACCTTTTTTTTGTGCGACTACAATGGAACAAAACAAAGAACAATCGTCTTTTGTGCAATCTGTTCGAGTAAAAGTTCCACCCTTTTGGCCTGACGAACCCGCTTTATGGTTTACGCAACTTGAAGGACAGTTTGCTCTAGCCAATATAACTGTGGACAGTACTAAATATAACTATGTGATATCCAATCTCGAGTTTAAATACGCCGCAGAAATTAAAGACATTATCAATAAACCTCCAGACTCTAACAAATATGACAAAGTAAAAAAGGAACTAATAAACCGCTTGTCATCTTCACAAGAACAAAAAGTTCGTCAGTTACTCACACACGAAGACATGGGGGATCGTAAGCCGTCTCAGTTTTTACGGCACTTGCAAAATCTAGCCGGCCCGAACGTTCCCGACGATTTTGTACGTTCCTTGTGGTCGAGCCGTTTACCCACCCATATACAAATAATCGTCGCATCACAGTCAAGTAGCAACCTAGAGGAATTAGCCACAGTCGCTGACAACGTTAATGACGTCATTGGTCAACAACAAGTGCATCAGATTTCCACACCAACTACGAGCACCGATATTGATGATTTAAAAAAATCCATAGCTGAGTTAACTAATCAAGTCGCTCAGTTGTCATCGCCTACGCGAACCCGTCCCCGTTGGCAGTCCAATAACCGTCAAAAATGGCGGCCACGCTCTCGGAGGCAATCTGAGGGTGCTGCCACCGATGCCCACTGCTGGTATCACCGTATATTCCGTGAAAAGGCAACCAAATGCCGTCCTCCGTGCGCCTATACATCGGAAAACTAGAGAGGCAGTCATTGATGGCGGCGGACGCTGACTGTCATAGTGTTAACACAAGCCGTGTATTCGTAACCGATCGAAATACTAATATTAAGTTTCTTATTGATACTGGAGCTGATTTGTGTGTTTTTCCAATAAGATATGTAAAGTGTAATAAGACTTTATCCAATAAGAATTTTGTTAGTAACAATTTTGCTAATAAGACTGACTATAAGCTTTATGCGGCAAACGGGTCAGCAATCAATACTTACGGTTCGATTAATTTAAATTTAAATTTTGGGTTACATCGCAAATTCCGATGGCGTTTTGTAGTAGCCGACGTAACCAAACCAATCATAGGTGTAGACTTCTTAGCATTTTATAATTTACTTGTAGATGTAAGAAAAAGCCGTTTGATTGATAATACTACGTCGCTTATAGCTAATGTCAAACCCACAAATTTTTCCGTGTGTCAAATTAAGACTGTCATGGGTACGACTCGCTATCATAAGCTTCTTATGAAGTTCCCAGAGGTCACGCGACCGTCTGGCGAACCTACGGTGCGAGAGGTCAAGCATAAAACGTTACATTACATCCGCACTACGCCTGGTCCACCTGTGTATAGTCGACCACGTAGACTAGCACCAGACCGATTTCGCCGAGCTAAGCGAGAGTTCGAGGAGTTAGTAAGAGCTGGTATCGCACGTAGGTCCGACAGTCCTTGGGCAGCACCACTCCAGCTGGTACCTAAGAAAGACGGTACTGACAGACCTTGCGGAGATTACAGAGGTATTAACGCGCGTACAATACCTGACAGATACCCGGTACGCCATATAGCCGATTTTTCACACAATTTGCATGGTTGCAAAGTGTTTAGCAAAATTGACTTGGTCCGTGCTTATCACTTAATCCCTGTAAACCCGTCAGATATACCGAAAACGGCTATAACAACTCCGTTCGGTTTATTTGAGTTTCCATTCATGAGCTTTGGATTGAGGAACGCCGCGCAATCATTCCAGAGGTTCATGGACGAAATCCTACGAGACCTGGATTTTGCTTTTCCCTATATAGATGACATATTAATAGCTTCATATAATCACGATGAATATGAGGATCATCTCAAGCAAGTTCTACAGCGGCTACAAGACCATGGAGCTGTCTTAAACTGTAGCAAAAGCGTGTTTGGTGTTTCAGAGGTCGAGTTTCTGGGTTATTTGGTTACTGCTAAAGGCACGAGTCCTATGCCTGAAAAGGTCAGCGGCGTCCTGAACTTCACACAACCGAAAACTCTACAGTTTCTTGGTATGATCAACTACAGGAGACCAAATGCCGCGAGCTGTCTTAAAGCGCCTGACCATGGAGCTCTCTTAAACTGTGGTAAAAGCGTGTTTGGTGTTTCAGAGGTCGAGTTTCTGGGTTATTTGGTTACTGCTAAAGGCACGAGTCCTATGCCTGAAAAGGTCAGCGGCGTCCTGAACTTCACACAACCGAAAACTCTGAAAGAACTTAGAAGGTTTCTTGGTATGATCAACTTTTACAGGAGATACTTACCAAATGCCGCGAAAAACCAAGCACCCCTACACCAACTCCTCTTCGGTACAAACATTAAGGCTAATACTCCGATCACATGGACGGCTGAGCTCGAACAAGCTTTCAATACATGTAAAGAGAGCCTTGTGAACGCTACTTTGCTCGCTCATCCTGATCCTACCGCTGATCTAATGCTAGTGACTGACGCGTCTGACATTGCTATTGGCGCAGTCTTACAGCAGAAAGTAAAAGGTAATTCTCAACCACTTGCTTTCTTCTCAAAGAAATTGACTTTAGCTCAACGCAAGTATAGTCCTTTTGACCGGGAGCTCCTCGCTATCTATGAAGCCGTTAAACACTTCCGTTTCATGGTAGAGGCAAAACCGTTCACAATTTGGACAGATCATAAGCCAATCGTCGCTGCCTTTCGTAAGGCTTCAGATAAATGTTCCCCCCGTCAGGTTCGACATTTCGATTTCGTCTCACAATTCACGACTGATGTGCGGTACATATGCGGGGACGATAACATTGTAGCTGACGCACTATCACGTATCGAAGCTATATCAGGTGACACATGTTTGAATAAGCTTGCTTGCTCTCAAGAGACAGACACGGAGTTACGACATCTTTTAACCACTTCCTCCTCGCTAGACCTGCAGAAAATAAGAATTTCTTACTCTAGTGCATGTAAAGTGTATTGCGATGTTTCTACTCCAACACCTCGTCTGTATCTTACACCCGAATTCCGCAAAGAAGCTTTCAACTCTATCCATGGCTTAAGTCATCCTGGTGCTACTCCTACCATACGACTGATGACAGAAAGGTACGTCTGGCCGAGCATTCGTAAAGACTGCAGAGCATGGACCAAAGCCTGTATAGCCTGTCAACGGTCGAAGGTTACACGACACACACAAGCTCCTGTCCATTCTTTCACTCCTCCATCTTCACGTTTTGATCACGTCCATATTGATCTCATTGGGCCACTGGCTATATCGCATGGTTATCGTTACTGTTTGACCGCAGTGGACCGATTCTCGCGATGGCCTGAGGTAATCCCGCTCGAAGATATAACAGCGGAAAGAGTGGCATACGCATTTGTAAGTGGCTGGATTGCACGTTTTGGTTGTCCTAAGAAAATTACAACCGACAGAGGACGACAATTCGAGTCACATCTATTCAAAGAGCTTTCAAGAATTACTGGTTCTATGCATTTAACTACGACTGCTTACCATCCGGCTGCAAATGGTTTAGTCGAAAGGTTTCACCGTCAGTTAAAAGCTGCTATTATGTGTCACAACAACGAAAATTGGTACGAGGTATTACCATTGACACTGCTAGGCATTCGCAGTGCCTGGAAAGAAGACCTAGCCACAACGTCCGCGGAACTGGTGTATGGCGAAAGTCTACGTCTGCCCGGCGATTTATTTCTGCCATCCGCGCCAGAAATCACCGATTACAGCGACTTTCTATCTAGACTTCGCAATCACATTCGCGATTTAAAGCCTACACCAGTTATTCGACATGGGGATACTAAAACTTTTGTGCACAAAGACCTTTCTTCCACAGCCGCTGTTTTCTTAAGGCAAGATGCCATTCGAAAACCGCTGCAACCACCTTACTCTGGTCCCTTCAAGGTCATTGAGCGCTCCGAGAAGACGTTTAAGATCGACATCGGCGGAAAAACAGTCACGGTATCCATCGATCGCTTGAAACCAGCTTATATAATTAACGAACCTGATCCTCTCGCACCCGTAGCTTCCGAACCATCGGACACCGACCCTCACTATGTCACTCGTTCTGGTAGGCGAGTTAAAGTCCCTCAACGGTTACGACCTTAAAGGTCTCCGGGGGGGCTGATGTGGCGAAGCAAATACAGCCGACGTGCGCTCGGGAATGTTCGTTCGTTTCCGCGATATTGAACTCCGACGCACCGCAGAACGCCGCCCGTAACCGAGTACTGGAGGACAGGCAGTCTGAGGTATACCATTACGCCGTAAGGCCGCGCGCAATCGCTCCCACGGCACGCGCCAGGGAAGCCTATTATTTGCGAGACAAAACAACGTGACGTTGTCGTCCAAATTATTAGTTTAAGTAATTAAGTATTAAGACTCATGTAAATAGTTACTTCTAATATACACAATACAGTTTATAATATATGATTTGTTTAATTTTACCGACAGGCGTAAATACAGGTTACATTGTATTATATTTTTATGTCGATACGATTTGCCCTCGGAAGATTTACTTCATTTTATGTCGCAAACTATCCCATCTCATGGGATGAAAAGTATCTATATCCATTTTCGGTATTCAGACAGATAGATCGAGTTTCTATCGCTTTTTTTTTATAGATTATGAATTTTTATATCTATAACTTGAGAAATGATTGGTCTTCCATAAACACTTGTATACTTTTTTTCAACCCGTTCTAGTATTCTTTATAAATTCCCCGACTATCTATCTGTAAACCACATAAACGACCAAAACACAACAACTACCAAAACTACCACAACTCCCAAAACTACCAAAACTGCCAAAACTGCCACAACTACCAAAACTACCAAAAGACACAAACTATAAAAACTATCAAAATGACCAAAATGACCGAATTGACCAAAATAAACAAAATGACGAAAAGGGCAAACCACAGATAAAAAATCGGAATAAAAAGTATCCTATGGTCATCCTCGGCATGAAAAATATATGTACTGAGTTTCAGACAAATTGGTCCAGTAGTCCGTGAAAACGGAACAGACAGACGGACAGACAGACAGAGTTACTTTTGCATTTATAAAATTAATAAGGATTGGTTAAAATATAACGATATGCATAGTACAAATATCCATGTGTACTTGGCTCAATTAGTCATAAACTTCCTAATGCAATTCCTAGGACCTCTACTAAACGGCATATAGCTACAAAGGTATTTGAAATTGTAGCGTTCAGGTGAACATCTATCTGAATCAAAATGTTCAGCATCTGGACCCCAGTATATTGGGTCCCTGTGTACACCCCATATTTATATTATTATCCCGGACCCATCTGGCAATACACGGCCTGATACTGGAAATATAATTGAAACATATATCGCCTGCATCCATATCTATATCATCATGTCACATGTCTATCATGGAAGAAACAATACATATCACGTCAAAATTTCCGGACTCATTACTAGGTTTGCCTAATTTCGATATTCTGTTAATTCCAATGGCGTGTTCGAGGCACGCCACTCTGTCTATAAATATTTATGAGTGAAACCTCGCCGAATAAAGTTTCAATAAAGTTAAAGCTTTTCAATATTCTTTTCGGCTAACGTTAATACCAATTTTTTCTACGTAATAATTTCCGCCGCGACGTTATCGACATGATATTGTGGATTTAGTAGAATACAAAGTTTTGACACTATCACACGACACTAAAAAGAGATAAACACAAAATTCAACCTCATTAAATCGAAATAAAACATATTTCTCTTTACCCGTTAGTATTAATTTTCGCTTTAAATAAAAGTTAAAAGATTTTAAATTAATTATAGTTCTCTATGTATTAAATAATATATAATATCAGCCCATAAATGTCCCACTACTGGGCGCGGGACTCCCATTATAGGGGGAACGGACAGTATACCTGCCACGCTTGTCCAAGGTAGCTTGACAGGTTTGACACATCGGTTATCTCGACATGCAGGTTGCATCACGATTTTTCCTTCACTGTTGTTAGCACGTGGTAATTGTAACAATATGCACATTAGGTCAGAAAACTGTCTAAGTGGTGCATGCGTTCCGGTCAGAATCGAACCCACGGCCTTTGAGTTTGGGACGCGTGCGGTAGCCATTACGCTACCACGACGGTTTAGTTCTATCTGTATATATTTAAGGCAGATATTCCTTTATACCTAGATACACATATATAGTGTGTAACAGTGTGTTGAATGTTGAACGTTATCCTAGTGGTTTAAAGTGTAATTTAGATTAAATTGTTACGAATAAGGGTTAAAATACCTAAGAATAAAGTCGTCTTTAATAGAATAGAAATGCGAAAGTATATATGTGCAGTTCACACTCGTCTACTAGGCGTTGTAGATATAATTACGTTTGCCTGTATATTCTCTGAAGTTTCATTTCCACTGCGTGTGAACTGCACACCATACTTTTTTTTCTATACGTATTCGCTTCTTCAATCTTCTTTTTTTTTATTTCTGCTTTTATATTTAAAGAAAACTGTCCATGCTAACACAATAAACGAAATCAACCACAGTATCATATTTACAAACAAAAAAAATTAGCACTGATGATTAAGATTCTTATATATGTAAATATGATAAAGTTGCTATTGTAATTTAAACAAACGTAAATACAAACGATATTATGTGCATTTTCCTTCAGGCGACCGTCATATTTTCACATAAGTAATATAATATAGTAAGTGGCCGTCACACCACAAAGAACTGTTTAAAAATTGGTAAAATGCGAATTGGGCTATTCAGGTGACTTTTACAAGTGGGCCTTCAAAGCCAAATCCTAAACTAGAATAGCAAAAAACTCTCAAAAGTGTCTCGGTGCTAATTTTGAAAAAATATTACCTTTATCAGGTATCGAATCAGCTTATTTTGAAAAACAAAATGTAATTTACATAGTGTAAAGTTGTATAAACGTGTTACCGACAATCCTAAACCGAATCAATTAATTTATACTATACCCGCTGTCGCCCCCACGAAAGCCTCCATTTCCCAACAGGGGGCGGTACCGCCCCCGTTTAGAACCTATAGTATAAAGCTAAGTGTGCATTACGTATGCACCAGATCGCCAGAGAATTAGGCTTTAAGAAGATTAAAGAGATTTATTAGGTAAGATTTCCTTGGATACAAGCCCTGGTAACCACGGCGCAGCTCAAACGTCCTACTGGATACCCAAAGATTACCCGAACAAGCCAAAGTTATATATGCTAAAATGGGACTAAATTAAATAAAACGTCATTTTTAGTGTTCGAATCGCAACCAACTCTATTTCCTTTTAATAATAATACTCGATCTTCATCTGCGATGCTGTTAAAAATAACGCTAGACATAAATATCTACTGTAGTGTATAAATACATCCGTTAACTGTCAATATTTAACATTGTCAACAATTAATATCAATATCGCATCGCAAACAACTTATTAAACATATCGTTACATCTGCGTGAAAAGTCAATAATTATAACATTATACCAGATGAAGCAGTAGCGTAATAACATGAAAACCACGTGGCCAATATCTATCTTTAATATTATAAAATTCCAAATATGTCGTGTCTGTACATTGAAGCTATTCATAATAAAAAAAGAACAACTGGAATAGATTATACAAACGATGGAGATGGAGAACACGATGCAATTTTTTTAGATTTCTTGTATGTTTGTCGGTTTGTCTGTTTATTCGGGATTCATGTAAATACTACTGGGCTAATTTCGATGCCGTTTTCGACAGCAAATTCTTAGACTTAAAATCTGCGCTACTTTTTATCCTCGGAATCCCGCGAAAATATTTCTGAGAATGATTTAAAATGGCCAGCGTTAAAAAAAACAAATTCCATTGTGATTTTTTCACTTCGTAATTTTTTTGTGATAAAACATGTGATATTTTTTAACCCCGGAATCTCGCGGAAACTTTCTTGGGAGTGGTTTGTACTTCGAGTGCATAAAAATTACTTTATTCCGATACAGTTTTCAAAGCGATAGCTTACATTATTTTTTAAATGCTATAGTACTTTGTGCTGGGAAAAAATGCGGGAATTTCAAGTTAAGCGTGGACAAAATTGCGGGTATACCCTAGTTTATAATATATAAAACAAAATATTTGATCTACAACACCCAACATCGAAGAACCCCAAGAACTAAATACAACACTCATCTATATTTGCAGCTTAGATTGTGATAGCCTTTAGACAACAAAGTAAAGCTATGCATACCGTAGTATTTTTTTACATTTTATCTACTAGCACACATAATTAAAATAGTTTTAACGGTTTTAAGCATTTAAACGTAGTTTATACGATTTTCATTTTCACTCTTCTCACCCACCCCAATATAGGCTATTTGAAGCAACTTATGATAATGCCTGAGTATTTTGCTACGAAGCCATGTTTATTTTACCTCACCTATGGGGTAAGTTCAGCATGTCTAACCTTTGTCACATATACAGTTATAGCTCTAAATCTATTATTATTAGAGAAAATTCCTTCAGAGACTTTTAACAAGGAAAAGGTATCTATTTATCAATTAGGAGTTAAAAACCACTACTCAATTAGACCGGCCCTACCCTATACTTAGTGAGCTATACAAACCCTTTAAAGTTGTTTGCTACAGTTTTCAGTTGAGAAATCGCTTAGTTTTGTAAATAACCATGTATTAGTTTATTATTTTTCTAGAAATCTGTGCTATTTATTCTATTAAAACCCATTATAAAGAGAATTCCTGATATCGCTCAATAGGTTTAACTAGGCTTCGACGTGGATCTTAACGGCTCGGATTCAAGTGCTCGTTGGATACTTGGAGCACCTCCTTCGGTTATAAATTGAAGAACAATAACCAAGTATGTGGTCACTGAACCAGCTCCCTGCAAAGAAAGACCATAATTACCGGAACAGTCGTAACAGCCACAGTCCGAGAGCTTAGAAGATGAACAAGCCAGGATGTCAATCGGGACCTTCACTTACTACAATTCAATTTACTTCATCTAATATATTGTTACAACCTAGGCGCCGACAAAGACCAATTCCGCGTACAGATCTGTAGAAGCACATTTTATTACCTGCCAGTATTTGAACGAATCGTAATCCTTTTATGATCGTCTTCTTCTGTTTACTTATTGTGGAGCACAACCTATTGTCATTAGCCAGGTGTTACGGATTATGAGTACAAGCTGATTCTAGGAAATTATGTCGACGCTTGCCGGGCGGGCATATTTGTATTTGTGAGGTATAAAACCAGGGACCTATGGAGAGAGGAGGCAGTCGAGCGAGAACCACGATCAAGGCGAGACGTGTGTAAGTTCGGGAATCTAATAGTGACGGACTTTGCGCCTTTTATCGAATTACAACCTTCTGCATTACGTTTGGATTTGTTGTGTTCGGTTATATTTTTACCTGTGTTATACGTGTTTGTATAGTTCTAATAAACTCTATAATAATTCCAACGGCATTTTAATTCGAGTCCCGCTAAACTCTTAACAATATAATATACATGAACATACAAACATTAACCTTTTTATTATGAACTATAAGTAGATCTAGCGCTCCGCCACTTCGTTTGCACGGGATTTTGACTTTTTGCGTCTAGAATACGAAAAAAGGTCGAAATTAAACATACACTAAACGTATTGTCAATTTAAGTTACTATACCATACTAGAATTATTGATTTACAAAAATCAAAATTATATAAACAATAATAAGCTACAGATGTACCAGATCACTTTCAGAAGGATGCCTGCCCAAAAGGCTGTACTTAAACTTTGAAATTTGTAAACTAAAACAAAAAATTTCATTGAAATCCATTGACCCGTTTTGTGGTCTTTTCGAGACAAACTTTAAAAACATATATACCATTTAAGCTTGTTATAAATAGCATTGTTCATTTATTTTGTCATTGCTTATGAAATCACACATATACACTTCGATTTTATAGATTAACTTGGGTAGGTATATTATATATGTACACGTCGATTTAAAGTAATTTTAACTAGATTTTAACGAGCAATAATTATATAGTAATGGCCACATTATTCTTTTCTTTGCATCAACAACATAGTATAGAGGTAGACCTGTATTAATATAACAGTTCAGCCCATAAACGTCCCACTGCTGGACTCGAGCCTCCCATTTTATAAGGGAACAGACAGTATCACGCTCGTCCGAAGTAAATTGTTGGGGTTTAACACAGTTTATTTTGGTGTGCAAGTTTCATCAGGATGTTTTGATTCACACCGTTAGCACGTAGTAATTGATATGCACTTTAGGTCAGAAAACTGTCTAAGTGGTGTATACTTTCCGACTAGAATTCCAACCAACGCCTATTAAATTTGAGATGCAAGTGCACTAGCTACTAACCTACCGCTGCTTTTTTTAAATAATGACTAAAAAAATATTAGTCATCAAGACTAATACAATGAGAACAGCGATAAAATTTGTATTATACAAAATAATAAATCATTACATTAGAAAAGACTAGTTTTTTCTACAGCTACACTTACCTGCTGTAATAATGCATAATTAAGCTGGAAAAGACCACATGGAGAAAATTTAGGAATCTGGTGTAGAAGTTGTATTGAGAATTGTAACGCCTGAAATGAATACTCTTTTATAAATTTTTGTTGTAGTTAAAATCATTTGGCGTAGTATGTCTAAAACTTTTTTCTTTAGAAACGTAAAGCCCAGTTTCCATCGAAGTGAGTATAGTGGAAAAGATATTTTGTAAATGACCAATAAACGTTATTTTTCGGTTCCGCGTAGCTTTAGTGGATACCGTTTAATCGAAGGGTATAGATTTTCTTTCTCTAAAGCAGGTGCAGCGGACACGTAAGCAGTGTGCAGCGAACAAGCAACAGTAAGCAGCAGAGACATGAGATGCATGCAGCAACGTTCGAGGTCCTAGGCAAGTGTGCGACAGCTCGACTCCAGCCACCTCACGTCTCCGCTCTGCATTACTGTAAACATCCTGCCCGGTATATTACTAGCCTCCACACATATCCTCCCCACCGCTTTCGTGATAACCGGCCCTAAGATCAGTTTCCTAACTTCGATAGAGGTTTCTTTACTTCATTACGTTTTAAAAAACTATTCAGTAACCAACCTCATTATTAATAGCTGAGCTAAAGTCACTGTTTATTATTTCGTGTATTACGTAAGCCGTATTTTTAGCCTGAAACAAATCGTGACGAAAAACATAAATTAGTAAACCGTAAACAAAATGTAAAAGCTAAATTATATGATGGACTTACTTCGTTTAGAGTTCCTTCCACGAAATAAATGTTTACGTAAATAATACCAAGTGCATGCGACATTTGCCAAAATACATAAATTAAGAAATCAACGAATTTTGTCACCTCATGAAATAAGCCCGATGCAGTTGCTTCCATAAAATAGAACATATATAATATAATGTAGAGCAGATATAAAAGCATCGTTAACACCAAAGCAAAACCAAATATTTTGTTCAGCGTTTTCGACGACTTGTAAAGCATCGAGTATATTTTAGCACATAGCCTTATTTTCTCGCAGATCTGCCTCTCTTGTAATTCCTCTACTTTCTTTATATTTGGAGCCATTTTGCTACGAATAAACAATTTATATTCCCATGACTTTCGAGCTTGTATTTCGCTTAAGATTTTGTTAATCCGCTGCCACCTATCTTTCAAAAGGACTAAATAATAACAGAAATGTGCTGATATGATTAAAGCTGTTTCGTCAGTAACAACGACTTGATATAACCTCTCAGTGGGAACTACCCCATTTAAATTGTAAAGCGACGCCCAAATACAAACCATCCGAGATAAAAACACTAATACTTGACCAATAGCAATTAATAATGCGTAGAAGCTGCTTTTATTATAATCCATTATTTCACCCAAATTTTCAAGCTCTTTATCCAAAGCGACAATTCCTTGCATAAAGCGTGTATTTCCGCTTATTCTTATCGGAATTTTGATCATTCCATACAGAACATAGAATATTGAAGCGATTTCTTCAAAATCATCGCCATAATGATCAAGTTTAGTATTATATATAGATCTTAATATTGTCTGTTTTTCCAAATTCGCCTTAAATGTGCAGTAAAAAAAAATACCGTACCAAATCACAAAACCTGTGAAACCTAGTACGCTGAACGTTGACACGATTTGGTTCCCTGGCGTACTCTTAAGAACAAACATCTCTACACCGGATATTTCCCTTACTATTCGCGAAGAATAAGACGCTTCTACGAGGTTACTATACCTCTTAGGGGTCGAAGTTCTTTTGAAAAAGATTTTCATATTTTTTTAAACACTCAGATGTATTATACAAACAACACCCTATCAAAATGCAATTGGTTGGCTCTACAAAAATTACCAGAAGCGTCTATGATATTCGTGTTTCAGTTGAAATTAAATAAATGTGAAGGTAAACATTTAAATTACTGAGTCACTTAGGAAATGAAACAAAATTGTGGTATTCTCAGTTATCCAACGGATAATCAGTAATTTATTTCGTCTGAACTTTCACATTTACAGTGATAATCTACAATATGAACATTATAGGCATTATATTGTCATGAATAACAAAGAAAAGTAGCCACATTATATGCAAAGGTATTTAATAGCAAATTAATTTAAACTTTTGGAATTATTTACGAGCACAATTTTACACAATTTGAAATGACAAGCAGATCGGTTTATCACTAATAGTATTACAGAAGAACTGTGCTGCCATTGCTACAATAATATGTATATTAATATGAGGCATGCAATATACCTTCTGATATCTAATTTATGAGAAATATACAGAAAAAAAATAATTTTGCTCTTGACTGTTCCGCTTTAATACATCAACAGTACAGAAATCAAGTATTGTTACATTCTTAACTTTATAAGGTTTCAAATTACAAAATAAATACAAAAGGATTATTTAGAAGAAACTATGGAAATAGGTGCATGCTGGCAAGTTTGCGGACTTGACTAGACTTTAAACGGTAGTTTAGTGACTGAAGATACTATCCTGGTTTTAAGTTTTTGGGGAGCACTTGAAGGGTGACATTTTGCTGTTAAGTTTTATTTTCATATAATGTTTATTACTGGCAAAATGAACAAAAGATACCGTTTTAGGCCAAAATTGAATGTTTTTATGGAAAATAGGAACTGATTAATAAATTGGGCCCTTTCGACATGCCGGCAGAACTCCGGTGTTTGGGATGACTACATCAGACTATGACGAATTAAATAAAATAACAAGAACTCATTCTGATGTACACTTTGATTTTTTGTACTCGATTTTTCTAATTTGTTTAAATAATGTAATCGATAATCCTTTATTATTTTTACTGGCAACTTTTTTAAACCGCAGACAGCTATTTGGCTGTAACATATTATAAGGGAAAACAAAGGTGTATTTAATTGCATTTTTATGCTGGAGTAAAACATAGGCTAAAATTAAATCGTCAATACATAAAAAAATATTAAGATTTTAGAAATTATATTTCATCAAAACCAGCCTTAATGAAATATAAAGCTTTTTAATAAGATTTTTGAAGAATCAATATAAGCTTACGTGACGTTAGCTGTCAAATGCGGACGAAGGCAGAGTTCCAAACTTAATTTATTAAAAATGGTATAACCAAACCCGGCTTTGTTTTATACATAGAGAAATAGATAGAAAAACCATATATTATATTTGTAGTTTATATTTAATGAATATTAATATTATAATATTAAATAATATAATAATAAATAATAAATTAATATTTTATTATAATATATATTATAATGTATTTAACGAAAACATGACACCCAAAAAGAAAAATACTCAATAATAAGATTTAAGTTTACCAGACAATTAGCACATAGACTCGAAATTAAACATGCAATAACCAAAAAACGAAACTTATCCTTAATTCCCTAGAAAAGTACTAATCAGACCAATATAGACTCGGAACTTTCATTCAAATGGACTAAGATTTTTGAAGAATCAATACTAAACAACACCAACGCGACATACTTAAGGCACCAGTAGACGGAAAATGTCGTCTTTGTGTCACCAAAGATGAAAGCGCCCAACGTATATCATCTCTGGGTGCGAAAAACTGGCGGGCACTTATTACGTCAATAGACATAATAATCTCGTCCAGTACATCTACTGGTTGGCCAGAAAACACAATATAGAAACCCCTCTGATGGCATGAAAATATGGTGCAACCACAAATTAAAGAAAATAATCAAGCCAAGATACTATGGGAAATGCCGGTTCAAACAGATATCACAGTAAGACACAACAGACCAGACTTAATCTACATAGACAAAACGAATAACAAAACATTTTTAATAGACATAACAGTGCCATCAGACTATAACATAGGAGGTAAGGAAATAGAAAAACTAAGCAAATATCATTTATTAAAAACTGAAGTCAGTCGGTTGTGGAATACTCAGGCGACCGTCGTCCCCATAGTTGTAGGTGCAACAGGGATAGTAGCTAAAAGCATAAATAAATACATAGAAAAACTGGACGCTTTAATTGATATAACCATTTTACAGAAGCAGGCAGCGTTACACACCACAAACATCCTACGCAAGGTACTAGGAGATACCGTATTTGTAAACAACGCAGACACCCTAAATTCAACCACACAGAACACAACTCAACAACCAGAACACACGTCACAATCACCACACACATTAGACCGAAGTGACATACACACATTAGCCACGCAAACACAGACAGTTAGAGGAAGAACAAGAGGAAGGCGAAGAAGAGATGCACACACGGACACCATTCAAAATCAATAGTGGGGACATAAATATCTTTTTTCCCGTGGGCAACGGGACGGGATATTTATAAAAGCCGACAAAAGTCGAGAGAAAGTTTATTTCAAAACATAATGTATTTATATGATATTTGATTACAATACAAAAACATTTTAAACAACATTTCTTTGTTCTAACATAACTTCATATCCATCCACAGCCTTCATCATTATGTCTAACTTCACTCTTATTTTTGGAATTGGACCTCCCTCTGGTTCACCAACAACTTTAAATCTTCGCAGAATGCTGGCTAGAGAAGTCTTCACCGACATTAGCGCATATTGATAACCTGAAAAAATATTATAATTAAGCATAAATTCTATACAGACTACGAGAAATATTTACCTCAAGGATTGTCATTCATGGCATTTGTTCCATTACCAAGGCCGTAAACAACCCACAAACATTAACATAAAATAATTTATAGGTTATAAATTATATTTTAGTAGAAAAGTCGTAGCCAGACCATTACAGAGAATTAGCTAACGAAGAAATAAATATTACTACACTGTAATTATAAATTCTGAGTGCATCAGCGAACCAAACGTTTATTTTTTTTATAACGTCTGAAATCAATTCTACAAGTTATTGTACAGTATACAGGAAAATGTACTATTGATTAATATTACTTAATTAAAATTCCGTTTATTTAATAATTAAGCATAATTTATTTGATTTTTAATTTTAACCATATTATAGAAAAACATTTATAAAATTACATATAATCGAATACAATAAAAGAAACTTAACTTATTTGTATTGAATTTTACCCATATTCCGTCAAGACTACAAGCAGAATACTGAACCTAGATCACCATCTTCTATGGTAAGCTAGGTGCCCAGAAGGCTGGATATGTTTCCTCGCTGGATTGCCATACTGATCCGTTGCCCGAGATAAACACGTAATATAATTAATAATTCTAGATTAATATGAAAGTCAACGTTTAATAACCGTTTAATTTTTATTTCAATTATCTCTAATAGCAAAAACCTGAGAAAAACTAATTGTATCTTATTTTGACCTTAAACGCGTGATCGAACACGTTATGTGTATTGATAATATTAATCAGACAAAAGCATTTATTGAAATTAATTTACGTAAATTACAAAACAATTACATAACAGAAGTCACAGAGAAATAATTCCTATACTCAACGGAGCACGTCAGAGGTTAATTGCCATAATACAGGTTTGAACTTAAGTAATATTATAGAGGAAACAATAAAAGTGATTAGTAACTATTAATTAAGGTAATTTTATAAGAACTATTGACATCTGACGTGTAATAAGATCTAGTTATAACGACCATTTTCCAGAATCGTTATTGTTAATCTGTGGCGTGTCAATATTGTTTTTCCTTAGGAAATCATTTCCGCACATAACACCTTCCATGATCAAATTGATCGTGTACTAGCAGAAGGTGATGTCAGGAGCCTTAAGAACAGACGAGCCTGCATGACAAGAGCTATGAATGTCAAAGAATCAAGTGAGGTGTGTAAGAATAAGCCTGAATGGCGCTCTGTTGTTCGTGCCTACCCCGCAAGGGAGCTGACGTGAAGTTATGTATGTATGTATGTATGTACAAATAGGGTTTTGCAATGAATTACAATATTTAATGATGTTTAAATGTGTTAGACAATTTAAGCCACGTCTAAAGTTAAATATTGCAGTAGATTAATTTTTATTATTAATTATCTAAAGACTCAATTTACCTTAAATGTTATCTAATAATGTATCTTGTAAGAAAAAACAAGTATAGATAAATATGTTGCTGCGTAATATATTATGCAGCTTCATTTTTATAATAAACTGACTGTTTTGACACCGCTACGCTGGTCTCATAATTATGCTAATGCCTAACAGGACACTCAAATAAACTAAACACTTTTTTCATCTTACAAAACGTCGCGGCCTCATAGATTTGGTGCATACATATATATATATATATATATATATATATATATAAGAGCGTGCTTATTTATGATATTATAAGTATTTACAGGGCTTTTTTCGCGGGGGCACGCAGTGCCCTTAAAGGAAATTTCTAAAATATCGAAAAATTGCCATAAAAACTGAAAAAAATGAAACAAGTACAAAAAAATTATGACTTACAATTTTCGAGAATAAAGCGTGCCAGAAGTGACAAAAAAAGGCTTGAGTAGTTATAAGTAAAAGGAGTTCAATATCGCGTCAATTATGGTTTAAAAGTAATATAAATTATTTTTGTCTTCATATTTTAAAAGTAAATGCGTATTCTACTATCTGTGCTAACGCGGAAGGTTCCGAGGACTGATTGATCTAGTGCCAACGCCACATTTTCACCACTGAACCGCTCGCCATGGGCGGGATTTTCACCCTAGAACATTTATTCCACGTACAAAAATGACTTGAAGGGAACTTCCTGCCGCGGGTTTCCCTCTGCGCTACGATACGGGTCATTTAAGAAGGGCTTTATAAAATTTCTTCGAGGCCGGCTATACGTTGGGTGCGCTTTCGACCAGGTGAGCCGTTTGCTCTTTTACCAGATTTTTTTAACGCTATCAAATCAGATTTCACACTAAAAACTAAAAAATACATATTTAACCGACTTCTTTCTACAACATCTTGAAGTCGGAGCCAAGTTAAAAATAAAAGACCAAAAACAAATTTACAAAATATAGTAATTTTTTGTTTTACTTCACTCTGACTTCAAGATGTTGTAGAAAGAAGTCGGATAAATATTTATTTTTTGGTTTTTAGTATAAAGTCGGTTTTCTTTTTGTTAAAAAAAATAACTTTATAATTGTATACTTTTTAGTATATAACTTAGTGTATAACTGTATACTTTTTAGTTGCGCAAATACTTCAATAGCTTTAGAAATAATATATTAATCACCTGTGGAAATTGTACAACTGGCTCGCGTATACCAATTTGCCATCTTACTCTTTGGTCTATATGCTCTTCAACAAGGGTTACGCTCGATTTCCTTGCGATACACAAATCTGATCTCAACTTGGTGATGGGACTACAACGGGAGTATACACTTAGGAGTAAAAAAATATTTGAAAATCGGTTCACAATTGACGGAAAAATCGAGTAACAGACATACAAAAAAAACATACAGATGAATTGAGAACCTCCTCCTTTTGGAAGTTGGTTAAAAAGTAAAATTATATTTGTTGTGGGTAGTTTTGAATATAATATCGTGAGTGCGTATTAAAGTCAGTTGTTGTCTAGAAGTCTTGGGTGTTTCGTTTACAAAAATCACTACAATATTATTCTAATGCTTGCTTTTTTTATACGCAAGTAATGTTAGATTTTATTGTCATATGTGTAATATAATCCCTATTCTCACTGAACAATATTACAGTATAGACATTTCTACGTGGCTTTGTTGGCGTAAACTTTGGATCAATCTTACCAGAAAACTAACCTATTTTCCTGGACGAAGAGTATTCTTTACTAATCTCCGTTATTGAGAGGACCTAAAATATATTTCATGTCAATCCATTACAAGTTGACCTAATTCCTCCTCCCCCTATTCCATTCCATCTATTTAATTCCTATCGTCTTAATCCCTCCTTATCCCACCTCTCCCATCCATCCTAATCTTATTCCCTCTATACCATTCCATATTCAGAAGACAAGGCGCTCTGGTTTACGCCATCATTTCACAGTGGAAACACTATCAGTGCGAACGAAACATTTCGCTTCCACGTTCCTCTATGTCTGAGAACTATGGAATGCAGTACCAAAGTCCGTGTTTCACGAAAAATACAATCCGAGAGCATTAAGTCTCATAATTATAAATGGTTTTTCTAGATAAGCGTGCTCTATCTTCGACCGCATCATCCTCTGACATTACGAGTGATCGTGGTCAAACGTGAACGTATTTATCATAAAATATTTTTGATAATTTTCCATCAATTCCTATCGATCCTATAGGCTGGCAACGCGCTGGCTTTGCCCCTGGTGTTGCAGTAGAATAGAATAGAAAACACTTTATTGTTCACCAAAATAAACAATTACAAAATGAATAATGTCAATAATTTTACGGCAAAACACAAGGCGGCCTTATCGCTTAAAGCGATATCTTCTTGCAGGTAACCTGACTAGAACACTTTTAACAAGTATATAAGTAAGTATATAGTTGTTAAAAGTGTTCTAGTCAGGTTACCTGCAAGAAGGTATAGATAAGAGAGAGAGAGAGAGATATATATATATATATATATATATATATATATATATACATATATACATACATACATACATACATACATAACTTCACGCCAGTTCCCTGGCGAGGTAGGCACGAACAACAGAGTGCCATTTAGGCTTATTCTTACACACCTCACTTGCCTCTTTGACATTCATAACTCTTGTCATGCAAGCTCGTCTGTTCTTAAGGCTCCTGACATCACCTTCTGCTAGTACACGATCAATTTGATCATGGAAGGTGTGTCGTGGCCTTCCACGACTTCTGCATCCATCCACTTTTGCATTGTATATCTGTTTAGTCATTCTTTCATCATGCATTCTTTCCACATGCCCGAACCATCGGAGCATTCCTTTCCTTACCTTCACCCCGACACTCTCTTTCAGACGAACTCTCTTTCTTACTTCGATATTATGAACGTGGTCCGCGAGCGTCACTCCGCAGATTTTGCGCAGTGCTCGCATCTCGACCGCGTTTACATATATACGTTTTATATATATATATAACAATTGCTGTTCATTAGTCTCGCTAAAACTCGAGAACGGCGGGACTGATTTGGCTAATTTAGGTTTTGAATTATTTGTGGAAGTCCAGGGTAGGTTTAAAAGGTGAGTAAATATGAAAAAAATGCTTGGAATATAGTAAAAACAACAATTTCGTTTTCCCTTAGAAACTATTTCTACCTGTCAAACATTTGATGTTCGTCCCGTCTTTTAGAAATCAATTAAATTTAAAAGTCGTTCAAAAATCAAATTAAATTTAAAAGTAAAGTTTTTTTTCATCTTTTTGGTTTTAGATGTCAAACTTTTGATGTTCGTTCCGTCGTTCAGCAATCAAATTAAATTTAAAAGAATACTTTTTTTTACTAAAGTTGAAACATTCTACAATTATCATTCAGCTTTTTTATTTATTGATTCTCAGGTGGTACGAAGTTTGACGGGTCAGTAATTAAATAATAAAGAAATAAAATAGTATAAAAGTTAAAACAGCACAATGTAGACAGTAAACAGCAAAGTTACGAAGAATAGAAAAACATATAATCTATACACATAAACAAAATTGAAGTGTCTGTTTGTAATGTCAAAATAACAGCTTTTTACTAAATGCCATAATATGAGAGTATATGCAGTATATTAAAAATATAATTTTAAAAATTGTAGTCTGTCTGGATATTCCAGCTAATCACACAACGCATTTTTTTTAGATTTCTTGTCTGTTTGTTCGGGATTCACGTAAAAACTACTGGGCCGAGTCGGTGCGGTTTTGGCTGATCGACAGTAAATTCTTAGACTTAGAATCTGCGCTACTTTTGAGAATTTTTCTGAAACTTATTTAAAATGGCCAAATTAAAAAAATCGAATTCCAAAGTAATTTTTTACCGATCTATGAGAAACTTAATGTCATAAAAAGTGTGATATTTTTTATCCCAGGATTCCTCGGGAGTTTTCCTGGAAGCGGTTTGTAGTTGTTCGGGTGCATAAAAAATTGCTTATTCCAACACAGTTTTCACTAAAACGATAGCTTACATTCATTATTTAAATGCTGCGGTAAATTATTTATGTCCCGGAAATCCCGCGGGAATTTGAAGTCAAGCGTGGATGAAATCGCAGACATACCCTAATAAAGAATAACTCTATAGTATTAACTTTTAATACGGAGTGTATGTAAAACGTCTTAGACTTTATGATTGTAGATTAGACAACGTTTGAGGACAACAGATTTGCCGTTATTTTTTTATTATATTCTGTTGTAATTCCGTCTTTTAATTATGTATACGGTGGACAATTACTTTTTTATTTGATATCTCAATGTTTTAAATACATTTTGTTCTATATCAATGGCTCAATTATTTATAAACTTACCTACGCAATTCCTGGGACCACTACTAAACGGCATGTAGCTACATGGATGTTTTAAATTGTAGCATTCAGGTAAAAACCGATCTGGATCAAAATGTTCAGCATCGGGACCCCAGTGCTTCGGGTCCCTGTGTACTCCCCATATTGACACTACAATTCCGGACCCAGCTGGCAATACACGGCCTGATGCTGGAAATATAATTTGAGACATGTATCGCCTGCGTCCACACCTGTCTCATTCTGTCACATCTCTAATCTGAGGCCTTATTCTCAAACGCCTTTCGTCGTCCATTTTCGACTGATCACCCCGAAAGAGATAATGAAATTTTAGATAAAATTATAATGATGTAACACGGAGGTTTTACATTGTGGCAGCAACCTCCACCGAAGTGAAATGATGTACTGTTCACGATGTCAAAGTAAGAGAATTCGCTAATGTCCGCTGTGCACGATTTTCCGTGATCTGAATTAAAATCAATTTAAAATCTAAAACATTTAATATCTTGTAGTAGCTCAGAGTATTTAAACTACTAAACTGGCGCCCAACGTGGGGCACAAAATCCAATTTTATATAAATTTACAAAATTATATAAATTTATATAATTTTGGATTTTGTTGGATCGGATGGAATCAGTAAAAGTAAGTAAGTGGAAGTAATTATGAAAACGTCTTATATTTATCGCAGACATAAGCGAAGTCTGTCTTACATGACATGACATTATATCTTTGTAAACGTTGGTAGACGTTGGCGCTGAAAAATGAAACCTCCGTGTTACAAAGATTATTTTAATATACTTATGTTCAAATAATTTTCCATTTAATCTCATATGGTTTTATTCATATTGAGTCTGAGTAAATTTGAAGGTTTTTTTCTCTCTTACGAATCTTAAAGAAGCCTACAAACCTTGCTCTAACTCCAGATGAATAGGACCGTTAATAATTATGTTTAATACATAAATTACTTACGCAATTTAATATCTTCGAGAACTTTTCTTATAACAAAAGGTACAGGTGGATATAACCTAAGCGACTCCTTTACAACTCTTTCTAAATATTTTAATTTTATTAAGTCCTCTTTTATCAGGGGTCGCTCCATGTCGCCAAATACATCACGCAACCTTAAACATTTAATAAATCATAATCACAGATAAGGTGTGCATAAATTAGGAAAAGTCAACATCAAGTAACCCTTTCTCAGTATTATAACTGAAGCTACTATAGCTATAAATTTTAGTTGTTGTTCTGAGAACTTTTCACTCAATACTACTTTTCTCTCATAAGATTTCTATTTTATATATATATGTCTTTTTTATATATGTCATAACCAATTCAAACCAATTTTCATTTTCAAAATTCTGTTGAAGTAATAGATTTAAAAGAAGCCTTAAATGTAACTCCCTTACATTTAAGGCTTCAATATTACAAAAAGAAGTAGCGAATGTTACATTCGCCCTGACCGTTTTGACAAAAGTAATATACGGTGTAGCTCGACAGTAACGCTGGTAGGATCTACGTAATATTTATTATATGTATAATGAAAAGCAAAGACAAAATTAAATTAAGAATTAGATTAAATAATAATAAAAGCAAAAAATAAGACATTTTAAATATTTGTTCCAAAAAATTTTTTTTATTTTATTTTATTTGATTTAACCACTCTTAAGCAATAATAATGTCAACTTTAATGAGATTAATTAATAGGTTTTATATGAATCTCTATAGCCTGAGATGACAAATGCTATATTTTTTGTCAGAGTATTTGTATTTTTTTTATTGCAGAAGTTCAGCAGACAGGCAGACGGCCCACTTGATGGAAAGAGGTTACCGTCACCTATGGACATTTACTACACGAAAGGTGCTACAAATACGCTGCTGCTCTCTTAAGGGAGTCTGGAACCTGGTCACTAATGCCGGAATACAACACAAGGTTGTTATGACGGCATACTCTAGACCAGGGGTGGTAGCCAATCCGTCGAGCAAATAACCTACCACCTGGCTGTGGGTTGTTTTCTCTCCTCTTACGACAGGCCGGCCGGCCGCAGGAAATTGTATTCTTTCTCCGTTCCTGCACAGATAATGTGTACCTGTCTAATGTTTTGTTATTTCATGCGTCATTTAAAGTAGTTATTCTGAATAAAAATAATTAAGAACACGTTATAAACAATCTTATCACGCACAAAAATCCAAATAGTTACATTCATATCATCATTATCATCGTCATATTACTACAAAGAAATTAAATGAATAACCATTAAGAATCTCGCATTTTGTGCTTAAAAACACGTAGCCTTAGCAAAAATAATGTAGCAGTGTATCGCATGGACGCTGTAATTAAATGCAAGCATGGCTAAGACGCTAACTAGCATCCAACAGTCGGTCGCGTCATTTAGACCATTGGACAATATTACAAATCTTTTGTTACTTTTGACCCACTGTTCCTTTTGTCCCCGGTCTCCCTATACTTAAAAATAAGGTATATTGCATATATTAAAATGGCATTTAGTATGGAGAACGAACTTTCTATTGTTTAATTAAATTAGCAGATACGCGTAAGACCAGCATAAATCAATAGCTGGCATCAATACCTACGGTGAAAGAGTGTACAAAATATTTTTTAAGTATCACGTTTTCAAGCTATGAGCTATAAAGTCGTTCTGGTGACCTCAATAACTAATTTACTACGTTGACAGTTTATACACCGAAATATATATATATACATAAGTACAATACTCACTCTTGATATATCTTTTCTTGCACTTCGGGATATTTACCCAATAGTTTCAGCGTAAAGCCAATGGCACAAGCCGAGGTATCGGTTCCTGCCACTGTAAGGGTTAAGACTTCCTCGCGTAATTCCACATTCGTGTACCCCTTTTCTCTTCCAGAAAGGGATATGAGTAGGTCGAGAAAAGACTTCCTTTTATATGTACCTAAATCTGAAATCGTATCAAAATATTACTATGTATAGATTCATTGTCTCGGTTAAAATCACTACTTGTATCTACACACAGGGTAATGAGAAAGAATAGTATATTGTTTTACGAGGATAGAACCCAGTTGATAGCAATGAGTGCATGCATCAAACATTTGGGGCCCGTACTATGTGAATAGCCCTTTTTCCCGATTGATACACAGAGCTTTATACCACACCTACGAGGAAAATAATAAACAAAATACTGTTATTAGTTGAAATGTAATACTTTTCCCAGGGAGATTAATGTTGGTTTGAGTCAATTCAGGCGTGAATAACTTCTTGACGTATACATTTCTTGTCTGTTTATATTGCAATAAAAAGCGCTTAATCTTCATGTAGGGCGAAGTTTCACGTATTTCTCCATAATTTGATGCAATGTATCTATATCATCAATGACCTCTAATTTTTGGCTTTTGTGCTCTACATACTCGTGCATTTTGATAACGTGTGTGTGTGTGTGTGTGTGTGTGTCAATAGGTTTTTGTGAACGACAGATACATGACATACACACAAACATGAATTTCATTCCGCTGGCATCGTTAAAACTTCACATCATACTCTCATTATATTAATGTACTCTGTGCATCATACTAAACGACACTGGCTACGTTTCTCTTGTGACTCACGATGACCAAAATGCTTCTTCAGCCGTTCCACATAGCGACGGCGGTCGTTACGGTCGTGGCAAAAACATCACTAAAGACGTCATAATTTTCAATCACGTAGCGCTCACAACGACCCATGCATGCCAAGAGGTATTTCGAATAACCGTTCCACTCGAGTTTAGGATTGTAACGCCTACAAGAAAGTGGAACGGGAAAACTCGCAGTCATAAGCGTGGTCGTTGTCCACGTGTGGAACGTAAACATAGTGAGTACAGAATAGAGTCCGCGTCACAAAAGAATTCCCACACAAAATAACTTAAACTGGTAGCTCCGCTATTTGATAGCATTTTGATCGTAAAATAGCCAGGAAATAAATTTATAGCTTTAATTATATTATATACATTTATTATTGGGACAACCCACTTTGATTTACAGATTAGCAAATAATGACTTTGACAGTATTAACTACGGCGATTGCAGCGCCGGGCCGCGTCTGTTAAGCTTCTTTTATAGCGCGGACTCCAATAGAAAAAATAGATTTATTCAAAAAGAAAATACAATTCTCACGCGTTCAACCTTCATTTGTTTCTTTTTTGAATTAAATAATGTTCAGAGAGTTCAAGTGACCACTATCATTTTGCAGAGAAATAAAAACGTTGTGTATTTTAGTATTACTAGTGACAGATTTGTCTAAATAGGTCAGGTATCCAGAACATATTAGTCAGCACGTTAACAATTGTTTTTCATATAGGTTTTTTTTTACGGGAACTGACAGAGGACTTTGTACTGTGCAGTTTTATTGTATAAAAATGTGTAAAATTACTCTAAAATGAACAATAACTGTAGGATACTGATAATTTTTTGAGTCGTAGTTATGTGTTTTAGTGACAAATGTGAACTGTGTAATCAAATGTGGCCTTTCGAGTTGTCACCAGAACTCCTTTGATTAGCATGAGTTGAAGACTTACAAATTGAAGTATACGAAAACTTAATACAGCAGGTGAGGATGTATGTATTTTGAATGATCTTTCCTACCATTGTGGCGGATAATACCACTCTGGTTTTCATATATTTTGTAATCCTGCTCAAACGTTACCTACCGATACTGTAAAAAATTAAATTAAGTATTATATTCTGTATCGAGTGTCAGAAAAGCATTAACGATGATCCTTGATAACTTTTTTATTAAATGAATATTAGCTCCCAAAGTCATAAAAATCATGACTGTTCTTGTTGTTGAAATGAACATTCTTACTAATAATTAAATTAAAATAAAACAGGTTTACTCAGCACGGCCGCGCGCGGCAGCCCTTGTTGTAACATTTCGAACTTAATCTGAGGCAACCGCTCGCTCAATCAGTAGACGCTAATTTAATAAAAACGAGATGTTTGTTGCATATACGGAAATTTTCGTTGTGTGCGGACTGCCAAATATTTACTTAATTTATTGATATTTGGCTCACAGAGAACTGAACCCAGTGCTTCTGAGGTACATATAATTATATTGAGCCAGACCACACAAAACCTTAACAATGGAGACAGACATAATTTATTATATTAATTTAAGTATTTCTAAACTTACCAAACTCGTTGTCTACTTCAGGTTTATTGCTCTTTTCAGTTAATAAATCTTTTCTTTTCTTTTTAATTACCTATAGAAATAAAACACTATTAAAAGTGATATCTTAAAGTGAGCATAGAGAATTTTGTCTTGTAAATAACGTTACTGGGCTGGTTCGCAATAGTTGTACTTACACAATCTCGATGTGTAGGTTACATCACTATAATTTTCTTCGCCGTCATACGAAGTTATTATGAAAATATCGTCGGCGTCAGAGCAGGACCTTGTAAACAATTTTTTTTGTGATATCAGTTTTTCGTCATTATTAACAATATTACTGTAATACTACATATAATATAATATATAACAATTTTAATGAAAAAAAAATCTAGTCCTGCTAACAAGATCCTCCTCTGATGCTCTGACGCCGACAAATTATGAACTTATATTAATTTATAAAAATTGACTTTTTTAGGGAAGACCCAACGCCAACCCTGTAGCTCTGTGCACCAGTTCCCATCGAAATGGGAAGATCTTCCGCCTAAGCTATTTTCAATACTCGCAGGCCTAAACCTATTAACTATTAAAGTTCGAAAATTGCATATATTCTTTGTACATATCAGGAATGGTTTGCGAATTATTGCACAGCGCCATCTATTGGCTTGTAACTGTTACACTACACTTAAATAAAATCTATCGAATGAATAAAAAGTAGCTTAGAAGAAAACAGATAGAGATCCCAGCCACCCCAGACTTACGTGATTTTAGGAAAGATTAAATTTTTAGGATCGGTAGTTTAATATAAACTTAGAAAGGAATGGATACTCGCTAAGCTGAAAGCGGGGCCGTTTTTCAGGTAGCAGCTATCAAAGGTGGAAAATAACCATGGGAAGATGTTAGGCCCGTCAGATTTGTCTGGCTCATTAGAAAATGTTTTAAAATATTATACTTGATAATACATATAAAAGTCACCCTTCCTAAACTGATATAAGTTCCCTTTTTTTTTAAAGTGTCTGTCAATAGTTATGGCCCACAGGAAGTGTCTGGCAACTGTATATCTTCCTTTGTAACAATATCATATATGATATATTTAAAAACTAAACAGAGAAACAGAAATTCTAAAAATAGCTATTTCGGAATCCTCTGGTCCGAATTATCTCTCCTGATTTAATTCATATTTTTAAACGCAATGTCGACACTAACACGATTTACAGACTTATTATAGTATAGAAGATACATCGTAGAAACACTATTTGTTGATAATAATAATTCTCTATTATTAAATAGCCTTCATATTATATTCCAAGACATTGGCTGCGGTGTCAAGCGTATAATTGCGTCATAATTATAATAATGATGTTTATATTCTGTATCAAATTATTATTAATTAATTAAGTACTATGAATGGGCCGGGGCCCGACCTGGCGGAGAACCAGTTCGGTTTCCGCACGGGGCGCTCCACAATCGACGCGGTCATGCGCCTGAGAGGCCTGGAGGAGGACGCAGTTTCCCAGGGCGAGGTCTCCTGTTGGCGGTGTCCTTAGACATCGCCAACGCCTTCAACTCCTTGCCCTGGCCGTGCATCATGGAGGCACTCCGGTACTTCCGGGTGCCGTCCCACCTCCACCGAATAGTCGGGGCATACTTATGTGAAAGAGCCATCATCTACCCGGTCCACGAGGTATGGAATCGGCGAGCCATGGTGTGCGGTGTTCCACAGAGGTCGGTTCTAGGTCCCCTCCTGTGGAACATCGTATGCGACTGGATATTGAGGTGTCGGGTCCTCCCCGGCGTCAGCGTCGTATGTTATGCAGACGACACGCTGATCGCCGCACGCGGGAGGACCCATAGACAGGCGTGCCTTCTAGACACGGCTGGGGTGTCGTCTAGCGTAGGCAGGATCCGGCGTATTGGACTGAAGGTGGCGTTGCAAAAGACCGAGGCCGTGATGTTTCACGATTCTCGTAATCGCCCACCTCCAGATACCAGCATAATAGTAGGAGGCATCCGCATCGGCATCGGGGAGAGCATGAAGTACCTGGGATTGGTCCTCGATGGCCGGTGGGATTTTTCGGTACACTTTCGGCAGCTACTCCCCAGACTCAAGGGGGCGGCGGGTGCGCTATCGCGCTTTCTCCCCAACGTCGGGGGGCTGAACGCCACGTGCCGGAAACTCTTCGAAGGCATCATACGGTTGATTGCCCTGTATGGGGCCCCAGTGTGGGCGGACCGCCTGACGGCCTGAAATGCTGCGCTGCTTCGTCAGGCGCAGCGTGTATTGGCCGTCAGTACGGTGTCCTTCGAAGTGGCCTCGCTACTCGCCGGATCCCCCTCATGGGACCTGGAAGCCAGGGTCCTAGTGTCGCTGTATACGTGGCACAAAGAGGCCCTGGCCAGGGGCACCAGACCCGCGCCTCGCGAGATCGAGGCGTGCCGGTCAGGATGACATCACTGTGACACAGGTGACGAGGATACGGCGCTGCACACACTCCACACTCCAGGACTGTCCAACCTGGACAGAGCAGCGCCGAGACCTCGTCGCCTTTACCGGATTCGACACCTCGCTTCCGGCCCTGGTTCGCACCATGGTCGGGAGCAAACCCGGATGGGACGCCGTCTCTTCCTTCTGCGAGCGCGTCATGCTTGCGAAGAAGAAGACGGAGCGGGAGCGTGAGCGGACGTCATTGCTCCGCTCCCGCCAAAGGAGGACGCGCCGACGCCGGAGGGCGGACTTCGACCTTCGGCCACCGTAAGTGAGCGGCGCGGGTGGGGCCCCTTAGGGCATAGAGGTTCTCACCTACCCGCACATGCCGTCGAGATGAGAGCGCGAGTGTTCCGCGTGCGCTCATTTCTCCTCCCGTGGGGCGCGTTACAGACCGCCCCACGCCCGGACTAGACATGGACGACGCTGGGGATTTAATCCCCCGGCAATGGAAGAGGCCTCGTGAGGGAGGCCCACGCCTGTCAGGGCACGCGGAGCCGGGAATCCCAATTACCCGTAGCCCTAGCATAAGGCGCAGGACGGAACACCCAGGGGTTTTAGTGGGTATCCCTAACTGAGGAGTGGTAATAGCGTGGCACCAGTTTTGACTAGGCGCGCTAGTGCCACCCCGATCTGGCGAATCCCACACACGGGTCGCGAATTATCCCCCAAGGCTTCAGTGTCTGTCGGGGCTTAGTCCTCTAACGGATTTCCCCTGACCAAAAAAAAAAGGTTCAACTTAACTGACCAATATATTTATAACGTTTATCTATTCCATATCTTTTGTTTGACGTTGCTGTTGTTGACTTTTTTGTTTAATGTAAATAAATATTAGATATTCCTTCTTAAATAGATCCATCTAGTAGCGAGTACTAGTTGTAGGTTTAATAGTTATTGAAAGCTTCAATAACTATTAAACCTATAACACCATTAAATATTTAAATAGTATAACTGATTGCAAAAATAAAATCAAATCGTGTATGTGTTGTATATACGAAAATGATCTTCTTAAAAAAACGTATATGAATATCCGTCCGTAAAACCTTCTAAATTCATATAATTATTAAAACATCGTTATGTATAAAATCAAAGCCATAACATTATCTAAATAAATTACTCAATGGAATGTGTTCAAACCATTATTCTTTTTTCCATGGTTCAAACCAATTTATGTTGAAAATATTTTTTAAATAATAAAAATAATGCTTCCATCTCATAATTAAAAAGAAGATCGGGACACACTTTATACAATTTTTTTTTTTGCAGGAGTTCAGCAGACAGGCAAACGGCTCACTTGATGAAAAGCGGTTACCATCGCCTATGGATATTTGCAACACAAATGCGCTGCTGCTGTCTTAAGGGAGACTGGAACCTGGTCACTAATGCCGGAACACAACACAAGGTTGTTATGACAGCATTCTCTAGACCAGTGGCGGTCGCCATCCAGTCGGGCAAATACCCTACCACCTGACTGTGGGTTATTTTATCGCCTCTTACCACAGGCCGCCTGGCCGTAGGAAATTGTATTCTTTCTCCGTTTCTGCACGGATAAAATTGGATATGCATTTCTTGACACATACCCTGGTTTAAATTTCGCCATCAAGTAACAGAATTATACATTTTTTAAGACCTGTCTAACCATACCTCTTCCCACTCTCACAATTCCACGTGATTACATTTTTTTTTTAATTATTACGGCTTTATTTTAACACTGGGATATTCCCGCAACTTCATCCACCTTTGATTTGAAATTCCCGGGGCACAAAGTACCACAGCGTTTAAAAAAGAACGTAAGCTGTCGTTTTAATTAAAACTGTGTCGGAATAAGCTAATTTTTATGCTCGCAAATAACTACAAACCGATCCCAAGAAAATTCCCGCGGGATTCCCGGGATGAAAAATATCACAAATTTTGTTACATAAAATTTACTATTGATCAGTCAAATAATCACATTGGAATTGTTTTTTTTTTAAATCTTGCCATTTTAAATTATTGCCTATTAAATTATTCCCGAGAGATTTCCGGGATAAAAACTAGCGATTTTAACTCTCAGAATTTGTTGTCGATCAACGAAAACCACATCGAAATCGGCCCAGTGTTCTCCATCTTTCATATAGTGTATTCCAGTTGCTTTTTTTTTAAATACCCTCAGTGTACACACACGGCATTTTTAGAATTTTATAATATTACTAGCTGTCCCGAAAGATGTTGTCCTGCCGTGCAGAATTAAAATTTAGAACCCAAGTGCAGCGCCACATATCGGATCCAATTGTAAATCTAAACTATTCTCGAATCCACTTTAACACACACAATAAATTTCATCGAAATCGGTCCAGCCGTTTCGGAGGAGTTCAGTCATATACCCAAGCATAGAAGAATTTTATAAACCAGGTCACTCAGAAAGTATTGCGAAAAAAAGTTTTATCTATGAGAGACTGGTCAGTTGTAATCAATCTATTTTGAAAATATGATTATTTATAAATAAAAATAGGTACGATCCAATTTCAAAACTTCCCTACTTACTAATTTAAATTATTGTGTCTCATTGAAAAATAGATCTGCGCCGGAAACATTTTCCCCCTATGATTTTTTACGATTTCAAGTGTCGCCTGAAACCGGACGAATCGTACAACAGACTTGAAATGGCATTCGTGGATGAAGGCCCTTCTAAAGCAACCGTTTACCGCTGGTACAACGAATTCAAGCGCGGTCGACTAACTTCGGGGGATGAAGAAAGAAGTTATCGATCGCCCTTTGACGGCTGTTACGGAAGAAAACGTGCTAGCAGTGAAAAATTTAATCCAAGATAATAGGCGAGTTACGTATCAAGAGATTCAGCACGTACTGTAGATTGGATCAAGAAGCCTTCACGAGATTTTATACGCGCATCTTCGTGTGAAGAGGATAGTTTCACGCTGGGTACCGCACAACCTCACTGATGCTCAAAAGCGGCCCGGGTGGAATGGTGCCGTGATATGACAAACAAATATGGAGCAGGCACGTCTCGGCGTGTTTATGACATCATTATAGGTGATGAGTCCTAGATTTATCAATACGACCCAGAAACGAAGCGCCAATTGACGGGATGAGTGTTACGAAACGAATCAACACATACCAAAGTAAAGCGATCTAGAAGCGGGGAGAAGATTTTGATCGCGAGTTTTTTCAATTTGACTGGCTACTTGGTATCAATTCCTTTACGGAACTAAAGAAGCATCAACGCCGAAAGGTATTCTACCAAATGCTGGGCAGAAGTTTCTCTTTTGTGAGCAACAAGCGACCAAACATAGGGCTCCGCAGGCTACTGCTTCACCACGACAACGCGCCCACCCATACCGCGTTCAAAACGAGAGACTTCCTGGACAGCACGCCGGTCAAACTCCTTACAGCCTTGACCTATCTCCGTGTGACTTATTTTTATTACTGAAAAAGAAATCGTCTCAAAAGGATACAATTTTCGTCGCCTGAAGATGCGCTGTCAACGTTCGAGCAAGCTGTGAACGATGATGGAAAAGTGTTTCGAAAACTGGTTCAGATGCATGAAACTTTGTATAGTTTGCTGGTGGAAAAGTACTTTGAAGAGGTTTAGTAAAAAATATTTACCTATAGAACATTTTCGCAAAACTTTCCGAGCGTCCTACGTATAAAAAAAGACTTGACTACGTAATCCTAAAAATACCTCGTAAAATTCGTTTTTGAAGATAAGTGAGAGTTCCAACGGCCCATTTCTCTCTCCTTCTATCCCGATCTATGTGTCGTATCCTTCCTTACCCATATCTTCTATCCCATTCTAAAGCCTGGTAACGTGTTGTCTTGGTCCTTGGCGTTGTAAACGTCTATAGGCGATAGTAATCACTTTCCATTAGCTGGCCTATCTGTGTGTTTATCAACTTCGCAATTTAAATATATATATAAGTCTCAACTCACTAAGGAAAAAAGCAATGAGACCAGAAATCTATTTACTCGATCCTTAAAATAATATTAAGACCATGGAGCCTCCACAGAGACGAAGAACAACTATACTTACTGTATCTGTAAAGTTCTGCATTGCCTGCAAACATTTCTCATGCTCCTTAGATTGTGGAAACAGTCTAAATATCCAGTCGGGCTGAAGCCACAAATGAAAGATCCTCTCACATATCAAATTTAAGATGCGGTTCATTGATATTAGAAACGGAGAGTTTGGGTTCCCTTGAGCGTTTATTGTCACTCCCATCGCCGATTCTGGTAAAATGTGAATCTTCAATCAATTATAAAGATTTCTACGAATTCGTAGCCGATTTGAATGCATGCATACACACTTACCAGAAACGGAGTCGAGTGTATACGAGCTTATGTAGGGCCATATGCTCAGTTTTTGCTCTCCAGCGGTTTGTAACAATTTTTGCGCCAACCTCTCACTTTGTTCAGAGAATACTTCCACAAAGTTCTCAACGATTTTCGGACTAAATACTGGTACCAATACTTTACGTCGTTTCCTCCATATTGACACTATATATGAAATAATAAACAAACAATTTAACACATACGCATTGAAAAGGCCTTTTGTTAATTTGATATCCATTCGAAACCGGGAAGCAGCTCCACCAAACCAGGATTTGTCCTTAGGAGAACAGACAATATCCAGCCACGCTTGCCCAAGGTGGCTTGGCGGGTTTGGCACATGATTATCTTGATGTGAGTTTCATCACGATGTTTCACTTCCCCGTCAATACGTGGTAATTGTAACAATTTACGTATTATGTCAATAAACCGTCTAAGTGCTGTTTACTTTTGCCAAGCAAGTGTGGCAACTATTAAGCTACTATGGCTTGGCATTAAGCTATATGTATAGTAGAGATATCTAATTGAAATTGGTATGAACGAGATTAGACTAGGAAAACTAGGTGTCAGTAATTTCAAAGATTTAAGATTCTAGAAACGAGGACAAGAACACATAAATTTAGAAAAAAAAACCTGTCGAGTGCTTTTAAACCTTACATTTATTACACTTTTGCAAAACATTAAGAATTCTTAACGCAATTTCAAAGTAACCACATGCCCACTTTTAGTATCTCACGTATAACTCGTTTGCACAGTTTTCCTTATTATACCTTCAAATTTTGGTCATGTTCGCTTATTTTTGCTTTTATTTCTGTCTCTTACACAATCTTGAGTTACAGTTGGTATTACAAAGCATAATAATATAAACTAATAATGGCTCCTGTCATTTCTTAAAGGTATGTGGAATCGAATCCGTTGGCAAACGCGTAAAGGGCTTTCTGACATTAATCTCAATAACATTATCGGTTGCTTTATTTCAAAGCCTAATAACTGCAATTCTACCATTTTTAAAATCTATCTAAGAAGATAGTCTTCACACTAAAGTAATCTAGCAATCCTAACTAAGGGTTTTCTGGAATAGATATCTTTTAAGCGATAAGGTCGACCGTTATAATCTTTATTTTCTTTAGCATAACAGTGTATACAATAAGGATTTATCTATCTTTTCATCAAATATTCGATGTGTGAATAGAAATGTAATATTTTGATACAATTATTTTAAAAAAAACATGAGTTTATTATATTAAAAATAACATAATATGAAAGAATACCGAAATAAAACTCAAAAATTTCGCACCTACTGCAGCCGATGTGTTACTGTCCTCGGCCAATGATTTTATAAATAAATAATAACTAATCATGAAAGTGCACCTGTAGTAAGTACTCTTGGCTAGCAGTAAGTACCTAAGGTTGACTAAAGCTCCCAATCTAATCCTCCCAATACTTTTGTGTAAGAAGAAAACAATTCAATAACATTACGAAGCCTTCAAGTGCGTTGCCCTTGACAGTCACATTAAGGTCTAGTCCAACCGTTCAAAAATTAAGGTTTGACCTTACTCAAACTATTGGATTGAAATTATACTGAGCATTTGGCACTAGAAGGAAATTGTTAAGTATATTAATAATATTAAATAAATAAGTTATTACTATATAGGACAAGATCTTTTATATTGCATTTATTAGGTATTTCAGATTTTGAGGTACAATTAGAAATAAGTACTCGGCGGTCTTGCGGTGTTTAAACGAAATTTAATTTAAAATTTTCATTTCTAAAGATGAAATTTTTTAATTTAGATTAATATAAATTGAATTAAAATATAAGTTTATCTTGTATAATCATACTTTCCTTACACTTTTAGTGATTATAATGTTGCACATATCCCGCAATTTTACTAAAACACTGACCTTTACATTACGTTCTTGCGCAAATACGCTGTATTACATACAAATTGGTACATTAGCCATAGATTAAAGCGCTCAATCACTACGTTACGACGACAATAGACTACTTATCTCCATAATCTCTCAAGAACTGAGGGAATCACTAATGTATATCAATACCTTCCTGATTGTTTTATCCATTAATAATTGTGTTCCGTATAAAAGTTTTTCTTTGTACATAAGTTTAAACTAAACAAAGATCCAAAAATTCTATAGAAACTGTTAAATCGTAGAAGTTCAGGTACCTTGGAGTACAGAGGAATTAATCCAAGAGTATCAACAACGAAGCTTTGGTAGAAATTGTTTAAACGAAATGACTCAAGGGCAACTCTTCCATCGCAGAATACGATCCAAACTTGGAGAACAGGTATAGCATTACCTCCTATGATCAATCATCGTCTAGACCCACTTACGAAGTCGACACCACGAGAGATAAACAAGAGCGTTGAATATGCTCTACAGACACTGTCTCTGAAGACGTTATATGTAGAAGATATACATATATGTCTGAGTATAAGTATTGTTGTCCTTGCAACAATAACTATTGGGTGCCTAAGTAAGCGACGCTTACACGATATAAACGCCAATGTTATAAAACACAAAGGGCATAAAATTTTAATATGTAAAGAAAACTGAGTAGAAAGAAATGCCTTGTTTAGGATTATAATCTTTTAACACAAAATCAATATGATAGAAGAAAGAAGATTTATCACAGAAGGGCTCACTTCTGTGAAGAATGTTTGCAACAGAGACGAAATTTAAAAATTATGGTTGACATCGTGTAGCACTTTCATGCCTTTTCGCGAAGGTTAAACATAATTACTTAACCTAATTTATCGTAATTATCGTAATATTACTATTTGATCTTTTATTTAAGTCTGAAGTATACTAAGTTCTTCAGCAGGCTATGGTGCGAGCTATGTTGGGAGTGCATGTTATGGATAAATTAAAAAACGAGGTTAGATAACCTTACATCTTACAGATGTAAGATAATAAATGTTACCGACATTGCCACATTAGCTTGCAAAATTAGCAAGCTGAAGTGGCAGTGGGCCAGACACATTTGATGCAGTACTGATGGATGGAGGAGCACACGACTTCTGGAGTGGATACTGCGTCTCGGCAAACAGAGTGTAGGACGCCCACCGGTCCGATAGACGGATGACCTGCGTAAGGTTGCTGATGGGTGTTGAAGGAGGTCAGAGGAGGAAAAGGACAGGTGGCGCAAACTACTGTTTCTTGTTGCTAAGTTCACTAAAATAACAAAGAAACGAAGTCCATATAGTCTACAGAAGCGCAGTGAAACATAGAGGCGAGTCGCAGCCAACCTAATTTTAAGTAATATAATGAATGAGATGTTGTTCATGATAACGTAGGTATTTGTTATGGAATTAAAAAACGCGATTATAGCGGCATCTACTTTGCTAATACATTTATTCCATGGAAAATATATTATTTATCCGGATAAAAAGTATCATAAATGTTAACTTGGCTTATAAGCTAGCACTATGTTGACTTTTATCAATATACGTTCTGTAGTTTTCAAAAAAGAAGCGATCGCAGCGCCATCTTTTGCGTTACTTTCGTCTATCCACGGAAACGACAGAATAAAAAGTAACCTAAGTTACGTCCCGGGATATAAGCTAGCTCTATACCGAGTTCCATTCAAACCCGTTTAGTAGTTTTCACGTGATGCTCTAACAGACAGACAGACCGACAGATAGATAGGCAGACTCACAGTTCTCCTAAAAAACGAAACTTCTAAAAATTATTTTTTCGCAATCTCCTGATCAAAATTATCGCCCCTGATTTTTTTCACATTTTTAGCCGCATTGTACAAGCTCGAACCATTTACAGATTTATTATAGTACATACATACACATACATAACTTCACGCCAGTTCCCTTGCGGGGTAGGCACGAACAACAGAGTGCCATTTAGGCTTATTCTTACACACCTCACTTGCCTCTTTGACATTCCTTCTGGCTGAGTTTCTTAGCGCCTAGAAGTTTACCTAACGCTCCATTCACACTATTCCCCAAATTCACTCTTCTTTCTATATCAGCGGTGTACCTTCCATCCCTGCTAAAAGCACATCCAAGATATACAAACTCATTCACTTGCTCTAGCATAACATCATCGACCATTATCCTTGCATTCGTTCTGGTTTCTTCTCTTTCAAACACCATAACCTTTGTTTTCTTCGCATTCAAATGTAAGCCTCTCGCCTGACAGTCATCTTTCATCATTGTGACTAGTGTTTGCAGTTCTGATGGCGATTCGGCTAAAAGCACGGCATCATCCGCATAAAGCAAGGTGCTTACAACTAGATCACTCATCCGCACCCCAACATCCATCAATCTTATTCTCTGGAGACAATCGTCCAGATATAGGATGAACAGCAAAGCCGACAGCACGCAGCCCTGGCGGACGCCAATATTGACGTCAAACCAGGGCGACAGGCTGCCTTCCACCCGCACGCATGCCATACAGCCCTCGTAAGTGGACTGCACAGCACGCATCAATTGGCCATTAATCCCATATCCGGGCAATATGTCCCAGAGGTCCTTCCGCACAACCCTGTCAAATGCTTTCTCTAGATCCACAAAACCGCAGAAAACCTTCCGGCCCATAGCCAGCTGCTTCTCTACGATATTGCGGAGAGAGAAAACTTGATCCATACATCCCCTTCCATTTCTGAAACCACCTTGTGCATCCCACAGTAATCCATCGGATACAACTCTCATTCTCTTTTCAATAATCTTCGCATACACTTTAGATGCTGTGCTGATCAAACTGATGGCCCTGTAGCTGGCGCACTCCATACGTGACCCCTTGCCTTTATACAAGGGCACGATGACAGCGCGCCTCCAGTCCTTGGGAACCTTTCCCGTCCTCCAGCACAAGTTGCATAAGGACAGGAAAGCGTCCCGGACGCAGGTTCCACCAGATTTGATCATCTCAGTAACATCCGCGTCCCACCATTCATCACCTTTCGTTGTTATGTGCCTCTTCGCGCATCCACATGCTTCTTTTGCGCTTTCCACTATACTTTCTTTCATACTATCCCAGTCATTATCCAGATTTATTATAGTATAGATAGATAATAGATATAGATGGATTACTACAAGTAAAAAGTTCTATAATATACCTATAGACTTTCAATATTGAATATTGCTTAAATGGGTAAATCTCCCGCGCGCATCATTCGCTGTAAGCAGGTTTTTTTTTAATCTGTGTCATCTTAAAAAATTACGTTTCTAGTGGCCTGTTGATAACAATATTAATCAGTGAGTTTATACACAAAAATGAGTGACATAGCACGAGTTTTATACGGTTAGGAAATTCGCCACTTTTTATATAGATTCAAATAAACACAACATCAAATACGAATGTCAGCGCTTTGATGAACATATCAAGAGTTTTATCGAGCTTTATATGACCTGCTTTAAAAGTAAATAAAATAAATATTAGTAATTAATTACCTGGAGCAAATATAGCGCCATTCCCTATAACTTTTCTAATAAATCTATGCAAGTCATCCTTCTCCATGCATGTTTTTAAAATGATCTCTAAATCCACGGGATCAGTGACCACTGTCAAAAAGAGATTAAAAACAAATTAAATTAAATACAGGATTTGAGATTAACACTGCTGTTTATAAACAACGCTTAATCTTGAGACTAAACTTGAGATAACATCCATCCAGCCAGAATAAAAACTCTATAATACTAATATTAGACGGATCACTCAAACTTAATCAATTTAATTGAAAGGCACAGAACTAAAAGGACACGACGATATTCAACGACATTGATTCAATTTCATTTTTATATGGATTTCTTTGGTTGATTCATCAAAATTGAAAGATGGAAATGAAGCTTATTATCTCAGCTTAATGCAGTCGCGTCTCTGCTAGATTACTTTTTTACTGATTTCACCCTCAAGTATGTCTCAAGATTGCAGTTGTATAATAAATAGTCTTTAGACCGTATTATTGAACTGTTCTTGAGATTGTAACCAGACCTACTATAAAAGCATTTTTAACTTCGAGGCGATACAAATCTCGGCTATAATTTCATCAATTCCTTATTTAGATATTTGTTCAAATCTAATTACTTACAAGCATATGATTTTCTGAAAAAAAATATTACTTACAAAAATATAGGATATGTCCGAGCCATCCTTTAATAATTCCATTATTTTCTATAGCTGCGTAACTGAAATCTTGCAATGATTTCATGATCTCTAAAAAATAGAATAATTAATTAATTAATATTTATATAGCATTTATATTATGACCAGGTTCCAATCTCCCTTAAGAGAGCAGCAGCGCATTTGCAACACCAAAGGTGCTACAAATGCGCTGCTGCTCTCTTAAGGGAGACTGGAACTTGGTTACAAATACCGAAACTCAAGGTTGTATGGTGGCATACTGTATATCACGGATGGTAGTCATTCAGTCGGACAAATACCTTATCACCTGGCCGTGGGTTGTTTTATCGGCCGCAGGAAGGTATATTCCTTCTCAGTTCTTGCACGGACAGTTGATTGTTAAAAAAAAACCTTCACAAAATGTCGTCGAGGAAAACAAGGCATCTGGAGGCACCTCTAAACGCCCATAGACTGCGGTTCCTACTTTGCATCATATGTATTTGTATTTCTCTTTCATTTTGCCATTATATTCAGATTCCATTATAAACTGCAAAAAATTCACCTGTTTTACTTACTTACCCTCAGTATTGCCTGCAAGCTTGTGCGCAACTCCTATAAAGGGCAAATTCTCTTTCGGAGGTTTGATAGGCGCTGCTAATTTATACATATTTCTTCTTTTATATCTAAAGAGAATTGTCCATCCTAATACAATAAAAGAAATCAACCACAGTATCATATTTACAAATAACCTTTCAACACTTAATAAAAACCACGGTAACTGATATGTGATTATTAATACTAATTATGCAAATATAAAAAAAGTTGCTATTGAAATTAACACCGAAGTAAAGTGTCGCTCAATTTTTTAAGAAATAAACAGAATTTAGGTATTTTCTCTGGCGCGTGTTGTCAGCTAACAGTCACAATTAAGTGTGTGCTACTTTTATAAACATTTTCCTTCTTGCGATTCGTATCAATGGCTCCTATGTATAGTGAGTCAACTTACATTTTTAGGTACTTTGACTTTTTGTTACATTTGATTATTAGAAAACCTTGTTTATCAGCCTGGGTCACAAAACTTTACAAAATACAAATAGTTTCGAAGATAATTTGACGTATACTGGTGACAATTAAGACTTTTAGGATTTCCATATGTCATATATTAAGATAATTAGAGTATTTCTGTATACGTCTTTTTTTTATTTTTTTATTATTGGACTTGACTTTATGTTGTTGGTCCGAAGACCTTACAACTTTACCGGGGTCTTTGGGGCGAGTGCCTTCGCGAAGCGAAGGCGCTCGAGCCCGGGGGGGCAACTTGCTCGAGGGAGCTCCCTAAGGAGTTTTACCTCGGCTGGACTGTTGCCATGAATGGGGAATGAATTTAATGATGCCCACCATAGGGCGACGCAAAATACTAATTGAGAACGGGCGACGGGTAATATAAAGCCCGAAGGGAAGGATCACGGCGGGCCGGGATCGGTGGTTTGCGGTGGCCTACGCTATCTTACTGCCGTTTCGCAACGTGTTATGGCTGGGAGAGAAGAAACGGCGAAAGAAACTTCCCAGCAACACGCCTAGTCTATCCTGTGGGGTGAGCTATGTCTCCTAGCGTCCCTCGCGGGGACGTGGAGAGATCTTGATTGGCGGCGTCTGAGACGCCGCCGTCTGTGTCTGTCTGTCGGTGCCTGCCAGCCTACTGTTCTAACCGTTGTCGGACTGATCCGGGCCAGCCGTTTCGTAATAACGTCGACTCTGTCCGTCAGGACGTTACGCGGTCGTCGCACAAGAGCCTTTCGACGAGGCTTATGTCATGATCGGGAGGATGCATGTTTTATACAGAGTAAGCTTGTGTCTGAGGGACATTTTGCTTCGTTTGTCTATCATGGGTGCTAAACGACCCATCACAAATCGCGCTCTATTTCGGACTATAGTGATATGCTCGTTGAAGCGCAAGTTCCGATCTAGGGTGACACCAAGATATTTGGTGTACTTTGCCCAGGGGATTTGTTGGTCATAGAGCGAAATGGTTTTTAGGCGAAGGCTAGCGCGTTTGGGGGAGCGAAGCGTGCCCGGGGAAAAGAACATTGCTGCGCTTTTCTCCGGGTTTACCTCTATCCTCCATTTGCGAAACCATTCGCCTAGCTCTGTGACAGCTGCCTGCAGCCGGACGCAAGCCATTTGTCGGTTTTGATCTGATGTATAGAGTGCGGTGTCATCCGCAAAGAGGGCCAACTCCACATCTGGAGTTTTTGGGATGTCGCTGGTGTACAGCGTGAAGAGTAGTGGCGACAGAGCCGAGCCCTGTGGTACACCGGCTGTGAGTGGGTGAGGGGACGAGCGCGTTCCCTCCACTCGAAAACGGAAGCTACGACCTAGGAGGAAGTCTCGCAAGATGAGCACGAGTCTGTCTGGCATACCGAACTGGTACAGCTTGTAAATCAAGCCGTTGTGCCAGACCTTGTCGAAGGCTTTTGCTACGTCTAGAAACAGTGCGGCTGTTCCTATAGGGCGGGGGCGATGGGCAAAGTGAGATAATATGTGCTCCGTGATGCGGTGCACCTGTTGGACGCATGAGTGTCTGGCACGGAAGCCAAATTGCTCATCGGGTATTAGATGTTTGCTGAAGGCAAAATCTCTAAGTCGAGAGAGGATGACCCTCTCGTAAAGCTTGCTGAGTGCGCTCAGTAGGCTGATTGGACGGTAGCTGGACGGTTTATTAGCCGGTTTTCCCGGCTTGTGAATACCGATGACATCTGCTTCCTTCCAGATCGCGGGAAAGGAGCAGTTTGTTATGGCGGCATTGAAGATGCTCACTAGAATTATAATTAGATGGGCGGGTAGGAGTTTTAAAACGCGATTGTTGATGCCATCGGTCCCTGGGGCCTTTCGCGGTTTGAGAGACTTGATCAGATCTTGCACTTCTTCGACCGTGACCGTGTCGAGTGTGGTTTCCGCTGGTAAGGAGGATCTACGTTCGACCTCGGAGTCTACCTCCGTCAGGTGTGACTGGTCGACGTTTTGCGTAGTGGGGGAGCATTGAAGCTCTAGACTCTGAGCAAGGCACTCGGCCTTCTCCTCGTCATCGAACGCCTCGGTGTTGTCGGCTCTTTCTAGCGCGGGTATGACAGTAAGGGTGTCTGATTTGAGAGCTCTAGCCAGCTTCCAGTACGCCTGGTGAGTTGGTTCGATATCCCTCAACGTTCTGTCCCAACGTTGTTCCCTGACTTCCCGGATACGTAGTTTGACCTCGCGCTCTAGTTCGCGGAGTCGGACTCTGTTATCCTCGGTGGGATATCTGTCGTGAGCTCTGGAGGCGGCTCTCTTTTCCCTCAGCAGTACCCTCACCTCGTCCGGCAGGCATAAGTGGCGGTCATCCTCCACTGGCACCTGCCTGGACGAGTTCCGCACTGCGGATTGAAGGTGGCTGGTGAGGGCCTCGATTGCCGTCTCCGTGTCTTGGCGGGACACGATGTGGTCCGGGATGCGGTCCAGGTCTTGTGAGCTGGTTGCCTTGAGGAGGGTCTCAAGTCTCAACCAATCCACAGAGGTCCTAGTTTCAGATGTCTGGTCTGTCTGTGGTCCTAATCTGAGGATAACCGGACGATGGTCCGAGTCGATATCGTCCATCGTTTCGATCGAATGGAACTGAAGGGTTACGCCCCTCAGTAATGCTAGGTCGAGAGTGTTTGGGGTCCCCCAGTCGCGGTTGGGGGGGTATCTTGTGGGGGTCATGGGAGTTAGTATATCAAACAAAAGATTGTCTGATATATTTATTAGGGCTCTGCCATTGGGGTTAGTGGTATTGCAATTCCACTGCTCGTGTTTGCAATTCAGATCTCCGGCTATAATAACAGCCGGGCCTAAGTTGAATAGGGTTTCTAGGTCTTTCTTAATGAGGGTTTTTTGGCATGCGAGGTATGCTGAAACTATGACTAGAGGTTGGTGGCCAGTCATTGCTAGTCTGCAGGCGGATACCTCCATACCTTCTAGTGGGGGGGTGACTACAGGCATGCAGTGTAGGGATCTTCTGAAATAGATCAGGGTGCCGCCACCACGGCCTACCCTGTCATGTCTAGTGATCCGATAGTTAGAGATCTTTGGATCTCTATTACTCGGTTTCAGGAAGGTCTCCTGTACTAGTAGTATATCTACTTGATTGGTAACCAGGAAGTCATGGACCAAGTCGCGCTGGTTTCGAAGGCCATTGGCGTTATAAGTCGCCAGAGTCAATGAGCGTGGTTTATTTCTACCTACATGCGCCATTTGTTACCGGTAACAATAATTTGACTAGGTTGTTTAGTTACAACGATCTAAGTATTTGGAGGAGGTACGCGTGATCCATTTCGATCACGAGTTGATCCCGGAGGGAGGGTTGTGTTGACTCTGAAACTTGCCTCAGTTTCCGAGCCAAGAGTTGGACCTCTTGCAGGTCGAAGGGCAAGTTCTTGGCGAATTTAGTCGCCAAAGCTAAGTCCTCCGCTATAGAGTGGTGGGCCGATGGCCCTGAAGGTCCCTTAGAAATGGGGGCGAGGGCGGGGGCGGGGGTGGCCGAGGGTAGGCCGGCCATAACTGGGGCACGCGTCCTTAGCGGAGGGAACGCTTCCGTCGTGGGAAGACCCGTCCAGTGGTTTACCACTGGGGGGGGGGGGGGGGGGGCGCCGGGCCCGCCACGAATGCGGGTTTGTTCGGCACTTTTCTAGTGCCTTTTTGGGCATTGCCCTTTCCGACCTTACGTTTGGGTCGGGGGGCGGCAGGGCAGCCTCTGTAGTTAGCGGGGTGACCCGCTTGGCCGCAGAGGATGCAGCTCGGTGGCTCCGGGGAGTCCCGGGTGCGAGTGCACTCCGAGGTCCCGTGGTCGCCCAGGCACTTGACGCACCTGGGACGGGATTGACAATGTAGGGCAGAGTGCCCATAAAGTTGGCAGCGATGACACTGCCGCAGTGTATGTTTTTCGTGTGGACGTTCCACACGAAGGCCAGAGAGGCCACAGACCTTCTCAAGTTCGAAGATCTTTTTCCCCTCTGGGGAGAGGTCGAGGACAACCAATACTAGGTTTAGAGGGGACTTTGTGGCGTCGCCTCTGTGCATACGGTGCACTTCGTGCACTGGTAGGGCTTGGGACTTAAGGTCCTCTAGAATATAGGAACTTTCAATTTCCTGAGGAAGTCCGCGGATTACAGCCCGAAGGCGTTTTTCTTCTGGCAGGGCGTAAGTGTAGTAACCGATTTTACGGTCACATAATAAAGTAGTTAGGGCGCGGTGGTCACTTGAAGACGTGACCATAACTTTGATGCCGTGTTGAGTATCACGGGCTTCTTTTATGGAGATTGCCTTACCTGGCAGTTCTTTAGCGAGTTGAAGCCAATGGGCTTTCTCGCGGATGGTCAGGGGTGGCGGCGGGCGTTGTGAAGGTGGCCCAGGGCGGCTGGAAGGTGCCGCTGTCGGTGTTGTGCCCGCTGTTGGGGCGGGGTTGGGGGGGACCTCCCTCTGGGTCTTACGTTTTTTAGTACGATTAACGGTTATAAAACCGTCATCGTCTTCGCGGTCTAAGGGGATGTTCGCGGGAGGCGCGACATCCATAGGGGTAATTTCATCGGCCGGTGGAAGAGGGGCATCCCTGAGGTTTTGCGGACCTTCAGAGGATAAGTCGATTTCTCGACGAGAATCGATTACGCGATGGATGGGCGAACGTGAACGCGATGTCGTCGAACTCGCAGAGCTCGAACGCGGTTTTGTCGATGCGGAACCGCGAGAAAACGAGGCGCGCGACTTTGGTGCCACACGATGGGCATCGTTGAGCGGGGGTGCGGGCGGCGGGCGCACTGGTAACGCGGCGGGTATGGACGCGGGGGGCGCGGGCGCTACGGCAGAGCGCAGGTGGACCGCGGTAAGCGCGGCGGCGGGGGTTGCGGGGCGTGCGCTAGTCGCGGCAGGTGCGATGGTCGCGGCAGATGCGGGTGCGGGGAGGGGGGCCTGCGCGGGGGCCCTTTGCACGTGTGACTCGCGGGACACAGGTTTCTCGGAATTAAGTTCCGAAATAACGGACACCATTGATTGGGACTCCGGAGTCCTCAAAAATTGGTCGAGAGCTTGAGGGAATTGCTGTCGTAAAAACGACAGCAAACCCTCTAACAACGATGGGGAGGGCTCCACGCCGTCCATTGTCCCTGAGGGGGACGAACGATTTGGTGGAAAAACCACCTGATGACGCACTTTTCACTGCACTGTCACAGAAAAAACACAGATCGACCGGGTGAACGAACGAACACAACGAACACGAATAACGGACTGCCGAGGCGGAACGGGAGACGTGCGCGCGCGACGAATTAAAATTAACAAGTTGGCGGTAGGCTAAATAGACTTTAACAATACTCGTTGACACTTGATATCTTTGTCTTTAGTGACCACGGCCACTGAAAAGTGGCCGAAACGTCGGGACAACAAAAATCAAATAAATTATCGCGCTTAAAACTGTTAAAATGTAATTTTATTATTAAACTAAATACTTAAAAATAAACTAAATTATAAATAAATTACACTACAAAAAAATAATTAGATATTAAATACTATTATAAACATACTAGCTGTGCCCACGACGTCGTCCGCGTGAAATTAGTTTTCAAAACCACCCGATTTTGAAACATTCTTCATTGGTGCTCCGCTCCTATTAGTCTTAACGTGATGATATATAGCCTATAGCCTCCCTCGATAAATGGGCTATCTAATACTGAAAGAATTTTTCAAATCGGACCAGTAGTTCCTGAAATTAGCGCGTTCAATCAAACAAACAAACAAACTCTTCAGCTTTATATATTAGTATAAGAAGTATTAAAAAAAAAAAAAAGTTGTGGTATCTCGCAGAGGCTACCGCCCCCTCGCCCCTTATGACCGCCCACCAACCACATCATACTTAATACTTATTTGGCTACAACACTAATACTTATATTTTAAATATCGCGATAACTTTTGAATGAAACGTCCGAATTAAATAATTTAAAAAGTTCTAGGAAGGTATTGAATTCGTCTTGAATATGGAGTAATTTATTTTGATAAGGATCAATACCAAGGTACAAAATAAAGAGTTTTAGAAGCGACGGCATTTTAATTATTAAAAAAAAAAAGAAAACACTTATTGTGAGATAACTACAATAGTTAGACATATAGTTATGCGATATTTTTTGTAGACAATTATATGTTCTGCAAAGTAGTAGTACATTGTTTTGTTCTATAATCAATAGTTTTCACAGCGCACGCCGTGTAAGTATTTTTTCGGGTCATTTTTTACACCTTGGGTTACATTATTGGACTTTTAGTAAAGATCCCAAATTTTTTTGAAAATATAATATAGCCTATAGCCTTCCTCGATAAATGTACTATTCAACACTGAAATAATTTTTCAAATCGGAGCAGCGGTTCCTGAGATTAGCGCGTTTAAACAAACAAACTCTTCAGCTTTATAATATTAGTATAGATTTACAAGTAAAAGATGTAGTCCAGATCGCTGTCAGTGGGGAGCGTTCCCAGAATGCTGGCCGCATTCCCACGTTATACAATTTATTTTTGACACGCTCTTCTTCAAAATTAGAATTTTGCAGTTGACTCTCTGTACATAGGAGCTATATTATGAGCGGTATTATGTTCACTGCATGCGTGTGGGATCGCTAAGTTCACGGTGGAGATCAAGTGGCCCTCACGCCACTAGTAAGACATAATTAAGGTGTTACAACAGTAACTGGGCTATAAACCTATAATAATAGTAGTCACAGTAGTTGTCAAAGAAGCAAATGAGGTGTGTAAGAATGGGCCTAAATGGCGCTCTGTTGTTCGTGCCTACCTCGCAAGGGAACTGGCGTGAAGTTATGTATGTATGTATGTATGTAATAGTAGTCACCGGCGACTTCTTTTTTTTTACTTTTATTGATACTTACTAGTGGCAGGTTTCTATATCTTAAGTACTAATCATTCATTTGCCCTAGTATTGGTTAAAATTTCACATAAGCTCTATGCAACTAATGTCGAATTTCCACCAATGGTAAGGCAAGTGAATAAATAGATTTAAAAATGCAACTGTGATGCTGAATAACATCGCTAATTTGAGGAATCACGGGTTGGTCATACAAACATTCATCCTCTATTTAGCCCCCTTCCAGATTGTTTTGAAGTGAAACTTCTATATAGACGGGTCTTAGGATTTTTTCTGTCACGATAAATCGTTTCGACCGCGTGGAGGGGCAACATAACTTTAGGCTAGACGTGGTGAGAGGCGGCATAATTTTAGAGTAGACTATGGATGCGTTTTTTGGTTCCGAATCGAATTCTGTTTTTTTGTTTCATAAAATTAAATATGTTTAAATAAAAAATGCATTATTATTAAAATTTACCTAACCTAAACAAATCATAATTTGCAGTAAACCTGCGAAAAATCGAAATGTGTGCTGGGACACATAGTAGAAGTGAAACTTCAACGGACAAGTGGAAAAACGAATGGCAACGGACAAGTGTCAAAACGAATCGCAACAAAATTTTAACTTAAAATGTTACGGGCAGATTGTTAATGTGCTTATCCAATTTCAAAACCTGCCCGTAAAACTTCAAGTTAAAATTTTGTTGCGATTCGTTTTGCCACTTATCCGTTGCCATTCGTTTTTCCACTTGTCCGTTGTTTGAAACAAGAGGTAGGCTACATGCTTTTCCAGAATCTAATTTATTATCTTCAATTCTATATATATCACAGATTTACATATTTAGATTTACAGATTTATTGTGGTATAGATTCCAGTATCTAGGACTATGTACGAGGTATTTTCTAAAAGTAACGGGAAATTAGTAATTTTTTGTACTGTATCATGACCGGTTCCATATCTTACTATTTATTCACTTGCCCAAACATCGATTGAATTTTGACATTGCTTGGAGCTTATGTCAATTTTTAACCGACAGGAAGGCAAATAATATAGGAACCGGCCATTAGTCCACTTCATGCGATTATTACAAATAAGCTAAAATTAGGCGGTTAATAGTAGGTTAGGGGCTATCGTGTTAGCTGTGTCGAAATAAGCTAATTTTTATGCATCCGGACAACTTTAAACCACTTCCAGAAAAATTCCCACGTGATTATATCCGGGATAAAAAGTAGCGCAAATTTTAAGTCTAAATCGGTGAAAACCGGCCCAGTGGTTTTTACGTGAATCCCGAACAATCAGACAAGAAATTTATATAGTCCATTCCAGATGTTTTCTTTTTTTATAGCTTCAATGTACCGACACGGCATGTTTAGAATTTTATATAATAATATTATAGATTTGCAGTTCTATCGAAATTGAAAGGCAGAAGTGAACCCGTGTAATTTAATTTTTAATTTATGAAATCTATCTGTACATTTTTAGTCATAATCGAAGTTGAATCCTTTGTCAACAGACAAAACACTCGTTTTGATTTGTCAATAATTTCCAAAAAACATTAAATCTATCTATCTATATTAGGGTGGCGCAAAAAACCGACTATTTTTTTTATTGAGTCTCGAGTGAAAATATATTAGATTTTGATGTTTTAAAAACTCCCTCCAACGGCTGAAAAAAATTTTTAAGAGGTCGCTCCAAATTGTTTAAGATTTCAAAAATCGCCAAAAACTGTTTTTTTGTCTCGTTAAGATATAATTTTTTATACCAAAAAAAAATACGTTTCTGAAAGTTTCAGATCAAAATTTGAATTTTATACTTGGCGATTTTTGAATTTTAAAAAATTTGGAGGACATTTTAATTTTTTTTTTTGAGCTGTCCTTTGGCGTGAGTTCGTAAAACAAATCTATAATATAATAAATCTGTAAATGGGTCGAGTTTTTACGAATGCGTATAATAATGTATAAAAAGTTAGGGGGATAATTCGGCCCAGCCGATTCCGAAATATTTTTTTACATTTTTGTCTGCCTGTCTGTTAGAGCATCACGTGAAAACTACTCAACGGATTTAAATGGAACTCGACATATAGCTAGCTTATGACCTGAATTAACACTGAGGATAAATTTTATCTCGATAAATGACGTGGCTTCCTTAGAATGGTTGGATTAGCAAAATAGATGGCGCTGGAGTCGCGTTTTTCAATTCGCTAACAAATACCTACGTTGTCATAAACAACATGCCATTCGATTATGTTTTGCTGGATAGTTATCTAGACTTAGACTTAGTTTCTTAGTTATTATTATATGTAATTACTAATCCCTATTATTAATATTATAAATGCGAAAGTAACTCTGTCTGTCTGTCTGTCTGTTCCGTTTTCACGGAAAAACTACTTCACAGATTTGGCTGAAACTCAGTATATATATATTTTCGATGCCGAGAATGAACATAGGATATTTTTTATCACGAAAAATGGGATAGTTTTCGGGAAAAAAATATATTTGTCTTTTTGTTTGTTATCCTTTTATGGAAAGACTATTGGACCGATTTGGCTGAAACTCGGTACATATATAATTTGAATACCGAGAGTGGCCAACGGATACTTTTTATCCCGGATAATGGGATACATTTTGAGATAGATTTATGTAAAGTTTATCCCGGAAACTAGGACTGGTTTTGTGATTTTGTCCATTTCGTTCACTGGGTCCACTGGGTCCACTTGGTCCACTGGGTCCACTTGGACCACCTTGTCCACTTGGTCCCCTTGGTCAACTGGGTCCACTTTGTCCACTGGGTCCACTTTGTTCACTGGGTCCACTTGGTCCACTGGGTCCACTTGGTCCACTGGGTCCACTTGGTCCACTGGGTCCACTTGGTCCACTGGGTCCACTTGGTCTACTGGGTCCACTTGGTCCACTGAGTTTACTGGGTCCACTGGGCCCACTGGGTCCTCTTAGACTACTGGGTCCACTGGGTCCACTTGAACCACTGAGTCAACTGGGTCTACTTGGTCCACTGGACTCACTGGGTCCACTTGGTCCACTAGCTCCGTTGGGTCCACTGGGTCCACTTTGTCCACTGGATCCACTGGGTCCAGTTGGTCCACTGGGTCCACTGGGTCCACTTGGTCCATTTGGTCCACTGGATCCACTTGGTCCACTGAGTTTACTGGGTCCACTGGGTCCATTTGGAACACTTAGCCTACTGGGTCAACTGGGTCAACTTAGACTGCTGGGTCCACTGGGTCCACTTTGTCCACTGGATCCACTGGGTCCAGTTGGTCCACTGGGTCCACTTGGTCCACTTGGTCTATGTTAGAAACACTAAACGCATTTTACACCCTTAAATACGATTAGCGTCTTGCACAACGCAAAATTTACCGGTAAATACGTTTAAAGAACTGTCAAAGTTAATCATCCAAAAATGGGTATTTAACTGCCTTAAACGCGTTTAAGGACAAAAAAATGTTGAGTAACCTCTTTTCATAAATTAATATTTACTATTCTTTATGAAATTGTCACTTATTAAAAAGTCAATTACAGATTGTCACTCGTATATTATTTGCTTTAATTATTTTTCTCAATTCTAAATACCCATTATTCGTACAAACTTTAACATGGTAGCAGAGTAATAAAGTTAAGGATTTGGATGCGGTAAAGATATTTTAACTTGGAAAGAATAAATACAATATTCTAGCATTGTACTCGGCCTGACGTTCACCATGGATAAGGCGATCGCAGAGGCTTCTAAGGTACAAATAATGCACCTAGATGGTAAAAACTATAAGCATTGGTGGTATCGTATTGAGACAGTGTGTAGGGCAATACCCGGCGCTGAAGAAATTTTGCAAGGAAAACTTCAAAAGCTCGACGAGCCTGTAGCATCTGATGATGCAGATGCTAAAGCAAAATATGAAATAAATTTACAACAATTTCTAAAAATTGACTGTGTCGTTTTAACTCTGATGACGACAAACATGACGGATGAGATTCTAGAACAAGTTATACGATATAAAAGCGCTAAAGAAGTATGTGATGAGCTAGAACGCCTATATAATGGAAGCAGCGAAGACAAACCTGTGATCTTTATCTAAAATTCTTTGATTATAAAAAGGACCCTGAACAAGAGATGGGAAAGCATATATCTGCATTAAAGAACATTTCAACAACTGTTTTCATAAATTAATATTTATTATTCTTTATGAAATTGTAAGTTATTAAAAAGTCAATTACATATTGTCACTCGTATATTATTTGCTTTAATTATTTATCTCAATGCTAAATACCCATAAAATCGAAAATAAAACAACACAGCAAAAAATCATTCTTCAGGTTGCCGCCAAAAATTCCGAAGTAAACCTAACCAAACGAACGAAATTTCAAATGTCAAGTTGACATTGGCCAACTAAAATCCCTTTTTACGCAAGAAATAACTAACATTAAAGCTAAATTTCGTGTGTTTGTCCGAAAATATGGATCGCCGCGTGAAACGGAACACATCTGGCTGTTTTACCGACGGCATAAATACATTTAGCTAAATAACATGGGAGACCGCCTTATGCAAGACATCTTAAATACGTTTTGTGTAAAACGTGTTTAGGCAGTTTAATATGATTAACTAAATTTGATTTAAAGACGATGGTTGTGCCCCCAACGCCGGTCTGTGGGTCGAATTACAAACCGCCCCACGCAGGTAGAGTGGAATTACACCAGAGCCCTTCCCTCCCTCTAACAGTGGAAGAGGCCGATGGGCCAGCGGAGTGGTCAAGCCTGTGGTCAGTGGCCCTGGTATAAGGAGATGGGACGAACATCCAGGGATGTCTTCCACTCGGGTAAGCATAGCATTTCTTAGGGGACGCTATTACCACACCAAAGTATCTATACCCACATTCCCCCATCGCGTTTCCTCCGCGATGGACAGTTCCCAATCGGATTTTTTCATTAAATAAATAGTTGGGAGAAAAACACACATATTGTAGATCCCCAAATTATGTATTATGTATAAAAAATAATATAATAATAACAGCCCATAATTGTCCCACTGCAGGGCTCAGGCCTCCCACTGTAGGGGAACGGACAGTATACCCGCCACGCTTGTCCAAGGCCGCTTGGCAGGTTTGACACATCGGTTATCTCGATTTGCAGGATGCATCACGATGTTTTCCTTCAGCGTTGTTTGCACGTGGTAATTGTAACAATATGCACAATAGGTCAGAAAACTGCCTAAGTGGTGCATGCGTTCAAGCCAGGATCGAATCCGCGCCCTTTTGAGTCTAGAACGCGTACGCTAGCTACTACGGCTTATTACCGTACTAGAGTTTACCCCGCGGCTACGCCGCGGGTCAACCTCTGGTGCGTGCTTATTGTTTAAAGAGCAGTAGTTGTTAATACAGTTTACATTGTACTTAATTTTTATGTTAGTGCTATTTGCACTGGGAAGTTTAATTTCATTTTATATCGCAAACTATCCCATCTCCAGGCACGAAAAGTATTTATGTCCATTTTCGGTATTAAAACTACATTTAAACAAAATTACAGCAAAACCGATCCAGTATTCCTAGTGATTTTCCATGCAAACTTAACGGAAAGACATATCGAGTTACTATTGCATTTTTTATAGATGATGAATGTTTATATCTATAAACTTGAGAAATGATTGGTCTTATCCAAACTTTCAACTTTTATTTCAAACCATCCTAGCTATGTCTAGCCCCCGTCTGTGACAACTAAATAAATGATAAAGAGGACAAAAAGAACAAATCGGACAACTCGGACAAATTGGACAAATTAGACAAATCGGACAAAAAGGACAACTCGGACAAATCGCAGAAAACGGCCAAATCGGACAAATCGGACAAGTCGGCTTACTCGGACAAATCAGACAAAAAGGACAAAAAGGACAAATCGGACAAATTGAACAACTTGGACAATTCGGACAAATTGAACAAATCGGACAACTCGAACAAATCGGACAACGCGGACAAATTGGACAAATCGGACAACTCGGCCAAAACGGACAAATCGGACGAAAAGGACAAAAAGGAAAAATCGGACAATTCGAATAAATCGGACAACTCGGACAAATCGGACAAATTGGACAAATCGGACAACTCGGACAACTCGGACAAATCGGACAACTCGGACAAATCGGACAAATTGGACAAATTGGACAAAGATGACCAAAATGACGAAAATGGAAAATTACAAAAAACTTATCCCACTTTTTAGGATAACCTTTACATAACTTTATCCCAAAATCTATCCCATTATCCGGGGTAAAAGGTATCCACTTGTCCACCCTCGGTATTAAAATTACATTTATACCGAATTTCAACTAAATCGGTCCAGTAGTTTTTCCGTAAAAGCATAACAAACAGGAGGACAAATATATATTTTTATCCCGGAAACTAACCCCTTTTTCGGGATAAAAGTATCCTATGTTCATTCTCGGCATCGAAAATATATATATACTGAGTTTCAGCCAAATCGGCCCAGTAGTTTTTACGTAAAAACGGAACAGACAAACAGACAGAGTTACTTTCACATTTATAATATTAATAGGGATTATGTATATTACCCTAAATTATGTATATTACGCATAATGCACTTGCATTATGGGTAATATACAGTAATATACAACGGACTCCTCTGAGCCCGAACCCAGACACCCAGACACCCTGACCTAGTAAATAAGGGAGAAAATTAGTTTCTGAAATTTACCACTCGAATCCGGAGCCTCTGGGTTGTAGTGAGGTAATCCGACAAAGCCTTAGTCCGCTCAACCACAGAAGCCGTCAATTCCGGTGGTTTCCGGATTTCCCAGTAAAAAAAGTTATGTGCATGCATTGGAACAAAATATGGATTTCAATACCGAAAAATTCATTATGGATATACAGAACTGGCCATCAATATGTTATATTAAAAGCTCTAACTATTTTCTATTAGAAATATGATTTTTTTTCCTCTATTTTTTCATGTTTATATAACATAGTAAACTGCCGCAATGGTTGGTCAACCGCGAGATGTAGGTGCGATTCCGGATTCGGAAGCGGCTCGCCCGTTAACCGCATATTGCGCTTAGTGAACAAAGATATAGAACAAGATAGAAAATAAAAGCTTAATGGGCCGCGTAATTGTATTTTACTTCTAGAAACTTGACGTTAAGCAGATGATTAACGTGCGAGCAAGCACAATTACTTATGATTGCCAAATTTCTTCGATTCTGAAAGTTCGCCTACTTTTCTATAGTTGGAGTACAACACACAGGCTGACGGTCCACCTCATGGAAAGCAGTTAGCGTCGCCTATAGACGTTTGTGACACCAGAGATGTCACACATGCGCTGCCGGCCCTAAAGAAATTGTATGATACCATTTTTGAAAAGCTCGTTCCAAAATCCAAAGGTGCGGAATAGGCACGTTCCAGAGAACCGTTGCGTACATACATCGACAGACAGACAAAAAAATCACTGAGTCGGTAATCACGCCTACTTACTTGCACGTCTGTCAATCGGGTTTGGCATGGGGCACTTCTCAAGAAGCTGCCATCATACGGGATACCGAAAAGGGCTTTGCAAGTGGCTATCCAGCGTTCTTAGTGGGCGCAGAATCAAAGTCGCTGTCGACGGTTACTGCTCAACCACTAAGCCTATCAATGCTGGTGTGCCACAAGGCTGCATGTTGTCGCCGACACTGTTTATCATGTATATCAATGACTTGTTGTCTATAGAGAACATTCATTGTTATGCGGATGACAGTACCAGTGTTGCCAGATACACCAGTCGAGCCAATGCCCTCGGACGCTGGTAGAAGAGAGTCGGGTCAGACTTGTTTCGGAAGTAGAGAACTCCTTGGAGCAAGTCTCTGAACGGGGACGACAAAATCTTATCCATTTTAACCCCACGAAGACACAAATTTACGCATTCTCAGCCAAAAAAACCTCCATTTGTCAATGTGTCACAAATCCAAGGAACACCCCTTACAATCTCTAATAGTATTGGGATTCTTGGGTTCGACATAACGAACGACGTACAATTTCGGGGTCATCTGGAAGACAAGGCCTAACTTGCCTCTAAAACGCTTGGTATGCTAAATCGGTTCAAGCAGTATTTCACTGCGCGGCAACGAGTTGCCCCCTACATAGCGCAAGTTAGACCGCATATGGAGCACTGTTCACACCTATAGACCGGGGCATCCGCTTACCAGACTGACCCCCTCGACTCCACCCAGAATCACGCCGTTCGTATCATCGACGATCCCATACTAACAGTCGGTTTAGAACCGCTTAGCCTCCGGAGAGACTTTGCGTCCCTCTGCGTATTCTACCGCCTGTATAATGGGGAATGTTCCAAGAAATTATTTGATCTCGTGCCAGCGCCTCACTTCTACAACCGCACAGCTCGCAAACGGCGGGATGTTAATCCTCATTTCCTAGAGTTCCCACGCTCAACTACGCAACAGTTCTCTTAAACATTTATACCGCGTACAACGATGTTCTGTAAGGAACTTCATGCCACTGTTTTCCCCTTGCGTTATAATATGGGGTTTTTTAAGAACGGCATTATAAAATTTCTTGGAGGTAGGCAACGTGTTAGCCACACCCCTAGCGTTGCAAACGTCTATAGACGACGGTAACCACTGTCCATCAGATGCATCGTTTGCCTGTTTGCCTACTTCAGACAAAACAAAATCTATAATCCTCACTAACTTAAATGCTGCCACTCCTAGTGTATAGATGTTTCCTAGATTCACTACACAATTTTGTAATAACATATAAAATACACATTTCTTCAAAATGATAGTGACTAGTGTGAACAGTGAGTGAGCAGAGTATGTATGTATATATATATAATAAGAACCTATAAACGTCGTACTGTTGAACTCGGGCCTCCCAATTGTTAGGGGAACGGATACTATACCTGCCGCGCTTGTCCAAGGCAGCTTGGCGTATTTGACATATACTATTCATATATATATATATATATATATATATATATATATATATATATATATATATATATATATAGGTAATTGTGGATGTGCAGATTTCATCAGGATATTTTCCTTCACCGCCAAGCCCGTGGTAATTATACAAATATGCACATTTATTTTGCAATACGCATAGAAAGCAGGGCAGCACTCTGTGCGTACACGTACTTTTTCGGCCAGTATTTGAACTCGAGTCATTAGAGTTGGAGACGCGAGCGCGTAGACCATTAAGACTACCACTGCTTTTTAATATTTAATGGATACAGATCAAACTAATTTTCGTTGAAACTGTTTTTACAGCTGTTATTTGTTACATTATTATTTTTTACACGTTGTACAGTGAAAAAAATCAAGTAAATCGTTTTGCTATATTTACACTTTATTTAGACAAGTAAGTAAAATTAATGTCAATATAATGTAAAAATGTATAGAAAAATAAACGTATAAAAAGGTTGTCCCACACATTAATGTATATTACGTTATAGTCAAAGTTCGATATGCAGTTCTTTCGGAATGACTGGTCTATTGTAGGTCCGACCCAGGCCTTTCGACAAAATCCAAAATAAATTCCGATTTCGGCCTTTGACTAAAGTATTTTTAGTTAAACCTAGAAGTACCTAACTTTTTAGTCAAACATCGAACGTAAAATAATCTGTTTCGGGCTTTGCCTAGTAGACTCTAAAAGCGATTAAGGCAGACTCGGACAAACGTAGATTCGTACTGCACTTGTTACATGTTTAACGACTGTATAAATTAGTCTCTCCTAGGTTAGACAAAAATTCATTACTCAAAGGGAGAAAACCGTCATTTATTTGGACTTCGACTAAGACTATATATATATATATATATATATGTCCGACCTGTAATATGTAATAATAGCCCATAAATGTCCCACTGCTGGGCTCGGGCCTCCCATTATAGGGGGAACGGACAGTATACCTGCCACGCTTGTCCAAGGCGGCTTGGCAGGTTTGACACATTGGTTTTTTTCGATGTGCAGGTTGCATCACGATGTTTTCCCTCGCCGTTGTTAGCACGTGGTAATTGCAACAATATGCACATTAGGTCAGAACACGACCTAAGTGGTGCATGCGTTCTGGTCAGGATCGAACCCACGCCCTTTGAGTTAGGGACAAGTGCGCTAGGTATTAGGCTACCACGACTCTACGCTACCTGTCCGACCTGAGGTTTGACTAATCAAACCTAGGAGCGCCAGAGCTTTGATGTTTGACTATAACAAATAGATACATACGTTATCTGTCAATATTTAATGTTATTAACATTTAATAATACTATCGCATCCCAATTAACGCAGTAAGCCCGTCGCTACATCTGCGTGAAACGATTACAACATCATCCTAAAATCTCTGAAGTATTCTTAAACTCCCTGAAAACTCAGACATGAAAATTTTGTGCAAAATTTTTGAGCCGGTGAACCTGCAATCAGGTTTTAGGTATTTTTTTAAGGTTTTTGAGTTATGCTCCCACCCCGACCCCTAAATATTTGAACCCTAGCTATTTATTATGTTGCGTGTGTTTAAGAGGGCCCTGGATGCATTTTTACACTACTTTTGAATTTACATTTGTACGCGGTACCTTACGCTACGATCTGATAAATTCATTGTTGTCACAGTCTCATTGTTGGGCTCGGGCCTCCCACAATTGGGAAACGGACAGTACACACACCACGCTTGTCCAAGGTGGCTTTGCAGGTTTGACACATCAGTTATCTCGATGTCCAGTTACAACATGATGTTTTCGTACACCGTTGTAGGTATAAATAAATCTATATATAAAATCAGATAAAACCGAATCATTTTATTCGTCCGGTGGAGAAGCTTTAAATAAAAAAATATGTATTAAGTAGTATTTATTACAAAAAAATCACATAACCAATCATATTAAATTAAAAATATAGATGATTACTATCAGTATCTGCCAAGCCGCCTTGGACAAGGTGGGTATACTGACCGTTCCCCTATAATGGGAGGCCCGAGCCCAGAAGTGGGACATTTATAGGATGTTATTATATTTATTGTTATTATACTTATAACCGCTAAAACGTAGACTTAAATATTTTAAACTATTTTAAATTAATTGGGTCTTAACTGTAGCTATAGCAATAGATGATTAATTAAATTTAATCGTGAGCTTTCACAACATTTCGCAATCCGTATTTCATACAGTATGAATTGCGGATTTTAGAAATCAGGATGTCGCATGAATTTATTTTGTGCTATAATACTTGATGTTGCACCATTTTGTAGTGTCATCAACAAGTAGGTATCAGACGGGCATTCGTGATAAATTAAAACAATGTAGTAATTTTGTGTTGAATATATCAAAAATTTATAATACCGAATGTAAAGCATTCTCCGACAGCATAATATTTTTTTTTGTTTTCGTTTTATTTTACACTATTATTTTATGATAAAAAATAAGTAGAATACTCTTATAAGCTCACACAGTGTGTAATTTTATTTACAAAACTAAAGTCGAAAAAACTTAATGACTAGGCTTGTCAAACATCGTAGCAAGGAGTTACATAAGATCGAGTATTTGATATAGCCCTGAAACAACCTTTGTCAGTCGAAATGTTCTGGTGCCACGACGCTTTCCTGTTCAGTTTAGCAGAATAAATTTAAAGGCCTCCACCGTGCTGCGCACAGCACTGGCGTCCGCAGTACGGTTCGTCTAACCTTAATTTAGCAAAACACCTGCCGTTCGTCCGTTAGGAGAGCTTTCTTAAGTGACTTGATATGAACGCAAGGGTTTTTGCTTTAATATCCGGTGGTGAAAATGCTACTAGCAGGTAAACTACATCAAAGGAAAGCATACCATACCCTCCTGCTTTACTCGTATGAACAAGTACAAAAGTAATTTCGGTTCTAATTACAAACCTTTCATCTGTGAGCTAAGTGACAGTGAGCTGTCACATAGAATAAACCTAAGCTATATGAATGAAAGGGCGAAGAATTCCGTAATGTCGACAACTGGTACGTTTACCTTAATTATTAATCTTAAGTTTACCCCGTAATTAATTGCACAATAACAATTTATTGCTAATAAAATCGATATATACAATTAAATTAAAATAAAAAACAGTTTAAAATAAATGTCTTCGTTCTAATGTAACTTCAAATCCGTCCACAGCCTTCATCATTATGTCTAATTTTACTCTTATTCTTGGAATAGGACCTTTTTCTGGTTCACCAACAACCTTAAATCTTCGCAGAATGCTCGCTAAAGCAGTTTTCATCGACATTAACGCATACTGATAACCTGAAATTGATAGACATGGACAACACTTTATCGTTCACCAAAACAAAAATATCAAAATGCACACACAAGACAATAGTTAGGTACTTTAGGCGGCCTTATCGTTAAAAGCGATCTCTTCTAGGCAACCAGACTCAAAGGCAATAAATTCTTCGTAATTATTATGCAACAAAGAATATTATGGCAATATGATACATTTATCATACAGAATTCAGTACTACTTTGACATATTGCAGATGGTCCTGTGAAAGAGGTTATTTCAACTTCGCTGATCTAATATAGTGTATAAACAAATTACCACTAACAAATATTAAAATACTAGCTGTCCCGGCAGACGTCGTCCTGCCTGGAAAAGCTTCAATCGATATGCCGACAGCAGCGCCACCTACCGGGTCCAATTGTGAACCAGCTCAGAAACCTTCTTTGGCTCATGCACAACAACTTTGCTAAAGATCATCACATGATCAAATGTATAGTTTACGATTCTACAAAGGACATACAGACAAACATTCATTTTTGTATATAAGAAGAAGATAGAGCTTTCCATTCGACTACACTCTTGTACACTTTGGAGCCTTCTTCCGAGAAAACTGTCCCATATTCTAGAAAAAAATATAGAATACCCTATACTCGTCTGTGTTATTGAAAGTATTTATATATTGTACACGTCCACTACATTTCATGACTATCATCTTATTCTCATAATTATTAATATACGTATATTATTAACTCTCTGTTAAAAAAGTTTCTAACGAATTGAACATTCTATATTAATTATCACTTTAACAATAATGTTTAACGCATCGGCTTCTTGCCTAGTTTATAAGACAATAATCCGATTTTCTTCTATAATCCATGTGTAAATCGCTCAATTAGTTTGAACTTACCAATGCAATTCCTGGGACCGTTACTAAACGGCATATAGCTGAATGGATATTTTAAGTTGAAGCGTTCAGGTGAAAATCGATCTGGATCAAAATGTTCAGCATCGGAACCCCAGTACTTCGGGTCCCTATGTACTCCCCATATCGATACTACGATCCCGGACCCAGCTGGCAAAATACGACCTGATGCTGAAAATATAATTTGAGACATGTATCGTCGACGTTATTATCGTATTGCATGTGTGATCTGAACCGCCACATAGATCATTCGTAAAGCCGTAAAAACCCGTCCATATAACTACGGAATTTGGACGTTCTCTAAGTCTTGATAAAAATAATGATTCATCATGCGTCAAAAAGAAACACCATCGCAAAGCAAGGGGTTTGCCCTCTAGACTTTTCAAAAAAATAAAATCCCATCATGGCTTGAACTAGTACCGCATACTAAACGGTTTTTCGGACCGGTATAACAGTGGCAAATGTTTCAAACGCAAATTCTGACCTTATGTAATCAATAATGGCAATTTTATTTGTTTACCTAGCCGTTTAATTGAAAATGGGCTTCATCACTCCAAGAGAATGTGTTTACTGTATGAAATCACTGTAACATTATCTAACAGAAGGTTCTACGCAAATTGTAATAATTGAGTTTAAACACGCATAATTTCAATTATAAAGATTACATTGGTTCAAGTGTTTTGTGCACAATCGTTTCTGGTAGTCATAAAGCAGCCGCTCTTTTGTGCACAGATTGAGGTGGATTATTGTGCAAACTGTTTACGATGACTTCAATGTTGCCGTCAGCTATGGAGGTTCGCCTTACGGTGCACCCGTATGATCCCTTGCACTTTATCGCCATAATAAGACTTTTTTGTGCCGAGTACAATGGGTTCTGGCATTGAGGACCATCCATGGATGCCGTACAGTGTCATGGACGGCGGCGATACTTTTGGCAGGCGATCCGCCCTGGCCTCTCCAGGCGGACATATGCGCGGAAACGCGGGACCCTGACATTCAGGATGACGCAGATACTTACCGGGCATGGGTGCTTCGATAAGAATCTGCATCAGATTGTGGGATGTGTGCCTTCCCATCAGTGCCGCCTATGTGGTGCGCTGGACTCCTTGTTCCATACACAGGTTGAATTGGTTGGCACCGCAGAAGTTTGAGCTCGAGGCCCTCGTAGGTCCGATCGATTCGCTGGGTAGTCTGGTGCAGGCCATGCTGCACAGCGACGATCATTGGGAGGAGTAATGGCTCAAAAGGAGGCCGCTGAACGAGAGAGGGAGAAAAGTGCACATAAGTGCTGCGGGTACCGACGTAGGTCGGGATCCCGGAGACGCAGTCATACGCAAGATCTCCTCCCGTAATTCCGCTACAGAGGTCCTCCAGCATCTGGGGAGCGCCGGTTCAAACCCCTGTTGACGAAGTGAATTTGCCATGCTTCCCGGGGCATTCTCAAGCACTGATGCCTAGGATCACCGTGGTTGTAACTACGTTCTAAGTCTCACGCTTTTCCTACCATGAGCGCGGGGAATCTTAGCTTGATACGTCACGTAAATATCGGATATTGTACCGCGAACAGAACCTTCGACAAGTAACAATACAATAATTATTACTACTGAGAAAGGCTTAAATTATAATTAATAAACGTTTCAGATCTGCTACTGGGATACAGTGATTAGCAAATCTGCATAAATGACGATTCTAACGAGACCCCTCACGAATCTGTCCAAATCCCAATTCTGCCACCGAATGTCTTTATAATTATAATGTACACAGGTATATAAGCTAGGTTATGTTTCTAACTAGGTCTAATGAATTAATTGTGTATTTATTTTTAATCTGATTTTTAATTTTTTTTTAATAATAAATGCTGAATGAAAAATAGGCCACACTACATAATTGAATATTTATAAACTGTTCACGAGTTCAAAAAAGAAAATACAATAAGTGACACAGTATCAAAATATGAACGTCTTAAATGAACCACTGTGTTAGCATCAACAACTACCTAATGAAAGTGCAACTTCTTATTTTCCCATAGAAAAGCATGTTATCTCCACTTACGTGAAAACACATATTTGTTACAATGGCTTTATAAACGAATACAATAAAAGAAATATAACTTAGTTATATTGTATTCTACCCATACATAGTCCCTCAAGATTATAAGTAGAATACTGAACCTATGTCACCATATTCTACGGGTAAAGTGCCTAGAAGGCTGGCTACGTTTACTCGCTGGATCGCCATGGCGAACCGTTGTCCGAGGTACGCACCAGCCCTCTGATTACCTGAAGAGTCAATATGTCGTTTTAACAAATTTTGGAAGAGGCTCATGGCTTCAGGACCCCACGATCCAAGTGTTTCAACAGCAAACGATACAAACATATAACTCTCACTGAGGGTTGTACACTTGCACCGCTTGAGTGATTCAGCTGTTTCCGCCGCCAAACCAGTTGGTCTAGACGTGTTTGGTAAATGAGATGCGACCAACGTGCCCAGGAAGGTCGCATCCTATATCAAATCATCCTATATCGCTTGCCACGTTGGCAGAGAATTAGTCATTCCGTCAGGATCGTCATGTGCAATACCGTTCGGCTCCAATAAAGCCGGCACGTTAATGGTGGCAAGCGCCACCTATTATTCGATAATTTTCGTAATCATTATATAATTATAGAAATAAAATTACTTACGCAACTTAATGTCTTCCAGAACTTTTCGTACAATAAAAGGAACGGGTGGAAACAACCTAAGTGACTCTTTTACAACTCTTTCTAAATATTTCAATTTTAATAAATCCTCTTTTTCCAGTGGACGTTCCATATCGCCAAACACCTCAACCAACCTGAAATATTTATAAACAGATACAAATCTTTTTTTTAACTAAATTTCCAATGGCAAAAACAAAGGTCATTCATAATATAGGTACGTTAAAATTTAAATCTACTTCCTATTCTATGTAGGTACACCGCTTCGCAACTTGTTCTCGCTGTTTAAGGAGAAGCGAAAAAAGACTCTAGCAACACGTCTAGTTAAAATTATTTGATTTCATACCGTTACTTTTTTTTCATACCGTACGTGGCGCTCGCTCCTTTATGCCATACGTGAGCAAGCTATGGAACAAACTTCCTCCCGCGGTTTTCTCAGAGCGCTACAATATGGGGCTATTCTAAAAGGGCGTAAACAGATATTTAAAGTCTGAACGAAGTATGCAGCACATTGGCCCCCTTAGTCTTACAGATGTCCATGGGCGACGGTAGGTACTTGCCTCCAAGAGGACCCTTTTGCCAGTTTGCCTACAAGCAAACATAAAAAAATAATAGCTTACCCATAGTGCCCATATAAACAACGATGGAGAACACGATGCAAATTTTTTTTTAGATTTCTTGTCTGTTTGTCGGTTTGTCTGTGACGGGCATATCCCGGTATATTATACAATTTCTTTTCGTAAAACTAATGGAACAAATCATAATCACAACATTAGAATAAATTAATATAATAAGTTATTCTTAAGGTACACCACAACATAAAAATTACTAAATTAATGTCATACACAGTAACAAAAATAAACAATAAGCGTGTATGGACTCTAAAATTTTTCATAGAAATTAAGTAGTAAAAAAGGGTACGGAACTCGAGTCCGTAGAGATGTTAATAATAATAATAATATTTAGGGGGGCTTTGTGGCGAAGCCTTAGGTGAGTAGCGACACCTCGTACCTGACTCCGGGGTCCAAGGCAAGGCCCCCGCCTCCGTGCTTGCCTTAACCAGCCGGCACGGAGTGGAGATCGCTAGAGCTAAAACTCAAGCTCCAGGGGTGGAAGTGATAAATGGCATCACGTCAAAAGTAGCTTCGGTGAACCTGCAGCCCACCTCCCTACACCCCTTAGCCACTCACACCCATGTTGCCCCTGCCTTCTATGGCATTTTTAGGGGCCCATGCAGGGAGTGGCGAGTCACCGTCTGCCCATTTTTCCATGTTCCCTGAACATTGCGACGGGCAGACGCCATAGTCCGCATATTCCCAGACCCCTAGTACCACTAGCAGTTCACCCCAATAGTCCGGTATTTTTTGTCCTCATTTCCCACAATAGTTCTACGCTGGCCGGGGCTTATCCTTGGGTGCATTGTTATATGGTGTAGACAAGGATAATCGCCGGTCAGTGTCACGCCACATTTACATTAAATTTGTCAAAGGGCCTCTACGTGTTGGCCTTTCCATGGCCCTACGCAAGCCCTCCAAATGTCCGGGCCATTTTTATGGCCTGTGGTCTCGAAAGACATACAAATATAATAATAATAAAATTAAAAAAAATCATAACATTGATTGATACATTAAATTTAATTTAAAACCTTTACCGTTTCATCAGCATCTACGATAAAATACAATTATATTATAATAAAATCTTCCTAAGTAAATTACTCATATGCTTAAAAGTTCATTAGGTATTTATTATACTTAGTATTTTCTTAAGTTCTCGCGACTAGTATGGATAATAAACGTTAGTGATCACGGCTACTGAAAAATGGCCGAAACGTAGGAATAATGTAAGTCGACTAAAATAAAACGTAATTTTATTATAGGTACTTACTCTTGATAAACTTTTTCTTGCACTGCGGGATATTTACCCAATAGTATCAACGTAAAGCCAATGGCGCTAGCTGAAGTATCAGTTCCTGCCACAATTAGTGTTAATAATTCCTCGCGCAATTCCACATTCGTGTATCCCATTTTTCTTCCAGATAAGGATATAAGCAGATCGAGGAAAGATTTTCTTTTGTATATACCTAAATCTGAAATGACCCCATGACACCCATGGCATAATTAGCTACACTTAATTTACCTAGCTTATTTAAAATAATTCTGTAATGACTGCACGTAGAAAAACGAGATGAAAAAATGAAGAAAAAGTCACTAAAGAATAATGAATAATCCCTACAGAAAGTGGCCACGCGAGTCGGGTTCCAGCAGGATTAGGGTTATACATATGTATATGGCAGCGCGTTTGTGATGTCTGGTTGAAGCGAAGGGAGTCTTCGATGAAGCACCTTTTCCTCGTGAAATGCGATAATTTTAATACTAACTGTGCCCGCGTCGTCGTCCGCGTGGAATTTGTTTTCAAAACCCCCCGATTTTGGAACATTTTTCATTGGTGCTCCGCTCCTATTGATCTTAGCGTGATGATATATAGCCTCCTCGATAAATGGACTATCTAACACTGAAAGAATTTTTCAAATCAGACCAGTAGTTTCTGAGATTAGCGCGTTCAAGCAAACAAACAAACTCTTCAGTTTTATATATTAGTACCAACTTTATATATGTACTAAACATATAAGATTATGCGATTTTACAATAATTTTTGTTGCGCATACAATCGTTCGTTTTCGTTCCGTAGCGATTTTTTTTTTATTGGCGGTTGGCCGTGGACAAAAGAGCGATATTGCGTGTACACACCGGCGCGAGCGTATTGATTTCATGTCCGGCTGGACTGGTGTGTACCTTCCTTTGGTAATAGTGCGGCGACACTGGTGTTGCAGACGTTCATCGAAGACTGTAAAACTAGCTTGAACAATATACGTTGAGTAGTTTTCGAAACATGAGGTATTTTTTATTAAATAAATTGGCAGTAAAACCCTTCTTTTCCCGTGACTTCGTTATCGAGTCCCACGGGAATTTTATGATTTTCTGGGATAAAAAGTATCCAATGCGCGTTTTTGATCTTCCATAGTCTATCAACTTCTATGAAAAGGGAATAAACATGCAAACTAATTTTCACATTTATATATTAGTAGATATCCTATGCTACAAAATTGCGCTTGTGTATCCCGATAATACCGAACCAGAGCAAACGTCACAGAGTACATTGTATAGCAAATATTACTAAGGTCGCCTCTTAAAATAATATGGCTTGCCGGCGCTTCGCCAGAAGGCCAGACCTTTTAGCTAGGAAAACAAACGAATTTAAATAATAAAGACATTATACAAATTGAACTATTCCAAACTTACCGAATTCATTACGTACTTCTGATCCATTGTTTTCTTCAACTATTAAATCTTCTCGTTTCCTTTGAATTTCCTACGAAAATAAAACGTTATTCACAAAGCTGGCGTGAATCAGTGCAACGTCTACCTGTTGTGCCTGCACAGGGTGAATCATCGCTATACAGTGTAACCTTGATATAACAAATCTGAAGGAGATTACAAAATATTAGTTATACCAAGAAATTTGTTACAGTGCGTTGTTATATAGAGGTTAATTTGGTTTAAGATTCGTTTTAGCAAGGTTAAGGGAAATTCAAAATAAAAATTAAAATACATTATAATGAACGCACTTCAATATTGCTTTACCTCACAATAATATTATGAAATTTATTTTGAAAGCTTAAATTCCTGGACTGCCTTACGGTACCCAAACGAATAGGTTTGAACTTGCTGAAACATAAGTTCTTTTTAGATGAATTGTAGTATGAATATTTATATCTAAAGGATGTAGGTTGAGATTTGTTTAACAAAATCAAAACCGTCTTCATACTAAAAATCAAAATTAACCTCTACCTCTCGCTGCTACACATTCTTGTAACACCACAAATCCATCTCAACATTCTCATCTCAGCTGAGTGGAGACGTTTGTGGTTTCTCACTTTAGTAACTGTTTATTTATAATATTATTAAATTCTAAACATGCCATGTTTGTATATTGAAGTTATTTAAAAAAAAAAATGACTATATAAACGACGGTGAACACGATGCAAGTTTTTTTTAGATTTCTTGTCTGTTTGTTCGGGATTCACTTAAAAACTGCCGGGCCGATTTCGATGCGGTTTTCGCTGATCGACAGCAAATTTTTACACTTCAAATCTGCACTACTTTTTATACCGGAAATCCCGCGGGTATTTTTCTGGGTTGCGGTTTGAAGTTGTTCGGGCGCATAAATGTTAACATATTCCGTCAGTTTTCTCTAAAATGATAGCTTACATTCTTTTTTATATGCATATTATGCTTGGGCACTTTGTATCCCGGGAATCACGCAGAATTTCAAGTCAATCGTGGACAAAGTCCCGGGCATATCCTAGTTATGTATAAAAATATATAAATAATCTATATACCTACCTCGTCATTCAATATTTTATAATTAAATAATATAGTTGGTAAAGATAACCTTCGAATTTTTTATAATGGTTGTATAATCAGTTCAGTCCTGGGAGAGTGGATTTTCTATACTATATAATCTATACATATAATAAAACTGTAGAGGTTGAATTTCTCTACAATGAAAAAAATGCTAAAAACCGAGTCAGGGGGATGTAAGAAGTAAAATAAAACTAATTTAGATTTTTTTCAAATTTTTGCTTCTCTGTTTGTCTGTCTGTACTGGCTAATCTCCGAAACGACTGGACCGATTTAAATGAAATTTTGTATGGCGGTAGGCCGGTAGCTTATATCCCTGGTCAACATATAGGATACTTTTGATCCCGAAAAATTAAAGAGTTCCCGTGGGATAGTTAAAAAATTGCACCACGCGGACGAAGTCGCGGGCATCAGCTAGTAAAATTATAAACATAAATCTCAAAGAAAATCAATTTTTTTTTTTGGACTTGACTTTATGTTGTTGGTCCGAAGACCTTACAACTTTACCGGAGTTTTTTGGGACGAGTGCCTTCGCGAAGCGAAGGCGCTCGAGCCCGGGGGGGCACCTTGCTCGAGGGAGCTCTCTAAAGAGTTTTACTCCAGCTGGACTGTTGCCATGAGGGAAAATCTCTTGCAGTGAGTGCCAAAAATAATAACGTCAAATACACCTGCATCACATACATATACAATGCATACCATAGCGCGATGTACTTTTCCAGTGGCACTATCTAGTTTACATAACATTATCTACAAGCAATTGTTATAACACGTGTACAAAATCAAGGCAAGATATCAACCTTTTTTTTTTACTATTTTATGTTAGGACTATTTTGTGTTGTGTGTCGCTATTAGAAATAAATATTTTTCTTTCTTTCTTTCTTTAAGCTGTTACGTATTTTTCAGTTTTGGTATTATAACCAGACAAATAGCGTTGTTAGATGGGCCGATCAGTTGTCGGAAACATATTGTCAGACAGGGAGGATAACATCACCCAAGCTTTTTAACTTCTAAATAGATGAACTGATCGTTGAGTTAAGCAGTATGGTTAGGATGTCGAATTGATGGTGTTAGTTTCAACAACTTGAGTTACGCCGTTGATATGGTCCTGCTCAGCCCAACGATCAGGGCACTTAGAGAACTGTCAACATCTTGTGAATTATATGCGCAATTTCATGGCCTGCGATATAATGTCAAGAAAAGTGAGTTCATGGTGTTCAATGCTACCGGTGGCAGATGTCCAAAAGTAATTAATACCTGCCGTTAAATTTGAAAGGTAGTGCGCTAAATTAAGTAGATAGATTTAAATACCTCGCTTACTATGCTACCAAAGATCTCAAGGATCATGATGATATGGAGAGGGAACGCAGGGCGCTGGCGGTTCGAAACAATATGTTGATTTGCCGTTTCTGACGCTGTAGTAAGGAAGTAAAAATAAGCCTATTTAAAGCTTAATATCGGGTATTTTATACGTGCAGTTTGTAGACCAACAGTAGGCAAAAAGCCGCCAACACGTTACGGGTCCAATACAATAATGGTTTTAAGTTGTTATTGGGGCTGCCCCGGTTCTGTAGTGCATCAGGTATGTTCGCAGAAGCACGAGTAGACGACTATTACGCTGTTGCTAGGAAAACAGCTGCCTTGATGCTCTACGGGATTCGAACCAGCTCTAACAACATCCTAAAAGTGGGCACATCAAAGCTGACAGGTTTGATGTGCCCGTTCTCAATTGTCGTACTAGCAAATTTCAAGCTTGCACAACAATTGTAACAAAACTTTAGGCTATAAGTTCTACTAATACTAGTTTTAAGTATTTCTATTTTATGTGATTTTACTAACCAACATATAACTTATTAATTGAATGTTGAATTTATTCAAAACAAATTATTATTATTATTAATAATAATAAAAGTTAGAGAAGAATTATCTGTGAGAATATTCTCTGAAGTTTCAGTTCTACTGCATGTGAAGTGCACAAAGACATATTTTTTTAAATCCATTCAATCTATTCATTCAATTCTAAAAGAATATGATATGACTTAAGACTAATATTAATCATACTTACAATATCTGTAAAATTATGCATTATTTTTATACATTCCTGATGCTCCTTATACCGTGGAAATAGTTTGTACAACCAGTCTGGCTGAAGCCACAAGTGAAAGATCCTCTGACATATTAAATTTGTGACACGATTCATCGACTCCAGAAACGAAGAATTTGGTTTCCCTTGAGCAACTACTGTCACTCCCATCGCTGTTTCTAATAAAAGGTGAAATAGGCTGATTATCATCAATCGTAGATGAATAATCCGACCATGTGCGGTCGGTCGGTCTTTGCATAGTGAAGGGCTCACTAATGACGGTAAATGAATATCCACTGTTTTCCCCATTTAGCGCTATATACCTATTAATATTATAAATGCGAAAGTAACTCTTTCTGTCTGTTCCGTTTTCACGGAAAAACTACTGGACCGATTTGGCTAAAACTCAGTATATATATATATATATATATATATATATATATATATTCGATGCCGAGGAGGAACATAATTATGATACTTTTTATCCCGAAAAATGTGATAGTTTCCGGGATAAAAATATATTTGTCTTTCTGTTTGTTATGCTTTTACGGAAAAACTATTGGACCGATTTTGCTGAGATTAGGTATACCTTCTTTTTCTTTCACCATATCCCAATTACTTGGGGTCTGCACAATACGTCTTTTCCTTCCACACTCTTCTATTCTGACATACCTCTTCTGTCAGACCGCATATCATCATATCATCCTTCACACAATCAATCCATCTTTTTTTTGGTCTGCCTTTAAATTTGTACCCATCCATCTTGTAGTTTAACATTCTTTTTGTCACGTGACTTTCATCCCTCCTCATTATATGCTGAGATTAGGTATATATATATATATATATATATGTGTGTGTGTGTGTAGTTGGTTCATTTTGGTTATTTTGTTTATTTCTGTCATTTTGTTCCTTTTGTCCTTTTTGCTCTTTTTGTCCTTTTTGCTCTTTTTGTCCTTTTGCTCTTTTTGCTCATTCTGTGCTTTTTGTCGTTTTTGTCATTTTTGTCCTTTTTGCTCTTTTTGTCCTTTTGCTCTTTTTGCGCTTTCTGTGCTTTTTGTTCTTTTTGTCATTTTGTTCCTTTTTGCTCTAATTATCCTTTTTATTATTTTTGATCTTTCTGCCCTTTTTGTCATTTTTGCTCTTTATGCTCTTTTTGTTCTTATTGTCTTTTTTGTCATTTTTGTCATTTATATAGGTTTCATAGACGGGGAATAGATAAATAAAACTAGGACGGTTTGAAATAGAGGATGACAGTTTAGATAAGACCAATCATTTCACAAGATCGTCGTCATCGCCTATAAAAAATGCGATAGTAATTCGATGTCTTTTCATTAGGTTTTCACGGAAAACTACTTGGAGTACTGGAATAGTTCTATTGTAATTTTGTCTAAATGTACTTTTAATGACGGAAATGGACATATATAATATACTCATGCCAGGAGATCTGATAGTTTGCGATATAAAATGAAGTGAATCTTCCGGGCCAAATAGCACTAACATAAAAATTTAATACAATGTAACCTGTGTTGTAATCTCTTTAAATAAGAGGCACGCACTAGAGGTTGACCCGCGGCTGGGCCGCAGGGTAAACCCTAGTAATTAATATATTGTAAAATATAAAATCAAATAGTTTCATATTATCTCTCGTAAAAATGACCATATGTTTATCCTCGCTCTCAAAAGTAAATGTGATTATATGGATAACAAAGGAGACAGCGTGTTTCTCAGGAGCCGCCGGTATGGTCACCTAGACGCATAACTACAATGTGTTTAGGTAGCTTATGTCATTAGAAACCCATGTGTGATTGTCATTTTCTACAAGAACTTGGCTTAAAATAGAATTTGGCCATAAATTTTGACATTGACATAACCTCCATTACGATAATACTAGAGTTTTGGTGGGAACTTGAAATGATGAATAATGTTTTACAGTGTAATTTTAATTTAAAAATGTTAAATTATATCTATAAGTGAACAATGTGAACAGTAGTTGTACGATATTTATTGTTTTTAACGAATAATTTATGGATTTGTGTTTTTTTGGTCATAATGTCAGGCCAAGGAGCTGAGTTCATCCAGCTTTATCTGACGTATGACACTGGATAGTGAGATAACAGATGCTTAGACGTTTTGTATTACCATTTAAAAAAATAACAGGTATTGATAACGAATAAATAATCAAATAATATAATGGTTTATGTAATCAGACAACAATGCTTATGAATTTAATTATTTGGTAAGCAAGTATCGATTCTTGAAACATTCGGCATTATTTTTCTCTGGTTAGCGAGGTCCTTAAAAAGATAATAAGTAAAAATAAACTTTTTTTGTATAAGTTTTGTCTTTGTGGATATTGAGGCCGAAAATCGCCAGTTGCCTTTAATGACATAATAAGGTTTAGTTCCTTAGCGTGTTACCAAACATTCAAATATATAAATATTAGAGTTTACCCCTCGGCTCCGCCGCGCGTCAAACTCTAGTGCGTACCTCTTGTTTTAAGAGCAGGCGTTAATACAGGATATATTGTATTGTATTTTTATGTTGGTGCTATTTGCCCTCGGAAGATTTGCTTCATTTTATATCGCAAACTATCCGATCTACCGGGATGAATAGTATCTATGTCCATTTTCGGTATTCAGACGGACAGATCGACAAATCGAGTGAAAGTCGCATTTTTTTAAAGATTGTGAATTTTTATATCTATAATCTTGATAAATGACTGGTCCCCCACACAAACTTAAATACCCTATTTCATCCCGTTCTAGTTTTATTTATATAACTAAATATTGTGTAAACTACACAAACGACCAAAACTACTAAACGTACTAAAACTGCCGAAACTACCAAATCTACCAACCAAAACTACCAAATCCACCAACCAAAACTACCACAACTACCTAAACTACCACAATTACCAAATCTACCAATCAAAACTACCACAACTACCAAAACTACCACAATTACCAAATCTACCAATCAAAACTACCACAACTACCAAAACCACCACAACTAACAAAACTACCAAAACTACCACAACAACCAAAACTACCACAACTATCAAAACTACCGCAACTACCAAAACAACCGAGTATACCAAATCGACCAACTAAAACTACCACAACTATCAAAACTACCACAACTACCAAAATAACCGAATCTACTAAATCTACCAACGAAGACTACCATAACTACCAAATCTACAAACCAAAACTACCACAACTACCAATACTACCACTACTACCAAAACTACCACAACTACCGAAACTACCAAATCTACAAATCAAAACTGCCACAACTACCAAATCTACCGAAACTACCAAATCCACCGACCAAAACTACCACAATTACCAAATCTACCAATCAAAACTACCACAACTACCACAATTAAAAATCTACCAATCAAAACTACCACAACTACCAAAACCACCACAACTAACCAAACTACCACAACTACCAAAACTACCACAACTACCAAGACTACCACAACTACCAAAACTACCACAACTACCAAAACTACCACAACTATCAAAATTACCGCAACTACCAAAACTACCACAACTACCAAAACTATCACAACTATCAAAACTACCACAACTACCAAAATAACCGAATCTACCAAATCTACCAACGAAGACTACCATAACTACCAAATCTACAAACCAAAACTACCACAACTACCAATACTACCACTACTACCAAAACTACCACAACTACCAAAACTACCACAACTACCGAAACTACCAAATCTACAAACTAAAACTACCACAACTACCAAATCTACCGAAACTACCAAATCTACAAAACAAAACTACCAAAACTATAAGCATAAACTACCGAAAATAGCAAAACTACCAACCAATACTACCACAACTACCAAAACTGCCAAGCAAAACTAACAAAACTACATAAACAACCAAATTGACCAAAATAAACAAAATTATGAAAATGGCAAACCACAAATAAAAAACCTATCCTAGTTTCCGGGATAAATTTTACATAAATCTATCCCAGTATCCGGGATGAAAAGTATCCCTTGGCCACCCTCGGTATTCAAATTACATATTTACCGAGTAACAACCAAATCGGTCCAATAGTCTTTCCATAAAAGGATAACAAATAGAGAGACAAATATACTTTTATCCCGGAAACTATCCCATTTTCCGGGATAAAAAGTATCCTATGTTCATTCTCGGCATCGAAAATATATATATACTGAGTTTCAGCCAAATCGGTCCAGTAGTTTTTACGTGAAAACGGAACAGACAGACAGACAGACAGACAGACAGACAGACAGACAGACAGACAGACAGACAGAGTTACTTTCGCATTTATAATATTAATAGGGATACCACTAGCACCGAGCGTAAGTGATGTTATTTAAATAAATTATGATTAAAACACTATTTGTGAACTAAATCACACATTTATGAATCTTACTGCATAACTTTTTGATTAACAAAGTAATTAACAGATAATAAGGAAACCAAACAAAAATATTTCACTGATCGCACAAATCATTAACTCATCTAAACATATCTGGGAATTCATTTATCTGCTTAAAATGTTAATAAAACTAACCAGAAACTGCGTTAAGCGTGTAAGAGCTTACGAAGGGCCATATATCCATATTTTCCTTTGCAGCGTTTTTTAAGAGCTTTTGAGCCAACCTCTCACTTTGTTCAGAGAACACTTCCACAAAGTTCTCAACGATTTTTGCACTAAACGCTGGTACCAAAACCTTACGCCGCTTTCTCCATATTGATACTATATTTATATGAAACAATAAGAAAACATTTTAACAATGATTTGTTGATTTTTAATGTTGATACATTAAAAAATTCGTAATCGCTTATTTTGTCCTAACGTGCACGTACACATTCTATTGTTACAATTACGAAGTGCTAAAGTTAAATGAAAACATCGTAAGAACACCTGTACATCGAGATTATCAACATTTGAAACCCGCTTTTTCGTCTTGCACTAGTATGGCGGTTATACTGTCCATTCTCCCAAAACGAAGATGTACGAACCCAGCAGTGGAACGTGTCTGTGCCGTTATATTAAAAAAAACGTCTTATAGTGAAAATATATATAACAAAATAAGTTATTGTTAATTAATATTTTATAAGCCTAAATGGCGCTCTGTTGTTCGGTTGTTCGTGCCTACCCCGCAAGGGAACTGGCGTGAAGTTATGTATGTATGTATGTAATATTTTATAGGTTTTTATATTTTTTATATTGTATATATATACATTTATTGTTTAATTAAATTATTTTACACATTTAATTCATTATAACGTAGATCAATCAAATACTTATTTAAATATAAGATGACAATTTGTAATTAAAATGTGAGTGAGAAAATAAACAACTACAGTAACTTAAAAAAACACAATTAAATACTTTTCAATGATACCGCACAAAGACCAATGTATTTACCTAACTTAAATTATTATTAATGATGTTAAAGTTGTAGAAGTTACAGTAATTTCAAAGGTAGAATTAGACAAAGAATACATAAATTGAGATAAACACATGTAATAATTGCAAAACATTAAGCATTCTTAACGTAATTTAAAAGTGACCACATGCTCATGTTGTAATTTTTTTTAAATTTATTGCACGACTTCAGCAGACAGACAGACGACCCATCTGATGTATAAAGCATTTACCATCGCCTATGAAGACTTGCAACACCAAAGGTGGCATAAATGCGCTGCTGCTCTCTAAAGGGAAACTGGAACCTGGCCACTAATGCTGGAACACAACTCAAAGTTGATATGGCGGCATATTCTAGACCAGGGGTGGTAGCCATCCAGACGGGCAAATAACCTTACAACCTGGCTGTGGGTTGTTCTGTCGCCTCTTACGATAAGCCGTCTGGCCGCGGGAAATTTTATTATTTCTTCGTTCCTGCACGGAAAACCGCATTTCACTTACACCTCGTATGGACAAAACAGTTTTTTTTTTATTGTTTGCTTTAAAATTTTGATCAGGTTCGCTTATTTTTCCTCTCTTGGATAATTGTTATTATAAATGTGTGAAAAGGAAACTGTTAAAATGCCATCACAGGCTAATAACCATCCGAAACACTTGGTAGGCGGCATGTAGAGGTGAAATCATAGTACTTAAAGGACTTTCTGACTCGGTAATCGTAACCTAACTTTGGCGTTTTATTTCTATCTTAAACTTTCTATTGATACAAATGTTTTAGAAAGTGCCGCAGCAATAAAAATATATTAAAAATATAAAAAATCAAACAGCTATACCATGATATGCGGTGACAGCCCTAGTAAATTTCTTTTATTCATAGCTACACTAAAACGCTACAAAGCAGTTTAATATGGTAACTATACCCACTGATTTCATTTAACTCAATAAGGGAAAGTTTGGAAGGATCTTAAACTGTATGTCTGTGCAAATTGTTCATTATGCCCGATACATTATGACCGAAACCTAATAATACGCCTACAAGATATATTTTGATATTATCAATTTAGAAAAGCAAGCTGTATCATAATGAGACGTGACTTATTTCACTTTGTTCTTTAGTCTTCTTCCATTTTGTAGAATAATATAGATAGAAGACGAATTCACGACCATATAAATATAAAAGAAACAGCTGTGTGAAAATAAGCAAAAAAAAAGCGGGTAGCGCTACTAAAAATGCAAGCATACAAATAAGCAATTATAAATAATTTGGAACGGGTTGCATGAGGTCAAAGGCGATGTTAAAATACATAAACTTAATTTTTTTTATTTATTGCAGGAGTTCAGCAGACAGGCAGACGGCCCACTTGATGGAAAACGGTTACCTTCGCCTATGGTACATTTGAAACGCCAAAGGTGCTACAAATGCACTGCTGCTCTCTAAAGGGAGACTGAAACTTGGAACACAACTAAAGGCTGTTATGGCGGCATACTCTAGACCAGGAGTGGTAGCCATCCAGCTGGGCAAATACCCTACCACCTGGCTATGGTGGTTGTTTTGTCGCCTCTTACGACAGGTCGCCCGGCCTGCGACTTCGTCCACGCTTGGCTTGAAATTTCCGCGGGATTTCCGGGACACAATGTACCGCAGTATTTAAAAAAGAATGTAAGCTATGTCAAACCTGTGTCGGAATAAGCTAATTTTTATGCACCCGAGAAACTACAAACGGCTCCCGGGAAATTCCCGCGGGATTCCCGGGATAAAAAATATCACATATTTTATTACATACAATTTTCTTATCAATCAGTGAAAACCTATATTGGAATTCGATTTTTTTTTAATCTGGCCATTTAAAATCATTCCCAGAAAAATTCCCGCGGGATTCCCAGAATAAAAAGTAGCGCAGATTTTAAGTCTAAAAATTTGCTGTCGATCAGCGAAAACCGCATCGAAATCAGTACAGTAGTTTTTACGTGAATCTCGAACAAACGTTCGGGAGTTAAATTATTAAAATAAAATGTTACTTACGTAAATAAAGGATATGACCGAGCCATGTCTTAATAATTCCGTTATTTTCAATGGCTTCATAACTAAAACCTTGTAATGATTTCATAATCTCTAAAAAAATTAAATAGTTAATAATATTTATACATCTAATAAGTCGTAAAGGTTTACATGGTAGAGCCATGTTTGAATCATTACTCAGTCTGATACCATGCTCTCACTGAATAACGACGGAAAACGATAGCTTTAAGCTAATCGTGTTTACCCATCCAGAGGCGGCTCTAGCCCATGTAGCGCCCGTGTGCAATCAATACCCTGGCACCTTCTAGTAGGCGCGCGGTCAAAATGAAATTTTAACTCACAGTACTGAGTTGCTCCAAGATTCCAAATAAAAAAAAAACAATGGCAGCTGTCATTTTAGTCCATATAATTAAAAGTCAGAGTATAGTGATAGGCCAATAATTTTATATTATCGTAAAGATTTAGCGCACTTAGGATTGGAAGGAAACACCAGATTTTTTAACTAAACGCTTTTATTAACTTCACAGCCGTACGTGATTCTTCTCCAGGGTGGCCCTTACATACACAACTAAAGACTTACTGTCCCGACGATAAGATGTTTCACTCATAATACCGTTGCCGATATTGCGTAGACCACCTCCTGCTACTGCATTGGCCAATGTCAACTTGTCATTTGAAATTTTGTTCGTGTGGTTATGTTTGCTCTGGATTTTTTGGCGGCAACCTGAAGAGTGTTTTTTGCTGGGCCCTGTAATCTTCATAAAATAAAACAATATTGGTTAAAAGTGAACAATGTTTGTAGAATATTGAATAACGTAGAATTGTGAATTTGTGTTGAAAAGTGTGAAGTGAGTGAGTGTGAAAGCTTAGTGAAATCAAAGATCTGATTTGATAAAACCTGAGCCAAATTCTAACTTGACCCTGGCTAAATACAAAAATCATAAAGACCAATAAATATTTTACTAGAAAATTAGTTTTCTCCACTATAAACACCGGGTTTGGAATTATACTTTGAAATTTATTATAATTTATATTAATTCTGTATTCTTTTAATTTGAAATAAGGCATACCTGGCATATCTACACACATCCCCAATCGTATTATCACATATTCGACGTAATACAAATTGGATCGGTTTTGCTTTAAATTAGCTTGTTTGGTGTTAACTTAGCTGTTTTCACAATTGTCGCGTTGTTAGTTTCAAGCCAGTATTAAAATACACCTTATGCATATAACACGTATTTTATTCAAGTCCCACAAAAGTGTTCAAGTAAAAACAGATCTAAACTACCACATCATAGTTTAAATACAGTTATAATACCGAAAATGGACATAAATACTTCTCATGCCGGGAGATGGGATAGTTAGCGATATAAAATTAAGTGACTCTTGCGGGGGCAAATAGCACTAACATAAAAATGTAGTACAATGAAACCTGTATTAGTGTCAGCTTATTAACTAGAGGTTGACCCGCGGCGTAAACTTTAGTATTGTTAAAATTAGCAACCGGATATCTTTAACTTGCTTAGTTATAGTACTGTTAAAACTTCGTGATTTCCGTTTAATGATAAATAAATTATAAACTAACCATTCGTTAACTGGTTCAACGTTGATAGACTTTTATAAATTTAGTGTCATGTACCAAGGCAACTATTGCTAATAATGCTTAAATATATTCAAAATCTAATGTATAATACACATTCTTTAACGGCCGCCTTCTTAAACTAGAACTAAACAGTTTCAAAAATAAATAAAAACATTACATACAGACATACATAACTTCTCGCCAGTTCCCTTGCGGGGTAGGCACGAACAACAGAGCGCCACTTAGGTAAAATAAAAACATTATTGTGCAATAAACAACAAAATAGAAAATCACTTCTGCAATGGCCCGCCCACAGGTACATTGCAATTGCCTCCGAACCATTTATTTTCACAATATTTTTTGACTTGGGGCTGATTTTTCAATCATCAAATAAAATTGGTATGAAATACAACATAAACTGTCATAAACAAATTGAAAATGCCAATTGAAGCAAAAAAATCGCGTACAACGATTTCGAGATTTCTTAGAAAACATTTATTTACTTTTAAGTATAGTTAGGTTTAAGTGGTTTTTGACTTATCATAAACCTAACAACACCTGAATCACCACGTATTATCTATTTGGTTTAAAGTAATTTCCTGCTATATATTCGGAGTCCGAGTTATAATAGCAATGAAATTTATATGACACTTTCTTGAAATTATACTAAATCCAAGATAAAAAGAATGATCACAGTCCATTAGTAGATAAACAAAAAAGTTAGGGCTGAACATAAATATAGTTATATAAAAATATCTAAAGCATTCGGAACCCTTTCTATACTGAAAATCGGTTAAAAATAGCTTGAATTTACCAATTTTTTTGTTGCGAAGCTGGCATACAGCCAGACGGCCTAGCTCATAGAAAGTGGTTCTGGTCGCCTTTAGACATTTGCAACACCAATGGTGAAGCCAACGCGTTGCCAGCCTTTAGGATGTGATAGGGGGAGGAAGAGGGATCAGACAGGAGGAATGGGACAGAAGGGAAGAGACATGAGATTGGAATAAGGGGAGGATGAAGTGCGACATATTCAGTGGGCTATATTTAAGTAGTCAGGTTCAAAATCCTATCTGACGATTGAAAAAGCAGCCCTTAATGTCAAAAAAGTAACTAAATATATGGATATTCAATATTACGTTACAATAAGACCGAATAATAAGGATTTGGGGAGAATCCCCACCGAGATTTATGTTTGCGCTACGACATGGATTTGTTAAGAAAGGGCTTGATTAATTTCTTCAGGCCACAAACAGAGAGTTCGCAACGCCGCTGGTATTGCATACGCTCATAGGCTGCGGTAGTCAATTTTCATCAGACAGACCGTTTGCTTGTTTCAAGCAATAAAAAGCTATAGAAATTACTAAGTTACTTTATCTTACTCACCCTCAGAATTACCGGCAAGCTTGTGCGCAACTCCTATAAAAGGCAAATTCTCTTTCGGAGGTTTGATAGGCGCAGCTAGTTTATACATATTTCTTCTTTTATATCTAAAGACAACTGTCCATACTAATACAATAAAAGAAATCAACCACAGTATCATATTTACAAATAATTTTTTAACTCTGGATTAAGATTCTTATTTAAGTAAATGTGATAAACTTGCTATTAAAATTTAAAAGAACGTAAATACAACGATATTTTAATATCATTAAAATTGAGCTGTTTTGTCGCTTACGTGTTGTTAGCAAGCCAATGCAAATAATTGTGTGCTTCTTCTATTATATAGTAATGTTCTCTATGGGCGTGCTGCACTGTGTATACATTTTCCTTCAAGCGACCGTCATATTTTCATGCAAATAATACCTATCTATAATATTATAAAATTCTAAACATGCCGTGTCTGTACATCAAAACTATTTAAAAAAAAAACAATTTGAATAGACCGTATAAACGGAAAAGAACACGATGCATTTTTTTCCTATCTGTTTGTTTGTCTCTTTGTTCGCGATTCACATAAAAACTACTGGGTCGATTTCGGTGCGGTTTTCGTTTATCGACAGCAATTTTTTTTGAATTATAATCTGCGCTACTTTTTATCCCGGGAGTGGTTTGCAATTATTCGGATACATAAAAATTTTGCTTATCTATTCCGACACAGATTTCACTAAAACGATAGCATAGCTTACATTCTTTTTTTAAATACTGCGGTACTTTGTGTCTCGCGAATCCCACGGAAATTTGAAGTCAAGCGTGGACGAAGTCATATCGCGCGCATATCCTAGTAATATTATACAATTTTAAACTTGCCATGTCTGTACATTGAAGCTATTAAATTTTTTTTACTGGAATAGACTATACAAACGATGGAGAACACGATGCAATTTTTTTAAGATTTCTTGTCTGTTTGTCGGTTTGTCTGTTTATTCGGGATTCACGTAAAAACTACTGGGCCAATTTCGATGCGGTTTTCGCTAATCGACAGCAAATTCTTGGGCCTAAAATCAGCGCTACTTATTATATGGGGAATCCCGCGGGAAATTTTCAGGGAATGATTTAAAATGGCCAAATTAAAAAATATCGAATTCCAAATTGTTTTTTTTTTACTGACCGATAGCAAATTTTGTGTGATATTAAAAAGTGTGATATTTTTTATCCCGGGAGCGGTTTTTAGTCATTCGGGTGCATGAAAATTATCTTATTCCGAAACAGTTTACAATATTTTTTAAATGCTGTGGTACTTTGTGTTCCGGAAGTCCCGCAGAAATGTAATTCAGGCGTGGACGAAGTCGTATGGCATATCCTAGTAATATATATAATATAAAAAAATGCATTCGAACACGTCTGAAATGAATACTCTTACTACTTCTGATTATTGTTTAAAAATAATTTGTTGTAGTTAAAATCATTTTCAGTATAGTACGTCTTTAAAACTTTTTTCTTTAAAACCGTAAAGCCCAGTTTCCATCAAAGTGAGTATAGTGAAAAAGATATTTTGCAAATGATCAAGAAGATATCGTTATTTTTCAATTCCTCTCCGCATAGTGTTGATGGATACCATTTAATCGGAGGGAATTGATTTTCTTATTTCTAAAAGCAAATGCAGCGGACACATGAACACTGTGCGGTGAACAAAGTAGTAATTTAATCCGGGCAGGAACGGCGAAAGAATACAATCTCCTGCGTGCGGTGGGCCGTCTGCCTGTCTGCGGAACTCTGAAATAAAAAAGTAAGCAGCAGAGACATGAGATGCATGCAGCAGCGTTCAAGCTAAGTCGAGCTTCCCTTGTCAGTACCCGTCTGCCAGGTGAGTGTGCGACAGCTTGGCTCCAGCCACCTCACGTCTCCGCTCTGCATTACTGTAAACACCCTGCCCGGTATATTACTGGTCTCCACACATCTCTACTCACCGCTTTCGTAATAACCGGACCTAAGACCAGTTTCTAACTTCGATAGAGGTCCCTTTACTTCATCACGTTTTAAATAAATATTCAGTAACCAACCTCATTAATAATAGCTGAACTAAATTCACTGGTTATTATTTCGTGTATTACGTAAGCCGTATTTTTAGCCTGAAACAAATCGTGACAAAAAACATAAATCAGTAAACCCTGAACAAAATTTAAAAGACAAACTATATGATGGACTTACTACGTTTAGCGTTTCTTCCACAAAATAAATGTTTACGTAAATAATACCGAGTGCATGCGACATTTGCCAAAATACATAAATTAAGAAATCAACGAATTTCGTCACCTTATGGAATAAGCCCGATGCAGTCGCTTCCATAAAATACAAAATATATAATACTAGCTTCTGCCCGCGACTTCCTCCGCATGGAATAGTTAAAAAAAAAGTAAGTTAAAAAAACCCCCCGATTTTGAAACATTCTTCATTGATGCTCCGCTCCTATTAGTCTTAGCGTGATGATATATAGCCTATAGCCTTCCTCGATAAATAGACTATCTAACACTGAAAGAATTTTTTAAATCAGTCCAGTAGTTCCTGAGATCAGCGCGTTCAAGCAAACAAACAAACTCTTCAGCTTTATATATTAGTATAAGATAATATACAGCAGGTATAGAAGCATCGTTAACACCAAAGCAAAACCAAATATTTTGTTCAGCGTTTTTGACGACTTGTAAAGCATCGAGTATATTTTAGCACATAGCCTTATTTTCTCGCAGATCTGCCTCTCTTGTAATTCCTCTACTTTCTTTATATTTGGAGCCATTTTGCTTACGAATAAACAGTTTATATTCCCATGACTTTTGAGCTTGTATTTCGCTTAAGACTTTGTTAATTCGCTTCCACCTATCTTTCAATATAGGAGTAAATAATAACAGAAGTATGCTGATATGATTAAAGCTGTTTCGTCAATAACAATGACTTGATATAACCTCTCAGTGGGAACTACCACATTTAAATTGTGAAGCGTCGCCCAAATACAAACCATACGAGATAAAAAGACTAATACTTGACCAATAGCAATTAATAATGCGTAGAAGCTTCTCTTATTATAATCCTTTATTTCACCCAAATTTTCAAGCGCTTTATCCAAAGCGACAATTTCTTACATAAAGCGTGTATTTCCGCTTATTCTTATCGGAATTTTGATCATTCCATACAAAATATAGAATATTGAAGCGATTTCTTCAAAATCATCGCCATAATGAACAAGTTTAGTATTATATATAGATCTTAATATTGTCTGTGTTTCCAAACTCGCCTTAAATGTGCAGTAGAAAAAAATACCGTACCAAATCACAAAACCTATGAAACCTAATACGCTGAACGTTGACACGATTTAGTTCCCTGGCGTACTATTAAGAACAAACATCGCTACACCCGATATTTCCCTTACTATTCGCGAAGAATAAGACGCTTCTACGAGGGTACTATACCTCTTAGGGGATAATTTTTTAAACACTCAGATGCATCTTAAAGACAATACCTTATCAAAATGCAATTGGTGGCCACTACAAAAAAATGTGTGCTAGGACACATAGTACAAGTGAAACTTCAACGGACAAGTGGAAAAATGAATCGCAACGGACAAGTGGCAAAAACGAATCGCAAGAAGATTTTAACTTGAAGTTTTATGGGCAGATTGTTAATATACTTGTCCAATTCGAGAACCTGCCCGTAAAATTTCAAGTTAAAATTTTGTTGAGATTCGTTTTGCCACTTGTCCGTTGCCATTTGTTTTTCCACTTATCCGTTGCCATTCGTTTTTCCACTTGTCCGTTGAAGTTTCACTTCTACTATGTGTTCCAGCACACATTTCGATTTTTTTTCTTGAAGTGAAACTTCTATATAGGAATATATTAGAACTTTTTCTGTCACGAAAAAGCGTTACGGCCGCGTGGAGGGGATAGAAGGTATATCGCGTGGTGAGAGGCGGCATAATTTTAGAGTATACTATAGATGTTTTTTTTGGTTCCGGATCGAATTCAGTTTTTTTTGTTTGATAAAATAAAATATTGTCACGACCGACAAAAGTGGATTCACACCGGCATACCATAAAAGCACACTTTATTACCTTTACACATTAGGACTTGTTTTGTTTACTTTGTGTTTAAAATTTGTAATTAGAAAAACAGCCCATTGTGTATTTTAATCTTTTATGCTAGTCATTAGCCAGGTGTGATTCTAAGAAATCCAGTCCACGCGAGCGAGAGACATATTGTATTTGTGCAGTATAAAGCAATGCCCCAATGGAGAGATCGGCAGTCGAGCGATAAACACAAGCGAAGCAAGACGTGTGTACTATATTCGGTAATCTATTTAGTGACGGACTTTGCGCGTGTTATTATATTTGTACCTGTGTTATACATTTGTATCGTCGTCGTCAGCCATTTGCAGTCCACTGCTGGACGTAGGCCTCCCCAAGACAGCGCCACTCATCCCTGTCCTCCGATTTCCTCAGCCAGTGCCTACTGGCGACCTTGCATAGGTCGTCGGTCCATCGGACTGGAGGGCGTCCGACACTACGTTTACCGAGATGCGGTTTCCACTCCAGGACTCGTTTGCTCCATGGGCAATCGGTCCTGCGGCGGATGTGACCGGCCCACTGCCACTTCAACTTGCTAATTTTGCGAGCTATGTCGGTTACCTTGGTTTTCTTACGGATATCCATATTTCTAATTTTATCCATAAGAGGAACCAACCCAACATAACTCGCTCCATAGCCCGTTGAGCGACTTGAAACTTGTGGACCAATCCTGCCGTCAATGTCCATGTCTCGGCCCCGTAGATCAGGACGTGTTTGTATAGTTCTAATAAATTCTATAGTAATTCTAACTGCATTTTAATTCGAATCCCGTAACTCGTAACAATATTTTTAAATAAAAAAATCATTAATTAAAATGTACCTAACCTAACCAAATCATAATTTGCAGTAAACCTGCGAAAAATCAAAATGTGTGCTGGGACACATACTAGATGTGAAACTCCAACGGACAAGTGGAAAAACGAATCGCAACGGACGACCTTAACCACCTTAACCTTATACCATGACAGAGGACAAGAAAAATAAATAGTATTTTTCTAAAATTAATTGGTCATTTCCAACAGTGTTTCTATTTTTGTACTATGTATGATAAAACGATGTAAACAATGATATAAAAACACAAATAAAAAAATATGCATATTCCCCATTGTCATGATGGAAATCATTTGCTTGTGGATCCCACGACCTTTAAGTTATACCAAATAATTATTTCATAACTGGTATGAATTATTTGAATTATTGAAAGCGATTTAATTATATTATTTTTATATTTTGGTGTGCAATAAAGTGTTATCTCTCTCTCTCTCCTCTCTCTCTCTCTCTCTGTCTCTCTCAGTATATTATTATAAATTAACTAGGATATACCCGCGACTTCTTTCATGTTTGACTTGAAATTCCCGCAGGATTCCCGGGACACAAAGAACCGCAACATTTGAAAAAGAATATAAGCTATTGTTTTATAACTGTCGGAATAAGCTAATTTTTACGCACCCGAACTACCACAAACCGGTCTCCGAGAAAATTCTACACACATTTTATTACATACAATTTGCTATCGATCAGTGAAAAAAATCACATTGAAATTCAATTTTTTTTCAATCTGGCCATTTTAAATCATTTCCAGAAAAAAACCCAAATCCTAAAATAAAAAGTACCGCAGATTTTAAGTCTTAGAATTTGCTGTCGATCAGCGAAAACCGCATCGAAATCGGTCCAGTAATTTTAACTTGAATCCCGAACAAACACGACAAGAAATCTAAAATAAATTGCACCGTGTTCTCCATCGTTTATGTAGTCTATTCTAATTGTTTTTTTTTAAATATCTTCAATGTAATAGACACAGCATGTTTAGATTTTTTAAATATTGTTACGAGTTAGCGGGACTCGAATTAAAATGCCGTTAGAATTATTATAGAGTTTATTAGAACTATACAAACACGTATAACACAGGTACAAATATAACCGAACACAACAAATCCCAAAAGTAATGCAGAAGGTCGTAATTCATTAAAACGCGCAAAGTCCGTCACTATTAGATTCACGAATGTACACACATCACGCCTGTATCGTAGTTGTAGCTCAACTGCCTCCCTCCCTAATCAGGCCGTCGTTTTATACTTCACAAATCCAAATGTGCCCGCCCGGCAACGTCGACACAATTTCCTAGAATTAGCTTGTACTTGTAATCCGCAACACATGGCCAATGATGCTCCTGAGCGAGTACAATAGAACGATAGGCTGTTCTCCACAATAACTAGAAACGTATGGCAATAAATAATTAAACAAAAGAAGACGATCATAAAAGGATTACAATCAGTTCAAATGCCGACAGGTAATAAAAATATGTTTTTACAGATCTGTACGTGGAATTTATGTTTGTCGGTGCCTAAATTGTAACAATATTATAGATTAATATAATGACTGAATTTTGAATAAAAGTAAGAATAAATTAGGGTACGCAAACAACATAAATTAACATATCTAATTTATTTTAGTATCATTGATATTTATTATCATAAATATTTTTTTTAAGAAAAACCAAACCGTCTTCACACAAAAAATTAATATTTAACTGACTTCTTTCTGCAACATCTCGAAGTCGGTGCCAAGTAAAATATAAAAGAACAACAAAACAAAATATATTAATTTTTATTTTATACTTGAGACTGACTTCAAGATGGTGTACAAACAAGTCGATTAATTTTTTATGTTTTTGGTTTTTAGTTAAAGTAGGTTTCGTTTTTGTATAATTTTTTTTACGTTTTAGTTGCGTAAATACTTTAATAGCTTTACAAATAATATATCGAACACCTGTATAAAATGTACAACTGGCACACGTAAACAAAGTTGCCATCTTACTCTTCGGTGTATATGCTCTTCAACAAGGGTTGCTCTCGATTTCCTTTCGATCCACAAATCAGATCCTGACTTGGCTCAACTATGGAACCATCTCGGGAGTAAAAGAAAACAATTTGAAAATCGATCGCGTAACATGCGTATAAAAATTAAGCGCCTGTAGAAAATGTAATACCTATGTACGCGCCATTCATTCCATTATTTCGCTCCGTCCTGTTCCGTACTCAAAATCTCCCCTCTCTACCTGCTTCTGTTCCGATAATAAACATTGCAAAACTCGCCCGCTACGCACGCATACGAACTCTTAAAAGTTCTACTCAAAATCTTTAAATAAGAACTCTAAATCAATCCACCGCACCGCGACGTGAGTAAAACTTTCTAATAATTAAATTAGAAGATGTGAGAGTGTGATACTGGTGCCTGGCTCATTTAAGCTATCGAAGGACATATTGTAAATTGTGCAAGGTGCGCCTTTTATCTCACAACCTACATACACGTATACAAGCTTTTTTCCAAGAATTTAGGCACACAGCGTTCTTTAATATGGTTTTTCTCGATTTCTCTGAGATCCGATGCACTCATCAGATCCTGACTTAGTGACCAAGGGACTACCTCGAGAATATATGCTTATTATTAAAGAAAAAAATTGAAAATCAGTTTATAATTGACGGAGATGTCGTGTTATGAAGAAGTTGGTTAACAATTTTCGTGAGTGTCTCTAATTCCTCAGAATCCACTCATCATCTCCTGAAATGGTGACAATGGGACCAAATTAGGAGTATAAACTTTCGAATAAAAGAAAAATTTTGAAAATCGGTTTTCAATTGACAGAGAAATCAAGTAGCGAATGCACAAAAAGAATACAGACGAATTGTGAACCTCCTCTTTTTTGAAGTCGGTTAAATAAAAAATAAAGTTGCTAGTACAATTATGGAGTTTCAAATCGCCGTCGCATATTGATCCCAAGGAAATCGAGAGTAATCCTTGTTGACGAATCTCTATACTAAAGAGTGAGATAGCAACCTTGTATACGCGTGCCAGTACTATAATTTCTACAGTCGCGTAGTATATTATTTCTAAAGCTATTCAAGTATTCGCGCAACTAAAGATTTTTTTTTAAACAAAAACAAACCTGACTTCAAACTGCACTTCTCACGAAGCTGCCATCATACGGGATACCCGAGGGGCTTTGCAAGTGGCTATCCAGCGTTCTTAGTGGGCGCAGAATCAAAGTCGCTGTCGACGGTTGCTGCTCAACCACTAAGTCTATCAATGCTGGTGTGCCACAAAGCTGCGTATTGTTACCGACACTGTTTATCCTGCATATCAATGACTTGTCTATAAAGAACATTAATTGTTATGCGGATAACAGTACCAGTGTTGCCAGATACACCAGTCGAGCCAATGCCCTCGGACGCTGGTAGAAGAGAGTCGGGTCAGACTTGTTTCGGAAGTAGAGAACTCCTTGGAGCAAGTCTCTGAATGGGGACGACAAAATCTTGTCCATTTTAACCCCACGAAGACACAAATCTACGCATTCTCAGCCAAAAAAAACTCCATTTGTCAATGTGTCACAAATCCAAGGAACACCCCTTACAATCTCTAATAGTATTGGGATTCTTGGGTTCGACATAACGAACGACGTACAATTTCGGGGTCATCTGGAAGACAAGGCCAAACTTGCCTCTAAAACGCTTGGTGTGCTAAATCGGTCCAAGCAGTATTTCACTGCGCGTCAACAAGTTGCACTCTACATAGCGCAAGTCAGACCGCATATAGAGCACTTTTCACATCTATGGACCGGGGCATCCGCTTACCAGACTGACCCCCTCGACTCCACCCAGAGTCGCGCCGTTCGTATCATCGACGATCCCATACTAACAGGCGGTTTAGAACCGCTTAGCCTCCGGAGAGACTTCGCGTCCCTCTGCGTATTCTACCGCCTGTATAATGGGGAATGTTCCAAGAAATTATTTGATCTCGTGCCAGCGCCTCACTTCTACAACCGCACAGCTCGCCAATGGCGGGATGTTAATCCTCATTTCCTAGAGTTTCCACGCTCAACTACGCAACAGTTCTCTAGAACATTTATTCCGCATACAACGATGTTCTGTAAGGAACTTCATGCCACTGTTTTCCCCTTGCGTTATGATATGGGGTTTTTTAAGAACGGCATTATAAAATTTCTTGGAGGTAGGCAACGCGTTAGCGACACCCCTAGCGTTGCAAACGTCTATAGACGACGGTAACCATTTTCCATCAGGTACATCGTTTGCCTACTTCAGACAAAACAAAATCTATAATCCTCACTAACTTAAATGCTGCCACTCCTAGTGTATAGATGTTTCCTAGCTTCACTACACAATTTTGTAATTTTATTTTATTTTATTTTTATTTATTTTATTTTATTTTATTTTTATTTATTTTATTTTATTTTATTTTATTTTATTTTATTTTATTTAAGTAATAACATATAAAATACACATTTCTTCAAAATGATAGTGACTAGTGTGAATAGTGAGTAAGCAGAGTATGTATGTATATATATAATAAGAACCTATAAACGTCGTACTGTTGAACTCGGGCCTCCCAATTGTTAGGGGAACGGATAATATAACTGCCGCGCATGTCCAAGGCAGCTTGGCGTATTTGACATATACTTATATATGTTGTTTACTTATATACATATAGGTAATTCTGGATGTGCAGATTTCATCAGGATATTTTCCTTCACCGCCAAGCCCGTGGTAATTATACAAATATGCACATTTATTTTGCAATACGCACAGAAAGCAGGGCAGCACTTTGTGCGTACACGTACTTTTTCGGCCAGTATATGAACTCGCGTCAATTAGAGTTGGAAACGCGAGCGCGTAGACCATTAAAACTACCACTGCTTTTTAATATTTAATGGATACAGATCAAACTAATTTTCGTTGAAACTTTTTTTACAGCTGTTATTTTTTAGATTATTATTTTTTACACGTTGTACAGTGAAAAAAATCAAGTAAATTGTTTTGCTATATTTACATTTTATTTAAACAAGTAAGTAAAATTACATTAATGTATATTATGTTATGGTGTTATGCATGATGAAAGAATGACTAAACAGATATACAATGCAAAAGTGGATGCATGAAGAAGTCGTGGAAGGCCACGACACACCTTCCATGATCAAATTGATCGTGTACTAGCGGAGGGTGATGTCAGGAGCCTTAAGAACAGACGAGCGTGCATGACAAGAGTTATGAATGTCAAAGAAGCAAGTGAGGTGTGTAAGAATGGGCCTAAATGGCGCTCTGTTGTTCGTGCCTACCCCGCAAGGGAACTGGCATGAAGTTATGTATGTATGTATGTATGTATGTTATGGTCAAAGTTCGATATGCAGTTCTTCCGGAATGACTGGTTTATTCTAGGTCCGAACCAGGCCTTTCGACAAAATCCAAAATAAATTCCGATTTCGGCCTTTGACTAAAGTATTTTTAGTTAAACCTAGAACTACCTAACTTTTTAGTCGAACATCGAACGTAAAATAATCTGTTTCGGGCTTTGCCTAGTAGACTCTAAAAGCGATTAAGGCAGACTCGGACAAACGTAGATTCGTACTGCACTTGTTACATGTTTAACGACTGTATAAATTAGTCTCTCCTAGGTTAGACAAAAATTCATTACTCAAAGGGAGAAAACCGTCATTTATTTGGACTTCGACTAAGACTATATATATATGTCCGACCTGTAATATGTAATAACAGCCCATAAATGTCCCACTGCTGGGCGCGGGACTCCCATTATAGGGGGAACGGACAGTATACCTGCCACGCTTGTCCAAGGCGGCTTGGCAGGTTTGACACATCGGTTTTTTTCGATGTGCAGGTTGCATCACGATGTTTCCTTCACCGTTGTTAGCACGTGGTAATTGCAACAATATGCACATTAGGTCAGAAAACTGCCAAGTGATGCATGCGTTCTGGTCAGGATCGAACCCACGCCCTTTGAGTTAGGGACAAGTGCGCTAGGCATTACGCTACCACGACTCTACGCTACCTGCCCGACCTGAGGTTTGACTAATCAAACCTAGGAGCGCCAGAGCCTTAATGTTTGACTATATCATATAGATACATACGTTATCTGTCAATATTTAATGTTATTAATATTTAATAATACTATCGCATCCCAATTAACGCAGTAAGCCCGTCGCTACATCTGCGTGAAACGATTACATCATCCTAAAATCTCGGAAGTATTCTTAATCACCTTGAAAACTCAGACATGAAAATTTTGTGCACAAATTTTTGAACCGGTGAACCTGCAATCTGGTTTTAGATACTTTTTTTAAGTTTTTAACTTATACTCCCACCTTGTCCCCTAAATGTTTGAACCCTAGTTATTTATTTATTATGTTGCGTGTGTCTAAGAGGGCCCTGGATGCATTTTTACACTACCTTTGATTTTACATTTGTACGCGTACCTTACGGTACGATCTGATAAATTCATTGTTGTCACAGTCTCATTGTTGGGCTCGGGCCTCCCACAATTGGGGAACGGACAGTACACACAACACGCTTGTCCAAGGTGGCTGTGCAGGTTTGACACATCAGTTATCTCGATGTCCAGGTTTCATCACGATGTTTTCCTACACCGTTGTAGGTATAAATAAAACTATATATGAAATCAGGTAAATACGAATCATTTTATTCGTCCGGCGGAGAAGCTTTAACTAAAAAAATATGTATTAAGTAGTATTTATTACAAAAAAATCACATAACCAATCATATTAAATTAAAAATATTGATGATTACTATCAGTATCTTATTTGATGCGTGCTTTTGCATACGTATTTCAATATAATCATCAGATTTAATTGTTAGTTTGCACCGAATAATATTTTTTTAAATATAGATTAACATATATTAATTGTAAAATATTCAAATCAAAATAAAAAAACTTCAAATTAAAATATTAATATATCCTACACCTAATATTTTCTTAAGTTTTCGCGACTTGTATACATAATAAAACTACGTTTTAACGGTTTTAACCGCGATAATTTTATTTGATTTTGGTTTTTCCGACGTTTCGGCCACTATACATCCTACACCTTTAAAAAAATAACAAATAATAAATAGACCCTAAATAATTGTCAGTTGAAAATGTTCCCATAACAAAAGCTGGCCGCGTTACCACGTTGAATAGCAACGCCATAAGCATTGCCCAAAATACAGGCCAGCGTTTTTGTCACGTGATTGTTAATTATATTATTATTAAAATTTTAAACTTTTTTCAAGTTAATTTTTTTCTTAATTTAAATGCCGCACTTATAACCGTGTTACAATTACCACGTGTTAACAACGGTGAAGGAAAACATCGTGATGCAACCTGCACATCGAGATAACCGATGTGTCAAACCTGCCAAGCCGCCTTGGACAAGGCGGGTATACTGTCCGTTCCCCTATAATGGGAGGCCTGAGCCCAAAAGTGGGACATCTATGGGCTGTTATTATATTTATTGTTATTATACTTATAACAGCTAAAACGTAGACTTAAATATTTTAAACTATTTAAAATTAATTGGGTCTTAACTGTAGCTATAGCAATAGTGATTAATTAAACTTAATCGTGAGCTTTCACAACATTTCGCAATCCATATTTCATACAAATGTGAACTGCGGATTTTAGAAATCAGGATGTCGCATGAATTTATTTTGTGCTATAATACTTCATGTTGCACCATTTTGTAGTGTCATCAACAAGTAGGTATCAGACGGGCATTCGTGATAAATTAAAACAATGTAGTAATTTTGTGTTGAATATATCAAAATTTGTACCGAATGTAAAGCATTCGCCGACAGCATAATATTTTTTGTTTTCGTTTTATTTTACACTATTATTTTATGATAAAAAATAAGTAGAATACTCTTTTAAGTTAACACAGTGTGTAATTTTATTTACAAAACTAAAGTTGAAAAAACTTAATGACCAGGCTATTTTATGCCTTATCAAACATCGTAGCAAGGAGTTACATAAGATCGAGTATTTGACATAGCCCCGAAACAACCTTTGTCAGGCGAAATGTTCTGGTGCCACGACGCTTTCCTGTCCAGTTTAGCAGAATACATTTAAAGGCCTCCTTGCTGCGCACAGCACTGACGTCCGGAGTGCGTTTTGTCTAATCTTAATTTAGCAAAACACTGGCCGTTCGTCCGTTAGGAAGGCTTTCTTAAGTCACTTCATATGAGCGCAAGGGTTTTGTTTTAAAATTCCGCAGCAGGTAAACTACATCAAAGGAAAGCATAAAATACCGTCCTGCTTTACTCGTAGGAACAAGTACAAAAATCTTTCATCTGTGAGCTGAGTGACAGTTAGCTGTCACATAGAATAAATTCCTTAATGTGGTCAACCTTAATTGTTAATCTTCAGTTTACCTCGTGATTGCACAATAACGATTTATTGCTCACAAAATCGATATATACAATTAAATTTAAATAAAACACAGTTTAAAATTAATTTCTTCGTTCTAATGTAATTTCAAATCCGTCCACAGCCTTCATCATTATTTCTAGTTTTACTCTTATTCTTGGAATAGGACCTTTCTCTGGTTCACCAACAACCTTAAATCTTCGCAGAATGCTCGCTAAAGCAGATTTCATCGACATTAACGCATACCGATAACCTGAAAGTGATAGACATAGACAACATTTTTTCGTTCACCAAAACAAAAATATAAAAATGGACAAAAAAGACAATAGTTACTTTAAGGCGGCCTTTTCACTATAAGCGATCTCTTCTAGGCAACCTGACCCAAAGGCAATTAATTCTTCTATTTACAACAAAGAATAAAATATACAAGAAGAACAAAGAAAAAATAAATGAATCATAATTAATGTTAAGCATAAATTTGATACACTAGAGATGGCAAACGCGCAATAAAACAATTGAGTGAAACATGGCGCATCCGCATAATTATCGCAATCTCAAGTTTTATTAATCAAAAGCTATAAAAAAATGTTAGTTTACTTTAAAGAATAATTATGTTTTTAAATAATAAAACATCCAAATTTGGACTAGCTCCTAGTTGTCGGCGCGGGGTGTGGTGATAGTTTGATTATGACGGACACCACTATAAACAGTTCTTCAGAGAACTCTCCATTACTAAAACGGTAGAATATACTCAGAGAGCCGTATCATGTCGTATTATAAATCAGACGTGTTTCTAGCTAGAAATATTATTAGGCGCAACACAAGGTAACATACAGAACTCAGTATTATTTTGATATATTGCAGATGGTCCTGTGAAAGCGGCTATTTTAACTTCGCTGATTTAATATAGTGTCTAATTAAATTACCACTAACAAGTATTAAAATATAGAGCTTTCCAGTCAACTACACTCTTGTACACTTTGGAACCGTCTTCCGAGAAAACTATCCCATTTTCGTCTGTGTTATTGAAAGTATTTATGTATTGTACACGTCCACTACATTTCATGTCTATCAACTTATTCCCATAATAATTAATATACGTATATTATTAACTCTCTATTTAAAAAAAATCTAACGAATTTAACATTCTATATTAATTATCACTTTAAATGTGATGTTTAATGCATCGGCTTTTTGCCTAGCTTTATAAGACAGTAATCCGATTTTCTTCTATAATTCATGTGTAAATCGCTCAATTAGTTTGAACTTACCAATGCAATTCCTGGGACCGTTACTAAACGGCATATAGCTGCATGGATATTTTAAGTTGAAGCGTTCAGGTGAAAATCGATCTGGATCAAAATGTTCAGCATCGGAACCCCAGTACTTCGGGTCTCTGTGTACTCCCCATATCGATACTATGATCCCGGACCCAGCTGGCAATACACGGCCTGATGCTGAAAATATAATTTGAGACATGTATCGTCGACGTTATTATCGTATTGCATGTGTGATCTGAACTGCCACATAGATCATTTGTAAACTCGTAAAAACCCGTTCATATGACTACGGAATTCAAAACGATACGGTGATAAAGGTGTGGACTTAAGCTTATAACATGTTTTACCCCTAGCAACAAAGCACAACAAGTATATTTGTGTCTGTGATTAACTCGTAGAAAAGGAATAAATTTCTATTTGACTACTGTATAATAAAGAGTGTCCAGTGACAGAATTAGGATTTTAAAAATTAATTTCACAAAAGTACAAATTGTATTAATTTTTTGAGGCCAATTCTCTAAAAAAGATTAATGCGGATTCTATTTTTTTAAAGGTTTCCCCCTAAATCTTGTCCCTCACAACATATACAAGCAAACCCCCCCCCCCCCCCGTCGCCCCTTCTTCTGGAATCTTTAAACCGTATTTCGTGCAATACGCTTAAGTAGGGATGGCTTAATATTGTTAACTTCTCCGACAATATTTTTTTACAGTCCAGAAATAATTTATTGCATAAATAAATAAACTTTACCCCAGAGATATCCTCATAGAAAATAGAAAAAGTTTGGGGGAGATCTGGCAAATTACAGTGGCAAGGAGATGTCTCCAAAATGGCTTATCAAATTATTTGGAAACAAAAGTGTCTTCAGCAGTATAATGCGTGGCATCATCTTTCTGAAACCATGTGAGTTAGCTAAAAGAAGGACGATCTCTAAGTCTTGATAAAAATAATGATTCATCATGCGTCAAAAAGAAATACCACCCATTTGCCCTCTAGACTTTTCAAAAAAATAAAGTCCCATCATGGCATGAACTAGTACCGTATACTAAACGGTTTTAAATTCTGTCCTTATGTGATCAATAATGGCAATTTTATTTGTTACCTAGCCGTTTAATTGAAAATGGGTTTCATCACTCCAAGAGAATGTGTTTACTGTATGAAATCACTGTAACATTATCTAACAGAAGGTTCTACACAAATTGTAATAATTGGGTTTAAACACTTGCATAATTTCAATTATAAAGATTACATTGGTTCAAGTATTTTGGGCACAATCGTTTCTGGTAGTAATAAAGCAGCCGCTTTTTTGTGCACAGATTGAGGTGGATTATTGTGCAAACTGTTTCCAACGACTTCAATGTTGCCATCAGCTATGGTGGTTCGGCTTACGGTGCACCTGTACGGTTCGTTGCACTTCATCGTCACAATAGGACTTTGTTGTGCCGAGCACAACGGGTCCTCATGTTGAGGACCATCGGTGGATGCCGTACAATGTCGTGGACGGCGGCGACACTCTTGGCAGGCGATCAGCTCTAGCCTCTCCAGGCAGACGTACTCACCAAAGTTCGTTGCTCTCGACAGGATGCCCTTCCCCGCGGCCTGGTGTACTACCAGGCCGAGCTACAGGCGATAAGGATGAGCGAAACCGCGTCCATGATCCAAATCTGGTCGAGAGAGTTGGAAACTCCTGCGGCCTAGCATTGAAACAGTGGAGATCGTGCGCCTACACCTGCTGCGATGGGTTGCGCGGAATCGCGGGAACCTGACCTTCAGGATGACGCAGACACTTCCCGGCACGGTTGCTGCAATAAGTATCTGCTTAAGATTGTGGGATGTCTGCTTTCCCCTCTGTGCCGCCTATGTGGCACACAAGACTTCGCGTTCAATACGCCGGGCGAATGCGCAACATGGGCACCGTAGAGATTTGAAGTCGAGGCCGTCGTAGGTCCGATCGATTCGCTGGATAGCCTGGTCCAGGCCATGCTGCACAGCGACGATCATTGGAAGGGAGCGTCCATATTCTGCGAGGCAGTAAAGTCCCAAAAGGAGGCCGCTGAAAGAGAAAGGGAGGGATGTGCACATGTGTCTCGCAGGTTCCGACGTCAGTCGGGGCCCCGGGGGCGCAGATGTGCGCAAAATCTCCTCCCGTGATTCCGCTACAGGGGTCCTCCAACAACTGAGATGCGGAAGAAACAAACTCTGTTGCCAAAGTGAGTTTGCCTCTCCCGGGGCATTCTCAAGCACTGATGCGCAGAATTAGTGTGGGCGTAACTACGTTCTAAGTGTCACGCTATTCCTACCATGAGCGCGGGACACATGGGAGAGGGTTTTAGTGGAGTAATGGCCCTGGGTTACCGTGAGGTACCTTGCTGAGTCGCCACACAAGCCGGCAATTGACTATGTTATCTGCGCTATCTTCAGTGGATAACTGTCATTGCTTTGGTCGAATCCCCAATGAAGAGTCCGGTAGTGTACGAAATGTATTTCCCTCTGTCTCAAAAAAAGACCCGAGTGCCGCCGGTTGTTTGCAGCTAAACGTGTTGTACGGAACCTTCACGCCCACAGAAGAATTAAATCTTAGCTTGATACGTCACGTAAATATCGGATATTGTACCGCGAACAGAACCTTCGACAAGTAACGATACAGTAATTATTACTACTGATAAAGGTTTAAATTGTAATTAATAAACGTTTAAGATCTGCTACTGGGATACAGTGATTAGCAAATCCACATAAATGACGATTCTAACGACGTTTTGAAATAATTTGAAATTCAAATCCTAATTCTGCCACCGGATGCCTTTATAATTATAATGTACACAATTATATAAGCTAGGTCATGTTTCTAACTAGGTGTAATGAATTATTTATATATTTCTTTTTAATCTTCTTCTTTTTTAATTTTTACATACATACGTAACTTCACGCCAGTTCCCTTGCGGGGTAGGCACGGTCAGCGGAGCGCCATTCAGGCTTATTCTTACACACCTCACTTGCTTCTTTTTTTAATTTTTAATATTTATTATAAATAAATACTGGGTAAGATTATTTCTATTTATTTCTTACTTTACATAATTGAATATTTGTAAACCACTCCTCGAGTACAAAACATAAATTACGATAAGTGACACAGAATCAAAATATGAATGCCTTAAATGAATCACTGTTTTAGTATCACCAAGTACCTAATGAAAATGCAACTTCCTATTTTCCCCTGGAAAAATATGTTTATTTATAATTATATTAATATTTATTTATTACAATGACTATAAACTAACACAATAGAAGAAACATAACTTAGTTATATTATATTCTACCCATACATAGTCCCTCAAGATTATAAGGAGAATACTGAGCCTATATCACCGTCTTTTATGGATAAGGAGCCCAGAAAGCTGGCTATGTTTACTCGCTGGATCGCCATATTGATCCGTGGTCTGAGGTACGCACCAGCCCTCTAATTACCTGAAGAGTCGGCGAGTCGTTTTGATAAATTTTGGTAGAGGCTCATGGCCTCAAGACATCACCGTCCTAGTGTTTCAACAGCAAACGACACAAACATATTACTCACACGGAGCGTTGCACATTTGCACCGCTTGAGTGATTCACCTGTTTCCGCCACGAAACCGGTATGGCTAAACGTGTTTGGTATATGAGATGCGGCCAAAGTGTCCACGTAGGTCGCATCCCACACCAAAGGCTTGCCACGTGGCCAGGGAAAGAACAATTCCACCAGGACGCCTACCATCGTCACGCGCGATACCGTTCGGCTCCAATAAAGCCGGCACGTTAGCGGTTGCAAACGCCCTAAATTATTTAGTTTCCATTTTATTTTTCAATAATTATCGTAATAATTATCTAATTATAGAAAGAAAATTACTTACGCAACTTAATGTCTTCAAGAACTTTTCGTATAATAAAAGGGACGGGTGGAAACAACCTAAGTGACTCTTTTACAACTCTTTCTAAATAGTTCAATTTTAATAAATCCTCTTTTTCCAGTGGACGTTCTATATCGCCAAACACTTCAACTAACCTGAAATATTTATTAACAGATACAAATATTTTTATTCAAACTAAAGTGCCACTGGAAAACATTTTTCGGAGGTCTTTCATAATATAGGTACGTTAAAATTTAAATCTACTTCCTATTCTATGTAGATACACCGCTTCGCAACTTGTTCTCGCTGATTAAGGAGAAGCGAAAAGAAAGTCTAGCAACACGTCTATTTAAAAAAAAGATATTTCATACTCGTACTTTTATTTCATATTATTTCATGCCGTACGTAAGCAAGCTATGGAATGAACTCCCTCTCGCGGTTTCCCAGAGCGCTACAATATGCGGCTCGTCTAAATGGGCGTAAACAGATATTTAAAGTCTCAACGAAGTATGCAAATCATTGGCTGCCTTAGTCTTGCAGATGTCCACGGGCGACGGTAGCCATTTGCCCTCAAGTTCGATCCGTTTGCTCGTTTGCCTACAAGCAAATATAAAAAAAACTAGTTCACCCGTTCTTATATAAACGATGGAGAACACGATGCAAGGTTTTTTAGATTTCTTGTCTGTTTGTTCGGAATTCACGTAAAAACTACGGGGCTGATTTCGATGCGGTTTTCGCTAGTCAATAGCAAATTCTTAGACTTAAATCTGCGCTACTGTTTATCCTGGTAATCTAGCGGGAAATTTTCTGAGAACTATTTAAAATGACCATATAAAAAAAATCGAATTCCAATGTCATTTTTTCACTGATCGATAGCAAATTTTATGTAATATTTTCTTCAGTTTTCGCGACTTGTATACATAATAAAACTACGTTTTAACGGTTTTAAGCGCGGTAATTTTATTTGATTTTGGTTTTTCCGACGTTTCGGCCACTTTTCAGTGGCCGTGATCACGGAAGACACTTGACATCTTTGTCTTCCGTGATCACGGCCACTGAAAAGTGGCCGAAACGTCGGAAAAACCAAAATCAAATAAAATTACCGCGCTTAAAACCGTTAAAACGTAGTTTTATTAAATTTTATGTAATAAAATCTGTGTGTCTGTGTCTTTATTATCCCGGGAATATTCCCGGAAGCGGTTTGTAGTAGTCCGGGTGCATAAAAATTAGCTTAGTCCGACACAGCTTTCACTAAAACGATAGCTTAAATTCTTTTTTAAATGCTGTGTGTGACTTTGAGTATCGGAAATCCCGCGGGAATTACAAGTCCAGCGTCGACGAAGACGCGGGCATATCCTAGTATATTATACAATTCCTTTTCGTATAACTAATGGAACAAATCATAATCACAAAATTGATAGCTGTATATTAAATTTAATTTAAATAGCTTTATCATTTCAACAGTATCTACGGTAAAATATAATCTAACATATAAAATTCTCGTGTCGCGGTGTTAGCTACCAAACTCGTCCGAAACGGCGGAACTGATTTGTATGTAATTTTCTGTGCATATCGGGTAGGTCTAAGAATCGGCCAACATTTATTTTTCATACCCCCAAATGATAAGAGTGACCCACCCCTAAAAAATTTTATGTTATTTTTTTGTCAAAATTTATTTATTTTAATTTTTTTATGATTCGGCATAAAAAAATACATACAACCCAAATTTTTCACCTTTCTACCACCAGCCCCTATTTTTCAATTGCAATATTAGTACTTTAATAATTTTCTACTCTCGGCGGTCGGTAATTGATCAGTTACCACTCGATCAGTTATTCCCGCCAGGCGTTTATCGGTGTCACTTCTTACCCCGTAAACAGCACGGAGCAGGGATGAGAACAAAACCGGTGCTGCAATCTGGTTCTAGATTTTTATTTTTTAAGGGCAGGACAGCGTCTGCCGGGTACAACTAGTTATATTATAACTTCTTGAGTAAATAACTCATATGCTTAAAAATTAATTTGGTACTTACTTGTCTTAAGTTTTCCTAACTAGTACACATAATAAACGTCCGTGATCACGGCTACTGAAAAGTAGCTGAAAAGTAGCCGAAAAGTCAGAATAATACAAGTTGACTAAAATAAAACGTAATTTTATTATAGGTACTTACTCTTGATAAACTTTTTCTTGCACTTCGGGATATTTACCCAATAGCATCAACGTATAACTAATGGCACAAGCTGAGGTATCAGTTCCTGCCATAATGAGTGTTAATAATTCCTCGCGCAATTCCACATTCGTGTATCCCTTTCCTCCTCCAGATAAGGATATGAGCAGATCGAGGAACGATTTTCTTTTATATATACCTAAATCTGAAATAACCCCATGACACTCATAGCATAATTAGCTACACTTAATTTAAATAGCTTATCTATACATATATAAAAATTAATTGCTGTTCATTAGTCTCGCTAAAACTCGAGAACGGCTGGACTGATTTGGCTAATTTTGGTTTTGAATTATTTTTGGAAGACCAGGGAAGGTTTAAAAGGTGAGTAAATATGAAAAAAATGCTTGGAAGATAGTAAAAACAACAATTTCGTTTTCCCTTAGAAACTATTCCTACCTGTCAAACATTTGATGTTCGTCCCGTCGTTTAGAAATCAATTAAATTTAAAAAATAAAATCGTTCGAGACATACTTCGTGCAGACTTGGAGCCATCACTATCAACTGAAGCCAGGAATGCTTGGCTGGTGGCTTGTCCGGGTAGCAGTGTGCCCACTGTCCCCCCTATACAGGGGTCCTGGGACGGACCGATCTGCGAACTGTCACGTAAAAAACTATTGGAAACGTCAACTAGTTCTGCAGATCGAGCCCGTCTTTTAGCTACCTCTGTATGGGAATCAGGACTTTGGTTGCAGGCCCTACCGTTACCATCTATAGGGACGTTAATGGATGCAGCCACATTCAGGTCAGCAATCTGCCTTCGTCTTGGGCAAATTGCTGCGAGCCACACAACTGTCGCTGCGGCCGGGTCGTCGACCAGCTTGGCCACCATGGCCTATCGTGTGACAGAAGCGCAGGCAGAATTCCGCGACTTGCCGGCCTCAACGATATAATACGTCGGGCTCTCGTCAGCGCCGACGTGCCAGCCGTTCTCGAACCGAAAGGCCTAGTTCGCGACGATGGCAAGAGACCCGACGGTATGACCTTAATTCCCTGGACCTTAGGAAGGCCGCTTGTGTGGGACGTTACCTGCGTCGACACACTGGCGCCTTCTCATCTCCAGGAGTCCAAAGTTGGGGCTGGTCGCACTGCCACTTCTGCCGAAAATCTCAAACAGCTCAAATATGCAAACCTAACAGGTTACATATTTGAGCCGTTTGGGGTGGAGACTTTGGGCCCATGGGGGCCAAGTGACCACAAATTATTTAAAAATGTTAAAAAACGTCTGGTCGATACAACAAGATACCGGAAGGCTAGAGCTTACCTCGCTCAAAGAATTAGCCCCTGTATTCAGCGAGGTAATGCTGCCAGCCTTCTAGGTACAATGCCCAGCGACAGTGGTCTGGTGGGGCTGGACGGGCTTTGATACAAGTTTTTTTTAAGCTAGGTTTATTTATAGAATTGTCTTACTATTTATTATTTAGTTTATTTTTGTATTTAATCTTATTTTTAAGTTAGTTCAGCTTTTTTCCGTATCTGTTCAATTATTATTGTTATTAATAAATATATTTTTTTAATCCATTAAATTTAAAAGTAGTTCAGAAATCAATTTAAAATAAGTTTTCTTTTTCATTTTGAATGTCAAACGTTTGATGAGCGTTCCAGTTAAGTTAGGACCACATTTTTTACTAGAGTTGAAGCATTCTGCAATTATCATTCAGCTTTTTTATTTATTGATTTTGAGGCGGTGCGAAGTTTGCCGGGTCAGCTAGTTAAAAATAATTCTGTAATGACTGCATGCAGAAAATCGAGATGAAAAAATGAAGAAAAATCCACTACAGAATAATGAATTATCCGTACAGAAAAGGGCCACGCGAGTCGGGTTCATGCAAGATTAGGGTTATACATTATGTATATTAGGGTGGCGCAAAAATACCGACTTATTTTGAGTCTCGAGTAAAAAAATGTTAGTTTTGAATGTTTTAAGCACCCCTCTAAAGAACAGCTAAAAAAAAATTTTTGAGAGGTCGCTCCAAATTTTTTAACATTTCAAAAATCGCCAAAATCGGATTTTTTTATTCAATTTTTTTTTCGTTAAGGTATAATTTTTTAAACCAAAAAATAAAACGTTTCTGAAAGTTTAAATCGCTCATAATTTTTTTTAATGTACAAGTGCATTACTTTAGATTTTTTAGAGCGACTAATGCACTAGTAAATTTTGCATGTAATGCACTATTAAAGATATGACTGGTGTTGCAGATGCCTACAGAAGACTGTAAATATTAATTTGAACAATAAATATACGTTAAGTAGTTTGAAAAATGAGGTACATACATACATACATACATAACTTCACGCCAGTTCCCTTAAGGGGTAGGCACGAACAACAGAGTGCCATTTAGGCTTATTCTTACACACCTCACTTGCCTCTTTGACATTCATAACTCTTGTCATGCAAGCTCGTCTGTTCTTAAGGCTTCTGACATCACCTTCTGCTAGTACACGATCAATTTGATCATGGAAGGTGTGTCGTGGCCTTCCACGACTTCTGCATCCATCCACTTTTGCATTGTATATCTGTTTAGTCATTCTTTCATCATGCATTCTTTTCACATGCCCGAACCACCGGAGCATTCCTTTCCTTACCTTCACCCCGACACTCTCTTTCAGACCAACTCTCTTTCTTACTTCGGTATTACGAACACGGTCCGCGAGCGTCACTCCGCAGATTTTGCGCAGTGCTCGCATCTCGACCGCGTTTACTCTACTTTAATGCTCTTTCTTCCATACCCAACTCTCGCTTCCATACGTGAGCGTAGGTACCAGCACCGCGTTGTGTACGGCGAGCTGGGCCTTCTGGCTGAGATTCTTAGCGCCTAGAAGTTTACCTAACGCTCCATTCAAACTATTCCCCAAATTCACTCTTCTTTCTATATCAGCGGTGTACCTTCCATCGCTGCTAAAAGCACATCCAAGATATACAAACTCATTCACTTGCTCCAGCATAACATCATCGACCTTTATCCTTGCATTCGTTCTGGTTTCTTCTCTTTCAAACACCATAACCTTTGTTTTCTTCGCATTCAAGTGTAAGCCTCTCGCCTGACAGTCATCTTTCATCATTGTGACTAGTGTTTGCAGTTCTGATGGCGATTCGGCTAAAAGCACGGCATCATCCGCATAAAGCAAGGTGCTTACCACTAGATCACTCATCCGCACCCCAACATCCATCAATCTTATTCTCTGGAGACAATAGTCCAGATATAGGATGAACAGCAAAGCCGACAGCACGCAGCCCTGGCGGACGCCAATATTGACGTCAAACCAGGGCGACAGGCTGCCTTCCACTCGCACGCATGCCATACAGCCCTCGTAAGTGGACTGCACAGCACGCATCAATTGGCCATTAATCCCATATCCGGGCAATATGTCCCAGAGGTAATTCCGCACAACCCTGTCAAATGCTTTCTCTAGATCCACAAAACCGCAGAAAACCTTCCGGCCCATAGCCAGCTGCTTCTCTACGATATTGCGGAGAGAGAAAACTTGATCCATACATCCCCTTCCATTTCTGAAACCACCTTGTGCATCCCACAGTAATCCAACGGATACAATGGACAAATGAAAAATGAGGTATTTTCTATTAAATAAATTGGCAGTAAAAACCTTCTTTTTTCCCGCGATTTCGTTATCGAATGTTAGGAGCACCTTATGATTTTCTGGAATAAAAGATATCCAATGCACATTTTCGATCTTCCATAGTCTATCAACTTCTATGAAAAGAGAATAAACATGGAAACTTTCACATTTATATATTAGTAGATATCCTATGCTAAAAAATGCGCTTGTGTATCCCGATAATATCGAACCAGAGCAAACGTCACAGTGTACATTGTATAGCAAATATTACTAAAGTCGTCTCTTAAAATAATATGGCTTGCCGGCGCTTCGCCAGAAGGCCAGACCTTTTAGCTAGGAAAACAAACAAATTTAAATAATAAACATATTATACAAATTTAACTATTCTAAACTTACCGAATTCATTATTTACTTCTGATCCATTGTTTTCTTCATCAATTAAATCTTCTCGTTTCTTTTGAATTTCCTACGAAAATAAAACATTATTCACAAAGCTGGGCTAAATCAGTGCATCGTCTACCTATTCTGCCTGCACAGGGTGAATCATCGTTATACAGTGTAACCTTGATATAACAAATCTGAAGGAGATTACAAAATATTCGTTATACCAAGAAATATGTTGCAATTTGTTGTTATATACAGGTTAATCTGGTTTAAGATTCGTTTTAGCAAAGTTAAGGGAAATTGAAAATAAAATGTAAAATACGTTATAATGAACGCACTTTAATATTGTTTTACAATAATATTATAAAATTTATTTTGAAATATAAATTCCTGGTCTGTATCCAAACGGTACCCAAAAGAATATGTTTGAATGTATTGTGATATGAATACTTATGTCTAAAGGATGTACAATGACAATTTAACAATGACAAAACCGACTTCACACTAAAAATCAAAAAATAAATATTTAACTGATTTCTTTCTACAACATCTGGAAGTCAGTGCCAAGTGAAACATAAAAGAACAACACCAAATTTACAAAATATAGTAATTTTTATGTTTTACTTGACCACAATTGACGGAAAAATCCACTTTTTGAAAGTCGGTTAGAAATCGTTATACAAAGGTTAAATAAACTTTTTTATCTTTTTATTTATGTTTTCAAATGACTGAAAATCGTTGGTTTACAAAAGTATATTCGTTATGTTAAGGTATATATATTTTGTATTAATTATTATTTCCGGATTCTAAGGGATTTCTAAAAATTTATTAAATCGAGAAAATCGTTACATTGATGTTCGTTATAATAAGGTTTCACTGTAATATTACATCTCACCCGGAGCATCTCATCGCCATCATTCATTTCACAAATGAGATCTATCTCTTGTTTATAAAATAGCCTTCATGTCACAATCCGAGCCAGGGACTACGGTTTCACATGTACATGTGCATAATAAACAAAATGTGTCAATTCCGTAACAGTTTATCTACAATATCATAAAATTCTCGTCGACCATTCCGCAATGCTTCAAGACGAAAGTCTTCGAGCAATGCGTCCTACCCATCATGACATACGATGCCGAGACATGGACACTGACAGTGGGACGGGTCCACACATTCAAAGTCGCTCAACGGGCTATGGAGCGAGCTATGTTAGGTGTTTATCTTATGGATAACTTCAGAAATGAGGACATCCATAAGAGAACGAAGGTAACCGACATAGCTTGCAAAATTAGCAAGTTGAAGTGTCAATGGGCCGGTCACGTCTGTCGCAGGACAGAGGGCCGATGGAGCAAACGAGTCCTGGAGTGGAGACCACGTCTCGGCAAACCTAGCGTAGGACGCCCGCCAGCCCCGTGAACTGACGACCTGCGCAAGATCGCCGGCAAGGGCTGGATGAGGAAGACGGGAGATCGGGATATCTGGCGCGTAATTGGGGAGGCCTGCAGTCCAGCAGTGGACTGAGATTGGCTGAAGAAGGAAAAAATATAAAATTCTAAACATGCCGTGTCTGTATATTGAAGCTATATAAAAAAACAACTGGAATAGACTATATAAACGACGGAGAACACGATGCAAGTTTTTTTTAGATTTCTTATCTGTTTGCCGGTTTGTATATTTGTACGGAATTCACGTAAAATCTGCTGAGCTGATTTCGATGGAGTCGGAAAGAAAAATTCCCGCGGTATTCCCAGGGTAAAAAGTAGCGCAGATTTTAAGTCTAAGAATTTTCTGTCGATCAGCGGAAACCGCATCGAAATCGGCCTAGTAGTTTTTACCTAAATCTCGAAAATACAGACAAACCTACTAACAGACAAGAAATCTAAAAAAAATTACTCGTTTATATAGTCTATTACAATTGTTTTTTTTAAATAACTTCAATGTACAAACACGGCATGCTTAGAATTTTATAATATTACACACAAGAAATAGATATTACAGATTGTGCATAATTAATAAGCAAATTAGCTTTAAAACGTAAATACGTTAGGGTGTTACATAATATTATATATTGTTACTTTAAAAAAAACATTGTTACTTAAAAAGAATGACGAGTGTAAAACGATTATGATGAAAATTGGTGGTGCTTCAGCTAGCGGTGAATGTAAATAAAAAGCAAGTTTATCACCACAGTTTTAGGTCATTTATTATAAATTTCTTTTGGGTATCCTATAGACCAGGGTTATTTAAATAGGTTTACAAACGTTCATAACAAACGAGCTTATATCAATAAGATTTCAATGTTAAAGTTTGTACGGATTAATGGGTATTTACTATTGCGATAAATAATTAAAGCAAAATATATACGAGTGACAATCTGTTATCGACTTTTTAATAACTGACAATTTCATAAAGAATAATAAATATTAATTTATGAACAGACTATGTACTCAACATCCACTCTTGTTTAGAATGCCAGCCATTTTCTTCAGAGTTAATATTCTGGGCCCATAAAGTGGTTTTGTCAGTATATCAGCAATCTTCATGACTGCTAGCACATGACAGATAGTAATGCTTCCATCCTGAACATGTTCTCGTGTAAAGAACGATCTTATTCATATGTGCTTGGTTCTTTAGTGGAACTCTACTAGGTTCTTAGTGATCTTGATTGCTGACTTATTGTCTCTATGTATAGACATTATCCATACATAGAGACACGGGACATTCTTGACTAGTGATTTCTTTTAAAATCTTTTGTCGCCAAAGCCCTAGCAGTTTCACTAGCTGCCACAATTTCCGGTTCAGTAGGGGAAATGGCAACTGTGCTATGTCGTTTGCTATTCCGGGCTATCGGCCCTCCAGCATACATACAAAGAATGCCTGAAGTCGACCTTTCAGTTTCCATGTCACCTCCATGGTCAGCATCACTGTAACATTCTAAGTTACGCACATCTTCTGGCCTATAAACAATGCCTTCATCAATTGTCCCTTTCAGGTAACGCATTATCCTCTTGACGGTGATAATGTTCTCCTTTGTAGATTTTTCCAAATTGCGAGACACAACACTAACAGCGAACGCTATGTCAGGACCTGTACTTGTCATTACATAAGATGAAGCTCCAACAGCTTCACGATATGGGAACGCATTGAAATTTCCTTCAACAACTTAACTATCCATTTTCAAGGCAGGTGTGTCCAAATCTTTCCAATACTTTTTTATCTCCATCCCAAGAAAGTAGCTTGCTGGCTTCGTAGTTATTTTAAAACGTACTCTAATATCATCAAGGAAGCATTTAGCCTATTTCTCGCTAGTATATGCAATTAATCAATCGTCGACATATAAGGTAAGTATAATCTTCTTCTTTCCTTGTTGTCTCACGAACAAACAAAACACAAAAACTGTCTATAAAAACCTGTGAATTTTTAATAACTAATAACGCTGGTAAAATTGGTACCCAAACACGTGTTTCTACGAGCGACTATTGAAAGATAGGTTCAATTTGGACCCAGATAAAACTGATAATAATATTTTTTAGACTAACAGTGAAAAATTAAAAGTGATGCTTAAGAAGTTTATTTTGAATTATAATATGTTGAAGAATGTAGGATAAAGGGATTATATTCATATTAATCATGTCGGGTCGTGACGGACTCAGCAGCGAGCATCTGCAGTGCACTGGACTTCAACTGCCAAGAATTCTAAGGACTATTTATTATCTGTGTATGAGTCACTCATACCTTCCACATAATATAATGAGAACTATTGTTGTCCCAATCGTTAAAAACAAAACGGGAGATGTGGGTGACAAAAGCAACTACCGGCCTATCTCTCTAGCTACTGTCATGGCTAAAGTACTTGATAGTTGGATGCGCGCTTAGAGAACTTTTTAAAGTTAGACGATGCACAGTTCGAATTTCGGCCTGGACTATCAACCGAAACTGGCTTCCTTTATCTGAAAAAATGAGTACAAGTAGTGTCCTATGACTTACTTCTATCCGTGCAGGAACGGAGAAAGAATACAATTTCCTACGGCCGGGCGGCCTGTCGGTAGGGCATTTGCCCGACTGGGTGGCTACCACCCCTGGGCTAAAGTATGTCGCGATAACGACCTTGAGTTGTGTTCCGGCATTAGTGACCAGGTTCCAGTCTCCCTTAAGAGAGCAGCAGCGCATTTGTAGCACCTTTGGTGTTGCAAATGTCCATAGGCGATGGTAACCGCTTTCCATCAAGTGGGCCGTCTGCCTGTCTGCTGAACTCCTGCAATAAAAAAATAAAAAAAACTTACTGTGGAAAAAACTTTGTGAAAGGTAGTTACAGCAGAACTATAATATACCGTACTTTTTAGTTTTGATATTATAACCAAATAAATAACGTTAGATGGGCCGATCAGCTGTCGGAAACATATATATTGGATTGTGGTGTCAGACAGGGAGGAATAACATCACTCAAGCTTTTTAACTTGTACATAGATGAACTTATCGTTGAGTTAAGCAGTATAAGGTTAGGATGTCGAATTGATGGTGTTAGTTTCAACAACTTGAGTTACGCCGTTGATTTAGTCCTGCTGGTGGCAGATTTCCAAAGGTAATTAATACCTGCCGTTAAATTGAAAGGTAGTGCGCTAAATTAAGTCGATAGATTTAAATATCTCGGTTACTATGCTACCAAAGATTTCAAGGATCATGATGATATGGAGAGGGAACGTAGGGCGATGGCGGCTCGATGCAATAAGTTGGTTCGCCGCCTCGGACGCTATAGTGATGAAGTAAAAATAAGCCTATTTAAAGCTTACTGTCAAGTAATTTATACGTGCAGTTTGTGGACTAACAGTAGGCAAACGCTCCAACGCCTTGCGAGTCCAATACAATAATGGTTTTAGGCTGTTGATGGGGCTGCCTGTTTATTAGAGCATCAGATATGTTCGCAGAAGCACGAGTAGACGACTATTACACTTTTGCTAGGAAAAGAGCTCGTTGCTCAGCAGGATTCCGGCCAGCTATAACAACATCCTAAAAGTCCTGGCTGACAGGTTTGATGTACCCGTTCTCAATTGTCGTACTAGCAAATTTCAAACTAGCACAACAATTGTAACAAAACTTTAGGCTATAAGTTCTACTAATACTAGTTTTAAGTATTTTTATTTTATGTGATTTTACTAACCAACATATACTTATTAATTGAACGTTGAATTTATTCGAAACAAATGATTATTATTAATAAATGTTAGAGAAGTATTTATTATCTGTGAGTGTTTTCTCTGAAGTTTCAGTTCTACTACATATGGACTGGACACACATATTTTTTTTATAAATCCGTTAAATCAATTTATTCAATTCTAAAAGAATATGATATGACTTAAGACTATGATTAATCTTACTTACAGTAGCTATAAAATTATGCATTATTTTTATACATTCCTGATGCTCCTTATACCGTGGAAACAGTTTGTACAACCAGTCTGGCTGAAGCCACAAGTGAAAGATCCTCTGACACATTAAACTTGTGATACGATTCATCGCCTTCAGAAACGTATTGTTTTGGTTCCCTTGAGCATCTACTGTCACTCCCATCGCTGTTTCTGATAAAAGGTGAAATAGTCTGATTATTATCAATCGTAGATAAATAATCCGACCATGTACGGTCGGTCGGTCTTCGCATAGTGAAGGGCTCACTAATACTTGTAAATGAACATCCACTGTTTTTCCCATTTAGGGCTATATAATACTACAAATAACTGTGATGTACATCTATAAACGGACTGACTTTAAAATAACAAGAAATCTTTTAAATATCATGTTAAAGTTCCTTTTAAACACTACACAACTCGGTCTTTACTTTTTCAGAGTGTGATTAATAAAATCAACTTACTATCTATTAGTATATAATTATATAAAATATTTACGTTAATAGGTAATTGAAAGATAAATTATGAAGTAAAGTTTGTACTCAGCCGACTAAACTCGCTTAGTTTAAATATAATTAATATATTGTAAAACATAAAATCTTTAATATTAAATTAAAACTTTTATATTATCTCTCGTAAAAATGCCGTATGTTCATCCCCAGTCTCAAAAGTAAATGTGATTATATGGATAACAAAGGCGACAGCGTGTTTCTCAGGAGCCGCCGGTATGGTCACCTACACGCATAATTACAATCACCAACTACTATGGATACTACATATATTACAATCTGTTTAGGTAGCTTATGTCATTAGAAACCCATGTGTGATTGTCATTTTCTACAAGAACTTGGCTTAAAATAGAATTTGGCCATAAATTTTGACATTGACATAACCTCCATTACGATAATACGAGAGTTTTGGTGGGAACTTGAAATGATGAATAATGTTTTACAGTGTAATTTTAATTTAAAAAATGTTAAATTATATCTATAAGTGAACAATGTGAACAGTAATTGTATGGTATTTATTGTTTTTAACGAATAATTTACAGATTTGTTTTTTATGTCATAATGTCAGGCCAAAGAGCTGAGTCCATACAACTTTTTCTGACGTATGACACCTGACGGTGACATAACAGACGCTTAGACGTTTTGTATTACTATTAAAAAAAATAACAGGTATTAATCGATTAATCAAACAATATAATAGTTTATGGAATCAGACAAAAATGCTTTTGAATTTAATTATTTGGTAACAAGTATCAACTATTAAAACATTCGACATTATTTTTCTTTGATTAGCGAGGCTCTTAAAATATGGTATATTATTTTAAAAGATAATAAGTAAAAATATACTTTTTTGTAAAGTTTTGTCCTTGTGGATATTGAGGCCGAAAATCGCAGGTCGCCTTTAATGACATAATAAGGTTTAGTTCCTTAGCGTGTTACCAAACATTCAAATATATAAATATACCACTAGCACCGAGCGTAAGTGATGTTATTTAAATAAATTATGGTAAATTTGCATAAACGCGGAACCTGAAAATTACGCGTGTTTCTCAGGAGCCGCCGGTATGGTCACCTACACGCATAATTACAATCACCAACTACTATGGATACTACATATATTACAATCTGTTTAGGTAGCTTATGTCATTAGAAACCCATGTGTATTGTCATTTTCTACAAGAACTTGGCTTAAAATAGAATTTGGCCATAAATTTTGACATTGACATAACCTCCATTACGATAATACTAGAGTTTTGGTGGGAACTTGAAATTATGAATAATGTTTTACAGTGTAATTTTAATTAAAAAAATGTTAAATTATATCTATAAGTGATCAATGTGAACAGTAATTGTAGGGTATTTATTGTTTTTAACAAATAATTTACAGATTTGGTTTTTTTGTCATAATGTCAGGCCAAAGAGCTGAGTCCATACAACTTTTTCTGACGTATGACACCTATTAATCGATTAATCAAACAATATAATTGTTTATGGAATCAGACAAAAATGCTTTTAAATTTAATTATTTGGTAACAAGTATCAATTATTGAAACATTCGACATTATTTTTCTTTGGTTAGCGAGGCTCTTAAAATATGGTATATTATTTAAAAAGATAATAAGTAAAAATATACTTTTTTGTATAAGTTTTGTCCTTGTGGATGTTGAGGCCGAAAATCGCAGGTCGCCTTTAATGACATAATAAGGTTTAGTTCCTTAGCGTGTTACCAAACATTCAAATATATAAATATACCACTAGCACCGAGCGTAAGTGATGTTATTTAAATAAATTATGATTAAAACACTATTTGTGAACTAAATCACACATTTATAAATCTTATTGCATAACTTTTTGATTAACAAAGTAATTAACATATAATAAGGAAACCAAAAAAAATATTTCACTGTTCGAACAAATCCTTAACGAATCTAAACATATCTGGGAATTCACATCTACTTAAAATGCTAATAAAACTAACCAGAAACTGCGTCCAAGGTGTAAGAGCTTATGAAGGGCCATATATTCATATTTTCGTTTCCAGCGTTTTGTAAGAGCACTTGGGCCAACCTCTCACTTTGTTCAGAGAACACTTCCACAAAGTTCTCAAGGATTTTTGGACTAAACGCTGGTACCAAAACCTTACGCCGCTTTCTCCATATTGATACTATATTTATATGAAATAATAAGAAAACATTTTAACAAATCAACATTAAACAATTCGTAATCGCTTATTTCGTCCTAACGTGCGCGTACACATTCTATTGTTACAATTACTAAGTGCTAAAGGTGAATGAAAACATCGTAAGAACACCTGTACATCGAGATTATCAACATTTGAAACCCGCTTTTTCGCCTTGAACTAGTATGGCGGGTATACTGTCCATTCCCCCAAAACGAGGATGTACAAACCCAGCAGTGTAACGTGTCTGAGCCGCTATTATACATGAAAGAAAAACGTCTTATAGTGAAAACATATACGCAAAATATGTTATTGTTAATTAATATTGTATAGTGTTTTATTTTTTAATATTGCATATATACTTTTAAGTCGGTTTTATATATAGGATAGCTTTATTTTTATTGTTCAATTAACTCCTTTTATACATTTAATTCATTATAACATAGATATAAATATAAGATGACAATTTGTAATTAAAATGTGAGTGAGAAAATAAACAACTACATGGACTTAAAAAAATACAATTAAATATTTTTCAATGATACCGCACAAAGACTAATGTATATTATTTACTTAAATTATTATTAATGATATTAAATATAAAGTTGTAAAAGCTACAGTAATTACAAACGTAGAAATAGACAAAGAATACATACACTAAAATAAGCACGTGTAACAATTGCAAGACATTAATCATTCTTAACGTAATTTAAAAGTGACCACTTGTTCATTTTGTAATTTTAAAATTTATTGCACGAGTTCAGCAGACAGGCAGACGGGCCATATAATGGAAAGCGATTACCATCGCCTATGAACACTTGATTACACTTGCAACACCAAAGGTGGTAAAAATGCGCTGCTGCTCTCTAAAGGGAAACTGGAACCTGGCCACTAATACTGGAATACAAGTCAAGGTTGTTATGGCGACATACTCTAGACCAGGGGTGGTAGCCATTCCGACGGGCAAATGACCGTACGAGTACAACCTGGCTGTGGGTTCTTTTGCCGCTTCTTATAACAGGCCGTCTGGCCGCAGGAAATTGTATTATTTCGGACATAACAATTTGTTTTTATTGCCTTAAACTTTTGATCAGGTTCGCTCTTATTTTTGCTATCAATTCTCTCTCTTGCATAAGTGTGAAGTTAAAACTGTTAAAATACAATTACTGCCTAATAACTATCCGGAACACTGGGTAGGCGGCATGTAGAGCTGGAACCATAGTACTTAGAGGCCTCTCTGACTCGATAATCGAAACCTAACTTTGGCGTTTTATAGACTTTCTATTCATACAAAAGTTTTAGAAAGTGCAGAAAATATGCGGTGACAGCCCTAGTAGATTTCTTTTATTTATAGCTACACTAAAACAGTATAAAATGGTACCTATACCCACTGATTTTATTTAACTCAATAAGTTACTGTGTAATTTGTTCATTATGTCCGATACAATATGACCGAAACTAAATAATACGCCTACAAGATATATTGTGATTTGTGATATTATCAAATTACAAAAGCAAGCTATATCATAACGAGACGTGACTTATTTCGCTTTGTTCTTTAATCTTCTTCTATTTTGTAGAATAATATAGATATAAGACGAATTCACGACCTATAAATATAAAAGAAACAGCTGTGTGAAAATAAGCAAAAAAAAAAGCGGGTAACGCTACTAAAAATGCAAGCATACAAATAGCAATTATAAATAATTTGGAACGGGTTGTAGGTCAAAGGCGATTTTAGAGACCACATTGGTTCTGCAATAAAATACATAAAATAGCTTATCCATTCGCTCTATTTATTTTTTTAAAGGAAATTTAGTCAATCTTAATAATTACCTGGAGCAAATATAGCACCATATCCTAAAAGTTTTCTAAGGAATCTATGTAAGTCATCCTTCTCCATGCAGGTTTTTAAAATTACTTCCAAGTCTAGAGGATCAGTTACCACTATCAAAAACAGAGAAAATACAAATTAAAATGTACCAAGGAATCTATATTTTGGAACAACGTTTAGTCATGGAAGAAGGATATATAGTATTCCATGGTTCAGTCATGAGTACAGAACAATGAATTTTTTTTTTTTTATTGGACTTGACTTTATGTTGTTGGTCCGAAGACCTTACAACTTTACCGGGGTTTTTGGGGCGAGTGCCTTTGCGAAGCGAAGGCGCTCGAGCCCGGGGGGTCAGAACAATGAAGTTATCCGCACCGGCAAGGGCGCGGAACACAACAATAGATGCGCTGCAGTTTTGTTTGCTCCGTGGTTATAAGTCATGTTATTTATTCACTCTGTACTAACACTCATTTATTGTTAAGGTATGCCCGCGACTTCACCCAGGCTTGACGTGAAATTCCCGCGGGCTTCCCGGCACACAAAGTATCACAGCATTGGAAAAATAATGTAAGATATCGTTTTAGTGAAAACTGTATTAGAATAAGCTAATTTTTATACACCCGAACCACTACAAACCCCTCGCGGGTAAATCCCCGCTTGATTCCCAGGAAAAAAATATCACACATTGTATTACATACAATTTGTTATCCACCAGTGAAAAAATCACTTTGGAGTTCGATTTTTTTTTAATCTGGCCATTTTAAATAATTCCCAGAAATATTCCCGCGGGATTCCCGGGATAAAAAGCAGTGCAGATTTTAAGCTTAAAAATTTCCTGTTGATCAGTGAAAACCGCATCGAAATCGGCACAGTAGTTTTTACGTGAATCTCGATCAAAAAGAAAACCGTCAAGAAATCTAAAAAAGTGCATCGTGTTCTCCAACGTGTATATAGTTTATTGCAGTTGGTTTTTTTTAATAGCTTCTATGTAAAGACACGGCATGTTTAGAATTTTATAATATTATATAACACTTTTACACACAACACCACACACGCGAGCAATGCTTTAGAGATAGACAATGTTATTGATTTGTTTTAATTACAATATAAAACTATTCAATGTGGAGAGGGCATTGATTTCCGAAACAGAGTGCCTCACTCAGGAATTAGGGACTTCAACATTACTGTCTGTGTCTAATTTGTCTGCAATAAAGATTTATTATATTTTTTACTGGATTTATGCTCAAGTCTATCTCAAAATTGAATGCCATTATATATCTTAGGCCTTTATTTTATAGAATTTAGATAATAATCAGACCGAATTTTACAACACGAGGCGTCACATGATCATGCGACATTTCAATTTCACCAATTCCATATTGATATATTTTTCCAAATCTGATTATCTTTTAAATACATTCAAGAGATTACATTTATTTATTTATATACAACTTTTACAATTTTAATTTTAAACTAGACTAAGTAATTTTAAGTACCAGCATAAGATAAGCCTTATTATATATATACTTATAAGTATTTCAGGTGCCCGAACAGTATCGAGGGTAAACATGCGAATAAAAAAATACGTTCGGGAGTTAAATTATTAAAATAAAATATTACTTACTCAAATAAAGGATATGAGCGAGCCATCCCTTAAGAATTCCGTTATTTTCCATGGTTTCATAACTATAAGCTTGTAATGATTTCATAATCTCTAAAAAAAATGGAATAGTTAATAATATTTATACCTGTAATAAGTCGTAAAGGTTTACCTGGTAGAGCCATGCTTGAATCATTACTCAGTGTGATACCATGCTCTCACTGAATATCGGTGTACAACGGTTAGCTTAAAGTTAATCGTGTTTACCCATCCAGAAGCGGCTCTAGCTCATTTAGCACCCGTGTGCAATCAATACACTAGCGTCCTTTAGTAGGCGTGCGGCCTAAATGAAAATTCAACGCTGAGTTGCTCTAAGCTTGCAAAATAAAAAACGTCGATCACAGTTGTCATTTTAGTCCAGATAATTAAAAGTCAGAGCCTATGCTCTGACTTTTAATTATTTTATTTAATTATTTTATTAAAATTATTGTCCCATCACTATTGATGGGACAATAATTTTATATTATCGTAAAGATTTGAATAAAGTTATATTTTTGTATACAAACTAGAGTTTACCCCGCCGCTGCGCCGCGGGTCGACTCTGGTGCGTACCTCTTGTTTAAAGGGCAGGCGTTAAAACAGGTTACATTGTATTGTTACTTGCGAGCGGGGGAACGCACTTAGGATTGGAAGAAAACGCCAGTTTTTAAGTAAACGCTTTACTAACTTACACAGCCGTACGTGATACTTCTCCACAGGGTTGCCCCTACACGCACACGACGCACTGTCCCGACGATAAGATGTCTCACTCACAATATCGTCGCCGATATTGCGTAGACCACCTCCTGCAGTGCTCACCTCCGAATTTACCACGCGTAGCTCGCTTCTGAATCTCCTCTTAAACTACGCGACACTCCTTCATCACTTAATTGCCCACTAAAGTTTTCACTCAATTCACCACTAAACTTCCCACGAAACTCGTCACTGTCGTCTACTTAACTTTTGTTTCCAACTCTCTCGTCTCGCACTTGTCGCTTGACTATCTTCAACTGAACTCTCCCATAGGCGCGCCTTACGCTGGTTATATACGCGGCAGAATCATCTGGAACCCATAATTTCGATCTTCTTTTCGTTATTCTTTTATTTACTGTCTGTCCGTTTCCAAACATCTATCTATCTCTGTCTTTTCCTCCCTGAACTTCTATTCTAGAATCTTCTATCCCTTTCTAAAATGTATCTGTCCTTATCTTTTCATTTCATAATCTTCTACCTTTTTCTAAAAGTCTTAAGACCGGCTTACGCTTCCAGAAAGTTCTATCCTCGGTCGCCACAGTATTAAATTTTTACTTTGCTCCAGGAAGATTCACTTCATTTTATATCACAAACTATCCCATCTCTCGGCATGAAAATTATTTATGTCCATTTTCGGTATTAAAACTACATTTAAACAAAATTACAGCAAAACCGATCCAATACTCCTAGTTGTTTTTCCGTGAAAGCTTAACAGACAGACAGATCGATTTGCATTTTTTGATAGATGATTAATTTTTATATCTATAAACTTGAGAAATGATTGGTCCCCATACAAACTTTCATCCTCTATTCCAACCCGTTCTAGTTCTATTTATCTATCCCCGTCTATCTATCTGTACACTACATAAATGACAAAAAAGACCAAAAAAAAGAACAAAACCTATCTTATTTTCTGGGGTAACCTATACATAAATCTATCTTATTATCTGCAATGAAAAGTATCCTTTGTCTACCTTCGGTATTAAAATTACATACATACCGAATTTTAGCCAAATTGGTCCTATAGTTTTTCCGCAAAAGCATAACAAAGAGAAACACATACATATTTTTATTACGCAAAATATCCCATTTTTCGGGATTAAAGTATTCTATTCTATGTTTATCCTCGGCATTGGAAATATATATATATATATACGGAGTTTCAGCCAAATCGAGCCAATGGTTTGTCCGTTAAAACGGAACAGACAGACGAAGTTACTTTCAAATTTATAATATTAATAGGGACTTAGTATTAATAAGTCAGTCAATACTTTATGTAATATCCCTACAGTCTGTTGCGTTTTCACGAAACGAAACTCAGTAAATATATATGTTTTCGATGCCGAGGATGAACATAGAATACTTTTTATTCCAAAAAATGGGACAGTTTCCGAGATAAAAATGTATTTGTCTCTCTGTTTGTTATGCTTTTTAAAACTATTGGACAGATTTGTCTGAAATTCGGTATATATGTAACTTTAATACCGAGGTTGGATAAGGGCTCCAATAATTTCTCAAGTTTATAGATATAAAAATTCATCATCTATAAAAAATATACTATAGTAACTCGATCTGTGATTTGTTAAGCTTTCATGGAAAACCACTGGAGTATCGGATCGGTTTTGCTGTAAATTAGTTTAAATAGTTATAGTTATAATACCGAAAATAGACATAAGCACTTCTCATGCCGGGAGATGGGATAGGTAGCGATATAAAACGAAATGAATCTTCCGGGGGCAAACAGCACTAACATAAAAATGTAGTACAATGAAACCTGTATTAGCGCCTACTTTTTAAACTAGAGCTCGACCAGCGGCGCAACCGCGGGCTAAACTCTAGTATTGTTATAATAATTAACAACCGGATATCTTTAACTTGTTTTGTTATGGTAATGTTAAAACATACATAGTATCCATAGTAGTATGTGGTTAAAACTTCGTGATTTCCGTTTAATGATAAATAAATTATAAACTAACCATCCGTTAACTGGCATAATTTAAACGTTAGTAGACTTTTTTAAATTTAGTTTTATGTACCAAGGTAACTATTGCTATTATTGCTTAAATATATTCTATATCTAATGTATAATACACATATTTTAAGGGCCGTCTTCTTCAACTTGGCCGCCGCCTTGACTAGAACTAACGAGTTTAAAAAATAAATTAAAACATTATTGTGCAACAAACAACATAATACAAAATTACTTCTACAATGGCGCCCACAGGTACATTGCAATGGCCTCCGAACCATTTATTTTTAAAATAATTTTTCGATTTAGGAATGATTCATGATAATCAATTATTCATCATTCATATCATTCATCGTGAATGATATGATCATCAAATAAAATTGGTGTGAAATACAATATAAACTGTAATAAACAAATTGAAAATGTCAGAAGCAAAAAAATCGCGTACAGCAAATTCGAGATTTCGTACAAACATTTATTTACTTTTAAATATAGTTAGGTTTAACCTACTGGTTTAAGTAGTTTGACTTATCATAAACCTGACAATACCTGAGTCACTACATATTATCTGTTTGGTTTAGAGTAATTTCCTGCTATATATTCGGAGTCCGAGGTCTAATAGCAATGAAATTTATATGAGACCTTCTTGAAATAATAATACAGCCAAGATAAAAAGAATGATCACAATCCATTAGTAGATAAACAATAAAGTTAGAGCTGAACATAAATGTATCTATATAAAAATATCTACAAAAAGAATTTGGAACCTGTTCTATTCTTGAAATCGGTTAAAAATAGTTTAAATTTACCAATTTGTTTGTTATGTTAGGCTCGGCCACGAGCTTCTTAGTTTCGAGGTTAGTTAGGTTCGAAGCCGAGCCTAACATAATAGGAGAAATAAACGCTCACCGACTCCGCTGGCTCGGTCACGTAGAACGGATGGGCGAGGATCGCACCGTAAGGAAAGCATATTTAGGACGGCCGATAGGTCGGCGTTCGGTCGGCCGTCCCAAATATCGCTGGAAGGACAGAGTGGAGGCTGACCTGTCGGAGCTATGAGCCAATAATTGGCAAGAAACCGCACAGGACAGAGAAAACTGGCATGCTCTCGTTTCGGAGGCCAATACCCACTTTGGGTCGCTGAGCCAACGGCGTAAGTAAGTAATTTTTTTGTTGTGAAGCTCACAAACAGCCAGACGGCCCAGCTCATGGAAAGTGGTTACCGTCGCCTATAGACGTTTGCAACATTAATGGTGATGCCAACGCGTTGCCAGTCTTTAGGATGGGATAGGAGGAGGAAGAAGGATCAGACAGGAGGAATGGGACAGAAGCGAAGGGACATGAGATTGGAATAAGGGGAGGGCGAAGTGGGCTATATTTATGTAGTCAGTTTCAAAATTATATCTGACGTTTGAAAAAGCAATCCTTAATGTCAAAAAAGGAACTAAATATATGGATATTCAATATTACGTTATAATAAGATAGAATAATAAGGATTTAGAAGCAAGTGAGGTATGTAAGAATAAGCCTAAATGGCGCTCTGTTGTTCGTGCCTACCCCGCAAGGGAACTGGCGTGAAGTTATGTATGTATGTATGTATGTAATAAGGATTTAGGGAAAATTCCCCACCGAGATTTATGTTTGCGCTACGACATGAATTTGTTAAGGGCTTGATTAATTTCTTCAGGCCATAGAGCGTAGGCTGCGGTAGCCAATATGCATCAGACAAACCGTTTCCTTGTTAAAGAAATTGCTAAGTTACTTTATTTTACTCACCCTCAGTATTACCGGCAACCTTGTGCGCAATTCCTATTAAAGGCAAGTTCTCTCCCACAGTTTTAATAGGCGCAACTAATTTATACATATTTCTTCTTTTATATCTAAAGAGAATTGTCCATACTAATACAATAAAAGAAATCAACCACAGTATCATATTTACAAATATTTTTTAACACTAGTGATTAAGATTCTTATTTAAGTAAATGTGATAAACTTGCTATTAAAATTTAAAAGAACGGAAATCCAACGATATTTTGATATAATTAAAATTGAGCTGTTTTGTCGATTACGTGTTGTTAGCAAGCCAGTGCGAGTAATAGGACGCTTCTCCTATTATATTAATGTACTATATGAGTGTGTGAGTGACCGTCATATATTCACGCTAGTAATATCTATCTATAATGATATAAAATTCTAAACATACCGTGTCTGTACATTAGTTATTTAAAAAAAAACAATTGGAATAGACTATGTAAACGACGGAGAAAACGATGCATTTTTTTCTTGGCTGTTTGTTTGTCGGTTTGTGTTTGTTCGGGTTTCACGTAAAATCTACTGGGTCGATTTCGATACGGTTTTCGCTGATCGACAGCAAATTTTTAGAATTGTAATTTGCACTACTTTTTATCCCGGGAGTGGTTTGTAATTGTTCGAATGCATAAAAATTAGCTTACCTATTCTGACACAAATTTCACTAAAACGATAGCATGGCATGCATACGCAGACAACAAACAGCACGGTTGTGGAGAGATATATGTCTAATGCGCGAGATAACAGAGCCCAGATCCAGTCGCACAGAGAGACGATGGTCGAACGGCCGAACCTATCCTTGCAGGCAGACTCCGAATGGGGTGATGCAAAGTTGGTTACGTTCAACGCCTCCAAAACTCAGGTGTGTCTATTTTCCGCAAAACGGAGTCTATTTGAACTAACTCCCACTTTCAGGGGTGTGTCCATTACATTGGCCGATAGACTCCAGCTTCTGGGCATCTCTTTGACTCAAACACTCAATTTTGGCACATACATAGTCTTTAGCGCAAGTGGTGGCTAAAATCTGGGTGTACTCGCAAAGGAGAGACTAATGATATTAAAAAGTGTATTATATTTTATTCCGGGAATCCCGCGGATATTTTCCCGGAAGCGTTTGTAGTTATTCGGATGCATAAAAATTAGCTTATTCCGAAACAGTTTTCACTAAAACGATAGCTTCCAATATTTTTTAAATGCTGTGGTACTTTGTGTTCCGGAAGTCCCGCAGAAATGTAATTCAAGCGTGGACGAAGTCGTATGGCATATCCTAGTAATATATTATATATATATTTTTTTTAATGGATTCTAACACGTCTGAAATGAATACTCTTACTACTTATGATTTTTTTTAAATGTTTTGTTGTAGTTAAAATCATTTTCAGTAATACATCTTAAGAAAAATTTCTTTAAAACCGTAAAGCCCAGTTTCCATCAAAGTGAGTATAGTGGAAAATATATTTTGCAAATGATCAAGAAGATATCGTTATTTTTCAATTCCTCTCCGCGTAGTGTTGATGGATACCATTTAATTGGAGGGAATTGATTTTTTTTCCAAAAGCAAATGCAGCGGACAGATGAACATTGCGGTGAACAGAGTAGTAATTTCATCCGTGCAGGAACAAAGGGAAAACAACCCACAACCAGGTGGGAGCGTATTTGACCAACTGGATGGCTACCACCCCTTGTCTATAGTATGCCGTCATAACAACCTTGAGTTAACTTCCAACTTTAGACCCAAACGCCTCATAGTCGATGAAGCACTCATGAGCCACTTCGGCTCTATAGTCATGGCATCGCGCCAAGCAGGAGCGGCCTACCTCACTCTCATGGGCGATATAGACCAAATGCCCTTCATAGACAGGAACGACTTGTTCCCCATGCTATATCACCGCCCTACACCCTCGGCGAAAATCACCCGAGAACAGCTCTGTACACACCGAAATCCACTAGACGTAGCATATGCAGGGCTGGGCAAAATACATGGTTTCCTTTAATTGAAATACAAATTACAAAATACTGTCTCGCATGTATTTAAAATACGAAATTCAAAAAAAAAAGTCGGGTATTTGAAATATAAAATACAAAATACAGCATTTCAACTATATGTATTTAAAATACAAAATACTAAATACAAATTACAAAATACCGTCAGGTGTTAGGTTATGTAAATAAAACACTCACGAAATTAAATAATAATTATTATTAGGTTCTTGCCTATGAAATTGCCCTTTTTTCTAAAATAAGTTAACCTAATTTTATTATATATATTTTTTTATTATAATCTCCACGGCCTTGAAGATAGGGACCTTTTCATCTTGTAGGTACGCGTAGATTTTGGTGATTCCACCCGGATCTATGCGTGCTTATATCGGTCCCATGGCAGGGAATGCACAAGGACTGAAACAGCTCGCTTTTTTGAACACGTATATGAAGTGACCGACAAAGTTTTTGGACAGTATATTTCAGCAGAGGTAGTCATACTCGAGAATTTTAATTCTCATCATGCTGAGTGGTTGGATTCCCCGAGAATTGATCTGCCAGGGACTACTGCCTACGATTTTGCTCTCGCCCATGGATTCACTCAGGTGATTACGGAGTTTACCCGAATACCGGATAAAGCGGATCATGAGCCTTCTTTGCTGGATCTCCTGCTGACCACACACCTGGAGAACTACCTGATCTCCATCAGTGCTCCACTGAGAACCTCTGATCATTGTCGGGCATCTTCGGTGGTGCCCCTTCCTATTCCCGATCGGACTCGTCCCGCTGGACGACGGAAGGTGTGGCGATACAGGTCAGCAGATTGGGATGGACTCCGTGAACTGTACCCATGGAGGCAGTTATGTTTCTCGTCGGAAGATTCTGATGCGAGCACAGACTCGATCGCCGATGTAGTTAGTACTGTAGGGAATGGAATGTTTCATTCCAAGCTCAAATGTACCTATCGGTGGTAGGAGTACACCACAATGGTTCAATAAGTACAGCAGTGAAACTGTAAAGCTAAATAAACAGGCTTATCGAGCCTGGACTACAGCGCGGGCTCGTCAGGATCCAAGTTCCCACTGACCTGAAAAAGAGATACAATGCCGCCCCGAGTTCCCTCAAAAAACAGCTCGCGAGAGCAAAATTCGATCACATCGGCAGAATTGGTGAGCGCCTCTCTAGCTACTCTTCTGGGACTAGAGCTTTTTGGGCCCTCGGCAAAGCTGTCGAAGGAAACTTTTGTCGGGCGCCTCTTCCACCTCTGTGCACAGTGGACGACCGTCTGGTACACGCCGCCAAAGATAAAGTCAATCTTCTGGCTGAAATCTTTGCGGCCAATTCAACTCTTGACGACGTAAGAGAAACTCCACCTACAATCCCTGAGTGTGAGTCTAGAATGTCGGAGGTGCGCTTTACTCAAAAAGCAGTGCGATGTGCTCTCCTCTCCCTCGACATCAAAAAGTCTTCTGACCCTGATGGCATTCCTGCCATTGTGCTGCATACATGTTTAGCTGAACTGTCCCCAGCTAGTTCTTGCCCGACTTTTCACTCTCTCTTACTACAAGGGTTGTGTCCTCGCTTCGTGGAAGGTTGCCCATGTGCACCTTGTCCCTAAAAAAGGGGACGTAACAGACACGTCGAATAGGCTTATAGCAATAACCTTTTTGCTCTCAATGGTGATGGAGCATATTATCAACGCGCAGCTTCTGTGTTACCTCGAAGATTCCCAGCTGCTAAACGATCGGCAATACGGCTTCCGTCACGGTCGCTGAGCTCGGGATCTCTTGGTTTACCTAACCCACCGTTGGGCTGAAGCCATTGAGAGCAAAGGGGAAGCACTGGCATTTAGTCTAGAATTCTAGATATTGCTATTGCTATTGCTGCCGGCCTTCGACCGGGTCTGGCACAGGGCTCTTCTATCGGAGCGGCCATCGTATGGGATACCCGAAGAGCCTGCACCTGGCTATCCAGCTTTCTTGATGAGCGCAGCATTCAATCGTTGTCGACGGTTATTGCTCAAGTTTCAAGCCCATCAACGCTGGTGTGCCCCAGGGTTGTGTGCTATCGCCAACGTTGTTTGTCTTACATACCAATGATATATTGTCTATTCGTAACATTCATTCCAATGCGGATGATAGCACAGGCGATGCGCAATACTCTGGTCGTGCAAATGTCCCTCGATCATTTGTGGAGGAAAGTTGGGTTACACTTGTATCTGAAGTAGAGTATTTCTTAGAGTGAGTCTCTGAATGGGGGAAACAAAACCTTGTTCACTTCAACCCCAAGAAGACATAGGTTTACGTATTCTCTGCCAAAAAAACTCCATTCGAGCAGTCGCTTCAGTTACAAGGAACTGCCCTTACCACCTCCAAGAGTATTGGGATCCTCGGTGTTGACATCGCGAACGATGTTCAGGGGCCATCTTGAAGGCAAGGCAAAACTTGCCTCTAAGAAGCTGGAAGTGTTAAACCGGTCCAAGCAGTACTTCACACCTTGGCAACGCTTTTTGCTTTATAAAACCCAGGTGAACCCGCACATGGAGTACTGCTCACACTTTTGGGCTGGAGCACCTGGCTCCAAGCACCAACTCGATCTCCTAGACCTAGACTGTATTCAACGTCGAGCCGTTCGCGTTGTTGATGATCCCATACTCACAGACGGCCTAGACACGCTTGGCCTTATGAGAGACTTCGCTTCTCTCTGCGTATTCTACTGAGTGTATAACGGGGAGTATTCGGAAGAACTATATGGAATGGTGTACTCGTCATCTTTCTACCATCGAACCGCTCGCCATTTGTTGGAATTTCACACCCACTTCCTTAAGCCGCTTCACTCATGTACGCAACGGTTCTGTAGAACCCTTTTTCTTGCATACCGTGGGGATTTGGAATGAGCTCCCAGCTGAGGTTTTTCCACAGCGCTACGACATGAAGTTTTTCAAAAAGGGTGTCATAAAATTTCATCGAGGCCGGCAGCGGGTTGATAAAATCTCGGCATTTACAAATGTCCATAAGCGACGGTAACCGCTTTCCATCAGGTGAGCCGTCAGCCTGTCTGCTGTACTACAGCTATAAAAAAAAATCGAAATTTTTTAGAATGGAAGCGGGCAAGCCAATAACAAGTGGTGCGTGCGTTCATTGTAGTGTTCGCTCATAAAGGTCGTTGAAATTGCTTGTTGCTCTTGCCGCGTTGCTGTTACGACGGTACTCTTATTCCATAATTACTCGAATTTTTAACTATCCATGATGACGAGAAAAATTCAAATGCGAAGAAAACATAACGCCTATCAATAAATAAATGACTAATTTTAAAAAAGAATTTCATGTTTTCACAGTAAAATTAATTTGAAATTGTATATCTTAGCCAAACAAAAATATATATTTTAAATGGCCAGTACTGCAGATCATACCTAATATTTAGCGGTCACCATTTTGCTTATGAAAGCTATCGAGCGCTATTTTCTGAAGAACACGTCCGTCAATAAAGTAGCTAAATGTATTTTATGAAATGTATTTTGGAACCATAAGTATTTGAAATACTAATTACAAAATACCTCAGCGTCAGGTATTTGAAATACTAATTACAAATTACATTTTTAAGAAGTAATTGAAATACAAATACAAAATACGTATTTGTATTTCAATTACGTATTTTAATTACAAGTAATTGAAATACTGCCCAACCCTGAGCATATGCCATGAGTGATGTATACTCAGGCATATACTCGTCCAAAAATCAAGCTCGTTCCCTGGAACTCAAACGGTACTCGCGAGTGCGCATACCCACAGAACTTGCCAGTCCTCCTTATCTAACTCACACGCAGTCAGAGAAAGAGAGCCTAATAAAACTAAGCTGTGGTAAGGTCATGGGTCATGCGTTCAAACTATACACGAGGCCCAGGGTCTTACCTTCCAGACAGTGGTGATCGTGAGGTCCAAATCTAACAAGATCGACCTGTACAAGAGCATCCCTCATGCGGTCGTGGCAATTTCGCGGCACACGGGTGAATGTATTTACTACACAGCCGTGTGCGAAGAGGACGCTACCGCCACCTTCGTCCTCAAAGCGGAGAAAGCCACAGCCGATGAGATCAGGGATTATAATATATAAATGGCGATACGCATGAGAGACAAGACGGTGGTCCAACACCTAATGGAGGGCCAATAATCCCCCTCCTAAACCATCCATCATCATTAACACCAACTGAAAATTTTTCATGTCACAACAATTAAACAATAAATTATAACACCACACAAAGTCACAAAAACATAACTAACAATAAAACTTATACACATACTCAAACCAACGCGCACTACCACCGCATTGCATTATACGCACACTTCACAAACAAACCAAGACACACAAAGAGCCAACAATTAATAACCCAGGCACAGAAAAGAAAAAAACAACACACATGGCACTAGATAGGACAATATATATAAGTATAGATATAAGGCCCACACTGCACATGCACTTCCTCACAACACCAGCATGTACAGATACACTCTACATTAGTATAAGTTTAGTATTAAAACTAGAATACATTAATATAATAAGTTATTCGTAAGACACATACACCCCAACACAAAAATCAATAAATTAATGTCACACACAAGAACCAAACTAACTAATAAGCGTGTTAAATTTAAAAAAAAACTAGAAATTAAGTTGTAAAAAAGGGTACGGAACTCGAGTCCGTAGAGTTGTTAATAATAATAATAAATAAATAAAAAAAAACAACCTTGAGTTGTGTTCCGGCATCAGTGGCCGGGTTCCAGTTTCCCTTAAGAGATCAGCAGCATATTTGTAACACCTTTGGTGTTACAAATGTCTATAGGCGATGGTAATTGCTTTCCGTCAGGTGGGCCCTCTGCCTGTCTGCTGTACTCTGCAATAAAAAAGTAAGCAGCAGAGACATGAGATACATGCAGCGTTGGAACTATGTCGAGCTTTCCTTGTCGGTACCCATCTGCCAGGCGAGTGTGCGTCAGCCGGCTCCAGCCACCTCACGTCTCCGCTCTACATTGCTTTAAACACCCTGCCCGCTATATTACTGGTCTCCACACATCTCTCCTCACTGTTTTCGTAATAACCGGGCCAAAAACCAGTTTCTAACTTCGATAGAGGTCCCTTTACTTCGTCACGTTTAAAAAAATATTCAGTATCTAATCTCATTAATAATAATTATAGTCACTGTTCATTATGCGTGTATTACGTAAGCCGTATTTTTAGCCTGTAACAAATCGTGACCAGAAACATAAATCAGTAAACCGTAAAGAAAATTTAAAAACCAAATTATATAATGGCTTACTTCGTTTAGCGTTTCTTCCACAAAATAAATGTTTATATCAAAAATACCGAATGCGTTCGACATTTGTCAAAATATGTAAATTAAGAAATCAACTAATGTCGTCACCTCATGGAATAAGTCCGATGCGGTCGCTTCCATAAAATAGAACATATACATTCTATTCTATTCTTGGTCGGCGATGGCTCCAACGCTTTATGCGGCGTTGATTTTGCCAATGTCGGAGTAGAGCATATCATTGAGGTAGAACGTATAACGTGTCTAGAGAGAGCATTGCTAATAAACAATACCGCGAAAAACGGCATCGAAAAGGCGAAAAGTTGCTATATTCACTCTTCAAAAACTATCAATGTGCGTGTTTTGGGGATATCAGCTAAAAAATATTACCCTATTTTTTATAATTAAATATTTTTTATGTAAGTGAAAAGTTTAAATTTTCATTATGATTTAATCACTTTATGTGTTATAGTTTTAATATTACTCAGAGATTTAAAGTTTTTTTTAATAATTTTAAGTAATACTTATATATATATATATATATATATATAAAGTTGTGTGTCTTGGCACAAGTCATAGAAAATAAATTACATGCACAAATGAGTTTTAGTATATGTACTAGTCATTTTAATTTATATCAAAATTTCTGTACAGATTTTAGTATTTATAAGTTTGTGTAAAAAACTGTTCGTAATGGATCATTATTTTTGTATTAACACAACAAGTTGACAAAAGTTATATTAGACTAGTTATACCTCCGGCGTCGACACTCTTGGCAGGCAATCCGCCCTGGCCTCTCTAGGCGGACGTACTTGCCAAAGTTCGGCGCTCCCGACAGGATGCTCTCGCTCGTGGCCTGGTCTTCTGCCAGGCCGAAATCGAGGCGATCAGGACGCGGGAAACCGCCTCCATGATCCAATCTTGGTCAGTACAGTTGGAAAACCCTGCGGCCGGCGTTTACACGGTGCAAGCGATTTGACCACAGCTGTTGCGATGGCTCTCGCGGGAACGCGGGACCCTGACCTTCAGAATGACGCAGATACTTACCGGGCACGGTTGCTTCGATAGTATCTGCATCAGATTGCGGACTGTCAGCCTTCACCCGAATGCCACCAGTGTGGCGCGCTTAACACGGCGTTTCATACGCTAGTCGAGTGTACAGCTTGAACGCCGCAGAGATTTCAACTCGAGACACTAGTAGGTCCGATCGATTCGCTCGGCAGCCTGGTGCAAGCCATGCTGCACAGCGAAGATCATTGGGTGGGTGCGGCCAATTTCTGCGAGACAGCAATGTCTCAAAAGGAGGCCGCTGAACGAGATAGGGAGAGAAATGGAATTGCGCGTATTCATGCGCCTCCACGTGGGCGCCGGCGTCAGCCGGGAGCCCGGAAGCGCAGATATGCGCATGATTTGTCTCCCTGAATAATACCGCTTCAGAGCCCTCTCGCATCAAGGGAGCAGAGGAGTCTTCACCCATGTCGTGGAAGTGAGTTAGCTCTTCCAGGGGCTTTCTCAGGCACTTATTGCGCTAGGATCGGTGTGGGCATAACTACGTTCTAAGTCTCATACCTTTCCTGCCATAAGCGCGGGGCATCGGAGGAGGGTAGTTTTAGTGGGGTATTAGCCCCTGGGCATTTGTCCATCGGTTCGAGTCTCCGTACAAGCCGGTCGATTACTGTTTGGATTGCCCTCAGTGGAATGCCTCCATCATCGACTATGGTCTAATCCCTAGCGAAGGACCCGGTATTATGCGCAATGCATTTCCCCCGCATTAAAAAAAAAAGACTTGTTATGCCCCAAAGATTATCCCAAGCTAAGTCAGTGAAATCAGTTGTGATAATGAACTTGGAATGATTCGATGGGTTCACACTGGGTAGTAGGCATTATGTGTAATCCAAATAAATAAAAAATGTGTGTGTGTGCCGTTCACACGGAGTAGAAGTGAAACAAAGTGTGACAAGGGGTGGGAGGATTCTAAATTTCGTGACGTCACATTTCATACATGACATCGTTATAATACATTTAAGCTTTAAAACAAAATTCGAAGTATTAACGCAAAATTTCAAAAAGAAGAAAAAACGGACAAGACTATTTGAAGAAACATATTTTCCAAAACATTTCCAACTCTATCTGTATGAGCATATTGTTTAAATTGAAATATAATACCTAGTCTTGCCATAAATATTGTAACAAAGAATATTTTTTTCTATTGCAAATAACATTTATAAGTTTTACAGTGTGTTAGTTTAATACAAATAAATATAAAACAATTTAAAATATAAAAATCTTATTCGAAGTGGTCTCCATTGAGGTTGAGGCCAGTTATCAATAGAAAGCACACACTCTTTCCATAGGAAAATTCTTCACTGCCAATTGTATGGTTTTAGGGACTCCAAATTAAACTTGATCGCTATGGCGATGATTTTGAAGAAATCGCTTCATTATTCTATGTTCTGTATGGAATGACCAAAATTCCGATAAGAATAAGCGGAAATACACGCTTTATGCAAGATGATGTCGCTTTGGATAAAACACTTAAAAATTTGGGTTAAATTATAATTAAGGATTACAAGTCGTCGAAAACGCTAAAGAAAATATTTGGTTTTGCTTTGGTGTTGGTGGTTGATGATGCTATACCTGCTGTGTATTATATTCCTATATATATATATATATATATATATATATATATATATGTATATATATATGGATGGATGGATTATTGTGGGATGCACAAGGTGGCTTCAGAAATGGAAGGGGATGTATGGATCAAGTTTTCTCTCTCCGCAATATCGTAGAGAAGCAGCTGGCTATGGGCCGGAAGGTTTTCTGCGGTTTTGTGGATCTAGAGAAAGCATTTGACAGGGTTGTGCGGAAGGACCTCTGGGACATATTGCCCAGATATGGGATTGATGGCCAACTGATGCGTGCTGTGCAGTCCACTTACGAGGACTGTATGGCATGCGTGCGGCTGGATGGCAGCCTGTCGCCCTGGTTTGACGTCAATATTGGCGTCCGACAGGGCTGCGTGCTGTCGGCTTTGCTGTTCATCCTATACCTGGACGATTGTCTCCAGAGAATAAGATTGATGGATGTTGGGGTGCGGATGAGTGACCTAGTTGTAAGCACCTTGCTTTATGCGGATGATGCCGTGCTTTTAGCCGAATCGCCATCAGAACTGCAAACACTAGTCACAATGATGAAAGATGACTGTCAGGCGAGAGGCTTACATTTGAATGCGAAGAAAACAAAGGTTATGGTGTTTGAAAGAGAAGAAACCAGAACGAATGCAAGGATAATGGTCGATGATGTTATGCTGGAGCAAGTGAATGAGTTTGTATATCTTGGATGTGCTTTTAGCAGGGATGGAAGGTACACCGCTGATATAGAAAGAAGAGTGAATTTGGGGAATAGTGTGAATGGAGCGTTAGGTAAACTTCTAGGCGCTAAGAACCTCAGCCAGAAGGCCCAGCTCGCCGTACACAACGCGGTGCTGGTACCTACGCTCACGTATGGAAGCGAGAGTTGGGTATGGAAGAAAGAGCATGAAAGTAGAGTAAACGCGGTCGAGATGCGAGTACTGCGCAAAATCTGCGGAGTGACGCTTGCGGACCGCGTTCGTAATACCGAAGTAAGAAAGAGAGTTGGTCTGAAAGAGAGTGTCGGGGTGAAGGTAAGGAAAGGAATGCTCCGGTGGTTCGGGCATGTGGAAAGAATGCATGATGAAAGAATGACTAAACAGATATACAATGCAAAAGTGGATGGATGCAGAAGTCGTGGAAGGCCACGACACACCTTCCATGATCAAATTGATCGTGTACTAGCAGAAGGTGATGTCAGGAGCCTTAAGAACAGACGAGCGTGCATGACAAGAGTTATGAATGTCAAAGAAGCAAGTGAGGTATGTAAGAATAAGCCTAAATGGCGCTCTGTTGTTCGTGCCTACCCCGCAAGGGAACTGGCGTGAAGTTATGTATGTATGTATGTATGTATGTATGTATATATATATACTTAGATCATATAAACGTCCATTCAGATAACGCAGGAATTGCACAAAAACGGCCACAAAAAATGCACTAATGCACATAAATTATGCCATCATGCGCTATTAAAATGTGTCGGAACTATTTTAAAAGAGAAAAGGATAAGGATAAGATCTCATTTCATCGGTAAGTTTAACACTTTTCCTCGTGATTTCTTTGTGAAAACATGAAATTTAATTTCGATAAATCGAATTGATTGATATTGTCAGGTGGTAAGTAGGAGTTAGTTATCAAAATTTGGGGAAGTTTGTTATGTTTTTTGAAGTAAAAATTCTTTAGAATCGTTGTGACTCGATGAAACGAAAAAGCGATACTAAAAAGGGAGAAACATAAATCTATAGGACTAAGGCGAGAGAACGAGATAGAATATGCTTAGTCTGGCCATAAATACTGTTACAATTAAAAAGAAACAAAATATTACATTTGAATTTGGAATCTGTCATTTTTATATGATTGTGCATTGTGTTTTACTTTGGCGCCAATACATTGTACAACATTTTACATACATACATAACTTCACGCCAGTTCCCTTGCGGGGTAGGCACGAACAACAGCGCCATTCAGGCTTATTCTTACACACCTCACTTGCTTCTTTGACATTCATAGCTCTTGTCATGCACGCTCGTCTGTTCTTAAGGCTCCTAACATAACCTTCTGCTAGTACACGATCAACATGTACTGTACAACATTTTGCGATATTAAAATGGAGGGGGGCGATAAAGAGAACCGAATCGCTGTGATTGCATTACACAAAGTAGGTATGGAGCCAAATGCAATTTTTAAACCCTCCATACACTTGGTATTAGTCAAATGTTTCTGTACCGGGCTATTAATAGGTACAATGAGACCTCCTCTGTTTGTGACAGAAAAAGATTTGGCCGTCCACGTAGTGTTCGTATGAAAAAGGTGGTCAAAGCAGTGAGGGAAAGAATTCGAAGAAATCCTGTCCGAAAGCAAAAGATTTTATCTCGAGAGATGAAGATATCACCTAGAACCATGTCGCGTATTTTAAAAGATGACTTAGGACTTGCAGCCTATAAGAGACGCACTGGTCATTTCTTTACTCATAATTTAAAAAAGAATAGGGTGGTAAAATCGAAACAACTACTGAAGCGGTATGCAAAGGAAAGTCACAGAAAAATTTTGTTTACGTAATTGAGCAACATTTTAACAAACAAAATGACCGTATTTATGCTCAAAGTTCTAAGGAAGCTTCTCAATTAATCGACAGAGTGCAACGTGGGCATTATCCGTCTTCAGTGATGGTTTGGTGGGGTGTTAGCTATGAAGGAGTGACTGAGCCATATTTTTGTGAAAAAGATATCAAAACATCGGCACAAGTGTATCAAGATACCATTCTTGAGAAGGTAGTGAAGCCCCTTAACAACACCATGTTCAATAACCAAGAATGGTCCTTCCAGCAAAACTCGGCGCTGGGTCATAAAGCTCGGTCCACGCAGTCTTGGTTGGAAACGAACATTTCGGACTTCATCAAAGCTGAAGACTGACCGTCGTCTAGTCCCGATCTTAATCCGCTGGATTATGATTTATGATCAGTTTTAGAGAGTACGGCTTGCTCTGAACACCATGATAATTTGGAGTCCCTAAAACAATTCATACGATTGGCAGTGAAGAATTTTCCCATGGAAAGAGTGCGTGCTTCTATTGACAAAAGAAATGTCAAGTTAGTTAACCCGTGTTATCTTTTAGTGGCGCAAATCACAATGAGTTTATAAACTCTACATTTATTTATTTAACCTGACGATGCGTGCAAGTGGGCCGGAAATAAAACAAAATCATGGTATTCTCAGTTATCCAACGGATAATCAGTAATTTATTTCGTCTGAACTTTCACATTTACAGTGATAATCTACAATATGAATATTATAGGCATTATATTGTCATGAATAACAAAGAAAAGTAGCCACATTATATACAAAGTATTTTATAGCAAATTCATTTAAACTTTTGGAATTACTTATGAGAACTATACACAATTTTACATAATTTGAAATTACAAGCACATCGGTTTATCACTAATAGTATTACAGAATAACTGTGCTGCCGCTGCTACAATAATAGATACATTAATATGAGGCATGCAACACCTTCTGATAGCTAACTTATGTATAATTTACAGAAAAAAATTGTGCTCTTTACTATTCCGCTTTAATACATCAACAATACAGAAATCAAGTCTTGTTACATTTAAAGGTTTCAAATGACACATTAAAAACAAAAGGATTATTTACAAGAAACTATGAGAATAGGTGCACGTGAATATTTGCGTGCAAATTACGATGGAGTCCATGCTGCGTGCGTTACCAAAACTTTTTTTTAAACTAATTAAAGTTGATTCACACGGTTCAATCAAATTGAATCATTTTGGTTGGAAAGTGCAGAAATTAAGGAAAACAATTACATTTAATGACATTGAATGATTTCGTTCAATGTTTTCATAATCACTTTACCGGAACGGTAATGCTTGAAATGCGTAAACGATATAATTAAAATAAATAAAACGAAATAAGCCAAGGCTGGCACAACAACATTGATTATTATATATAGTAGATAAGAGACGGAACTGCGTAAATAAAATTACATTATTATTTATTTTTGTATGTCTTTCAAGACCACAGACCATAAAAATGGTCCGGACATTTGGAGGGCTTGCGTGGGGCCATGGGGAGGCCAACGCGTAGAGGCCCCTTTGACAAATTTAATGTAAATGTGGCGTGACACTGACCGGCGATTATCCCTGTCTACACCATATAATAATGTACCCAAGGACAAGCCCCGGCGAGTGTAGGACTATTGTGGGAAATGAGAACAGATTATTATTTATTATTAATATTATAATAAATAAATAATATAATGTTATAATAAATAAATAATATAATGTTATAATAAATAAATAATCATACAAATAGTCTTTGACTATGTCAAGGGAGGTAGGAATTTTAACTAGGGTGTCATAACATTTCTTAAAGGCCGGAAGCGAGTTGGTGAAGTCTCTGGTGTCGCAAACTTCTATACGCGACGGCAACCGCTTTCCATCAGGTGGGCCGAGAGCGTCTGCTGTGCTCCAGGCATTAAAAATCGAAATGTGTTTATAAATCCAATTCCATAATTCATTCATGATTTTACTATCAACGGCGTGAACGAAGAACACCAAATTCTAATTTAATTACAGTTCTAAATTAAAGAAGATCTCAAATAGACGACCTACTTCAATAACATGTTTTGCCTTATATGAATTGAACACTACACTTTCTAGGAATCTAGAGTAGCTTTCACTTCTACTCCCTTCTACTAAAAAAATGAATCATTTTATAGGACCATGTGATATAACTTCTCATAATAAATCAATATAAATCTAGTAGTTTGCTTGAGTCAAGTCAAGTCAATACAATGACTAAGTAAAATAATAAAATGTTTTATATATTCAAGTCTTGTTTGAAATTCATCACTTGTTTAAAACCAGCCTCAGTTTTGACTGACGGAACAACGGAGTCCTTGTAGCCAATCTAAAAGTCAAGTATCACAAAGCAATTCTTGCTGAAAAAAATCAATATCATACAATCATTGTATATTTAATATTTTGCCAGATTTATAACCAATAAAATTGCACAGCGACACTTCGCCCCTTAAGTTAAAACCACGCTCTATATAAACTAAACAAATAGAAGAGACTGTAGTGAAATGAAAATTGAAAGTACTAGTTATTTTTATCCTCCAACGCTTTTATATAAACTGGAATACAAAAACAAAAATGAATTGCAAGCGAACACGAATTTCTATCTAAAAGAATGTACACTGCGCTGACACTATTTGTAGTTACTAATTTCCACCTCTGTTAATAGTGACCGTACAGGTACATCATGTCATACTTTAGTCTAAACAAACTTTCCATTTATTTTGTATAAGTAGTATTTTCCTAATAAAACTAATTTATTTCAAAACCCATAATAGAACTAGATTCTTATCTTATCACCCCGTAAGAATTAAGGCATGCGTGGATGAAGAAGTTATGTAACATCTTTTTTTTCATTACATGCAATAAAAGTGTACAAAAACGCATAATAAACCTTAAAACAACACTAATTCAGCATTGTTTTACATTAGCAAATGATGGAGTTGTGTACAAAGGAAAAATTATAATAAAAAACTTCGTTGCCCATTTCCTAAATATATATCAATTGTAGCATGTCCCTTTCATCCACTCATGTCTCCAACATTCAATATATTATGACATCTACAAAAATTAATGACAATCTTGTAAATATCACTTTAAATCATACAATCAAGTCATGCAACATAAATAAATCTGCCAATGTTTATCTTTATTTTTTAAATAACGATTAAAACTATAATAATAACAAGACCTGAATTGTCTTAAATACTACACTGGTCATTATTAATCATTACAAATGTATTGTAGTATGGCACAAAAATACAGGTTTTCGATGTGGTAACTTGCTATATATGTCATAGTCAAAATCAATTTATTGTCATAAAATTATACAGAAATAATACTTGCATAGGTTCCGCACTAGGAACTAGCCTATTTCGCTTTACGTATGTAACTGACTTACCAATTTTTATATCTAAAATGAAATTATTTTTAAAAATAAATGTTAACTTGTTGAGTGTGTGTGTGTGTGTGTGTGTGCGCGTGTGTGTGTGTGTGTGTGTGTGTGTGTGTGTGTGTGTGCGCGTGCGTGTGTGTGTGTGTGTGTGTGTGTGTGTGTGTGTGTGTGTGTGTGTGTGTGTGTGTGTGTGTGTGCGTGTGTGTGCGTGTGTGTGTGTGTGTGTGTGTGTGCGTGTGTGTATGTGTGTGTGTATGGATGTGTGTGTATGCATATGAAGGATAACAATGTTCTGATATATATATAAGTTGCATAAGCGACTTTCGTGTGGTTAACTTTAATTTCATATGTTTAAATATGCAATGTCATATTTATTACCTTATTGTACAGTAAAGAACTGATCAACTAAAATTGACGCTTGGCAAAACTAGTATTATGCGGGATGCCGGGGCATATTATTTTGGTTTGACGTTTCGTCGTATCGTATAAAGAGACATTTCTGTGTTTTCTAACAATTAATTCAAGTATATAGACGTGACGTACACTAAGCACCTCACAATCCGCCAACAATCGTTGTGTTGGTGACCTATCTAAGGGCCACAGCACACAAGCTACTTTTAGCATCGGCGATCGGCGATTTTGCGACTGCATCGATGCTGCATCGCGTTTTAGCGACTCTCTGCGTTCGATCGCGGTATGAAAATCGCGCGTCATGCTGCATCATTCGCGACTTCCTGCGTCTGAACGCGGTATCGGAAACGTTTAGCGACTGCTCAGATGCTGGATCGCGTCGGCTGTAGTGTTGTCAAGCTGAGAAGTTGGTTAAATATTTATTTTTTGATTTTTAGTGTGGAGTTGGTTTTGTTATATTATGTATACTAGACGCGAAAACTTAAGAAAATACTAGGAAATAAAAAATTAGAAAATGTAGTTACATAAAATGAAGGCTAATGTTTTCTATAAACGAAAAAGAGAAAATAGAATTCAATCTCAACCATGCTCTATAAGGGAAGCTATTGCAATGGACTTTCAAAAAAATTGAGTATGCCGAACATTATCACAAATGATGTTTGTTATAAAACTCAATTAATGTTGAATCTTTTTGACATCCATTAACTACCTACATCAAAATTATATATTTCCTCCGATTCAGAAACAATAGCAAAAAAAGGATCTCATAAAGTTTATTCATTTCTCCGTCACTATATATTTTATATATGTAATAAAAAATAGTAGGGAACTGGTGATATGTGATTCCTGCGAAGGGTAGAATAAGAATTATACTTTGTTTCGTTTTATGCACTATCTTGTACAAACTTGGATACAATCAAAATCATATTTTTCATTCGCGGACACTCATATTTGGAATGCGACAGAAATATGGGTTGCAGAGACCAGATATATCCTTGTGAAACGCCCGACAAGTGGGTAATATGATGCTAAACAGAACCCAAGTCCCTTTCATGTTATTGAGTTGACCAACCATTTATCAGAAAATGACAACCTTTTTGCTAACAAACAAAGCATTTAAAGGCATGTCCCTTTTTATCTCGACCGATAATAGAAATCAGGGTTGAAAAGGATCATCCAAGATTAATTTATCATCAAGAACATTACAATATGCCTCCTTTTTTTTCATAGATATTGCATATTTTTTACGTTTGTCTATTGTTTGACCCAAAAATATAAGCAATAATACTCATATGCCCGAATTTTACTTGCCCGAATTGTTTGTTTACCATAAAAGTTATGTGACATTCTCTTGTTTGCCCGTACATTAGATTCCATAATGACACGAGTACCATACGTATTGTTATCCATTTTATTAATTGCAATAATATTATTTAACAGAATATTTCAACGCCATACTAAAAGTCCCTTCCGTAGAAAATTAACCTAATGCCTTTGTCCTAAAAAGCGATTGGCTTTCTAGCACTTCGCCGGCCACTGCCGCGGCACGCTCCCTTCGCTCGTTCGGCTCGTGCGTTGTTTTTCATGTTATAACCTTTTTTTTTTGGCCAGGGGAAATCTGTTTGAGGACTAAGCCGCGACAGGCACAGAAGCCTGGGGGGATGTTCGCGACCCGTGCGAGTGTGGAATTCGCCAGATCGGGGATGACACTAGCGTGCCTAGTCAGAACTGGTGCCACGCTATTGCCACTCCCCAGTTAGGGATACCCACTAAAACCCCTGGGTTTTCCATCCTGCGCCTTATGCCAGGGCTATGAGACTGCGGGAGTCGCAACTCCGCGTGCCCTGGCAGGCGTGGATCATGTTCTAACAAAACCTAAACCTATTGATCGCTTAGTTTAAACCGATTTTATGATTTTTTTCTAGAAGCAATTTCGATGGCAAATGATGTTATGGCATATGATAATTACGCCTTACAATGATGATAACAAATGATGTTATTGAAATTGACTTTATGGGAAACAAAATTTCTAGCACGTGACTAATATAGTAAACAATGAGTATGACATATAAAATTATGAGAAACAATATTATGTCTGTTGACCCGTATAGCAAATGAAATTCTGGCAAGTGGGTGTAGCCGATTTTTTACCTGTATTTTCTGACTTGATTCAGTTTTTTTCCGCTAACTCATTAAGTACCTATAAGAAAAATGTTTTTGTACTGCACATCCAAAACAAATATATTTTCTATATACACTAATATATTTTTCATTTATTTCAAGCTTTTATACCCTTTCCAAGCATTTATTTTACTTTTGGCAGGTCGATGACGGATCAATTAGTAATATCCTAATAACTAATACGTTACCGACTCGATTTGTTATGAAAATCGACTTCATTTATAAATAAGTTTTAACTAATTTATCTATACACAGTCTGGCCATAAATACTGTTACAATTAAGAAGAAACAAAATATTACATTTGAATTTGGAATCTGTCATTTTATATGATTTTTCATTGTTTTTTCTCATTTTGGCGCCAATACATTGTACAACATTTTGAGATATTAAAATGGAGTAGGGCGATAAAGAGAACCGAATCGCTGTGATTGATCTGATAATTAAGAATGGTCCTTCCAGCAAGACTCGGCGCCGGGTCATAGAGCTCGGTCCACGCAATCTTGGTTGGAAACGAACGTTTCGGACTTCATCAGAGCTGAAGACTGGCCGTCGTCTAGTCCCGATCTTAATCCGCTGGATTATGATTTATGGTCAGTTTTAGAAAGTACGGCTTGCTCTAAACGCCATGATGATTTGGAATCCCTAAAACAATCCATACGATTGGCAGTGAAGAATTTTCCCATGGAAAGAGTGCGTGCTTCTATTGATAACTGGTCTCAACGTTTAAAGGACTGTATTGCAGCCAATGGAGACCACTACGAATAAGCTTTCTATATTTTAAATTGTTTTATATTTATGTATTAAACTGACACACTGTAAAACTTATAAATGTTATTTGCAATAGAAAAAAAATTCTTTGTTACAATATTTATGGCAAGACTAGGTAAATTTTTGTTAAAAATACTATATCGTGTAATAAATATACCGACGTTTTAATTAACATATTTTACGTATAATAAATAAGCAAAATAAAACGATACTTATAATAATTGCGGATAATTTTTTCTTTAAAGTATTATAAAATCGATTTATTTACATATAGTGTCGATGGTTTTATAATCTGTGCATTACATGACCCACAGAACATCACTATTACGCCTCCCACAACAATAAAATACGACAATTGTCTTTGTTTCATGTGCGCTTTACTGTCAAGCAATATGTAACTTAAAAGACGCTCAAACGTCAAAAGTAAAATAAACGCTTAGGAAACAGTATAATGTACTTTTTTGACGGATCAAAAGTTTAATTTGCGATTATCTCAGTTCATCGTCTCTGTGGCATTGCATGATAGACCCCTGTGTCCTTCGTATGGTGTCATTAAAGGTCAAACATACGTATTTCTACCAAAATACAAGGACAAAAATGGACAATACCAATTTGTAATAGTGTTTTATTCTGCATGTATCTTAAAATTTATTTATTTGGTTGGTAATCCATTAAAAGCTTATCTACAACTAATCATGCTCTTACAATTGAGCTATAATAGATATACCTTTAGTTGACGACGCCATAATGATTATAAAAAATGTTACGAGCTTTTCTGATATAAATGCTTCTATTTTATACTAAATCTTCATTAATAATGTATGTATGAAAATAAAAATAGTGATAACATTAATACTCTATATTAGATGAAAGTTTGAAATACAATGAGATCATTTAAAGTGAGAATTAATAAGAATATACTCAAAATTGTCGATTTGTATCGTCAAATAACTAAAACGATAACTTGGAGATTCCTTTGGGTAGATACTATGCACCGTCAAATCTAGAATGATAATTTTAACAGTTCACAGTAGAGACGAGGTAATGCATAATCGTTAATGAACCATTCGATATCGATCTCACAGAACTTAGAATCGATATTAGATTATAATACAAAACAACTTTTTTTAATATTAATTACGAGTCACGTAGGCTAAGGAGCCCTTAAATTAATTAGTACTGTAAGGTTTCAATATAGTCTGTAATAAAATCATGTAATCTTCAGTTCATTACAGGCCTCGAACGAATCCAGTTATCTTTTTTAAAAGCTTCTTCGCGTCACCACCCACTTATCTGTTAATATAATTTTATAAGTACGACGTATTTTATTTCAAAACTGATTTCCTTTTGCGTGTAATTTCATAAAGTGGGCGGCACTCATCAATTAATCAAAATCATCGTCCTAAATTTGACAGAACCATAGTGTTAACAATGTTTTGATTTTTCATAGTTAAGTTTATTCAGACCATTACTCATTCTATATAAATTTTTGGTTTAATTAAAAAATATATATTAATAGCAGCTTAAGATGGACCAATGTCATTTAATAATACTAGATTTAGACCAGGTCAATATTAAATAAAATTATGCTTTCAATATAATTATGGCCACAAAAGCGAAAGTTTTTTAAGGAAACTTACCAATTATTTAGGTATTTCTAATCGATTTTTTAAAATTATATTTTAAAGCAATCTCTTTAATTTAACTTAAATATAATATACTTGTGTCACCGTGATATTTCCAGACCTGAAATTCCATTCAGCATTGTATAACTGATTGATATATCACTTGAATGCCAGCTGTCACTTCCCCAATAAAAGCAAATAAGTCAAACAATTTCTTTATGTTTGCAAGTAAACAAAGTGTTATATAGTGACAGTATGTAGCCAAGGGTTTAATGACGTTATATGAAATGCGGCGACATTGTTTACGACGTTCAACATTAGCAGATAACTCATGTACCTACACTAATGATTCGTTAACGTGTTATTTTTAGAAGCTATAACCATGTTGAATTTGGTCAGTCATTAACACCAACACTAATACAGATAGAGCAGGAGCATAATGGTAATGGTTTCCCACTACTCATGTACGTTTGCAATACTGACGCTACCAATACCTACCTCGTTGGAAAATATATAGAAATCTGTTACGCCTTTTTTGATGAACCCCATATTAATAAACAACAATATTAATATATCACAATGAATAAGAATAACATTGTGAGTTCTGCGACTATGCAGCCTAGTATGGCTATAGTCGTGACGTCAAAACGACGTTTAACCTTTCTAATTATATATTATACACATATACAGAGTGAATTTATCAAGTGGGCCTTCAGGGCCAAATCCTAAACTATGCTAGATAGCGAAAAATAATTAAAGGAGTCTCGAGGCCGGGTTTGAAGAAAACTAAAGTGGTATCATTACATTTTTGAAAAATCAATAACCCTTGTCAGGAATCAAATCGGCTGATTTTGAAAAATTAAACACACCTGTATCTACCAAATCATAGAAAAACTTGTAAGGATCAATTACTATGAAGGAATGTCAAACGGCAAACCAAGAGGGTTGTTTTTGAGCAAAGTGTAGTATTTTCTATACATTAATTGACCAGGCTAATTTATATTTAAACATTTTAATGATACCACTAGTTTTGGTCAAAATGGACCTCGAGACTCCTTTTAGTGTCGTTCGGAGCAATGTCAAACGTTTTGCTTAGAGGCTGGTTAATTTAAAAACTAACTGACATTTGTTATTTTTTAATATTTAATTTAATTGTTCAAATTGTTATGGGGGCACACGAAAAATTCCACGCGAACAACGAGCAGGTGTGTACTCCACGCAGGTCTCAAATTATCACGCATAACTAATCATGTGTTCTTTTAAATATTTTCCAGTATTAAAAATTATAAATTTCGTTATCTAACAGAATGTGTAGCTTAGATCTATCATATGTAACGAACAAGAAATTGTATAAGCACTATTTATTTCTGCAACAAACGATTGCTTCAAAACTATTCCTCTGTTATATTTCGTTAGAACAGAACTATAAACAAATGAGTAAAGCGGGTAATATGGTAAAATATAAATTACCACGTCAACAAGTATGTACTTCATAAAAATTAGAAAAAAATATAAAAAAATATTTGTGATGTTTAGTCATTTTATAATTTTACATAAAATAATGCTAAAAATAATATTTTATGAATTTCATAAAAATAATTAATTCAAGACTTATACTAGAGATAACCAATATTGCGTGGTATAGTATTTCAATAGTGTGTTTTAAGCTTTAGATTTTTAATTACTTAATTATTTCTTTTTTATTTTTAATAATCACTAGTTGCCTAAAATTCATTGAAATATCGTCTAAAGAGGTATTAACCAACAAAAGCATGGATTCATTTTTTTAAATAATTTAAAATTATGTCAATAGTACCAAAGAGCAGAAAAACGTCTACTCTTTCAAGAAATAGAATTGTTATTGTTCTATATTATATACTTAAAGCTGCCTGTATTTAAATGCTGATATATTTTATTATTTTATGAATTTAATTACAAATATAAACATGCTAATATATCATTCGCTCATTGCATTATATTATGTTTCTTTGATCTTAAACTTATAAAGGAAACAGCTGACTGAAGTTCATAGGACTATTCAATAGGGAAAAGTCGCAACGACACCTAAAATAACAAAAAAAAAACATAAGAATCTATCGTACACCCCTATTACATTTATATTCACAACATATAAACAACACGCTCTCATTTCAACAAACTCTTGCAACACATTGTGATATTACACTTTCGTAAAGCTCAATATAATAATAATAATAATAAAATCACATCTCATTAAATATCTTTGGATACAACCAAATAAAATTATCATTACAGCGTACAAAAATACAAAAAATATACAAGTGTCAAATTATTAATTGATATTGGGAAGTCGTAGCGATCTAACATACCGTATATTATGTTATTAACCCACATAGAAATAGGGCTCACGCAGACTAGAAAATTGTCAGGTGAACAATCAATTATCAGGCTCCAAGTTGCGTAACGTTAGTGGGGATTTATATGCAATAAATATTTGTACATCACAATTTCATCGAATTAACTATACATTACGTTTCAAGCCCTGTTTGACTCTGTAAAATCGCAGCGGAAAACGGACAACTGGCTAGCGCCTTTTTTGTTAATTGGACTTGACTTTATGTTGTTGGTCCGAAGACCTCACAACTTTACCGGGGTTTTCGCTCTCGAGTTCTTCGACTTCGCCAACCCCTGTGAGAGATTGGGGTGGCAAAGCGGTAGGGGGTGTCGAGCCTAGGCTCTTTACTCCAGCATTTGCTCACAGAATTATTATTCTGAGATATTGGGGTTTTGGAGCCGCCGTAGGGGTCGGCAGCTCTCAAGATCTTTCAGCGGCTTCCGGAGGCGTTCGCGGGCTTCGCGTCGGCTCCTTCAGCGGCATGGTGGGCCAGTCTTTGGTGTTGGTGGACCAATTATCTAATATTTTGGAAGAAAAATCTATTTTTTTTAAAGAACATACATACATACATAACTTCACGCCAGTTCCCTTGCGGGGTAGATACGAACAATAGAGCGCCATTTAGGCTTATTCTTACACATCTCACTTGCTTCTTTGACATTCAGAACTCTTGTCATGCACGCTCGTCTGTTCTTAAGGCTCCTGACATCACCTTCTGCTAGTACACGATCAATTTGATCATGTAGGTGTGCCGTGGCCTTCCACGACTTCTGCATCCATCCACTTTTGCATTGTATATCTGTTTAGTCATTCTTTCATCATGCATTCTTTCCACATGCCCGAACCACCGGAACATTCCTTTCCATACCTTCACCCCGACACTCTCTTTCAGACCAACTCTCTTTCTTACTTCGGTATTACGAACGCGGTCCGCGAGCGTCACTCCGCAGATTTTGCGCAGTGCTCGCATCTCGACCGCGTTTACTCTACTTTCATGTTCTCTCTTCCATACCCAACTCTCGCTTCTATACGAGAGTTTGGAAGCGCCGCTCGCTTTTTTAAAGAACTAGAACACAATTACGCTCGTACGCTGCCAAAAAAATGGGCGCGATGTTTTGTCTAATTTAACAGACTTTTTGATGATATTGGCATGTAGGTACGTATGTGTTGGAATCAAGCACTAGGGGAGCAGCGGGAACTTATCAGGAGCAAACCGAAAAAATAATAGTCCTGCCTGGTCTGGCCATTCTTGCGCCCCCAGAGTCTACGCCCTGTGCCTGGGCACCGGTGGCACCGCCCTATTTGCGGCACTGCATAAGGTTACCGTTTCTAAAATAAATGAGTTCTCTTCAGCACTCAACAATGAATACTACTCTCTGCCATCTGAAGTATTATTTAACCTTACCTCTCGCTGCTCCAAGTTAATCTATAAAATCGAAATGTCCCGCAGCTCTATGACACGAGATGCCTACGAAAATAAATCTCAATTTGAGCGGTTTATCATCCCAAACATCGGTTGGCTGGCCTGAGAGCTGTTAGACATTTTTGAGTGGGTATTTGAGGTATTGTGAAAACTTCTACAATGCTTATTTAATGATATCCTAACACATCACTCAGACCTGGTTAAAGGACAGTGGCGGTTAAACGATGCTTAAATATGTAAGTAGTAACGGGTTTTTGGTAACAGATATTCTTGAGACGTTTTGAAATTTTAATGCCTTTGTTCGTTAAAACAATAAAAAAAGCAAAACGTTATCCCATATTTAGTAGAGCCTACCTGTAACTTAGCCAGACGTGTGCCAAATTACTTTTCATTTCTTATACTAGTCACAGGGATGAAAACAGCACTTTTCGTCCCTAAGAAGCTATTCTCGCTGCTGTCAAAAATTTAGAAAACTATGCGAACCATAAATAATACATGCGACTCACATGTCCCAACTTTTTTTACAGAAACTTTTAATTTGCGGTATAATTTGTAATAAAAAATAACAACAATTTTATAACATCATTTTATACTCATAAATTATTTTTATTATTATTTAATTTACATAAATTTGAGCTAAATATTTACTATCATTAGTGACAAAAAAGAAATAATGGTAGAATGCTAAAGAAAAAAAAATACTTGACGTTTAAAAAAAATTAAAAAATTATGACGTACGTGATGATGTTTCATCAGATTTAGATATGGATTTAACACCTGATTTTATTAGAGAAGTAATTGTATGTTTAACTAATCAGGTTTTATTTACTTTCCGCATATTCGTAATGAAAAGCAGAGTGTTAACATCGGGTGAAAGGCCTATTTTAGCACTCGAATAATAATTCCCCTCTTTACGCTACTGCGCCAAGCCATCTCGTGCCTAAATATGTCACTTTCACCTCTCGTGGAACAATCAAATACAAAACTATGTATTGAAATGTTAAACATACCTATATAAACATTTCGTCCACGAACCTGAAGAATGCTTAAACTCCACTAACCTTCAGCCAGCGCTGTATTTCTGTTTTTAAATAACCTAAAAGCAATATTGTGCAAGTTTTCACTAGTGCTTCAGGTGTCCAATTAAAAATGTCTAACAGGTAACAGGACTCGAAGCATACAACTCTGCAAACGAACTCCCCCAACAACGCTCGCAACTAGGAACATTTAGCTAACAGTTGCCAACCCAAAAATATACGGTATACACTTAAATTCATAATGATATTCGAGTTTCTAGGACAATAACCGCCTGTACGGAACAATTGTGCCTAATTTTGCCTAAAATCTCGGTGCGTTCCTTAAAACTCAGTCGTCCTTCCCGCGGCGACGTTGTTGTTACAATAGCTGAGATTCGTTAGTCACAGCAGATCTTGCACGGGGGATGTGTCCAAGTTGGTGATAAGGGTTTTAAGGAACGTCATCTCTTTACGAGCGTTCTCGAGTATGACGCGCGGGTCCTGAGAGGTACACCTCAAGCAATTAGGCGCAAACACCATAGCCAAATTGGCCGAGTCCATTTTGGTTTGACTAACCACTTCCGGCGCTGTGAACTTTTGTAGGAAACTTATCAAATATGTTAATACCTGAAATAAAAACATGTCTAAAGATCTCATCTGCATAAGGGGCGTCGTTAATTTATACCATCATTTCTCAACCTGGATGTCGTGATATTTGTGGAGTAAGCGTTTTTTATTAAAGTGTATTGCAGTCTGTTGACAAAATAAGACCTATGTATATATAGAAATCAAACATATAAATTTATATAAAGACTATTATGTACTTAAAATATTATTTCGTAGTGAAGGGGTCGCTAGACTTTTTACTTAACCTTTTGGTTTTCTCGTGGATCGCGACTTTAAAATCTTTGAGAAACAATGATTTTTACTGATAATAATAGGGTAGCGGACACTCATGTTACATACAATAAACTCAAAAATTTGGACATATAAAAGAACAAGCGTGAAAACAGCACTTTATCAAATAACATTTAAAATATCACGATAGAAATAATTTTAATTGATTTTCAAATAATAATTCATATGTTATGTGACATTTACTCGTTATGACGTCATAAGTAGGTAAGCTCACACAAAACCTATTATGCTGCGACGTCCTGTAAGTTTATAAAAAGTATCTCCTCAGTTGATTTGACTGTCCGCTCTCCTATTGGACAGATGACACATGTTACAAAAATTCTATTATAGAATTATTTTCACATAAAAGATTTGACGCTAAATTATATTTCCCCGGATTTCCTAACCTGAAAACCAGGTAATTTTGTGACTTATTTGCTACAATACTTTCTGCATTTGTTAGACATCTTAAGTAGAACAGTTATAGTCGTGTATACTTATAGTAAGATTACCTATCCTGGACTTTTAAGATTTCTGAAATTCATATATTTTCACAATAAAAAAATACATTGCCGTGCTAAAAATGCACATAGATTTTAAATATTCGTAAGACCACTTTGATCTTCTGCTATCGGTACAACGAAGACGAGGTCGCGGGACAATACTAATAATAAACAAATTAAAAAATTGTGCGTTAACTCTGAGGCATGACTAGAGTTTACTCCTTAAGTACGTACTTTTTTGTACACCTTTGAATATGAAATGCTGTAGGCCAATAAGGGCGGTTACAAGACCTTATAATTTCAAAACACTTATCTTACACTGATGGATATGATTTTAGATCGTAATTCATTGCATTAAAGTTCGAAATTGTTATAACAAAAAAAACAATAGACTAAGTTAATACTTGTATTATTTCACTCATAAAACTTCCCATCTTGTATAAAAATCGATTCTTTATGAGTAAATTCCAATAAAATAAAATTGAACAAATAAATACACCTTGTGTATCCCCAGAATAAGGAATAATATACAACGGACTCGGAGACTACTCCCAAAGAATAATGAATAAAGGAAAGTTCCTTTATGAAATTTACCATGCCAGGAATTGAACCCTTGACCTCTGCGTTCTAGTGAGCTAGGAAGGCAATAAATTATATCACTCGATCATAAAGTCTATAAAATTCTATTAATAGATTCTCAAAATTCAGTAATAGAGTGAGAGAAATAAATGTGTAACTCACAAGCCTATTCAGCGGCGGCAACCTGTGGAGGGCGCGTGTACACGCCGCGAAATCCGTGCCAGCCGCAACACAAGCGCCGTACAACGCGTCCGGGATTAACGGTTCATAAAGCTCCCTATACCAGAGCTTTAGTAAACTGGCCGGCGCGTGCGCATCTAAAAGATAAATTAACTTTTATCTACCGCTACATTTGTAATGAAATTACGAATACATTAATTACATCAATTCTTCTATAAGATTAAAATTTATGATAATAATTTAATTATTTTAAAACTTGGTTCAAAATTATTTCAAACTAGAGGTCCCGGCAGACATTGTCCTGCCCTGAAAAAATAAAAACCTAGGATCCGATCCCAGCGCCACTTACCGGTTCCAATTGTGAATATAAACCATCAAAAAAAAAAACAACTCAAACACAAAAAAAACATTAAAATCGGTAAAGTCGTTCTGGCGGTAACCACCTGTCATTATGTGACAGTAATCACTTCTAATTATGTTTGCGATAATAAAAAATACCTATACAATTTGAAAATTAAAACATTGGCTACAACAATAAAAAAGAAAATGAAAATTAATGTATTTATTTCAAACTGGAATCATACAGATTACTTATAGAAAGTGGAGTCTACCACCGTTTCCAAAACACTTTCAGTTACTGTTAAAGGAGAAGAAGCAGCGCAACAAAATCCCCTGCAACATAGCTTCACTTCATAATTGTTATGTATATACATTTGTAGTCTCTTTTTTAAAATATATTTTGAACTAATACTAGGTTAAAATAATTTGTATGAATAATTATTGAAAGATCTTGGTAGCGATGTATTATTTCCATCCGATACGGTAGTCTAGAAATCTTTCGTTGTATAATAAGCCTTCTCGCACAAACGTTGCTTTACATTAAAATATTATTGTAACTAAATACTATTAGAGGGTATTACTTTTTAACCGACTTCAAAAAGAAGAAAGTTCTCAATTCGTCTGTATTTTAGTTTTGTCTGTATGACCGTTACACGATATCTCCGTCAATTGTAGACCGATTTTCGAATTGTTTTCTTTAGTCGTAAGTGTATACTCTCGTTGTAGTCTCATGGTCACCAAGACAGGATCTGATGAGTGGAACGGATGACAGGGGTAGCGAGCATAACCCTTATTAAAGAACGATATGCGCCTAAATTTTTGGAAAAAATCTTGTATACGTGTATAGGTATTACATTTTCTACAGGTGTTTAATTTTTTTTATGCATGTTACGTGGATTAGGCACATTATGGATCGATTTTGATTTTTTTTCCTAGTCGTAAGTATGTATATACCCGAGGTGTTTCCATGGTCACCATCCCAGGATCTGATAAGTGGATCCCAGAGAAATCGAGAGTAAACCTTATATGCCGAGAGCCTATTTTTCCAAAATAAGCTTGTATACGCGTGCTATTATTACCCTTTCTACAGACACTAAACTTTTTGTAGGCGTGTTTTGCGATTTCTCCGTCAATTGTGGACCGGTTTTTAAAATAGTTTTCTTGAACTCACGAGATTGTCCCATACTCCCCAAGTCAGGATCTGATTTGTGTATCGCAAGGAAACCGAGATCAACCCTTGTTGAAGAGCATATACACCACAGAGAGATATGGCAAATTTGTACACGCGTGCCAGTTGTACTATTGAAGTATTTGCGCACCAAAAAAGTAGGAAATATTATTTTTAACAAAAACACAAAAAAACAAAAAATTAACTATTTAACCGACTTCTAACATCTCGAAGTCGGTGCCAAGTAAAACATAAAAATTACTAAACTGACGGACTCATAAACTGCATCAAAATAATAGACGACTTTGAAATAAATATTTTAACCAAGTATGCAAACTTTCTATACAGATTTAAATTGAAACCTCTAGATTGGTTCGTGAACTTTAAAACAGCGTAAGGTCATATCCTTAAGTTTAAGTTTGTGTACTGGAAAGGACCTCAAGACTTTTTTTGAAGAAAAAACAGAAATTTAAGGAAAATTGGTTTAATTAAAAAATTGGTTTTAACAATAGACACAAACTTTATGCAAGGGTTTATTTGTGTTTTAATAAGGTGTATTACCTCCACGTGCCCTTATTACGGATTCTAATCAGTTTCGCATAGGTTTTATTAGGGTTATTAAAAGATCTTGCGGAATATTGTCCCATTCTTCTGAAAGTGCTGTTCTTAGTGCAGCCACTGTCGTGGGCAAAGGGTTTAAAAAAAAAGATATTATTAATACTTTACTAACGAAAAAGTAAATATAACAGTCATTCTATTCAGTACAATACTACTATACCAAAATATATTTAGTACTACACTCACATAAATTTTAAGAACAATCTCCAGAAACACAGAAATTTTAGGAGATGAAAAGCATGTTTAGAGAAAAAATATTTTTCTTCATAAAAATTATCAAATGAATCGAACGAGCACATTATTTCATAATATAGACCCCGTGCATAGTTACTGAGAAAAATGACTGTAACAGAAAAAGACAGATGGACATGACGATTATATAATTATTCTATGTTTGCCAAAACACCAACGAAACTCTTGTAAAAATCAGAGACAATATATAAAATAAATTACATACCAGTTAACGTAGAAGCATCCGGCAACTCCCAGTTATCGATCTTGGCTTTAAGTGCATTAACTTCATCGACATCGGCAGAAACGCGGAATATCCCTTCGGTTTCACGTCCGTTCAACGCTAAGACTTGTTGCGAGAGGGCCACCTGCACCCAAGGCAGTTGCCGGTTGGGAAACCGCTCCTTTTGCAAACTCATCACTTCAGATAATGTATTGCCGAACATCGACTGTCGGAAGATTTGTATCTGTTGGAACAAGGCATGCACTTGTAACTTTGGTTTGTGTATCACAACACTAATTAATTTTGTCTACTGTAATTTTATAATAAGTTGGGTCACTCCTGTTAAAAAAAATACAAATATTTCAATGTTTTGTTAATAGCTTTGTTCCAAGTAGTGCCTCCTATTTGTACTATTGTAATATTTGCCGCAAATTATGACTAAAAATACGAGCGCGCATGACAAGAGTTATGAATGTCAAAGAAGCAAGTGAGGTGTGTAAGAATAAGCCTAAATGGCGCTCTGTTGTTCGTGCCTACCCCACAAGGGAACTGGCGTGAAGTTATGTATGTATGTAATTTATGACTACTATTCGTCTCGATTCGTCATCGCTCGAATACAAAAATGTGCGGTCATAGCGACGAAGGATCATTCCCACTTCAGCTTTGATTGTATGCACATACCTTAGTAGTTCCCTAAGGTAGCAAATTGTTATGCGAGAATCATAGCTTATAATAATAGTACTTTAGATCGGTAGTGTTTGTTCGGAACTCAAATAAAACAGTTCTACATATTTTGTTGTATAAATCCCACACTAACAGTATATAATATTCCAACAACATTCTCAAATATGCAACTTTGGTGATAGACATTTCGTCTCTCTTTATTTCACGACTATTTAGTATCAGCTTAATATATTTTCCCTTCATAATTTTCTTTTCTAGCAGTATGCATAAATAAAAACAGTCAAATTACAAATTGTCATGAATTTCTTATTGAACTTTGTATGTGCATTAATGTGCGATTACGAGATGGTAAGAGTGAGAACTTACGAGTTTAAAACCCAGCCCTCGCATGATAAAAGTCACTCGATTAAACATCTCAGAAACTTTATAGCTAAAATTTAGACAACTATTTTGTTCTGAACTTTAATTTCTAAAGACATAGTAAATTCATAAAAGTGAACAACAATTGTAGGACATTTTTATACTTGGTGTTTAAGCAAGATTTGTGTAGAAGGTCTCAAGGTTTTAATAACGATACAAAGCACCAACCATCAACAAACTAGTGTATACTTTTACTTTATATAGTTTCGACTTACTCATAGCTAAAACTTGCAAAGCCATATTTAAAATAGCCAGTTTATGGTTTTATAAAGTGTAAATAATGCTTTAGAATTTCATCCTAATACTTACCCTGGCTTGATCTATGTCTTCGGTAGTTGGTTTCCGCGGTTGCCTCTTACCCCCGGAGCCTATTCTTTCTAGCCTCTTGCAGGCGACACCGGCGTAATGGGACACTTGGACGTGTATGGGCCATTTACCAACCTGCACACACGTTGAAACTTATTTATATTGTCAATTTTAGCATGTTTCTTTTGTATAAAAAAGTCGAGCAGTAATCTATGTATAACAATCAAAATGTGAATGTCCGTTTGTTCAAAACTATGAATCTGCTAAAGTTTTGACTCGACATTGCATCCATCTATTAATACAATACATCCATCTTTTGGGTCGCGTCCGATTATAAGCCTCGTCGAAAGCATGTTTCTTTTGTATAAAAAAGTCGAGAATCTATGTATAACAATCAAAATGTGAATGTCCGTTTGTTCAAAACTATGAATCTGCTAAAGTTTTTCAAAGTTTTGACTCGACATTGCATCCATCTATTAATACAATACATCTATCTTTTGGGTTTAAAAGCATGTCATGGAGCACTAAATATTTTACAGTAATAAGGACACCATATACTAACCATACTCAGAAAGGGATCAAAATATTGATTTTCTGTTATACTAGGATATGCCCGCGACTTCGTCCACGCTTGACTTGTAATTCCTGCGGGATTCCCGCAGGAAAGTATCGCAGCATTTAAAAGAGAATGTAAGCTGTCGTTTTAATATATATATTATAGAATTCGAAAATATCTTTCAATCTGGCCGTTTGTTCATTCCCGCGGGATTCACGGGATAGAAAGTAGCGCAGATTTTAAGTCTAATAATAAGCGGTCGAATAGCGAAAACCGTATCGAAATCGATCCAGTAGTTTTTGCGTGAATCCCGAACAAATAAAAAAGAAATGTTTAAAAAATTGTATCGTGTTCTCCGTCGTTTATATGGGTTTTTTTTAATAGCTTCGATGTACAGTCACAGCTTGTTTTAATTTTATACTACTATAGATTTCAGTTGCTGTTGTTTATAGGGCTGCTTATTTTAATTTTTATGTTAAGAACGTTAATGTACACATGCTTGAATTTTATTTCTACTCTTTCACTAGACCAGTGGTCGGTAAACTTATTAGCCAAAGAGCCAAATATAAACATTACAACAATTTAAAAAAAATGGGAGTCAAATCTGCTTGTTTAGCAGTAAACTTTTATTACTTATTGCGCCTTCCGTGGATATTTGTGCCAGAGCCGCACTTAAGGAGTCAAAGAGCCACATGCGGCTCTAGAGCCGCACTTTGCCGACCACTGCACTAGACCCATAGGTTTGAAAAAAAATCTATAGGGTTAGCGGCGCCTTCGTACATTACCAAATTTTATAATTTTAAATGTAACGTTAAATACAATAATTTACCTCAGGGAAAGCGTCCGCAAAAGCGGGGTCTCGATGTCGATTCACATAATTTGTGAGTGCGGGTTGAAAAGCGGGCGAAGGTGGCACGAAGGCCAAACAAACAGCCAACAACTCCCAACCGCGAAGAAGGGAGTCCCGTAACGGATTCTCCGTTGTCTGTCTACACAGTTGGACGTACAATTCGTCGCGAAGCCTGCAATAAACAATGTTCGTACAAAAGAGCCGGCGTTAAAATACAGTATGGCCGATGAGTCGTGGCCCTGCTGAAGTTAGCGCCAAATGGTTACGCAAATACGCAGAACATACTTTACGAAATAAATCGTCCAGCTAGAGATATACCTAAGGTAAACAAAAACAACCGCTTATTCGATTAGATTTTATAATTGCTTAATTTAAATAGAATAAAATTAAATGTAGGTATGAAGGTTATTAACGAAATAAATTAATAATATGATGAAAACAAGCTAAACATTTTCCATTGTTCATTGAGTTTTTATCTATATTTAAAATATACTCTACTTACTTCTCGTTACTAAATGTAGCATGCAAGATGTCTTGTGCGACAGAGTTCAGCGTCATGCCGGGCCTCGCCTTCCTATCGCCCATATATATCTGCACGAGCCGGAACAAGTCTATGGCCGCCTTCTTGTGGGCCTTGTCCCAGTCCGCCCCAACCATTGGCGCACTGATCGACGACGACGTCCAAGACAACATGTCTCTCACTGAGGCCTGGAAACGAAATGCATGGTTGACTTTTGTGCTTTACAAGGTGCCAGTAATTGAGTAGATCGTAAAACAATCCTATCTAATATTATAAACGTGAATGTGAGTTTGTTTGTAACGTATCTACGCAACAGGTCGTCAAGAAATTTTTCATACGCGCCACAGAATACCTGTGGTTCAGAAGAAACAATAACAATATAATTGAAAAGATTGCACTTAAAAATTGCGTTTTAACCAGGTTCAGGAACGCATTTAAATTTTGCTCTAACTTCATTCAAGATCTCACTAAAGAATTAAAATATACATTAAACACAATTTCAAAATCATGGATATCCAACAATGTCATATGACACCACTCACTCACAGTATAGGTTAGCCTTGGACTAATCGTGTTTCGTACGAGTGAGAGTTTTGATTACCTAATCCCCCCCCCCCCCCCTCTTTTCTCCTATAGCATCCTAAAGGCTGGCAACTCGTTGGCTACGCCCCTGGTGTTGCTAACGTTCATAAGCGACGGCAACCGCTTTTCGGCAGGTGGGCCATCTGCCTGTTTGCCTGCTTCGGGCATTTAAAATAAAAGGTTATTTACTAGGCGATTATTGTTTTTAGTACTCCTTTATGAGCGTGAATGAAATTTAAAATAACACACCTTTCTCCTAAATATTCCTTTGTTGAAGTTCAGATTGTCCTTTGCGAAGATCTCGATGTCCTGTTCTGGTGGCGCAGTCCTGGGAGTATGCGCATGCGCATGAGATCTGACCGGGCTGTACAATGAAGGCGCACCGGGCAACTCGTCAGTACAACCCATCGTACCAGGTATACCGGTACTTGTGGCCGCACCACTGCCCAGCGAAGATGTCTGTAATGAGGAACTTTAATTACTATTTATAGTAACAGCCTATAATCAATCACTGCTAAAAAAACCATATGTCAGAGGAACAAACAGAAAACAAACCTTGCCGTGGTTGTACAATGCGAATTGATGCAACACACTTTTCCGTCACGAAAAAACTGTACTGCACATTAGTCTGACTTATAAAAGAAGTGGCTCAATAATTTAGAATTTAGTCGGTTTTACTTTTAAAACCTTTATGCATGGTAGTGATACGAGCGCGGACAGACGTACATGACGATTCTACAAGAATTACGTTACTACCAATATGGTTACAGAATAATAGTGGACAGTCAAATCCAATGATACTTTATATAAACTTAGCAAATGTCGCAGCCTCATTTTGTACTAGTACTAATGACGTCACAAATAAGTACTAGTACAAGGAGTCAAATAGCGCATTAATTATAGTTTAAAAGTCATTAAAAGATGTTATTTTAAAGCTTATTATTTTATATGTGGAACTATTAAAATTTATTATAACATATCTACTCTAGAAACAAAAAAAAATGTCATTTAAGTTGTCTCCACATTAGGCATACATATAAAATATTGCAAACCCTGTTGGCAGAATACAAATTTATTAAACAACTCATTTTAAAACTTTCGTTTGTATCGTACCTACATTCAATAACAAATAATTTTCAATATTTTTTTTGGCATTATAATAATAAAATAGGTTGGCAAAAAACCACCCCATTATCAATGGATTTTCATAATTTTTTTCATCCCGCTTATTTCTACGACAATACATACATTCTCTATGAGTTTTAAACAAATACTAATGCCCTTTCTGTGCATGTGTAGTATAGATTATATTACAGTACGAGCAAAAGTTGAATACGGCCATGAAGTTCGTGCATGCATTGCGCAGACGCAAAACACAATTATAAGGTTCACAGTCAGAGCTGAGAGAACAGAGCGTTGCGCTGTCTACCAGCCGTTAACATTTGACCGAACCTGCGCAAACTCACGGAACTAACTTCAATCGAAGCAAATTCAAGTTTTGCGTATACTGTACTCACCCGGTGTATCCCAGGCGAAGGTTGTCGATCCCGGTCGAAACCGACAAACGTGTTGTAATAAGAGACTCCATGGTTCATATACTCCACGTCGACGGGTCGATGGTGTGCGTACGAGTGCGGCAAGTACACGCCGGAGCCGTCGTCGTCGTCCGGGGTCCGGGCGCCTCCATCAGACGACTCGTTGTCAGGCTCGTGACCGGAAAGTGACCGGGACTCCGATCCGGAACGGGACCGGGACGAGTTCGACTCGGCGTCCGACCCCGAACCACCGCCGTACCGACCCCGACCTATACATTCGAGTTTATAACCGACTTCAAAAAGGAGGAAGTTCTCAATTCGGCTGTATGTTTTTTTTATATGTTATAAACAGTTATTATACTCTCGAAGTAGTCCCATTGTCACCAAGTCGAGATCTGATGAGTGGATCCCAATGAAATAAAAAGTAACCCTTGGAATATTATAGGCCCGTACAACATGTTTCCTGTATTTTTTTCTAAAGCTATTCAAGTATTTGCGTAACTAAAAAACAGAAAAAATTACAAAAATCAAAACCGACTTTAAACTAAAAAGTAAAATATATATAATAGGTTGGGGAAAAAATCTTTTCGCATATAGTATGTATGAACTTGTAATAAGATCTCTTTGGCTATACCATTTGTATCTGGCTGGTTTTGGTATCATTACAAAGTTTTAATTTTAAAGAATACAATTCCAAATTCAAATTAGGAAAATGTGTGGTTTTCATTTGTTTTTCTTAGTGTTAAAATGAGTGAATCTAATGAAGAAATTCGATACATTTTAAAAATTTTCTACAAAAAAGGTAAAAATGCCACACAAGCAGCGAAAAAAATTTGTGATGTTTATGGACCTAATGCAGTATTTGTGAGAGTTGCGCAAATTTGGTTTAAGCGTTTTCAATCCGGAAATTTTGATATCAAAGATGAACGTCGCTCTGGTCGCCCTGTTACGGACAAAATTTATGGCATTTTTGAAAAAGTGGAGCAAGATCGGCATATTAGTAGTTACGTCGTAGCTGGAGAACTGGGAATTGACCACAAAACGGTTTTGGCGCATTTGAAAAAAGCTGGGTACACAAAAAGTCTCGATATTTGGGTGCCTCATAAGCTCACTGAAAGAAACCTAATGAACCGTGTACTCATTTGTGATTCTTTATTACGACGTAATGAAACCGAACCATTTTTGAAGAAGTTGATAACTGGTGATGAAAAGTGGATCACGTACGACAAGAACGTGCGAAAAAGATCGTGGTCAAAGGCCGGTCAGGCTTCACAGACTGTGGCGAAACCAGGATTAACTCGCAACAAGGTGATGCTCTGTGTGTGGTGGGATTGGAAGGGCATTATTCATTATGAGCTGTTACCGCCAGGCAGGACCATCGAATCTGAACTGTACTGCGAACAACCGATGAGATTAAAGAAAAAACTTGAGAGAAAGCGGACGGAATTAATCAACAGAAGGCATGTGGTTTTTCACCATGATAACGCTAGACCTCATACATCTTTAGCCACTCAGCAAAAATTACAAGAGTTTGGCTGGGATGTGTTAATGCATCCGCCGTATAGTCCTGACCTTGCACCTTCAGATTTTCACCTGTTTCGGTCTCAGCAGAGTTCCTTAGGCAGTGTCAGGTTAACATCACGAGAGGACTGCCAAAACCACTTGTCGCAGTTTTTTGATCAGAAGCCCCAAAATTTTTATAGCAATGGGATCACGTCCCTACCTACAAGATGGCAAAAAGTTATCTAACAAAATGGCACCTAAATACTTTAGTCAAATGTAAATAAACTTTATAAAAAAACCTTTTGAATTTTTATATAAAATGCGAAGAAACTTTTTCCCCAAACTAATATACTATATAGTATAATTACACTATTTAACGATGTTCAAATGTCTTATAGCCAGTTCCTATATCTTACTAATGGTTCATTTGGATACAATTTGACAAAAGCTCCATACAAGTATTGTCAAATTTCTACCAATGATAACGCAAATAAATGAATAGTAAGATTGAGGAATTATCCATAAGTCAACTAAAGTAACATTTAAAGCTAGATATTAAAGTATTCAATATTTTAAGTTGACCATCTAAATACAGGTAAATTAGCTTTAAGACGTTTTTGTGTTTATAGTAGTGTACAGTCAGTACATAAATAAATAAACTAATACTGTTTATATTTTTTTTAGGCAGGTACTTAATGTGAAGTTAAAAATATTAAACGATATTTAAATAATAAATATTAATATTAATTGCTAGTTCTTGTTCTCAGAATGATATTTGCTTTCTAATAGCACCTTTTCGATGGAAGTTAATGATATTCCGGTTGATTTAGCGACTGATTGAGCGGGAGTCATAACACTGCTCAGATTGCTATTGCACTCGTTTTCGAAATTTTTGTACAAATTATACAAAACTTCTTTAGTTTGGGAAGTCAAAAACTTACCTCGACCACGTTCCAACATCGAAACCACTTTTAATTAACAAATTTAATAACACTTAAATAATTAAAATAAAATCGATTAATTCATTAATTATCAAACTAAAACCAAATAGTCAGACCTCACAACAATTAGCAATGTAAATAATAATTATTTATTTGACTTTCACTATTGACTTCTGATTGTAAATATATTTTCTTTTTCAAAATGTAACAAACCTCTTTTTGCTGATCGTACAAGGTCTGTTAAATTTCAAGTTTACAATTCCTGTAAATATACAAATACTAACTACAAACGCAAAAACTTCTCGAAGCTAATTTATCTATACAGAATTTAACTAAAAATTTATTCCATAAGAAAAAAGACGTTCATCTTTAAAACCTTATGAATACGAAAATAATCGATGCTAGAACAGTTGGAAAAAAAAATAACAAAAATTACAAAAGTACTACTTAAAAAATTACAATGTTTGTTAATATTTAACGAAACAGAAGAAACAAATTAAAGATATGCATTCAAAAGGAACCTTAACATTGGGATACAAATAAAAAATCTAAGCACACTTACTGGAAAGTTTAGCCTGTTGTATAATATAATCCTGTAATGGCAGCAGATGTTGCATGCCGCGTAAATCCCAGTTACAGTACAACGGAGAGCCACCACCATCGTCGTCGTCATCCTCACCGTCCATTGGAGGCTCGTCTATCTCTACCGGCCTTTTGTGTCCTGAATTATACACATATTGAAAGTAGTTAAGTTAGTAAGCACTCAGTAAAAGACTTTAATCAATAATGGCCGATTCCTATATCTCACTATTCATTCACTTGCCCCAATATCCATTGAATTTTGATATTACTTGTATGGAGCTTATGTCAAATTTTAACCGATAGTAAGGCAAATAAAATGTTAGTAATATATAGAAAAATCATCTAATCAAATCATAAAAAAGTATAAGAAATGACTTATTTACAGAGTAATTTAAATTTATAAGAACAGACGAGTGTGCATGACAAGAGTTATGAATGTCAAAGAAGCAAGTGAGGTGTGTAAGAATAAGCCTGAATGGCGCTGTTGTTCGTGCCTACCCCGCAAGGGAACTGGCGTGAAGTTATGTATGTATGTATGTAATTTAAATTTAATATTAAATCTTTTTACCCAATGAATAATAAATGATCAAATCAATTTAGTCCTGCTTAAAGATTATTTTTTGAAATTCATACAAATAATTTGAATATTGAGTTTAAGCAACTTTACACTACGAGTATGAGAACACCACTTCACAATATATTACTGTTTTACACAAGTAATAATTTCTCCCGATGTACCTGCCCAGTAAACCCATTTTAGTATTGTGTATAGTATCATGTAAGTAGAAACGAGATAAGAATGCATAGGAACACTGCTATTTCCGCTTGCGCATAAAGTTCAATATAGATTATTTACATGTCGGAAACCAGTCTGTACTTGTCTGCGTAAACGAAAACTGCCAATTGGAATTATAAGTTGTGTAATACTTTATTATTGTTTCAAAAATAAGAGGCATGAACTTAATTGTTTATCTGTGTTACTTTATTTTTCTACAAATAAGTAACAAAAACTCTTGTTAAAAAATTCATGGAGTTGCAGCTAACAAAATACAATTGTTTATTTATGTATATTTATAATTATTTATTTATGAAGTTACTAGATTTAACTAACTGTGGCATTCAAGTAAAACATAACTCTTTCGAGCGTAAACCACAAGACTTTTTTACTTATTTTATAGTACAAGCCAAACTTAAATGCGTTCCTGAAGTTCGTAACTTCGTATACAGAATACAATTAGTTAAGAGCAAAGTCAACTGAGACACTTTTTATCATTTTATAAAACACTACACCCTCCTAGATTTCATATGAGCTTAGCTAATTATGATGTCAAATCTTTAAACAAGTAGCGTATTTATTACTGTTTAGGTATTAATTAAAAATATTTATTATATCATGATTTTTTTTTAATAATGCTAATTAGCATACTTTTAAAATAATGTTGTAATTGCAAAGTATTTTAACGCCCCTTCTGTTATATGAACATTGTTTTAGAATTTATTGTGAAATGTGTCACCCACCCAGGTATCAAACCTTAGAAGATTCAAGAGATGGTAAGTACAAAGCTGAGGGTTTTTTTTTATTGCAGGAGATCAGCAGACAGGCAGACGGCCCACTTGATGGAAAGCGGTTACCATCGCCTATGGACATTTGCAACACCAAAGTTGCTAAAAATGCGCTGCTGCTCTCTTAAGGCAAACTGGAACCTGGTCACTAATGCCGGAACACAACTCAAGGTTGTTATGGCGACATACTTTAGACTAGGGGTGGTAGCCATCCAGTCGGGCAAATGCCCTACCACTGGCAAGGGTAGGGTAGACTAGGGTAGAGAGTAGACTATTGCACTCTCGTTTGAGCGTTACATGGACTAGCATAGCATCTGTTTCACAACTACACACTATTAAATGTATTAATGGTGAACACTGAATGGAAAGGACAGGACACGCGCAAACTTACGGAGCTACCTTGTTTAGAGACGCATTTAAGTTTTGAGTGTACTCCATAAAAATAAAAATAGACGCGAAAAAGGGGGAATATGTAGAGAGTTATAAATATCTGGGACAAACAATATCACCAGAAAACGTAACAATAAACAATGAAAATAAAGATATTTCAATAGCAGAGATAAGTAAAGTGATTAATATATACATTACACCATGTCTATCATATGGGTCCCAAACATGGGCACTCACAAAAAGTAATATAAGAAACTAGAGGTCTGTCGAAATGACATGCACAGAAGTATATTAAATACAAAAGGAAAGGTTAAAATGAAACTCAGCATTATTAGAGTAAAAACTAACTGTAGACCGCTAGAACGTTAAACAAAAAAACCTAAAATGGAAGTGGACAGGTCATATGACCCGAAATAAAACTATGGTCAAGAAAAACTATCTTTCGGTGATGGGAAAAGAAAGATGAAAGATGGGAAGATGATATTCAAGGAGTAGCCGAACCACTTTGGACTAGACTCATACAAGATAGGGACCAATGGAGGATCTTGGAGGAGGCCTTTGTCGGAAAGACAAGCTGAAAATGGTAGCCGATATTAAATATTGTTTTAGTTAGAACAGATATAATATAGCTCAGTAATAAAGGCTATCTTTATCTTTTTTTACATACGTCTAGATTTCGTACGATCCCGGGGCGCCGTTGTAGTCCTCTCCAACCGTTGATTGTGCTTTTGAACATTTGGTTCAGTGAGTGGTGGCTCCAGATTCACGCACTTCAATTTATAGTTCACTGTCAAAAATACATTAAATATTTATTTAATTATTTGCCAAAACTGTAAAATAGCAGCAATATCTTATTACAAATGCAAAGGCTCAGTTCTACATATAAATAATACCCAGCCCATACACACAACACTGGTTCTAACAAAATGAACCAATTTGATTGAAAATCACAGAATTGAAAATACATGATAGCCTTCAATATCAATGAATGGTTCAAGTTTATGTTTACGTGGATCACTTTGGTTGCTTCGTCCAAATTGAAAGCTAGAAATAAATCGTCTAAAGTCAGGTAATATAAATTAACTAATCTTCATAGATTTTTTTATAAAGTATATTTTCATTAATAAGATTGATAGAAAATTGTTTATTGTTCACCACATACACAAAAAATAAACGATTTATGGTCACAATAAACAGTAATAAGATGTTAATTGTTAAGTGTATTACGAGTTACATTTTATACTACTCTTCTACCATGAGCATAGTAAATCATCATTATTCAAGTTCAGTAATATATTTTTATCCATGAAGGAACGGAGAAAAAATACATTTTCCTACATTGGAGCAGACAAAATAACCAACAGTCAGATGGTAGGGTATTTAACTATTTACCCATCAAATTGGCTACCACCCCTGGTCTAGAGTATACCGTCGTAACAACCTTGAATTGTTCCAGTCTCCCTTAAGAAAGCAGCAGCGCATTTGTAGCATCCTCGATATTGCATGCCCACACGCGACGGTAACCGCTTTCAGTCAGGTGGGCCGTCTGCCTGTCTGCTGTACGCATGCAATAAAAGTGTTTATACGGTCGCCAACCTGTACTTTCGTACTGCGCCTGCTATTAACCTGTTGCAAGCAAAAATATTCCAATAAATACCCGCAGCGATGTTGTCCTGTTCGTTGGCTGACGACAACCGCATGAAGTTGTGGTGCGGCTCGTGGGGCGGCGTGCGGTGCTTGCTGCTGCCCGACGACACCGACGTCTTGCTCGACGAATAGCGCTCGGGCTCTGCCTGCTGACGTCTAACAGTATAAAAATATATTATTCTAATTTCATTTAAAATTTAATTAATAAATCCAACGAGGAAACGTAGCCAGCCTTCTGGGCACCTCACCCAAAGAAGACGGTAATCTGGGCTCAGTATCCTACTTGTAGTCTTGTTGGACTATGGGTAGAATACAATACAAATAAGTTAAGTTTTCCTTTATTGTATTCGATTATATGTAATTTTATTGTGAATAAATTGTCTCATGTAATTTTAATTTTATAATGTTGAATTTGAACTCAATATCAGAGACCGCAATACGAATATTATATGTTCAAAATAACGTAGAACTTTATGCTGCCTTATATCACCTATCAGTATATCTAAACACAGTCAATTTCACTAACTGATTCGCTTAAAGCGGCCACTTTAGGCACCCTGATAATAAATAGTATAATGGTGCCCTGCGAAATAAGCTAGAAATAAGTTCTAGTGAGATTATCAATATATTTATCATCTCTATGAGGAAAAATAAATAAACTGGAAATGGGACCATTTCCCACCAAAGTTCTACACTGTCTTGACCTTGTCCTTGTGTGCATTTCTATATATTGTATACAAAGATAAGCGCCGGTCATTGTCACGTCACTATTTGATTAAACCATTGAAAAGGTCTCTATGTAAGTGTTGGCTATACCATGGCCTCGTGCCAGCCTTCGAAAATTCCGGGCTGTTATTCAACATCATAGAGAACACAAAACATATTGTTTAGCCCTAATCTAAGCACTTATAATATACAATGGACAATTCTGGGCCTATTCCTCGCTCAGGCGCTATAATAAGTTAAACTTCGAAATTTACCATTGCTAGGTTTTAAACCAGAGACCGTTGCGTTCCGGTGCGCTAAGCAGGCAGAGGCTCAAACTACTTAACCACAGAAAACATCCTTGCGCATTTTATTTAGAAACAATTTCCAGAAACTTCTACACGAAGATTCAAAAGCTACGAAACCCTAAAACTAACAGTTTTTTTTTTAATATATAAAATTCTCGTGTCGCGGTGTTTATTACTAAACTTCTCGGAAACGGCTGAACCGATTTGTATGAAATTTTGTGTGCATATCGGGTACCCCAGAAATTCGGCCCAAGATCTGTTTTTCATACCCCTAAATGATAAGGGTGACTCACCCCTAAATATTTTTTTCTATTTTTATGACAACATTTCTTATTTATATTTTTTTATGATTTGGCATTAAAAACACATACAACCCTAAATTTTCACCCTTCTACCACCAACCCCTTTTTTAATAACGATATTAGTACTGTAATAATTTAACTTACTTAAAATAATTTAAAAGACAAAACAACGTTTGCCAGGTCAGCTAGTAAGTTTATAATAGTAATTCTAACGGAATATAAATACAACATATGGTATTGAATAATATCAATATTTTATTTCAATAATACCTCGTAAAATCCCTAGAGGGATGCCAGTTAACGGCAGTAGCATTATGGCGGAGGTCCAGACTGGTCTGTCGGAAGGGCTTGTCTACACTGTACACTGCCTGCTTCTCAGGATACCTTTCCATGCGTTCAAACTCCGCTAAACGATCCTTGTCTAAATGGCTGAAAGTAATTAATACATTTTACTATCTGTAGTGGAGAAAATACGCTTAAAAAGATTACAAATATATCCCTTCACATATCAATATAAAAGATATTTTAAAAAAAGAACATTAGGAATAACTATATATTTACCTAAAACTTAACTTACCGATCAGAATATCTTTCTCTAGAGTGTCTGGATAATTGATGAGGCCTTTCCAAGCTATGCATAACCCTTGAACCACCTCCAGCCGCATCAGTGGCCAACGAAATCGAAGACACCAATGAAGGTCTAGCTGCCGTAGTCTGAAAACAATATTAAAACATTATGAAATAGATTTAATTTAAAACTTATACATCGTTATTAGAATTTGCTTTGATATACATCAATACAGCCAATATATTGCAAAAAAATTATAGGTATTAATTCTAGTAGTGTGTCAGAAAAGAATAAATATAAAATATCAAATTAGAAATCACTTGTGAAATAAAATGTAAATATAATGAAAATCTATTTTAATATTTAAATATGGAAATTATTTCCTTTGGATGTTTCTCCCTAATTCCCCGCCTTGGGAATGGATAAATAACTTACAACAAGTACTTTCGACAACTCTTCGAAGGCATCGTGTGGTCGATGGCCCACTTTGGGGCCCCTGTATGGTCGCACCGCCTGACGACCCGAAACGCTACGCAGCGTATGTTGGCCATCAGGGCGAGAGGGAGATGTCATGCGAAGCGGCCTCGTTACTCGCCGGGTCCCCCCATGGGAACTGGAAGCCAAGGTCTTCGCGTCGCTGTATCAGTGGCGCAGAGGCCCTGACAAGGGGGTCGAGGCGTGTCGGTCGGAGCTCCACCAGGTTGCCGTGAGGGTCTGGGAGATCGCCTAAGTCACCCCGACGCGGTCCCCACGGCACCCTGACGTTCCGGCTGACACGTCATCTGTGTGAGCCCACATCACGCTGCCACTATCGTGACACAGGCGACGAGGTTACGGCGCTGCAATACACTCCAAGAGTGTCCTGCTTAGGCAGAGCAGCACCGAGACCTCGTCACACTTCACACCATGGTCGGGTGGGCTGGATGGGACACCGTCTCCTTCTTTTGGGAGCGAATCATGCTTGCAAAGCAGAAGGCGAAGCGGGAGCGTGACCGGACGTCCTTGCTTCACTCCCGCCTGCCAGAGCACGCGGAGTTGGTCGAGCTTCCGCTTTAGCATCTTTAGTTCTGCCTAGAGATGCTAGTGCCACCCCGACCTGACGAGTCTCATACACGGGTCGCGACTTATACCCCTTCGCGCGGCCTATGGTCTTCAATCGGATTTCCCCTGGTTGAAAAAAAGCACTTTCGACAACAAGTTGAATAAGGGATACTTCTAGCCCAGAAAATGAGATTATCCGTGGATACGGTACTTACACGCGAAGTCGCGTGATACTATGCTTTATTAGATAATAGTGTAAATACGAAAACAAATAACTAGCTGAAGTATGTGTATATAAGTACAAATACATATAATTATATTCCAAATTGAAAATCAAGTATATATTAAGTCTATGAATTTCCATTAAATTAGGTTGCCTAGAAGAGATCGCTTTAAGCAATAGCTTAGCTTGTTTTGCTCAGAAGGTATTGTAAATAAGCATTTTCTTAATTGTTTATTTTAGTAAATAATAAACAGTTATTTATCTATCTATATAGCTACCTGTAAGAACGGAGTGGGTTGTGGTTTTTGTAATGGACTACTAGGACTCTGTGGTGAAGCGGAATCGCACGAAGAACCGCCAGTAGACTGTTGCTTTAACTGCAAACAATAAGACTTCCATGGTCATGCACAGTTTAATTTTATTAGCATTATGAGGTGAATTCTAATAGCTATAGTTGTAGTGTGTATACAGTTTTAGTATAGGAGGGAAGGGTAAAATGTACGAAATACCAAACCCAACGAGCGCTGTAATTACTTAAAATATATGAATATAATGTGTTGCCAAGTATTAGGCCGCAGTTGTTTGTACGTAAAATGCTGACTATTGTATATACTTTGTACAATAGTCATATTAACTAAGTATAATTTTTTAATTGAATAAACCAATAAGGTCCCAAGCATGATCATTAAAGATATATAGTAGGAAATTCGGGAGCATGCACATTGCACGGTATAGACAGTTTTCTTAACCTATTGTTGAACTCTTTCGTATTTTAAATTTAATTTGTTTTCTAGATTTAAGAATGACATTTTTGTTAATCTTAGAATCATATAGTTAAACTAGTATATGCCCGCGACTTTTTGTTTCACACTTGACTTGAAATTCCCGCGGGATTCCTGGGACACAACGTACTACAGCATTTAAAAAAGATTGTAAGCTACAGCTTACAATCTTTTTTAAACGAAACGATAGTTTTAGTGAAAACTGTGTCGGAATAAGCTAATTTTTATGCAACAAAAAATATGACACATTTTATTACATAAAATTAGCTATCGATCAGTGAAAGAACCACATGGAATAAGATTTTTATTTATCTGGCTATTTAAAAATCATTCCCAGGTAAAAATTCCCGCGGGATTCCGGGATAAAAAGTGGCGCAGATTTTAAGTCTAAGAATTTGCTGTCGATCGCGAAAACCGCATCGAAATCGGCCCGGTAGTTTTTACGTGAATCCTGGACAAACAGACAAGAAATTTAAAAAAATGCCTGTTTTTCTCCGTCGTTTATATAGCTTATTGCACTTGGTTTTTTTTAATAGTTTTGATGTACAGACACGGCATGTATAGAATTTTATAATATTGTAGATTACAGAAAATCAGCATCGTAGTCCAGCGTATTATTTCAAAATTCCATCTAAATTCATACAGTCCCTACCAGGGGATATTAATACAATTACTTCAAGCCGAAGATAACGTGAAAACAATAGTGAGGGTTTTCTTACACTCTTCCTTTGCAAATTAGGTTAACCGAAAGAATATTTTGTTACTCAACAAAATAGAAAAAAAAAAACAGGCGATGTCAAGTGACAAAATAAACCGAAAAGCGACACGAACACTCAACTTCGCGCGATTGGCAATGAACGTTTTGAAGAGTATATTTTAAATAAACTATACATACAATACATTACCTTACGTCTTGTCAAAGGTGTGCTCTCTACAGACTTGAAATATTTCTCATGCATGGAATCATCAGATGCATCTTTTCGTGGCGACACGAAACTTCCACTCCGATTCAAACCTGAAAACGTTATAGGCTTGATAATACCTACCATGAAAAAGAGTGCTACAAATGACAACTGGCTTGTGAACATGAGCTATTATACGACTCGGACTCACACATGGATGGTTCCTTTATAATAACAATGTCGATAAGTAACCCAACTTTGAAAACTAAAAATGTAAATCTGAAAAGCTTCGAATTCTTAATACATAACTATATGGCTCATAGACTCTAGCCTCACAACTTTAAGCTAACAAAATGGCGTGGAGACTTGTTTAATGTATAACCAGAAGCAACATTTTTCTATGGCAAGTAAATTAATATAATCATATATTTTTAATTTGCTAAAATTCAACAGTACATTTTCATTTTCTTAAAATTTTTGAATATATACCTGCTGAATGTGGCGACCATTTCTCCCCCTCATGCGCCTGCGCACCACTACTGCGTTTCCTAAGCTGCGGGGTGCACACAGGAGGATTGCAAACGACCGCGCTGAGTTCCTAAGGTTCATACAATTAATCAAGTAATACAATACTCTCTAATATAAAACAACAACATAATACAATACAAACACATTTTATTATCTATAGATACTATAATACAATAAGTAGTATAATGGGCAGCCTTACAGCTTAAAGCAATATCTTCCAGGTAACCTTTGGATGGACAAGATAATGTGAAACTTATTTTCACTAGTAACTAAATATTAGTTAGCAAGTTATATTCTCAGCAAACATTTAAAACTATTCACACTCATCAAATGCATTTCTAATATACAGATGTGAAAATAACTTTACTGCTTTTTGTTCCGTCTTTGTGGCTTAGAGAATGAGTCTAACATAAAATTAGATAAATATGTATTTCCGATAACAGAAAGGAATATGGGATACTTTCGATCCCAAGTCGAATAGTTATTATAAGATATACATTTAAACTATACGCAACTGGAGCAGCGTATAAATACTGTTACAAGTTGCAAGACTCGAATTAAAATGCCGTTGGAATTATTAGAGTTTATTAGAACTATACAAACACGTATAACACAGGTACAAATATAAGGAACTTTTGTATTTCAAATGTCCATAAGCGATGGTAACCGCTTGCTATCAGGTGGGCCGTCCATCTGTCTGCTGAACTCATGCAATTAAAAAATGATCTATATCCAACATGATAATGTGTCCATCTCATTTAGTTACTCATGCACCAACAATAAATTTCTTTACAAATCTATATCCAACGCCATAAATACGAAACGGAATATCGAAATAAACTTACATACACTTTCATTTACTTTTATATGAGTCAAACATTTTAGTCATCATTGCCGTTGTAAAATTACTTAAAATTCGCCACTGCACTCAATGTGATAACTGACCAAATGTGCAATGACTTCCTTCCATGAATTGCTAAATTATGACCCACTTTATTACCTCTATTATTCACTGCACACATACTAATCAGACAAAAACGAATAAACGAAAGGCAGTTGTCGTCGCTTTTAGCAGAGAAATTAACCCTCAGTTAGTTTACTCGTTCGAATTTTACATAATAATTATTTTAAAATTTCATCCACCATTAGACCAGCCCTTTTACATGACAGTGAATCATAGCCTGTATCTAAGCTATAAAAAAAACAGTTTTGTGTAACAGAGATGAATACGCTGCAGTGAATATGTAGAGTAGTAGAGTCATGAGAAAGGACTGCCTAAGGTACTCCCGCATAAAAACAAACCAACTCTTGCGCTGGTATGAGCAGCTTTTACGGCAACGGTTAATTTTGCGGAGTTTGACTAGTCATGTCGCCTCCTTTAAATCCCGGAAGAAGGATAAGCTTAAAAACATTTAGCTTGACGTTGTGAAGGGTGACATGCTTACCATTAGTCCCATAATAAGAGAATAAGGGAAGAAAAATTAAAAATCCCAACCTCTGAAGCGAGCACTCCGAACGCAACCACGAAACGCTAGGGTAGATTTTAGATTGTATATTATGGTCATTTAAAGTTAAAAGTAAAATTTTGTAGTTTGTGTAGTACTTCAGCAGTAGCTGGCAACACACCTTTGGTGTTGCAATAATCCACAGGCGACGGTAACCACTTTACATCGGTGGACCGCCAGCCTGTGTGCTGTACTCCAGCAATGAAAACATCTTGCAAACAGGGAATGAATATAAGTTATATTTCTATCCAAGAAAATAATAGAATCACTAAGGAATATAAAGTACGATAGAAGATACGAATACACGTAGTTGACATGAACGCATTCGGAATGAAATCCACTACAAAACACAAGAAATTAATCCATATAATGTCCCTGACTACGTTAGGGCCGACGGGCTGACATGAAAGGCCAAAATTAATTTAAAAAAAAAAACACTGAAAATCAGTAAAAAGAAAAATGGATGTTGTATAGATACATTTCAGACCAGATAATCATACATCATTTTATCTTCTTGTCCGGTTCTTGCCTAGTATAAGGTAGATAGAATATCGCTCCATCAATTTTGCTGTCTACCCTCATTCTGTGTGAGGCGACGGCCAATGCACAGCAGGGTAGGAACAGCCATTTTGGACATTTACTGTCGACGTTTTAACGAGACCACAACGCGCCGTGTGCTCATCATTTTTTGAAAAACATTCATTATACTTATTGTGATTACTGGCCGTGCCATGTACTTTGACTTTGTTAAAAGTTAGCTTTAAGGTGGAGTTTAGTGCCGTGTGCTGTGCCTGTGTGTAACCTGAATCGAGCCAGGGGAAGGCCGATCTCAAGGTTGGTCGAGCTTCCACTTTTCTACTGCAAGGATCTAGGTCATATCTCCCTCATACAGTCCATTAGAAATTGAACCAGCATTTTATCCGTGGGCAACAGCGCCCCACACTTCTAATTACAGAGACCAAATTATTTGTAATTAATTTCAAACTCAAAAAAAATGTATTTGACACAACTTTAACATTTGCAATTGTCAATTTAGCTTCGGCAACTAAAAATCGTACCGTAAGGGATTTTTTGTGTTAACAATTAAAAATGAAATATTCTGAATACCTGCTTCCGCCGTTGTTGTGCGCTGCTGATGCTACTGTCAGAGGATCTACCTGAATCCGTATGACGACACATTTGATTGGAGCCATCCTCACTTAACCTCCCACGACGACTTTCACCACTGTTTCTAAAATACATATAATATTGTTAATAGGGAATATGAATACAATAGGTTGACAGTGAAATCAACGGAGATACTTTATTCAGTTTACAAAACGCCGAATCCTCCTAAACTTTCTACGAATGTAACAAGTTATTACGTCATATCTTTAACAAGTCATATTCAAATTATTTCTATCATGATATTTTAAATTTATGATTCTGGCATGGTTTGAACTCTCTTTGTATGAACATTGTTTTATAATTTATTGTTAAAACTATCCATTAATTAAAACGACGTTTTAAAAGTTTTGAGCGCCGCATTTATTTCATTTTTATTCCGACGTTTCCATTTCTAATATAGATCAAGTCTTACCGCCTCATTCAAAAAACACGCTAATGCAAGCTTTAATCATTAGTTAGATAAAATGCATTTTAAGTTTAAAACCCCTGTATTATTAATAATCGCATTTCATGAACCTCAAATTTTGAATGTTGCCATTTCATAAAAAAAAGTTTTGTCAATGAATACAAAATGCAAATGAAAAAACATGTTAAGTAATTAATATTTTATTCGTCACAATGGCAAACAAAAGTACTGAATCTATATCGCATTCTATCTTATATTATATCTCAGAGATAACATTTTATTTCCCATCTAAAAGTAACAAAAAATGTACATCTGGGACCCAGCAATCCAATACCTATAGCCTATACCAAACAGCTATGGTTCAAAATGCCTTACAGCCAGAACCCCAAGCAATTCTAAATAACATTCAACAAAAATTGACGATATTTTTTAACTAGGTAAGGTACTCTTCTTCTTTTTAAATGGCTTTGCACGATCTGTGTATTTACCTCGAATCAAAAATTCATGAATTTGAATTCAAAGCCTGAAGCCGAAATTAGACGGCTTCATTTCTATATTTCAATCAGTATACAAATGAGACATAAAAAAATAAAACAATCTTTATGTTAAAAAATGTTTCTTATGTAACTTGTTAACAGTTTATTCGTTTGTTTATTTCAATGTGAAAAGTTCCAAATTTTTTTATTTGTATTAGTTACACAACAATATATTATTTATATTTTAAACACAAATTTATCCTTGAAAATACTCCATAATATAAGAAACACCACACACACACGCACACCGGTCCAGACGAGTATGAAAAACTCTACGGACAACCGTCAATATTCAAATCTTTTATGTACATAAGTATTATCTATGTTCGAATCCATGACTGAATGCAAATCCATCGATTGTACGAGTAACAAAATTCTATTGTAAAAAACTAAAATATACACATTAATCAGAGTAAAGGTGCTTCATTGAAGACTCCCTACACTACAACGATTAAATAATAACAAATAAGAAGTTGATCAGTTTCAAAATTACACATGAGACCTTGCTTAACAAGTAATTAATTCTTTTATTTTTAAAAGTTAACAATGCCTCTAATTTTTATCAAATTTGAAAGAGCAATTAACCGTCTATTTTCGGCATTATTACCGCCCACGGACTCGTCCCTGTGGTGCTCGAGCTCCATCTGAAATAATGCTATATTGACTGTGGCCAAGTAAGTCTTATTTACGAGTATAGCGTTAAAAATGACATTGTTAACAAATGGCTAAATTAGTGTATACGTTATCTATCAATGTTTAACGTCATTAACAACTAACAACAATATCGCATCACAAATAATGCATTAAACCCATCCACTGCTACATCTGCATGAAACGGTCAATAACTATAACATTACCCAGATGAAGGAGTAGAATCAGCGACCATGCAGTGCGATATGAAGCGAGACGGGTGGAAAAACAAAAGATGTATGAAGAATGTTACGAGTCGTCGGGAGCGGCGCCATCCATTGTCAATGTGGCTCGTCACAAATTCTAAATCCGTGGCCAGATCCTTAGCCAAATTATTGGTTTTAGACTTACGCTAAAACAAGGAATTTTTGTGGCGGCTCGAAAAAGCACATTTCAATAATCAGTTCAGATTTTCAACAAAAACAATTATTCTTTAAAATAGTCACATCCTACAATTATTCTTCACTTTTAGCCAGTATTATATTATATTATTTACTAAATTCCTTTTATACATTTTTTAAAATATATTACATATTTTATTATTATTACTCTACTATAACAGTTATTGAACATAAAATTGCACAAAAAACATCATTCTCTAAGGTCCCGTCTAGAACCTTATACAATATAAATCGTTCATTAGTTAAAATGTTTTTAGCCTATCAGACGTTCGATAAAAAACTTTTTCAGAAACGCTTCTCAAATCTATTTTAACTAACATGCTTCATTTGTATAGATGTTGCCACTGCATAGTGGAATATATTTTTTATCAGGGATTTGTCTATAGAAAAAAGCTGATAAAAAAATATTAACGTCAACATGATACCCACTTGCACGGCAGCATGCAGGAAAGTGGTGAGGGAAATAGACAGTGCGAGTATGATAGGACCTCTATAGTCTATGGACATTCCTGTACCACATAGAAACTTGAAATTAAATGGAACGTTCGCACTGGCTGGATACACAAATAGAGAAAAAGAATATAGTTCTGACAGGCCAAATGACAATTAATAATCAGCTGATCGAAATTCGCTTATTATTTTTTACATTTAAAATGGCATTAAAGTAGGATCCTGCCTATTTTAAATTTGCGAGGATTTTCAGAGCGTTTTAGTGCTAATATGCGATAATAAATACCGTTTTGTGTATAATGAGTTTTAACACTTTATTATGCTTTAATTAACGATTTACGTAAATTTGTAAAGCGTTTTAACGCTAATATGTGTTTATGAATAATAATATTTGACTATTTGTCTTAAATAGGCCTTCAAATATATTTTAACTCTCTATAAATAAGGCCGTTAGTTCTTATTTAAAATCTTTATTAGATTTAATATTTAAGATTACTCCCATAGCATTATTTTATTTGTTTGCATTTTAGTTATAAGTTTCAATTAACAAAAAATGTTAAAAATAAACAAGAAAAAACGCAAAATGTGCTAAAGGAAACCTGTCTTCAAAATACACGTTCAGATTATCAGAACAGGCGCATTTAATAACTATTTTTAATTATACCTACAGGACTCGGACTTACGGTATCCTAATGAGACTAGGGTCTCATAACCACTGAGCTACTATGCCTTCTAAAATATAATATTTGGATATATTAATGTATTTTCTATAGATATGTCAATTAAACTTAAGCAATATTTGAAGTAAAGGGTTGGAATCGTTTTAATAAATAAGTAGTACTCCAACTACTAAGTGCAGTTATTAATATTTCAACTTAATGGCCTACTTAGCAGTTCAAACATTGCATCAGGGGCTATATAACTTAACTATAATAAATGTCATACATAAATATGGAAGCTATAATCTTATCTTCACTATCCAAAGGATTAAATGTGATAAAAAATACTTAGTAGACATTTTTAAATTCCGGTGAAAGTTTTTTAGTTTGTTATCGCTTTCTTGTGATTCTGTCAACTCATTGGCTCAATTTCAATAGAGATGCGGGCACATAATAAGTGCTACACATTATTTACATAAAATGAATAGGCCTTAAAATAATACCCTATCATCTTACCTATAAAATGTCACAATAAAAGTACGTTTTAACGGTTTTAAGCGCGGTATATTATTTGTTTTTTATTCAGACGTTTCGGCCACTATTCAATAGCCTTGATCGCGGTAAACAAAGGTGTCCAGTGTCAATGAGTAAAGTTTTTATATAGCGCTTAAAACCGTTAAAACGTAGTTTTATTACGTGTACTAGTCGCGAAAACTTAAGAAAATACTATTTAAAATATCAATTAAAAAGAATTTTAATTAGTGTTTAAACATCAGTGTATGCGATATTTGATTCCTTTTATTTGTATATACATATGACGCCATAAGTACGTAATCTCGTACAGGCTGCGACGTTTTATAACATGTTAAAAAGTATCTCAATTGATTTGACTGTCCGCGTATTGTAACTTCGTTTACGAAATTTGATATGCAAAGAATCGAACCTGGAGCTTGTGCATTCAATGAGGTAGACCCCCATTCAACCACAGAGGCCCACTAGGTATATAAGTTTTAGTAGTTACAATAAACTTTGTAGTAGTGTTACGACCTAGACGTCGATAAAGACAAATTCACACCTGCATACCTGTAAAAACAAATTTTATTACCTTTCGGCATTTAGACTTCTTTTGTTTACTTTGTTTAAAATTTGTGATTCGAAAACAGCCCATTGTGTATTATAATCTTTTATGGCAGTCATCAGCCAGGTGTGTCGGATTTAAAGTAAAAACTGATTCTTGGAAATTCGGTCGGAATTATGTCTGCCCGGCCGCGTGGGCTGGGCAGACATAACGCATCTGTGCAGTATAAAGCAATGCCTCGGTTGAGGGACGAGGCAGTCGAGCGATAACCACAAGCGAATGAAGACTTGTGTACATTCGGTTATCTATTTAGTGACGGACTTTGCGCGTGTTATTGAATTACGATCTTCTGCATTACGTTTGGACTTGTTGCGTTCGGTTATATTTGTACCTGTGTTATACGTGTTTTTATAGTTCTAATAAACTCTATAACAATTCCAACGGCATTTTAATTCGAGTCCTGCAACTGGTAACAGTAGTATTTTGTCATTAATGTTTAATTCGTAAACCAGTACACACGACGCACAAAATCCAATACACCACTAATACCCTATCTAATCTGTAAACAAGACAGGGTACACGAAAACCCAATTATCACGCTATGAATAAATTATCAACTATAAACCTCACCTATGATGGTAATGGGATCGCCTCGTTCGCACGGGGCTGGTTTGCGTTAGGGTGACATTTTTCGCGTTGCCCGGCGACAGTTTGCTCGCACTCGCGACTGTGCTGTTGCCGTTACTGTTCACCGGGTCCGCTACTGATGCTACCTGCTAAGTTATTAATATTAAAATGCAACTAAAACTTGATTGCTGTATAACAGATTTATGGAAGACGATTCATTCAAATATTTGTGGTGCGACCACTTATTGTTAGTGACATTGACACTTGTCTAGTTATACTGGTTGGTAGCTGTTTTAATGTCATATTCCTAATACGAATTTGTCAAAGCGTCCGCTATACGCCCCCTGATCTGCAAAATTATTTTTACGATAGATCATCTATTAAGGAAGCTTGTGGATACCATAACATCATCCTTCGGATACAAAGAATTAACCCGAATAAAAGCGCACGGCACAGCTTAACCAGTCAGTCTATTAATAAATAATGCCTTGTAATTATGTACGTGCTAGAAAAATTATAAACTTCTCGAAGGGCATACTTTGATTACATCATCTCAAAATAAGGGGGTCCGGCAAAGTCTCACGCATTTCAAACTCAAGGGACGAAGGATGCACTAACAACCCCACGTCAATATTTTAATTTTAAAAATATACATGAGGTATTATACCTAACAGATAAAACTTGTATTTATTCGATACTTGACATAGACCATATTATTATTATAATAAATCTCACAACGGCTAAAGGAAAGCGGAGGTCTACTTAAAAACACAACATATTTTAATAGACAAACTAAACAAAAACCAAATAATAAAAAAATGAATACCAATTTAATAATAAAAAAAATGGAATGCAATTTCAATACAGTTCTGGAGCCATTTGGCATGTTTGAAATGATATCCTAGATTCATCATCACAGTTATAATCTAAAGTTCATGTAAGGCTTGGTTTATACCTTACAGATTAAGTTATAAAGACTACATCACCCATATTTACGGAATGTTTTTCAAACGACCTACAAACTGTAACGCGTACTCCTTAAAAACATCTTCATATTCCCTAAAAATAGCGTAACAACATTGTGAGTGAACTATTATAAAAATAGATTTAATGAAATTATTTGATTGAGGCAAACAAAAGTAATGAGAACAGACCACGCGGAAATAGGCGCCTTGACCTACTTTCAAGTGGTTACAATATTTGATCTCAAACTACTATTGACTGAATGCTCTTTTAGGTGTTATGACTATAACTGTACTGACCATTTAGTTTTAAAAAAGATTACTTAATAAAATAGATTTTAAACGATAAACCTATTGTGAAATTATTGCAGTACACAATCAATACCTATGCCAAAAAAAAAATTAAGTAGGGAAAGGTTGAATAATAATAATGATGATAATTGTGGTGGCGTAATGGCTAGCGCACGCGTCCCAATTTCAAAGGGCGCGGGTTCGAATCTTGGCCGGAACGCATGCATCACTTAGTCAGTTTCCTGATCTGATATATACATACATACATACATAACTTCACGCCAGTTCCCTTGCGGTGTAGGCATGAACAACAGAGCGCCATTTAGGCTTATTCTTACACACCTCACTTGCTTCTTTGACATTCATAACTCTTGTCATGCACGGTCGTCTGTTCTTAAGGCTCCTGACATCACCTTCTGCTAGTACACGATCAATTTGATCATGGAAGGTGTGTCGTGGCCTTCCACGACTTCTGCATCCATCCACTTTTGCATTGTATATCTGTTTATTCATTCTTTCATCATGCATTCTTTCCACATGCCCGAACCACCGGAGCATTCCTTTCCTTACCTTCACCCCGACGCTCTCTTTCAGACCAACTCTCTTTCTTACTTCGGTATTACGAACGCGGTCCGCGAGCGTCTCTCCGCAGATTTTGCGCAGTGCTCGCATCTCGACCGCGTTTACTCTACTTTCATGCTCTTTCTTCCATACCCAACTCTCGCTTCCATACGTGAGCGTAGGTACCAGCACCGCGTTGTGTACGGCGAGCTGGGCCTTCTGGCTGAGGTTCTTAGCGCCTAGAAGTTTACCTAACGCTCCATTCAAACTATTCCCCAAATTCACTCTTCTTTCTATATCAGCGGTGTACCTTCCATCCCTGCTAAAAGCACATCCAAGATATACAAACTCATTCACTTGCTCCAGCATAACATCATCGACCATTATCCTTGCATTCGTTCTGGTTTCTTCTCTTTCAAACACCATAACCTTTGTTTTCTTCGCATTCAAATGTAAGCCTCTCGCCTGATAGTCATCTTTCATCATTGTGACTAGTGTTTGCAGTTCTGATGGCGATTCGGCTAAAAGCACGGCATCATCCGCATAAAGCAAGGTGCTCACAACTAGATCACTCATCCGCACCCCAACATCCATCAATCTTATTCTCTGGAGACAATCGTCCAGGTATAGGATGAACAGCAAAGCCGACAGCACGCAGCCCTGCCGGACGCCAATATTGACGTCAAGCCAGGGCGATAGGCTGCCATCCACCCGCACGCATGCCATACAGTCCTCGTAAGTGGACTGCACAGCACGCATCAATTGGCCATTAATCCCATATCTGGGCAATATGTCCCAGAGGTCCTTCCGCACAACCCTGTCAAATGCTTTCTCTAGATCCACAAAACCGCAGAGAACCTTCCGGCCCATAGCCAGCTGCTTCTCTACGATATTGCGGAGAAAGAAAACTTGATCCATACATCCCCTTCCATTTCTGAAGCCACCTTGTGCATCCCACAATAATCCATCGGATACCACTCTCATTCTCTTTTCAATAATTTTCGTATACACTTTAGATGCTGTGCTGATCAAACTGGTCTGATATATACTGTTACAATTACCATGTGCTAACAACGGTGAAGGAAAACCTCGTGATGAAACCTACACATCAAGATAACCGATGTGTCAAACTTGCCAAGCCGCCTTGGACAAACGTGGCGGGTATATTGTCGTTTGTGGGAACCCCGAGCCCAGCAGTGGGACGTTTATTGTCTTTTATTATTATATTATAATGGATGAAAAGTACCAATAATATAATAGTATTATTGGTACTTTTCAGGAATACCTTTGTTTTGTTTTTGTATTGCAGGAATCGAAATAAATTGACAAATAATAACAAAATTTAATATTTTCTAGGAACTTCTACTACGTATTAACAAAACAAGGTAACCGTTGAGGACACTTGGCGAAGTGGTACCAATAAGTCGCCTAGCGTTAAACTTTGTGCGCTTAATTCCCACTTGGAACACGACATTTGTATAACATAAATATACATCATATTATACATGTTATGTATAATTTGTTTTCGGTCGGGATGTAGGATACCGTTTCGTCATATAATCGCCTTACTTTCTCACATTATTATTTTAACGCCTCATTTATAATATGTCCACATCCACGGCAGCAAGTAGAAAAGTTGCGTGGGTGGTGGGGAGTGTGAATATGCCATGTTTAGCATATGTTGGGTTTATACACTCGTATGACCCATTCACCACATCACGAGTGTCCCATTTTCACGAGAATAAAAATAAAATTGTATTATTCTAATATTATATATTACATGTTAATTTGTATATAATATTTTAAGCGCGCAATTAAAGCAGTCATACGTGTCTTAATAAACAAACCTTTTGTTTGTATAATTATGAAATATTTGCCTACAACTTTGCGAAAGTTAATTTATAGATCACGAGTTACAGAAAGTAACATGATATCATATATGGTTATGACACTGCTGCAATGCAATGTAAAAAAAACTATATAATAATTACAACACAAAAAGTCACTTCAAAAGATTAATTCATTGTTTGACATATCAACATAATATATTTCCACGTTTACATAATAACATGCAGGTCTCAAAGTAGTCAATTAACATGGCTTTTGGCGAAGTAAAACAATACAAAATACATATATTTGACATAATTGATGAAATATTTTTACCTGTGGTACAGCTTGGTTGGTCTGTGTAGCAGTTTCCCTTCTCTTCTGTGGATCTGTATTCTGCTTTAATGTTTGTAATTTTGCTAGAGGTATTATGTCACAATCGGTTGGCCTGTGCCAAACTGTGGTCTGTAAAAAAATCATGAGAGATGAGTTCTTTTATGTCTTTAACGAGAAATTCTTAAATTTGTCATGATTAATTATATTATTAGATTTAATAGAAAGTAATCAATATTTTTGTATATTTTGTTTTCATCTTATTGGTTTGCATGTAAGCAAACAGTTAATCGGATAGTGACTGTGGCAACAACCTATAGAATTCATAAAAATATAAAGCACACTTCCAACTACCTAGTAAAGATATGAAGAATGGTTTGGTTTTTTGACATTGTAAATATTAAATTAAATTATTTCATTAATGTGGAAATCCGAGATCTCAACTGGAAGATCACTTTTAGTTTTTAATTCTTGGGAATTGCCTTACATTCATTTGCATTATAACAGCCACAAATTTTAACAATCATAAATAATTCACTTAATATTATCAGCCTAAGCTTTTAAGAATAATGCCACTGTGACATTATCTTAGGGTATAGATTCTCAACCTGAGATTGAGACTGACTGCGACCCATGTGGAGGTCGCAGTCTGTTAAAAAAATAAGACCTATATACAAATCAGACGTATTAATAAACTATTATTTAAAATATTATTATAATTTTATAGTGAAGTGCTCGCAAGACTTTTAACTTAATCTTTTGGTTTTTAGCGGGTCGCAACATAAAAATTGTTAAGAAACAATGTCTTAGGGAAAAGAAAACCTTCGTGGCCAACATAACTTTTAGTGTAATACTGCACAGATTGATCTAAGCTACCAATCTCTTGGGGATGACACAGATATGGTATAGGATTTGGTCCTTTAAAGCAGAATTTCTACATATATACATGTACATTCTTTTATCTTATCATTGATAGAAAATTTGCACTTGTATAATTACAAGAATAGTATTAAATCAAATGATTGATGTCAAATTTTAACCAATAGTTGGACAAAATAATGCATAGTACTGTGGTCTGATCAAAGCTTTTTTTAGGCAGACTATGGCTGGTATATATTTGAAATATATTAGAAAATAATTATTAAGAGACAAACCTGTGTGGATGCATTATAATAGTAGAATCTGTGTGTATTTATATCAAATAGTTCCCACCATTGTGATGAGTCTGTGCGCTTCACTTTGACACCCTGCAATAAAATTATCGTGTTTGCAAGAAAATAAAAAAAAAATGGTAGAGGCTAGTCTCTATGTAAAAATTTCTATGTGTATTGGATCCTGGCAAACAGCAAACCCATTTTAGGCAATTTCCATGATCTAATATGCATATTGTTATAATGGCTACACACTGACACCTACAAAAGAAAAAATTATAAGGACAGCTGCATATTGAAATTACCATACTGTTACTGAGGTAACAATACCGCACAAGACAAAAATTGGAAGCAAACCTAAAGGGACTATGTAATGACATATAAGACATAATATGTCGAATGTTTGACTTATGAGGTATTGTTACCTAAGCGACGATATGTAAAATGTATGTAAAACATCTAAAATGTAAAAATGGAGACACCAATACAATGGTAGGAAAATTTGTAAGCTATTAGGTATAATTATACCTTTACAAGTAAATTTCAACAGTTATAATAAGAATTGTTATGAAGACATCGCTTTTTATCGATAAGTTCTTTTTTTGTATTGGTGTACAATAAAGAGTTATTGATTGATTGATATAATTATTTTATTAGCTTAAAGTGGTAAAATTATATCTCTGATGATTTTCATACCAATTTAGTGTTAAATAATGAAAAGTAAAAACATTTTTATATTTATACTTGTATATTACATCAATCCACAGCTTAACATACATCTTCAATTTGTATCTTTGAACATGTTTCTTAAAACCTCAAAAATGAATTTTCCATTTTGACCTGTGTGGTATATTCATTGGCCCGGTGGGATCTGTTTTAGGTTAACTATCTATAATCTATCTATAATATTATAAAATTGTAAATGTCTATTTGGTCGGGATTCACGTAAAAACTACTGGGCCATTTTCGATGTGGTATTCACTAATCCATAGTGAATTCCCGGACTTAAAATCTGTGGTACTTTAGATCCCAGGAATCCTATGGGAATTTTTTTGGGAGCGGTTTAAAGAGGTTGAAAAAAAATCGGATTCCATTGTCATATTTACACTGATAAGTAGCAGATTCTCTATCATAAAATCTGTGATACTTTATATCGCGGAAATCTCGCGGGATCTTTCCCGGGAGCAGTTTTAAGATGTTAGGACAAGTAAAAATAAGATTATTTCGTCCAACGTGGATGAAGCCACGTGCCAATCCTAGTAATTGCATAATTTGCAAACCTTCTGTAAAGACAAGGAGTACATTTGTTTTATTGGAACGAAGTTCCTTATCGCGCGTTGTGAAAGGGGGCTAGACGGAAAAAATTCTTACGAAAAGTTGTCACGACACTTTTTGCTATAGTAAGCTATTGTAAGCTGTGCGGCGTCGCATGTTTCTCTGTCTGTCTGTCTGTCTGTCTCTCTATAAGAGAGAGAGAGAGACAACTTAATTTGTTATATTTGTTAATAATAAGTTTATATAACATTATATTTGTTAATAATAAAAAAAATATTATTATAACTTAAAAAAAAAATAAAAAAATATTACAATTCCTTCACTAATTTTTTTATTTTATTTTAGGAAGGCTGACAGTCTAATACTTATAAATATAGAAACAATAATATTTAAAAAAAAGATGCTTATAGTAAACCTCCACCTATTGGTTATTCTAACCAATGCTATATAATAAACAGGAAAATGTTGTAGAAAGCAATATTCCATTTCAATACTGTGTTAACTTCATTACTACTTATAATTTTGGAATGTGTAGATACAAAATTGGGAAAACAACATTGTATAGAATTAAACCTTAACAACTAGAATCTAAGTTTCCTAATATTTTGTCTCAATGAAAGGAGTTTTCACCATACCTAATTTTTGCAAAAACTTTGTAATAAAGAAGGTGGGGTAAAGGGATATAAGATAAGGGATAGAGAACGGGGATTGTATAAACAGAACTCTCACTCATCATACAAAATGCAATAATCTCAAATCTAACCATTTCACACCAATATTCTATGAGAGTGTAGCATCACACCAATCGAGCTGGCCCTAAAAGATGCAATGAAGAGAATTATTTCAGCATAGCTCTATTCACCATGTCAGTCAGTGATGTCTATTACCTACACGATGCTTAATCATAAATGACATGTTTTTATGGTTTCCATCTGTAAATCTGTCCAAAAGTTCATCTCAAATAGGCTCCCAGACAACTCAACCGATTTCAATGAAAATTTTAGGAACTAACACATAAATTTCCTATATCCTAGTCCTCATTATTTGTCTATTTCAATGTCTAATTCAAGTCCTTCACAAATAAAGTAATAGACACAGTTAGTATTATGTAAATGATTATGACTTGTTTGGATGTTTATCATTTGTTTCTTCTTCATGGTCTGGAAATAAAATTTTATAACTTTGTCTTTTTGTCTGATTTATTATCTAACTATTATTTTTTAATATGGTATATAGTAGAGATGTGCCGACTGGTCGGCGACTAGTCGGTAAAGCCGACTATCCGGCCAGGCCACTACCGTAGTCGGCGACTATTGGCAACGAACACGACTATCCTGCTTCTTACTTTGTAGTTAATAATCTATACTTTACTAATACATTGTAATCCATACAGGAGCCTTTCTTTTTGACATGATTAAATTTTAATTGAGCTCTTTCACGTTTATTGAACAACAAAAGTATATCTTTTATTTTTAAACAAAAACACTGCCCTGAAACCCGTACAAAATTAAGATCAGGAAACAATGCGAAGTAAACAAAACAGGTTGCAACTTGCGCGCGAATCAGCAATAAACGAAGTGTCATGGAAATGCCCGAAACTGTGATCGGCTTAGCCGACTAGTCGGCCTCTTTACAATCAACTAATCAGTTAGTCGGCCAAAGTCATAATTGACACATCTCTAGTATATAGGAATATTGGATAACATGGATAAACAAATAGACAGATACTTCTCACAAAACTTGATATTTACACAAGAGAAACTAAAGGAACTAATTACTATGAAATTTTCATAAACCCTTTATAACAGGTAGCCACTTTCCTCTCCCCCCTAACCCATCACACTTACTATCCTATCCCTTCTATTTTAATACCTTTATCCCATCTCTTCTATCTCACCTCCCTATCCCATCCTAAATGCTGGTAACATGCTGAGATCACTGCCTAATTCTGCTATTTCAACATCTTGACATTGTGAAGATATTCAAAGATGCCATTCAAGTTTCTAAAGTTCCTATTTTACAAAATACACAATATCTTCTTGATATCTGATACTAGTATTACCACCAGCAGAAATGGCATTAGCCGAAATGAATATTGAAAATCCATCAAAATTTTAAACATTTATTTTGCCAGTTGTTGTTTATAAATATTTAAAAACATATAGTGGTATACCACTGGAAGTAACAGAATACCGTAATCAGGCATACCTACTATTGAAATGATAAGGTCCGGCAATTTTAACAAGATAATAACAGAATTGAGGCCCAGTGCTGTAAACTTCTATAGGCAATGGTAACAACTTTCTATTAAGTGGACCTTCTGCCAGTTTTCCAGATTCATCCAAAAAAAATAATAATTTTGATTTGTTCAAATCCACCACAGTTAGTTATCAGTTAAGACCCTACTTAAATCAGCTATTAATCTCCATAGTCCTATTTCTATGTAATTTTGAGTAACATGAATATTTTAATCGCTGGACTAGACTGGACACTGGAATTTAAGTACAGGTAGAAACCTGTACATAAATCCCCACTGACCCAGAGCTTACTTTAACAAAGTTTCAGTGTAGTACCTCATCTTATTTTGTACATGTTGTAGTTTTCAATAAAATATGTTTAATCTATTATAATTATCATTTATAAGCTCCTGCTTTTTTTTTATTGCATGAGTTCAGCGGACAGTCAGGGAATAATGATAATAATGAAGTGTCATAAATATCCTATTAAAAAATCATGCTTAAAGAAATAGAAGGAACAAGCTTAGATAAAAATTGGGCAGTGCTATGTTCTTTAATATATATAAAACTGTAATAAAACAACTTTAATTTTCTTATTGTGGTTACTATAGTGGATAGTAGTGTGGTAACTTTAAAATATTTATGCCATTATTTTATGTTCAACTATTAGTATGTTTCACAAAAACTGTTGATTTACCTTTCTGAAGACATTTTTACCGATCGATTGTAAGTTTGATTTATTCTTCATTATTAACTTTAATTAGAGATTAAATAAACATGTAGAATTATACAATATTAGTCATCACAATGGCAGATATTGCTTAAACTTAAGAATTAAGTTCCAGTAAGTCTATTTCATGGCAAATGTTATTAAAAAAATAATATCCAGGTAACAGGTGATAAGAAATGTAATAAACTGGTTGGATGCAAATTTGTGCTGTTACAAAGCTCTAAGGCTTAAAACTTATGTTCGATAATGCGTATTATTTACGCCTAATGAGCTGCGAAGATACAGATATTTGATATTACCTCCGGTGGATCCCAGACACATTCCCCAGTGGTGAGGTTAGCATACATATGCTCCTTTGTCTTCGGCTCTATAATTTCCACCCATTCCACCCTAGAATAAAACATAGCCTACTTTTCAACTTCCACACAACAATTTTACACCAAAACAACAATTTGAACACGAATTCAGGGCGTGACATTAGCGATTTCCGCGTACTTTATTGATTTTGCAACTTTCAACTACGGATATCGGAAACAATTTTTCAACTATTAGTATGTTTCACAAAAACTGTTGATTTACCTTTCTGAAGACATTTTTACCGATCAATTGTAAGTTTGATTTATTCTTCATTTACACATCTCCCTACAATTCTGTGACCTAAAATACGGATGAGAACAATCGGAAACCATCCATGTTGAATGTTTACTTCAGTCCAGTATGACCAGATTTAAATTGAGAATTCTGCTAATTTTATTGCAAAACACATTTTTTTGTATATGAAATAAGGGTTCAAGGGTTTTAAATTAATGAATATTATTTTAATATTTTTTTTAAATCATTGTGATGTTACTCAATACTATTTTACCGTTGTGACTAAATGATCAATACTTTGATAGAAAAATACAAAAATGTTTATTTAAAGTGAAAATTATAACATTAATAGTTTAATAAACATTAGTCACCGACCTCTACGAGACATTTAATTTTGCGTGAAATGTATTTCAGATAAAATTTGACCAATTTTTTAAAAATAATTTCTGTACGCCATAAAGAAAATAATGTTAACTTTTGCAAAATTTACTGTCTAGTAGATTTTAATAATTTTTGATATGTACCCGGGGTTAATGTTTCATTGTTCACATACAAAGAGTAAGAATTTTGTTCAAATCTTGATGGATTCTGTTGCTATTCTGTTAAAGTTTCATAAGATTCTTGTAAAGCTTACTGTTTTTTCTAATCCACGACGTAATGTGCTAAACTCTAACTTGGAATGTAATGCTACTAAAACCGCAGAAATCTACAAAATCTGTCCACACTGCTTCAATTCAAAAGTCCAAACTTCAGTCAGTGAAGTGACAGAGGCGTCGTAAGCGCTAACCAATATATGGGCTGCGTCCATAAGCCGCGGCACTCTGTGGCCAGTCATTTTATTCGGTTTTTTGTTTTATAATCAAATTATTAAAAAAATATATGAAGAATTGAGAACCTCTTCCTTTTTTTGAAGCGGTTTAAAAAATATCCAAAAAGTGTAGCCTCCTCAATATCCTTCAATGTGCGTGGTCTGACACGCACTTGTTAAATTTTTTTATCCTTTAATATGTATGTAAATGTATGTTAAAAAATTGAATTATGAATACATTTGAAGCTTTTTTTTTATTAATATTTAGATATAATTTTATCAAATGAATACACGTTTCATTTTCATTTATATATTTCAATTTCAACAATAAATTAAAAATATTAAACTGTGTACATTATAATACATAGATATTTTATTACTAACATCCTTCAACACTAAAAAAGAAGGATTCATTCCAAAATTTCTCTCAGCGCTAAAAGAGATACAATCGTTAAACATAACATAACTTACCCTTTTATAAAATATAAATTTATCAAATATAAATGTAATTAATTTATAAAATGTAAATGTTTATTTATCAGTCAAGGCTCACAGCCGCGATCGCAGAGTGCCGCGGCTTACGGAGGCAGCCGATATATTAGTTAGCACTTAAAATGCGTCTGTCACTTCACTGACTGGAGTTTAAACTTTTTAAATTGACGCAGTGTGAACAGATTTAGTAGATTTCTGCGGTTTTAGTAGTATTACATTCCAATTTAAATTTAAAATTGACGGCCTCTGTGGTCGAGCAGGCTAAGTCTTAGCCGACCGAACTCGCTGGAACGCAGAGACTCCGGGTTCGATTCCAGGCATGATAAATTTTGGAAATGAACTTTCTGTTATTTACTATGGTCTGGGTGTCTGGGATCAGCCCCAGAGTGGTCCGTTGTATATTTCCCATAACAAAAGCGTAAGTTGCTTAGCTTGGGGATATACAATGTGTGTGTGTTGTCTGCCGATTTATTTTTATTTAAGGTTCAGCACATTATGTCGTGGATTAGAAAAAGAACTAATCTTTACCAGAATCTTATAAAACTTTAACAATCTGCCAGAATTCGGAGAAAATTCTTACCCTATGTATGTGAACAATGAAACATTTACCCCGGGCACGTATCAAAAATTATTAAAATCTACTAGACAGTAAATTTTGCAAAAGTCAACATTATTTTCTTTATGGCGTACAGAAATTATTTTTAAAAATTGGTCAAATTTTATCTGAATTACATTTCACGTAAAATTAAATGTCTCATAGAGGTCGGTGACTAATGTTTATTAAACTCTTTATCTTATAATTTTCACTTTAAATAAACATTTTTGTTTTTTTCTTTCAAAGTATTGATCATTTATTCACAACGGTAAAATAGTATTGAGTAACATCACAATGATTTAAAAAATAAAAAAAATAATATTCATTAATTTAAAACCCTTGACGGAGTTTTTGGCGGGAACTGAAAGAAGATGTTGTGCTGTGCAGTTTTATTTTCTAAAAATGTGTAAAATTACTTTAAAATGAACAATAGTTGTAGGATATCGATAGTTTTTGAGTAGTAATTATGTGTTTTTGCGAGAAATGTGAACTATACAGCTAAATATGGCCTTTCGAGTTTTCACAAGAACTCCGTTGAATGACGTCGATTGTAGCCTACAATAGAACGGCGCCTGGCTTAAAGGCCTAGTTGCCAAGCCTTAAACATAAAATAATTTTGAATTACGATTTTTATTTCGCTCGTTTTACGATTGTTAATTGCGACGAAGTTTTTATATTTTGTGATATTTTGATACCATTTGCAGTAAGTATTAAATGCATAAAATTGTTTAGGTTTTTATTGATTTTGCAGCCTATAAACATTTATATACTCAATGTTGCGGTCTTTGATTAGTAACCTTATAAAATGCCGGCGGTCTATTATTGCTGATTTGTTGTTGATGGCTCCAACGCCTTTGGCATTGATTTTGCCAATGTCATAGTAAAAGAGGCAGGTGTTAATAGACGCTAATATAGCTGGCAAAATCAAGAAATTTCCATAGTCGGTAATCTTTTTCCAGAAACCTGAGGACAAGACAACACAAACAGTTATGTTAGACTAACTACATTATAGGAATATATTGTTAAGTGATAAAAATTTACATAAAATCAATATATGCTTACTATAAACTAAAGTCAGAAGGAAATTAATATTAATTGGGCGAGGAATATCAAGGGGCAGAATATCATAAAGGGGTGAAGATAAATTTGGACAGTTAAAAAATATGTGTTCCAGAGAACCTTCGGCAAGACCACATTCACACAGAGAATGATCACGTACCCTGATCTTAGCCAAAAAGACTGGGGTGCATATAAAACCTAATCTTAAGCGAATGATAGCTGAAGTCATCTTTTTGGGGAGATTACGGAATCGGAAGAACCAAGGAAATTGAGCCAAATGAGGTTGAAGTTGTCCATAGTATTTGCCTTTAGATTGGCAGGATTGGTGCCATAACTCACTCCAAGATTTAAACATTTGGGATTTGGAGAGGGTACGAAGGTCCCTAGGAAAGCACTTGTTGAATTTTTCACAGCCTGAGTGGACAGCTTGTTTGGCACAGTTATCAGCCGTCTCATTTCCACTAATTCCTGAGTGGCCGGGAATCCAAGCTAGAACTACTTCTAAGCCCATGTCATGACAGCGTTGAAGAGTGTCTTTAATTTGAAGTGAAATGGTAAATATATCCTTAGATCTAAAGGGGGACTTAGCAATGTCTTGTAGACAGCTCAAAGAATCAGTGAAAACAATTGACTTTCTTATCCTATGAGACTCTATGTAGAGTGTGGCTTCAAGGATGGCGATTGCCTCCCCTGTGAAAACCGAACTGTAACTGGGGAGTTTATAATTAAGAATTATTTTATACTTAGGTATCCATACAGCAGCACCTGTAGGACCATTTGGAGATAATTTTGATGCATCGGTAAACATTGGGAGCCAATCAGGCCATTTTTCAAGTAAAATACTATTAAATAGCTGATTGGCAACCAGAGAATGTTTTTCGATACCAAAGTCAAATATTATTCTTGGGCGAAACATCAAGCTTTTAAAATCGGTTTCGAATAATGGGTGCCTGTAATTTTGAAAAACATTAGAAGAAAGGTTTTTGAATTGATTGAAAGAATTAACTAAAGGGGGAAGGCTTTTGTGATTCCAGTAGGGAGAGGATTCAGTCAGTTGGGATAGTTTGTCAAGACTTTCTAAGATAGGGTGGTTCGATAACTGAAGGGCTTTGTAGAAGAACCTGTCAGCAAACAGCTGTCTACGCAGAGTGAGAGGAGGTTCCAGGCATTCAACTTGAAGAGCGTTGGTAGGGGACGACCTCATGGTACCAGTGATGATTCTCAAGCATTTAGCTTGAATGCCATCCAGTTTAGATAGAGTAAGTTTATGACAAGGTTCTAAAAGAAAGCAACCATAATCAAAATGGCTCCTGACTATAGCATTATAGAGGAGTTTTTGGTTGTACGGATGTGATCCCCATTTTACTCCAGAAAGAGCTCTAAGGATATTGACATTTTTTTCCGCTTTCTCACAGATATATTTTAGATGAGGGATGCCAGAGAGTTTTGAGTCTAGAAAAACCCCTAAAAATTTCACAGAATCAACTATTTGAATGGGACAGTTATTCACTTTTATATCGAGAACAGGGGGGACTCTTTTACGAGTAAAAATAACTACATTATTTTTTGTGGATGAAAGGGACAGGTCATGATCCAGCAGCCAAGAGTTAAGGTAGTATAGAGCGGAGTTTAAACGAGAACTAGCATCCGAAAACGAGTTTGATGAAACATATAAGGCTATATCATCAGCATATTGGAGTATGTTGCAGAAGCAATTTACAGAGGTATCTAAGTCTGCTGTGTATATATTATACAGAATGGGGCTGAGGACAGAACCTTGGGGGAGACCCTTCCACACGAGCCTTGGGGAGGATAATTTGCCATCAGGGGATCGAACCATAATGGACCGTTCCATGAACATTTCGCAAATGATGTTTATCATTCTCACAGGTATACTCAGCTTGAGCATTTTCTGCCTGAGTAGGTGGAGGTTGACACTGTCATAAGCGGAAGTAATATCTAGGAATACACCAACAACATGTTCATTTTGTGAAAATGCAGCTCGTATGTTTGTGGTAAGAAGGCTTAAGCTGTCCATAGTCCCTCTTCCTCTTCTGAACCCGAACTGGCTACTGGGTAGTAAGTCACGATTTTCGATGATCCATTCTAGCCGATTTTTAATGAGGTGCTCCATGATTTTTGTCAAGGTAGAGGATAATGCTATAGGGCGATATGAATTTGGATCTGAAGGGCTTTTTCCAGATTTTAGTATTGGAACAATAATTTGAATTTTCCATGAAGAAGGGGTAGAACCGGATTTAAAAAAGTTATTAATTAAATTAAGAAAATAGACTTTAACAGAGTCAGAAGATTTAGAAATAAATGAATATGGAATACCATCAATACCTGGAGTTGAATCACGGAGGTGATCTAAGGCACAGGACAGTTCTGCAAAGGAGAACTCCGAATTCATTGGGTCAGGAATGGAAGACACAAGGGATGGTAGATTGGGATTAGGAGGAACATAAGAGGGAGCAAGTTTGTTCGTAAATTGGTGAAGCCAAGAAGGGTCGTTTGTTGTGCAGTTTGAATCTATTTGAGATTTCCGAAATGTTTTTATTTTTCGCCATATGAAAGCCGAAGGAGTTCTAGGAGATAGGCTCTCACAGAATGATTGCCATCCCAAGCGTTTCTTTTTACGAAGAAGTCGTTTAGAACGGGCAACAATTTTTTTGAAATCTAAAAAGTTGGATAAGTTTGGAGTCATTATAAATTTTGATTCTGCAAGCTTTCGCTGTTTCACACTGCTGGAGCATTCAGAATCCCACCATGCTGGAGAAGGAATTTTGGACTGGGCACAATTCTTTAGGGGAATTGATTCTGATGCCGCCGAAGAGAGGGTAGATATAAATTCAGAATAAGCAGATAGAGCATTGTGTTGAAAAACTTCCGGGAGAGAGTTAATTTTATTCTGGACCAAGGAGGAAAATTTATCCCAATCGGCTTCACGTAATCTATATTTTAAAAGAGGAGCGGGACTTAGAGCTGGGGGCGAAGAGTCTGACAGGGTAGTTAGGATAGGGAGGTGATCACTACCATAAGAATGAGAAATAACTGACCATGATAATCTACTTGTTAAAGAAGGAGAGCAAAGGGTGAAATCAGGTACACTAACATTTTGCACGGGTGAAACTCGACGAGTTGGAGTCCCATCATTTAAGATGCACAGATTTAGATTATCAAGGATTTCAATAAACTGAGGTGAGATAGAATCACACACAGGTGCACCCCATATAGTGTGACGTATATTGAAGTCTCCCTGAATAATCATAGGATTACGAAATGATGATAGGATAGATGATAATTCCTGAAGAAGGTTAATATTGGGGTATGGAATGTATAAAGAAACGAAAGTAATGTTAAATGATTTTATATAAACTGCCACAATGTTAAAACCAGAAGAATGAGGGGGGAGGGTTATTTGTGAGAAGGATACTTTCCTATTCACAAGGATAGCACATCCTGCACGTCCATCCTCTCTGTCGTCCCGCAGACAGGAGTACCCTGGCACCCTAAATAGGGAGCCAGGTTTTAACCATGTCTCAGAGACAGCAAAAAGAATGGGTTTAAAAGTATTTAAAAGATAAATAATGTCATGTTTTTTATTTACTATGCTGTGACAGTTCCACTGAAGGAATGTCGCCATTTTTGGGGTGGGAATTTAAAAGAGTAGTAATAAGAGATTGTGAAGTTTGGAGGACGTTGTACGGTATCAATTCTCCGAACTTGGAGAAAATATTTATTAATGTCAAAGACATAAGTTCAGCTAAGTTTTCGCTTTGTAAGATATCTTGAGATTGAGGGCCTAGAGCACAACCATTGGACATAGAGGAGGAGGGGGTAGCAGTAATATTACCATGTGATTGTACATCATAGGATTTCCCTAAGGCAGGTCTAGGGCGTCGCTCTATAAACACTGACTTTTTATAGGAGGACGATGGAGGGTGTTGATTAGAAGAAGTCGAGGGGATAGTTTGGCGAGAATGGATATTACTTTGGCCAGAGAATCTTAGAGGTTGTGGAGAATTGACGATATCAGCATAGGGGGTACGGACTGCAGGAAATGCTCGTGCTGCTTCAATATAGCTAACATTATCTTCAGACATTGCATTTTTTATTAATTTTTGTCGAGAATGTTCAGGGCACTTAGATTCGGTAGCTAAATGATTTCCTGAGCAATATAGACAAGAGATTTTGTCATCCGGAACATTGCAGGTTGTAGCATCATGGGGGCCGGCACAGCGAGAGCAACGAGGACTTGAGCGGCATTGGTCTCGGACATGACCGAATCGACAACACTTATGGCACTGAATTGTTGGTAATATGTAGCGCTCAACAGGTAATGACATGTTGCAAGAATAAATACGTTCTGGTAAGTTTTGGCCTAAGAAAGTACACACCACAGTACCTGTGGGTTCCCAAATAGTTTTACCTTCAGCACGTTTTTTCCTATTAAGACGTCTGGCTTTGATAATTACTGGAAAACCTGGCCGGCATTCTGTAGTTGACACTAAATCTTCTAGGGTCCAATCAAGTGGGATGTTACGAGCAACACCCATTCGAGTGACTTGATAGCGAGGAATAGAAGCAGAGAGGTCGTGGCTAGATAACAGTGGGTTAGACAAAAAGGAATTGGCATCTTGAAAGTTTTTGAAGTAAACAGATGTTTTATTTCTACCAACATTGCGGATTTCATCAACTCCGGGGACATTATTATTATAGATTATACGGGCAATTTTGAGAGTTTTCATTGTGTTTGTTAAATTTGGTAAATCGTTCTCAGTAGTGCGAGATACAACAACAACGAATGGGCCGCTATCATTCTCTGTGTATTTGAGGTCAGAAGTTGGTTCATAACCAGGCCGGGTGTAAGTGTGCTGAACGGATGCAGAAGCGGGACATAAAGTAGCGCGTTTTTCTAGAATATCGTGTCTCATTGAATCAGCAGAACGTTTCGAACCGATTTTGTCTGGTATTTGGCTTAAAGCAGCCAATTCGTCCAATTGTAAATCAAGAGAGCGCCGCCCCTTATCAGGGGGAACGTTTTCTCCAACGGAAAAAGACATGGCAAATAATGTTAAGACTTACAAGTACTTAAATAATACCACCACCAACACAAAAAGACAACACAAGTCCTTGTGATTTAGAGAAAAATGATTAATATCGCGAAAAAGTTTCCAAACACGTGTTAGTTACACTAAGGCACGCGAGCGAAGCGGGCGTGCCGCGGCCGCGGTAGCGGCCGGCGAGTGCCAGAACCGACTGGTCACCATTTATTCATTGATATCTATTTAAATGATGGTTACAAATCGGTTGTGACATTTGCTGACCGCTGTCATGGCACACTCGATTCACTCGCTCGGCTTGTGGGCTTTAGTCTGCGTTTTTAGACTGTTTTAAATGTTTTTTACATTGACCACTACCTCTCTTCAACATTTCTCATCTTTAGACATAAGAAATAAGTACACCATTTTGAAAGAAATTAGTAATGTTTGTAAAAAAAAATCATATCTCAAAAACTAAATGTCTCCTAGACATGGGGGTTGCAGAAGGGAGAAGTACTCCTTTCTTCTGCATTTCTCGTCTTTAGAAATAAGAAATAACTACACCATTTTGAAAAAAATTAGTCATGTTTACAAAAAACATCATATCTCAAAAACTACATGTCTCCTAGACATGGGGGTTGCAGAAGGGAGAAGTACTCCTCCCCTCCTCCCCCCTCCGCCCCCCCTCTACTTAAAATTCAGTGACCATTATTGTAAAGTTTAACCAAAACAAAAACTAACATTCTAAATCACAATAACATTTTTTACATTTAGTATAGAGTTGTATCTCCATAAAAAATAACATAAATTTCTTATCAAATTATTAATCACAGAAATGACAATGGGTAAACTTCACCATGTTTTATTGACAATCAGGACACAATTGTTTCGCGCACTGCAGGCATACATGCTTTTTACACAAAACACACTTAGGTCCAGCTTAGGTGGACAAGTGGCACATTTCTTTCACGTATTCTGTGTGGTTTGCGTGTTTTCCGGCTCAGGTGGCAAATCTGAACCCAAATGTCGTCTGATGTTCGACCTTATTTCACATGGTATTCGTGAGTTATAAACTCTGCGCTGCATGTGCTTTAAAACCATGGATCTGGCCAACATTTTGATGAAAGACCCTCTCTCAATGATCGTGCCTCCGTCAGCTTAGTACAGAACATGCGCGCGTTAACTGTACTTATGTCCAGCATGCGATAAAAGATCACCATGGGCCATCTTCGTGTACGGCGACTGCAGGTGTAGATTGAGCATTTTTTATCAATCTCATCCACTCCTCCATTGGTAGAATTATAATATGCAATAATTTCAGGCTTTTCTGTTCTGCCATCAACTGCTTCGCTGTGATGCATCGAAGATGCTAAAAGCACAGCTTTACACTTTCTCAGAACGTGAGACAGCAATGTCGTTTGGTTGGTAAATCCGTAAAGTGACGATCTCACAACTCTGGTTTTCGATGGCAAAAATTCTTTCGGCACTTCCCTTTTGTTCTTTTTGAGGGTACCCACACATGTCAGGCCTCGCTTTTTCAAAGCGTCTATTAATTCAATTGATGTGAACCGATTGTCACAAGTTATGTTATGGTTACTACCATGCAATGGCTTCGTCAGACGTATCACAGATTGTGAGGGAACCAACAACTTTTTCTCTTCATCTGTTAAAGTTTCACCATCAGATCCTCTGCCGCAATAAATGTAGGCGTTGTAGAAATAATTGGTCTTCGCATTGCATAAACACATCAGTTTCAGCCCATACTTTGATGGTTTACTTGGCATGTATACAACCAAGTACGAGCGACCTCTAAACGCAACCGGCATTTCATCAATCGTGGCACACTCTCCAATGTTGTAAAGATTCTGGCAATTGTTCACGAATATCCCAAATATGTTTGAAACTGCGGCTAGTTTATCGTTTTGTCTTGTTGCTTCTCTATCCAGCCCGTTATCAAAACGTAAAGACAATAGCACATTCAGAAATCTTTTTTTGGACATAAGGCATCTGAAAATGTCTCTTCCGGTTCCATCTGTTGCAAATATGTATTCAATATTTTCATGGTTTGACTTGAACACTGCGGTGTACATTAGAATACCAAGAAACACATGAAATTCAGTCATATCAATATCTTGTAGTTCAGGACGATTTTCTCGGATGTTTTTGGCTCTAAATTGGTGAAGTTTTGCATTGGTCCACTGTAGAATCTCTTCTAGAATGTTGGGGCTCATGATTTTATTCCACAAAGAAAAAGGATCCTTTTCGTCACTATCAATTAGTCTAGACTCACGTTGGCGAACTATTATATTATGTTGAGCGGTTCTAACAGCCCTATTTGGTGCCTGTTTTGCCCACTTGTATCGGTTTTTTCCATAAAAACAACTAGTCATTCTTGACAAAGGCTGATTGTCATCAGTATCGCTGCTTGAAACTGGATCTTTTTGGTCTGGCTGTTGTTCGTGTTCTACATTATCAGATGAGCTGTCTTCAGTGTCTGAGTTGTGGTTAATTTGCTCTGGAACATAGTTTTCTCCTAAATCATCAGCTTCAGAACCACTAGAGTCTTCACACCCTAACCATTCTTCGATTTGTTGATCGAAATTTGAACTGGTTCCCGGTATAACTTGTCTACTCGTACTTGGTAAAGAATTTCCTTGCTCCAGTACTCTTCGTCGTTTTCTAGTTAGTTCTGTATCATCCATCCTTTATGTTTACAGATACACGCTATAACAAACCACAAATAACAGTTTAATAACACTGACAATTAGTGTGTGAGGCCTGACGTCACCAGTTAAAGGTTAATTTTAATTTGTTGTCCACATAAAAAAATTATTAATAATCTTTTTTTTACAGCTATGATCGGCGATAAGTCTAATTTTTTGCTTCCAAACAATCAGAGGTTCGTTGAATTGGATAGCAGTCAGGCGTTTAATAATTTGACTAAACAAGAGAAACTTTATGCACACTATCTCAGCCAGGTAAATATATTAAGAATACTTTTTTCTTTTTCCTCTGTTATGTATTACCAGAGCTTTTCATGCAGTGGAAAAATCCCAGCCTCTGATATATAATCCCATCCTAGTGGCAGCTAATGTGTTGTTTTCACCTTTGGTGTTGCACACGTCTACAGGAGGTGGTAACCACTCTTCATGAGCTGGGCCTTCTATCTGTTTGCCAGCTTCGCAATAAAAAGTTTTATATATTCATCATTTGATACAATGTCACTTATGTAGATGATCAAGGTATTTCTCAAAAAATATGTTAATAAATTTGTAAAGAAATATGTAAAGTTTTTGCAAGTTTCAGTTACTGCAAAGAGAATACCCTATTACTTACAATTTAATTCCAATTAAATTAAATTAAAGCCTCTTCGAAGGCCAGCTGTGAAAACATACTGCAATCATGTACACTGATTTTTAATTACCTGGACTAAAATGACAGAGCTGCAATTAACCTTTTTTTTTTTATTCAAAAGTGTGTTAGTTGAATCCTAAACAATTTCTATAGGATTTTCAAGTCATAGTGGTGAGTTGCTATTAAACTTACTCGAAAGGGTTTCGTTGGACATAAAAAAAAGGTTGATCACAACTTTAATTTTAGTCCAGGTATTTAAAAATCAGAGTATAATAAACAAACTCTTATTTCTCTTTAGGCTGCATGGAATGGTGGATTGATTGTTTTGATGCAGACAAGTCCGGAGTCACCAAAAATCTTCTCATTATTGCACAGAATATTTTCTGCTGAACCCTTAACAGGCCTAAAGGAATCTGCTCTTAAAGCAAATGTCAGTGAAGATGATTTCCAAGTAAGTTTTTTAATACTAGCAGATTTACAGTAAAATCTACGAATATATCATAATAAAACTTTTTAGTTCTATACTGCCTAAGACGTGTAATGTTTCTCATTTAAAGAACATACAGAACATTAATGAAAATTTTGTCTATGACATTAAATTACATTTTACAACATAAACACTGAAAAAATTGTCTGGTGGTGAGCAAATTCAGCATATTTTATATGTGCTACATTCACTCCATCAATAACCACTAAGAGATGAAGACGCCAGAGTGGGGTGTAGAATTGTTGACTCTGGTAGTATAGCACCTTTTGATGGGATACTTTGTTACCATTGAATTTTGTCCTCCTTACCTATACACTCTATAGAGGAAAGGGATGTACTGCTTAGGTCTCAAAAATAGCATAAGTAAAACAAATGTTAATAGAAGAACCCTGAAAATAATAAACTTTAAATTTATAATTAAAGTGGCACCATGTCGACTCCCATGTTTCCACAGCAATAAAACCACATCCCCTTATATATTATACTTGTTCTATCAGAAGTTTACAATGATTGTGGTTAAAAATGTTTTTCTAGTTTTATCTATTGTGGTTACACCTATGGAAACAACACTTATCTATTTGATTTGATTATTTCTTTTATGAATATCATAGTTTATAGAAATAATTTTTGAAATGTATGCATATTTTGTTTAATTAATTTGTGCTTAAAAATATGATGATACATAAAAAGGTTTGCCAGTATTCAAATTGAATCATTTAACGATCTGTGAGCACTTGTTACATTTTCAAAGTAAGTCACAGAATAGACTGTTCCAAAGAAATTTATGTCTAACTGTTTGACAATAAAGTATTATTATTTAAATTAATGTACATAGAACACTTTTTGAAGGCCTGCCTACATGTAAGTTAAAATTTAATTTTAAATTTTAACTTATAATGTGAATTTATTGTTTGATTTGTTGAAGAAGATTGTTTAGAGATGTAAAACCTTTTTATTGGTTTGAATATTTTCGATAAGCGTAATGGCTATATCCTCTTTGTTTGTAATGATTAAAATTATTTTATTTTATTTGGGGGGCTAACAGCTATCATTAATAATAACTAAAAATAAGCTAGATTAAGAAAAGCTATTAATAAGCCTACACAGATAAAGTTTTAATCTTAGTGTCTGTCATTGTCAACATGACAATATTTTTTTTTCATGTTTCTATATTTTATGAATGTGACATTTATTACAATGTTGGCAGTAATGTTTCTTGTACAAGCAAAATATGACTTTAAGGTGACAAATCTTTTCATACCGCGACTGTACGAAACTTAAAATCTACTTAAATATAAGCCCTTAATTTTAACATCTTTTGTTTTTAAACACATTACTAGTTATTTACGCTTTAGACAAAATAGACTAATATATATATATATATATATATATATATATATATATATATATATATATATATATATATATATATATATATATATATATATATTGTCTAATTAAATTTTGCGACATTATAGTTATAACTTAAAAAAATACCTATTAGATATTTATGGCCTTTATGTACTTGTCAACTGAGTAAAACATTGCTTATTAACCACTCACATACCTTTTTAGTTGCAATTTTCTAACCCTTATTACATCTTATTTACACTTTACCTTATATTATATCTCTTAATCCCTTCATGAATTTTCTTCCACAGGCTTTCTTGGTTTACTCAGGAGGGTTATTCGCAAATGGCGGTAATTATAAAGGTTTCGGGGACACTAAATTCATTCCAAATTTAACAAAGGAATCATTTGAACTAATCATCAAGTCCTCAAAGGCTTATGATGAAGACAACACGCACATTACTAAATTATGGCAGCATGTTTCTGGTGCTGTTTATAGTATTTCACCAAGACTGACCAGCCTGGGTCTAGCTGACAAGGTATGTAATGGTTTTAAATTAGGAGAAAATATATAATTGTTGGCACCCTATTATTTTATTCAAACCATTAAAAAATCTTAATGTTTTTTACTTTGCATCCACACAATGATAATACTAATTAAATAAAAAAATTAATTCAATAATAAATAGTCCGCAGACAAACACACATTTTATATCCCCAAACTGCGTAAGTTGCGCTTGTGTTATTATAACGGATCACTATGGGGCTAATCCTAGACACCCAGACCACAGAAAATAACGGAAAATTTACGAAGTTTACCATGCCAGGAATCTTTGTGTTCCATTAAGCTTGGCTGCTAAGGGTTAGCTCTCTCAACCACAAAGGCTGTCAATATTTTTTAATATCTTTAATAAATTGACTGGATACCAACAATGGTATAGTTTACACTTAACCCATATACATTTTTTGAACACAGGCAGGCTAATATTAATTTGACTGATATTAATTCATTATTGTTGCATCTGTGTATGAATGGAGAAAGAATACAATTTCCTGCGGCCAGGCGGCCTGTCGTAAGAGGTGACAAGACAACCCACAGCCAGGTGGTAGAGCATTTGCTTGACTATGTGGCTACCACCCCTAGTCTAGAATACGCCGCCATAATAATCTTGAGTTATGTTCCGGTATTAGTGGCCAGGTTGCAGTCTCCTTTCAGAGAACAGCAGCAAATTTATAGCACCTTTGGTGTTGCAAATTTCCATAAGCCATGGTAACCACTTTCCATCAGGTTAGCCATCTCCCTGTCTGCTGAACTTATGCAATAAAACAAAATATGTGACAGAGCTATTTCTAATATGCTACCAAGCAGTTGTAATTTCTAAACAAGTAGAAAGTTACAACAAACTCGGTCTGAACGTTAGACCAAGTTTGTCTTGATTTGGGATGGGTTCTTTATATTTTAGCATCCATTCCATTTTCTTTGAAGTTGGCTAAAGATTTTTTAAATTGAGTAAATATTGATATAGCGTGGACGCTGGGGCAGAGATCTATGCAGTTTTATTTAATTGATCACAAACAATAGTATAATTATGTAAACAAGCAACCACTCATTATGTGGATTATCTGCTACTTAATCAACCAATGGGTTTAGAAGGTTCTAGTTGCATGTATTCTAAGTATATTTCTGGGTTTGGTAACCATGATAATAGTATACCTAGTCTTGCCATAAATAGTGTAATAAAATTTTTTTTTTCTATTGCAAATAACATTTATAAGTTTTACAGTGTGTTTGTTTAATACATAAATATAAAACAATTTAAAATATAAAAAGCTTATTTGAAGTGGTCTCCATTGGCTGCAATATAGTCCTTTAAACGTTGAGGCCAGTTATCAATAGAAGCACACACTCTTTCCATGGGAAAATTCTTCACTGCCAATCGTATGGATTGTTTTAGGGACTCCAAATTATCATGGCGTTTAGAGCAAGTCGTACTCTCTAAAACTGACCATAAATCATAATCCAGCGGATTAAGATCGGGACTAGACGACGGCCAGTCTTCAGCTCTGATGACGTCCGGAACGTTCGTTTCCAGCCAAGACTGCGTGGACCGAGCTTTATGACCCGGCGCCGAGTCTTGCTGGAAGGACTATTCTTGGTCATTGAACATGGTGCTGTTAAGGGGCTTAACTACCTCCTCAAGAATGGCATCTTGATACACTTGTGCCACTGTTTTGATACCTTTTTCACAAAAATATGGCTCAGTCACTCCTTCATAGCTAACACCCCACCAAACCATCACTGAAGACGAATAATGCCCACGTTGCACTCTGTCGACTACGTGAGAAGCTTCCTAGAGCTTTGAACAAAAATAAGGTCATTTTTTTTGTTAAAATGTTGCTCAATTGTAAAAATTTTCTCATCCATAAACAAAGTTTTTCTGTGACCTCCCTTTGCGTACCGTTTCAGTAGTTGTTTCGATTTTACCACACTATTCTTTTTTAAACTATGAGTTAAGAAATTATCAGTGCTTCTCTTATAGGCTGCAAGTCCTAAGTCATCTTTTAAAATACGCGACATGGTTCTAGGTGATATCTTCATCTCCCGAGATAAAATCTTTTGCTTTCGAACAGGATTTCTTCAAATTCTTTCCCTTACAGTTTTGACCACCTTTTTCGTACGAACACTACATGGACGGCCTGATCTTTTTCTGTCACAAATAGAGGAGGTCTCATTGTACCCATTAATAGCCTGGTACACAAACATTTGACTAATACCAAGCGTATGGAGAGTTTTAAAAATTGAATTTGGCTCCATACCTACTTTGTGTAATGCAATCACAGCGATTCGGTTCTCTTTATCGCCCCACTCCATTTTAATATCGCAAAATATTGTACAATATATTGGCGCCAAAATGAGAAAACACAATGAACAATCATATCAAAAAGAAAAGTTTCAAATTCAAATGTAATATTTTGTTTCTTTTTAATTGTAATAGTATTTATGGCCAGACTAAGTATATAATAAAGTATGAATGGATAAATGATTGGAAGGAAAATCATAAAACAAGCGTATGACAGTAGTATGTATGGTAGAGTTCGTGTCGGTAGATCGTGACATACACTCCATGTTTAAATGGAAGGAGTGTTGAAAGAAGGTCAGGTAAAAAGTAGCTGAAGCGAAAGTTATTTGTCAGGATAGTCACAAGTCGAGACTCGTCATCTCTGCCTATCCCCGTGGTATACTGATTTGGTAATATGTGTGTATATTAAATATTAATAACATAATCAGCAGATAGACACATTGTATATTCCTAAACTAAGCAAGTTACATTTACATAAAGGGTAATATACAACCCTGGGGCTAGTTACAGACACCCAGATCAGAATATAGAATTGTGACCTCAGTGTTTCAATAAACTAGCCAGACTAACCCTTAGACCATTAGGATGAGTCTTTGATAGTGTTCCATAATAACTTTATTTTATTATCTGTACTACATACATCAAAATATTTGTCTAAAATAAATCATCTCGTCTTTAGGGTGTCACAACATACTTCTCAAGCAACTGCACTGAAGAGGATTCAAACTTAGTGAATGACTGGATGAAAACAAAGAGAATTGAAGCATACATATGTAGGACATTCAAAACAAAATCAGAAGACGGGTGTAAGGAACTTAATTTATGTTTTAGGGTTATTAAGATATGATTCTATGACACACCTGTGGTTTCGCCCACTTGAACTTCATTGTCTATCTATGTAGGAAGCAGTAATATTGTTTACATGCACGCCTCATTCGCCCAGAATATACAGTTAAATAGTATTTGCCTAAGCCTAGGTCACACACACTACACCCTTTTATGGCAGACAGGCCTTTTTACGTTCTAGATCTTAAACCAGCCCTTCTCTGCATGGTAAAAATGAGTGGGAGCATATACGAGAACTTCCACCATCCGTCTTGAAAGAAAGAAAAACCAGGCCTTTTTGAAATAACTTTTAAAGAAAACATACTTTCATACATGCCTGCCTTTTAATATTGAATAGCAAATCATTTATAATGCAATCATGTTTTCAGGTCTTATTGCACTATTGTTTTTTCCATATCAAATCGTTAGTATTTTATTTGCTGATAATGGTTTAAAATGGTTAAGTTTTTAATTCATACTTCTATTATTATGCATTCAAACAGTAATTTCCAATAACATGCAAATCAGAAACTGAACAATGTGGTCCAGATTAACAGTGATATGGAGGGTTTGGTAGATTAATCTCGATATCCCTTTGGACCTGAGTCTGACCACCTGGTAATAATGCGAAAAATAAGGTCGATGACTTTTGCATATCTAGAAATAGAAAATAGAAGCGTTTTCTTCGAACTGTATTTTTTTTTATGGCAGGAGTTCAGCAGACAGGCAGATGGCCCACTTGATGGAAAGTGGTTACCATCGCCTATGGACATTTGCAACACCAAAGGTGCTACAAATGTGCTGCTGCTCTCTTAAGAGAGCTACGAGCTAAGAGTCTACCTTAAGGTAGACTGGAACCCGGCAACTAATGCTGGAACACAACACAAGGTTGTTATGGCGGCATACTCTAGACCAGGGGTGGTCGCCATCCAGTCGAGGAAATACCCTACCACCTGGCTGTGGGTTGGTTGGTTGGGTATTTATTGTAGTGATATTTAAGTTGCATAATTTCAACTATTCTATAGGTCAGTCTTGACTTAACACTCATAACTATTCTTAAATACACCATTAAACATGCTGTTTAATAATATGAATATGAGATTTGTAACACTTATATTAAAATAAGTGTTACAAATCTCTTAGAAACTGCAACAAAATGAGTAATTGAAATGAAAACATAGTAACTCGGACAAAATACATAAAAATAAGTATCCAAGGACCTACCTAAAGTTGCGTGTTATGCAAAAAATATATATTAAGGTGCATGTAAATCATTGTTACAGTACCATTATACACGATACATCTTGCCAGTGTCAACTCATCACCAAAACCACCTCTAACAATGGCCAAAGAACAGTACAAAGGTGCCTATTTCGAAGTAACACGAGGCGATTATTCACCTCTCCTAAAGTTGGCTGTTGGAAACCTGGCTAAGGCGAAAGAATATGCGGCGAATGATAATGAGAAAAATATGATAAAACATTATATAAACAGTTTCAATGAGGGTGACCTCAGTGAGCATAAAGAGGGTAGTCGATACTGGATAAAAGATAAAGGACCTATTATAGAGACGTAAGTGCTTTTAGTTTTTTTTTTAAGTTTTAATTAAGACATACGGTGATGTTGTTTTTATTCTAAAGCTAGCAAACAGGCCACCTGAATAGAAAGCTGGGGCATATGTTTACCATATTGAATCCTCGACTCATACTTAGCCCAGTAGGTTGCTACTCCACTCCTTGTCAGCAGGTTGGTGTTACAGGGTGTTAAGGCAAGCTCAAGACTTGAACCGCAGGGGCCTTTAGCTTGCTAGGAGAGCAAAGGACCTTCTACCCCCGCACAACGAAGTGGGGTGTGTTCTCCCAGGACACACTACAGGCACTTTATTGCGCTGAATCGACTGGGCGTAACTATGTTCTAAATCTCAGCTTTTCCAACACAAACAAAAGCGCAGGGTCGACAGGGAGGAGGGGGTTTTTAGTGGGTATTGGGATTGCTCGCTCGTGTAGCAACGCTCGGAGTCTTCCACACTATTCTGTGACGTCGATCGCGGACGGAGCACTGCCAAGAGCATACTATTGCTGCAGTGTTATCGCCCCCGACCGACGCGTGTCGTTCCCCTAGCAACGGCCCAGATTGTGCGTAAATCGGTTAAGCATTTTCCCTCGCCTCAAAAAAAAAAAAAGTTCAAGACTTGGGGGACAAGGACTTACTTATATCCGTTTGATATTCTTAATCTAATATGTACATTATATCAAGTCTACTATTTGATAGGTTTTATGGAGAAAACAAAACTTCGGTTTCGCAATTTACGACAAGTGAAGTTTAAATGCCAATTGGTTAATACGATGATGGCGTAGTATTTATATACTTGTTTTTTTTATTACTTGAAGTAGGCAAACAGTTTGACGGCCCTCCTGATGGAAATCGTTTACCGTCGCCTATGCACGTTTGCGAAGACAACTTAGACCTGACTTCACCAGTTTAGATGTGCTTACGTTCTCAGGAAGTGGAATACCTGCTGGCATTAATATTCCTAACTGTGAGCTCAAATTCACGTCTTTACTAAATAATTGTATTAAACAAACTCAAAATGAAGATAACATATTTTGTACAAACTTTTGTTCAATTAATTTAAATTAATTTGGTTTAAGGCGCAGAACCGAAAGTATACAATAAACATCAATGACTCATTTTTATGTTTACACGGATCACTTTGGTTGCTTCATCCAAATTATCAATATCAGTATTAAGAACGCGTTGCCGACCTCTAAGAAATGTTACTTTTGGCATATAAGTGAAACCGCTGACATTATTTGATAATGTTTAATAAAAACATCAATAAAATATGAAATTATATATATTTTTAAGTTATTGTAGACTAGATGTGTCCTCCTGCACTTCTGTTGTCCGCGTATTAGTTGTCTGTGGGTCGAAACGCACTAGTTGATCGATGTGTCTGTTTACCACCTCACTATTATTCTTCATTTTAATTCTGTAACTAGATGGCCCTCCTTTGTCTACCACTGTACCTGGCAATTTTGGCCCATTTCCATAGTTTCTGTACATTACTTTTTGTCCTACTTGTGTTTCTCTATGCTTCCTGTGCATTTCTTTCTATCTGTTGGTTCATCTTTTTAGTTTGTATATTATCTGGATGTAAACTATCTAGCAATGTTCTTAAGCGTCGATTCATTAATAGTTCGGCTGGGCTCTTTTGTGTTGTAACACATGGAGTTGTTCTTAAACTCAATAGCATGTTTGGAATCTTTACGTCCCAGTTCATATTGTCCATCTTGCGTAATTTATCCTTGACGGTTTGTACCATCCTCTCGGCCAGCCCATTTGTAGCAGGATGATAAGGGGCTGTAGTCACATGTCTATTCGCCTCCAGAAAATCTTCCATCTCCCTTGATATAAATGGGGTACCATTGTCTGACACTAAAGTTTCACATATGCCATGAGTTGCAAATAAGTTTCTAAGGTGTTTAATCACAGTATTTGAAGTCATGTTGTTGATTACAATTACTTCAGGCCATCTTGAATAAGCATCCACCACAATAAAAAACAGTTTATTTTGGAATGGCCCTGCGAAATCCACATGTATTCGAGACCAAGGTTTTGTTGGAGTTATCCATTCATGGCTAGTTTTTGGTGGCATGTGTTGATTTTCTGCGCATCGTTGGCAATCTCTGACTAACTCTTCTATATCTTCATTTAGGTGTGGCCACCAAACATAACTTCTAGCTAGTGCTTTAGTCTTTACTATTCCATTGTGAGTATTATGTAAAAACTGTAGTATTTGGGTTCGCAATTGTGCTGGAACCACAACCCGACAACTGTGTAATATGCAGTCTTCCATTAATGATAAATCATTTCTGTGTAACCAGTAAGCACGAAGTTCACCATCATTTACTTTGGCAGGCCAGCCACATTTCATGTGATGAATAACTTGTGACAGTATTCTGTCTTTTTTTGACTCTCGTGCAATTTGTTCTGCTTCCACTGGAAAGTCATCTGGCCTTTCTGCCATTAGAAGAACATCATACAGCTGAGGCTCAGGTTCCTCTGGAACTGGCTGTGGCCAACGGCTCAAACCATCGGCGTTGCCAATCTGAGAACCTGGTCTATATATTATATCATAACTATAGGAAGTTAATGCTATAGCTATACGAGTCAAGCGGGGTGACAACATTGTAGGTATCTGCTTTTTAGGATCAAATATACCTAGTAATGGTTTGTGATCTGTTATGATAACAAAATGTCTGCCCATTAAGTAATTATGAAATTTTTGTAGGCCAAACATAATAGCTGCTGCTTCCTTGTCTAGTTGTGAATATCGTCTTTCATGAGTATGCAAGGTACGAGATCCCATTGCAATTGGGCGCTCTTGCCCGTCCTCCATTACATGAGCAATTACAGCTCCGACTCCGTAGTCTGAACTATCACAGGTCAGTACCAATTGTTTTTCCAAATCATAGTGAATTAGTGTTAAGTCACATGACAGTAAACGTTTAGCGGTGTCAAATGTTCGCTGTTCTAAATCTGTCCAACGCCATTTTTGTGATCGATCCAATAACCGATGTAGTGGCTCTAATAATGTAGCCTTGTGTGGTATGAAGCGTTCATAAAAGTTATATAAACCTAAAAATGCTTGTAATTCTGCAATGTTTTTAGGTTCTGGTGTCTTCATTATAGATTCAACCTTGCTAGGAGCGGGATGAATACCTTCAGCATCTATAATAAATCCTAAGAATTCTACTTTATCCTTAGCAAATTTACATTTCGCTTTGTTAAGGCGCAGTCCCGATCTAGAGATTCTATGTAGTACCATATCCAAACGCTGATGCATCTCCCACATAGTGCGGCCACATACTATAATGTCATCTATTAGAACTGCTACCCCAGGAATGCCAGCCAGCAGTGCTGTCATCAACCGCTGGAAAATACCTGGGCATGCTTTAACTCCAAAGGCGAGCCTGTGCACGGTATACAAGCCCTTGCAAGTATTTAACGTTAAAAGTTTGGCAGTGTTGTTATCCACAGTGACCTGTGTGTACGCGCGTTCTAAGTCTAATGTTGAAAAGAATTTACCACCCGCTATATTTGCAAATACTTCGTTAGCTGTTGGCATCGGATATGTATCAGATTCTGTAGACTGGTTAACAGTACTGCGATAATCACCACATAATCTTATATCACCATTCCTTTTCACAATTGGTACCACTGGTGTAGCCCATTCTGAGAATGCTGTAGATTTAAGTACTCCTTCTGACACTAGGCGATCTATTTCTTTTTCTACTCTGTCCTTTATAGCATAAGGAACTGGTCGTGCCTTCAAAAACTTAGGTGTTACCTCCGGTTTTAAGTGAATAGTAACAGGATGTCCACGGTATGTACCCAGGCCCTCCTGAAATACATCACTATATTTGTCTATCAGTTTGTTTATATCATGTAAATCTATTTCAGACACAAAATGAATATTCAGTGTAATTTCAAGTGGCTTCAGCCAGTCACGCCCTAATAAATTGGGACCGTTTCCTTTGGCTACTATTGCTGTTAGATCACGCTGCAAGCCTTTGTAAATAACCTGAAGCGTAATCCTACCCAGCAGCTTAACTGGCGCGTCCGTCCACGTGCGTAGTGTGTATGGTGCGGTATGCAGTATGAGACGTGGTTGATGCCGTCGCAGTTTTTGCCATGTACTTTCATTAACAAGTGAAAAACTGGCACCCGTGTCTACTTGCATCACCACTGGTATCCCCTCAAGAAGAATTGCCACTTCGTAGGGTTGCACGCGGCTGCTGCTACTGACGTTGTAAATTCCATTCAAACGCTCGCCGTGTTCAGTATAGTTGACGTTTTGTGTTGTTTTCACAGACTTCTTCTTAACCATGCAAATTTTTTCTATATGTCCCTTCTTTTTGCAAAATCGACATATCGCATTGATAAACCGGCACTCCCCACTGTGGTGCCCTCCACAGCGATAACAAAAACGAGTGTTCGTCCTTGTTTGTACTGCATTGATGTCCATTGGTTCTGGCACCGACACTGCTGACAAAGAACTGTCGTAAAACGCAGGTACAACTGATGTGAATGATGTTGGCTGCGCAGCGCAAGTTCCCTGCATCATACGCATATCCCTCCCCGCACTTTCCGCGGATAACATTGCGTCAACCACTTCATAATACTGCAAATTGTCCTTTTTTAAAAGTTCATATTGAAGTTTCTGATCTAACATACCACACACAAGCCTGTCCCGTAACATACGTTCCAAGTCCTTAAAGTTACACGATGTGCTTAATTTCCGTAATTGCGCGATGTATTCAGATGCACTTTCACCCGGCTTTTGATCGCGTTTGTAAAATTTATATGAGGTTGAAATTTCATTACGTTTAGGGCTATAATGTTTTGTTAAACACGTAACTATTTCTAAAAAAGTCACTTCATTCGATTTGCGCGGCGTTATTAACGCTAATAATGTCTCGTAAACCTGCACTCCACACACGGTAAAGAAATTTGCACGTTTTGCACTGTCCTCCCTTATGCCGTTTGCCTCAAAACAATAATTTAGGCGTTCAATGTAATTGTCCCAGTTTCCGGTTTGTTGATTAAATTCTTGAAATGTAACAGCTCTAGCTGCCCTTATTTCGCCGCTAGTTTCCATTTTTAACACTCGTCGCCACTATTATGTTTAATAAAAGTCTAGATATTCACATAAGAGATCCTTTTATTCTTTTTTACTAACTACCCGCTTTTTGACATACTAAAATATATGAATGAATACATGACACACTCTTACCCAATACTCCCAACCTTCCTTTATCAACTCCGATGTTTTTCCAGTTGTCCCCTAAACTTTCAAACAAATGTAGGGGCTTTTCTTGATTTTTATTTTTCTGTGTGTACCAGTCGCGAAAACTAGAAAATACTAATAGAAAAATGTCCATTCCAGATGATGAGATTCGTCAAAATGAAGGATTCAAAAATGTGTCATTGGGCAATGTCATTCCTGCTGCATACAAAGAATCTGTGATACCATTCCTTACCGAAGAAGACAAGAAATTATTGGAACAATACAGGGTTGCTTCATTTGAGGTAAATGTTTTTGTGTAACTTTTGAAACTGTAACTATCGCTTTTGTTATTATTTAAAACAAATTCTTGTATTTTTCAGAATAAAAAATAGCTTGAAAGTTTTATAATGTTGCATAAATATTTTGAAGCCCTTAAGGCGGGTCCACATGTGATCATTTGACGCACATGTATCGTCGACGCTTATCACGGTCGCCTATCTGGACGGGTGATGATATGCGAAAATGATACGCAGTCTTGATACGCCACTATGATACGATATGGCCCGTTCCGTTTTGATTCGGTTTTTGTCATCTTTCTCTTTTTCTGAGGATACGACAGGTATGATACGAAGTCGATTAAACGTCTGTGACAAGATATGCAGCTTGATACGGTACGACGAATGATACAGTGATACGGATACAGCAAACGGATCGGGCAAACCATACATATTTGGACCCGGCTTAGAATCTATACTATTGTAAATTCCAAGTGTTTGCAGTTATCAACTTCATTTCATAGTAATTGGTTGATAGGTCCACAAAAATGTGATGATACAATTTATTTAGGTCCTGCTAGCTACAACTTCATGCATTCTCAGAAATGCTTATTGAATAAACTAGCCCGCAAACCCGCGACTTAATCCATTTTTATTTTAATTACACTGTATAAAGAGTACATCTAAAAAGCACTTAATATTTTTCTTCCTATAGACGGTGACAGTCTTTTACAATTAGATTTTTCAACTTTTCCAAAATACCTATAATTAAAACTACGTATTTTACATACTAAGTATAATATACTATTAATTATTTTTAACCGACTTTCAAAAATCGTTTTCCCAATTCGACTCTGTTTTTTCTGTATGTTTGTTACATGATTTCTCCGTCAATTGTGGACCGATTTTTAAATATTTTCCTTTATTTGAAAGAGTATATAGTATACTACCGAGGTTACCCAAAGTCGTAGTAGCGTAATGTCTAGTTCTTCGAGGCTGTAATATCTTAAAGGGTGGCCGCAGAACGAGATAGGGAGAGAGGTACAAGTACGCATGCATGCGTCTCACGGGTACCGACGTCAGTCGGGGTCCTGAAGGCGCAGATATGCGCATGACTTCCCTCCTTGAAAATACCGCTGCAGGGGCTCTCTAGCATCTAGGGAGCAGAGGAGTGTTCACCCCTGTTGACGAAGTGAGTTTGCACTACTTCCCGGGGCATTCTTAAGCACTGATGCGCTAGGATCAGCGTGGGCGTAACTACGTTCTAAATCTCACGCTCTTCCTGGCATAAGCACGGGGCACATGGGAGGAGGGTGGTTTTAGTGGAGTATTGAGTACTCGAGTCTCCACACAAGCCGATCGATTAGTGTTTGGATTGCCTCCATAATCGACTATGATCTAATCCCGAGCAAAGGACTCGGTACTGTGCGAAACGCATTTCCCCCGCCTTAAAAAAAAAGCGTAATGTCTAGCGCACGCGTCCCAAACTCAGAGGGTGTGGGTTCTATCCTGGCCGGAACGCATGCACCACTTAGTCAGTTTTCTGATCTATATATATATTGTTTACAATTACCACTTGCTAACAACGATGAAGGAAAACATCGTGATAACCGATGTGTCAATCCTGCCAAGCCGCCTTGGACAAGCGCGGCGGTTATACTGTTCGTTCCCTATAATGGGAGGCCCGAGACGTGGGACATTTATGGGCTGATATTATTGAAGAGGTGAGCCCCGATAGGGTGGAGGAGCGAGATGGAATGCTCCTCCGTTTCAAAGGAAGATCTTCCACCGAGGTTAATGTTGTTCCTCGCAGGCCTAGGCCCATCTGTTATAGTTGAAATTTTGTATATATTCTTTGTATGTTTCGGGAAACGTTTGTGACATCAATTATTGCACAGCGCCATCTATTGGCTTGTAAGTGTTCCACTACATTATTTATATAAATATATACATACTCCCGAAAGATGTTGTAGAAAAAATTCATTCATTTTGTTTGCAGTCGTTTTTGTTTTTCTATTAAAATAAAATTCAAATGTTTCAGGTACAAGTTGGTTTACACGAATTACTAGGACATGGCAGTGGTAAGCTGTTGCGTCAAAACTCAGACGGTACATTCAATTTTGACAAGGACAAAGTTAAGAATCCTCTCACAGGTTACTTTTCTTTTTTCAATATGGCTATTAACTTTTTGTGCAGTTAATTTCTAATATTCTAGTAATTATATTTATGTTTAATAGAATATTAAAGAATTATTATTCTAGAAATTAAGTATTTACTCAAGTTTTAGAATAATCATCATGCAGACTCCAGGCAGGAGGATAAACTAGCTTTGCAATGGCAGGCAAGATTCAGCCATATGTATAATGTTATATAGGTCTTTAATTGAGGCCAAAGTTTTGCCTTCATAGCATAGTACAGATTTACACAATTTACAATACATATTGGTTTCCGATATTTAAATAATCTACATTGAATTTTATTCCCAGACGGAAATGACAGCCTGTTGCTTGCATGCTTTGCATTCTTAGCTCTGTTCCGCTTACACCATTTGTACACCGTCTCGTGCTACTATAATTGGTCTGCTGCACAGGTGCATCGGGCGGCCTCTATGGTTGAGTGGGCGCTAAGCCTTTGCCAGCCGACCTCACTGCAACGCAGAAGCTCCGGGTTCGATTTCTGGCGTAGTAAATTTCGTAAAATGAACTTTCTCTTATTTACTATGGTCTGGAATCGGCCCCTGAGCGGTTCGTGGTATATTACCCATACAACACAAGTGTAACTTGCTTAGTTAGTTGTGTAAAACTGTATATAAGGTTTGTGCCTTTGTGTACCACCTTATAGTGTATAATAAAAATTATATTATAGTGTTTATTTAACTCTTTTCAGGTAAACCAATCGAGTCGTGGTATACTGATGGTGAAACATACGACAGTAAGTTCACAACACTTGGTTCCGCTTTCGAGGAATGTCGCGCCGAAGCCGTTGGACTGTACTTATCTCTGGAACCTGAAATTCTAAAGTGAGTCAGCCCTTTTAATTCAGCACTCCTTAGTGTCCCAATAGAAGAAGGAATCTAAGCTATAGACGAAGAAAACTAAAAAATGACAATAGTTCAATAAAAACTGACAAAAATATCTCAAAACTTTCAATTAACATTTCATTATTTAAAACATACTACTTCTTCCTGTACAGTTTCGTAAATTTTATAAAATTGAAAAGGAAGTAATTTTGTTTGGGATTTTTTTTAACTTAAATCCTTAAGAATAGATTTTCACATAAGGCCCCCAATATAGAAATGTTACGAATTCTTAAGAGTTAAGTCTTTTTATTATAAATTTCAAACTTTATTGGAATGAAATAAGATCTAAAATAATATCCTTTGGTGCATATTCAACGACAATCGTACTGAAGGAGTAAACTCCCATGTGTCGGATACGTGTGTCGGAGCTCAAACACATTTTTTAAATCATTAATTATCAAACAAAAACAACACATTGTATATATTTCAAAGCCAAGCAGATTGTGCTTAACAGAAGCATACACTATAGTTTTTTTTTATTTGTCTTTGCCGATTTAAATAAATTAATATATAATAGATACATAAATTAAATTAAAAAGTTGATGTTTTGCAGAATATTCGGATATGAAGATAAAGTAGCGGAAGATGTGACTTACATCAACTGGTTGAGTTTATTGTGGAATGGAGCTGCTAAAGCCACGGAGATGTACCAGCCCTCGACCAAAACGTGGTTACAGGTACTGTGTGATTGCGATGACTTAACATTTGTAACCCTACAAACTTCTAGATTTTGATTATTCTTTTTTTAAATTCAATACAGCTTAAAGATAGTGTCAAGTCATCAGGTTACTTCAAACTGATAAATAAAAATAGCAAAAAAAAAACTGACTTCAAGAGTAACTAAAAAGCAGATATAAAATATTTTCTAATCTTGAAGCAAGTTTCAACATAACAAATTTGTAAAACAAAGTGATTTCTATGTTCTACTTCACACAACTTCAAGATTTGTTGAAAATATTTTTTTTCCTTATTAATCCTTAAGAGTAATTGATATTAATTACTCTTGAGGTCAGTGTTTTTGCTATAGTGTGCGCGGTAGCGCTAGTCATCGCCTGAGGTATGTGAGCGGCAGGGCGGGAGAGGGAGATTGTGCACATTGTAAATGTAATTTACAGTGATAGACGAGTTGATCATAAATGTAGGAAACGAATCAGATTCTGAGGAGGATATGGAAATTGAAGACATGTCTAGTAGTGAAGAAGATATGATAATTTTTATAATTTTATTTTTAATAGATAATTTTTAACCGACTTCAAAAAATCATCCAACGACAACTCCCTGCCTAGAAACACAAAAAAGCGTAAAATAAAGTTTTCGGTGAATATTTTTTTTGAAGTTGGTTTCTTTTTTTTTATAATGTACTATAACGGTGAGTGTTTTTTTTAAATTTATTTATAGAGAAATATTAATTTGCTTATAAAATTGTTTTGTATTGTAAATAATAAAATATAATAAACATTTTTGAATATGCATTTTTTTTGTTTAACCAGGAAATAGAAAAATACAATATTACAATTAGGTACCCATTACATTAATGCTAACATGTTATTCTGATATTTATCTGCACTTAAATATATCGTGTAGGTCTTGTCAATCGCCGCCCCCTCCCCCCCCCCCCCCCCCTCCATGCCTCAGAGAGTGACTAGCGCTTCCGCGCGCACTATAGAGTTATTTTATTGACGGTACCTTTAAGGGTTAATATATTTGGATGTCGGTAATCCTGTGTTTGAGTTATTTTGCGGATAGAAAAACATTGTTTCTTCTTTAAACTGAATTTGAATCAAGTTTGTTTAACAGTATTTCCGACGTAATGTGCATATTCTTACAATTTCTACATGCTGGTGGTGAAAAAAATATCGTGAGGAAACATAGACATCCAGTACCAATGTGTCAAACCCACTTATTCACCTTGAGGTATGCCATCCCAGTGTGTCTTCCAGTGTTAGTGGGATTTTTATGGACTGATATTATGTCCATTGTCATTCTTGGTATTCTTCTAGTATTAAAGTAAGGCTGAAGTTTTATGATCAATTGCAGGCGCACGCTCGTGCTCGGTTCGTCATAATGCGTCTCCTGGAATTGGAAGGTAACGGTATCCTCACTGTAACCGAGTCTGACCCTGGAAAAAATTTATTGTTAACTCTAAAAAAGGATCGTCTCGCCACTGATGGAAAGAAAATTATAGGTATGTTGTGCTTTTGCAGTTTAAAATCATATTATTTGAATGTTGGCCCACATACTTTAATTAAATCCTCCATATCCTGGGTTTTAGTCTCAGTAAAATAAATCTCCAAAAATGTTCTTTTCTCTAAGTGCTATCTACTTGAAAGTTGTTCATCATAAAATTTCAAAAAGAAATGTGTACAATCATAAAGTGTAGTTTTGTGGTAATTGGAATAGACGGTACGGGTATGGACACATGTAACCTACTTATGATGTTACAGCTTGGTAAGCGCGTACAAAATCTATGAGGTTGATACATTCTTTAAGTTTTTAAAAAAGTATCTCAGTTATTGTGGCCGTGTGCTCGGCTATTGGAATGCAAGGATTAATTTCACCTGTCTGATAACTGTCCTACTTTTATCACGTTGCTGGTTTGGTTAAAATTCGTTCTTAAAGATGTAATGTGAGAGGTCATACTGATACAAGAGTTCAACGTACATATCCATTGTTGATATTAAATTTGTCAATTTGGATTTCATACTCATCCAATAGATGGGGTTCCGCTGGGATCGAATTCTAAGCATTTTATTTTAATTGGACAAATATAAAATATGAGTTGAATGATTTACGCAACATCTCAAAATAGTTTTTACCAGACCTACTGTAGACGTCAGTAAGTTGGTGGAAATTTTAGATAATTGTATTATTACAGGTGATTTCTTGGTAAAATTGCAAACCATAAAGGCCACCGGCGACGTGGCGGCCGGCGAGCAATTGTTCGACAAGTACAGTCGCCTCGACGACCCATGGAACAGGTGGAGAGATATTGTTATGATGCACAAACAACCAAGGAATATATTCGTGCAAGCAAATACAATTCGTAAAGGTATGTATGTATGTACGCTTTAAATTTAAATGGTATTTGATAAGTGCAATATCTGATGACTCACTGTCAACCTTGTCTCATTCTAATAACAGATTCGAAGTATGTTATATTATAAAATATCTATGGTCTAGTGAAGGAAAATATTTTGAGAAATCTGCAAAATCAAGATTATTGTTGTAACATATCCCCAGCCAAACTTGCAATAACGTGTTGAATAAACAGTATAACTGTTCATTCTTCCAATATAAAATGCGCAGGTCTGAGCCTAAAATTGGGATTTTAAAGCCTGATAGTATTTATACGAAAACTATGTATGCTAGTGCTATCACGTGGTGGTGATCATTTCCTTCATCTTCCATTAGATTAGTCAATATTCTGTAATAAATTATTGTAAAGGTCTTTGTTACCAGGCCATAAAAAATCTTGTAAATAACTACTGTAGTGAGACATGTTGTAACATGTCTCGCTACAATAGAATATGTTCGTTGATTGCAGATACTCATTGACAATATATGAAAACGGCTCACCGGACTGTATATTTATATAGGCGTAAACAAATACTAGAATGAAAATTATTATGATTGTGAAATGCACTTTACTCGAGGATATTTTTTCTTACACACGTTGTTGTAGATAGAGATCCCAGTCACCCCAGACTTAGGTGATTTTAGGAAAGATGAAATTTTTAGGATCCGTAATTTAATATTAACTTAGAAAGGAATGGATACTCGCTAAGCTGAAAGCGGGGCCGTTTTTCAGGTAGCAGGTATCAAAGGTGGAAAAAAACATGCTAACTTACGTCAAAGTAGCAAGGCTAGTTTTTACATATGTCATATATGATCTTGTTATAAACAGATATACAGTTTCCAGACATTTCCTGTGGGCCATAACTTTTGACAGCCACTTTAAAAAAAAGTGAGAACTTACGCCATTTTAGCAAGGCTGAATTTTATATATGTTATCAAGTATAGTATTTTAAAATATTTTCCAATGAGCCAGACAAATCCGACGGGCCAAACATCCTCCCAGACTCGTTAAGAGTTGCGCTGTACGAGGAAGTGCGAGAGCATTATTCAAGTCAATTCAATATTATTTATATTTAACTAACTAACTAACTCCGTTGGCTCAGCGACCCAAAGTGAGTCTTGGCCTCCGAAACGAGAGCACGCCACTTTCCTCTGTCCTGCGCAGTGTCTTGCCAATTGTGGACTTGTAGTGCGGTCAGGTCAGCTTCCACTCTATCCTTCCATCGATACTTGGGACGGCCAACCGGTCGTCGACCGACTGCTCGCCCCAAGTATGCTTTCTTCACTCTCCGATCCTCCTCCATCTGCTCTACATGACCGAGCCAGCGGAGACGGTGAGATTTTATCTCCCCAATTATGTTGGGCTCGGCCATGAGGTCTTCTATTTCGGAGTTGGTTCGGATCCTCCAGCTGCAGTCTTCTTTTATTATTTATATCTTATTTCATCATCTATTACATTATTTATTTTCTTTGATTTTTATTTATATTTAAATTTATATATATAGTATATATACTAGGTGTGCCCGCGACGTCGTCTGCGTGGAATTAGTTTTCAAAATTCCCCGATTTTGAACCATTCTTAATTGGTTCTCCGCTCCTATTGGTCTTAGCGTGATGATATATAGCCTATAGCCTTCCTCGATAAATGGGCTATCGAACACTGAAAGAATTTTTCAAATCAGACCAGTATACTGTTCCTGAGATTAGCGCGTTCAATCAACCAAACAAACTCTTCAGCTTTATATATTCGTATAATATTCACGCGTCAGAGTGCATCTCACTTATACACTTGAATAATGCTCTAATGCTCTCGCGCTTCCTCACACAGCGGAACTCTTAACGAATCTGGGAAGATGTTGGGCCCGTCAGATTTGTCAGGCTCATTGGAAAATATTTTAAAATATTATACTTGATAATATATATAAAATGCAGTCTTCTTAAAATGACGTAAGTTCCCACAATTTTTTAAAGTGTCTGTCAAAAGTTATGGCCCACAGGAAGTGTCTGGGAACTATACATCTTTGTTTATAACAACATTCCTTTCTAAATTTATATATAATATATATATATATATAAAAATTTCATCTTTTCTAAAATCACGTAAGTGTAGGGTGACTGGGATTTCAATCTATTGATGATTGCAATTTATCAACCGATAGTGTTCTTAAATTAAAACATTAAACATTACAAATAGTAAACACTAAAGAGGCCGTCGTTAACAATTTGTAAATGTCAAACTTATACATAATGATAGAAATTTTACATTTGCAATTTAATCTACAGTTAAAAAACTTCCAGCCCTTATAAGTCTTCTATGGACGCGATCCTCTTCTAGCTCATAAAGTTCAAAATGCTTCTTCAGCTGTTCCACATAGTGAACACGGATGTTACGATCGCCACAAAACCGTCATTACCCCTGTCGACCTGGGTCGAATAATTTGTTCCACTTGAGTTTACGTTTCTAATGCCTGCAAGCAAGTGGAACAGGAAAAATTGCGGTCGTAAGCGTGGTCGCAGTGAGCTTCTTGTGGAACGTAGCCTGTATCTGACAATAAACTACTTTGTTATGTGTATAAAAAAAACTTTCTTTTTCATCCAGATGACGACGTAGAGCTAAGGCGTTACCCGGCCAATGCAGAAGGTATGGTCGCTTCGTGGGTGGAACGTTTCCCAGACACAAAAGTGGACGATGTCTTAGAGCAACTTGCAGACCATGATAGCAGATACTTTAAGGAATTAGAAACCCTTGCCAAGGCATAATTGCGATTATTTCTTTATGTTAAAAAGTTTTGAACTACTTAATTCTTTAAATAAAATTTTAATTATTACTTTCTTTTGTTGTTGTTGCATTGGGACTAGAATATTTCCGTATAGTATTGGAGTTAAATGTTCGTTGAAATAAAAGGGTCGCAAACCTATTTATACTATTTTACTGTCGCACCTAAATGTCTTAAAAAACAATTCACCTAAAAATCAGCTAGTTTTTAGATTTTGGCAGTACTTTTAGGGTGAGTTTCTGCTGTAAAACTAAATAATTTTAAATTTAGGCCTAATTATTTAAAAAAAATAACTTGTATTTTTGACTAATTTCGTGTAGAAAATATGTTTTAAACGATAAAACTTTAAAAATGATAAATAAACTGAAGATTAAAAAAACTACATTATTGTTATGAGAAAAAAAAATAACCTGTGGCCTCTAACCTGATCATTCTTTATTCTTTATTGTACACAAAAAGTTACATACACAATTATAAAACAGTGGTGATGTACAAAGGCGAGCTTAACCCTAAAAGAGTTTTCTTCCAGCAAACCTTATGAGTCTAGCGAGAAGGGGTGAAGCAAAAGGCAGGGTTGTGTACGCAAAAGATATTTTACGTTATAACGTATAATATAAATAAATTAACAAAAATAAATTATATACAAAATACTCATAAGATATATACATACATATATATATAGTGTAAAATACAGACAAATTCAAATTCAAAAGTTTTTATTCAAAATAAGTTCGACTGGAGAACACTTTTTGAAGGTCATACATGTAAGTTAAAATTTAATATTTTTTACTTCCTATTCTATGTACACCGCTTCGCAACGTGTTGATGCTGTAAAGGAGAAGAAGCGGCAAGAAACTCCCCAGCAACACGTCTAGCTAAATATTGTTTTTCTTTATATTTCATATTCTATTTATATCTCAAATTCTTTATATAAGGATAATTTAGCATAGATAGTGTTCTTTGACTTTTATTTGAAACTGCTCTCCGATGAGCTATCTCGGATCGTATGTGGCAGGGCGTTCCATAATCTAACTGCGTGGACGGAGAAAGAACCACTATAACATGCCGAAGAGTGTACGGGTGCCTTGAGAAGAAGGGATTTAGAAGTTCTACAATGTTTGTCAGAAGGAACAAGAAATTCAAAACGTTGACGAAGATAGGAAGGAGAAATGGTTAAGTTAAAAGGAGAAGTTAGGTAAGATTTTATACAAAAATGTAACTACGTGAAGGTCGCGACGACGACGAATTGGCAGCCACTTAAGTTGCGATCTAAATGCAGAAACATGATCGAACTTTCGCAGATCAAAAATGAAGCGAATACACAAATTTTGAAGACGTTCGAGTTTATTTAGAAGTTCTTCAGAGACCAGAAAACATACATCGGCGTAATCTAAAAGAGGTAGCATTAAGGACTGAGCAAGAATAATTTTGGTGATAAAGGGAAGAAACATTTGCAGGCGTTTTAGAGATTTGAAAGAAAGGTGAATTCTTTTGCTAATTTCATTTACATGACTGGCCCACGACAACTTACAATTAAAAATGACGCCTAGGTTTTTCGCACTACTGGAATAAGGTATCAACTCGCCATTTAAAATAATAGAGGGAATGACCGACTGATGCACAATATTTAACATGTAGTGACTACCAATAATCAATGCCTGAGATTTAGTTGGACTTACTAGAAGACCAAAATTGTTTGCCCATATACTGATATTGCCCAGGTCTTTATTAATTTTAATTATAGCATTGTGTATGTCATTTGCTTTGAAATGGTGATAAAGTTGCAGATCATCAGCGTATAGATGACAGTGAGAAGAAATTAATTGAGTAATAGAGTCAATGAAAACAGAGAATAGAAGTGGAGACAGAACTCCACCTTGCGGCACGCCTGCAGTAATGTCGCACCATTCAGAGAAGGTAAGGTAGGTTATCATGTAGGGTAAAGCTTCAAAGAGCTTTCAAATTTACGTTTTTGCTTTACAATTGTTGTAATTTATACGTAGTATTTAAACCCTTCTGTTTACACAATCATTCTAAAACAGTTAACTCGTGATGTAGGAACAAAAATAAAAGAACACCAAATTCAACTATATAATTTATTCACATTCAATACAAAACGTGTGTGATCGCAATCCTAATATAACCGCAACCACAAACTCCACTATCGGTGGCTGGCCGTGATTAAAAAATATTACAAATTCAACACACACCAATAAATAATTTCAATTCTAATTAAATTAATAAATAAGTTCGAGATGACACTGATGAAATGAACCGATTCGGCTACAATTATTGCTTTTACGATGGCGCCGTTAATGTATATTATAACCATCTCGTCACGTACGCTAATGAAAACTGGCAACAAATCCAATGCTAACAATGTATACAATACTGGTTGTTAAAAAATAATTCAGTAGCAGTCAAAATCCATTAAAAACGCAATCTATTGCTAAAAATATACATATCCATCATACAAGTGACTCTTATAATGTGTCCGCCCTATAAATAGTAGTTATTTCTAAACAAATCGTCTAAGCACCATTCTATTCGATTACTGTTACAACGTGACTTAGCATTCAATACTATATGATTATAAAACTAAACTTAAAAGTGACATAATGTCGCGTAAAAAAAATGTAAATTCATTAAAAACTATGAAAAAAGTATTATTATTAATAATTAATATTGAGTAAAACGTATTTGTGCAAACACACACTAAAAATTGTGTCATTTTTCTCTTCCAATTAAAAAAGGACCGTATCAAATCCAGTCACTTATGTTTTAATAAAGGCACATAAGAATCAATTTACAATAAACTCTTAAATAAAAAACTTCACTCTGCAAAATATTATTTTAAGTTGTCCATTGCATAGATTTGCTTTTAAACGAGATTGCTACACCTTACTATCGATTCTTTTACACCGTTGGAAAATTTGATATTGCTTGTATGGACTTTATGTCAAACTTTAATAAATAGAAAGCAAGATGTAAAAACACGGTATTAGTCATACAGCTTAAAACACTGTGTCAAATAACAATGTTGTGATGCAGACGTATTACGATCGATCGATGACTGACAAGAGAACAAGTTATAATTATATTAGAGACTAATACTTCGATTCAATACTAGTTTATAATTGCATAAGTGAGATTCTAATGCCTAATTTTGTGATTCAACTTCAAAATTCTGTTACTTCGTCATAAACCGTGAAGATATTTCAGACAGAAATCACTGGAAATATTGTAGAGATATACAAATTTATCAATTAAGGCCTTAGATTGTATTGTTTATACTAATAATAAAACCAATATTAATTGAAACGCTTTTCTTAAAGATAAACATCATTTATGTCTAGTAGATCAATTAATGTCAAATAATTAATAATTATACTCGTAATATTAATTACTTAACTGGAAGTAAGATTCACAACTTATATTCCAATTGATTGATGCAAAAGGTGGAACAATTTGAGTAATCAAATTGTCTTTGTTTAACTTAACTGTAAATTTGCATATCCCGTTATATAAATACTATACACTAAGATGCATAATATCAAAATGAGATTCTGTTTATATTACAACCCTAACAGGTATAATAATTTACGAAATACTTTTTGGCAAGATTACCGTACAGCCTCGATGAATCAATGCTAAATAGTTTTAGCTTTGACAACTTACAGTTAAAAGACGACGTAAAACATAACGAAAGCATAAAATGTAGATTCTAGTTTCCCGTTTAGCCGGCAAGTGTGATGTTTTAACAAATGCTTACATAAATCACAAAACGACTCGATTCCCGCCGCAGTTAATAGTTCTTCTCAGTCAACTTTCTCAGGGCATTCTGCACTGTCGCTTTCGCCTTTAGGTGGGATAGTGGATCTGAAAATAAAGTCATATAATACTTCGGTTAGTACTGTATATTACTACGGGCGGGAACAATTACTTTTTTTCTAACTACGTTTTAAGCATTTGTATTTACGTTTCCAAAATTAAAATAGTTGGGAATTTACTCAGGCACAATAATTGCCATATTATGCCTTATAATGCTGCAAGAAGTATTAAAATAAATGATGAGTATAAACAATCATAATGAAGTGCAACAATTTCGTTGTGAAAAGTGTACATTACAACTACTATCTACAATGTCTTCGACTATACATATCTCACATTGTTTATTTCTCGCTAAATCTAGAGGATATACAAAACCTTTGTAAAAGCATTAGTGCTGTAAAATTTAATTTGAAAGCGTGAAGCGTGCACATAATAAAATCGTATTATATTTCAGTGTGGGAAAGTTACTTTGAATTATTTACGTGACATGTAAGTACGGAAATATACACACCTTGGCAGTGTGTCCTTTTCGGGTTCGGGCTTCCTTGTCACGCTAATCGATATCTTCTTTCTTTGTTTGATCTTTTCTAGAATGTTCTCGGGGCTCGGTTCCTTCTCGCTCTCTTTCAATATTATAGCAGGGTTGCGGGTCCTTTTCGGTCTGTAAGTGGCGTAATTGCCAGGAGTGTACATCGAGATCGTCCTGTTATATTTGTGAGGTTCTCTCAATGAGTTTGCGAGGCTGTTATCTTCTATACTATCAGGACTCTCTAAAAGCGACTTTGTTCTCGAGTATCTCTGGGTACCGTACGCTGGCGTCTGTTCGTAATCCATATAGCTCCTGCTTCCTGGATATTTCTTGAAATCGTTACGGTCGAGAGATCTGTAAGTGTCTATCTTATCGTTCAGTCCATAATTGTCGAACCTTAAATTACTCCTCGTGGTAAGGGGCAAATCAGCCAAAAGAGATCTATAGCGTTCCGTGGAGGGCGATAAGTCCGACGAGGCAGACAAGCCCGGGGACAGGTCGTAGGATAAAGGGGATGTAGGTGACAAATCTAACTTTGACTCGGTGGGTGGGGCGTGGATTCTGGCCAGTGGGTCGTACTCAGCCGCGCCGGGACCAACCAAACTGCTTTTTCGTCGTTGTTTCTTTTCATTAAATCTGGAATAAAAACTTTTCCTTCGTATCCTATCAAGGATATCTTCTTTTTCGGGTGAAGTTGATTCGTGATTTCGCAAAGGATGCGTTGTTGTGATATCAGAAGGCGAAACGGGATTTTTATCTGAGGGCTTAACTTCAACGCTATTATTCTCAGAGTTAGATACCGTCGATCTGCTTCTGGATCGACTACGACTAAGTGAATCGGATTTATCAATGTTGCTAACATCCAAGGCTATAGACGTTTTATCTTGATTTTCTTTCTTTTCACATTCAACATCGTCTATTGAAAGATTCATTATTTGCGGTTCTATCACAGGGTTTGTAGGAACTATTTTTTTTACTCTAGGTAATCTAGATAAATCTAATTTTAAACTATTTCTTAAATTCTTTGTTTCATTATCCTTTTTAAGTACTGTTTGGTCACTCTCTATAGACGCGGGAACATTCTCAGTGGAATTTTTGGAGTTTTTGCCCCTGCGCCCTAATCCATTTAATAGCAAGGACGTCGGTCTGCGTGGTTTGTCTTTATCGATACTATCTAAACATAGATCAGATACTAGGTCTATTTTTTTCAGGTCTGCGTTTTCTTCTAGATTTTCACTTTGAGATTTTTGAAAAGGAGGTTTGGTTTTTTCTTTCGGCTCAAACTTTTTGAAAAGTCCTAAAACTTTAGAAACAGTGGTTTTATTTTGGTTCGTGTTTTGGTTTTCTAAAGCAGCAACGTCTGTTAAAGTAACTGCTCTTTTAATAAGATTAGACTCTGTGGTGGGGGGATCTATGTTAACTGGAACGGATTGTTCGCGTTGCAATCTGTTCACCTTGGTTGTTTCTTTCTTTGAATCGTTGACCGTATCTACTGTCTTTTCGGGAGAATTAGATTTCGTCGACGCCAATTTTTCTAACTTATGACCTATGGATTGCAACACTGATTTCTTTTTTATAACCGTCGATTTTATACTTTCGTCATCCGCTGCCTTTTCTTTTATCTTTTTTGTAACTTTCTTCTTTTCAGTAATAGTTTTTGCATCAGTTGGTTCAGTACTACTATTACTACCTAAATCTGTTTTGGACTTGGAAACTTTTCTGATAATCTTCTTCTTTATAGTTCCTTTCTTTTCTCCTGCATCTGATTCTGTAGGTTTTACCTTTACGTCGTCTTTAGCCTTGGAAGTTTGAGTTTTAACTTTAATTTTAACTTCGTCATTGTTGGAGGTGATGGTTTCACTACTTGGTCCGCCGTTTGCTAACGGTTTTCCATTCTCTAGTTTTTTATCAGTTATTTTTTCCTTATCCTCATTTTTGTTAGCAATCTGATATTTTTTCAGTACTAAAGTACTTTCGTTAGATTTTTTATCAGTTTCATTGTCTTTATCTTCTTTCTGGGTTGTCAAATCGCTTAGTTTTACCGTATCGGGTTTCGAAGTGGTATCCGGTTTAATTTTCTTAGGCAAAGTAATACTGAAACTTACTTCCACATCAGTTTTTATTTCAGAATTTGGTGCTTCTTCTTTCTTTATGGCATTGTTACTTTCAGGCTTTTTGAGATTTGGCTTTATGTAAACCTTTTCTGGAGATGGACTACTCGCGGGGTAGCTTTTTGGTCTTATTAATTTGGATTCCCTCGGCAGGGACTTTTCTTTATCGGTTTCTTTGTTATATAAATCGTCAGTTAATGCATGTTCACTCGGTTCTTCAATAGAGTCCAATGTTTTGACAGGGTAACTTTTAGGTCTAATCATACGAGTTTCTTTATTTAGAGAATTGTCTTCCAATCGTGATTTATGCTTAGAATTATCTAAATTTATAGAAGATTTTAAAGCGGACGTCGACAAGGGAGTATCTAGATTTGTCTCTTTTATATTATCTAATATTGGGAAAAATGGTGTGTTGGACCTGCTCCGTTCTCTTACTGCCGGCGCACCAACTGGAGACAAACATTTTCTTGGAATTGTCTCATCTATTAGTGGCGGCCCGTCTACCATTTCCGGAGATTTAGCTGCAGACGCTTCGAGGGCGCGGTTACGCTTTTCCCTGATCTCCCGGAGGATCTTCTGCGTCTCCAACTCCTTCTCTTTCTTATGTTTGGCATAGATACTTTCCTCCGCCGATGAATCGAAGAAATCCGACCGCAGAAATCTTGAGACGCGCTTCTTGGGTTGGTCGCCAGTCAGTCGCAGCGAGTGGCGACGCAGGCCTAGTCCCCCGGCGCCTCCCACTGCTGGAGCTCCATATGCTGCCACGTAGCTGGGCTCAGACAAAATGCTGCCCCCGTCTGACACGTACGGCTCATCCAACGAAAGGTGCCTATCTGACGTCAAATACTTGCTGAGCAGCGGCCGGTCTGTCGCTCCGCGGAAACTAGATGGCGTCTCCCTAGTTGGCTCCTCCACGGGCGACGGACACTCCGCCGCATCGGTAGCGGTCAAAATCGGCGGCGTACTCTCCCTGGGCGTCGTACGACGTCTGAGACGTGGCAGCGTCGAGTACTGTGGCGAAACGGGCTCCGGTGAAGGTGCGGGATTAGCGTCAAGACCCTCGGAGGCTTCTGGCGGAGGAGTTCCTCTTTTCGAATTGCTGGTTTCGGTACATGTTTGCGGGGCTGCTTCGGGCGTGGCTTGAGGCGTGTCGGTCGGCATGGACTTGGTGGCGGAGTGGCTGCGCACGAAGGCGTCCTTGTCGCGAGGCCGCCGCTCGTCGCTGTGCAGCGAGAGGGTCCGGCGCAGCGTGCGCGCGGCGTGCGGCGGCAGGTGTGCGAGCAGCTGCCTCTGCAGGCGCCGCGAGAGCGCCGGCGTGAGCCCCGACAGCGCGCGCATCTCCCGCTCCGAGAACTCGATCGAGCTAAGGTCCAGGTCGGACAGATCCAGCGCGCTCTCCTCGTTTCCGTCCGTCGCGTCCGTCGCCTGGTCGGCCTTCGTCTTGTTCTTGTTGGATTTCTTAATACTACCTGGAAATTAATTGAAAAAACACACGTTTCTATCATGCAGAACGCTCGCCTTGATGGTCTATATACAATGATATCTCGCATTCGATTCCTCGACGCGACTGAGTGTTTTGAATTATTTCAAATATTAAATTAAATATTACATTGACTCGATACAAATTAAAATAATAGTTTCGATGAAATTTCAAGAATGATGCAGACGTCGATGCGATCGGTTAAACGTTAATAACTTCTACTGGGGCGCATTAGGGGCTAGTTGAATTAGGTCAAACGAGAAGCTTTAGAAAAATGCAAAACAAATCCACAAAGATGCATTAAAATGTTGCTTTCGAACGATAGTATTTTACCAGAATGCATACTAAATGGCTTTAGCGATATCGAGTTTATATTATATAAAAGGCATCTCTATTCTGGTAAACAGCCGCTGCGCACCGTGCGGAACACAAAAACACATAAATGAAGAAATAAATAATAGATTTAGTACCTATTCCTGCGTGGCGGATTTGTGGTTGGCGCTGGTGCCGCTGTGAAGTGAAGATTTGGTCGGAGCATGCAGTGTAACGCGCAACCCAACTGCAACCACACCAACACAACCTCACTACCGCTTCTCAGCCTCCCCTCCCCACACCCCACCCCGCTCCCCCGCACCCGTCCACCACTACCGGCCTCGGCGCGCGACGGGCATGTCCTAGTCTGGCTGCAGATAAGTTGCACCGCCGACAGGTCGGCCGGACGCCGGCGTGTGATAGCGAATGAACACGTGACATGACCTCTATCCGTACACGGTTACACGTGTGCCCGTGGTAATCGTACAATACAACGAGTGCTACCACATCCACTATCTACACACATTTATGCGATGATTTTTTATCAAACAAATCAATTAACTGTCAATTAGAAAAATTCAAAATTTTCACTCAAATTATATTGGCAATGATTTTAAACAATAACAATTGAATCTACTCGTAAATATAGAAATAAAACTGCATTGCCAAAGGAGATGCGACTCGTGAAATGCCTTCTCTTTACACTTCATGCAATTTCAAGACTACAAACTGAATTTATAATAACTTAGAGCAACGCAACATTTTCCTGCTAGTGTTAGCGGGTAGGAGAAAGTCAACACCTGCACAAAGAATGCAAATCGATTACAGTATAACACTACAAGGCAAAAAATGTTAAACATATTAATTTAAAAAAATGTTAATGAACTCTAGGCAAATACACACAACTATATAATAGACTATATTTCTAATAGTCTATCATACATTATGACAATGAATGTTAAATGGAGAGAGAAAAAATATCGACGGTGGAAAACGTCGCTAATGATACCCGAGGCAATTTATTGGATGTTTATTTCTTTATACCCGTATTGTTTTCGTTATGTATATGGCATGGGTTGATAGTTAATTTATTTGTTTTAGTCTAAGCTGGCTTTTTTGTGAGTGGCCTGTGCGGAGTGGCGCTAACTACTTGCGGTGCGTGTGCATCACGATACCCTCTATTACGGCGAGCGTATTCAAAAGCTGAGCGTGCTCACAATCAACCCTATTGCAACCCCTAACACACAAAATACTTTTTGATAAAATTACTGAATTATTATCCAAAGATCCATATTATTACAAAATCTTAATTCAAAGTTCATACTTTGAACTTTTTTTACTGGAGGAGTAAAAAACTCGATAGGAATTAGCTACCAACGCTTATGGAAGTTTGTAACACCAAAAATTTTGTTAACAAGGTGCTGTCTCAAAGACATTTTTATACACCGTTTTGAACTTCATGTTGTTGGATTATTTGTCAATATTTAATAGCAACATATTGTTTAATAAAAAATTGAATAATTTTTTTTTATCTAATTTTTTTCAATTTAGAGAATGTCAAGTAATTATTAAAAATTTTATATACTATACAGTCTCAATCAGTCAATAGATCTTAGGGGTAATGTTGTTCCAAGCGTCAAACAGTGATTGTAAATGGATACATCGAAATGATTATGGTCATAAATTATATTTACATTATCACTTTATTTTTTGTATTATTGAAGTTAATACCGGATCGATGTCGATAATCGAAAATGTATTTGACTCGACAATACTGCAAACGTTCTTCTTGCAAAAAAAGTATCTATAATTATTAGATTCGTAATAATAGAACATTATAAGTCGAATAATGACATAATCGATTAAATCAGAAGCCTATAAAAATACACCTTTTTCCTAAATAGCGGATTATCGGGAAAATATCGCTTTAAGGGATAAGAACGACGTCCATTGCTTACGTCACTATGATTTTCACCTACTTAATAAGTGCTCCTGGTGAGAACAATAAGGATTTATTTATATTATATATTTAATAAGTTAAATTAACTTCTTATGGTGAACAATAAAGAATTATCTATGCTAAAATATTTGGAGATGGTGATAGTGGCATGTTGTAAGTGCATGTCTGGCAAGCTGGGCCCGTATGGTGCGATTGGCAACGTTTTCCCCGTGACGGCAAGCGCGTGCGCAAACTGCGGGACTCACCTCTGGGCATGTGCTGGCGGCTCTTGCCGAACATCGAGTCGAGGTCCGCGTGCAGGTCTCGCGAGCCCCAGCCGTCGCGTCTGTGCATATACACACCGATATTCACATCAGTATCAACACTTTTCACGTTGGAGTTGTTCAGTGAAAAAGCAGCCAAATCCACAAATTTACAGTGACAGAGTTAATTATGCGTTAGTTTATTTCTTTCTTTCTGTTTAAATGTAGTTTCGGTTTCTTTTTACTAGATTGTATTAGGTAACACAAATTTAGGCCACTGTGGTTGAAAAGATCTACACAGAAAAAAAGTGTACTTAACTCTATTACTGTTTTGTGGATTAGGATATTCTTCTACCGAATGTACAAAATTAATACATCTTATTGCAACCTATTTAGCAGGGTGTCTCCTCTGTATAATGAGCTGTTGGGTTAAAATAACTATTTTAGCAAGTTCCTATTATGAATATGACAAGTATCAAAATAACATGGAACCTTATGCTATATCTTACACCTACCATATATCGAGATACGTATCAATTTTATAATGCGATTCTCCAATAACAAATCCATTTTTATTTCAATAAATTAATAATTGATTTTAATACCTCAGGTCGGTCGGACAATACAATAGTTTTTAACATACAACAGCATAATAAAAAAGAAATACAATCATGATAATTTCATTGTAGGTATATTAAACGCCTGCTAAGAAAACCAGTTTAAGATATTGATTACAGCAATCAATGTTAAGATGACAATTGGAATTTCTTTTCAATTGTGTTTTGTTAACCGCAATTCCATGCGTTCTTGAAAAATAGCTTGTATTACATAATTATTTCTCAAATTAAAAAAAAAACAGGTTTATAGAATGAAATTATAAAAATCTTAACTAAGCATTTTGGACTCACGTTTCCGAAACACTTCGTTTACTTTCCACATATCTATGAGTGCTGCGTGTAAATAAATACCAAATTATAGATCTTGGTTATGTACAAGTATGAATGTCATGAATAATGTTGGTGTTGTTGTAAATGTTAAAATAAATTATGGAATACTCACAACAGGTGTCTCCTTGGTAAGTGAGGGCTGCATGCACAAATTAAAACATTTTAGTCGGATAGTCACAGAAAAATTTGACGATGAGGTTACCTATGACTAAAACATGTATAGTCGGCTAAAAATGGTCAAAACCTTTATTTCATATCAATCTCGTAATATTTTACTTTTAGATTTTTTCTCGAACATTTAAAACGTTTGGTATTTTAATTAACATACACTCTACTCCTCTCCACTTACGACGTTCCCGACCAACAACTTTCGCTTCATCTACTTTTATTAATCTTATCACACATACACGTTTGTTTGAGGTGCTTTTAATCTGACATTTCTTTAACACTTCTGCTATTTAATCACGGTGTACGTCACAGTCTATCCACATCAACTCTACCATTCATAATGCTATCATAGACTCTCCGTGCAGGAACGGAGAAAGAATACAATTTCCTGCGGCCGGGCGGCCTGTCGTAAGAGGCGACAAAACAACGCACAGCTGGGTGGTAGGGCATTTGCCCGACTGGATGGCTACCACCCCTGGTCTAAAGTATGTCGCCATAACAACCTTGAATTGTGTTCCGGCATTAGTGACCAGGTTTCGGTCTCCATTAAGAGAGCAGCAGCGCATTTGTAGCACCTTTGGTGTTGCAAATGTCCATAGGCGACGGTAACCACTTTCCATCAAGTGAGCCGTCTGCCGGTCTGCTGAACTCATGCCATAAAAAAAAATAAAAAAAAAGACTTGTTATTGCGTGATTCTACTTTCTTCCATTTTCACTAATATGCCCAAACCACCTTAACATTTATTTAAATAATCTAGAAGTGCTGTTTTACTAAAAAACTGGGCTTTACCCTCTGTAAAGACCTCTGTACAGATCACGTTTAGCCGACTATATAATTCCTGTATGTTAACTCACGAAGCTCGTAAAACTTTTGATCTGATATAACGGCATGAAATTAAATTCCACAAAACTACAAAGTTCCTCTTGCCTCTAAGTTATTGTGCAACGTCATATCTCATAATTTGAAATAATGGATGCCGCATCCCATTTACGTCATGTTACAAACAAAAAACTTTAGCATTGCTACCAGCTTCGCCGTTATATTAAGGAGTAACTTCCACGTTTCAAATTTAGAAGCGCAAAAATGAATATTATTATTAAAAATGAATATTATATACTAGTTTGAACTAATGGATTCACTTATTTTGATTTATTAATAATCATATCATAAAGACCGTGAGTTTTAATAAGTTTGGTTTCCAAGTCTCATGAGGATATTAAAAACGAGCTATTTTATACGAAAGTACTTTTATAGTACGAACAAAACTTAAATACATCTCTGAAATTCGTAAACATTATTGGGTACAACACAATTATAAGGTTCACAAGGTGGTATATACAGAGTCGAAAGGGGAGTGCTGTACTCTTGCTCGAATGTTATCCAGGCTAACATAGCATCTCTTTCGCACTAAACACTGTCTGGTGTACAGTTAACACTTAACTGGTCCTACAAATATTCAGGGAGATAATTTCTCATGAGGCGCCTTTAAATTTTGCGCGTACTGTAAATATTAAGAGTTGTAAAACATAAAAACACTTGAGTGAATATTTTGAACAGAGGAAGGAATATTGTTTGATGGCCTTCTTCGTTATCGATCTGTTGTACTTTATCAATTCAGTGAAATAGGCAAATAGTCATCAAACACATAAACTGACATCAGTTATACCAGAATCAGAACAGATGTTCGCAGTGTTAACATAATTCCTAAAATGTTTTTTTTTTGAGCATCCACTATTATTTATTGTCAAATAAAGGGTTCAATTGCCGTCAACAAAAGTTCGAATAAATTATAATGCAGTGTGAAGACGACAGAAAAATAGATATTTGAAGTACACGTTTACCGATGTCGATATTTATCGTTAAGAGCTTCTTAAATATGCGAATGTTCAATAATCTAATAAGAATACCAATGTCGTAAAAAAAAAGTAATCACTATTAATATTATAAATGCGAAATTTTAATGCCGAGGGTGGCCAAGGGATACTTTTGATCCCAGATAATGAGATGATAGACTTATGTAAAGGCTATCCTGGAAAGTAGGATAGGTTTAGTGATTTTGTCATTTTTGTCCATTTTGTCAAGTTTTGTCATTTATGTAGTTTACAGATAGACGGGGGATGGCATAGCTTGCGATATAAAATGAAGTGAATCTTCTGGGGGCAAATATATAAAAATTTAAGACAATGTAATCTGTACGTACCGCCTGCTCTTTAAACAAGAGGTACATATTGGAGGTTGACCCGCGGCGCAGTCGCGGGGAAAATTCCATTAGTACTATAATTCTTTGATTTGATTTGTCGACCGTAAAGTGATTCACTTATTTTCCCAAACTAAAATTCGGCTACTACATTTGCAAATGGATGAGACACTGTCAGTAAAATACCGAATTTAGCTGCCTGCCTTTTACGTATATTGCCTGCCCTTTGCATACAATAACTTCAATTATATAGTTTACTACTGCTATACACTGTATATATCTATCTGTCTAGTTTCGGCTGTTTCTGTTCAAAATACTTTCTCATTTGTATAATTATTTGATGATGGTTTTGTAAGCCACACGTTGTGATGAGTGTATCGACTTACCTATTGAAGAACGGCGATTGCATGTTGTTGAACAGCGAGTGCGCGTGTTGTGGGAACCCGGGGCCCTCTTCGCCGTTCAAGCGTTGTGTCAACGCACGGACCTGGAATACCAATCCATTATCTTACTACTATTATATAAATAAAATGCGAAAGTTTGGATGGATGTTTGTGGCTCAATCACGCCAGAAAGGCTGACCGGGTCTGGACCAAATTTGGCACAGAAATAGATTCTGCAGTGGAATAAGGGTTACTTATTGACCAGGATTTTTTATCACGAGCGAAGCCACAGTCCAAAGCTAGTGCCGTATGAATGTGACCATGAATTTTTATGTTTTCTCCTGGGTTTTAGTGCGTAATGCAACGTAAAACGCATTTATAGATTACTTCCTATAGATAAAAAGTATCTAAGTTCATTAAACTGTCTGCTCCCGTATTAATCAATAATTATCAATATATATCAATAATCATAAACCGATGACATGCCATTGGTTAAAAGTAAACGTTTTGCCTGCACCCTTCTTGTGCGCCCCGCTGTCGAGTGCAACAATTTGCCGGAGTCCGTGTTCCCCGGTTCATACAAACCAGTGGTCTTCCAGTCACGAGCGAATAGGTATCTATTAGGTAAGCGTGCTCTCTCCATCCTAGATAGTATCGTTACTTAACATCAGATGAGATAACTATCAAGTGCGAACCTATACCATGGTAAAAAAAACCCAAAAAATCACAAAGGATGTTAAGTGCGGCGTCAGCTTCTGCTCGATTATAATGAGGGTAGCTAGAACAGTATTCTGACTTCTGCATTTTCTGGGGAGGCCAAAGCACTCGTTCAGTTATTATGTCTGTGTATGAGTACTTAGTTTAATGAAGTAGAAATAATTGTAACATTGGACGGGGTGACATTATCAACACAAAGTAATAAACTCCTATTTCTATACTTCTATACTAATATTATAGAGAGGAAAGATTTGTATATTTCGTATGTTTGTAACGAATATACTCAAAAACTACTGGTCCAATTTCAAAAATTCTTAAAAATGCTACATTAGCCCTGAGTAACATAGGCTACATTTATTACTACAAACAGTTAGGGATCCCTACTAAAAGTACCAAATGTCTACACGTGCGAAACCAGGACGGGCCGCTAGTATGTAATAAAGATTTCTTTAAAAGGTGTTAAGCGAGCAGTGGCTTACCCTGTGGAGCAGCGTCGAGAAGAGGTTCTCGGCGGTGAGCAGGTGGAAGCCCTCGTCCTCCTCGTCGTCCTCGCCGGAGCTGACGGAGTCGGCGCGCGCGGCGCGGCTCGGCCGCAGCCGGTGCATGTGCGCCTCCTCCTCCTCCTCGGACTCGCCGCCCGACACCAGGCTGCTGCACGGCGCATGCGTGCAAAACCATTCATTATCATTTCTGCTTATTATGTTTTTCTTTGAGAAAGGTTATTAATTTCGCCATCGTTCTTTCATTACCTTCCTTCTTTTCTATTACATTGTATTTACAAACTATTACTTTAAATATTAATTGTTGTTTAGACTAAATTTTGGCCTATCTTGGACTTGGTGGCAGGTGTACCTGAGCCTCCGGGGCTTGGTGGTGCGCCTGGTAGTGGTGGGCTGGGCGTCGGGCTCGAGGCTGCGCTGCCGCGGCGTCACGTACCCCTTGCCCTCCACGGCGATCGGGATGATGAACTCGCGCGCACTCTTCTTGATCGGCTCGCCGGGGCTGGCGCACGACTCGCTCGCGGTCGACTCCGTTGACGCCAACCGACTGCGAAGTGAACGCATCCCATTTTCATTCGGATAAAACAAAATTCAGAACAGAACTAACCTATTTTTTTTTATAACAGCCCATAAACGTCCCGCTGCTGGGTTCGGGCTCCCACTATAGGGGAATTGTCCAAGGCGGCTTGCAGGTTTAATACGTCGGTTATCCCGGTGCAGGTTTCATCATGATATTTTTCTTTCACCGTTGTTAGCAGGTGGTAATTGTAACAAAATGCACGTTAGGTCAAAAAACTGCCTAAGTGGCGCATGCGTTCCGGCCAGGATCCGAACCCGCGTCCTTTGAGTTTAAGACGCGTGCGCTAGCCATTACGCTACGCTTATTAATTATCCTAAAATTTACCATTAATTAATTAAAATATTCCTCCTATACAGTAATATCTCGACCTACGCGACCGCGACATAAGCGAACTTGTAATTTGCAATTTTTCCAAATCTTGTCGATTCTTATATTTACTTCCTTCTCTGCCCGAAAAATTCACCTGTGAATTTATCAAGGGGAGGCCTCCTTGAAAAATTCGCCTGACATTTAAAACAATGACCAGAAAATATTACCTGCTTGGAATATGATGATACCTTAACGTATGTATGTATATATTCATTATTCATATATAAACATTTATATACTTTATATAGATATGTATTTGTATGGTATGTATATTAAGTATATATCTATTTAATATATTTGAAGTCTGTGTCTATTATAAAATTTGTGAATTTATTACTAAAATATAAGTAGTTGTATTATAGTTTGCGTATACCACAATCACAGTTATCATCTCAATGAATCTCTGGACGTTGTCTGGAAGAGATTGCTTTTTAACAATAAGACCGCCTTTTGTGCCATAATTAGGTTTAGTTTTTTGTATTGGTCTACAATAGTGTTATTTATCTATCTATCAACGATGTGTTCCTGCCTGCCAAATAAAAATTTAAGCTATGAAATTAAATTTTTCTAATTGGTTGACATGTAAAATCACTTACCCAAGGGGCGGTTGCGGTGCGGGCTTCGGGGCCGGCGCTGGCATGACTTTGGGCTGAACCGGCGGCTGTGGTGGTGGGGACGTGGGCACGTCTTCTTGAGCCACGTGAATCGGAATAATGCGTTCGACTGAGACGCCCCTGTATAAATTTAAAGCATATTCAGATCTATTCAGGGTACATTAAACAAAGACAGATTAGACTAGAGGAAAAACTAACTTAAAATCGCTACAACATCAAATAAAAAGCCTGAAGTGGCCGTGGGACGGTCATATGATTCGATATAAAGTTGTAAAATGGTCAAGAAAAACAACCTTTTGGTTCCCCCATGATGGTAAAAGAAAGAGAGGGAACATCGAAGATGGGAGGATGGCATCAAAGGAGTAGCCGGACGCCTTACACCAATAGAAGATCTTGGAGAGAGTAGACCTTTGTCAGAAAAGCAAGCTAAGAAGGGTTGCCGATATTAAATATTATTTTAATTAGTACAAATATAGTGTAGCTTAGTAAAAAGGCCTATCTTTATATGACGGCAGCCACTGTGGTCTAATGCAGGGTTTCAACATTTTGCTATCCATTTGTCTTACTATTGGTTAAAATAAAATAAAAAACTAGTCTAATTGAGAACCTCCTCCTTTTGGACGTCGATTAAAAATATTTGACATTCTGACCAAGAAGAAAAATGAATAAAAACTTGAACTTGTTCGAACAGAACATATTATCTCGAATGAAATTACAATTAATTTAATGAATCAATTGATATATTAATTTAAATTAACTCATGTTTGAGTCACACATGCAAATATTTAAGAAAAATGTTTGCTAAAATTATGTTTTAACGGTTTTAAGCGCGACATTTTATTTGATTATTAAGTGTACTAGTCGCGAAAACCTAAGAAAATACTAAATAAATGATCGTATTACATTCGTAGAAATAATCAAATAAGGTATAGTTCAAATTAGTGAATGGATGAAAAAAAAAATGACAGTCGCTTATTAGTTTAGTCAACAAGTTCAAAAACGTGAAAAAAAGAGATAAAAGGTCCTAAAAATATGAGCTCATTGGATTCGGAATCACATCTAGAAAAATGTTTTTGAAGGATTTTGGTGCAGGTAAAAAATTGCAATTGTTATTAACAAAATAAGATGAAAAAAAATGGTAATTCGTTTTTCGTTAATAACTCGAAAAATATTAATACTTACGCAATTTTGAAAAAAGCTCGTTAAAGAGGAGGAAATTTCCGATAAAAAATCCCAACTCCCGGAACTCTATCTCCATTATTTATAATTTTAATTTGACGTTAAAAATAGGGCTCCGCGCGGCTGTTACGATATGCGCGCGCCGCCACTAAAGAGAGTTCATCAGACAAAATATTTTTTTTACAACATAAAATGTCATTTTAAAAATTTGAAAAAATTATATCGTCTTAACACTTGAAAGAATCAAGCCCTGTTGGAAAAAAAGTTTTATCACAATTTTTTTTAAAATTTTATGAATTGTTAATTAACATATTTTTTTCCTAATCTTGAACTTGTTGAGTAGACTATAGATTGGGTATAAGTTATAGTACCTGTTGCGATGGTCCTCGACGCGGTGCTGGGCCTCGGTGCGGAAGACCCGGGCGGCGGAGGTGGTGGGCGCGGGACCCGGCGGCAACGGCGGCGTGCCCGGCGGGGACACTAGTGCCGCCACGCCCGCCGACGACGACCGCCCGTACGGCACTGGGGGCTTACCTGAAATACCATGATATATATCCTAATGGTTTACATATCGCAACAATAGGGATAACAATTTGTACGCCATAGACACAATCTTATTGCATGTTGTTACCATATTTTTTTACCGAAACAATGTTTTATGCAATAAGTGATGATTTGATTTGATTGATTTCATAGCCTTTTTGCCGCCTTTTTTCAGTAAGGTGATAAGTCCAACAACTCATATTCTTTTTTTCTTTCACCATATCCCAATTACTTGGGGTCGGCACAATATGTCTTTTCCTTCCACACTCTTCTATTCTGACATACCTCTTCTGTCACACCGCATATCATCATATCATCCTTCACACAATCCATCCATCTTTTTTTTGGTCTACCTTTAAATTTGTACCCATCGATCTTGTAGTATAACATTCTTTTTGTCACGTGACTTTCATCCCTCCTCATTATATGCCCATACCAACTTAATCTTCTTCCTCTCAATTTTTCTGTCACAGGTGCAACTTTCAAAGATCCCCTTATGTACTCATTTCTCACCTTATCCATTCTTGTAACACCACACATCCATCTCAACATTCTCATCTCAGCTGAGTGGAGACATTTGTAGTTTATCACTTTAGTGGCCCAACATTCCGACCCGTATAGCATGACTGGTCGTATGATAGATTTATATATTTGACCTTTTAGTTTCAGTGGCATTAGTTTGTCGCACGTCACACCGGTTACCTGTCTCCACTTCAGCCATGCTACATTTATTCTTCTCCTTACATCCCTCTCTATATCACAATTATTCTGCAGTAGTGAACCAAGGTATTTGAATTCGGGGTTACATGGTAGTGTGACTGATTGTAGTTTAAGAGGCACAGCACTAGAGGTCCCGCCGAAATCACAAAACAGGTATTCGGTTTTGGTTCTGCTGATTTTTAATCCAACGCCCTCTAGCATCCATGACCAGCAGAAACAGGTAAGGACTTAAAGCGGATCCCTGGTGCAAACCTACCCTCACAGGGAACTTGTTCGTGGTTCCTACTGCAGAGCGGACTTGTGTACTAACATTCTCATACATGCTTTCTATCAGTCTTACGTACTTCTCTGGCACACCTTTCGCTCTGAGGACCCACCACAGAACTTCTCGGGGGACGCGATCGTATGCTTTCCAACAACTCATATTATTATTTAATAATTAAAAACACTGTTTCTGATTTTATTTTATCAAAAACCATGGTTTCTTTTATAATAAATTATATATTGACAGAAATATAGTTATTTGTTTCGACATAATTATATATTTAAAGTTAAAAAACTCCTTTATAATTTCAACTTTCAAGATAACATATTAAGTAAAGAGGCGATATGTACGGTCAAGGTCAACCAAGTTCCTCCTTGACCAGTTTTCTACTGTAACATTTTGCTTTAATTATAGTTAAAATTATAATTAAAGCAAAATGTTTGAAAATGTTAGGTGTTGCACCGTCGCTTTGGTCGATTGTACTTTGTTGCATCGTCGATTGTTCTTTGTTCAAATTATTAGCCTTAAGCTAATCTATGCATTTCATCTAAATAACATAAAAAACAATCTGAAACAACAAAAAATATGCTTGTGATTCTCACCAGTCCTTATAGCTGATGATATAATGTCTCTCGCAGCACGTCTACGACTCTCCTCGCCAGCTTTCTCCTCGACCAACTTGGCCATTGAGTTCTGCAAGCTCCTAAAAAGAAATATATATATATATGACAACAGTTTAATAGATGTTAGCTTATTATATTTTATATAATATTTATTTGTTTATTTTATTACAATTTAATTTTAAAATCATATAAAATTAATTCATAGTACATTGTCTTGAGAAAAATTGTAAACCAAAAAGTATACACAGTCTGGTCAGAAATTGATCCCATCATAACAAAAGCGTAACTTGTTTAGCTTGGGAAATATTATGTGTGCAATTTGTCTGCAGATAAAAAAGAAATTATTAAAATAACATTTGTAAAGCAATCTTATAAAAAGGATACAGTGTGAAGATTTATATAATATAAATAAAAGAGACATAATTTAGTTGAATTGAATTTTTTTTTATAATAATTAAATTAATTGACTAAGTGGTCTTTAAAAATCACAAGTTCTATTAATATGATTTTTTTTAGATCCAAAACAGTGAAATGTACAGAATGTAATTTATATCATCAAATGTTATTAATAAATCAAAGTTACTTACCTTCTAGCGTCCTGCAGAAGAACTGAGGGGTCGACAGCTTTGGCACCGTGTGTCGGTTCGCTCTCAGTCTTCTTGACGCCACCGCGATTCGGCTCCTCATCCGCTGGCGTCTGCAATCGAGCACATGTTTCATATTGGAGCCAAAATGGAACATGTCGCCACAGGATCCGTAATCATTTCCCACCAACTCATTAACAATAGGTTCTTATACCTTACTATCTATTCATTTGACTTATTACTAGTCAAAATTTAACATAGATAAGCAATGTCAATTTTATACCATTGGTAAGGTGAAAAGATTTTTAACGGAAACTTCATCGATATATAATTTAATTTTTTATTTTATATTTAAGAGCATTAAATAATCAATGCTAGTACGTTTTTAAAATAAATTAAATAGATAAATAAAATAATGGTTAGATTAGCTGCCATTATAGATTCACTGCCAAGCAACATGTAGTTATTATTAGTACAGTACATTTTACGAATTTGTTTCATGACGGCCTGTTGTTCAGCAGGGTGAGGCTTTGCCGGCCTACCTCACTGCAGCGCAGACTCCGGGTTTGATTCTTGACATGGTAAATTTTGTATACAAACTTTATCTTATTTACTATGGGTCTGGGTGTCTAGGATCGGCCCCAGAGTGGTCATAATACAAGCGTAACTTGCTCCGCGTGGGGAAGTAGAATGTGGGCGGATGTGAAATTAATTAAATATAAATGATTGAAAGTTAACAAATAATATAAAACTCAGATTCTACATCCACGATAACCTTATAAAGAATCATATAATTCAAAAGCACAAGCATAAAATTCAATACTCACAAAAATTTCCATTAATCTCCCATGAACGCAAAATCGTATTTACTTCCCCATATTCAATGATAAACTGCCTCACAGTCGACGATGGATTTTGGCACAAACAGTTTGACTCATAAACACAAACATAGCACCGATTTTGTACAGTTAAAGTGCGGGTGTAGGCGTCTAGTGATCTTAAGAATTAGACTATGCCAATATAAATATTGTTATGATTAATATAGGTGAATGAAATATGCCTCATCTACCAGTTTATAACGACACTCATTGTGCTTTAAATTCATGTCAATAATAGTCATGAAATGCCATTGCATATAATGAAGCTCGATATTTTTAGCTAAGATAGAAACAATTTTTTTGACCTAATTTGCATATAACTATAGCATCTAATCGATAGATATGAACGGAGAATAAGCATTTACATTTCCTCACCAGCATGCCTTTCTTATGTCAAGGATATTATCGAAATGACATCTCATATGCGTTGTGAATTTTGCCGGTAAAACATTGCGAAATTTGTAAATTAATCCAAGTCTTAAAAGTATTCGAATAAATAAATTTGAATGTCTTGAGAGAAGAACAGACAAACAAGCAACACTTCGTTGGGAAAGTAATAAATAAAAAATGAATAGCTACCTGTGAGGGTTCGATCCCGATCTGCTGCAACCTGACCGTGCCGTTGTCCGGCGACTTCGCCGCGAGCTCCCTGTCCTCGCTTTGAGCTTTGGGCTTCGCTATCTTCGAGACCACTACGAGTAAAACACATTTTATGAATTACTAGAGCCAATAAAAAATACCTCAATATCTAATAATTTCACGAGCTTTTATCGTTGAAGCAAATTTACCGCATCCACATAATGTGGCCCACATCAGTCACTATCACTATATCTTCGCCAATTCAAACAATATCTTTATAAATTATAGCCTCGCTTTCAATTCACCAAAACTAATTCAGTAGATTTGATGGAAAGACTAACAAACACTCATTCGTCCTCACAAAGTTTTCATTTATAATATAAATAGGAATATGGGCAAACTGTTGTACTTGATTGTATGACATGAGATTCATTTTTGTCCATAATTTGATCAAAGTATGCTTGCAGCTTCCTTCTCTTTCTTTTTTTCCACTTTGCCTTCAATTAAGTTAACGTAAATAAGAAAGTTTCGAGTCGTAACAAAGGAATTAATCTGTTTACCTCCATAATTTCTACTGGCCCGTAAACCATAAGTCTAAGTTGGATTAGAATTAAAAAATCGGGCACGTGTTTGTAGGTCCACGCAAAAAGAAGAGTTCCGAAGAGTTGGCGAATATTTCATTGCTTTCGTCTTTTTAATAGGCTACGAAACCATAAAAAAAACATATCCCACGAACTACTTGACGGATTTTCCTCAAATCGATTTTCATAGAAAATATATTTAAGCTACTGCTGCATACATTTTATTATTCAAGTTACCTAAGCAAAAATCTGGACGGGAATCATGCCTAGAGTAAACTGTAGTTTTTTTTTTGTAATTTAGTCTTAATATTTCTCTTTGAATTAGTTACCATAATTAGTATTTGAAAATACCTGGCTTTGAGATGTTGCGTTTGATTTCGGGAGCGGATGTCATAGATGCTCTTCGTTCAAACTGGTCTTTGAAACTGCAAACATTGCCACCTACAACACCAAAAAAATGAGTAAAAACAGTGTGGTGACCACTGATATGTATTTTTACAGTATTGTATGCACGTAGGCAACACGTCGACGACACCCTTGGTGTTGCAAACGTTCATAGGCGTTGATCACCACTTTCCATCAGGTGGGCCCAGTGTATCTGAGTTAGACAAAATAAATTTTAATAATATGTCTTTACTTCTTTCTAGCTAGACTTAACTTAGAAACAGTTCTAAGGGCCGCTTGCATAACGATCGCCTTTAAATAAAATTAGTTATTCTTATTAAACTGCCTAAATATGTTTTATACAAAATGTATTGACAGTTCTTTAAACATATTTAGAGGCAAATTTTACGTTGTACAAGTCGCTAATTGTATTTAAGGTTGTTAAATACGTTTTGTGTTTCTTAAATAAATTTAAGTAACCTTATGCAAGCAGCCCTTCACTAATTGAGGCAGAGTTTTATTGTCTTTTATAAATTCTTAATTCTAATACAAACTTTAGATACTACATTTCTTAATTACACTATATACATTATTTACTATATTTTATTACTTATATGATATGATGATTTTTGGCGTGACAGAGGAGGTATGTCAGAATAAGGGAGTATGGAAGTAAAATACATGTTTTGCTGATCTCAAATAGTTGGAAGAATGTGAAAGAAAAGAGATTAGATGGTATCACTGAAATAAGTTATGTTTCAATACAATGAAATGCTCAATAATGTCATACACAAGAGCTAAAATGCCCCTTCTACACAATTACAAAATTAACGCAGATATTTTAGTACGTGTAACAGTAGTAAAGGATCTTGGGGTACAAATCTATCCAGCTTTGACTTTTCATGACCATATAATTGACATTTGCAAAAAAGATCTTTCAGAAATTTTGGATTAGTTTTAAAACAATGTAGTGAGTTCAAAAATACTATGGCAGTTAAAGATTTATATAATGCGTTAGTAAGAAAGAAGCAAGCTAAATACTAGTGTAATCATCTGGAATACCCATGAATCTAAATAATAAATAATAATCGGCAGACAAACACAGATATTGTATATCTCCAAATAAAACAAGTTACGCTTGTGTTATGGGTAATATACAACGGACTACTCTGGGGCCGATCCCAGACACCCAGACCATAATAAATAATGGAGAAAATACATTTCCGAAATTTACTATACCAGGAATCGAACCCGGAGCCTCTGCGTTGCAGTGAGATAGGCCGGCAAAGGCTTAGCCCGCTCAACCACAGAAGCCGTCAAGTAAATAATAAATATTGATCAATGGTGGATAGAATTCGATACTTTATGTGTTTTGTTATATTATAAACAGTTTGGAGTCTATCCTTTCATTTCGCTAATGTATCCTACTTTTTAATTCTAGGAATGGTCGGATAGTATAGGCTGGAAGTGAGGAGAAACTTACAGTTAGTTATGTATATATTACAATTGTTATGGGGTTTGATATCTAATCCCAGCATTTTGAGGAGTATAAACTTCTATATACCAGACAACTATACCCGTGGTACTACCACAGAATAATGTGCTTCTACAAGCACCTCTAACCAGGGCTCTTCAGTTTTTTTACCAGCTTTGTGTAGTAAACACAGATTTAAGATATTCTCACGTGTCTCTTAGGGAAAGTCAAAGAAAGTGTGTTAAAGTGTATTACTAAAACAGTACCCTAAGGATATAGTGCTTATTATATTGTCGCTTTAGTTGTAAGACTGTTATGACATTGTAATTTAATTAATTAAATAAATAAAAAATACTTATATAACTACTACTTGTCTCCTTATTGTCTCCTACATCTATTTTTACAATTTATTATTTATTTATACATTTCATTAATATTAACTTTGACTACTAGATTTTATATTCTGGTTTGCACTTGGTGTATACTATGACATGTAGTTACTGTGTATGTAATTATTTAATTACCTGGTATAGATAATTTCTTAGGCTTGGCTTGCGTCTGGGTAGCTGACGGTGATTGCGCTATCGACAGTGATGTCAATTTATCAGCAGCATTTGCTACTACATTCGCTGATTTTACTTCATCCTGTTAAAATAGAACATTACATCTATATTAGTAGTACATACAATGTAGTAAGTTGTGTGATAAGAGACAGACAATTGGAATCAAATACGCAGATGAATGACTTAATACTATCTCTTTCACTCACGAATGTTGACACTGCATTACTTGTTACTATTGTGCGAGTGCATACATTTGGACATGAGTGAAAGAAACAAGTAAATAATACATCAATGTAAGAGATTCCAGCTTAATTTTAATGTATATTTCTCTATGAATCATGAATTTGTTAACTGAGGTTTTAAAAACATGATTGTCAAGATGATATTGGTCGCTTGGATATATTGAAATTTCCAAAATGAAAAGTATTATATCCTAATCTCTATAGATCCTAAAGACTATTATCTTTAAGAAGTTATATATGGGCTTGCCTATTGGACGATTGGCAAGAAACAAATAATAAACAGTCATACAAATACTTTCATCAATTATATATTAGTTAACTATAAAGATAATTTCTATTCTGATGTAATAAAATTTCATTTAGTTTTTGGTCTGGGACACGTGGTTACTTGGAAGAAATCGCTCTGAGCGATAAGACCGCCCATTGTTCCATACCATTTATTTATTATGTAGGTTTAAAATGGAGTTTGGTGCACAGCTTCTCCTTTAACATTAACTAAAATTGTTTTGAAAGCGGTGGTAGACTCGATGACTTACAATAAGTAATCTACTAGATTCCATTTTGAAATAAATATGTAGATTCATTTTCATTTTGGTGAACAATAAATAGTTTTCGTTCATTCATTTAAAGATAGACTGCATCTCATGTTCAAGGTCATGGTTCCTTGAATAAATCCCTTATGTGCAGGGCCATGTTAAACTTATTGCACGCCAGGGTGCGTAAATCAGTTTTTGCGCCACCCCCAAATCAACAATAATTCATTTTTAGGGATCTTTGTGTATTCGTCATGTCTGTCGGTCCATCTTTATGTCACAGTCGTTTTTCTCAGACTAGTGGGTTGATATAGATGAAAGACAGGATGATGTGTTGTATAGCCTTTACATATGGCTACATATTGATTTTTTTTACTGCACGAGTTTAGCAGACAGTCGGACGGCCCACCTCATGGAAAGCGTCGTAAGTCGGCTTGCGTCCCTGCTCCCTGCACCTGGGAGCCAAAAACCCCTTGCACCTCCGAATAAAGACCGCCTTGATTATGTGAACTATTTATTTAGACTTTTATTAGGATACACAAATTGCTGCAGATTTTGCATTGCTAATAATAGGTAAAAAGACAGATTATCAATGTGATAGAAAAATTAATGTAACCATTATTTATAGATGGATGTTATGCAAAATAAGAACCGCTAATAGTGTTGCCAGTATCCAAAAAAAAAGAAAAAATATATTTATTTCTAAAATTGTCTCATCTCGCATCTCGAAAACACTGTCTATGGAACTCAAAGAAATTATGTAATGTCTCTTACCTTTACCTCGCTCTTCTCTGTTTTGGGCATCTCCTCTGATCCTTTGACGGGTGTGGTCTTCTTGGTGACCACCCTGGGTTTGGCCCCAGTCTTATTCTCCTCCGCAGTCGATTCGCTGACCAATACCTTGGTGGTGTCTTTAGATAGCTCCACTGGTGCCGGAGATATCGTCATTGTAGCCGATGACCTCAAAGACGGTTGCGTATCCTATAAAGGTAATGTTTGTCAAGAGTTTTGAAGTGAGTCTTCTTGCCGTGGTAGCTTAGTGGTATGTGCATATTTTTATAATTACCACGAGCTGACCATGAAGGAAAACATTACATTATGATGAAACCAACACATCCAGATAACCAATGTATCAAACCCACCAATCCGCCTTTCAGAAGTGCAGTAGGTATACTGTCCATTCCGCTATAAATTGGTTGGCCCGAGCCCAGCAGTGGGACATTCTTGGGGGTCTCTCTTGAATTATAGCTTGGTATGCGGATTAAGTCATAATCAAATACACATGTATTTATATATAACAAATTAAAATGTTCTTGCGATTTACTCTACATGTACTACAAATAATTTAAATCAGCAAAAAAACTATTTTCTAAGGTAAAAGTACCAAGCACGTGACTGAAATTTTTAGGTACATTTATTTACAGATTTATCTCAAAAGGCTTAGTTAATAAATTGAACAACAAATTGTTGGTAATGAAGAATAGCATACCACATCCGGTGCAGAAGATTCTTCGGGTGGTGGTATCTCAGTCGCACCCTCTTCTGGTAGAGCTGGCTGGGATGTAGCAAGACTCGCGCTGCTGTAATAATTCCAATAAAAACATAGATAATGTTTGATACAATCCCCAAATCCCTCCTATCCCATCCCCTAAATTCTATCCTAAAAGATTGGCAACACGTTAGCTACGAATTTGGTTTTTCAATCATGCAACAATTACAACTCTAAATGACGGTAACTACTTTCCATTGGGTGGGTCGTTGGCCAGTTTTTTGTTTAATTCAAGATTACATTAAAAAATCATTTTGAAGAATATTATACAAGTTTTTAATTATTACACAAGCCAGATTTTTTACACCTATTAGCCGCTTTATGATCAATGCTCATAATCGTGTCGCCACAGCTAGTAACGAATAAAATAATATAGTAAACAGACAGTCATGTTTTGCTCTAACTTAAACTCATTTAATTTCAATTTTACAAAAACAAGTGTTGAAATGTCGTGCAAATTCTGGCAAAAAATGCCTTCATGCTTCGTGCTGTTATATCCCCAAACCGCGCACCACAGCTCGAGGCAGTTCCTATCGCGCTACTTCCAGAGATAGACATATTTTAATATCCTACATTTTAATTAATAAGTTGTATTCCTTTCTATAAAACAAATAATCTATAATATTATAAAATTCTAAATAAAGGTCTGTACATTGACAAAAAATTAAAAAAACAACTGGAATATACTATATAAACGACGGAGAACACGACGCAATTTTTTTTTCGATTTCTTGTCCGTTTGTTTAGGTTTCACGTAAAAACTACTGGGCCGATTTCGATATAGCTTTCGTTGATCGACAACAATTTCTTAGGCTTAAAATTTGTGCTACTTTTTATCCTGGGAATCACGCGGAAATTTTTTTTGGGAATGAGTTAAAATAGGCAGATTAGAAAAAATCGAATTCCATTTTTTCACTGATCGATAGCAAATATTATGTAATAAAATGCTGCGGTACTTTGCGTCGCGGGAATTTCAAGTCAAACGTGGACGAACTCGCGGGTATATCCTAGTTCTTTTTTAAAAAGAGTATATTTTTGTCCAGTATTTTATGGTGCGATGAGTAAGAGTTCTGAAGGCCCACTTTCTCTTCCTCTATTCCATTTCCCTATTTCATTTCTCCCATCTGATCCAGCCCTATCTCATCCTATAGGCAAAAGCGACGGTAACCCCTTTAACAGCCAGCTTTGTAATGAAAAAAAAAAAAAGGTTTGTTGATCGGAGCGCCATCTAGTTGAAGCGGAGCAAATAGTTGTTAGTCGTATTACCTTGCGGCCCTTTCCTTCTTCCTCTGCAGGCCGCTGGCGGACATGGCGAGCTCGAGCTTGCGTTTGTTTTCACCCAAAGAGACGATCGTGCGTGTGGGCGACGGCTTGATCGCATCTTCGCCACCCTCTATACAAAATCAGATTAATTACAAACTTAATTTAACACTAGCTGACGACTTAATCTGCGTGGATATTTTTTCGCGGAACCGTAATTTTAAAAGTAACCAAGTTACTCCTTATAACTTCAACTATTTGCCAGTGAAAATCGCTCCAGCCGTTTCAGAGATTAGTCGGAACTTACAGAGACAGACAAAAAAAAATTAAATTGTTTTTACATACATACATACATACATACATACATACATAACTTCACGCCAGTTCCCTTGCGGGGTAGGCACGAACAACAGAGTGCCATTTAGGCTTATTCTTACACACCTCACTTGCCTCTTTGACATTCATCACTCATAAATTGTTTTTGTTTTGTAAATGTTCTGTATATACTTACATATGCATTTGCTAAAAAGCTGTTATTTTGACATTACAAACAGACACTTCAATTTTATTTATTCATATAGATTAGTTTTCTATGTGAATTGACTTTACTTTGAGGTGTAATCTGTTAAAATAAATAAATATTTATTTCAAAATTGAATCTCCCAGATTATTTATTGCAAGTAATGGAGTCTACCACCGCTTCCAAAGCAATTTTAGTTACTGTTAAAGGAGAAAATGCAGTGTAACAAATTCAATAGCAACATGTTTACTTTATACCTAGTATTATTACTATATAGTCTATATATTGTGTCTATATATTAATTATATACATTCCTGATTTTTTTAAATATGCGTTTTGAACTAATGCAAGGTTTAATAAAACAAAAATTGTTTGTATTATTTTTGAAAGAGCTTAGGAGCGTATGCATTATTGCCGTTCAGTGCTGTCAACTAAAAATTCTTTTGCCATTGTATGTAATAAACCATTTCGCTCAAATGTTGCTTAACTAACTTCTTAAACTTGTTTACTGAAATGTCTTGAAAGTTTGTTGGGATAGTGGTGGATTTGTTGACTACACCATTTTAGTCACAGTTTCTGTCGAAACCGTTTTTAGGTTTAGTAGTCAGAATTATTGAATGTTAATTTATAGATTCTAGACAGAAAGAGACTGAGATGTATAAATAATTATGATGAAATCTTTTTTGCTATACATGTTGCTGGGGAGGTTTTTACCGCTTCATCTCCTTTAAACAGCAATAACACATTGCATAGCGGTGTACATAGAAAGGAAGCAAATTAAAATTTTGCTTTATATGCACCTTCACTTATTCTCCAGTGGAACTTATTTTGAATAAAACTTTAGAATTAGAATTTGAATACCTTGTAAAAAAATTCATATAAAAAAATTCATATCCTGTGAAGAAAAACTAACAAAAGATCCAAAATAACTTACTTTCATCATCCCCTATTCAATTCCTCATTTCAGCAGATAATCAAGGTAGGGTGATAATTACTTAGCATCAGGTATATGGTCTAATTGCTTGCTTATGTTCTTACCATAAAAAAGAAAACAAATTCAATATTACCAGCAACCAGTTCCAATATTCTCTTTTCAGCTGAATTGCTGGGTTCAATTGCCATCGACGCAGAACTTGTGAGATCTGTGCAGCTCTCCTCTGGACCCAATTCAGTCTGTAAGTAATTATTCATATTAGTTACTTATAAGGTACAAGGATGCCTAAGTTCAGAAGTGGACAGAGGACTGGCTGAAGAAGAAGATACAAAGTAGTTAAACTAAATATATGCTTCTAAACTAATGACTCCTAAATTATCTTTTTAGTCACTCTCATATCTTTTTAATGATACTACTCACTTGAAATTATAAATTTTACCATAGATATTAATATATTAAAATAGTTAGTTAAATGGTGCCCCCCTCTCCCCGTCTCGTATGACTTATCAAAATATAAAAAGTTTCTACCCACTATACAAAGACATTTAAAAAACACTTTCTACAATTTCTTTCAATAACTGTGAAGTGCTGAATTTCAAAAAGAGGCATGGCTTAAACGTGTTGCAACCAATAAATAAAAAATTATAATGGTATAGCCAATGGTCACAAAACTATGTAAATATTACTAGCCTATGTTTTAGTATACATACACTGCACTCCTTTTATTGAAAATGATGATGAACATATTCACATGTATATGTGAATTTAGAATATTACACACACAAACAATTTTAGGAAAGATTTATTTTTAAGATACGAGAATACTGAATGAAATCTATTGCAGTCAATAAGCTAATGTATGTCAAGTATTGTTTTAGTGTGTGGAATAAATATAATTACCTCTGGCGGTACGACCACCGAGTTTGAATGCGAGGGCGCTGCTGGCGCCAGCGAAAGGAGCAAGTCAAGTCTAACTGGCGTCTCCGCGGCCAACGCTTCAGCCATCTCTAGGCATGATGTCTCACAACCCGTGTTCACCCATCTGTCAATACAACAAATAGACTACTTTGGAGAATTCTAAATCTTTCTCTAGTGACGGCCCATATGATAGAAAGGGGTTACGTCGTCTATGGACATTTGCAACACAGGTATTATACCAACGTACAGTCATGGTATGAAAAGACTATTCCATAATAAATTATTAACTGTTTGTCAATAAAGTTAAAAATTACTTAGATCAAAGTTGTTTGATTTTCTATCTTGTTTAAAAAGATTGCTTAAGATGTAAAATCTTTTTATTGGTTTTATTATTTATGGATAAGCATAGTGGATCATATCCTCTTTGTTTCTGATGATTAAAACTTTGGTTAATCAACAAAACGTAACATTCATGAAAATTTGGCGATACTGTTTCTTGTACTCGTGCAAGCAAGCCGTCTTTAATTAAGGTGACGAACTTTTTCATACCGCGACTGTACATTAACTATACTATACCTTTATTTATTATAAAACGACTTAGTACACCAGGCAGACTACTCACAAAGGCTAAAGGTGTCGCATGCAGCCCGAAAGCTGCAAGTCGAATACGCGAGAGGTTTAGAGCATTTGAACCATTAATTAATTCTTTATTGAAATTTCTGCCTTAACTTTAGAATAAATGAGTGGTGGAAACCTTGCAAAATAAAATACATGTGTCAAAAGGTACATACAACATTAAGTTTTTTTTAAGTAGTTGCCCGCATCAACTGCTGTTGATTTAATTCTGGAAATACGTCTGGCTAGTTAAACGGCTTAAAATGATAGATAATCTTGTAACATAATATAAATGATTACTTACGGATGATCGCAAATGTAGGCAATGTCAGCACGCTTCAAGGGATCCACGGTCAACATGTCGCGGATTAATGGCGATGCCGCTGTAATCGAATTATTATATTAATGTTAACTATATAAGGCACTAACATTTCATCAAGTAGATTATCATTATGTCACATCTTGTGAGCTTTTATGCTTTCGTAATGATATTTTTACAACGTTCACACAATTTATTGTAAAATTGAGAGCCTGTTCAAGTTCATTCATTAATTTATTTCTGCTTAATTTATCTAAATCAAAACTTTGAAGAGACGGGGAACATAATAAAATGTTGACATGCAGAAAACAGATATGTCTATCAGAGGTGTACCTGACATTGGGTAAACATGGATTGCGTTCAAATAAAGTGGAGTCAAATGACCGGCGCAATTTGATGTTTATTTAATGTATAGAAAATAGAACAGTTTGTTCAAAAACAACCCTTTTCATTGGTTTGTCGTTTGACATTCCTTAGCAGAAATTGATCCTTACAACACTATGATTTGGTACAATAATATAGAATGTGTTCATTTTTTCGACATCAGTCTATTTGATTCATGATCTAGGGTAATTAATATTTCTAAAATCTAATAATATCAATTTGATTTTCGTTAAAACCGGCCTCGAGACTCCTTTGAGTGTTTTTCGCAATTTCGTAGTTTAGGATTTGGACCTGAAGGCCCACTTGAAAAATTCACCTATCAATGTAGTCGAATACCAAATTAAGCAACAAACACGCAGAGAATAAAACACTCGTCGTCGTATTCGTAATCCCCTCTCCAGCGCTTGATCTGAGATCCACGCGGCGATCGAGCCATGAGTATGACCAGTGGTGTGTCAGCTCTTATTATGGTATAGCTACCATCAACACACCAGACAAATAAAGAAACCCCTACACCTGTATTAAATTTTGATGATTATGAATCGGAAGCCAATTTACACCACCTTATTCCATCCTTTTACTGCACACTCAACCTAAAAATTTCCACGGTTCAATTTTTCTCTAAATCCTCAAAAATAGATTTCTAATGCAGTGTTTTTCCCTTGATTATGAAGAAAAATTCTCACGTGTTAAAAGGTCTAGTAACTTATTATGAATTTTTAAAATAAAAATTAAGATTCTTACAAGATGGATTCCTCGGCTCATAGTAATCACCGTTGCTGATTTGCCGGACTAGACGCTTGAAGTTGGAGCCATCGAAAGGCATGGCTCCGTAGACTAAAGTATAGAGCAGAACCCCCAAGGACCAGCAATCGACCTGAAGAAATTGATACAAATTTCCTGCAATAAACAATTATTGTATCGGCGTAGTGTATCGTTGTCATTCTAGCATGAAATCTTCCTTACTTAGCTGCTGTTTTAAATTCCAGAGTGCATTAATTAACTTATTTACTCCACTGCCCAATGTTTGATATTGTTGTAACATGTCATGTGTAAATGTTGGTATACAATACAGTTTTCATTCATTCATTTTCTCTTTAGTGTTTGAAAGCAGATAATAGTGCTTTAACCACGACGACACAATCCAATTGCTCATCCGAGATTTACCTCATTTTAAGTGAAGTCAGCAGCGTCAAACTGTCTACTTCGACAGAATCATAATACGAAGTTGACAAATGTTAAGTGACAGAATCCTATACAATATTTTACCATATGCCTGTATAATATCTAGGCACTCAACAGATTCACAATACGATTCTTGAAAAGTATAATGTTAAGGCCAGTGCAATTCTTATGGTGTAATAAATTTGTTATACCTATTTATTATATACTGCAGTTTTAGATATTTATTTTTGTGACACCATATCAGCCTTGTAAGTACATATAATAATACTAAAATAAGCTGTGAAAGTGAGCTTGTTTTGATATCTGTTTATGCTTCCTACAGGGCCTTGGGAATGATCCAACTCTCATAACATTTAATAGACAAGATTATGTTCACCCGAAAATGAGATTATTTTTGGTCTCGGAAAACGAAATGTTTTCATCGGATAAGGATTATCATAAAATTTTATTTATGTCTATTTTTATAAGTGGATGATGATCGGAGAATAATTTTTATCCCAAACAATGAAATAAAAATCATGGACTTGAAGATGCGAGCGAAACAGCAGCAAAAGATCCAATGTATCAAACTTAATTTGAAGTTTCCATGTAGCAGTGTATCATAGCGGCGCAACACTTAAAAAAAAATCATTTTTAATAATATTATTGATTATGATATAAAACAGTACCTCTGGTCCGATATATGGTGTCCCTTTGACAATTTCTGGCGATGCATAAAGTGGTGAACCACAAAACGTGGACAATAATGACGTCTCTTTGAAAACGTTTGACAAGCCAAAATCCGCAATCTGAAACCAATATTATTTATCAAATCAAAATGTTCAAACTGGTTAATACTATTTATTATTTTATATCAATAACTCGTCAATGACGAATTTCTTGTGATTTTGATTTTTTCCCTTTATAGTTACCAAAATTGATATATATATATATATATATATATATATATATATATATATATATATATATATATATATATATATATATATATATATATATATATCTGAAGCTACTATAGACATAAGTATTTAGCAAACCTGTTTTCGCCAAAAATAATTTAATAACTGACCTAGATTGGGTGTAGAGGGAAACACTAACAAATTTATAATAAAAGTCGTCTACCGTCTATTACACTGTTATCTGTTACTTCATTAGCAATCAAGGGAATAGTATAACTAATTAAAGTTGGTTAGGTTCATAATTATACCGAAGTTTCTTCTAAATCTTACTATATATTCATTTGCTTTACTACTGGTTAAAATTAGACAAACTCCATAAAAGTGGTGTCAAGTTTCTGCCTACGATAAGGCAAAAGAACAAATAGTAAAACCTAGAAATCCGATATTAATAGTTAAACCAGCAAAATAATATGATTTCATTTGAACCGGCAAACAAGCAAAATAATTTTTTGCTTTTAACTACTCTATAATTTGTCTTCATCTTGCCTCTAGGAAAATTAGTCTTTCCTACCTCTAAAGTCGATATTACACGATTCATTTCTCAATCTTCTAATTTGGATGAAGCAACCAAAGTGATTTATGTAAACATAAAATAGAGTAATTCGATGAAAACCTATCTGTTGAAAGTATGTAATAAAATTAAAAATGTAACTGACATTATGTATGTAATGTGTCCACCAAATTAATTCAATTTGGTTGATTCTTGTAATATCAGCTTTATAACAAGACTTACCTTGGCGCTACCGGTGTCATCAAGTAACACATTTTCCAATTTCAAATCTCTATGGCATATCTTATGAATGTGGCAATAATAAACTGCGGTTGCAATTTGGCGGAACAGCCTGGAAACAATAAAAGAATTTCGTATTACTTCTACATGAAACTCACATTTCTGTCACGCATATGCTTGCAAACAGACATTGCTACATTGTTCCCAATTTGTGAAGTTTCATGTTGGTAATTATTTACATTAAGGTTTCAATAATTCGACGGCCTCTGTGTTGAGCGGGCTAAGCCTTTGCCGGACGAATTCTCTGCAGAGCAGAGGCTCTGAGTTCGATTCCTGGTATGATAAATTTCCGAAACGAACTTTCTGTTATTTACTGGTTTGGGTGTCTGGGATCGGCCCCACCGTGGTTCGTTGTATATTAACACATAACACAAGCGTAACTTGCTTATCTTGAGATATACAATGTGCGTGTTTGTCTGCCGATTAATAATGAATTTAGTAAGTTTGGTTTGGAAAAATAGTAGAACCAATTTATAATTTGAGTATCTTTTGGGTCCGATGGTACATTAAGTGCGAAAGGAATTTCACATAACATTTTCTTCATTCTATTGCTGGCGTACAACAGACAGGCTATCGGCCAACCTGATAGAAGAAAGATGGTTATCATTGGCTACTGAATTTTACAATAACAAAAACGGTACCAAAGTGCTATTGAAGTACTGACCTCGTAGAAATCAAAAGAATCATACTCATGCTTTTTCAAGAGCAATTCCATAGGGTTCTAAGATGAAAATAAAAAAACCTTATACTGTAAAATATGATAACATTTTAATAAACAGATTTGAAACAAATCGCGCCTAAACTCGGGTAAAATTCTAAATTGTACTTGTTATTGTCACCGTTACTGGTCATAATACTACTTCCCACATGCTGTTAACTAACAAAGCTGCAGGCATAAAAGCACTCCAAACATCATCATTTAGATTTCAAAATTAAGTAATGCTATCGTAATAACTTCTTTCCTTAAAGCATTCGCCAAGTTGTAAACTATTATTGTTATGCGAAACATCTTTAAACAACAATTTCAAATGTCAAAACCAATGCCAACAATCGCATATGCAATGCAATAAAGTCCCTGTTTATTATTCTAGAACGACACATAATCAATATTTAATACATCTGGGAATATTTTCTATCTTATGTACACATCGTATAGTTTCCCTTTCATGCTGACGAAACGATCGACAAATACATAGTATAAACACAGTATATTATATTACTACCAGTCACGGCACGCGTTGTCTAGACAATCTTACGATCGGTTGCGGTGAGAGACGGGGGATTCGCCTCAAACCTAGCTGAGTCTAAATACTTGTTCAGATGGGATATGCTGGGACTTCATCTGTTAAAGATTTAGACTATTAAAAAATAATTCTATTAACGCATAGCCACATACGCTTAACGTATGTAGATACACACAAGTGTATCTACATACGTTAAGCGTATACTCCGCTTCACGCAGAAATGGCAATGGGTTTAATGCGTTATTTCAGATACGACATTGTTAATAACGTTACATATTGACAGATAACATATGTGTATACACTAATGTGGCTATGCGTTACCGCCGTTATTTTTAACAGTCTAAATCTTTAACGCAGATGAAGCCGCACCATAATAGTGCGAATATGAAATCGAAATAATACATACTACATAACTACTCCCTTTATTAAATATATTTTAATAATATTCAATTGTTCAAGGATCATTCTATTATACATTAAATTATTGGTACTTTCTCAACATTGAATGACAAAAAATATTAATGGTGACCGTTGTTTTAACTAACAAAACACAAAAATTGATAATTATTAGGTACATAGTTATTACTGTCGAGTAGCACAGTCAAAAACGCGTGTCGGAACGAGTGTTTAAATGATTTCGGATTTTTCAACAATACCAAAGTTTGGCTTACTGTAGTAACATATTATACTGCAGGGAAAATAACATTACGTGACATTGGAGCATGGACGGTTATTGGCCAAATCATGCCTAATAAAAACGAGGTCTTTGTCTTATTAAATGCGTCGTTGATACCAAATGTAAATAAATGTTTTGTCAAGAATACGTGCTGAATTCAGTATCAACTGAGGCGCTGTGTAATTTAACCATCCATATCCGTTGATGCACTTGGGCCATAAATTATCTAGTTTTGCATTAGACAGTGCTGTACTTTTAATTAAAACTAAGCTGAACCGACAAAACATTTTTAGGAAGAAATAATTATTGATTATTGTTTCTCAATATTATCGAAGTAAATCAAGTACTAACTCTAAAAAATGCTGAATCAATCATGACAGACAGTATAAACAATATTTGTCTTAGACAGATTACAGAGATCCGTAACCAAGATTGCATTGTATCGAGATACATGCACGTTTCCTGTATATTTTATAAACCATCCCTAACATATGACAATTATCACCATATGCATCAACTATCTAAGCGTTACATGCTTTCTAGATGGATAGAACATACTCTTTGCCAGGATTCAAACCAGAGTCGTTAAGATGTGGAATGTGATTGGATGCCTTCCACTCGACTGTTGCAATTTATATGATTGCAAGGTTTTGCCTAAATCTATAATATAGGTTACCTTCTGGCTTCATCCTCCTGTAATACTTTTTTCTGACTGAGGTAGTCATACAATTCCCCACCGGAGCAGTATTCCATCACTAGAATCATTTTTTCACTGTTTTCAAATACTGAAAAAATAACAAACACCCTTATAGCAATACATGGTCGTAGTTAGCTAATTAATTAATTGAATACAGTGTATATTCATAGGAGTGGCATATCCATATGTATGTAAATTTAATTCAATTAGCCTAATTTTTTATTATTAGTTGAAGCTTTGAACCAGTTTTACTCCTGAACTATTTAGATAATAATTTGTTTCTACGTGTAACTAGTACTACATACATACATATTATCTGCCCATTCCCTATAGGGGTAGGCAGAGATCATAGATTTTCACTTGCTACGATATTAACATATATCTTTTCGTCATCTACATTCATTAATCTCTTCATACATACATGTTTATTGTAAGTGCCTTTTACCTGGCCATACTTTAAGATATCTGCAATTTGATCGTGGCAAGTACGACGCGATGTACCAGCACTGACTCTATCATCCACTGTTATCATACACTAGCTTTATCAGTCTCTTTTCACCCATTCTCTCTACATGTCCAAACTACCTTAAAATTCCTTTCTCAACTCTTCTTATTATATCTTCTTTCAATCCACAACGTTCCCATATCATACTTTTCTTTATCATATCATTCAACTTAACCTCAAATATACTTCTCAAAGCTCTCATTTCAACTGCATCTATCCTACTTTCATGCTTCTTCTGCCATACTCAACTTTCACTACTACACATTTAGTGCTGGCATCAACACCCTTTGGTGGACAGCCAAGCGTGCCTTTACAGACACTTTCCGGCTGTTCATAAAAGAGTTTAGCGCTCCATTCGGCTTTTTACCTCCCATTATCATAATCAAGGGTATAAAACTTGACAATCATTTACCACAACTAGACTTTGATGTATGTCTATATAACGGCGATGAATATAGGATACTATATATTCTAATAAATGGAATAGTGTTTAAGGTTACGCAAGCGAATTAGCGTGGGGTGTGAAATTTTAAGAATATATTTTTTTTATTTATGAAAACAGACCATCGGTGGCAAGCCTGTTGGTGTTCGTATATTAAAAAGTATACAGCAAGCTTATTAAAATTACAGTCACAAATTAGCTAAACATAAGCCTCATCAAAAAACGAGGCGGCTTATTCAGTTCATAAAATCAAAAATTAATTAGGTTATTCGTGTACTTATCGAAGCGAAATCTGCGACAGCTGATCGTAAACAATTTTATGTCGGCGGCATAGGTATGCTAACGACGATGTAGTGCGTACATTAAACCACAAAACTACTATGAATCACATGACTAGGAGAGAAATTTAGCTATTTACGCGTTGACGGTCTACGTGGTTGAGCGGGCGGGTATGCCTTTGCCGGCATACTTCACTGCAACACAGAGGCTCCGGGTTCGATTCCTGGTATAGTAAATTTCGGAAACGAATTTCTCCAGTTATTTACTATGGTCTGTGTATCTGGAATTGACCCCAGAATGGTCCGTTGTATATTACCCATAACACAAACGTAACTTGCTGTGTTGTCTGCCGATTTATTATTATTATTATTCCTAAAAGTTTTCTTCTATGTCTTGCCCACTGTTCTTATGTAATTACTTTTTCACTACAAATGTTTACTGAATAGAATAGTCCCTACTCTTTTTTTATAGCGAAACTGGCAAACAGGCACACGGCCCGGCTAATGGAAATTGATTACTATCGCCTATAGACGTTTACAACACCAGAGGCAGAGCCAAAGCGTTGCCAGCCTTTAGGATGGGATAGGGAGGGGGATTGGATAGGAGGGATGGGATAGAGCAATATAATAGAGCGTGGGACAGGGAAGATGGGATAAGCAGGAGAGAGAAACTCTTCTAAAACTTAAAAGAAAATGGCCCAATGAGTGTCGCACCACGCATATTGAATAGTTCCGTAAATGAGGCGAACAAAATCATATTAATGATTTATTTCAATATAAAATACCCTATATCTCAGACTACTTAAAAGATCTTGTACAAACCAATTTTCGTTGAAAGTATTTTGTAAGGTCTAGAATCTTGAATTATCAGAATTTTCTACTTCATTGTTCAAAAGTTAAAGGGAAAAAATATTTTTACCACTTTGGGGGCTGACGTCTTGTCACCTATTGACTTGAACAAAATATCTGACTAACGATACCTGATAAGATTATGCATCCTTAACAGAAATTTAGAAAACAGACCACTCGGATTGACAGATATCTTTCTTATTGCTGGAGTATAGTAGATAGGCCGATGGTCCACTTGATCGAAAGTGGTTAAGGTCATCTATCGACATTTGCAAAACTAAAGGTGATACAATGTTTTTATCCGTGCACGAACGGAAAAAAATACTGATTACTGCGACCGGGCGGCCTGTCGTAAGAGGTGACAAAACAACCCACAGCAAGGTATATCCCCATCTGGATAGCTACTACCCCTGATCTACAGTATGTCAGTATAACACAACCTTGAGTTGTGTTCTGACATTAGTGGCCAGGTTCCAGTCTCCCTTTAGAGTGGCAGGACATTAGTAATACCTTTGGTGTTACAAATGTCCATAGGCGATGGTGACCGCTCTCCATCAAGTGGGCCGTCTGCTGAATTCATGCAATTTTTTTTTTAAATGTGTTGGCGGCATGGACGCGGGCTCTGGAATCGGGCAATTAATGCCGGAACACAATTCTAGGATTTTAAGGCAGCAGACTCTAGACCAGGACCATCCAGACGGTCCAAGGCCCTACAAGTGGCAAATATCATAAGGATTCTATCTTCACGAAAATGGCTAAAAATTAAACAAAAAAAGGAAAATGTTCCTAAAACTATATTAGAATCACTGTATTCGCTCACAACTATTATAGCCGTTAATTACCTAGATTTGCCTTCCTACTCAAACTATTCCACTTTGCAAGGTTTTTAAGAGATTGCTTTTGTCAGACGAAAAATATATACGGAACTATTTATAACTGAGTAAAATCGTGCTTACGATAAATCTCATTTTAACAGGTAAATTGCCCTTTTAACGAAAACATTTGTGGAAATAAGCGGTTGGCTTTAGAGTTCATTGGCATTAGCCTTAATATGTACGACGGTGGAAAAATTTGATACATGTCAATTCTACAATATATTATATACTTTCATACATAATAGTCCATAGGTTTGTAATTTAGTTGTTGGTACATACACGAATTATACGTACTTGTTGTACTATGTTAAGTTTTGTGTTGTTATTTATTCAATGGCTCGAAAAGAGAAAGGACGTCTAATACTATTTCGATTTAGGGCGCTTTGACACGACATGCCAAGTATTTCTAGAAATTATATAATACTGAAAACATAATCCTCTTTGCATGTTACTGTCACGGCAAAAAAATAAATAATCAAAAATCATCCAAATTGCCTTATAATTAAAAATAATAGTTTTGTATGACTTCAGACTGCCTGGCAGACTCCTTGTTTGCGAACGATTGTCTAACGGGAATCATTAGCCGCAACCAGGTTCTTTAAACTAGTGCTAGATCATTCATATTTGACCACAACTAACTGATTAGCGCTCATTATTGTTATCAACAAAGCACTTGAAACGGAAAGATTCTTAAAAAGCTATAATATTAAAAAAAATTGTGTATGCAGTTCACATGCAGTAGAAGTGAAACAAACTGTGACAAGGGGTGAGACAAATTCTAAATTTCGCAACATCACATTTAATATATTATACCTTTATAATAAACATATTTAAGCTTTAAAACACGAAATTTGAAGTATTAACGAAAAACTTCAAAACATTTTCAACTCTATCTGTATGAGCATTATATTTAAAATCTCATTCTCTCGCAGGCATAGTCCTATAGATTTATGTGTTTTTCTCTTTTAAGTATCGGCTTTTCGTTCCATCGAGTTTCAAATCACAACGATTCTAAAGAAGTTTCAATTCAAAAATAAACTTGATTGATGCCAATGATGCACGCGGTTGGACGCGGGAGAATCACCCTAATACGTAAAGACGTAAATAAGAATTCTAATAAAATATTATCTTTCATTGAGAGATCCCAATACGTCGAAGTCTCACAACACACACCTTCATAAATATGTACAATATTGGGATGCCTGACTGAAGACATGATCTGCACTTCGCGCCGGATGCGGATCAAATCCGCCTCTGACTCGATCTTGCATTTCTTTATTGTTTTGATGGCCACCTCTTGACCAGTCTTCTTGTTGATACCCAACTGCACTTTACCATACGTCCCCTGACCTAGTTTTCTCACTATATCGAATCTGTAAAGAAAAAAAAGAATAAACTGAATTACTAAGTAAGACCCAAAGTTATTACTATTAATAGTTTCTAGAACATGTTTACTGTATAACGGAATTAAATACAAAGCAATCCTTTCAGTTGCTTTCAGCTGCCTAATTAAAAATAAGATCTAACCGAATGTTTAACATTGTATTGGGCACGAAAAAGAAATATAGTATTAGGATCAAATATAATTTGTACTAGTTTTACAATTCAGTCACATCAAATAAGGTAATAAACAACGCCTTTGTTCCACGAATAAGGTAAATCTCATCATATAGCCAATAATAAACTATTTGTCATATACCTTTATAAAATAAGTCTAAATTTATGGTCTCAGTCTGGTCTCCAAGCGAGCAAGATATGCCTAACAGGAAAAATCATCTTCACGTGGTAGAGAATAATGAACTCGCTACTCCCAGAGCCATTTAAAACCAACCAAAGCCTAATTACAAACACGCTTTTGATAATAAAGATTATTTGCAGTAATCTTTAACCCTGGTCATCACCATTTAGTATAGTAATTTTAAAATAGATTGTCATAATGGCTAAAATTGTTCAGTTTACTTTATAGTTTAGCGTCGACGTTCAAAATAGTAAAGCAAATCAATGCGTCACGGCAACGCATTCACACGTTGGATTCGTTAAATGGATTATTAATACATAAGATTACAGCGATTCAGATGTATAAGGATTCAATGTCTTAATCAGTTTCGTCATCAACTATCGCCATAACTAGAGCTTTCCACAGGGCTCTCTACCTGAGTAAACTACGTATTTTAAAGAAAATACATCCGGAATATTATCTGGAATAAGAAGTAAGGCCGCTTTCTGATGTGTCGGTGTAGCAGCGGTGCGGAATCGGTATGCTCGGTATACGCGTTACCGAAAGCTTACCGAGCGACTATAATTCTATGAGCGATTCCTGATTTGCTCGAAGTGTGCCGTTCCCGCATCGGCATCGAGCGAAGCGTAGGCACGAACAACAGAGCGCCATTTAGGCTTAGTATACACTTATACACTTGCTTCTTTGAATCAGGAAACGCTCTTAGAATTTGAAATTATATAAAAAAATCAAAACGAACACGAACAAATAACTGAATAACAATACCTCCCACACGACTAATTAAAATGAAAAAACATTTTTTTTTGCATTTGTTATACATATACAGACCGCCCTTAATTTTTATTTATTAGCGACTTCACTACATAACTTCGTGAAACAGACTGCACCTTCCTGTGAAACTTCATCCATATAGACCGAGAAGCTTATGACAAAAATGACATTGATTGAATGGCATTCAAAGCCAGACACTGAACTAAGATTAATCACTCAAGTAATCATAATATATATACTAAATTGAAGCCATAAAATCTTTATTTTCATAAATTTTAATAGGAGCTATATGTGTGATGAAAAATACATACATCACCTCACTAAACCAGACTGATCTCAAGATTACGAATGTCATGTAATAAAATAAGGAGATGAGTGTTTGATTTATAGTATGTAATCTCTTGTGACTTGGCCCGAAATCAAAGGCATCGATCGCAGCCCACGCGCATCTAACTGCACGCGATATTGCTCGTTAGACTATAGTGCCGAATTCGAATGAAGTGGCCTCGTCTTTTCGATACATTCACCTATTACATGTCTATGCCGGGTATACTTACGAATTCGAAAATAATATTCAATGTCTCAATAAATACACATTGCATATTTGACTAGCAATACGTTTGCTAGCTCTAGTGGCCTGGCTGTTTGTATAATTTATAATGGCTTATGTTAAACTGATTACCAGATGTAGTAAAATATAACGTAAATAAAAACTTTATACTGCCAAAAATAGTAATTGGTCACCAAAATGTTAACCCCATTTAAAGTGGTTTATTTGAGTTGGGGCTTCATCAGCTATGTGTTACAGATACAGGCCGTTTCGCGCAGATATGGCGATGGGGTTAATGCGTTATTTGAGATGCAACATTGTTAATTACTTTAAATATTGACATAAAGTATGTATATACACTAATGTGGCTATGCAACAATTACGTAATTATTAAACACTTTAAATAAGACGCATTCGGCCACAGCCTTAATCTTTAACACTAACGCAGATGAAACCCCAGTATTAGGTAGAAATAGCACATTATTTTTATAGTTATGGTTTGATGATCATCAAATTTACAATACCCTACAATTTACTATTTCTGGTTTTTTTAATATAAATTTGAAGTGCAATCAAGACTAAAACGGTTAGAACCATTGTAATTTTTGACTTTTTTAAGTTACATATTTCGTTTTCTTAGTGTTAAGTATATTTTTTTGGTAAAAGAGCTTAGGGTTTTGAAGTGTTTTTTGGGGGTCAGAACATTTTTGCCTTTAAAAAATTGTGATTGTGATTATTTTCTGACACGGAAATTTAAACAAACTTATTGGGAAGACTAATAATTTATAATTACTTATTAAAACATTATAAGTTATAAATCATTCATTGGCCCACCATTGCAATCTGAAGCTTGTCTTCGAAATAAACATAACAAAAAACTATAAAGATGCCGACATTTTTGCTACTGTAAATATAATCATTCAGCTAATTCATAAATAAATTAATGAGTTAAGAAAATGAGATTTTTAAACTTATTAGTCACTCCATTAGTCAAGTTTGAAGGAAATAAATGTCCTTTTGCAACTTCACTAGCCTTATAAGTGATGTAAATCTCAACCTTTACGCCCACAAACTTCCGTGGAGTCTCGTGTAGGTGAACATTTGACACCTCTAACTCGGATCATTATTAGTTAATGACGTCATTATAGCAAAGCATACAAATGTATCCAGGCGAATGCGTTACGTTTCTAAAATAATACCGCAGTAAGCAGTCATTGACGCAAAGCCGTTAATGGCTCGTGGACTTTATACCTTGGGTAATAACACTTTATCGAACATTCTTGTTAGGCAGCAGTTTAGTAGTTTATTACTGATGATAATCCTTTGCTCTTTATGAACAATCCAATATTTTTAGTGCATCTATTTACAATGGAGAACGTCGATGTGTGGTCATGAATAAAATCGAATACTGCTACAATCGGTTCACCAAGATTTAGGAAGAAAATGATAGTCTCAAGTATTTTCAGGAATTAACAGGATTGACTTTGCTAGTAGCGTAGAAATAGGGAAAATAGGTGGCCTTTTTAATACAATTTTTTTGTTCTTCGCATGGATATTTCACTAAACGTCATACATAGTTTTACAGTAATCACTACTGGTGAAAACTGTGAAATCTTAGCACATTCTACTATATGAAATTCAATTTTCAAAAAGGTTTTTCAAGACCATCCAATGTAAGAGAAGCAGGGTTTAAATTCTTTCATGAAGGTTAAAGTATACTTTACAAAATGTTAAAATAAATCCGTATCATTGTTATCATGGTTTGTGGCTTTGGTTGCAGTTGTATGGTTGAGCCTTCACGCCATTTAAAGAGGCAACTTAGATTGTTATTCATCCAGCTATCTGACAATTTTATGCCTACCTTCATCGATAGCTTGTTTCTTATAATAAATTGAAATATAAGGTCTGAATAATAAATAACTTGAAAATGCATAGCGAACCAGAGTATTATAAACTACCGGGGTAAAGTCTATGCAATTTACAACAGAGACTTGTAGGGGATTACACACACTAGTAGTCCAAGACCATTGGATGCAAGGGCAAAATTGGCCCTGGACAGGACTAAGCAACCAAATGCACGATAAAATAAATAGTTTTACAGAAAATCTAGTCTCATGCGACCGGTAATCCTAGCCCTATCTCATATCTTTTATCTCGTCCCTCTTATCCCATTCACTTTCTTTTATCTTTCCTATCCCATCCTAGATGCTGGCATCGCGCTGCCTTCACCCCTGGTGTTGCAAACGCCTGTTTGCCAGCTTCGCAAAAACAAAAAGATTGACCCGAAATCGAGAGTAACTTTTATTAAAGAACGCCAAGCGCCTACATTCTTAGAAAAATAAAGCTTGTATATGCATTTAGACATTTCATTTTTTTTTTTATATTAGGCGATTTTTCAGTCACTTGTGGACCGATTTTCAAATTCTATTTTTTTTATTCGAAAGATTATGCTCTCTAGATGGTGCAATAAGCACCAAGTCAGGATCTGATGAAAATTGAAAATTGTTAACCGACTTTTTTGTTACACGATATTTCCGACAATTATTCGTAAGTGCATGCCCCTTGGGTGGTCCCCATGAGCACTTAGTTAGGATCTGATGAGTGGATGCCAGGTAAACCGAGAGTAACCCTTATTAAAGAACGCCGAGCGCCTACCTTCTTCTCGAAAAAAGCTTGTATACGCGTGTCAGTAGTACAATTTCTACAAACGATTAATAACACCATTCAAGTGTTTGTGCAACTAAAAAGTAAACAATAAATTTTTGTTAACAAAAACAAAACCGACTTCAAACTAAAAAGAAAAAATAAAAACATTTAACCGACTTTCTAAAATATCTTCAAATCGGTGCGAAGTAAAACATAAAAATTACTACATTTTACACATTTGTTGTTTTTTTTATGATTTACTTGGCACCGACTTCAAGATGTTGTAAAAAGTCTGTTAAATATTTCCATTTTGCTTTTTGGTTTGAAGTCGGTTTTATTTTTGTTAAAAAAAAATACAAACATTTGCTGGTGTCTAGCTCTATACGTTACCTACCTTTGCTTTAGCCGCAGCCGGTGGTCGTGCATTCGCACGTCTCCGGTGTTCTCAATGCCATCCATAATATTGGCGGTGCGCTTGCTCTCGCCCACCACCATTGTTACTGAAACAAACAGGTCAAGCATTCATTAACTCGATTTATAACAGTCAATTACATTATAAATTGTAGGCGACACTATTAATTGGCATCGTACATCTTGATTTCATTTCAATTAACTTGGTGTTGTCAAACTATTCAATTAAAATAACAATTAAGCAGCCAAAAAGATATAAAATACAGTTCTGGCCTAAGTATATTAAAGTATTTACGAGGTAAAAAGAATATGGCGAGACGTATACTTCAGAGAAAATGAGCGCAAAGTTTAACACGGACTTTAGGTTGCATGTTGCAATATTCCGTTCAACCATCTCGTAAAAGGTCAAATTCAAAATATACAATAAAAACGAATGGAACGATTCGTACCGACAGAACATCTATTAGTAAGTTTCGGGAAACACTTAACAGTCATATTGGTATTCAAAATGTTTTAGCTAATCAGGCGGCTGGCGAGTCAGTGCAGTGGTTAGAAGTTGTGATCATCCATCTATTACGCTTGTTTATAAGCTGGCAACGGATGTCGTTTCCCCGCCAACTGGGACTATATGATTTATTCACACGAGTACCTAATGAATAATAACAAGCCTGACAAGTTAGCAGTAGCATCAGAGATGCAGGGTGGAATAACCTTGTTATTAAATACAAATCATCGATTGCCGCTACCGACAGCGATACCTATGCCACTAGACAATTAAATAATCAAAGCACGTTCGTGACGCTGTCGTAACTTTCCACTCTATTAAGAAAGCAGTCTTTAATTTTGTTTTTCGTTGAATACAAAAGTAAACATTTAGACTATTAGAATAACGTTAAAATTGGTTTCTGAAGTACAAAATCTTGCGGGTGATTTTTAAAAATCGTTCTTATGACTATATTTACCTATTTACATTTCTATTAAAATAATTAATTCTACAATATTGCAGATTTGTCTGAGCAGTGTTAATAACTTACTACAAATATAACCAGTCGATTGTATTTCTAAATTTTACTATAAGAAGTATAGTGTTAACCTCTCGGAACAAGCAAGAAACTTCTCGAATACAGGGTTCACACGTCATTCAACTATTTATAAAGTCATTACGAGAACAGTTTTCTTGTACAAATATGATAAATGTGTCCTGAAGTCACCTACATATGTGGCCGGTTGGCAAAAATATCTCGACATCTACCAAACACAGTATCAACTCCACCTATGACACAAACTTCTTAAATTTTAAGGAAATGCCTCGTGGATAGTGTTTCTTGGAAGTATGCAGATGATAATGGAAGGGGTTTCAATATAACGTGAGTATGATTAACTGAAAACAAAAGACTATAAACAAGGATGAATAATTGAATATTCATAAATGATAGCAAAACCGTGTATACTTCGGCTGCTCTTAGAATGCGTTCGGAGTTTGTCAACATATGGGTAGATACCATTGTAATGACAAACAATTTACGTTTCTTTTCGGTTTCTGTATTTATTACTGATTTAAGATTTAGTTAAAATTTGTATCACCACGACAATTTAAGTAACAATAAATTAGTTTAGCACAAAACGCAAATGCATTCTCAGAGCGGCCGTATATACCGGTGAATGTAACAATCTGAATTTTAATTTACATACATAAATACAGCATAGTGGTATGATCTTCAAACAGTAAATACAATCTTGCCTTTCAACATTAGATTTACTGCTTTTACAAAATCAAATATATATTATGTTACTATTCAAAGATATATTTTCTGTATTCTTTCGATTTCTTAATGTGAAACTACAAGCGGAAAGAACAGACACAATATAAAAAGAGCATTTATAAATGATCTGAGTATCAAAACTAAAAGTTGATTCGCTTTAGAAACAACATTATATTAGCTGATGAGAACGAAAAAGTTTATCATCAAAGAGAATGCCCACATAATTAGCAATAGATGATATAACTAGTAATAGTTTATATTGATTTATATACAGGCATATATTTAAAGGGTTGTGTAACATTTTAAGGGCAGTTCCTTTAGATTTTAGATACATCAAACATAATAAAATCATTGAAATATGCGATTATTTAGTATTCATCCACAAAAAAAGTGCTACATAGAAAAGGTAACAGGTGCCAGACAGTGACAGATTGAGGAAAAGTGATTCGGCAGCAACAAGAAAAATCAAAGACATCGACCACAGCTAACAACAAAACACGATTTCCTAAACGCAAAAAACCAGACAACAAACTATTTATTTACTTTATAAAATAAAATGTGTGAGGGTGTGTAAAGCAGAATGGTGAGTCAAATAGATTTATTAACTAACAACAACTTCCACCCCTCACGACTGTTTCACTGGCAGTGATTAATGAAACTTTTCACGCCATATAGTCATTACAAATATTGTAGTAGAGCAACAGATGATTGTTGGAGTTGAAATGCACATGCGCTGTGAATGAAGAATTAAAATATTTATGTCGGAGTTCTATACATTTTTTGAAAAATATACATACATACATACATAACTTCACGCCAGTTCCCTTGCGGGGTAGGCACGAACAACAGAGTGCCATTTAGGCTTATTCTTACACTTGAAAAATATGACAGGAAAAAAGTCTGTTGATCCAAATTAAAATGTATTAACATAATTTTAAAATGGTTGCATGTTTGTTGATCGGAATAACCCTACATAAGATTTTTCGGTACCTTGATTCTGCAAAATAACATTTGTATTGCTATTTTGATATAATCTAAACCTAAATGTTATTCTATTATAGAAAGTTTATCACGTGAGCCGATTCAAACTGTCGTTCAAAGAAATTGCAATGCCACTCCCACACATTCTTAGATCTAGACAAAAGCTAGTTCTACGCAATAAATTAATTGTTTTATACTTTTAAATTTATATTTCTATACTTCAGAATTCTTGGACCAGTTCAATGTGACCAAGATAAAACAATTCAACTCTGAAACTATGTGACATTGAGTCATCGTTTACATCTCGGACAATTTTTCTATTTTCATCCACCTTCACATTATTTATTTAGTTGTGATCTTATATTTGATGAACGTCTAATACGTACTTATAAGCGCGAATATGACGGTCATGCAACATGCGTCCGATCAATCATTTTACTTCAGCCAATAATAAAATTTTGCTTCAAAATGCAAATTAGACAGTCGACAACAGATCGGGAGCTCGACCCCGCAGGGTGATCTTGAACTGTCATCAGGTTATTTTCACGTGTAATAGAAGCGCTCACACGGACGTCGTCCTTGCGTTAACCGATGCCGTATGTAGGCCAGTTAGGTGTCAATGTTTGTCGGTCGGAAACGCCGTGATCATTTCGACGGCATTGGCGTCTTGTGAGCGCGAGAGGTGGCTTCCAGAAAAATGCGGCGCAAGTAACGAATTAACATGTGGGATAGTGTGGGGCCCACGACTCGGCGCCTCTATAAATACCGCGGTCTGCGCCACTTCACCCCGCGGATACGCGACTCAGTCCACGGCCGAGGAGCACTCGGCGCACGGCCACCGCAGCCATGCCGCCGCCGTCTCCGCCCGGTACCGAACCAGGGGCCACAGCGCAATGACATAGAGACACATAAATCTAAATAACAAAATCCTTACGTCACTGTATATTGATGCAGGAATCCACGTATAGTTTTATTATACAAGTTACGGTTTAGTCGTTTCTCACTAAACAATAAAGAAAAACAGACGTCAATGTTTCATGGGAAACACAATACCCACTGAATTTATTTCACAGAAAAATAATTCGGGGTGTTTCATTGTAGTATATTAAAACAATACAGCTACTTGAAAGTCTTGGCCAAACAAAATTAACCAAATAGGTAGAAGCAGAGTATCAACTGATGAAAATTTCAAAATATGCCCCAATTTCGAGACAGTTTAAAAACTAAACATTCATATGATGTTAGTCATTCACATTTTGACGACTGAACGTTGAGCCAATTCGGAGTGTATCCCGGAAGCAGTTAGTCAGTCCCAGGGCGGGCTGGTGCGGGCGTCATCAGGCACACGCCGACGAGCGGACACGGACGCACCGATCGGGCTATTTTTGTACACTCACCAGTTGAATAACCTCCAATCAACTATTCGCACTTGCCTACGAATCCAACTACAACACCAGTCATAGCTCATCTAAACATTACGATCAGCCGTGCACAACCTTCTGCTTACAGATTTTATTACGTTATGCCTCTTTGATATTACGGTCACGCGCCATTGATTTTTCAGAGGTTCTCTTTTCTTGCACCTTACGAACGTTCACAGTAAAAGAACTTGTGGATCTATACTCTGAACAAGCATAAAATTCAGACGGTGGCTAAACTTCGTCATCAAGTTAGCCGTAACATACTGCAAATCAGAGCGTAAAACAGAATTATATAAGAATGCCAGTACTGGATTACATTAATAAAGAAATGTAGTATTATAAACGATTTTTGAAGTGAAACTTCTTTAGAATCATTGTGATTTGAATTGAAATTTATATCGTTTACATAGAATAAACGGATTAGCTAAATAGATGGCGCTGCAATCGAGTTTTTCAATTCACTAACAAATACGTGGTCATAGGAAACAAGTCATTTAGTTTTATAGGGGTTTTCACGCGGCGTATACGCGGGGAAAGCTCTAGTTTTAAATAAGCTCTGAAACGGCTGAAAATTCTAGGGCATAAAATGGGAGTTGGGTGAATCTCTCGTATCCATACACGCGCATCATTGGCCGCAAACAGGTCTTATTCTAAATCTTATATCTTCTTAAGAATTATTACGTTTCAAGAGCCTTGTTGGTAACAATGATGAACGTTATTCAGTGATATTGTAACCAAAATTGAATGATCTAGCACGAGTTTTAAGAAATAGTGGTGTGGACGATGATGCCGTCCAGGAGATTCACCCCCAGTTGTATCTAAGATTTTCTTGTATGTTTATTTCGATATCTTGCAGGTTTCAGAAGATGCGAATTTAATTGTCTTCACTTCTCGTGTAAATAGGTATTTTCTAAATAAGCGTGCTCCATCTTCTACCCCATCATCGTCTGACATTAGGCGTGATCGTGGTCAAACGCGAACCTATTTATCATAAAAAAGTGGCGCCTACAGCTAGTAATAACGTAAAATATGAAACATTGGAAAATAAAGAGTTCAATATAATTTGACTGCAATATCGCAATAAAACAAAGGCTGTAAAATTCTGTAGAAAATTCTTCCTACACAAAATTGCTAAATACATCTGTTTAAAAATACAATACTAACCTCGAATTGGACAATATCTTTCGCAGTCTCCTGACCGTCAAAGATTTAAGCTCTCTGAATATTCTAACGAATAACAGACAGAACACATACGAAGCGAAAATAATAAAATCTGTGAGATTAAATTGAAGGCAAGAAACTGATTTGATTGTTCGCCGAAAAACTTTCAAGTTACATTGACCTCAGCGTCTATTGGCTTCATTCTACAAAAATATAATCTCATGGCAACAAGTTGTAAAACGGCATTATCAGCTGCATCGAATTGGCAAAAAGTTAGGTAAATAAATATTAGGAGGTAAAAAACTTAAGGTGTTTTTTAAATCTTTACAGTAACATTTATAAAAACACGAAATCTGTTTTTAAATTCATTTTTATAACTTCATATCAAAAGGATTAAAATTCTAGTTACTCCAATAGAGCTTCTCATTCATTAGCTATCCAGTTTAAAATTCTGATATAAAATACAACCTATGACTAATATACGTGAGTTCGCTTTTGGCTTTATGAACCTTTTTGGTGGATATCATTCATTACGACCAGTGAAAATAAAGAGATAAGAGTTGCATTTATTAGGGAATGGATTGTATTGCTATTAATAATATTATAAATGCGAAAGAAACTCTGTCTGTTACGCATTCTGGACCGATTTGGCTGAAACTCAGTATATATACTAGAGTTTGACCCACGGCTTACGCCGCAGGTCAATCAATCTCCAGAGCAGGTGTTAATACGGATTATATTTTATTAATTTTTATTTCAGTGCTTTTTGCCCCCAGAAAATTCACTTCATTTTATATCGCAACTATCTTGTCTCCTGGCATGAAAAGTATTTATGTCCATTTTCGGTATTGAAACTACATTTAAACAAAATTACAGCAAAACTACTACTCTAAGTAGTTTTTCCAATAATTTCTCAAGTTTATAAATATAAAAAATCATCGTCTATAAAAAATGCGATAGTAACTCCGTCTGTCTATCTGTTAAGCTTTCACGAAAAAACTACTGGCGTACTGGATCGGTTTTGCTGTTTTTGTGTACATATGTAGTTTTAATACCGAAAATGGGCAAGATACTTTTCATCCCGGGAGATGGATAGTTTGCGATATAAAATGAAGTGAATCTTCTGGGGGCAAATAGCACTAATATGAAAATTTGATACAATGTAACCTGACTGACCTTTATTAATGCTTGCTCTTTGAACTACAGGCACGCGCCAGTAGTAGACCCGCGGTGCAGCCGCGGGGAAAACTTTAGTAGGCCATATTTCTCCAAGGAGTATTGGCGGGTTTCACAGATTAGATGTTTTCCTTCGCTGTCAATACGCGGTAATTGTAACAATTCATTATTAGTAAGACTGGATAAGCAGTGTAATTTCCTGGCCTGAATTCGAAACCGTCAACACGGGGACCTTGGTCAGTAAGCTACCACAGCTTACAGACGTTTAAGTGAAAAAATTAATTAGGACTGTCTATGTACTTAAAGTAATATCGCTTACTCTGTAAAATGTAATGAGTGGTGTTTTAATTTTAAGTACCTAATAAACTTTAAGGTTGGTCCTCGCCTTGTAAGGGTATGTGAATATCCAAATAAATCACTCGTGCAACTCGTCAATCCACTGTATACAATCTGATAAAATCTATTCACCACCAAGTAGATGCTTTATGGCACGAGACTTTTTTATGCTGTCATTAGTTTCACTGTCTCTATGATCTAAGGGCGCCATTACCCTCCTAGATCACTGAAATACAGAGGTCTCGGGTTCTATTGCCGGCAGGGTAAAATTTGTAAAAGAATTGTCCGTTACACTTTAATCTGGTTGACTGGGATAGGACCCAGAGTCGTCCGTACTCATACACAAGCATAACTTGCTGATTTTGTTTGTACGCCGATTTCTATTATATATTATCTATAATATTAAATTTCTTGATGATGTCGACTTTGGATAATGAATTTGAAAATTAGAAAAAAATCAAAATGGCTAATTTGGACCATCAGATTTCGAAAACGCAACTTCAGAATTTATACCCGTCTGTCTTCGAGGGCATAACGTGAAACCTACTTACTGAAAGCATTTAAATGAAAGTCGACACAGATCTAACTTATATACCGGATCAACACTTAGAATACTTTTTATCCTGATACTGCCAAAAAGATAGCGGTGCTACGCGTTTTCTTGGTGATACGTATCGTTATATATCGGTAAGAAACACATCGTTCCGGCAACGTTACTGATTTTTTTCTTACTAAATTTAAACATAAATATGCGGGGCGTTCAAATGAATAAAATACTGTAGTAAACTGTAATAGCTACAACACTGGTAGTAGTTAATCCATACATCATTGAGACAAGCACTTAACACCACTGTTATTGGTCTGGCGGCGATTAGTCTATGTGGCACTAAGATAAACAAAGCGGCAAGACAACGTAGTTGTATGCATATTTTTGTCGTTAAACTTTATAATTTGGCAAAGTCTAAAACTAGTACTTAGCACTATTGAATTTAACTAAAATAGAAGAATCCCATGCTGGTGAATAAACAATGGTTTTTGTCTTTATTTACAATCATATGCAATGTTTAAAGAGTTTAAAACACCTGGGTTAAAAGACAAGTTTTTTGCTCTATTACCAATCAAATGTTTATATTATACCTAAAACGTAACGATTAACATTAAGATGTGTGCAAAAAACATAATATTCTAATCTCATGTTAAGAATACGTCAGTTTTAATTACACTCCTCGTTTTAAACCCTCGACGATGAAAATATTTTAATTAACTGTACTGATATTTGCTATGGCAGTAGGAGTATAATGGACATTCTGGTATTCCATAGTCTATTTCATATTGTTCGCTGAATATTTATTAAATAATGAGTTCATATCTCGAATTAGTGACATAATAATCTTCAGCCTTAGTTATCCATCCACCCATCACATTTTCAGGCTACTGTTTTTGTTGTTGTGTTTGCTACTGTGAGGAAGCACATGGAAGAATTTGTGCGAAATTGAGCACAGTTTATACGTATGTTCTCGATTTGCGACCACTGAAGCTAGTGGCTAGCCCTTAGAGACTTAATGAACAAATTATGACATTAATGTCCTAAACCCCTCTGTAAGATGTCGGAAAGCCGAAAGACGGATAGACGGGAATGACCTCTGTATGTTTATGAGGCCTGTACAAGTTGAACCAACAGTAAGATTTCCAATCCCTGACCTTGGCAGAGCTTAACAAAATTCAATTTAATCACTAATTCGTTATGATTCCATACTAGCACATACAAACTTGAAAGTGACTGTCTGGATATTTAGGTCAATTGAACTGAAAATCACGAAAATACGAGTATTCATATTTTTCCATTTTAATGAATAATGGGACTGTTTTCATAGGAGAGATTAAAATTGAAAACATCTTCGAGTTTTAGATCTTGGTGGTCAAGACCATTTAGAAAGTTCTGTTGCTACATTAATATAATCATTGTAGTGACTCAGCAAAACTATGAGAAACAGCAAAGCACTTGTTATTACTGTCAATTATCCAATTGCTAAGATTTTAAAACAACATGAAAATGTGTAACATAACACTTTAATTTCACACATGCAGTCTACTGTTTGCCTACAATTTTATTAAGCAATTGAAAATGGTGAAATCATTGTTACTAAAACTGTGACCCTTAACTTGGCTAAACATAATTGTTTACAAGTACAGTCATTGTATGCTGTATTAAAAAAATCCATTCCTTAAAAAAAATTGGTACATTTTAAATAGTATATTAAGAACCATTTAGTACCAGAAATCAGAAATGTAGTAATTGTATCCTTGAACTATCTATACTTCATTAAAATTCCTTATAATTATGATTGTCTGGAAGAAATTACTTTTAAATTATCCAACCTACAGGAAATGATCTTGGACCAGTTCTATGTGATGAAATCTATCCTTTTACAAAGTGTCAGAACAATTTAAACAACTTAGGACACATACATGAAGTCACGAAAGCTAGTCAGTAGACATCTACCAAGTCTGTAAGAGGCCCAAAGGACTACAGATTGTGTGATAAAATATATATTTTAGCTTTACCACTATATATATTTTTTTCTACTACCAATTGTAAGTTATGTGATGAACAATAAAATATTATCTATGTGGTTTAGGCATGCTGGAATCATTATCTTGATGCCAACTTTTAGGGCAAGCTTGATTGGTGTGATAGCACACTCTCACAGAATGTCATTGTGAGATGGTTAGCTTTAAGCTAAATGTGTTACATGTGATGAATGAGTTCCGATTACCCACTTCCTCCCCCTGTCCAATGTTCCCTATCTTATCCCCCTATACCAAAGCCATATCCCATTTATTCTGTCTGATCCCTCTATCCCATCCTAAGCCCTGGCAATGCATTGGCTTTGCCTTTAGTGTCGCAAATGTCTATAGATGACAGTAGCCATTTTCCATGAGCTTTGCTGTCTGCCAGTTTGCCAGACAGCCCAGCTCTTAATAAATAAAAATTTATCTGAATCTTTAGACTTAAAATTGAATTCATTGTTACAATAGTATGTACCATAACAATAAAAATCAAATTATGTCAATTCTTTAAATGCATACTTTACATTGGAAGATGGCCAGATTAACATGTTGTAGGCAGCTTGCCGCAATATTATAAATGTTTAAAATGTTGAACTCCTAATTTACAATGGTCATAGGGAAATCGAAAATTTAAAAGTAAATTTGAAATAAAAATACATGCTAATCTTGTTACAAATGTTTACTTAAAAATATTAAATAATTTATATGCTAGCTTACCAGAGCATAAATGATCTGATGTTAAAATAAGTGCCTTGGCATGTATTCTCAAGATCAAGGCTTCAGGTGTACATCCTGTTACATTCATAATTTATATTCAGGAAGTTTATAGCTTACTTTAATATTCTTTTAAACTAAAATTGTTATTTATAAAGAAAAATAATCATGAATTTTATAATCTACAAAAATCTAGTGAATATTGAAAACTAGTATTGGAGCCATAAAAAAATATTAGGGCGACTTCTGTAAATGTAACTGGGAGGCAAAACTTTTTTAATTCACATAGCGATGTATCCTTTAATCACTTACTGAAAAATCACAAGGATTTCCACTATTAACTTTTTATGTATTTAAATCAATAGGTGGCAAAATACAAGATAGTGAAGTCATGAAGATTGTCTCCACCCTTTCTAACTTGTGATTCTTGGTTAAAAAAGATCTATCAAGTAGTTTTTGAATTATATATAAAATAGGGTATTTTCAATTTTTGGGGGTTCATAAGCTAACTGACAACAACAGTGGACACTGTATGCTTCTACAGGATTCTTTAATATTTGTGGTTCACATGCACTTGGCCAAATATTTTACAGAGACAACAAGTTCCTTGAACTGAATGACTAGTAAATTGATTGAAATTCTAAATAAGGCCAACAGCACACATAGATGGATATTTCTTTAGGATTCTGTCTAAAAATAAACTGGGTTTCTGTAGTCATTATAAGTTAATTGGGACAGTTATTATTAAAATAGTATGTATTTAAGATGTTTGAGTTGGTGGTCACTCACAAAATAGGTATGTATTTGACCAATAACTTTCACAGTCGGTAACCACAAGGCTAAACTTTGTGTGGGTATACCAGTATTACTCTCAAGCATTGTGTACAGCATGAAAACTTACACTGTTTGAAGGCTTTAGAGCAATTAATTATTAATATTACTTATAGTATTTCTATTCTTTATGTGACTTAAAAATGGACACAAATGTTTTGTTGTGTCTCTACAAGTGTTTTTTTTTTGCAATATTTTTTTATTTTGACTGTAAAATTAGGTGCTGTCTTGTACAAAATCAGGTGTTGTACAGTCTTCTGCAACAACAATTTGCTAAAATTATAAAGTATACTTTATTATTTAAGAGGTGTATTTCCATCCTCTTCTATTTATTTCTTATATGAACTTCTTTTTCACTTTAGTTTACAGTAAACATCATATTTTATGCAATTTTTAATACCAGTTTCTTTTATATCTTTCATATTTTTTTTTATACCAGACTCAACTACTACAGTAAAAATGGTAAGATTAATTGCAAAGGCCTTGAATAGAGAACCAAAAAACAAACATTATTTGGGTAAATTTATACACTGCAGCTATGAAGAAAATTAAAACATCAGCTCTAAAATCTATCTGGCAGATAAGAAATCTTAAAAATTAGGTCATAAATAAAATAAGTCATTGATTACTATAATCAATTTATATGAATGATTTTCAACAATTAATAGTAAGAAAATACTTGCACCAGACAATTAATTCATTTAAAATAACTAAACCCACTATAATCATAAAAAAATATCAACATAATAAAACCAAATCTTAAAATCAGTTCTTTGTCTTTTTAAAATCTAGGCCCAAGAATGTATGAAAGTGTATCTGTCTTCTTTACATGCAGGAGTAATCTAGATCACTCAAATACAGCAACTTATATCTAATACCACATATATGATATCTAAATATACTATTGTTTATAATTTATACCATTATACAAATAAAAAAGAGTTGAAAATTGTAATGTTTGTTTGTTCTCTAAAAACCAATCAATTTTGTTAAAATTTGATGTACACATACTCTAGGGGTTGGAGCGATATCTACTTCCTATCCAAAAGTTCTAATTTCTGAAGTTTACAGGGTGAACTATAAGTAGTGTTCAACAAATGTTTGAATACAATAGGGGAGAAATTTGTGCATAGATGCACATGGAATATAAAATGAGATGTGATTGAGAAGTTTTAAATTCATGTAAATATTTCAAATGAATACTTGGTTGGATTGTTTCAAAGACATGTTGGGATTATTTGTGGCTTTACCATTCAAATAAAAACACTTATTTAACAGATGTTAATTATCTACGTTTTAATAATAAGACTAACACCACAATTAGTAGATACTTGAATAGGAAGAAATAACATTGAATATAAATCAATTTTATATTTATGCAAAAAATAATATCAGCTGTTTTTTTAGTATATTAACAATTGGGAATTGTTTTCTCATGTTGTATGTTTGTGCTGGAAGGTACTCAAAAGGACATTTTAATTTAAATTGTAACATGAGTAAATCACTAACAGGAAACATAGAATGAAAATTAAATCAAATTATAAGGAAATAGGTATGATTTTTCAGACTTCAGACATCTCATGTTTATCATTCATTCTGCTGACCTATTTTGTATGTTTGGCATATTATTTTTATACAATATGAACCTTACACAAGAAGCTTTAGAGACGATAGCACCGTCTGATGAATCATGCTGCTAAACTTTACAGCAGCGGATAATACCTGCTGATGTCATGCAAGCTCTTCAGGCCGCGACAACTGTGGTAGTGGAACTATCACAATCTAACTTGAGAACTATTAGATTGTAATATATTTCCAGAAACCTCGAAATTCCCTAAGCCGCTAAAAACTTATTCTCATGGCATGTATAAACCATGCCATGAGTTCTAAGTTTATGAATGGACAATCTTATGTAATATTCCATGGTTAACTATGATCTCGAAAACCTCATGGTTTATAGAACATTACCAACCAATGAACACCACGTTTCAATGTAATAATTCATGCGTAGGAGGCGTAAATACCTTTATTTTATGTGTAATCCAATATCTAGAAGAAAGTCGCAGACCTATTTACACACGAGTACACTGTCATTCATGTAAAATAACACACCATCACAATGCTGCACTACACAACTTTTCACTTAAAATTATGTTTTTATGTGAAAATATCACATAATGCGCCATTTTCGCAATAAACTCGAAGGACAGCAATCGGCAATCGCTGCCATCTTTTTTGTCACAAATGTCTAAAAACTAAATATAGTGCTTGGAACGAACTCTGGTGTTATTTTTAGAAAATACAAAGAAACTTTCTCAACAAAACTAGTAACGACATCTTTTTTGTTGGATTTATAATTTACAACGATACTAGGTGGCGCTTATTATTTCATTGACTTTGCTAGTCGCAAGATGGCATTTTATACTTATTTTGTACGTTCTACACGGTAAAATAAAAAGACCTTTTCATAATTCATAGTAAAAAAAAATGTGCGCCCGAACTACTGGATTACTTATATAGTCCGTGTCAAAGTTATTAGCCCCCTTATTTCCCTAGATTAGAGGAAAAAATCAGAAAACTGTATAAACTTTTTATATTGATATTGCTGATTATTTTCTCTTAGATAATGCACGGTTAATGCTATCAAGTCAGTTTATGTACATTGATAACTGTTAAACTTTTCTTCGATAGAGAAATGTAATATATACTCTATCTTCGATAGAGAAATATATTTTCTTAAAGTTTTTGCGACTAGTATACATAATAAAACTATGTTTTAACAGTTTTATGTATGTTTAATGTATTATATAGTTTTAGTATTGTGCGCAAGGGCACCAGTAAAATATCGTCCAATATTATGAGCCGGAGATTGTAAATAGTGTCTCATTACGTTATGCAGTCACATCCGGATGGAGTCAGAGTATATTTATAATACTTCCTTTAATATTGAGGTCTGAAGTAATGACGATTTTGGTTATGATAGAACGTAAAACGATTTAAATTGAGAAAGTGATAATAAATATACATAGTTAAGTAACCAGGCAGGGCCGCCTACACATGGTGGGCGACCGGGTGCGACAATGAGATTCGTCTTGCACCCCATTGTCAAAAATAAATACACCATAGGAGGGTGAAAAATACTTACCTACTTCACGACCTCTACTCATACTTACCAAATATAAAAAAAAACCATTAAAATCGGTTAAGGCGTTTCGGAGAATGAACCACAAGCACCGTGACACGAGTTTTTTATTGATTAGAAAATTAATCATTTTCGAGACTAGCATATTAGGCATGGTATGTGTAGATAAAAGTCGAACGTCATGCGCCTCCTACGGCTGCGTCGGAGTGCAACGCACCCCTTGCAACCCTGTGTAAAATCGGCTCTGATGGCAACATTGAGATTTCGTGTGATTCTGTGATGCGCTGACAACCGGTATCATTTTCTACATTGTATGTAAGTTATTATACATAGTCTTTCCCGAACTTTTTTTTGTATATTGAACGTAATCTAACTTTCGACTTCCTTATTTATGGAATAGACCATATAACAGATGATCAATTAGCCAATCGGTAACGTAACCGGTATGCGTCATTTGCTGCCGGCATCGGGCGTGCGTTGTTTGCGTGTGTGGTTAGCAGCCTGCGAGGGACGGTGAAAGTAGTTGCGCAATGATGCAGCCAGCCCCTACGACCCAGCTGCAACAGTTGCTTGACACTGATCGCCTTCTAACATTCGTTACAATTAAAGATTTAGTCATTCTTGTTTCGCATAAAATAATTTCACCCTTCTTTATAGGCAAGCGTGCTTCATCTTAGACTGCATTTCTACCTGATATTAGGTGCATTGTCGGTCAAACACGAACATAGATAATATAAAAATCCTCATTTCATTTAGCTGTGGTATAGTAGATAACGCACGTGCATCTCAAACACGCATTTTAAAAGACACGTACGTTCGAACCCGGGCTTGAAAGCATACATCACTTAGGCAACTTTCTGACCGAATGTGCATACTGTTATAATTAAAACGTACCAACGGTGAAGGACAGCATGGTAATGAAACACGCACGTTGAGATAACCGATGTATCAAACCCGCCAATCTGCCTTGGACAAGCAAGCAGAGTGTGCTGTCCGTTCCCCCAGAAAAATAGGAATTCCAGAACCCAGCAGTGGGACGTTATGAGCTATTATTATAATCATTTAGCAACTGTACTCAATAGTTATTCACTATGAACTTCACGCGCAAGATCGCCGGCAGGGGCTGGATGAGAAAGACGGGAGACCGGGATATGTGGCGCGTACTTGGGGAGGCCTACGTCCAGCAGTGGACTGAGAGTGGCTGAAGAAGAAGAAGAAGAAGATGAACTCCACGGCCCTAATTTTTTAATTTCAAAAGATACAAATAGCTAACCATTAGGCTTCTACCTATCTACTTTATGATGTTTTTGCAGTGGAAGTGGACGTAATATAAACGAAGTCTTGCATATTAGTGTCATTTGGTTACATTGTAACATCCAACTAAAGCCCCATATTTGCATCGCTTGAAGACTTTAGCTAATGAGGTAGAGTTCCCAATCCCGTACAGTCCAGAAAATGAACGGAGCGAAAATCGATTCATGTCGTGTCCCACTCAAGCTGCTGTCCTATATTCATTTTATTGTATACTACAGTTGTCCCTGAGGCGGCTGGTCGGACCAGGGCCGGCGTTAGCCTTTTTGCCGCTGTGGGCAAACTTGAAAAATGCCGCTCGCATCGAAACTAACGAAAATTTCCTTAACCAGAAAAAATACATATAATTGAGTTCAAACATTAATATTACTAAAGATTTCATTAACGAAAAATAAGAATTGTTTTATTGTAAAACAAAGTTTTTTTTTTGCTTTAGTAGTTCGAGCGTTTTTGCAGACATTTTTGCCTCCGTAGGCGGTTGCCAATCACGCCTACAGTCTCGAGCCGCCCCTGAACAAATCCTTTGTAGTGGCTCTATTTTATTTACATTAAAAAAACCAGGGTATTCCTTCAGTGAAACCTTCAGCGAAAAAATATGTACCTGATGGCGAAAACCACTTAAATATACGTTGCGTGGTTTACAAGGAGTTAGCGGATATTTATTTATTTTACAATTTTAAGATGACTATCAGCTAATTATATATTTATAAGCATTAGTGATAGTGAGCTATTAACAAATCACCACAGATAGAAATAAATTAGCATATCTAATCAGAGAACTAAAATCACAGAGAAAAGAAATAGTAATTTAAACATGAAAAATGAATGATGTACAGACAGACGCGGAAAGTAACTTTGTTTTATTTTTTGTAAAGAAATCAAATTAGATAAATAAAATCAATCAGTTTTAATTGTACTTAATTTTATCGCCCTTTTACGTCTCTGAGTGCAACAGTAAAAGATGATTGATAAAACTTAGCTGCCGTATATATTTAACTTCTTACCACTCTCATTTCATATATAAAAGCAAATTACACAATCTTCCGGGTTAATCTGTATTTAAATATGCATACAGAGTTACGCAATGAGCTACATATTTGTTAAACGATTTATGAAAGCAATAAAAATGTTGTTTACCGCCTGCAAATATTGTTCGCATGTTGCGTGAAACAATGCAACGGAAATGGTTCTTTTTCGACTGAATTGACTTATCAGATTGATTCATAAAATTTATTCGTTTTACTATATTTAATCATTACAATAACATAAACTAATACGATAAAGAACAACTTACAACTTTATTGTTCGTAACTTACCTACCGATTTTAGGCTGGTGAGCATAGACATTTAACCTATGGTTAAAAACTATATGGCTATACAGCGATAATTATTATATTAACATCAATAAAAGTAACATAGATCTAAAAATAAATTACAAACTAAAGTATCTTTTGAAAATACAAATATAAACTAAGTTATAAATAAATATGTAATGCAGCCAGCCTTCTGGACACGCTTCCCTCTGGCAGCGATTTGTTACATTCTTATGAATTAGATGATCTTCATACAAATAGTAATATTAGAAAAACTGACAAGGAGTCTACATACCGACTCAATAGATTTGTGGAAGCAAAACTTTCTGATGGAGACATCAAGGGGGCGGCTAGAATTCTGTTTTCCAACGACACCATTGCTCCCAATAACGAGACCACTCTGCGGGCTTTAGAAGAAAAACATCCACATTCAGATGCAGCTCTAGGCTCCAGCTTAGTATGTCTGGAAGAAAGCCTAGTTGCAGCACCAAAATCGGTTTTTACATCTGTTCTGTCTTTCAGAAGTGGTTCAGCCGGTGGGCTTGATGGCTTGACCCCCCAACACCTAAAGGATTTGTTGGGAGGAAGTACAGGCACAGCTGGCGAGACTCTTCTGAAAGACATAACAGACCTAATTAACCTAATGCTTTCAGGTGCAGTAAATAACGACGTTGTTCCAACTTTATACGGTGCCAATCTATGTGCCCTAAATAAAAAAGACGGAGGCATACGCCCTATAGCAGTCGGTACTACATACCGCCGCCTTGCCGCCAAGATATGCTGTCGGGAGATAGCGGATTTAAGCTCATCCTATTTTGCAACACGCCAATTAGGCTTTGGCGTAAAGGGCGGCTGCGAGGCGGCGGTACATTCACTTCGAACCTTTGCGTCCAGAGACTGTTGCCAAGCTCTTCTGAAGATGGATGTAAAAAACGCTTTTAACTCGGTCAACAGGGCCACCTTGCTGGCTCAAGTGCGTGATAAGTCCCCAAGAATTTTCAATTTTATCCACCAATGCTACTGTGATAAATCAATTTTAATGTACCAAAATCATAAAGTTTTTTCAGAAACCGGTTGCCAGCAGGGGGACCCCCTTGGGCCGGCCATATTTTCACTCGCCATTCATCCCATTATAGAAAAATTAAATTCTAAATTCAACGTATGGTACCTCGACGACGGCACCCTTGGAGGAGACATTGATACTCTTAAAAAAGATATACAATATTTAATTTACGAGTTTGATAAAATTGGTTTAGAGCTAAATTATTCAAAATGTGAGATATATTTCAGTGACAAGGTGCCAAATATCCATAATATTATATCAGATTTTCAAAGTTTGGGACTAAATTTTAAAATTGTTGACAAAAATAGCCTCAGCCTCCTTGGGTGCCCCGTTTTTGAGGAGTCTTTTTCTACTTTCGTTAGTAACAAAATTCAAAATTTCCAGTCAAAGATAGAAAACCTAAAAAGTATAAGTCTACATAGCGCATATTATATTATTCGGTACTGTATTTTTACGCCAAATTTTATATATATTTTGAGATGCTGTCCTATATGGCAAAACCAAAATATTTTAAAAACTTTGGATAATGTTATTCGGTACTCGCTCTCATCGATTTTCAACATTCCTTTTGATGACCGTACATGGACTCAAGCCTCCCTACCAATAAGGTATGGAGGTTTGGGTATACGCAAAATTTCTGCAGTTTCTTTACCCGCCTTTCTGTCCTCAGTGTACAGTACAAAGGACCTCATTGGTGAAATATTAAATCCGTCACTTGGTGACTTTGAGGTCCTGTATTTGACTGAGGCCAGAAATGCCTGGTCTGTGGTCTGCCCATATCAAAATTTACCCATAAATTTAAAGTCACAGGCTCATTGGTGCATAAAAATCTTTTGGATACGTGTGCCCATGAGACGGAGCGTGCTCGTCTCCTAGCTGTCTCGCGTTGGGAGTCTGGCTTGTGGCTGCAGGCACTCCCCTCGGCGAATTTGGGCACTTTTCTAGACGATAACGCGTTTCGAATAAGTGCTTGCATTCGCCTAGGGGCGGCCTGTGTTGTTCCACACCGCTGTCAGTGCGGAGATAAGGTCGAGCGCCTCGGTCACCATGGGTTATCGTGTAGCAGGAGTGCCGGCAGAATTTCACGTCATGCAACACTTAATGACATAATCCGTCGGGCTCTTGTCACCGCCGGGGTACCTGCCGTCCTAGAACCGAACGGCCTGTGCCGCGACGATGGCAGGAGACCCGATGGTATGTCATTGGTGCCCTGGAAGATGGGTCGCCCCTTAGTATGGGACGCGTCTTGCGTCGATACTTTGGCAGCGTCCCATCTTCCAGCTACTAGCATGTCTGCCGGTACAGCTGCTGCACAACAGGAGGCCCTAAAACGCCGCAAATACTCAGCCATCGGAAATGGCTACATATTTGCGGCTTTTGGGGTCGAGACCCTGGGACCATGGGGGCCTGAGGCGCACAAGCTTTATCGGGACATAGTCAAACGTCTGGTGGATGTCTCACGTGACCAAAAGACTGGTTTATACCTCGCACAGCGCATCAGCATTGCCATTCAGAGAGGCAATGTGGCCAGTCTTTTGGGCACGTTTCCGACTGAGAGCGGTCTAGATGGAAGTTTCATTGAAAAAAGTTTTAGCTGAAGGACCCCAGTACAAGTTAGTCATATTGTCTGTCTATAATGCCTTACTTAACCCATTGCTACTAAAATAAAGACTTTCTTTCAAAGCGGCAAATCTGCTTCTGGTGATAAGAGGGCTGGTGCTGCTGTCGTCGTCGACAAAGGGATTAGCGGTTTTTTAATTGCAGAAGTTCAGCAGACAGGCAGACGGCCCACTTGATGGAAAACGGTAACCATCGCCTATGGACATTTGACACATTTGCAACACTAAATATGCTACAAATGCGCTGCTGCTCTCTTAAGGGAGACTGGAACCTGGTCATTAATGCCGGAACACAACTCAAGGTTGTTATGGTACATACTTTAGACCAGCGGTGGTAGCAATCCAGTCGCGCAAATGCCCTACCACCTGGCTGTGGGTTGTTTTATCGCCTCTCAAAACAGGCCGCCCGGCCGCAGGAAATTGTATTCTTTAGTCTACCAAATAGTGGGTTAGTCCAACTAAGTATAAACGTAGTCTTCTGGGAGCCTTGCGTAGAGAACATTTTATTTTTAGTCTTAATTATCTCAATAGCAAAGTGCACAACACGATTTTTGTTTTGTACAAAGCCGTTGTGTGGGTAATAATTCCAGAAAATCTTTATGTATATTTTAAAATGTTGCACATTGAGCCAAAAGGTGATAGAAAGTAGTCACGATTGCCTACGATATTTGCAACACCGGGGATGTAGTTAAAGCATTTACTAAAACGTCCTTTTAACATCACCAGCGTTCGCCCGCAGCTTCGCTTGCGTTAATGTTACTTCGTACATTTTTCCGAGATAAAAAGTAGCCAATCTTCCGCCGTAAATTACATCTCGCCTGCCTTTTTTTGAAAGTTATTAAGCATAAAGCACTTTCATACTTATATAAAAACCTTTCTTGGTTCTTTGCTAAAAGATCGGCTGGACTGCGGCAATGTGCTATGCAGCTTACGAGGCATCGACATGGCACAATTGCTTTTAGGGTTAGTTTGAGGTATGGTACCTCCAAATGCTGGAACAATATCTCCCTCCCCATGAAACATGCAAAGTATTCATCGATTTAGACTTAAATTAAAAAAGTTCTAGTATGCCCGTCAAGTGCGCTAGCCTGATCTTATTTATTATACCTGTGCTATATAATAGCGCTCATTTGAAGAATCGGCCTGTCTTGTCTGTGTTGTGTCGTGTGTTTTTTTATATTGGTCTTTCTGAAGACTTATTGATATGACTATTTCAAATTATATAAATAATATGTATGTAGTCTTTTTACAATTATTGTTGCTGATTAAATCAATCTATTAAGGAAAGGTAAAAATAGCACTGCGAGAGATATTTTATTAATATACTAAATTTGCACCATTACATTTCGAAGGGAAAATTTTTTATTGTGACAAAAGTCAAATATCAATTGTTTGTTGGTGTTGCCAACAGTTGTGGTATAATTTTTTTTTTAATCTATTATATTCACTTTGTATTTTATTGGCTTCTGTGTCTGTATATGTCACTTTGATGGCTCTGCCGGTGCTCTACCAATTGAGTGCTGGTTAATCAAACTAACAACATTCTGACCTAGGATCAATTTAGAAGCTACACATGCTTCATTTTTTTCTATTAGGTTGGGGAAAAAGTTTCTTTGCATTTTATATAAAAATTCAAAAGGTTTTTTATAAAGTTTGACTAAACATTTGACTAAAGTATGTAGGTGCCATTTTGTTGGATAACTTTTTGCCATCTTGTAGGTAGGGACGTGATCCCATTGCTATAAAAATTTTGGGGCTTCTGATCAAAAAACTGCGACAAGTGCTTTTGGCAGTCCTCTCGTGATGTTAACCTGACACTGCCTAAGGAATTCTGCAGAGACCGAAACAGGTGAAAATCTGAAGGTGCAAGGTCAGGACTATACGGCGGATGCATTGACACATCTCAGCCAAACTTTTGTAATTTTTGCTGAGTGGCTAAAGATGTGTGAGGTCTAGCGTTATCATGGTGAAAAACCACACCCCTTCTGTTGATTAATTCCGTCCGCTTTCTCTCAACTTTTTGCTTTAATCTCATCGGTTGTTCGCAGTACAATTCAGATTCGATGGTCCTGCCTGGCGGTAACAGCTCATAATGAATAATGCCCTTCCAATCCCACCACACACAGAGCATCACCTTGTTGCGAGTTAATCCGGGTTTCGCCACAGTCTGTGAAGCCTGACCGGCCTTTGACCACGATCTTTTTCGCACGTTCTTGTCGTACGTGATCCACTTTTCATCACCAGTTATCAGCTTCTTCAAAAATGGTTCGGTTTCATTAGGTCGTAATAAAGAATCACAAATGAGTACACGGTTCATTAGATTTCTTTCAGTGAGCTCATGAGGCACCCAAATATCGGGCATTTTTGAGTACCCAGCTTTACTCAAATGAGCCAAAACCGTTTTGTGGTCAATTCCCAGTTCTCCAGCTACATCGCAACTACTTATATGCCAATCTTGTTCCACTTTTTCAAAAATGGCATCAATTTTGTCCGTAACAGGGCGACCAGAGCGACGTGCATCTTTGATATCAAAATATCCGGATTAAAAACGCTTAAACCAAATTTGCGCTACTCTCACAGATACTGCATTAGGTCCATAAACATCACAAATTTTTTTCGCGGCTTATATTGCATTTTTACCTTTTTTGTAGTAAAATTTTAAAATGTATCGAATTTCTTCATTAGATTTACTCATTTTAACAATAAGAAAAACAAATGAAAATCACACATTTTTGTAATTTTAACTTGGAATTGTCGTCTTTAAAATTAAAACTTTTTAATGATACCAAAACCAGCCAGATACAAATGGTATAGCCAAAGCGATCTTATTACAAGTTCATACATACTATATGCGAAAAGACTTTTACCTCAACCTATTATTTACTGTATTTTACAATGTACTTTTATTTAGTGTAATCTAAGTATTCTCATTTTTGTTGTTGTTGTTGTTCTATATAAATATTTTTTCTTTCGATTCTAGAGTATAATCTATCTCTATGCCAAATTTCATGCAGATCCGTTTAAGTCCTGGCGTAACTGCGTAACAAATATCCATCCAAACTTGCGTATTTAAAATATTAGTACCTTTCTAGTCCAGATAGCAACGCGTTTCATCTCTTGGTGTTAGAGAATATCCATGTTCTTGATCGTAATAAATAATTAGTTATAATCAGGTGGAGAGTCTGATTATAAAAATCGATACAGTAGAACTAGAACACTATACATGAGAAAAAATAATAAACTAGCAAAAAGGTTATTACAACTTTGTTGGCGTGAATTACTTACTTCAACGACTGTGAACACGACAATTGAAACTAGTTTCATACTTTTACTTCGTCGATAAGAAATAGAGCGAAAAAACAACTTGGAAAGCGAAGCCCTGTTGACACTGGAATACATAATTAGTTGGTTAACTGCTTGACAATAACCTAATTAATTTTATCCACTCTTCAGCATGCGAGAAATCATCAAATCATGCGTATATAATCTTTATTAGTTAGATAAACGAATCAAATTAATATTATTAACATAATTCTCACGTTTAACATTTTCTAGAGAGCTTTCGCAGCTCTTGTTCGATTGTTCAACGGCTGATATTGCTTTTGACATACCAATAGCTTAATGTGGCGATAAAAGGGCAATCTTTGAGCTGTTTTACTAACAAAAAAAGATAACATAAGTTCTATTCTGCTTATAATCTAAAGTAACTGTCAGGGTCGTTTTTTTATTCATCAGATAAAAGTTATCAGTCGAATAAATTGTAACCTGAGTGAATTCAAAAAATGTTTTATTCATGCAAATGATATGTTTAATTTATCCATGTTATACTTTATTCTATGAATATCTTTAATCTGGTGATTGAAAAATCAGCCCTTAGTAGAACAATACATACAGTACGTGAATACGTATCAATTCTGAGTATATCTTCATTGGATTAGATTATTAGATGTTTTGGTAACTAATTCTGCAATAAGAAATTAAGTATGCTCGAATATTTGATGCATGTATACTGACAGGAGCTATTGCTGTTCGTTTATTACTGTATCTGAAGTTGTGGTAGTGTAATGGCTAATGCAAGCGTCCCAAGCTAAAATGAGCGGGTTCGAATCCTAGCTGGAAAGCACGCACCACTTAAGCAGTTTTTAATGTGCATATTGATATATATATACCTATATATATATATATATATATATATATATATATATATATATATATATATATATATATATATATATATATATATATATATGTGTGTGTGTGTGTGTGTGTGTGTGTGTGCGTGTGCGTGTGCGTGTGCGTGTGCGTGTGCGTGTGCGTGTGCGTGTGCGTGTGCGTGTGCGTGTGCGTGTGCGTGTGCGTGTGCGTGTGCGTGTGCGTGTGCGTGTGCGTGTGCGTGTGCGTGTGCGTGTGCGTGTGCGTGCGCGTGCGCGTGTACGTGTGCGCGCGCGCGCGCGCGTGTGTGTGTATGTGTGTGTGTGTGTGTGTGTGTGTGTGTATATTACCACACGCTAAGAACGGTGAAGAAAAATATCGTGATGAAACCTGCACATCGAGATAACCGAGGTGTCAAAGCGGCCAAGCCGCCTTGCACAAGCGTGGCGGATATGATACTGTCCGTTCCCTGTAGTGGAAGTGAGACGTTTATGGGATATTATGTGTCTATCCAAGATTCTCTAATCTAATCTGAATTAGCAGAGAACCCATCAAATGTACGGTGGCTATCATAGTCTCGCAGATAACCTCAAGCAGTACCTACCCAAATATTCAATGATTAAATTTGCAGATACATTGGAAACTTTTGAATAATTTAGAGAATACGGCACGTGTATACAGATTTGGGCATTTCCCTATAAACGCCAGCCGTGTATTATAGTCTCATACTTTTATTTTCTAAAGTGAGACAGAAGATATACTATATTGTGATTTTGTTAGATCATTGTAGTTTATTTTTAATGAGATCTTTGTAAAAGTTCGTCCGCGAAGTGCTGTCGTTGCGAAACAACATCGCTGCTGTTTGCTTTAAACAAAAAGACAATGTAGACAATAGCGCCTGGATGGTCTATTACGATCTGTGGTTAGCGTAACCGTTTCTCGTCTCTTCGTATGGTTACACAGCCGACAAGAAACAGCAAGCGGAAAGCGGAAGTGACGCCATTTCTGCTTAAGTTAATGCCTCTCATTTATTACTTAGCAAAAACTGTCGTGCAGCAAAACAATATCAACGACAAGATCATTGATGTAACATTGGCTGCTGCGGTGACGGGGGCACTTTTCTTTCGAGTTTCTCTCCACATTGTGCGCGGGCGCAGTCGATGCCGCACCACCGGGAAACGCGCGCGTCAGTACATTCCACTATTAAACTTAGAATAAACACCTTACGATAGATACACTGTGATATTTGTTAAATTAAGCTCTAAAAATTGGTAATTAGAAGTGAAAAGTTCGCTGAAAGGTTGTTTCTAGTGCTTGTGTAATATTTAACTTATTAGAAAGTTTTTGAGACTTGTTAATAGGGTGAAGAAACGTGTACAACGTAATATTTTACGAATCGTGTGCAAGCGAGGAGTTCGAGTAACTGTAAGGTTTGTTTTTTTTGGATACTATTTATTTAATACTTGAATTAATAGCCTTAAAGAATAAATGAGGTCAAAGTTAGACAATCGGCACATAATGCCGGATTCCGCGGAGATAAAAAACAAACTACTTTTTTTTGTACTTTTGCTACAGAAACATAGAAAAGCTTTTCAACGGAAATATCCTATATCTCAAGGACTAGTTAACGGATATTCTTCACAGCATTTTTTTTTAAACAATTCAAAGCTCTACAAATCTAATTTTTTCAGAATTTTTCACACTAATTCAAAAGCTATAAAAACACATACGCACAACTACCATATAGATTTTACCTTCCCGTCATTTGTCATCACTATAGGCACAACCGCAACTGAGAAAAATGACTGCGACATACAAAGACAAAGGTATGAACGGACATGACGAAAACATAAGGGTTCTGTTGTTGCCAAAAGGGCTATGGTATCCTAACGAGTATATTTGGACAAAATGGACGTATAAAGCGGAAATTTGCTTATATAATATCAGCCCCTAAATGTCCCACTGCTGGGCTCGGGCCTCCCACTATAGGGGAACGGACAGTATACCGGCCATGCTTGTCCAAGGCGGCTTGGGAGGTTTGAAACATCGGTCATCTCGATGTGCAAGTTGCACCACGATGTTTTCCTTTATCGTTGTTAGCACGTGGTAATTGTAACAATATACACATTAGATCAGAAAACTGACTAAGTGATGCATGCGTTCCGGCCAGAATCGAATCCGCGCCCTTTGAGTTTGGGACGCGTGCGTTAGACGTTACGCTACCACGACTTTCAAATTTACTTACTGCCTATGAATGTGGATAAAAAATGTTACAAAGTGTATTTATGTAGTATTTCACGTCAAAAAATAATTGTCTTATTATTTTATTTTATGGGATATATTAAATTTACATAAAATATGTCTAAATAATTATCTGAAAAGTCGAGATAAGTACTTACCCATTTTCCGCTCTCTGAAGTTCAGATAGTTATGACGCCGCACGGCGTGACGAAACTACTACATCTTACTTACGAAGTGTCAATTTCCGATCTCTATTTTACGCAATTTCTTGAAGACAAAATAAGTGAAACCTAAATTAAATTCAGGTTATGTAGGAAGGCGCTGAATGAGGAAGGCAAAGGACCGGGATGAGTGGCATCGACTTGGGTAGGACTACATAGGAAGAATAACATCATACACAAAGGTCACGCTGTAATACGGCCTCTGTGGTTGAGCAGGCTAAGTCTTAGCCTACCGAACTCGCTGAAACGCAGAAATTCCGAGTTCGATTCCTGGCATGGTAAATTTCGGAAACGAACTTTCTGTTATTTACTATGGTCTGGGTGTCTGGGATCGGACATGAGCGAGGAAGCCGGCTGTGCCCGGCGGAAGTAAGGAAAGTGAGGGCTTTGGCGACCGAGGCCTTACACGAGAGATGGGGAAGGGACCTCGAATCCCCAGTCGCTGGCACTGAGACGGTGGAGGCGGTCCGCCCCCACCTGTCTCGTTGGGTCTCACGTAAAAGTGGGACCCTAACGTTCAGGATGGTACAGATACTTACCGGGCACGGTTGCTTTGGTAAGTATCTGTACCGTATAGCGGGGAGGGAGCCCACGCCTGAGTGCCACGAGTGTGGCGCTCCCTTGGATACAGCCCTCCATACCCTTGTGGAGTGCGCCACCTGGGGACCACAGAGGTCCCAAATGGAAAAAGTCGTCGGTCCGGTGAGGTCGCTGGAGAACATGGTGAAAGCCATGCTCTCCAGCAAAAGATATTGGTCCGAGGTTGCCTCCTTCTGTGAGTCGGTGATGACTCAGAAGGAGGCGTCGGAGAGGCAAAGGGAGGAGAGTGCGTATGCGGACCCCATCCGCAGAAAGCGGCTACGGGGTCGCAGGCGCCGCTACGCACAAAGTCTCCTTCCACCATGATTCCAGCACAGGGGGCCGCGTGGACAAGTGGGGGATCCCGCGGACTTCCTCCCCCTGTTGTTGAAGAGGGTGTCCTTCCCCGCAGGACACCCTGAGTTCGTCGACAAGCGTTGGGGCGTCACAGATGTAGTACCTATTGGCCCAGTTCCTGTGGCGCCCTGTAAAAGCGTGTGAGCTAGGGGCGCAGGTTAGGTTTAGTGGGTAGTTTGACGGCCGACCATCCCCCCTGCCCTCCGTTCGGAGGTCATGGGGGGCATACGGCCGATCAAGAGTCCCACACATCCCTCGGCGAGCCTTCCCCCCAGGCCCGAGGATGGTGTCCCAAGAAAAGACATTCCCCCTGCGTCATCAAAAAAAAAAAAAGGGGGATATACAATGTGTGTGTTTATCTGCCGATTATTATTAAGTACGACATCACATAATTTTAAATTAATGCTATCATATTCATAAATAAATGCAAATGATGAAGGGTCTTAATCAGGGCTTAGGGAAGCACAGCTTATAAAATAAATATTATCTTCGTTCTCCATTTAATTCGTGTCTATTGTAAAATAACAATCATCTAATAAGTCCCACGGCACAATATGCAGTCATTGAGTCCAGGCGACCGTTTTTATAGGCATATTCGTATATGTGCCACAATGTTTAAATTTATACACTGTAGTGTATTGCATTTATTATTGTAATCATGGGAATGTTGTCTTTATTACATCTAAATATATTTGGTTGCAGATATCTCTGTATACCCCGATAGGAAATAGGCATTATATATAAATCAAAAGCACAGTTCGATATGGTCAGAACGATCTGTAAATGAATGCTGAGCTAACAATTGCGCGACGATTGCGCTAAAACTCCAGTCACTTGAAACGAAAGAAACGAACAAAGTAAATAAACAATAGCAATCAGCTCAGTGCGATTCATTTTACAAGAATAATAAAGCATCTATTCAAAGGTTTCTTGCTCAATTGTACAGCATAAATATATGTATTCTAACAAGGTATCAATAAAAAAGACATACATTCCCAACATAGACTATAGTATAGGTATCGTATACCGTTCACTGCATGCCAACTATGATGAAACATAAAACGTGATGTATTTAACAATTAGTTGACAATTTACGAAAGTCCAGCCTCCATACTTTAGTGGTCGAGGTAACGGTTTGTAAATTATGTCCTATTTACAAATACGTAAACGTATTTGAAATATGTGCAAATCTAGATTTCGCAGCATCATATCCCAAATTGACTAATATAAAAATTCAAATCAAAGTTTAGTAATAGTACGAATAATTTTGTACGCATTTTCCATAGTAGTACCTATTGGAAAATGCGTGTGAGCGTCAAAGTCAAATGCAAAAAAATACAATGCATCAAGTCCCAGTGAGTACACTGACTGGGACTTTGATGCATTTCTATTATATGTATACATATTATATCCCATCGAAGGCATCTTTGCATCCCGAGGTTTCTGATATACGGCGTCTAGATGGAACAAGTACGGTTAAGTTGATAGGGTCGGAGCATGCCATCGGGAGTCCAACACTACTCTACTACTGTTACCGAGCGATAAAATGTCCATGATGGATTAAACCTCGTAAAAATGGATGCATTTCTATATGGTGCACAAAGGGATGATCTCTGTTCAATGTTATACCGCATTTAGATTAAATTGTCTAAAAGGTAGAGGCAAGCGACAGGTACTAAGCAAGCATTCCAAAAATTCTGATCATTTGTAGCTCGTGGACTTCAACGACACTCAAAAGTAAGAATATAACATAGTGTTGGCACCTATCGCACTGCTGTCTCATTCAAAATACACGAGTCAAAGTTGGACGCCTAACGGTACGTTGGTAGAAAAAGGAGGAAGGCATTCAATTTCAAGTTTCTGGAACAATTGCAATGAATTTATAAAGTAATACAATAAAAGAAAACTGCACTTAGTTATATTGTATTTTACCCATAGTACCTCAATATTATAAGTAGAATACTGAAAGAATTAAAACTGTAATCTGCCGTGTTATCATTGGTTAGTGAGAAAGAGGCAACTAAAATAATATAAGCAAGAAAAATAACAGTATTTTCAGTAGCATAGCTGGCCAAGGTTAAAATTACCGATTCAATGTTATTCAAACTTCCTTTATTTAAATACCGTATTAATTGATTACTACGTTTAAACCAATAAGTTATGTGCAAGGCTTTTGACAGATTTATTATTAAAACTCGTACAAGATGTAGTCCAATATACTTCGCTCGGATAAAGTCCTATGCTTTTAGATGAATCACGTTTCAAAGTAAGAATCATACAATAAAATATAACATACCTCTATTTTAATACAACTTTTGTAACAACCGATAACTAACTGTAGTGCTCAGTATCTTGCTTATTATCTTAAGGCTAATAATATAACTTAAGATAATAAACAAGATACTGAGTTTAGTCACATTTTACGCCTGTATAACCAGAATCATACAATAAAGTATAACATACCTATGATTAAATACAACTTTTGTAACAACAGACAACTAACTGTAATGCTCAGTATCTTGCTTATTATCTTAATATACCTTAAGATAATAAGCAAGATACTTAGTTTAGTCACATTTTATGCCTAAATAATGGATGATTGTAAATAGCTTCTTGATTTACATGTGATTTTGTGTTACTTTAGATATTGTAAGCTGGGAGTCCAAAACAAAATTGCCCATTAGTGCCAAGTTTCGTTTGTGGCAACAATGATGTTTTAAGGTTTGTGTTGAGGGCCTAAGTAAGGCTTAGAGATAATCAGAGATTAATACGAGGGTATAGAGACTGTAATCAAGACACGACCACCAGGAAGGATCATCCGTGCAGGAACGGAGAAAGAATACAATTACCTGCGGCCGGGTGGCCTGTCTGTATAAACATTGTAAGAGGCGACAAAACAACCTACAACCAGGTGTATGGGTATTTGCCCGTCTGGATGACTACCCCTTGGTCTAGAGTATGCCGCTATAATATCTTATAATAACGTTGTGTTCCGGCATTGGTGGCCACGTTCCAGTCTCCCTTTAGAGAGCGGCAGCAGATCGGTAGAACCTTTGGTGTTATGAATGTCCATAGGCGATGGTAACTGCTTTCCATCAGATGCGCCGTCTGCTTGTCCGCTGAGCTCGTGCAATAAAAAAATAAGTCACCAGTCTCTTTTCCTGTAATTTTTCGTATTTGTACAGTATGGAGCTTTGCAATCAAATAAATTATTTCATTCTTTCTTTGACCACGCTCGACCATAGCCCAGATTTGACATTCAAAAGGTTAAACTAATTATAGTAATAATTTGTTGGTTAGTACAATATATTATAACGATCACCTTATGAAACAAGGTCAATATGTCAAGGCGATTAACATTTGCACGCAGATATTACAACAATCCGAGTTCATTACTATCCACTCGTCATTATAAAAACTGGTATAACATTGAAGACAATGTTCAAGAACGTATACATTGTTAATATTTATATAACCCATGTAATATATAATAATAAAAGTAAATAATTGACTAACAATATATAAAAGTTTATTGTTTAGTTGATAATTTATTGTTATATTTATTATTTAAACATGTAATACAATTTAATTATAAACTAAACTAACTTAAAAACAACACTAAGTATAAATATGTACAAAAATTAAACAGATATAAAAATATACATAAAATGTGTCTCAAACTACTGCGGTTTATCAAGAAACTATTGGCGTTGTTGTTGGAAAGCAACGTTTATTGTTTGGCCAAAACAATTGCCATTTACTGAGTCTTAGACCCATAGGTCTCGTGAGACGTCTACCGAGCATCTGCATGAACGTTCTTAAATATTTTGACCCACTTGCATTATAATAATATAATTATATAAGTTTAATATTATATATAAGACTTTGCGACTGTTATACACAATTAAAACTATATATTTACGATTTTAAAACAGTATTTTGAGTTTATTTTTCGTTTTAATATGCTATATTGGATTAAAGAAAGTATAAATATAAAAATTAAAATAAAATCGCGCGTATAACATATCTTATACCTTCTTAAAAGTCGGTTGGAACTTTTTCAAATAAATGGTCTGGCAACCCTAATATTACTTTTAAAAAAAACATCTAACATTTGGATTACCAATTTCCAATGTCATTTGAAATATTTTCTTGATTGGCAATAAAGACAAATCTTTATATTGCAATTTCTTATTGCAACATTTACCCTAGATTGCAAGTTTTTAGTGCAACGGAGGGTAAATATTTGTTGAAATCCAAAAACTTCCATGCAAGTTTACCAAATTGCCTCAGCGCCGGTATTATGAAACAGCTTTCGATGGCAGCTGTTTATGTACACTTTCTACCAACGTCGACCATTCAGATGTGAATTATTGTTCACATTATTTTCGCATTACAAAAATAAAAGGCATTATCATACTTATTTTTTGACTCGAGATTTTGTGGTAGTAATAAAATTTTCACATGCTTGTATTTGTTACAAAATGCCTGCTGGGAAGATAAGATTATTGTGAAAATATGAATCTAAAATAATCTAATAATATAACCTAAAATAATGAAGGAAGCTTATATTGTATTCAACCTACAATCCCTTAAGACTATAAGTAGAATACTGGGCCTAGGTCATCAAAGTTAATGGGTAAAGTTTCCGGAGGGCTGGCTACGTTACTTCGCTGGAACGTCATACTGATCCCGGTTCGAGGTAGGCGCCAGCCTTTTAACTCGAAGAGTCAAAGTCTCGTTTTGATAGATCTTTTTAAAGGCTCATAGCCTCAGGACTCCAGGGCCCATGCATTTCAACAGCAAACGGAACAAATATATAAATCTCACCGAGGGTTGCTTATCTGCATTATAAATTGAAATTTTACTATTTGCCGTTCCAGCGCAGAATAAGACCGTATTTAATTTTATAAGTAAACGGGCCCGGCAGACATTGTCTTACCCTGATATAGGAGAAATTTAGGGCTCGATTGCAGCGCCACCTACTGTATCCAATTGTGAATCTAAACTATTCAAGGATCTACTCAAACAACCACAAACATTTAGATCAAAATCCTGGATTTCGATTCCAATACCACCTATCGGATCCTATTGTGATCCAGACCATCCTGAGACTCAAACACACACAAAGTTATTTATCAAAATTCTTCCTGTGATTTCAGAGATTTTAGTGACATACACACGGACAACATAATCTATACTAATACTATAAAGAGGAAAGATTTGTACTTTTGTATGTTTGTAACGAACAACTCTTTAACCACTGGACCAATTTCAAATTCTTTCACCATTCAAATGTGACATTATACCTGATTAATATATATATACTCGCTACCGTAAGTAAAAACTAAAGAGAGACAAAAAAAGGTTGGCATACAATAACTGAAAAGAAGAAGAAGAAAAAAGAGAGACCTCACCAGAACGTAGAACCGGAGCCAAAGACAAGTTGTCGTATGAACATGAAAGCGCATTGGCGTGGATGTAAACTAGAAGTAAAGTATTCCTATACTTAGTCATAATATCATAAGTCATTGTGGCTCAGAAAAAAACGCCCTCATTCTTTGTATTGACTTAGGTTCTAATCTTTTAAAACGTGTACCGCGTTCGTGTAAGCAGTTTTGCTAGCTTAATGTTAATTGTATGGTACGAGTAATAATAATTGAAACAACCATCGTGTGAAATAGAAACATATACTTTTGAACACTTACCTATTCGTAGCACACCTTTACAAGAGAAGAAAATCATCAGCAATCAGCAGACAAACACACACTTTATATATTCCCAAGCTAAGCAAGTTATGTTTGTGTTATGGGTAATATATAACGGAACACTCTGGGGCCGATCCCAGACACCCAGATCATATTAAATAACAGAAAATTCGTTTGCGAAATTTTCCATGCCAGAAATTGAACCCGGAGCCTCTGCGTTCCAACGAGTTCGGCCGGCTAAGACTTACTCGCTCAACCACAGAGGCAGTCAAAAGCCTAAAGCAGTATTGTCACTCTAAAAATTACAATACTTTGTTGAGGTACCCAACAGCTAGTTACCAGATGTAAATGGTTAACGAATACATCCCGAGGAATTTTTAACGAAATTATCCATGTGTGAAACCTGACAATCCGCTTTACGCAAGCGTGGTAAGTAGACCGTTTGTTTCCCTAAAATGAAAAAAAAGTGTGAGCTCATCAGTGGAACGCTTATGGTCTAGTATTACTATTATATTACATAAGTATTTATCATATGAAAGTAGCACAACAACATTATTAATTTCACAGCGAGGAGCAATATAAATAATAAGTTATTTACATTATAGTATCCTTTTATAAAACTACGACTCGGTTAATAGCACGCAGCTTTTCGCCGTTGCGTGCGTTGAAATCTTTTATATAGAGACGTAAAGTAAAATATTACACATTTGAAAAATGTTCGTTTTATGACTCAGTTCTCAGACTGATTGTTGAAATTTTATCAGTTTTGTCGTAAATTTTCTTCGACTCGAATGTGAAGTAATTTAAGCAAATATAATCGGAAACACAACTAGCCGGTGAATGACTTCAACGAAACTACCACTATTCTCAGATATAAGTTCGGTAAAATGGACCATCTCTTCAATATAATAATACATGATCTTAGATTTCTGGTGAAGGTGTGGTGGATTGATGTTGAGGACAAACTCAAGCTGCAAATTAATACCGTTTCGATTACTGGTAGACTTCTTCCTTTTTATATTTTTAAACAGATACAATACCAAATAAAACTAATTAACTTTAATTCTTACTTAATAATAGTTTTTGAAGTGAAAATTCTTTAGAATCGTTGTGGTTTGAAACTCGATGAAACGAAAAAGTGAAATGAAAAACCGGCACTTGCTAGCTATTTTTTTATTATTTGCCATTTTCGTTATTATCAACAGCACAACTCATAATATTTGGAACCTATCAATCCTAGCTTAGGGTTGCCTGGAAGAGATTAGTCTTCAGGGGTAATGCTCAACAGATATATATATAACATATATTTTTTGTTGTTATAAATATGCCTTCGCGTACAATAAAGAATTATATAGCTCCATAAAGCTATAATAAAACAGTAAATGGAAACGCATTTACTATGTACATGATTTTATCAGTTTGAATCTAGTAATTTTGTTTATCAGCGTAACTTTTATAATCATCATTCTATAGTGTAGATATATATCAGTCACATAATTTTCCGGACCAATTATTTGAAATGGACAATATTAAAAATGTTCAGCGCGTGATAAACTTTATTTCATTTGATTTTGATTTTTAAGATAGTTATGTTTGAATAAAAGTGTTATATATTGTTCAATAACTTAAATGTGATTGTTTTTTGTTTATATTTAAATTTGGTCTCAGTGTCAAGACTATTATAATGTATGAGTATGAACTTATGAATAATATATGATAAAAAAATCCGAACTAATGTATTATGGACTTAAGAAGCTTATAGCTCTTCACTTAGTTTTACATACATACATACATAACTTCACGCCAGTTCCCTTGCGGGGTAGGCACGAGCAACAGAGCGCCATTTAGGCTTATTCTTACACACCTCACTTGCTTCTTTGACATTCATAACTCTTGTCATGCACGCTCGTCTGTTCTTAAGGCTCTTAGTTTTCTTAGATAAAAAGGTTATTAACGAACATCATTTTATATATAAGTCTTGGTAGCTCGGTGGCTAACGCACTCGCGTCTCGAAGTTCCATCTCAAATGACGTGAATTCGAATCCTAGCCGTAAAAATGTATTGGTGATAAACCCGCCAAGTCAAGCTGTTATTAAATCAATATTTTGGTTTCAAACTAAAATTATTACTATACTTATTTTCTTTACCGTTAGCACATAGTAATTACAACAATACACACATTGCATTAAATAGCTGCCTTTGTGTTACATGCTTCCCGGTATTATAACATATAGTATAACAAGGGCCCTTTCACTTAGGGACGCGAATGCGCTAATCACTTTCCTACCATAGTTTTAAACCTGAATACCGTATTAAAATAAAAAAAAAACGACATTTCAAGTGTGTAATAAAAACCTAATTAAATTATACTAAATACGTAAATAACACTGGTTACAACATTTGACACTCACGCAGCTTTCACTACGCACGTATCCTGAATCCAATCACATCGACCTTGTATAGCTATTGGGCAATCATTGCTGCGTAATCATCTTTTTTTTACCCTACCAGGTAACAAGCAAGCGATGTATACAAAACTTACGATGCATCAGATTATTTCACGGATTACTGGTAGAGGCTCGAGGTCGTGTTAAGATGGAATCGAGTGAAAGTCTCGATAAACCCCTACTACCAAGCCGAGTAATGTACAAGGAATTAGCTGATTTTGACTCGATTAAATATCGGGTTTTCACGTCATTCCACGTACAGTGAAGGGGTCCATTTCTATTTAATTCCGAGGTTACTTTATTAATCATTTAATTGTAAATAATTTGTATATTTACAAAAATTTCTTCAAAGCGTCTTTCAAATAAATTTTCTTTACATGTTTTAAAATTCGCCTATTTTGAATTGTTTTAATTAGTTTAATTTCATTTGCCAGTGCATAATTTCAAATTTATATAGCTCGTGGCCTGTAACAGTGGGCTGATCACATATTTTATGTCGCAGGACCTATAACATGATACAGTAAACGTATTGTAAGACGCCCTTTAACCCAATGAACCGACGATATGCATAAAGCTGTGGGTTGGATCTGGATGAGGAAAGCGGTGGATCGGCATATGTGGCGCAAACTAAGGGATGCCTACATCCAGTCGTGGACAATGATTGACTGACGACGACTTTCAAATTTAGAGGAAACTAAACTCTTATATTTCACTCTATATTATCATTACATTTGAAAAGACTGAAGTATTATTAGTAAAGATTTTTTATTTCCAAAGGCCTTATAGGCAGAACCTGTTATCGTCAGCAAATTGTAGTCCATTGTTCCGAAGGCCATCCCAGGTTTCCTCCACATATCCCGATCTATCCGTGCAGGAACGGAGAAAGAATACAATTTCATGCGGCCGAGCGGCCTGTCGTAAGAGGCGACAAAACAACCCACAACCATGCCGTAGGACATTTGCCTGACTGGATGGCTACCACCCCTGGTCTAGAGTATGCCGCCATAACAACCTTGAGTTGTGTTCCGGCATTAGTGACCAGGTTCCAGTCTCCCTTGAGAGAGCAGCAGCGCATTTAAAGCACCTTTAGTGTTGCAAATGTCCATAGGCGATAGTAACCGCTTTCCATCAAGTAGGCCGTCTGCCTATCTGCTATACTCCTGCAATAAAAAATAAAACAATCCTCCGCTGTCCTTACGCAGGTCGTCAGTTCATTGCACTGGAGCGCACCTTACACTAGCCAGGAACAGGAAACGTAAACATTTTCAAAAGCATTTGCTTTATTGTGCGACGTACGTGACTGATCGCAGTTAACCTTTCCAATAGATAGTGTTGATGGCTTCACAAATCAATTTATACTTACCAATCGAAATTTTTTTTTTAACGAACGGATATTTGTATCATTGGTATTGAATGTCAGAATATAAAATGCAATAAAGCGGAATAGGATCTTCTACGCATTTTATCTATGCCTACTTAATATGTAAACGTGACAATGACTTCGTTTGGATACTTGAAAGTTTATTTCTTTATCACATCTCTTATGCTCTTACACTTGGAATGATGTCAGTGTTAGTGATTATGTCCAAATGAACTACCCTTTCCCTTAGTCTGAACGATTAACATTCCTTCATAGGAATTAGTTCTTATAAGCAACACTATGAGTTGTTTATAATATTATGTTTTTTTTTCAAAATCATCTCATTCGCCTCCTGAACCGGGTATTAGATTTTTCCAAAATCTGATGATACTACTTTAGTTGTGGTCGAAATCGGCTCCGAAATTCCTTCAAATATTTCTCACTATATTTTATAGTCTCAGAATTGGCTATAGAGGCCCTGCTTGTAAAAATTACAATGTTTACTGTTTAATAGACTAGCTTTAATTAGCGACAACAAACAATATAGTTATAATTAATTAATGTAAAAACTATGAAATTTATGAAACTTGCTAGCACAAAAAATGTACAAAGTTGTAGCCATTAAGTAATTTGAAGAGTTTAATTAACCGTAGTTTTACATTTTTTATTTTTTTATTGACACTTGATGGAAAGCGGTTACCATCGCCTATGGACATTTGCAACATCAAAGATGCTACAAATGCGCTGCTACTCTCTTAAGGGAGACTGGAACCTGGTCACTAATGCTGGAACACAACTCAAGGTTGTTATGGCCGAATACTCTAGACCAGGGGTAGTAGCCATGCAGACGGGCAAAGCCCTACCACCTGGCTATGCGATGTTTTGTCGCCTCTTACAACACGCTGCCCGGCCGCTGGAAATTGTATTCTTTCTCCGTACCTGCACGGATAACATTTATTAGCATTTTTCAAACAGAGAACCATATCCAAACCCAAATTAAGAACAAAGCAATTTAGAAAAATAGTTTCTTAGTGTTGCCAATTTGATATAACTGAAAGGAGTTCGGAGTATCGATTTCATAAATATTCAAGTCTGTGTCCGATTAGATTGAACACACTAATGGAGCGGACAAATAAAAGAAAGTCGCGTCGAACGCAATTTACATAACACAGCCGACGGACCTCTGGCTCCGTAACGCATTCAATTGTACCATTCTCTTATTAAAAACAAAAAAATAAGTCAGCTTCTGTATTTACATTACTTTGAAAATCACCGGCTCGTGTTAAAGATGTTACGAGGAACCGTTGTGATATAACTTGTTGCTCAATCATTGCTTTTTAGGGTTCGTTATTAAGTAAAAACAGAAATATACAATCCTCACCACTTGTTTTTGTATGTGACATTCATTGCTCCTGGTAACCATTAGCTCTATCTCGTAGAAATATATAACCAATATACCCTTTACAATGCTATAATTTAATCGCAAACAAGAAATATATGCGATTGCCGTCGTTATACGTGAAATTGCAGACTAAATTAAAAAAGACAAAAAATCATAAACAGATGCATCTCATAGATTTTATTAGACATGTTTTTGTAATCAATAAATTGATTAAATGATTATTCGACTTTCTAGTCTTTTCCATTATCAATTATCGTCACACGCTGCCATAGAATTAATATGAATGAATATGCTTTATTGTGTTTTAAAAGATAAAGTTAACAGAAATAAAAATTTACAATACAATAGGCAGTTTTGTCGCTATTAGCGATCGTCGCCGTTGTTGTATCGTCACACAGGTAGTATTACGATACACCATTTAATAATTGTGTATTACAATGTAGCCTAAGAAAACTCATAGAGAGTTAAAGTTTGAACGCTTCTTTACGAGTCATAAAGTAGCGTTCAAACTTACTTTAACTCTCTGAATAAGATCGGTAAACACTCATTCACATAACCTCGTGGAAGTCAGCGGTATAGTCTCGTCAGTCATAAGTTGTATAGCTGAAGTTAATATTTGGAAATAAAACAATTTATTGCTGTAGAAGCTCGGATGGGAGAGTGACCACTTGTTTTAATAATAAATTTAAATTTGACATTACATAACTTTTTTGTTACTATATAATAGTACATAGCCAATATTTTAATACCAAACTACAACTGCCTGTTGTAGTTTGGTACAAGTGCTGTGAGCTTCTATTTAGTCGTTGACTTGTGGAATCCGATGAACATCTGCTTTATCTGTATGCGCTGAATTTCAATACATATGTTTTGTATATGTTACAAATTTCACGTCACGATCGTATTCTTTTAAGAAGAAAAATATTATTCCGTCAGACACATTCCCTGTATGGAAGAGGTCTAAGAACAAAATTACACATAACTACTATAATTCTTAATTAAACGTAATACGAGCTCTATGTATAGAACCGCTATTTATGGTTGTTAAGTAAAATTATACAATTTCCCGACTGGCGACAACATTGAGCGTCGTTCAATAGATGTGTAAGCTATTATTTAAAACCATTGACAGTCATTAGCTGTGAGGCGGAAGGATTGAGCAAATCGTTTTAAATACTTAGTTACGCGGAAGTAGATGCTTATTAGTATATAGTACGGAAATTAGGTAACGAGCTGATAATGTAAGCTGCACATAGCTGCTACTATCAGGCACTGGCAGAACGGGTATAACTATGCTTACTGGACATGCTAAAAGATGATGATATACGCGCCGATAGGAGTACAATAAGGCATACTGAAGGCCACTCCAAATGGACGAGAAAAAGTAGAAAAGCGAACGGCGAGTTCCAGTTCGAACCAGGATATAATTAGAGTATTATATCGTAGGTCATCATCATCATCATTCTAGAGTGATAATGACGAGTAATAAAATCATAACTAATATATAACAATTCATACAATACTATCATTAACACCCTTATAATTTTTACGGTGCATGGACGAAACTGACCAGATTCGGATTCAGCGCATCGAATTACATAAAAATAGATGAGTCTGTTCAAAAGTACAGATCACATTTTATATTTTGTGGGCAAGTGCAATCAATGAATGAGCTAAATGCGTGTCGCACATTGAAAAGTTCTATAAATATCCTTTGTTATTTGGCTACGCACCTGCGAATGTCAAGTATCAGGTAAGTGTGTGGACGAACTATGAGGAGTTAACAAACGTTCCCTCTATTCATAATTATGACAATGTTCTGTACTGACTATATAATATATATATATATATATATATATATATATATATATATATATATATGTTCTGTACTGACTATATATATATATATATATATATATATATATATATATATATATATATATTATATAGTCAGTAGAGAACATTGTCATAATTATTTCAAGATCTAATCAACGATACACGACTATGTACATTCAATTGTTTACGACCCACGATTACGTATACCTTCAACTTTTATTTGTTTCGCAGTTTCATACAACATTGCTTATCGCTATGTAGACTATAGTTTCTAGACAAATTTCATCCCTATACATTCAATTCCCTACAATCTCGGTAGTTCCTGAGAGGAATTACTGATTCAAGTTTTAAACCGTAACTCACTTCTTAACTAACGAAAATGTAGAATAGCCTTTACATACAAAGACGGACGAACGAAAATTAAAAAAAAAAAACAACAGTTCCGGTTTGCCAAAATAGCTACGGGACCACGAAAACATCAAAACAACGATAACAAAAGCATTGGCATTTTTATTGAGATAATATTAATAATATAACTTTATTTTTTTATAAAATATACAAGAAAAGTGTATACAATTTGAAGGTAAAATAAACATGTGATAATATAATAATCGGCAGACAAACACATAATTTATATCCCCAAATTAAGTAAGTTACGCTTATATTATGGGTATAACAGACTACCTGGGGCTGAACCCAAACACCCAGACCATATTAAATAACGGAGAAAATTCGTTTCCGAAATTTATCATGCCAGGAATCTAACCCGGACCCTCTACGTTACAGTGATGTAGGAAGGCAAAGACTAAGCCCGGTCACCCATAGAGGCCGTGATAATAAATTAATATACTTATTCGTAATATTTATTATAGATCAGCAAATGGCATTCGCCTCAATATAATAATTTATTCGATCAATGAGTGTCTATTAATTTTATGCCACATAACATATTCAAGTTCAAATCACGTTGAGCATACACTTGAATCATAGGTAAGATTACGTATTTTAAGAGGGTGAAATGTATTCTAATGGACTATGGAGTCTAGTGTAATGAATAAATGTATCAAATCATTGAGCAAGAGATTAGGAAACAATTCAAATGTATAAAATATTTGTGTGCAAATGTCTAGAAGAAAATTAAATAAAAGCGAAGAAATATTCAACAAACTAGTGTGTTATACGCTAGATATACTTCCTGAATATTACTGTACTTGAGCTTCTATAGCTAACGACGCATTACGAGTTACCTTACTAGATCGTTTTGTTAAGATATAGATAATTGTCGCCTCTGGCTAATAAAACAGTTCGTGGTACTTTCAAACGAATTCAGTTTGTATTTATGTTTGTTCTCGTGAAAGTAGTCTGATTAGATACAAAAAAATAACGGGACTGAAATGTTTTTTTTTCTATTGTGACATCAGATTCATTGAATTCTGAGAATAATACAAAATATACGTTTACATCCACACGGTCTAGCTTGACGTGGCTTTAAAATGCAGCCATGTGTGAAATTAGGCCATCATTGTCAGCTAAGTTACAGGTCAATGGACATGACCAACATGCTAACATTACCTAGCTGTAATAGTCAAAGAGGATAGGTGTGGGACAATTACTCGCATTGATATGTTCTGGGCCCTCTAGACATTGCTTAGCTGTGAGAAGCATCGTCGATAAGTGATATTAGCGGTATAAATGTATAAACTTTAGTTAATTCTTACTTTCCCTCAACTCCCTCCCCCCTGTACATTAAACGTATGTTAGTATGTAACGGAATCTTTCAAGTTAAATTTGATCGACTTCCCGGTTTCCGAATGAGCTGAAATTTGGCACGGATGTGTATATCGCATGACAATGCAATAATATGGTACCATGGAGCTGATCTGATGATGGAGTCGGAAGGTGGCCATAGGAACTCCTGTACTAAACAAGATAGACTCTCAAAAGATCTCAAAAGCTTGTATTTAAAAACCTTTTAAAAAAAGATTATTTTTACATAACATTCCATTTTATCATAAGAGTGTATTTAATTCTTTTTTCAAAGTTTCCTCGGAGAAAGAAATTAAATCACTAAATAATCACTAAAAAATGAAAAATAAATAATAGTTAAAAAAAACCCAAAAGATACGCTTTTATAGAAAATCCAACTAAAAAATATAAAATAAATTTGAATTAAAAATAGTGTAAAAAAAAATGATTTTATTGTAAAAAAAGCGTGGGGTGCTTTTCAGGATATTATCAAAATAACCCTTCTATTCATATCTGTTCATAAAATATTTATAACTATTGATACCATGCACCCCACGCTTTTTTTACAATAAAATCATTTTTTCTTACACTATTTTTAATTCAAATTTATTAAAATATATTTTCTATTTTTTAGTTCGATTTTCTATAAAAGCGTATTTTTTTAGTTTTTTTTTAAACTATTATTTATTTTATTGAAATCTTTTTTTTATTTTTTTTATTGCAGGAGTTCAGCAGACAGACAGACGGCCCACTAGATGGAAAGCGGTTACCATCGCCTATGGACATTTGCAACAACAAAGGTGCTAAAAATGCGCTGGTGCTCTCTTAAGGGAGACTGGAACCTGGTCACTAATGCCGGAACACAACACAAGGTTGTTATGGCGGCATACTCTAGACCAGGGGTGGTCGCCATCCAGTCGAGCAAATACTCTACCACCTGGCTGTGGGTTGTTTAGTCGCCTCTTACGACAGGCCGCCGGGCCGCAGGAAATTGTATTCTTTCTCCGTTCCTGCACGGATAAAAACCGTGTTCCTATTTATCCGCTCGTATTTATCCGTAAGATTAAAAAGGAAACAAATTTTGAGGAAATTAAATACGACACCAAAGCAGGGCGAGAATCTATCTTCGACATGAGCCCAAGCGACTGACATCGTTGCTCAACTTAAAAACCTATTAGTTTACATGTAATATTTTGAAGATATATTCATTTATACAGGTTTATTTAAAAAACAACTTAATTATCCATAAAATAAATTTATAATATAATATATATCGAGATGTCGCCGAAAGTTTAGTAGACCTCTCACGCGACCAAAGGCTGACGTCCATTTGCTCAAAGGTTAAGCATTGCTATTCAACGTGGTAACGCCGCCATTCTTTTGGGAACGTTCCCGGTAAGTGACAGTGGTTTGGGACCAATATTTTATTTATAATTATATACTCTTTTTTTAATTTTGTTCTAATATTTAATTTTAGGTTTCTTTTTTATAGTATAGTTTAATTTTTAAAATAATGTTTGAGTATATTGTAATATTTTTTGTATAAATAAACACTGATGACCTCTAAATATTTTTTTTATCAAACTTTATTGATTACCAAAATAAGGTATTAAATATAAAAACAATATAGCAATATATAGGGAATCTTAAAAAGCGATCTCTTCAAATTCAAATTCAAATTCAAAAGTTTTTATTTAAAATAAGTTCCACTGGAGAACACTTTTTGAAGGTCATACGTGTAAGTTAAAATTTAATTTTTTACTTCCTATTCTATGTACACCGCTTCGCAACGTGTTGATGCTGTAAAGGAGAAGACGCGGCAAGAAACTCCCCAGCAACACGTCTAGCTAAATATTGTTTTTATTTATATTTCATATTCTATTTATATCTCAAATTCTTTTTTTTAATAAGTTTTGTACAGGAGTATGTTACAGAATCACTTTTTGAAGAATTAATGGAGTAGTAGCAAACAATGCATACTCAATAAGACCAAAACAATAAAAGGAAAGAAAAATAATATTATAGTTATAATAATGATATGACGTGCTAAAATGTTATGCTGCAATATGTCTCCACAAATTCCTTACAAGCATGGCAAGATTAAAAAAAAAGAACGTTATACAAAATTTAGTATAAGAGGTTGGAGCTAGGTGCTATGTAAATGAATTTTTGTCATTTAAATATTCTTCAATAGTGTAGTATCCCTTTTTTAGAAAGATGCTTTTTAATTTAATTTTAAATTTAGTGAAACTTCACAGTAACCTAACTTAAAGAATATTCTTAATGAAAGTTATAATGAAGATTATAATCTCAAAGGTATTTTTTGAGCATACATAAGTGATTTTTTTGTCGAAATGAAATGGAGTTCACGAACACCCTATTGTTCGGGGACTTACAGTGAGGTAGCTGGGAGGTTATCCAGCTTGGCTGGTAGTAAAACACCCCGGTGTTCTTTTTTCACGATGAGCTAGTGTCACGGTAATAAATACATGGGCAACGCCGCCATATACACAGGTGAACATACAACTCACACGATGTTGTACATGTATGTTAAATATTGAGAAATTAAGCTAGATCTAATCTCTCTGTATACACTATTGAAAGGTGTTTTACATTCAAATTGAATTAAGTGAATTTAAATTGTATTTTTCATCTTAAAGTTTTTATTCAGATATGCGTACAACAGTGATGTGAATTTTAATAACTTGTAAACTAATCACATGTATAAAATTTAAGTTTCAATTTCGTGGTATATTACTATATCGTCGTATATCCATGTATTTCAAAAAAGTAATGAACATTCTGTTACACTCACTACTCAGAATTGTTGTTTGACAAAAAATACAAATGGATGTCCAAAACTACATGTAAATAAAAACTAAAAATAGAACTGATTTATAAGGGACTACAAAACACTTCCACACCTAATAAAGCTTAATAACATAACCCATATCTGAATCACGCAATAGATAGAGGTATAGGTACCTAAATCAGTAATCACCTGATATTATAAGTATGTTTCCATTTTAGCAACAACAAAATTTTGACAGTTGTACAAATAAAAGTTGCAAATTGTTTTAATATACCATACCTACAATTGTCACGCGCTCAAAGACAACATTAAACTGAGGTAAATGCCCGGTATTAACATCATGGCATGGCTGCCAGTCCTTTCCAAAAGCATAATTATTTCCAAGGAGTCGGATACACTTTCTTGGGCCCAGATTATAAAAAGATGAGAGTCATTTTATGTTATATCTTATTATTATGGTTTTTTTTTTAAATAATTGTAGTGGGTTTAGTTATTTTGAATGAATCAATAGTATGGTATAAGTGTTTTAATTTATTTGTGACCTTATTTTTAGAATTTCCCTTCTTTCAGACTGAATTTAGGGCTCTTTTGCATTTTGTAATACAAAAATATAACGCTTTTTTAAGCCACAGCTCAGTTTATTAAATTTCTTTGACCCAAAAGTCTCCGTTTCCTTTATAAAATGCCTGCCTGTGTTTGCAAATTTACGAATACAGTTCCGAAATACACTGAATGTTTTGCTACACATAAATATTGTATTTAAAAAAGACAAATTTAGAAAGAATAAAATATAAATAGACAGTGTTCAAAGTCCTACCATAATAAATTGGTACATTCGCATCATTCAAAGGCACACAGTTTATAGGCACTCAGAAGAAAATCAAAACAGTTGTCTATAGATACGAAACGAATGAGGTTGAAGTTTGAAAGTGTTCCACTAACAGAATTTGATTAAACCAGTCTGATATAACCAGAATATCTTATAAACGGAATAATTGAAGGCTAATTAATGAATTTGTGAACAAGTAAATCCTTAATATTAGTAATTAAATACATATTTTATGAGACTTTAAAAACCTCGTTAAGTCCATGGACTAGTTCTGAGACAAGTTTTATTTATGCATTAAAATTAAAGGAAGTGTTTAAACTTCCGTAATTTAAATGGCTAATAAATACTTATAGCTATGTTTTCTTTATATTGGAGACCCTGTTAGATCTTATTTTATTTTTGGGAATGCATAGCTTAAATTATGTAAGGACGATTGTCATAATCGTTGAAGACGTAGTGTATGTAATGCAATAAATTTGATAACCACAGCGACGCTATGAAAACACATCTTCATCAGAGCTTTGTTCAGTTATTTATTGAAGTAAAGTGATAATATTAAATATAAAAAGAACATGACATAAAAGCACGCTTGATATTATACGCTTAAAATTTAAAATGTAGTCAACAGAAACCGTCGCTAAAACTTTATATTTAGGTATCTAATTTTGTGTCATTTTAACGTAACCTTTTTTATCCGTGCAGGAATGGAAAAATAATACTAATTCTTGTGGCCGAGCGGCCTATCGTAAGAGGCGACAAAACAACCCAAAACCGGGTAGGGCATTTGGCCGTCTGTATGACTACCAAACCTGATTTGAAATATGCCGCCATAACAGCTTTGAGTTGTGTTCCGGCATCAGTAGCCAGGTTCCAGTTTCTCCTTCGAAGCCGGCAGCACACCGGCAGCATCTCTGGTATTGCTAATGTCCATAGGCGACGGTAACCGCTTTCCATTACAGTTGGGCCGTCAGCCTGTCTGCTATAATTCAGCAATAAAAAAACGTAAATCAAAAAGAGAAATGCTCTTGAACGATAAGAGCGCGCATGGTTCCAACTGAAGACATAATTAGTTCGTAAAAATGTTTGTTATAGTTTACAATAGTTATATCTAAACATAAAATTATTTTTATTTACATTATTTTATAGCTTATCTCAAGTCTTCAACGGGAACGGCCAAGCTCTAAATATCAATGCTATTAATTAAAATTAATGGTGTTTACATCAATGTACCAACAGACAAACAATTAGAGCACTGACACACACTAACATCTGTAATCTAAGGTGTATTATATAAAAGTTATAAAATGTCCAGACTAGTAGTCGATATTCTGGTTTCATGCGAAATGAAGTATCAAGTAACAATGGTACAGGCAAAATAAAATGATAGAATGCGTTGTCAAACCTCACAACTGTTCAAAGCATCAGGAAATATATGATAATGATATAATTAGAACTATTAGAAGTCCGTTAGTTATGTGTTAACCGCCATTGTTTTGGCCCCATATATAGTACAAGAGTAATTAACATGAAACATTCGTTGTACTATTAGTTTTATTTGGAAATAAAATAAACCAATATAACTATAAACTAGTACAGTGAAGCAAACTTAATTTATATTATATTCTACCTATAATCCCTAAAGACTATAAGTAGAAAACTGAGATTAGGTCATCGAAATCAATGGGTAAGGTTTCTAGAAGGCTGACCACGTTACCTCACTGGATCGTCATACTGATCTGTTGTTCGTGGTAGGAACCAGTCACAGATCAGAGGTAATCTATGGAACCAATCCTCTGATCTCAGGAAGAGCCAACAAGTCGTTTTAAAATATCTTTATAGAGCCTCAGGGCCTCAGGAGGCCATGGTCCAAGCGTTTCAACAGCAAACGGCACAAACGTATAACTGTCACCTCAATTTTAATTGTGTTTACTTAATTACAGCACATGTCTATTGAAGATGTTCATTAAACAGTGAAACAAGCTTATAATCTAATGGTTTACACTTAGTAGCCAATTTGTGTTATACTTACTCTATTTAATGCGCCGGCCTTCTGTAGTGAGTCGGCTAATTCTTTGCCAGCCTACCTCACGGCAGCGCAATGGCTTTGGGTTCAATTCCTGGCTTAATTAATTTCGTAAATGAACTGTACATTATTTTTTAGTCTCCGTGTCGTATAGAGTTCTGAGTGGTTCACTGTATAAGTACCCATACACAAACGTAAACTTGCTTAGCTTGGGGATATACAGTACTAGTACGAACCTTTTGTTTAAAAAGCAGGCGTTACAGAAGTTACATCGTATTAAATTTTTATGTTAGTGATATTTGCCCCCGGAAGATTTACTTCATTTTATATCGCAAACTATGCCATCTCCAGGGATGAAAAGTATCTACATTCATTTTCGGTATTTAGACAGACAGACCGAGTTATTATCGCATTTTTTATATATTATGAATTTTTATATCTATAAATTTGAGAAATAATTGGTCTCCCATACAAATTTTTATCCCCTATTTCAAAGCATTCTAGTTTTACTTATCTATCCCCTGTCTATCTAGGTGTAAACTAAATAAACGACCAAAACTACCAAAATGATCAAAATAACCAAAATGACGAAAATGGCAAATCACAAAAAAAATACATAAATCTATCCTATTATCCCGGATGAAAAGTATCCCTTGTCCACCCTCGGTATTAAAATTACTTATATGTACTTACTAGCTGTCCCGGCAGACATTGTTCTGCCCTGAAGAAATAAAATTTAGAACCCGATTGCAGCGCCATCTACCGAGTCCAATTGTGAATCTAAACCATCCTCGAATCCATTTGAACACACACAAAAAAATTAATGCAAATCGGTCCAGCCATATAGGAGGAGTTCACTGTCAACACACGTACAGAAGAATTATATTTATAAAGATATATATAACTATATACCACAATATAACGAATTTCAGTCAAATCTGTCCAATAGTTTTTCCATAAGGGTATAACAAAAAGACAAATATATTTTTATACCGATAACCATCCCATTTTTCGGGATAAAAGAGATAAAGTATCCTATATTCATCCTCGGCATCGAAAATATATATATTCTGAGTTTCAGCTAAATCGGTCTCGTAGTTTTTCCGTGAAAACGGAACAGCCAGACTGATAGAGTTACTTTCGCAATTATAATATTAATAGGGATAGGGGTATGTATTTGTTTTTATTGTTATTGCACGAGTTCAGCAGACAGGCAGACAGCTCACCTCATCGAAAGCGGTTAACATCGCCTATGGACACTTGCAACACGAAAAGTGCTACAAATGCGGTGCTGCTCTCTAAAAGGTGCCTGGAACCTGGCCACTAATGCCGGAACACAACTCGAATTGTTATGGCGGCGTACTCTAGATCAGGGCTGGTAGCCATCCAGGCGGGCAAATTCCTTACCATCTAGCCGTGGGTTGTTTTGTCGCCTCTTATGACAGGCCGCCTGGCCGCAGGAAATTGTATTATTTCGCCGTTCCGGCACGGATAATAAATAGTAGTCTGATGATTTATTATTGTTATAGGCCGAAATAAACACTTGTAGCATATTAATAACTATTTAAACATATTTTTCGCAAAACCAACTGTAAGATGTTGCGTAATTAATTTAAAAAAATTCAAGCCGATCCGTATTATGTCATCCGTGTGCAAAAATTTAGCAACAAATCATTACACAAAACTAATTAGACACAGCTTGATGACCAATAACTAATTAACGATATATGTTCCTTTACAGGCGGTTGTGAATGCTGGGCCGCATGGATGGCGACGCACGTCTGGTGCTCGCTCGCCTTGCTATTTACTCTCGCAACATTTACTCTAGCTAAATGTAAGTACTTCCTCTAATACTCCTGCTCTATTTGCTTAAGTGTTAGTGACTGTGGTCAAATGCGTCTTGTTCACAGCATTAATCGTTTTTGCAAAATGTATAAAGCACCCAATGGTTTTATTTTCGGACGACAGTACGGCTTTATTAACAAAACATAAAAATAATTATGACAATACATACATACATACATAACTTCACGCCAGTTCCCTTGCGGGGTAGGCACGGACAACAGAGCGCCATTCAGGCTTATTCCTACACACCTCACTTGCTTCTTTGACATTCATAACTCTTGTCATGCACTTATGTCAATGAAATAAATAAATCTCAATCTGACAGATTGGCTAAATACAAATAAACTTAAATTTAATTTAGAAAAAAACATGCTATATGACATTTAACACTGCTATTGACATTTACTTGTCTAAGTATATATAGAACATCAAAAGACAATGAAAAGAATCTAATTGCTGCTTTTAATGAATATAAGGGGCTTCATGATTTTTCAGTGAGAACAAAATACAATTATTCTTTTATAAGAGACATGTAGATAAGGCGTTATATTTTATCTTATATACCGTGCGCAGACGGTTTGCCGATGACTACTTACTATTATTGTATTATATTACTTACTAATATTGTATATACTTATGTAATGTATGTACAATAATAAATTGAAATAATACATTTTTTGCAATAACTATTTATGTAACCTTTTTTGTCAACCCTACTGACCATCGACGCGTGACATCATGAGGCTAACGGCAAACCTTCTGCGGAAGGGTAGTAAGTAGTAGACATAACACGAATGCGTTAAAGTCCCTCTGAAAAATTGTTGCAAAGGTTATAATTTGATTGATAATGTTCGAAAATGAAATGTATCATTTCGCCCCCTCCTTATTCTCGTACATACTGTTGCAGATATCGTGTCGAAATGAGATTTGTAAATCAAGAATTTTACACTAATTACTAATGCAATATAGTCCCACGTAGAAATAATATGTAATACTTACTTAATCGTTCATGTTGACAGTGGGATCATAAGTTTCATAATATTAATATTACCAACAACTAAACGAAATATCGTCCATTTTTTGAACGAAATACCTCTACCTATGTTGATAGGCGGACGAAATAAATTATGAACGTAACCTCGGCCGAGGTCTTATTATTCAATTCACGAAATGATGACATGCAATTTTCATTAATGGATAATGAGTAGATAATACAAAACAAGGTTTATTAAGAACATTGTGGTGATAATTTCTTTTTAACATATATCTACATATGTATATACAATAACATGTAGGTAGGTACATCATAAAAAAATAAGAATCTGAAAAGATCCAAAAGTAAAACACAGAAGATGTATTCGCTTTTTGGCAACGAACATTTACAATACTTTAGTGCGTGTAACAGTAGAAAAGGATCTCGGAGTACCAATGGATCCAGCTTTGACTTGTCATGACCATACAATTAACAATTGTAAAAAAGCTTTCAGAAATTTTGGATTTATTTTAAAACAATGTAATGAGTCTATCGTTTCTTTCCGCAAATGTATCCTACTTTCTTTATTCTAGGAATGGTAGAATACTATAGGCTGGAAATGAAGCAGAACTTACAGCTAGTTATGTATATATTAAGCTTGTTACTAGGTTTGATATCTAATCCCAGCATTATGAGTAGTATAACCTTCTATATACCTGACAACAATACCCGCGGTACACAGCAGTTTTCAGTACCAGTAGAAGTAATGTACTTCTACAAGCATGTCAAACCAGAGCTGTTCGGATATAGAACCAGATTTGTGAAGTGATCAGAGATTTAGATATCCTCACGTAACCCTTAGGGAAATTCAAAGGAAGTGCATAGAAGTGTATTATTAACAGGATAAGGTAATTATTCATAAAATAATGTGTTTTAGTGTTATACAATGTAACAAAAAAGAGACACATAGAAAGATAATTAGGAAAGAGTAAAAATATGCTAGTTTAAAATACGGCTATGGAATTTAAGACAAGTAACTGTACCTTCGACTCTCAAACTAGGAACAAGGCCTGTGTTTTGAGTCAATCAAAGGTACCCCTCACCTATATGGTTAAATAACATTATTATGGCTCTTACATACATTTACATTGTCGCTTTAGTTGTAAGACATTTTTCACGAATTTCCACATTTATTAAAATTTTTATTTATTATTTGCATTTCAATGTACAAATTCGATACTTCTACAGAATCAGCTTTACACGAAAATATAGTTGATATTAAATTGAATATTAGGAAAATTAACAGCTAAAGCACATATCAATACGATTAGGTCACACACTTTCTAAATAAAAAATCTTTATTTAAAAATGCGTAATTAACATTCGTGAAACTCTTTTGTTATTTGCGTAATTTGAATAAAGTTCTCTCATAGCACTTGTCCGAAATAAGGAACAAAGTGTCGTTGAACTGAATAAGCAAGCTCGTAGTTTCTCATCATTCTTGGTGCCTGGGAGTGGCCTGCTTTTGTCCATAGTAGGAACACGACATACTGCCCTACAGTAGGCCGACAAGTCGACATATCAGGGCCATACATGCGGCAAAAACGACAACCGCTTACCCGGAGATTAACATTGTATGAGCTTTAGTACTTAGATTTAGGTTACCTACACTCCTCGATGGCCTATCGGATCTCGTTAAGATACATTAGTTCGCGAAAATGTATACAATGTTCGTGAGCCCTAGTCGTGAACGCACAGTCCGTAATTCGAAAGTATGCCTATAAAGACACGGTTGAATGGCGTTTCAAAAGGTTTCTTTTTCTTTATTTGCATAGAACATTAACATTTTTCACACGAATTATATGCAATTAAATATTTGGGCAGGTTTTAGGAGCAGATAATTGATCAGATACAATAAAATTTATCTAAAAATCGAAATGTGTGCTGGGACACATAGTAGAAGTGAAATTTCAACGGACGAGTGGAAAAACGAATCGCAACAAAATTTTAACTTGAAGTTTTACGGGCAGGTTTTCAAATTGGACAAGTACATTAACAATCTGCCCGTAAAACTTTAAGTTAAAACTTTGTTGCGATTCGTTTTTTCACTTGTCCGTGGAAGTTTCACTTCTACTATGTGTCCCAGCACACATTTCGATTTTTCGCAGGTTTACTGCAAATTATGATTTGGTTAGGTTAGGTACATTTTAATTAATGCATTTTTTATTTCAACATATTTTATTTTATCAAAAAAAAACTGAATTCGATCCGCAACCAATAAAAACATCGATAGTCTACTCTACAATTATACCGCCTCTCACCACGTCTAGTCTAAATTTATGCCACTCTTCCACGCGGCCGTAACGCTTTTTCGTGACAAAAAAATCCTAAGACACCGTCTATATAAAAGTTTCACTTCAATAATTAATTTTTAATTGGGTAAGTATTCCTAAAGATGATAGACTGACTATACACAAGAATGAATGAAAAAAAATTAATATAGATAGAGTACACGCAAAAACACTTATGATTCCTTATATAAAATTCAGTACACCATGATATTAGTTCTATGTATTTGAATAGGTACCACTTGTGTCAATATAGTTGGTTCAATATTGACTTCAGCTATTACAAAATGACCATTGCCATAGGAAATATTGAACCTTATCTCGCAGTCCATCTATCGAAAACGAGAACGTTCTATCTCTAAATAAAGAAATTATTAATAACTGGTGCTTTTCCTATTATCAGGACTACGCTGTAACTCGATTTGCGGTTTATAGCCTCGAGGAATTTCCCTCACAGCCAGTACGTGATAATTTTAACAATATGCATATTAGACTACATAAACAGCTCATGCCTTGTCTAGGTTTGAAATCGCTCTAGTTACTGCGTAATGTAAACCGCAAATATCCCTGAAATATCACGTCTTAGTAATTCGATTGCAGCCAGCCTTCTGGGCCACCTTATCAATATAAAAAGGTGACTTAGGCTCAGTACTATACTTACAAGTCTTGAGATTTGCATAGGTTTATCTATTCTTCATGAATTCGTTTTGATTAGATTAAGTTTCCTTCATTGAATTAATTTGTAATTAATGATAATTTATAAGTTAATTAAGAATTTTTTGTTGTTTGCCAGTTGCCACAGAAACTCGTTTTATTTGCCTTAAAACATATTTACTGTTAAAGTGTCTACACTCAGTCAAATAACAGTCCGACCAATTAAATTAATACAGTTGTCTGCAATTCTGCAGGATCAAAACAAAGAGTAGGTATAATATAAATAGTTTTATGATATTATTTCAAATTCACGAATTAATATAAGTAACGTTTTATCGGATTTAAGCTAATATTTGTTTTATTTCTTAATATTTTTTTTGATTCTGTAACTGCTTCTAAGCAGTAGTATTCACCTGTTATATGAATACCTCTACTGTTACTTTAATAGTATATATAAGTAAACTATAACAGTCACAAAAATCTAGTAAATACTGCGATTAATAATTATAATTTATCTAAGTATTATTGTTAAAACTCACATAAAATTTAAAACTCTATATAATTAGAAAGTCAAAAATTTGTACAAATTATTGCTGTAATTATCTAAATTAAAACTAAATTATGAAGTAAACTACCTTGAAATTTACCTACCTACCTTGTTATAATATAATATTAATAGAAAATAACATACAAATATGTACAATAAAAAACAAATGAATCTAAATTAAAACCTTCGAGCCCACCAGACCGCAGGGCAGTGTACCTAGAAGGCTGGCAGCATTAACTCGCAAAGGCTATTTCTTTGGATGTTGTAATGTTATTGAAGTACATATATACTTAAATAAAGATATTTAAAAACCTCTGTGTTTAGTTTTGTATGGTTTACAAAATATGTTGGAACATCTTCGAAAGTGTAGTAAATCATTTTAAATATGTTAGGTAATATTATGCTTACAATATTGAGTGATGTCAGGAGCCTTAAGAACGAAGAACACGAACAGTATAAGGAGAATTAGGCATAATTATTTAAGGATAAGTAATGTTTTCTGAATGAGTTCTTAAATATAGGAGATGTTGAGTTAATTTTAGACAAAGCCTTGAAAGCCTGTGATATACTTACCCGTATTCCGTAAAGATTGCATTTACATTTCTGCAATTTTATTTTAATATACAATGTTGTAGAAACACTTCTGTTATCACATTGCTCAAGTAGTACGCAAATGGTAGACTTGTGTAATTTAATCAAAATTTTAATATGTTAAGCATTGCAAATTATTTTATAATTAATTTATACACTTCACAATACATGTAGAATTATTTAATTATGTATAAACAGAAACCATTAACTGTCTCTTGGTATGACCATGACCATGCATAATAATTTAATTAAGATTATTAAGAACCTCAAAGTTTTCATACTCTGTCAAGATTACGCCTACAATAATAAATAATACAATTTAATAATAATAAAACGTAGTTTTATTATGTATACAAGTCGCGAAAACTTAAGAAAACAGTGTAATAATATTAAAAATGCATGACTATAAGAGTTTTTGTTCTTTCAAAAACTGCTAATGTTACGGAAGTCATAGGACACGCCTTGGCATTACCGACGTTACGGAAGAACAAGTTAATGTTTATATGTAAATAATAAAATAGTATCAAAATATTAAACATCAACACATGTGTAGATACAAGGCCACTGGACTATAACTAATCCAGTGCCGTAACCTTGGTAGACTTAACACTAGCAATACACATGTAATTAACTTTGATCAGTGTCGTCTTGTAACTATATGCTATGTTCATTTACAGATGCAGAATTAGAGCCATGGCGAGGTGCTGGCAGGCCAGCCACAGCGGCCGAGGAAGCGCAGGATGAAAAAAGAGACGCCGAAATTCTTGCTGCAGTCAAAGCGTCTATGCAAGAATGGATGCTAAAACGATCTCGTACAAGGTGTGTACTATGAGTTAATCAAACATGAACCTTATGCTAGAATAAAATAGGTTGAACTAATAAAACTTTAAGGATCATAGTGTATTAGAGCCACTCTGTACCCAAAAAGCCCAGGCGTCAACAACTGGACAGCGTGTTGACAACCAGTAAACTTCGCGTAATCAACGAGCGAACGTAGCGTGATCTACAAAATGCCGAGTAGTCTGTCAACGATTGGTGCTAGGTCACAGAGTGGCTCACTCGTCGTCCACGTGTGAACAGTTTACGAGCGAGGCGATCTGATTTTTTTTTTAATTGCAGGAGTTCAGCAGACAGGCAGACGGCCCACTTGACGGAAAGGGGTTACCATCGCCTATGGACATTTGCAACACCAAAGGTGCTACAAATGCGCTGCTGCTATTTTAAGGGAGACTGGAACCTGATCACTAATGCCGGAACACAACTCAAGGTTGTTATGGCGTCATACTTTAGACCAGGGGTAGTAGCAATCCAGTCGGGCAAACGCCCTACCACCTGGCTGTGGGTTGTTTTGTCGCCTCTTACGACAGGCCGCCCGGCCGCAGGAAATTGTATTCTTTCTCCGTTCCTGCACGGATAAGCTGATGATGGTCGGATACCGAGTGGCTCTAATAAGCTATGATGACCTTAACACAATGCCGATATTTGCTTACGACTGGTTGTCTTGAGTAAAAGGAAAGTTACGTTATTTTTTTCCGTTGTTTTCTAAATTTCGACTTGGTTAAGTAAAAGTATTTGTTATTTCCATTTAAAATATCTGCATGAACATAGTGAATCATCTGAAACAATAAAATAGATAGAAAGTAGGACCATAGGACTAAAAATATAATCACTTATACTATCTCTACAATTCTACTTCTTAATAAAATTGAAAATTAAAAATATTATATGGCAAAACTTCTTCTTAATTAAAATCATGTTTACCATATTTCCTAGTATAATTTAAATGCTCTTGGCTTTAAGATCATGTTTACATGAAATACACAGAAAATTATATAGTACTTTATTGAAGCAATTTTACTTACATTAAGTACATCATTATATTTAGATTTTACAGTAACATAAAATTACTGTGGTGGTCTGTCGTAAGAGACAACGAAACAACCCACAGTCGGGTAGTAGGGTATTTGCCCGGCTGGATGGCTACCATCCCTGGTATAAAATATGCCACCATAACAACCTTGAGTTGTATTCCGGCATTAGTGGCCAGGTTCCAGTCCCTTTAGAGAGCGACAGCACATTGGTAGCACCTTTGGTGTTACGATTGTCCATAGGCGATGGAAACCGCTTTCCATCAGGAGCGCTGACTGTCTGACTGCTGATAAGTCCGAAGCTAAATTATATACAAAACAACCTTATTTATATAACAAATAAATTCGAAAGCTATTTAAATATTGCGGCCAGATACTGCCGCATCTAAAAGTGTGCGAATTACATAATTTAAACATTATACTTTGTTTATCTCGTGTTCTTATATTTATTTCCTCTTTCGCAATCGCAACATGATATGGTACCATTGAAACTTGTGCGGGCGCGTCCTCTTATTATATAATAGGTAAAGGCTATTCTCGAAGACTAAGACCTATTCAAACTAAAACTAACAATACACCAATGCTATTTGCACAATTAACATACCTATGGACTATGGGTTTTATGAGTATTATAATGATAAGTAGCGCTTTGTAATTTTAGTGTTTTAAAATATCTGAAATTAAAAGTTATAGGAAAACATTCTAGAACGATGGTTATATTGGAGAATGTTAGAATGTTGGCCACTAAAGTAATAGTCCAAAAACGTCTCCGCCCTATTGAGATGAGAATGCTGAGTTGGATGTGTGATGTTACGATAATAGACAAGATGGGAAATGGTACATATCTTTTAAAGTTGTATACATGACTAGAAAATTTAAAGGAAAAAGACTGAAGAAGGTGGTATGAGCATGTATGAAGAGAAATGAAAGTTAAGCGACAAAAAGTAATATTAAACTGGAAGATGATGCCTACAAATGTAAAGGTAGACGAAAAAAGATGGATGGTTTGTTTGAAGGATGACATGATAATTTGTAGTGTAACAAAGGACGTACTCGTATGTCTGAATAGAGGAGTATGGAAGGAAAAACATATTGTGCCGACCCCTAATAATTAGAAGGTGAAATAAAAAAGGGAGAAAAACATTCTAGATTATATATAGTTTGACTTTACACATAAAAACTAGGTACTAGTTAAGTATTACAGTTAGGTACCTGCACTGTTAGGCAACGCGTAACAGCCAGTATTGGTGGTCTATTAGTTACAAGTTTCGGGTCACAGTGATGATCCTGAGTGAAAATATGAGAGAGATACAAGATACGAGTAATAAAAAAGTAATTTTATATGCAAGGCATATTTCAATTTACATTTTTTTGTGCTTTACACTACTATAGACTACTATATTTAAAAAATAAAAATCAACCAAACTGTTATTAAAGCTAACAGTTGTGTTAACTGTAACGAAACATTTAAGACAGTAAATTACAATAAGATCATTTTCTAGATTAAATTTTTTAACACTATCTAATTTACTATCATGCATACAAATGGGCAATAAAACAAGATGTAAGTGTTCATCATCGTTTCTTTAAAAAAAAAGTTTTATAAAACCTTTCTACACAATTCAATTATTCCCTCGTGATAAGCGGGTGAATCACTAGGTTATAATTTTACTAGTAATCCATAAAGTATTTCAAGTAAATAGTGTCAGTTTGTTTTTTCTTCATTAGGGCTTTTGTATGGAGCCGATTTATATTAAATTTGGTTGCGATTATAGGGTTGAACGTAGACATTTCTATTAAGGTAATATAAAAAGAAATACCTATATATTAAGGTAATATATTTCCACATGATGTGGGTTTAAAGTTTCCATTCCTTCTACTTATATATATGTATTTTTGAAGCAGGAAATAATCGGGGGTTAAGTTTTATACCTAAAAATGGGAGAATTATCTCCCGATACAGATTCAATTTTTACTCGCATGTGGTCGCTATGAAAGCTTTAATTGTTAGAAGTTTTTAAACAATAATGGCCGTTTCGTTAGGACGAAAAGATCACAAGGAAGCGTATGCTATGGCGACTTCGGGTGCTTCGAAGACTCCGGTCCGTTCGCCTATTTGGAGACACTGCCCAGTCCACCGCAAGAAGTGGGAACACATTTTCTTCTATATTCTACAGTAAGCAGGTATAAAATTTCAGCCTTCTTAATTTCTAATGTTAATCTATGCAAATAAACAAAGCCAAACCGCGTTGTTTTAAATTCAAAACACTTTTTTAGTTTAGAGAATAAAATTGAATTTTGCATATTGATTTGGAACAGACAAACTTTTCAACTTAGGGAAATAGAATTTAATCGTCATTCTTCTATGGTTCAATGAATATTTGTAAGGGTTCTAAGACGGGCATAGCCACGACTTAACTTTGTACGCTCGAACCTCCGACGAAATAAGATTGTAGACTTCTACGTGAATAAAAGCGACTAACAAAGTAAAACATTTTTATTTAAATTTGTGTTGTGTAAATTTATGTTGTATCGGTATTATTCCACATGGTTTGCATCGGTGTAGTTAATAGTAATGTATCAAGTGGAAACTATTTCACCTTTATCAGTACTAATTCTATTATTTAATACCGAGTTCTTGTAACGCAATGCGGCGCCATCGTTACCCCTTTAGTCGGCTTCACTTTGAGAGTGCGAGACTCCGTCTTAGTATTATTGGTCTAAGTCGTTCATACAAAATTTATGACCCTGCGACGTTTTGTACATAGTCTCAGACACGCTACTGTAGTAAGGTTTGGTGTCTGTTGTGTCTTTCAGAGGCGATCAACCATTATTAGCAGTTTCTGCCAGCAACATGTCAGCGGCGTGGGGATGGGCCGCACGCGCCTTCGACCCTGACAGACCGACGAGGGTCATCGTCCACGGATTTGGCTCCAACTGCGACAACGTATGGGTTTACGAAATGCGATCCGCCTTAATGGCTGTTGTGAGTATATCCTTTTAATAATATAATATGTATAAGAGAAAGTTTGATGATAAATGAAAATGTATGTTTATTATTATTGCAAGTAAAAACTACCGAATGGATTTCGATGAAACTTTCAGTAATATAGCTTAAGTATATATCAGAAAAATATATTATAGGGTATAATTAACAAAGATAGTTGTCCAGAATATGTGTGAATTTAAGTTAATTATTTCACTTTTGTCAAGTGTGAATTTAAGTTAATTATTTAAACAGATATAATGTCATTTGGAATTCTAAGTGGACTCCACTAGGGCAGGATATCCGTATATAATGTTTCCTGTTGCTCTAGAAAATAAATTCCTTTAACTCTATCAAACATTTAATGATGGTTTTCTAAATTAAACTACTGACCTCATACAAATATATATTTTATACACATGAATTAAATAAATTAAGTAAGTTGGATCATTTGCATAACGACCTATACAGTAAATAGTACGTTAAGTAGTAATATTATTTAGAGAAATAACGCTGCATAATTGTATAAGATTTAGTTTTTATCCTTTTGTCATGTTAGGAAGTTTATTATTTCTAATTGTGACGCCTCATCTGGGATAATGTTACAGATATAGGACGTTTCATGCAGATGTGGCCATGAGTGCGTAACTTGTGATGCGTATGTAATTGTTAATGACTTATGTATTGACAGATGACATATTATGTATATACATTAATGTGGCTATTTGATACGGAGTTATGTTTAACGCTTTAAATGTGACGCAATCGGCCACAGTCAATATCTTTAACATTACCGCAGTTGTGGCCCCCGCATATGAAAAGTTACAATACATTTTCGAAAAACAAACCCATTGCTATAAATTCTTATTGAACTTTTATAAAACTAGATAATGCGAGCAATTTTAGAAGTACCTAATGCTTAAAGTCAACAAAACAACTTTAAACCTAATGGTAATTAATAAATAGCTAAATAATACTGTCAAGTTAAAGGTGACACTCAAAAATTATGTTTATATTTTGAATTGTATTTATATAATGTTCTTTAGTTGAACGAAAACTGTCAATGGTCATTTCCTAAAAATACGGCTAAGCGTGCCATTGTGGTTTTGACAAGGTGAAACACAAAATATTTTATTATTTCCTAAGATCCATTGACATTGGAGAGGCGCTATGCCTCGTTTATATTATTACGCCCACTTCCACGGCAGCAAACAAGAAAATGACGAGAAGTGGGCAGTACAGTTGAAGTATAATAATGAAAACGAGGGGTTACAGAAATAAATCAACTAATCGAAAGTGAAAAGACTTTTAAAATACATTATTTGTTAAATGCTTATTTTAGACGAAAATGTAAAAAAAACTCCTTTATTTATAAATAGCTATGCCCGCGAGTACATCTCTAGGGACTAATATTTACAACTTCTGTAAACTCAGTAAGATATTGAAATGAAATCAGACAAAAAAAAATGGTTTTGATGTCTAAAAGAATTGAAATTCTTTGATCCGTTTTGGAATTTATTCTAGACAAAAGTTTAGATAAAGACAGACAAAATTTAAAAAAATAGTTCTATGATTCGGCATTATATAATTGTTTTATAGCAGTTTTCACATTAATATTCGCATTTACTTTGAAGTCACAGTCGTTTAATTTTGTTTATTGGTATACATGAGTTTAGCCAATATCATCAGGCGTTTAGTTTGTTTTAATAAAAACGTAATCTGAACATTTTTTTCATAAAGGAAGAATGTAACGTGGTCTGTGTTGACTGGGAAGGCGGAGCGTCCATGCCGAACTACCTTCGGGCGGCTGCAAACACGCGCCTCGTAGGCAAACAGCTTGCGATGCTGTTACAAGGTAACGTCACTTGAAAACTTAAACAAGTACGAATATTATGTTTATCATAATACTAGTGTAGTGGAACACTTACAGGTCAATAGATGGCGCTGTGCAATAATTGAGGTCGCAAACGTTTCCCGAAACGTACAAAGAATATATACAAATTTTCTAACAAAACGCCTCCGCTCCCACGGAGTCGAGAAGCCCCCAAAGTCCGGTATCGCTGAAACAGCCATCTGCGGCTATTCAGCTGGGTCCAGCTCCAAAAAAAATAAAAATAATAATAGATGGGCATAGGCCTGCTAGGGAACTACTATTGCCTTGCTGGAAGATCTTCCTTTATTGAGACGGAGGAGCATTCTATTTCTATCTCGCTCCTCCACCCTATACGGGGCACCTCGTTCTTTCTTTATGTACAGTCAGCGTCTTATAGAAAGAAGCGGCCAAGATGATCAAATAGATAAGAACATCGGAAGTGATCATTAGTATCGGTACAACCATTGTCGTCTAATAGATCGAATCACCCGTCTTGACCAAATACTCAGTACATCAGTACACCGACAACGCCAAATACATTCAAGTCACCATTATTATGTTAACAACCACCTCGACAAAACAAAGATACACACTAGAAAAATGAACTCTATTCTAAATGTGATTAGTGTCAATACGAGATGATTTCATACTATACCAAAATTGTATTTCCAATTATGTATTTCAAATTGAATTACTTATTGCTAAATTTGCATTGAATGAAAAACACCTTTCTTTCCTAATGTGAAATTAATGAAATCAATTCTGAAGACGTTTGAAACTTAAAAAAAACTCCTGATCACAGCAGTGTGATTGACGAAGAGGATGATATGTGCATAATAATATTTATTACGTTTAATCGAGGGTAAACACTGGGATTGGAAGTATCACTTATTGACTACTTACAAACATTATTTTTGACTGACCCACCTATGTTTTATTACTAACTCTATGGACACAGAACGATTTCACGTTGATAGATTATAATCTATCGGGAAATAATGCGTTAAATTGTAAGCAGTTTGTTCCGGTTCACAATATTTCAATAGCTCTCGAGATAGATTATAATCTAACGGTCTGTACAATTTAACCATGACATATATACTCTAATATAGCCAATTAATAACGGCGTTCATTTTAACTTTATAACTAAGTTGCATTTGGCCACAGTACCTAACTATAATATTATTTCAGATGGAACAGAGATATTAGCCGAGCCCAGCTAACTAAAGATATATAATTAACCTACAAATTTTATAAATAGTCTCAAGTTCCTGTTTCTAACCAGATATTTCAGTTCTCTTAATTAAATCAGGTTTTTCATACTTTTGTTTATATTCTTTAATACTTGATGACACTGCTTTTCAGCTTTGAGTTTTCGTTTTTACTAAATACTAACTGTCTTATTCATAGAGAGTTAGAGTAAGTTTGAACGCTTCTTTAACCACCATAAAGAAGTGTTCAAACATACTTGACTATCAAATGTATCATCATCATGGAAACGCCAAGGAAGTTTCGCGGGCAGACGAGTCTATAATATTATAATATGCTAAATATGTCGTCTCTCTACATTGAAGTTATTAAAAAAAAACACAATTGGAATAGACTATATAAACGATGGAGACACGATGATTTTTTTTAGATTTCTTGTCTGTTAGTCGGTTTGTCTGTTTGTTCGGGATTTACGTAAAAACTACTAGGCCGATTGCGATTCGATTTTCGCTGATCGTGAGCAAATTCTCAGACTTAAATTCTGCGCTACCTTTTATTCCGGAATAGCACGGGAAATTTTCCGGGAACGGTTTAAAGAGGCCAGAATAAAAAAAAGCTTTCTTATTTCGATGCGATGTTTTTACTCATTGATAGCAAATTTTCTGAAATTAAATCTGTGATACTTTTTATCCTGGGGATCCCGTGCATTTTCTCAGGAGCTGGTTAAAGTTGTTAGGACGCTTACAAATTAGTTTATTTATTCTTGCACGATTTTAGACACGATACATTATTTTTTAAATACAGCAATACTTTGTGTCCTGGGCATCTCACGGAAATTTTCCCGAGGGTGGTTTCTAGTGGTTAGTATGCATATAAGTTAGGTTATACTAAAACACAATGCACTTTCTTTTTCAAATACTTTGATGGATATGGACCCGGGTATCCTGCGGGATTTTTTCCGGGAAAAGTATAAATTATTTATTTGTATAACAATTAGTTGATTCAGATTCAATTGATACTAAAACGATGGTTTACGTTCTTTTCCAAATGCTTTGTTAGTTTATATTCCGGGAATCCCGCGAAAACTTCCCTGGAGTGGTTTAAAGTCGTTATACTGCATAAAAATTGGCTGATTCCGATACGATTTCACCAGAACGTTAGATTAAGCTTTTTTCAATGACTGGGGTATATTATATATATATGTATAGTATGATCTCAGTATAGATCATGAGAATTCATATACGTATTAGACATTAAAATAGTATCCAAGAAACATCAATTATTCATTGCTGATAAAAAAAGTTTTATCTCGAATTCTAAATTTCTTATGTATTGAAACTCTTTAGTAGATATTTCAAGAAACTCACATATACATAGAAAATATACTCACATATACATAGTGTATTATGTCAAATGAAATGTTAAAATTAAGTTAATATTGTAAAATAGCTTTGTCTGTACATTGAAGCTATTAAAAAAACCAATTGGGATCAAATTGTTTGATTGATGGAAAATTGAAACAATTAATGGGTTTTTTTTCATAAATATGTTAATTTCTATGAGGTTTTCACTATTATACAGACATTTTTTACTTAAATGCTGAAAAAGCTAATATCATGGGAATTCTAGTGTAATTTTTCAGGAAACCGGATTCACTTTTTCATGTTTTTACTCCTATACTTTAGTGACGGAAAGTTCCAAAATTTTCTTGGGAATAATGCGCCTAGATATAGCATGAAATTATTCGTGTTACTCTTATTACAGCATAGTTTAATACTTTATGACATTTTTATACATGACCATATTGGGACTCTTGAGATTTCCCGGGATTTCCTTCCACTTCCAAACCACTAGATCAACTTTGACGCAATGTTCGCAAATCACAAGACACTGTCTGTAATTATTAGAAATCCTTAGTGAAGGAACATCTGTAGTTGAATAAGTCTTTAGTAACATTACAAATATCGGGAGTTTATGGATATATCCAGGATTCATGAATTGTCATATTAAATATTTATCCAATTTTACATATTGATAAAATAACTTTAATCTTTGCTATCTAAGTAATGAAAATGAAGTCGAAGGCAAATACTAGTTACGTTATAAAAATGAAAAAGATTTTTATAACAGTAATAATACTATTGGAATTTTGATTTAGTATGAAATCATCTCGATTTGACACTAATCACATTTAGAATACAGTTCATTTTTTCTAGTGTGTATCTTTGTTTTGGCGAGGTGGTTGTTAACATAATAATGGTGACTTGAATGTACTCATGTATTTGGCGTTGTCGGTGTACTGATGTATTTGGTCAATACGGCTGATTCGATCTATTAGACGACCTTGGTCGCACCGATACTAATGATCACTCGATGTTCTTATCTATTTGACCATCTTGACCTAGAAAGGAGCACTTTCTATAAGACGTTGACTGTACTTTAAATTTTTTGCGATATTAGATGTTATTGTATTAGGTACTTATTTTTACTATGTCATTTCGTGATGTATGAATTCGCGAATTAAAAACGAATTTGGTGATTAAATTAATCTAAGTTACGATTTAAATTATTGTGGTCGTGATAGAATATAGACGGGGCGCTATATTAGAATTGCATTATAGAAATTATTTTAAGGTCAGAATCACTTATAGAATAAATCTAGGTGTAAAATTTCATCCACGTACCTAGACGCAATAGTTTCTGAGAATAATTACCGATATATACGGTCAAAGGAACAGACGGACGTGATGATTGCATAAAGCTTCCGTTTTGCGAAGATGGTTGCGGAAATCTAAAAACTGGATATTGTCGTTAAAACATTATAATGGCTCTAAAGCACTTACTCAACCGGCTTCTTTGATATCTAATGGAATACGAATATATACATATAAAAAAATAGATCAATACTTTCTGGCAACCTCAAGAGTTCGGGAATAGTAACCTGCAAGCTTTTATGAATTTAAAATAATTTTTATAATGCGGTTTTCATATTTTGCATACTTATTCAACTAGGCAATTGAACTTTGAACGTTTAAAGCCCCGCCTAATATGGGAAATTACAATCGGTCGGTAAAAGACGTAACTCGAAAAAGCTCCTGAAGGATACTTTTTTGTAGAGTAGCGTATAGGTCATTCTCTCGCTTTTTGGGGTGTTAAAATAATTGCGTTGACTTAGCGACCAAAGTGAGTCTTTGACCTTCGAACCGAGAAAGCGCCACTTTTCTGTCCTGACCTTCTAGACAACTGGCATTAGCGCTAAACGAATAGAATAGAAAATGTATGGGAATGCCATATCGTTACGCTAAGTATTTTGTCATTCCCATACATGTTGTTTCCATTTATCTAGCGCTAATGCAACTTGTCTACAAGACCAGTTCCATTTCTTGCCAATTAATCAGACTCCACCACTCTTATCCTTCCATATGAGTTTTTATTACCTATTTAAAACATTTTTTTGAAGTTAAATCTTTGGACTAATGCTAAACTGTTCGATACGTAGAATCAATTTCAGAATTCCGTATTTAGTCGCTTTCGAAAAAATGCTGAAAATTTGTCTGAGGTACAGTATAACAATGTAAACTATCTATATTTGTAACTGTTACAGGGTTTGCGAAACATATAGACTTACGGTTTGAAGACGTTCATCTCATCGGATTCAGTCTGGGTGCACACGTCGCGGGCTTCGCTGGTTCGGAGTTACGAAATATAAGTCGGATTACTGGTAATACCAATAGTTTTTACTTTGCTGTTTTTTGATTCATCGCATAATTACAAAAAAAATCATTAACTGTCGACTCCATAAAAAATCGAAGTTTATTTTCAAGGTCTGGACCCAGCCGGGCCGCTCTTCGAGTTTCAAGATCCTAGAACCCGTCTCGATCGATCAGATGCCAAGTTCGTGGACGTCATCCATTCGAATGGGGAGACCCTCATTTTAGGAGGTTTAGGCGCCGCTCAGCCCCTGGGGCATGTTGATTTCTACCCTAACGGAGGAAGGGTGCAGCATGGCTGTTCCAACTTGTAAGTATTTAGATTTAAGTTTAACTAAAAGCTGTGCGGAGTTTGTGGCGGGGATTTGGGAGTGGTGTGTTGCTGAGTAGTTTTCTTTCCAAAAAGTGCATAATGCTGATTAAAAGTGGACAATAGTTGTACGATATGGACTTTTATAAGACAATTTATACGTTTTTAACAAAGATTTATGCAATGTAAATTGTCTAGTGAAACGTGCTTTTCTGAGCTGCCATAAGAACTACTTCGTTTGCCATTAGTCAAAGACCTATACAATTTGGCCAGGGCTTCTGCTTGAAGATAATTCCAAAACTTGATTCTGCATAAATACTTGATACTGACTAGATCGATAAATCGTAAGAGAGCCATATTTAGTAAAAAGAAGCGGTTCCCACCACTTTAGCACCGATCTTGAGATTTTATAATTAAATAATAATTCTGAACCCAGAAAGATTTTGAAATGAAACAAACACGAATATTGAAGATAAAGTTTGTGTTTTATTTCCTAAAATTAAAATCCTTTTAGTTGTTTCGGGGACCAATCGAAACAACCTTTCAGATAGGCTAAGACAGACAATTATAAAAACGATTTATTATTGATATAAAAGCGAATTTCACTTAAATTTTAACGTTTGTTTTGACATCAAAATTTATTACATAACTTAATATAATTGATGTAGATGTTTAAATACTCATTTAGAGCACAATAAAATTTAATTATATCTATTTTCTTCGTCCAAAAATGTGTTTATCGTTTTATCACGCACGACACACTATATCGATTTAAACCAAATTGTTTATAAGTAGAACTGTGAACTTTTCATTTGACGTAGGAAATTAGAGAAAAGCCCGATTGGTAATATGAATAACAACGACTTTGTGCATTATTAGAATTTTAAATACATGAGTAAAAATGTGTTTGTAAATTGCAGGTTCGTAGGCGCCGTATCAGATCTGCTGCCGTGGGCGGCGGCTTCACCCGAAGGCCGCTCCCTATGCAACCATCGCCGCGCCTACAAGTTCTTCACGGATTCAGTCTCTCCCAAATGCCACTTCCCAGCGTTCCCTTGCTCGGACTACGATACATTCTTAGAGGTCAGTACATGGAGGTGTAAAAGAAGTAGTATTTTTCTTGGTTTGTGTTTTCGCGATTAAACCAGACTACGGATGTATAGTACGTGCAAATCTTAAACACGCTTCGAGTGAATTTAGTTCTATGATTTTGCGCAGATCCATTCAAATTTTAACGTTTATTACACTTTACGGTGTGTTGTCCGAAAGAGATGGCACACGAGTCCGGGTAGTGGCCGAGCGAGAGCACAACACTTTTCTCTCTGCTCTGTCTGTAAACCTTATAACTGTGTACTGCGCAATGACGCATAAGAACTTGGAGCATTGTTGGAAAGATTTTAATAACGAAACTGAATGTTGTAAATTATAGTCTAACTTCAACTACCGAGTCATAACTACTTATACTGATTGTGACAACATGAAGTCTGACGTGAACCAGTAGAAGTCTGCTCGTGTTAGCTAAACACGAAATAGCTTCCAGACGTGTAAATCCAATACTCGAGTATAATATTTGTGTTTGAATTTGTATCTAACTTTAGATATTAACATTTGTTGTACAAAAATTGATTATTGAAAAATAGGGACGGTGTTTCCCATGTGACGGTACGCGCCGTTGCGGCAATATGGGATACTACGCCGACCGATCGCTGGGTCGGGGCCAACTTTACTTGCTTACAAGAGAGGAGGAGCCTTTTTGCGGTGAGAACTAATTATTATAAGAACTTGGATTATCTGTTAAAAAAATTCATTTCCTCTTCATAATCTTGAATATGTAATGAAATCTATTTCCATGAGATTCAACATTTACATTTCTCAGGAATGAGATCTTTACAACAAGTGGCGGCGGCTTAATTTTTATTTTAATATCCCCTTTAATATATATAGGAATAGACATTTAATACTTCCACTTGTACGAGAAATAAAAAGAATACGATACAATTTTTGTAAATTTTCAGCACATCAATATCAAGTATCAATTTGGGTCGAAGGAGATGCTGGTGAGAAAACAAATTACGGAAGATTAACACTCATTCTGCAAGGAGACTCTGGACTGAACGAATCCTTCCCAATGACCAAGTAAACCACATTGAATTTAATGAGATTATAAAAAATGAGCGCAACTTGTTTCATATGAACTCCATGCTAATGCTAATATACATATAAATGGGAGACGATTTATTCTCTTACTCTTTCTTATATTTGGTCAGGTCGTGCTCTGGTAAATACGATATATTTCAAATATAGCGAGCAGACGTTAACGCAAGCAAAAATGGAAAATAGGTGTAATTTTGGGACTTAGGAAATTGATTTAAAAAAATAATTGTGCAAATATTTTTTATAAATTTTCAATAAACCGTCGTCGCAAAATACATACAAATAAAAGTATATAAGAAAATACCCTACTAGTTAAGCTTAATTAACCATTATCACACACCGTTAATAAATCTTATACAAAACTATCTTGACCTGCATTATAGACGAGAATTTACTCCAACGGGCGGTGCAGTATTCAACCGTGTGCTAGTCCCGCATCCAGCGCTTGGTGTTCCATTGCGAGCAACTGTCCACTACGTAGCATATTCTGGTTGGCTTAGTGCAGGAGCAAAGTCGATATATGTTCACAAAGTACTCATCGCGGACAGCTTTGCTAAGACGTAAGTAATTCTATTCTTTTATCTCTAGTGTTAATCCATAAAGGTCACGCTACTAGGCCCAAGATGTCTCATTTCGAACAAACTAATAAGTATACCTACCACCTTGTCCAAGATACATTGGGGGATTTTGATGTGCTTGTTCTTCCTAATGATTTCACCGTTAGCAGGTAGTAAATGTAAACATGTTTGCACTCTGTCAAGCAACAAACTCTCATTATTGAAATAATCAATTACTAATTTTGCGAGCTATGCTGGTACTATTACAGACATATTCGTTCGTGATTCTATCCATAAAGAAAATAATTGACACTGCTCGCTCTATAACCCGCTCAGCTAGGTATTATAAATTTATGGATTAGTTTCACTGTCAATATCCACGTGGACCTAGTTTAAGTAAAAGTAGGTAAAAAAACTATTTGTAGTATGCATTATATACTTTTCAGGTCTTCATTTTGCAAGAAAGGAATACAACTACTGTCTGATGAGTCCGTCGAATTACCACTTTACCCAGGCGACTGCATCATACCAGAGGTATTTGACTTGTGTACTTAAAATACTTTTATCCATTTGCTTCATTTTTCAACCAGTAGAGGTATGTAGCTATGGTTACACTACATACTTACAATGAATGGTTGACTGTAACTTCGTATTGTTATTTTTTGATATAACTAAATAATTTTGGCGTATTATATATAACTTCTAGTCTTCTTTGCATTAACAAAGCAATTTCCCAATTTCAGGATGCCGTAATTTTAAATGAAACAGCTGGCGCCCACGTAGTTAAGGAAAATACAACCAGAGAAGAAAACAACATAGATCTTCTTGAAAACGAACTCCCCGAGGAATCTCAGCGACCGTTTGCTCTCATCGACACATACGAATGGACTGGAGACACCAACGAAAACGCTGGCAGGGCTTTTGGTATGACTAATACGAGAACAGCTCCCAGTGGCATCGTAGAGATCGCAGAACCCGTGCTCCGTCCGAGACTCAGAAAAACGCCGCGTCAAAGAGCGGATGACCCAGAAGATATAGAAATATCCGAGCCATTGTTAAGACCGACTCGGCCACCAAAATCCACAACTCCTCCGCCTATACGAAAAGCTAAAAATTATGACATATCAACGACGCCAACATACGAACCGATGGCTTGGGGCGAGCGAGCTGAAAAGGAAGAATCCGGATTCGCAGTTCAGTTTTTACCAGCTCGATTAGCTTCATTTATATCTAGGGCTGAACGGTATGCACGAGACACTCTACTACCGTTAGTGTCAGCGTATGCGCCTCGTTTACCAATATTCGGTTCCAGAGAAGTTCCAAAACCGACCGCGAGGTATATACCAACCGAGGAAACAAACATAAGCACTTCGGTCGCAGTTCCGACGCCCACATTGGAAATGAAGATAGAAACACTCCGCACTGTGGGACCGCCTGGAGAGAAACGAGAAGTCGAAGTGCCAGACGATCCAGAAATTACAACGACGACAACAACAACCACGAGTACCACAACAACACCTACGACTACAAGTGAAAAGATACGTCCAGCGCCTACGGAGATGCTGCAGGTTGTTCCGGGGCCCGCTGTTTCGACAAGTACCGCACTGCCACCTGTCGCTCTACGCAGCGATGGTGAGAAGATTGTGATTGTGTACCCCAGTAATGCTAGGGACGAGCGTAAGATCCGCTCGCACTCGTACCCAGAAGAGTTGCAATTCGAGGCGCTTTATCGTCACACGGCGGCGCCTGATGATTTGAGGGTTGACTTGCCAACATTCACTCCGCCTACTACTACAACGCCGCCAAGCACGACGTCGCAGTCCAAGCCAGTCGACTCGAAATACATTCCAGTATTATTCCCAAAGTCCCAAGACTTACAACCTAGCCCAGCGTGAAGGTTAAACGCAGGGCATTATTATGACGGACGGATCTGACGGAATTTAAGAATTCTTTGAGGAAATCGGCAATTCATTTTGATGATCCGTTTCATGCATGTGATGCAATATTGCTATCGCAATCATGATTGTTTACATTGTTGATAATGATTATTTTTTTGCTTGAACTTGTTATGTAAATAAATTAGGTATAGATGTATAGAATAAGAATTTTTTTACAAAATAAAATTTATTTATTACATACCTTATTTTTAAATTTGTTATTCCAGTTGTTGATTATGTATAATAAGTTTAATAACTAACAATAGTAAACTTAATAGAAATAGTTGGATATTAACAAAAATCATTTCTCTTCATACAAACAAAATGTTAACGAGGCATTTGACTCACTAAGAACTGAATTACAAGAATATCACCTAGAGTGTAACAATATTTAAAATTAGAGATATTTGTTCAATGAATTCGAACGCGAACACTAACATACCTTGTTTTAATGGAGTTTTCATAAAACTTAAACAGTATTTTAATACATAGTGTATTTATCAATAATAAACTTCGTTATAGATGCGAATTTTAATTCCTTCTTCCAGTTTCTTAACAGAATAAGAAAATTAAACAATTCCTTGCTTTTACGCTAATATTTTATTTGAATAAAACATTGAAGCAAATAGGTTTTAGGAAAATTATACATAATACCCTTAAAATGCTTCTTAGAAGTGATCCATACGCTAAGGCCATCTCCTTACAAAAGCTATTATTATTATTACCCGAATGCTTCGTACTCCTCTTTCGACAAACTCTATTTACTTCTAAAGGCTGCCTTCACAGCATACGTAATAATAATGACAATATTGTTTACATTTTGCTGTAGCTTATACAAAAGAGTTGCGTAGAGGGCCAGCATCTTTCTAAGAGTTAGATGCACATTACTGTACAGGTGAATTTTTGATTGGGGCTACATTGACAACTGTAGAGAACAGTGAAAATATTTTGATGAAAACTAAAATTCTAAAAAATTAATATGTATTTATATTTCTTAATTCTGATAAAAAAGAACACTTCTATATTTGTGCATGGCTCAATATTACAATGCCAAAATTTGTTTAGTTCTATTTGAAGTATTTTCAAGCATGGTATTTATTACAAAATTTGCATAAATAACGCAATTGAGAGAGTAAATCAGCTATGCTATTGAGGTGCACGATGCGGCTTGTTCTCCTTAAAATAGCGTTAGTACACACTGCAAAGTTATCTCTATGATGACATTATTTCGCATAGACTAGGAATTAGATTCAATTATCTTATGTATTACTTATATAATAATATTCTGTTTATAATTTCATCAATAGTTACGTTTTAATAAAAAGTTTGAAATTCACTTTGCTAACAAACACTGAATTATGAGTATTAATAATATACGACAGTGGCGCGGGGTGGAAATTCGGCTAAGGTAAGCCGATTGAAAAAACATACATTTGTAAATATAACTTACACTTTTAAATCTAACGTCCAAGTCGCGATGTATTTTCTTAATTTTTATTTTTAAGTTTTGCAATCCTACCACATATTTTGACACAAAATCCGGTGCCCGAGCGGGTTATGAGTTTCTATAGGTGTGGAATACCGGCGAGCATAAGAGATAATATATGCATGAATAAATTACGTAAACACCCAAAATTTACTGCGTTTTGAATGTTCTGGTCACTAGTTCATTTATAGAAACAATAGTAATAATATGTTTCAACAGAACGCGTAAACACCAATGAATGCATGGCGCTTTTGACCTTTTGGTCGCTAGTTTCTTAAAGGTGGTAGGCTATGAGGAATCAAGTTGCATCAAGTCCACGCCACTGATATACGACAATCTCACAGTAAGTGAAGCGAAATGCGAAGTAGAGTAGAAAGATTTTACACTTGAGTTATAATGAAGTAAGAACATACAACAAATTAAAATTAAAAACAGCATCCGTACGTTTGAACTCAATACCCACTTGAAAAATTCACGTGTATAGTACAAATAGCTTGGAGACGATTTTGCTTTGTAGTAGTAGTGTACATAACGTATAAAATTGTATGACACTTCTAACGCTAGTCCGCGCCACGAAAGTAGATACACGGAATATAAAGGAACTAAAACTGGCAGCTCCGCTATTTAATAGAACTTTGTTCGTAAAGTATCAAGGAAATAAATTTGCAGCTTAAATAATGGAATATTTTGTATTTGTTATTCAGTAATTACCTACGTCGATTTACGGATTGACAAATAATTTCTGTGGAAGGATTAAATACGGCGACTGCAGCGCCACGTCTGTGGGACTTCTTTCATGGCGCGGACTACTTATAAAGGACTGATGTGACATTGTAGAGATGGGTAGTATTTGTAAAACTCGCTAAATAATGGTTGTACATAAAATAAGCCATTAACTCGCCAGCGGGCTAATAGCTGTCAAATAAAACCGAAAACAGAAACTGACAAGCCACAGATATACACATAGAGCCACAGACATCTGCATTCGGTTAGCGAGTCCTTCACCTATTATGCCCGGTTTCAATATTACAAAAACGATTCGTTTTTGATACCGACGGTTAGAATATTACCGCCTGGTAACTCTACTGATGTTTCTATAATGAACTGTTCCTAACTAGTTACTCATGAAAGTACCAACTACCGATGGGAGAGATTTCTAACCGATCGGTAGACTTTTTGTATATATTTGAAGTGTTTCTATATTATAACCGCTGGTTGTCAACACTACTATTGCTAGGAATTTGATTACCACCCGATTTCGGCCAATTTGTTTGTTTGTCGAGGTTGCCAGTTTATTTGTCATTATAAATAGGTAATTTTAAATTAAATTAAACTCTAAATTTTTACTTCTTCATTTAACTTGGATTTAATTCTTATTTATATCTTTCAAATTTGATATTTCTGCCTTTAATAGTTCTAATACCAATTCCAGTATTGCTTCACTATTCATCCCTATTAATATTATAAATGCGAAAGTAACTTTGTCAGTCTGTCTGTTACCCTTTCACGGAAATCTACTGGACGAATTTGGCTGAAACTCAGTGTATATACTTTTTTGATGCCGAGGATGAACATAGAATACTTTTTATCCCGAAAAATGGGATAGTTTCGGGGACAAAAGTATATTTTTCAAACTATATTTTTTATGTATTTATTTATTTTTTTATTCGCCCGTAATGCTTTCACGGAAAACTATTGGACCGACTTGGCTGAAACTTGTTATATAAGGAAGTTCAATATCTAAGAGAAACATAGGATACTTGTGGGATAGATTTATGTAAAGTTTATCCCAGAATGTAGGATAGGTTTTGTTTTTATTATTAGCCAGTTAGCTAAGTTTATGAAATTTCGATTGGTTACACATTGCTATGACATTGCGAGACACGTGGTAGCTATACTCTGATTTTTGATTATCTGGACTATAAATTTCCAATGACCCAAACGACAACACTATGCTCCAAGCTTGCAACATAAAAAGATGACAATCGCAGCTGTCATTTTATTCCAGGTAATTAAAAATCAGACCATAGCACAAACTAGTTTAGTCCCGGTTTAGCCACTGTGTGTAAACTTATTATAAACGCAAAAACGTCTCCAAGCTGATTTACGTGTACTCATACCATTATATCAAATTTTTGTGTACCTAATTTTTCGTTACAAAAATACAACTAGAGTACTACGAGATCTACTTCATGTACTTATCGGAATGCTGCGTGAGTATGCGCGCCGATGATTTGGCGTCGAGGAAGAGCGTGTGCACTGATTGGATGTGGAGCGGCGCGATGCGCTGGCAACCGTCCGCGCGCGCCGCCAGCGACGCGGGCGTCAGCAGCTGCGCTGCGTACCTGCGCGTAATACAGTAAAAAATATCACGATCACCAATAATAATATGATTGTTTTAAACATAAAAAATACTAGCAAACAAAAAAGGAAACCGACTTCAAGTTTCAAGAGTAACTAAAAAGCAAAAAGTAAACATTTTCTACACAATCTTGTAGTTGGTGGCAAAATAAAAAGTACTTTCTTTATTCTTTATTATACATAAAATATATACAAATAAAACTACAACATAGTAGTGATGTACAAAGGCGAGCTTAACCCTAAAAAGAGTTTTCGTCCAGCAACCCTAGTCTAGCGAGAGTGGGAAAACAAGAGGCAAGGTTGTGTACGTTATAGTTTATATGCATAAGCACATAGGTTCTTATACCGAAATGTACATTTACTTATAGAAAATAAACTTTTACATAATACAATACATACAGATATACATACATGGGGTTGTCTGGAAGAGATCGCTTTTTAGCGGTAAGACCGCCCTTTATGCATAACTAGATATGATTTTAGTCTTTAAGTTTCTTGTATTGGTGTATAATAAAGTGTTAACTATCTATCTACATACATAAACTTACATACACATAAATCTATACATACCCAGTATATATACATATATAAAATACATACATATCAGTTAATTAGGACCGATAATGCTCTTAAAACTTCTTTTAAAGATGGTCTCCAACGGACTATCTCGGATCACATGAGGGAGGGCGTTCCATAGTTTAACAGCATAAACACTTTCTTGTCTTTAAATATGCCTTTGCAGTTCAAACCACCATGAGTTTAGTGGGTAATGTTCGAGTCGTAAGTCGCCTTTCAAAAGAGACGTGGGTTCGAATCCTGACCGATAACCATGCACCACTTCTGGTCGGCACCTATATATATCTCACTATTCATCCACCTGCCTCGCCTGTGGTAGAAATTTGACATCACTTGTCAAATTTTGCAAATTGAATTAATTTTGTAAACATAATATTTTTTTGCCAATATAATTTTATAAATATTAGTAAGTTTTACAAAAATATTCAAGCAAAAAACCTAATAATGTAATATGATAAAAAGGATCTCAGTCAATTGGATTGTCCACTAACCTATTGTTTAAGGAATATTCTATAACTACTGCATACAAAGTGGATGTATCATGTCTAGCATTACGACTAGCCCGTATCTCGAACGCGTACCCCACATTCTACCTTAGGGAAAAATCAAAGGCCAGCTTACCTAAGAGTACTGTTAGCCCCTACTTCAGCAAGCGCCGTAAGTGCCTCGTCTTCAATGGCGATTCCTTCTGTGGCTGCACGAAGTTTCAAAATCTATAACAAAAATCCCGTAACTTATTTTCACTATACATAAAATAATCGAAAATAAATAAGAGTTTTACTATAATATTTAACCTAAAGTCGCGATCATAGTCATCTAAAAGGTTATTTTTATTCTTGATAGACTGCCGTACTTTTAGAGTCCAGGTGAGATTCTATAAGGGTAAACAATAGGTAGTACTTAACAAAAACATACAGGCACATTTTGCCATACCAAGAATCGAACTTGGGACTCCAGTGAGACAAGTGGTTAATGCTCAGACCAATACGCCATAAGAGCCTAGAAAACACAAACTATATTGAATATATTAATATTATTTACCTGTAAAAGTTCAGCTTTATTATATGGCAAGGTCCTAATAATAAGCAGCCTGTCTAACAAATCCAATGGAATTCCATGTGGTGAAATAATGTCCTCTGTCCCTCTGTAATGTTAAAAATAATATTAAATTAGTACACAACAACACATATTTCTTTTAAGTAATTTCTTTATATGTCTGTGATCTTTATCTTTAAAACATAGTATTAGCAAAACTTTAATACGTATGTGAAGTTAGTACACGTCATTGTGAAGAACACAGTTGTAAAGTTCACAGACAAAGCGGAGAAGGGCACGTGCGCTCTCGTTCTGCCACTATGCTCATCGTGTGCCATCTCTTTCGCAGAACACATCGTAAGTTATAATAAACTTTAACATTTGACTAAAGCTGCGCAAACTCATAGAACTAACTTCTCTTGAAGCACATTTCAGCTGTACATTAATTTTTAAATGAATGTTTGTACATTTATTGTCTTACACGGTATTTCATGTATTGTGCTTGCTAAATAAAACATGTAAAGACATCAAAATATTAGGTTATTCCCAATAAAGTTAATAAATAGGTTTAAAATGGCGTATCATTACAGTTCGTGATATTTTTAGAGCTGTGGTGTAAATTTTCTTAGAATACATTTCTAGGTTTTGAAGTAGCACAGGTGATTTAAGTTTTACGCGTTCTGTATTTTCTATGTACCTTATTTGGCAACGACCTCTATTAGTGGCGAAGATAACTATGGGCGCAATGGCGGACTCCAGTGCGCGGTGGAGGTATGTAAATGTTTCTATATCCAACATATGAACCTGAAATATTATTTTTAAATTACAAAAAATACATATTCACAATATTCAAAGAAGCAATGATATATCCCAAAAGGAAATTCAGGTTTGTAGTGAACTTTGGCCCATCCCAAATGAGTATTACAAGGTCTGTACTTAGTAAACGTTTTTATTACTCAAGAAATGTGTCACAAAGAAGATGTCGGTTATAAAAATGGAAAAACGCCACGCACAATGGAACAGTTTGTAAAGTAAGATAACTAACTAGGATTTGCCCGCACCTTCGTCCACGCTTGACAGGTAACGTAGATTTCCCCAGTGACAGTTATTTTGCCAATATTCAAATTCAAAGGGTATTTTTCAGCATAGCTACGGACTTTTTAGTAAGAAAATACATTAATTCTGAATATTCCCGTAAAAACCCGGAATATATAATTTATTTAATCTAACTAATTTATACCATTATCGGGAAAATCCCCGAGGAACGCCCCCCCCCCCCTCCCCTTCCCCCGACACAAAGTAGCGCAGAATTAAAAAAAGAATGTAAGCTATCGTTTTAGTGAATACTGTGTTATATGCGAATTTTTATCCATCCAAACAACTACGAGCCGCTCCCGGGAACATTCCCGCAGGATCCCGAGATAACAAATGTCACAAATATCATTATACTTTATATTCAATTTGCTATTGATCAGTAAAAAAACCACATTGGAATTAGAATGTTTTTAATCTGACCATTTTAAATAATTCCCCAAAATATTCCCACAGGATTCTCAGGATAAAAAAGTAGCGCAGATTGTAAAGTCTAAAAATTTGCTGTCGATCAGCGAAAACCGCATAGATATTAGCCCCGTAGGTTTCACGTGAATCGTGAACAAGCAGACAAGGAATGTAAAAAAAATTGCATCGTGTTCTCCGTCGTTTACATTAGTTTATATAGTCTATTCCAGTTGTTTTTTAATATAGCTTTAATGTACAGATACGGCATGTTTAGAATTGTATAATAAATAGATAGATAAAACTGACCTCATCAATAAATAATACACCGGGAACTAATTCTGCAATTCCTTGATCTATGTATTTGTTGACTACTTTGTTTATTTCTTTTCTAAGCTTATCTGAGGAAAATAATAATAATTTATTTAGAACAATGAAGTATTGCCAATATTGAAATCTTTTCAATGATAAAATCACCTGATGTTCATGTGTTCCAATTATAGTCAAATATATAATTACAAAAAGAGTAAAAATAACTCACCTGTAATTTCAGTTTTCTTTGGTTTCATAAGTTGTCCCATCATGGACATGATATCATGGCCACCCTGTGGCCTTGCATTTGCACAATCAAGATCATGTAATGTCACATCCTGAACTACTTCCTTCTTTTTGTGCACATCTCCTTTTGGTAGAGGAACATATTCTTCAGCCTAGAAATAGATAAAATATAACTTATAAATAACAAGATAGACATTTTAATGAAAATTGATCAAAACTCAAGAATTATAGTGAGTTATATTTAAAGTATGTCCAGATTCATCCATCCATATTTCCCATAATCATACAAGGTTTCAAAATGTGGCTTCTATAGTACACGAGGATAAAATATACTTGTATTTAAGAATTTTACTGCAGCTCCAAAATATACATTTCCAAAAGAAAATATGAAAGTTAATTGTTTAGCAATAAACTATATTAAAAAAAGGGGAATAAATACCCAATAATCCATTGAATTACTTTCTTTCTAGTGATGGGCACATCGGTTCTAAGCCAATAACGAATGTTATAGATTAGATCGTTACAGAGAAGTAATGTTCTAAAATAATGTTATTTTAGAAAGAAGTTATTATGATTATTGCACTAAAGCAATATGATATGGAAACGCATTATTTTTAAACTACATCTTGTCTGCATGGCTGCGGTCAGAAAATGTAAATTGAAATTCTTGATTATCGAGGAGTAATAAGATTAAGAATAAATGCACCAACCTATTTAGTTACTCATAATTAAAATGGTTACTGTTTGTCTTTTATTAAATAAATAACTTGTAATAAAAAATATGTATTAATTACAATTCCAAATAGTTTTGTTTGAAATTTTTAACAGGGCGTCAATTCTGCTATAACAATATCGACCACAGGCATCACAATGGTTGTTTTTCCGTACAACAAAAAAAAAAAAGAATTACGTCAGTGGTCGGATATTCTGACGATATTGTAATAGCAGAATCGGGCCCCTGGTATAATGTAAAATACAAAATAGACTCAACTTATAAATCTATTTCAACCTATTTTAAACTTTTAAATATTTTATTAGTTTGCATTATTTCCATTCATTCGGAATTAAAAGTAGTTTTAAACCCTGATTTTCAATTTAACGTTTTACCATTGTTAAAACTTGTTTTAAACATGGGTATTAACACAAGTTGTTTAAGACATACCTCAAGATCAAACTCAGTGGCAAAAGTATCACTTCGTCCCTGCCGTTTAACAGCACCCGAGTTGGCTTCAATGTATATAACATCTCCTACTTCTACCTTCTCCTTTTGCAATGACTCATAAATAGTTGGATCCAATTTCAATTGTTTTGTACCTTTAGCAGTCTTGAGACCAATGATGACATGAGACACTGTTTTCCCATAACCTAGGGACAATCCAAATATAAAATTTAAATGTCATCCAATAATCAATCTGTTTTTAATATTTCCACTAAGTGTTTCTTGAAAGTTTATTATGATTATACAAGGTGGTCATAACAGTGACGTTCAAAAGAAAAATTTAATTTACACAAATGGCTCCCTGAATTATTCCCATGTATGTTTTACCAACATTTTTAGTTTTTGAGTCATTAATTTTTTTGTGATTTATGGAAAATTTTGACCGCTTCGGCTTTTAATATTTCTTATTTTATTTTTCGTATGAATACTTGAGAGTATTGTTTGCAACTAAGTCCTTTACACGTAAAATAATCAGCACCTAACATTAATGCAAATTCAAAATACTTGAAAGTAAAATAAAAAATAATTTGAATGAAACAAAATAGAAAAAGTCAGTAACTCCATATTTCCTAAGTATCTTTAAAAACTGCCCAAGAGTCTAAGCTTTTCAAATAAAAAAAGTTACGTACAGTACGTAAAGTTCAAATGTACTAAAGATGTAAATTTCCCAAGTTAAGAATTTTATAAAAAGATTGAATTTTTTCTATTTAATCATACCTTAACTTGATTAATGTTAGAAAATGATAAAATTCAAGAAAAATAGTTAAAATCTTTCAGAAAAATGAGACATTTTAAATTTCTTTTTATTAATTTTTTTTTTTGAGCAGGCTTCTCGAAAATTATAACACTTTATTTAGAAGCACACCCTTTTTGCCATAAATACAATGACTCGTATATTACAATCTTTCTCGCGCTTGCATGGCTAATGGCACTAGAGTGATGTCTTTTAAGTTAAAATAATTATTGAAATTTTCTAACAATCACAAAAAAAAAATACTTGAAAACTACAATTTTGTTAAAACATGCATGGGGTAATTTGGGTAGCTCTTCATGTAAACTACTACTATTACTACACAACTATTTTTTTTTTTGAACATCACTGTGCTGGCCAACATGTATATGAAACTAGTTTATATAGTTAAACATTGGCAATTTATCTGAAAAATGTATTGTACCTAGAGCAAAGTCATAGATACTTTTTAACAGTAATGGTGCAGGAAATATATTTTAAAGATAAATCTAGATACTTATTCAATCAGCAGCCGTAGTACTTATATTCTCTAGTATATAGTAACATAACCATTACACCACTACTTTGTGTTTGAAGAACTAATGATAATAAGGCACTAGTATCTGCCATACTTTGAAATGGAAGCAAATAAGCTCAAGTTGTATCGAGCTTTTATCACTACAGAGGTGGAAGTAAATTACAATTTGAATCAGTCAACCATCCAATTTGAATAACTTAAAATTCCTTTCAGGCTATATTCCGAATCATATTTGCAAAAATACAATGAGTAAGAGGTGGGCAAGTGAGGTGTGTAAGAATAAGCCTAAATGGCACTCTGTTGTTCGTGCCTACCCCGCAAGGGAACTGGCGTGAAGTTATGTATGTATGTATGTATGTACAATGAGTAAATTGATTTTAACTTACCACCAGCTGGGTTTTCAGTCTCAACAGGTGTGAGTTCAGTGACTTCACCCTCATAAACTTCCTTTGTTTCCCTAATACGCAAGCCAATAGCGCGCCTAAAGTTTTCCATCAACACTTCAGTTTTCTTTATCTCTGTACTGTAAACTTCACTGCCAACCATAGGGCAGAATGGGACCTAGAATACCATTAAACTTTGATAGCTTATGCAAAACAATTGCAAACTTTCTTAGTATGTTTTACAAAAAGTTATAATATACTAGCCATAGACTGAAGTATTTGACCAAGACACACAATACATCAGGGGCCCAAAATATTGTTACGTGCTGTGGGTACCGGGATTGGAAGGAAACACCGATCTAAAAGAATATGTGTATTTAAGCCAATGCGAATATAATTCACACTGAACAGTCAGTCCGATACATTTACCAAGTCCGGGATACAACTACACTCGACGACAAACACGAATCCATAGATAACACAAACCAGCTCATAGGCTTCTTTATCCTTATCCGGTGTACGTCACTTAACTCTCACACGTGAGTCCTACAATGCTTCCACGACAAGTCTTCTTCCTGTGCATGCGCGACTCCATCTTCGTGCATGGCCACTCCACCGCTCCCTTGCCGATGCAACACTCGAAGGATGCCCAATGCTCTCCAACGAGTATTCTTGCCGCATCGCCTTCTGCGCCGCTCCGGACGTGCTTGGCGACTCCAGCGCTCCCTCGCCGATGCGACACTCGGAGGATGCCCGATGCTCTCCAACGAGTATTCTTGCCGCATCGCCTTCTGCGCCGCTCCGGACGTGCTTGGCGACTCCAGCGCTCCCTCGCCGATGCGACACTCGGAGGATGCCCGATGCTCTCCAACGAGTATTCTTGCCGCATCGCCTTCTGCGCCGCTCCGGACGTGCTTGGCGACTCCAGCGCTCCCTCGCCGATGCGACACTCGGAGGATGCCCGATGCTCTCCAACGAGTATCCTTGCCGCATCGCCTTCTGCGCCGCTCCCGACGACCCCATGCGTAGCCTCGGCGCACCTGTGGTGCTCTGCTCCAAGACTCGTTCCAGGGTCTAGCCGTCCTTCCTTCCGAGTGACTCTACCCACACGCGTGTCACCTTCCCAGCTTCCCAATACCACGCTCGCAGACTGCCCACAACGCCCATCTGCAACACCACGCCATAATCCAGGCTCCCCTTCCACCCAGCTAGGTCGACCTCTTCGTCTTCCTCTCGAGACTCCTTGCTTTCGGTTCGCTAGCCCGTACGAGTCTGCCTCCGTGCGCAGATTGTCGCGTTTATATATCCGGCCGACACCAAGTCTATCCTTATCCAACAAATATTCCCGTCCTTATTATTTATTACAAGTTTATTCCAGTATATTCTCGAGTACATCCATGTCAGTTTAACAATTGTCTGAACCTATATTTCTATCCTGCTCTTTCGTGTCCTTGTATTGCAACATTGTATTGTGTTATTGTTAAGGCGAAGACTACACGCTATTTTCTTAAGGGGAATAAATTCCGCTACGCGTATCCGTCACGATATTCTAAGTATGATTTCATATTGCGATAGTGTAAAAAAATTGTATTCTACTAAATCCACAGTATCGCGCAGCGGAATAACAGTAGAGAAATAAAGTGGTAAAGGTCTTCGGAACAACAACATAAAGTCAAGTACAATAAAAAAAAACGAAATGTGTGCTGAGACACATGGTAGAAGTGAAACTTCAACGGACAAGTGGAAAAACGAATCGCAACAGATAAGTGGAAAAATGAATCGCAACGGACAAGTGGTAAAACGAATCGCAACAAAATTTTAACTTGAAGTTTTACGGGCAGGTTTTCAAATCGAAAAAGTACATTAACAATCTGCCCGTAACTTAACGTGACAAAATTTTAACTTTAAGTTAAAATTTGGTTGCGATTCGTTTTGCCACTTGTCCGTTGCGATTCGTTTTTCCACTTGTCCGTTGCCATTCCTTTCTTCACTTGTCCGTTGCGATTCGTTTTTCATTTGTCCGTTGAAGTTTCACTTCTAATGTGTTCCAGCACACATTTCGATTTTTCGCAAGTTTACTGCAAATTATGATTTGGTTAGGTTAGGTACATTTTAATGATTACATTTTTTATTTAATCGTATTCTTATATTTTATCAAACAAAAAACTACATTCGATCCGGAAACAAAAAACATACATAGTCTACTCTAAAATTATGCCGCCTCTCACCACGCGATATACCTTCTACCCCCTCCACGCGGCCGTAACGCTTTTTCGTGACATAAAAAATCCTAATACCCCCGTCTATATAGAAGTTTCACTTCAAAATTGGTATTATTATTACAAAAAGGTGCTAGCTTAAATGAATACAGTAAAGATTCGATTATGAGGACCTCAGTTATAGTGATTCGTGATTATCTGGATTGGTAGGCATATATCATGATTAAGATTGCAATGGAGTATTTTAAGAAAATATGTAGGTTACATTGATGCCTATGAAAATGTCTAATCTCCTATAGCTTGTTCCTATGGAAAATTTCAAACAAGTAATGTCAAATTCTAACTTTGTTTGAACTTGGCAGCCCATTGTTGATTGTAATCTTCATGATGGTCGTTAGCCAGGTGTGATTCTTGGAAAATTCAGTCCACGCGGTCGAGTATTGTGTCGAGACATATTGTATCGGTGCAGTATAAAGCAATGGCCAAATGGAGAGATCGGCAGTCAAGCGATAATCGCAAGCGAGACTAGACGTATGTACATTCGATAATCTATATAGTGACGGACTTTGCGCGTGTGATTGAATCGTGCATTACGTTTGTACTGGTTGTGTCCAGTCATATTTGTACCTGTGTTATACGTGTTTGCATAGTTTTAATAAATTCTATAATAATTCCAACAGCATTTTAATTCGAGTCCTGCAACTCGTAACAGTATATAGCCTACTATAATTTTCTTTAAACATAAATTACATATAAAAAAATAGTCACCTTTGTTCCTAGTTCTTGAGCAATTGCTAAAGCAATAGCAGTTTTGCCCGTGCCTGGTGGACCTGCCAACAGCAAGGCACGTCCAGCCATCTTCTTACTTCTTATCATATCCACTACTACACCAGCAGCCTGGAATAGAAATAATTAATAATATTATGATCATTAGCAATAACTAGAATGCTGTGATACCTGATACAGACACTCTTTTCTAACATGAAAATATAGGGGCAAGGCAATTTTCTTTAAATCATGTGATTCACTAAATAGTCACTTAGTACCTGGGCACTTTTAATGTAATAAGTATCATCTCACACAATTTGAAAGTACCAATAGGTTATTTATTATCACTGTTTTTATTACAAAGTTATTAAATAAATGTAAATTACTAGATGTACCCGGCAAACATTGTCCTGCCCTTAGAAATAAAAACTAGATTGATTAATAATAGATTGTAGCGACATTTACCGGGACCAATAGTTAATTTAAACCATTCTCGAATCCATTTTAATAAAAACAAAAAATCATCAAAATTGGTGCCACCATTTAGGAAGACTTTAACGGTGCCACCTACCGGTAGATCTATAATCTTAACCATCCCAGGACCCACTTGAACAAAAGTTATATTAAATATTTATATTGTACAAAGGCCTTTTTTTTTCAAGGGGAAATCCGTTTGCGGACACCCTGCCGCGCGGAGACGACGGCGGGGCAGTGTGGGACTCACCGGCCAGATGGGCTGCCGGAATACCCACTAAAACCCCTTGGTGTCCTTCTGTCGCCATATGTCAGGGCCCCGGGACGTGCGCGAGTTTTTCGCCGCGACCCCGACTGACGTGGGCCCATCCCTGCAGGAAAGCCTCTACTGTTTCAATACGTGATTGACAAAGGCGCTGGCGGAACATCGACGCGTCCACTACTCAGCGGCTTGAATGCAGGTGACGGCCTAGAGTCTCCGCGAGTCGTCACCCGCTGCCGCACTTTTACGGCGGCTGAAGGTCATGAGTCATCCGGCGCCGAGTCCTATTGTTGCGGAGGGAGATGAGCGCAGCTGCTCGCTCCCTCTCCCGTTCCGCCGCCTCCTTAGCGGACATAACAGCCTCGCAGAAGGAGGCAACGGCGTCCCAGCCATTTTGGCCCCCGACCATGGCTTGAGCTACGGCCGAGAGCGAAGGTTAGATTAGAAATAATTTTATATGGTGGTTAAGAATTCTTAAATTTTCTAATTTTTCGCGCAATTTTCTTAATTTTTTCTTTCATAAGAACCTTCTCCTGACAATAACAAACACAACAAAAAAATAATTATCGAAAGCGTTCCAGCCGTTCACGCGTGATAGCGACCAAGGGAAATAGGGATTCATTTATATATATATATATATATATATATATATATATATATTAATAGAACAAAATTATTGCATAATTATATAATTTGATTTGTATAAATAGTTTCTGGTTTTGATTCTATTTGTACTCTATGTAACATTAAAATCAAATGTCTCCATCACAGACAATTTTTGAGTACAAGAGTATTCCCATAATGTGTGTTATGGCTGTCATATGAATTTATTTTTATTCTTAGTTATAAAGATATGGCTTAGTAATTGTATTTCCTACTTTAAAAAATATATAGGTAGCATACTAGCTTGTATAAAATACACAAAAATTAGAAATTAAGTCTGGCAGTGGCCCTTTTGACTGTTCACTTGCAATTTTTCAACTTTTCTTTCAGTTTGATAACTTTTTCATTAACTTCTTTTTTATGCAGGAACGGAGAAACTATACAATTTGACTGCGTGCGCTGCGAAAACTATTGATTATAGAACAAAACAATTTACCACCACTTTGCAGAACATGTAATTGTCTACAAAAAATATCGCGTAACCATATGTCTAACTATTGTAGTTATCTCACAATAAGGGTTTTCTTTTAGTTTTTTAAATAATTAAAATGCCGTCGCTTCAAAAACTCTTTATTTTGTACCTTGATATTAATCCTTATCAAAATAAACTACTCCATATTCAAAATGAATTCAATACCTTTCTAGACATTTTTGAATTATTCAATTCAGACCTTTCATTCAAACGATATCGCGATATTTAAAATGTAAGTATTAGTGTTGTAGCGAAATATACTATTATTGTTTGATTGAACGCGCTAATCTCAGGAATTATTGGTCTGATTTGAAAAATTTGTTGGATAGCCCATTTATCGCGGAAGGCTATAGGTTATATATCATCACGCTAATACCAATAGGAGCAGAGCACCAATGAAGAATGTTTCAAAATCAGAGGGTTTTGAAAGCAAATTCCATGCAGATGACGTCGCGGACACAGCTAGTTTTATATAAGTAAGACGCAGTTAAACTTTAGCTTAGTGGTCACTGAATTTTAAGTAGTGGGGGGGAGCAGTGGAGTACTTCTCCCTTCTGCAACCCCCATGTCTAGGAGATATGTAGTGCTTGATAAATTAAATTTTTTCATTCATTTGTTTCTTTATAATATATGGCGAGAGTGGTGACCAGTCTGTTCTAGCTCACTTTAGTTTTAAGTATTTAAGTCAACTTTCTAGTCACTGGTTGCGATTTTCCACTAAAGTCCACAAGCCAAGCAAGTGTTCTAAGGCAGTGGTCAGTGAGTGTCACAACCATCATCCTCGCAATATAGAAGCAAAAAAAATAATTTTCCTATTTAAAAATCAATAAACTAATTCAAAAACTTGTTTACTAAACTCAAATACAGATTTAGTGTTTATATATTCAGTGTAGTGTATTCCTAAACACAAATCGCACTGTTATCAACAAAAGTGAAATAACCTTGTTTATCTAACATATTTTTATTCTTCCCAGTATTCATTCAAAACTTGGGCTAAACTTTTGCACAGAGTGGCATCAGATTAACGGAAATTAAGTTTAGGGGTATACATATGCCTTATATATATATATATATATATATATATATATATATATATATATATATATATATATATATATATATATATATATATATATATATATATATATATATAGATTAGATACTAGACCTGTTATTTGGGCTAGAAACATATTTTCAAGGTCCGCCAACAAGTTTTGAATGAATAATGGGAAAAACAAAAATATGTTTGGTCAATAAAATGACAAGGTTATGTCACTTTTGTTGAAAAAAAGTTTTATTTGTGTTTAGGAATACACTTACACCTGATATATAAACACTAAAACTGTTTTTTAATTTAGTAAACAAGTTTTGAATCAGTTATTATAATTTTAAAGTTCATAAAATAATAAATCACAGTACTGTCACTTTTCTTTACTTTATGACAATAATAGACATAAGAAAGAAAAAGAAATGTTATCAATTCCATATGTCAATAATATTGATTTTTAAATACGAAAATTGTTTTTTTTTTTTGCTTATATATTGCGAGTTTGAATTAGTAGTATGTTTTTAAACTATTTATTTTTATTAAAAAAATTGATGTATAATTTTCTATACTCTATTTGCTGCCTTTTTTATTCCATTTCTCTTTTAGTTATATGAATGTATTTTGGGTTTTGTTTTGGATTTTCGAGGACTTGCGCTGTTTCGGTTATATTGATTATTTTTATGTTGACTAGCTTTCTCACTGGACTTCGATTGCATTGCTTAACTTTGGATTTTGGCTAAATCCTCTATCTGAATTTTTGGGTGTGATATAGATAAACGGAACGTAAATTAATGGTGATTTGAGTTAGGGATGTCATTACAGTTTGTTTATAACCACTAAAGTGGTGAGGGGTGATCGAAAGTCGCAACCAGTGACTTAAACAGTGAGTTGGTTGGGTTGGGTTGGGTTAGTCTTTAGACGAGCGGCTAGTTGACGCAGGCGGAATGCCGCGCTCTAGCCGATCACGAATGTTAAGCGACACCGGCCGCAGTCAGTACATGGATGGGTGACCCCTGACATTGGAAAAACTGTGTGTCGGTTAGCTTTAGAAAGATGAATTTGTGGCTAATCGTACCCACGAGTGTGATATAGCTTACCCGGGGAAGCCCGGGCCCGGCCAACTGTGCCAGGAGCTGAAGCCTCATTGCACGGGTGCGATAAGTGGTGGATAAATTCGAACAACATTTTGAGCGGCTAGTTGACGCAGGCGGAATGCCGCGCTCTAGCCGATCACGAATGTTAAGCGACACCGGCCGCAGTCAGTACATGGATGGGTGACCCCTGACATTGGAAAAACTGTGTGTCGGTTAGCTTTAGAAAGATGAATTTGTGGCTAATCGTACCCACGAGTGTGATATAGCTTACCCGGGGAAGCCCGGGCCCGGCCAACTGTGCCAGGAGCTGAAGCCTCATTGCACGGGTGCGATAAGTGGTGGATAAATTCGAACAACATTTTTGAGCGGCTAGTTGACGCAGGCGGAATGCCGCGCTCTAGCCGATCACGAATGTTAAGCGACACCGGCCGCAGTCAGTACATGGATGGGTGACCCCTGACATTGGAAAAACTGTGTGTCGGTTAGCTTTAGAAAGATGAATTTGTGGCTAATCGTACCCACGAGTGTGATATAGCTTACCCGGGGAAGCCCGGGCCCGGCCAACTGTGCCAGGAGCTGAAGCCTCATTGCACGGGTGCGATAAGTGGTGGATAAATTCGAACAACATTTTGAGCGGCTAGTTGACGCAGGCGGAATGCCGCGCTCTAGCCGATCACGAATGTTAAGCGACACCGGCCGCAGTCAGTACATGGATGGGTGACCCCTGACATTGGAAAAACTGTGTGTCGGTTAGCTTTAGAAAGATGAATTTGTGGCTAATCGTACCCACGAGTGTGATATAGCTTACCCGGGGAAGCCCGGGCCCGGCCAACTGTGCCAGGAGCTGAAGCCTCATTGCACGGGTGCGATAAGTGGTGGATAAATTCGAACAACATTTTGAGCGGCTAGTTGACGCAGGCGGAATGCCGCGCTCTAGCCGATCACGAATGTTAAGCGACACCGGCCGCAGTCAGTACATGGATGGGTGACCCCTGACATTGGAAAAACTGTGTGTCGGTTAGCTTTAGAAAGATGAATTTGTGGCTAATCGTACCCACGAGTGTGATATAGCTTACCCGGGGAAGCCCGGGCCCGGCCAACTGTGCCAGGAGCTGAAGCCTCATTGCACGGGTGCGATAAGTGGTGGATAAATTCGAACAACATTTGAGCGGCTAGTTGACGCAGGCGGAATGCCGCGCTCTAGCCGATCACGAATGTTAAGTGACACCGGCCGCAGTGAAGGCCATGGCCAAGGACGCCAGGGCCAAAGATCAAGCCGCGACCAAGGAGGCCGCGGCTAGGGAGGCTGCGACCAAGGAGGCCGCGGCCAGTGATGCAGGGCCTGAGCCCCAGAACGAGGGAGGGAGAGCCACTACAGAATCTCCCCCATTTGACGTTGAGGAGCTGAAGCGCTCCATCATCATGTCACTGGGGGAGTTCATCAACGCCCGCTTTGCGGGCCTTGAGGACCGGCTGCTCCCCCCCCCCGATCATTCGCCCGCCTCTCGCCGCGGACAAGCGGTCCAAGGCGGCACCCGGGACTTTGGGTGCCAAACCTCCCACGGCTCCTCCTCCCAAGGACTCTGACGACTCCGCGGAGCCCTTGGTGATGGAGGTAGAGTCGATCCCGACGGCGGCGGCCACCGTCCCGTCGTATGCTAAAGTGGTGGGCCCTCCGCGCCCAGCTTCGAAACCGGGTCCCTCTGGAGTGCAGAGGGCCCCCAGAAGACAGGGGGTGGCTCCGGCCCCCCCAATGTGGTCGATCCCCCCCCACTGCCCCCTACCCCACCCAGGAGGACCAGGGTGAGTGGACAGTGGTGGGAGGTGGTAGGAGGGGCAGAGGGAGAGGGAGGGCCGCTAGAGGAGCAGGGGGATACCCTGCCCTGACCCCCGCACCTCAATACTCCGCCCCCCAGCAGATATATGCGCCGGCGAGGAGACCTCCTCTTAGGAAGCCGGCCCCGTTGGTTGAGGCCAAGGCAGCAGCGGTTATGGTAACGCTGCTGCCCGAGGCCGCTAGGAACGGGGTAACGTACCGCCAGGTATTTGAGCAGGCCGCGAAGGTGGTGGACCTGCAAGCGATGGGCCTCAAAGAGGGCCTTAAGATCAACCGGACGGCCAACGATGCCCGGCTCTTGGAGCTGCCACCAGGGCCGGAGGGCATCGAGAAGGCCGACCGGTTGGCTTTGGCCCTCAGCGCAGTGTTAACAGGCGTGGCCGAGGTCGCCAGGCCTGTGAAGAAAGGAGACATCCGTGTCACAGGGCTTGACGACTCGGTCACGCCTTGGTTATTAGAGGAGGCCATCGCTCGCGCAGGGAACTGCCCTCGCGAGCACGTCAAATCTGGCGGTATCGGTGTGGGACCGGGGGGGATGGGCGCTGCTTACGTCCAATGCCCTATCCCGGTCGCGAAAATGCTGACTGAGCTGAAGCACATTTGCGTGGGCTTCAGCTCAGCGGAGGTCTCGGCCCGTGAGAGGCGACCCATACGTTGTATGCGGTGCCTCTACACGGGCCATATCACAGTAATGTGCCCAGATGGGCGAGTTGACAGGTCGGCCCTGTGTTTCCGCTGCGGCAAAAGCGGACACAGGGTCGCCCAATGCGCGGAGCCAAATGCTCACTGCGTGGTTTGCGCCGAGTCGGGTCTCGACGCAAACCACGTCTCACTGTCGAGGGGCTGCCTCCCTCCACATGTGAGAGGCAAGTTTGTTCCTCCTCCGGCGAACGTCGGGATAGGAAGAAACCAGGAGGTGTCTAATATGTCTCATTAAAATGCCCGGACGACATATTAGACTCCTCCAAGGAAATGTGAACCACTCCGCCGGGGCCCAGGATTTACTCCTGCAGTCCATGGCGGAGTGGGAGGTTGGTCTGGCCGTAATATCGGAGCCGTATTACGTCCCCGCTCAGAGCAACTGGGTTGGGGACCTGGACGACACGGTGGCAGTGGTGGCCAGTTCGGGCGCTGGCACCCCGCTCATCGAGATCGAGCGGGGGCGGGGTTACGCGGTGGTAGGGTGGGGGGAGCACACCTTCATAGGTGTGTACTTTTCCCCCAACCGACCCCTGGCAGAATTCGAGCGTTTCTTGGATTCTGTCAGGGCCGCCGTGGGCAGACAGTCGCCGAGGGCGACGTTCGTACTCGGCGACTTAAACACCAAATCCCGCTCCTGGGGAAACACTGTCACCGAATTGAGGGGACTGGCTGTGGAAACGTGGGCGCTTCAAAGTGGTTTGACCCTTTTGAACCGAGGTTCGGTCCACACCTGCGTGCGAGCGCAGGGTGGCTCCATCGTAGATCTGTCGTTTGCCACCCATGCGATCGCACGCAGGGTGACGAATTGGAAAGTTGAGGAGGAGGTGGAGACTCTGTCAGACCACCTTTATATAAGGTTTGAAGTCTCCCCTCCTCCCAATGGAACAGAGTCAAACCCCCCACGCAGTCACGGTCAGTTCCCTCGATGGGCCATCAGTCGGCTCGATCCCGAGCTGGCTGAGGAAATGGCCGTCGTCCAGGGCTGGACCAACCCAGAGAGTAACACCTGTCCGGAGGATCTGGCGGAGGGCATGCGCAGAACCCTTACGAGGGTCTGCGATGCCTCGATGCCACAGTCGCGTCGACGTCGGCAAAAACCAGCCGTTTACTGGTGGACCGCAGAGATCGGCAGTCTGAGGGAGGCAGCCCTTCGGGCTCGCCGGTCTCTGAAGAATTGCCGGCGTCGGCATCCTCCGGACAGAGGTGAGGAGGAACATCGCTTGGAGGAGTATAGGGTTGCCAAGAAGGCTCTTCAGGTGGCTATTTGTCAGGCGAAGACCCGGGCTCGGGAAGAAAACCTATCCACGGTGGATGCGGACCCCTGGGGACGCCCGTACGGGGTGGCGCGCAAGAAAATGCGCGGCTGCTCCACCCCGGTCACGGAGTCCCTGCCAGACGGGGTCCTGGACAGAATCATAGATGGACTCTTCCCGGACCCGGGAGCCTTTGCTCCTCCTAGGATGTGTCCTCCTCGGATTGTACCCTCGGAGACTGATCCTCCCCCAGTCTCCGAGGAAGAAATGGAAATGGCCCTGGATAGACTCCGGGCCCGGAAAACGGCACCGGGACCGGACGGGGTCCCAGGCCGGGTCCTCTTCCTGGCCGCCAAACATCTAGGCGGCCAGCTTCGGGGACTCTTTGACGCCTGCATCAGGACAGGGGAGTTCCCGAAGCAGGGGAAAGGGGGCCGGCTGTGCCTCATGAAACCATTTTAGAGGCACTCCGGTCTCATGGAGTGCCTCTTTACCTTGTAAGACTGTTGAAGGCGTACCTCCAAGACAGATTCATCCTCTGGGAGGGCGGCTTTGGCCAGATTTCTGGTAGGCGACGTGTCGTGTGCGGTGTTCCACAGGGTTCGGTGCTGGGCCCGATCCTGTGGAACATTGGTTATGACTGGCTCCTCCGCGAGCCAGTCTTGCCCGGGATGGGGGTGATCTGCTATGCAGACGACACCCTCATCACGGCCCGAGGCGGAACCTACGACGAGTCCGTAGAACTAGCCAACGCCGCGACGGCGTTGGTAGTCGAGAGAGTGCGACGTTTGGGCTTGAGGGTCTCCCCGGAGAAGACGGAGGCCCTCATGTTCTACGGACGTCGTAGACAACCGCCTCGGGGCACGCATGTCGCCATCCAGGGAGTGGCGGTAGCGGTAAAGGCCCAGATGAAGTACCTGGGCCTTGTCCTAGATGCAAAATGGAATTTCGGGGCCCACTTCACCCAGCTGGCCCCGAGATTGCTAGGTGCCGCTGCCGCCCTGGCCAGACTCTTACCCAATGTGGGAGGGCCGGGCACGGTCTGTAGGAAGTTGTACACTGGTGTTCTACGGAGCATGGCGTTGTACGGCGCCCCCGTATGGGTCGATTCGCTTCACCGCAAGAACAGGACCCATCTGAGACGTTCTCAGAGGGTCCTGGCGGTGCGGGCCATCCGGGGGTACCGGACAGTGTCGTGGACAGCGGCGACACTGCTCGCGAGTGATCCGCCCTGGGAGCTCCAGGCGGAGACGCTCGCGGCAGTGCACCGCTACCGGCAGGACACCAGAGACAGAGGAGAGAGGCCGTGTCCGGCAGTAGTAAGAAGGATCAGGGTCTTGGCGACCGAGGCCCTGATCCAAGCATGGGCTGATGACCTGAGGTCCCCAGAAGCAGGAGTAGAGACGGTGGCGGCGGTTCGCCCCCACCTGTCTCGTTGGGTCTCGAGGAAGTACGGGACCCTAACGTACAGGCTGACGCAGATACTTACCGGGCACGGGTGCTTCGGTAAGTATCTGCATCAGACAGCGGGGCGTGAACCGACGCCAGAATGTGCAGAGTGCGGCGCACCCAGCGATACGGCGTATCATACGCTGGTGGAGTGCGCCGCCTGGGGACCTCAGCGTCATCAGCTAGATAGTATTGTCGGTCCTGTGTCCTCGCTCCAGCAGTTGGTAGAAGCCATGCTGTCGAGCGAGGACGGATGGAGAGCGGTTTCCTCCTTCAGCGAGACGGTAATGTCCCTGAAGGAGGCCGCAGAGAGGACCAGGGAGGTGGATGCGTACGCAGACCCGATCCGGCGACGGCGGACTGGCGGCCGGCGGCGTCGCTACGCAGCCCACCTCCCTTAGTGCCGTCACAGGGGGCCGCGGGGACCGGGGGTACCCGCGGACTTCCCCCCCTGTTGATGAAGCAGGGCACCTTGCCTTCGGGGTGTCCTGAAGATTGCCAGACGTAGGGGCGTCACGAATGTAGTAGCACCGCTCTAGTTCTCGTGGCGCCCCGTAAAAGCGTGGGAAAGAGGCGCAGGTTAGGTTTAGTGGGTAGTCCGGCGGACGGGATCTCGCGACTACTACCGCCCTCGGCGGTAGTTATGCGTGGAGATCCATTCCGCTGGGAGTCCCACACTCCCCTCGGTCACCCTCCCCCAGGGCCCGAGGGAGTGTCGCAAGAAAAGACATTCCCCCTGCGTTATCAAAAAAAAAAAAAAAAAAAAAAAAAAAAAAGGGTTAGTCTTTAGACCTGGATAAATTCGAACAACATTTTGACGCTCGAAGAACATTTTTGGAAAGGTTGGATTTTTTCTCAGAAAGTGTTTTGATGGTGTTTTATGTGATCTTCGTTGACGACTCGGCTTGCATATTGGACTTCTGATATCTGCACTAGTTGTTGACCCGGTTTTGCTTGTTTTTTGGTTGTTTCTGTTTTGACTGTTTTTCTTGGCTATTCTTACTGGTTTTGATTCTCTGACGATTTGGATTTGTTGTTTGCCCCGGATTCACCCCTCGCCACCCCTATGTAGGGGGGAGGCCACTAATGGCCGACTCGGAACAGAGTCGCGCCTCGGGAGTGTGCGAGGTCCGGAAACGGGCAAACGCACGCTCCCGCGGGGAGAATGCTGGTTCTGACTCTGATGAGTCAGGCAGAAAGGTGGTGACCCAGGAGGACACCCAGAGGCCAGGGACCCGGCGCGCCAAGGTGCTCCTGGGGGCCCGCCACCGAGGGTACAGCGCGGGAACGACGCTGTCCCGCACAGAGACCGCGGAAGTCGAGGCTGAGGCAGAGGCCTTCGTCAGCGACCTCCGCCAGAACTTAGCGAAGAAGACGAAGGCCTCTGCGCCTGTAGAAGGGGCAGACATACCCCCCGAGATGGACCCGAGGCAGACGGACGTCGACCTCATGGATGCGGAGGAACTCCGCACCATGGCCGGCGTCCACGTGGCGGCCATATATAATGTGGCCCAGACCTCGCGGAACCTCAAGGGGGGTTATGTCAAGAAATTAAAGGAGGCGGCGGCGGCCCTCATGGAGGTGACGGAAAGTCTCACCAGGAGGACCGTCGACGCCGAAACCAGAAAGTTGAGCCTTGACAACTTGAAACTCAAGCGCGAGGTGGACTCCCTACGGGCCGAGATTCGGTCGTACCGTAGGGAGTTCGAAGAAATGAAGACCGCGGCCAAGGAGTCCGCGGCAAAGGAGAAGGCCATGGCCAAGGACGCCAGGGCCAAGGATCAAGCCGCGACCAAGGAGGCCGCGGCTAGGGAGGCTGCGACCAAGGAGGCCGCGGCCAGTGATGCAGGGCCTGAGCCCCAGAACGAGGGAGGGAGAGCCACTACAGAATCTCCCCCATTTGACGTTGAGGAGCTGAAGCGCTCCATCATCATGTCACTGGGGGAGTTCATCAACGCCCGCTTTGCGGGCCTTGAGGACCGGCTGCTCCCCCCCCCCGATCATTCGCCCGCCTCTCGCCGCGGACAAGCGGTCCAAGGCGGCACCCGGGACTTCGGGTGCCAAACCTCCCACGGCTCCTCCTCCCAAGGACTCTGACGACTCCGCGGAGCCCTTGGCGATGGAGGTAGAGTCGATCCCGACGGCGGCGGCCACCGTCCCGTCGTATGCTAAAGTGGTGGGCCCTCCGCGCCCAGCTTCGAAACCGGGTCCCTCTGGAGTGCAGAGGGCCCCCAGAAGGCAGGGGGTGGCTCCAACCCCCCCAACGTGGTCGACTCCTCCCACTGCTCCCACCCACGCCCAGGAGGGCACTGGCGAATGGACAGTGGTAGGAGGTGGGAGAAGGGGCAGAGGGAGAAGGATGCGCGAGCAAAGAGCGGGGGGATACCCCGCCCCCTCCTTTGCGCCCTTAACCTCTGCTCCTCAATGGAGAAACGAGCCGGTCAGGAGACCCCCTCCAAGGAGACCGGCTCCGCTGGTGGAGGCAAAGGCAGCGGCGGTCATGGTGACGCTGCTGCCTGAGGCCGTTAAAAACGGGATCACCTACCGTCAGATCTTCCAGCAGGCCGCGTCGGTGGTGAACCTGCAGGTGATGGGCCTCAAGGAGGGCCTCAAGATCACCCGGACGGCCAGCGATGCCCGGCTCCTGGAACTGCCACCAGGGCCGGAGGGCATCGAAAAGGCCGACCGGCTGGCTTTGGCCCTCGGGGCTGTGTTGACAGGCGTGGCCGAGGTCGCTAGGCCGGTGAAAAAAGGGGACATCCGCGTCACCGGACTCGACGACTCGGTCACGCCTTGGATGCTCGAGGAGGCCATCGCTCGCGCAGGGGGCTGCCCGCGCGAGCACGTAAGATCTGGCGGGATCGGTGTGGGACCGGGGGGGATGGGCGCTGCTTACGTACAGTGCCCTATCCCAGTCGCAAAGATGCTTACTGAGCTGAAGCACATCTGTGTGGGCTTCAGCTCAGCAGAGGTCTCGGCCCGTGAGAGGCGGCCCATACGTTGTATGCGGTGCCTCTACACGGGCCATATCACAGTTATGTGCCCTGATGGGCGGGTCGATAGGTCGGCCCTGTGTTTCCGCTGCGGCAGAAGCGGACACAGGGTCGCACAGTGTACGGAGCCGAATGCTCACTGCGTGGTTTGCGCCGAGTCGGGTCTCGACGCAAACCACGTGGCGTTGTCGAGGGGCTGCCTCCCTCCACACGTACGCGGCAAGTTTGTTCCTCCGGCGAACGTCGGAGTAGGGAGACACCAGGAGGTGTCTAATATGTCTCAATAATGCCCGGACGACATATTAGACTCCTTCAAGGGAACATTAACCACTCCGCCGGGGCTCAGGATTTACTCCTGCAGTCCATGGCGGAGTGGGAGGTTGGTCTGGCCGTAATATCGGAGCCGTATTACGTCCCCTCCCAGAACAACTGGGTTGGGGACCTGGACGACACGGTGGCAGTGGTAGCCAGTTCGGGCGCTGGCACCCCGCTCATCGAGATCGAGCGGGGGCGGGGTTACGCGGTGGCAGGGTGGGGGGAGCACACCTTCATAGGTGTGTACTTTTCCCCCAACCGACCCCTGGCAGAATTCGAGCGTTTCTTGGATTCTGTCAGGGCCGCCGTGGGCAGACAGTCGCCGAGGGCGACGTTCGTACTCGGCGACTTCAACGCCAAATCCCGCTCCTGGGGAAACACTGTCACCGAATTGAGGGGACTGGCTGTGGAAACGTGGGCGTTTCAAAGTGGTTTGACCCTTTTGAACCGAGGTTCGGTCCACACCTGCGTGCGAGCGCGGGGTGGCTCCGTCGTAGACCTGTCGTTTGCCACCCATGCGATCGCACGCAGGGTGACGAATTGGAAAGTCGAGGAGGAGGTGGAGACTCTGTCAGACCACCTTTATATAAGGTTTGAAGTCTCCCCTCCTCCCAATGGAACAGGGTCAAACCCCCCACGCAGTCACGGTCAGTTCCCTCGATGGGCCATCAGCCGGCTCGATCCCGAGCTGGCTGAGGAAGTGGCCGTCGTCCAGGGCTGGACCAACCGAGAGAGTAACACCTGTCCGGAGGATCTGGCGGAGGGCATGCGCAGAACCCTTACGAGGGTCTGCGATGCCTCCATGCCACGGTCGCGTCGACGTCGGCAGAAACCAGCGGTTTACTGGTGGACCGCAGAGATCGGGGGTCTGAGGGAGGCAGCCCTTCGGGCTCGCCGATCTCTGAAGAACTGCCGGCGTCGGCATCCTCCGGACAGAGGTGAGGAGGAACATCGCCTGGAGGAGTATCGGGCTGCCAAAAAGGCTCTTCAGGTGGCCATCTGCCAAGCGAAGACCCGGGCCCGGGAAGAAATCCTATCTAGTTTGGATGCGGACCCCTGGGGACGTCCGTACCGGGTGGCGCGCAAGAAAATGCGCGCCTGTTCCACCCCGGTTACGGAGTCCCTGCCGGACGGGGTCCTAAATAGAATCGTAGACGGACTCTTCCCGGATCCGGGAGCCTTCACTCCTCCGACGATGTGTCCTCCTCAGAATGTACCCTCGGAGACTGATCCTCCCCCAGTCTCCGAGGAGGAAATGGAAATGGCCCTGGATAGACTCCGGGGCCGGAAAACGGCACCGGGACCGGACGGGGTCCCAGGCCGGGTCCTCTTCCTGGCCGCCAAACACCTAGGCGGCCAGCTTCGGGAACTCTTTGACGCCTGCATCAGGACAGGTGAGTTCCCGAAGCAGTGGAAAGAGGGCCGGCTGTGCCTCATCCCTAAAGAGGGCCGCCCTCCCGAAGATCCCTCCGCCTACAGGCCCATCGTGCTGTTGGACGAGGTGGCAAAAGTGTTCGAGAAGATCTTGGCGAGCCGCCTCGTCCAGCACCTTGATTCTGGTGGGCCTGGACTCTCGGAGGCTCAGTACGGATTTAGGTCAGGGCGATCCACTCTGGACGCCCTGTTCGCCCTGAGGAGCCTCACGAGAGAGGCGGAGAGCATAAAGGAGTCTGTCTTGGTGGTATCTTTGGATATCCAAAATGCCTTCAACAGTCTACCTTTCGAAACCATTTTAGAGGCACTCCGGTCTCATGGAGTGCCTCTTTACCTTGTAAGACTGTTGAAGGCGTACCTCCAAGACAGGTTCATCCTCTGGGAGGGCGGCTTTGGCCAGATTTCTGGTAGGCGACGTGTCGTGTGCGGTGTTCCACAGGGTTCGGTGCTGGGCCCAATCCTGTGGAACATTGGTTATGACTGGCTCCTCCGCGAGCCAGTCTTGCCCGGGATGGGGGTGATCTGCTATGCAGACGACACCCTCATCACGGCCCGAGGCGGAACCTACGACGAGTCCGTAGAACTAGCCAACGCCGCGACGGCGTTGGTAGTCGAGAGAATGCGACGCTTGGGCTTGAGGGTCTCCCCGGAGAAGACGGAGGCCCTCATGTTCTACGGACGTCGTAGACAACCGCCTCGGGGCACGCATGTCGCCGTCCAGGGAGTGGCGGTAGCGGTAAAGGCCCAGATGAAGTACCTGGGCCTTGTCCTAGATGCAAAATGGAATTTCGGGGCCCACTTCACCCAGCTGGCCCCGAGATTGCTAGGTGCCGCTGCCGCCCTGGCCAGACTCTTACCCAATGTGGGAGGGCCGGGCACGGTCTGCAGGAAGTTGTACACTGGTGTTCTACGGAGCATGGCGCTGTACGGCGCCCCCGTATGGGTCGATTCGCTTCACCGCAAGAACAGGACCCATCTGAGACGTTCTCAGAGGGTCCTGGCGGTGCGGGCCATCCGGGGGTACCGGACAGTGTCGTGGACAGCGGCGACACTGCTCGCGAGTGATCCGCCCTGGGAGCTCCAGGCGGAGACGCTCGCGGCAGTGCACCGCTACCGGCAGGACACCAGGGACAGAGGAGAGAGGCCGTGTCCGGCAGTAGTAAGAAGGATCAGGGTCTTGGCGACCGAGGCCCTGATCCAAGCATGGGCTGATGACCTGAGGTCCCCAGAAGCAGGAGTAGAGACGGTGGCGGCGGTTCGCCCCCACCTGTCTCGTTGGGTCTCGAGAAAATTCGGGACCCTAACGTACAGGCTGACGCAGATACTTACCGGGCATGGCTGCTTCGGTAAGTATCTGCATCAGACAGCGGGGCGTGAACCGACGCCAGAATGTGCGGAGTGCGGCGCACCCAGCGATACAGCGTATCATACGCTGGTGGAGTGCGCCGCCTGGGGACCTCAGCGTCATCAGCTAGAAAGTATTGTCGGTCCTGTGTCCTCGCTCCAGCAAATGGTTGAAGCCATGCTGTCGAGCGAGGACGGATGGAGTGCGGTTTCCTCCTTCAGCGAGACGGTAATGTCCCTGAAGGAGGCCGCGGAGAGGACCAGGGAGGTGGATGCGTACGCAGACCCGATCCGGCGACGGCGGACTGGCGGCCGGCGGCGTCACTACGCAGCCCACCTCCCTTAGTGCCGTCACAGGGGGCCGCGGGGACCGGGGGAACCCGCGGACTTCCCCCCCTGTTGATGAAGCAGGGCACCTTGCCTTCGGGGTGTCCTGAAGTTTGCCAGACGTAGGGGCGTCACGAATGTAGTAGCAACGCTCTAGTTCTCGTGGCGCCCCGTAAAAGCGTGGGAAAGAGGCGCAGGTTAGGTTTAGTGGGTAGTCCGGCGGACGGGATCTCGCGACTACTACCGCCCTCGGCGGTAGTGATGCGTGGAGATCCCTTGCGCTGGGAGTCCCACACTCCCCTCGGTCACCCTCCCCCAGGGCCCGAGGGAGTGTCGCAAGAAAAGACATTCCCCCTGCGTTATCAAAAAAAAAAAAAAAAAAAAAGGGTTAGTCTTTAGACCAGAACCGATTGGTCACTGTTTATTCATTGATAACTATTTAAATGATGGTTACAAATTGGTTGTGACATTTGCTGATCGCTGTCATGGCACACTCACTTTGCTCGCTTGGTTTGTGGGCTTTAGTCTGCGTTTTTAGACTGTTTTAAATGTTTTTTATAAGAAAGAATAATTAATAAGTACACATATAAGAAATAAGTACACATATAAGAAATAAGTACACCATTTTGAAAAAAAAATAGTAAATAGTAAATAGTTTGTTTACAAAAAAATCATATCTGAAAAACTACATGTCTCCTAGACACGGGGGTTGCAGAAGGGAGAAGTACCCTTCCCCCTCCGCCCACCCCACTACTTAAAATTCAGTGACCACTTTGTAAAGTTTAATCAAAACTTGTTTGTGGAACCTAAAACCTTGTTTCTTAACCCAAATAACAAAAAAAGGTCAAGTGGCTATATATAAGGAGTATGTTACCCCTAAACTGAAATTAGTCTCATGCCTCTCTGGATCAAAACGCAGCCCAAGACGCTTTCAGTACTCAAAGTCATTAACACGTACATTAATGCAGGTTGCGCTAGGGTATAATAGCAATAAACCAAACGGAAAAACAGGAAAACAATGATCAAACTCTCCATGGCAACCAAACATTCCTAACCTCAAAATTATAACAACAAAATTAAAAAGATGCATAAAGTAAATAGTAGGCAATAGAATTAACTTAAACACAATGTTTGAGTGTAAAATTTGTAATAATAACGCTTCAACCATCTACCTCCCGAGCAGATTCCTGACCCACGAGACCGGCAGCTACTTGTATGGGAACTCCATTTTCATCCAGCCCCAATCCTTTTATATGACTGTGTGCTGATATTCGTTGAGTTTTCGCAGTGCTCTTAACTTCCTCAATCTTCATTTTGGAATATCTCCTTATTTAACGTATAATATGAAATTAATTAAAAAACAATCGACAGTTTTGACATACAAACAGCGCGTTCCAGCAGTAACTCACAACGCCCAAAATACTCCGTTAGCTGTTCCACAAGACGACCGTAGTCCACAAACTACAATGGATATTACGTACGACACACTACTATGGATACTACATATCCGTGGTCGGTGTGGTTCTGGCGAAAGAAAACGTCACTAATGCAGGAACGTAGCCATACCGGCACCTTTATAGCTACGTTCTACTAGTTATTCGATCCACCTCTTGACATGGGTCGTCGTGTGTTCGAAAATAATGACGTCATTAGTGACGTTTTCGCCACGACCATAACGACCGTGGTCGCCATATGGATCGACAGACGGAGCATTTTGGGCGTTGTGAAATAGAGGAGGAACGCGCCCATAATGTATTATCTGTGTCCCCGACCAGATCTCGTCTTGAGAGTTTAATAGCTTCTCGGCCTTTTGGCTAAGATCAAAGTGTGTAGAAATGTGAACTATAAAGTCAAATTTGGCCTTTTGAGTTGTCACAAGAACTCTGTTGAATGGCTGATATTCTAATAACCTACAGTTCAGCTGTGTTACACATAGGTTTAAGAAAATGAAGAAACTACATTGAATCTAAGATCTGGCTTAAAGGCCTAGCTGCCAAGCCATAAAATCCAAAAAAAAAATGTCTTGAGAAAACATCAGAAAATATTACTATTCTTACTTACGGAATAATTATTTATTCAAATTAAATAAAATTCAAAAACAGTTTTAAGTTTTTAAATGTTATTAAGTATTTATAGCTGTTAAAAACTTTAACTTTCTGCATGTGGTTTAGTGTCTAATGTATGTATTCTGTGTTAAAAATTAAATTCAGTCTGCGATTCAGATGGAATATACAGTGCAAAATCTCGAACATGCTGTTTCTGTATTTTATCATGGTGAGCAAAATGAAAGGGCGAAGGCCCATGCATGGTTGACGGTCGCACAAAGAGTTCCAGAAGCATGGAACTTTGTTTGGGAATTACTTCAACCTACTAAGGTAATTTGAATAATCGTCACATCACTTTAATATTAGCTCACGCTCTGTACCTACTAACAGAGTATCTAACAATATAAGGAATATACATGCGATAAACAAGTCTATGTACCATTTTATTTGGTTAAAATTTAGTGATTACTAAATTTTAAGTGTTGGGCGGGGGGGAGGGGGGAGCACTTCTGCCTATGCTGGGAAAGATGTAGTTTTTGATATTATATTTATTTTTTTCGCAAATATAAACTTACTTTATTTCACTAATATTGTCCTTATATCATACATCCAAATGTGAAAAATCCAAAAGAAGAAAGCTAGTAATCAATGTACAAAACATTCAAAACAGTCTAAAAACACAGATTAAACCGCACAAGTTGTTTTTTTGAATTTGATAGCTTAGCAACTAGCTCTTTAAGCCAGCCCACAAGTCGAGCAAGCGAAGCAAGTGCGCCACGACAGTGGTCAACAAATGTCATAACCAATTAGTAACAATGATATAAATAGTTTTTTAATGAATAAATGGTGATCGGTCTGTTCTGGCACTCACCAGTTGCTGCAGCGCCACACTCACTCAGCTCATGCGCTTTGGTCTAAAGTCTAACCTAATCTAACTCACTGTTTTAGTTACTGATCAAGACTTTCGACCGACCCTCACCAGCTTAGTGGCTATAAATAATCTCATAACTAAAAGAGAAAAACATCATAATGGTGGCCAATAGAGATGAAAATTATATATCAATATCTTTTTAATAAAAATAAATCAATTAAAATACAGACTACTAATTCAAACTCGCAATATATAAGCAAAAAGAAAAGATTTTCATATTTAAGAATGCATATTATTGACATATTGATTTGTTAACATTTATCATAATGCCATCTCTATGCTTTGACAAATCAAAGTAAAAAAAAGTGACAGAACTGTGATGTATTATTATTAAAAAATAAAAAATAAATTGGTAGACAAACACACATATTGTATATCCCCAAATTAAGCAATTGTGAACTTAAAATTATAATAACTAATTCAAAAGTTGTTTCCTAAATAGTGTTTATAGATAGCAAAAAGAATTACTGCCAGAGTTTTATCAAACAACATATATACAGACTAGTTTTCTTTAGAGGCTAAAACTTATAATTAAAACAACTGTTACAGGGAACCGAAAGTCAATTCTATGCAGCTACGACACTGCATACAAAAATCTTAAGATGCTGGATTGAAGTACCTCCTGAAAGTCATGAAGAGCTAAAAAATAAAATTCTGCAGGCAATATTCACCTACTCTAAGGGCCCTAAAATTGTCACTAATAGACTATGTATAAGTGTAAGTATGGTTATTTTAACTAGCTGTATAATTAATACTATTTCTAATAGATACAGGTAGTGGATAAACAAAATATATTCACATAATAAAAAGTAGTTTTTAAAGTTTGCTCACGAAATGTGATTAATTTTTTATGGCTCCTAAAGAACTCTGCACTATACAAAGCATGTCTCGCAGGGATTGTATGCTTGTATAATAAAAAAATCTCCCATAGACTAATTAGAACAACAATTGTGAAACTTTTACATCTTGCATATCAGATAACATTGTCAAATTACAATAATTAAATATTTGATTGTCTGTGATATAATACTAAAAATAAGTGAAAACTAGTTACAGTCATATTAACACAGAATCTAGTACACCATAAGTTAATTTCTTTTTCAGTTAGCAGCATTCATATTACAACAAGGCACTATGGATTTAGCAGAAGTCTTAAGACCACTTTCAAATATTGAAAATTCATCACTTTTATTGGAAGTTCTAACTATGATACCTGAAGAGGTGAATATTTTTATATCCTTATGTTATACATACAAATATGTTGACATATATATTTCCTTGGTAAATCTATATAGGTATATAAAATAAATAGTAAATGATTATTGGTACTGGCACTCATTGGGTGCTACAGTGACACACTTGCTTGCTCGTATGGCTCGAGCGCTTTGGTGTGCAGTTAACCTAACTTAAATCACTGTTCTAGTTCTGCACGACCTTTCACCAACCATCATAATAATATTAGTGAAAAATAGGTGAGGTTATGTTTATCAAAAATTTATTTCAAGAACTCTGGACCATAAGGGTTGCAGAAAGGGTAAGTATACCTTCCTACCCCTCCCTACCCACTCCGCCCACCCACTATTTAAAATTTGTGTACCAGATATCTGAGTAGCAGTAATTTACTTTTCTGTTTTTATTTATTATTGAAACCCTTTTGCTCCTTATAAGTATTATTAAGGTTTACAAAGAACTGCTTATATCACATAATATTCAATTCATATTAAGGAAATGAGCCAAACAGAATAAATAATAATCTGTTTAAATAAATCATGTAGATAGAAATGGATAACATTTCTTCTTTTTTGTTCGATTTTGGGTTGGCACAGTTTGTGTATTAAGTCAGAGTCATGTGGCAAGATAACATTTTATATTGATTAATAGAATATTTTTTTACAGTATAACAGCATGACAATGGGATCAACACTTCGCTCAAAGAACAAGGAAGCATTGCAAAGAGCATGCCCAGCAGTTTTAGATGACATGTTGAGGATCTTGCAGAGTGTGTATAAGTAAGATAATTTTACATTTTTATACTAAATAATATAGTTACAAATTAATAAATAAAAATTGACATTCAAAAACATGAAGTAAAATATTGTTTTCTCTTATTAGTGACTATAGCAAGGATCCACCTACAGAAGCTATGGTGCAGTCATGGACGTCAGCAGCGTTGTGCGCGAGCAGTTGGATGTCGCTGAATGGTGAAGATTCAATTGACCAAGTTATTTCTTTACCGGACAGGATGCCATTATGCCGAGCTCTTCTTACTGCTGTCCACGTTTTACACACGTTAGTAGGTGTACTATTATGAACATGAAATTATACTATAGAGATAGAGAGAGATAACACTTTATTACCAAACTATACAATTACAAAAATAGAGCATATTTACAATATTTTCTAGGTGATACAATAGGCGACCTTATCACTCAAAGCAATCTCTTCCAGGCAACCTAAATGAAAAAAATATATAACTCTGAACATGGAATAAATTTAATATAATGAACATTTCCAAGCCAGGAGCCTTAAGAACAGACGAGTGTGCATGACAAGAGCTATGAATGTCAAAGAAGCAAGTGAGGTGTGTAAGAATAAGCCTGAATGGCGCTTTGTTGTTCGTGCCTACCCCGCAAGGGAACTGGCGTGAAGTTATGTATGTGTGTATGTAACATTTCCAATCTTCTGAGGGTTTTAGCTACAATAGATCACTTACACTCAGTATTATCATATACAGAGTTACATATAATCTTTCTTTTTTCAGCCTGTTATTTATTAAACCTGGGTGTAGTTTATATGTGTTAATCCCAGCTATTATATGATAATTGGTGTTCCATTATTAGTACATTGGTGTAAAGTAGGTAGTACATATCCTCCTTATAATTATAGAGCTGCAGTTATTAAATTATTTTATCTTATTATTTCTACACACAACAAATGTTTAAAATGGTTGATTAAAAAGACTAATGATTGAGCAAATGGGATTAGAAGATTGTATTTATGATAAAGCAGTCTTAACATATTATATTAGAATCTAATAGGTTGCCTTAAACACAAACCAAATGTTTCACTCCCTATCCATTGTGAGGTGGTAAATCTAAAAATTTGACAGTTCAACGAAGGGTACACATATAGCATACAATGTTCATTTCTTGACTCTGTGTGTACCCGGCCTTACATAGACACATATAAAAAAATCGGAGTTTTTGGCGGGAATTGAAAGGAGACGCTGTGCTGTGCAGTTTTATTTTCTAAAAATGTGTAAAATTACTCTAAAATGAACAATAGTTGTAGGATATTGATAGTTTTTGAGTAGTAATTATGTGTTTTGTGAGAAATGTGAACTGTATAGTCAAATGTGGCCTTTTGAGTTGTCACAAGAACTCCGTTGAATGGCACTAGCTGATTACCTACAGTTCAGCTGTGCTAAACATAGGCTTAAGAAAATGAAGAAACTATATTGTATACTAAGATCTGGCTTAAAGGCCTAGCTGCCAAGCCATAAACTTAAATAAAATAAATAAATAATATAAAAAAATCGCTCTTGGGTTTCAAATAATGTCGAAGAAGTTGCGAAAGAGGTCTAATTGAACAATGTATGAACTAAAATAAGTGAAATTATATAACATTTTTTATTATTATATTATCATTTCATTTTTCATAATGGCTATTTTTATTATTTTTTTATATTAAGAATCGTTTTTCTATTAGATATAATTATGCGGTAAGCGACAGTGCATTGGACGCGTGTGAGGCTTGCCTGGCGACGGTGCGGACGGCTGGCGGCGGCGGGGGTGACCCCTCCCGCTACCCCACTGCGGGCTTGCAGCTGCTTTCCCACTTGGCGGTACTCAGCACGCCAATAATGGCCAAGGATGACGTGCCCAACACTATCAACGACGTATGTACTATGTGTTCCAAAAACCCACTCAACTATGCATGCGTTCATGCGTTTTATAAAGCCACATTTGGCATCTATGAAACTGATTTTAGAAGTTACATCAATGATCATACAATTAAAAATCTGAATCAATATACAAAGTCGCACATTACCGTGTCAAATAAAATAAAACTATTTTATTACATTTTGTTGCCTTTTTATGTTTAAAATGTAGAAAATATTCATAACTTAATTACGATTTAAATTTAAACTTTTCAATTATACATCAATCTTCCGGTCACGTCACTAATACTTCAGAAAAGGATGTGTTGGCAAACAACATTACCATGTCTTATGTTCCTAGAAAATGTTTTAATTTAATGTAAATTATTTTGATACTTTTACAAAGTTAGTTCATCTATATTTATGAAACTAGAAATGGGGCTTCTTAGACCAGCTCTACTATAGTGTTGCCTTTGTATATCTAAAATCGATATTAGACGGTTCTATTCTGTCTGTCAGCTAGGATGAATCAACCAAAGTGATAATATAAACATAAACTTGAATCATTCAATGTTATTACCTTCGTGTCCTATTAGTTCTACGCCTTTCAACCAGATTTCAATTTGTTAATCCATCTAATATCAGCAATTACCGTTGGTAAGAAATTGATCAAGAAATTAGTCAAGAAAATGGATAGTCCGATATGAAAATCTGGAATATATGGCGTTAGGAAATAATGGTAAATTCTGCCGCCTTCGCAATCAATCAGACTTGACTGTCGACTGTCCAATCTACGCTAATTAGGGAGAACAAATAAATAATTATTACACTAGACATCTTAATCTGTACACATTGCCTGTAAATCGTCATCCATCATTGGAACTAGTATTTTATGAGATAAAATTAATTGAAAATACCCCATATATCAAAAACTACTCGTTAGATGTAGTTCAAACCAAAACAAATGAAGCTCTATCAAAAAGTTTTAACTTTCAAAATTTTAAAGTCCAATATTACAGTTAGAGAAGGACGACGACAATTTTACTTATCTAGAATCGCATCTCGTTACTTATCAAGTAAACAGACGTTAAAAAAACACCATAATTTATGTATACTGAAAATTTCTATTGATACTAAAGTTAAACCCTATGAAGTAGTTCATATAAGTAAACCTTCAGTGAAGAATTATCTAACTGATAGAAAAAAACTGCTTAAAAATCTGTTGTGTGGTTTAGGAGAACTTAGCAGATATACAGACAGATGCAGAAAGCAACTTTGTTTTATACTATCTAAAGATTAGTAACCCTTTGGCCCGTAGGAGTTGCTGTATGCACTGGTAACTTGCTGTGTAGCATTAGCCGAGACACATATAACATCTCTGGTGCGAGCAGTTGAAAGCAATGAGAATACTGAAGAAGTCAATGGTGTGAAACAGCTCTTAGAGATACTACTACGAGTGCAAGCTTCACCTGGCCATTACATGCTAAATGAGACAAGATCAAATTTAGTATTTGGCTTCTGGTATTCACTGCAGGTAATTTCGTTAAATATATTTTCATCTTGCAAATTTGGACTTTAGTTAGTGTCGTGTTTTTAAGAACCTGCAATTTTTAGAATAATCTACCAGTGGCCTAAGTCTACTATTACCACTGTACCAGTATATTACTTTTCAGTAGCCGTGATCGAGGAAGACACTTTCGTCTTTCGTGATTTTATGACTACTGAAAAGTGGCCGAAAGGTGGAAATAAAAATTAAATAAATTGCCGCGTTTAAAACTGTTAAAACGTTGTTTTAAATGTTTGTACTAGTCGCGAAATTAAAAAAAATACTATGTATCAGAATTTTTGGTCAATTACTGTCTATACTTGTTAATTTTGCCACTTTTAGTAAGTACTTTTAGCTATTTTATTAATGTGTAAATATTAGATAATCCTTTCATATTAATAATTTCTAATTTTAGAAACAGTTTTCAAATTTTCAATTTCTATAAACCTTATTCGGATTGTTGAAAACACTTTAAAAATACATTTAAAAAAATTGATTCAGCTGTTCTCAAGTCATGCTGTTATATTAATGAATAACATTCCATGGTATTATAGATTTAATGTATTACATGTATGTTGTGAAATAAATACTTTTTGTTACAATTTTATAATACGGGCAGCTCGGTTTTTGAAGTTATTATAATTAAAAGAAAATCGAGTTGGTTGCGATTCGAACGTAAGGAAAAAATGGTGTTTTTATTTTCTATAGTCCTATTTTATTTTAAATATATATGATTTTGCCTCGTTCGGGTCCATCACAACTGGCGACCGTGACAGGACTCGAACCTGCAATCTTCGGATATATTTAAATTAAAATGGGACTATAGTAAATACAACGCCATTTTTTCGTTACGTTCAAATCGCAACCAACTCGATTTCTTTTAATTATAATAACATCAAAAATCGAGCTGCGAGTACTATAAAATTATAACACAAAGTATTTATTCCACAACATAGAATAAATACTTTTGTTACAATTTTATAATACTGGCAGCTCGGTTTTTGACGTTATTATAATTAAAAGTATTTTATTCCACAACATATGTAATATAATACATAATTACTGTTAGACAGATAGATATAATAAGTAAAATGGCTTTTTAGGATGAAGTACTAAATATTGTGGACGGTACACAAGAAATACAGCCGGTATGGCGTGAAGTGTTTTCGAGGTTGCTGTTATCTTTGGTGACGAAGGCGGAAATGCCAGCCGAGTCGGCGCTGTGCAAAGACGATATGGAGAACCTCAGATGCTACAGGCAAGATATTGCGGACACTGTGGTAAGTGTACACGGCATTATATTAAACGACTTGTATACAATTACCTATTAAGAGTTCAGATAATGTGTCGGTTATGATTTCCGGAGCAAATATCGTTAGATGAACACTCTTTCTTTTATAGTTTATACATACATACATACATAACTTCACGCCAGTTCCCTTGCGGGGTAGGCACGAACAACAGAGCGCCATTTAGGCTTATTCTTACACACCTCACTTGCTTCATTGACATTCATAACTCTTGTCATGTACGCTCGTCTGTTCTTAAGGCTCCTGACATCACCTTCTGCTAGTACACGATCAATTTGATCATGGAAGGTGTGTCGTGGCCTTCCACGACTTCTCCATCCATCCACTTTTGCATTGTATATCTGTTTATTCATTCTTTCCACATGCCCGAACCACCGGAGCATTCCTTTCCTTAGCTTCACCCCGATACTCTCTTTCAGACCAACTCTTTTTCTTACTTCGGTATTACGAACGCGGTCCGCGAGCGTCACTCCGAAGATTTTGCGCAGTGCTCGCATCTCGACCTTATACTTTATCTTGACGAAAAATATTTTTTGATCTAGTCTAGTGTATACTAATAATAAAATTTAACAAAAATGTATTTAAAATGGTAATTTTAAATACATTTTTGTTAAATTTTTGGCGGTTTTAAAGTCTGTTTTAAAATTACAATGAAAATGTTTAGCATTATCAGAAATTTTATTTAAAACTAGGATATGAACGCGACTTCGAGCACGCTTGACTTGAAATTCTCACGGGTTTCCCGGGTTACAAAGTACCGTTTTTTATTCCGGGAATCCCGGGGGAGTTTTTCCGGGAGCGATTTGTAGTTGTTTGGGTGCGTAAAAATTAACTTATCCGACACAGTTGTCACTAAAACGATAGCTTGTATTCTTTTTTAAATGCTGCGGTACTTTGTGTCCCGGGAATGCAGCTGGAATTTCAAGTCAAACGTGGACGAAGTCGCGGGCATATCCTAGTACTAAATATAAATAGTAGTCCGACGCGTACCAAGTCGCAGGTACAACTAATCATAATGTAAGCGTGATCACAAAATAAATCGGTATTCTCTATTATTCTCTATATAAATATAATAAACGCGAAAGTTTGTCAAAATGGATGTGTGGATGTGTGTTGGTTACTTTTTCACGCAAAAACTACTGAATGGATTTTGATGAAACGTAACAGTAATATAGCTTACACATCAAAATAACACATAGCCTATAATTTATAAATATATAATGTGAATTATCCAAAATATAACGATTTTCCATCACCACGCGGGTGAAACCGCGGGAACAGCTAGTGTAACTATACAATTGTGGTATATGTAAAACATTAAAATCACTCATTATCAAATGGGTATGCTGTGGACCATTCTTTGTACAAAATCAAGAATTGCCCAGACTTCTACAGATAATTTGGAAAAGCGATAAGGCTTAGCGCGGTCTTTAATAATTTATCGTTTGATAGATGTACTGCTTCGGTATCTTGGGCGATTGGTGTTGGACGACAGTTGAAAACGCTTACAATGCTGCCACCACCGAGAGTAAGCGCGAAGCGGCTTTACACGTCTTCCTGTCGCTGTCTGATGCCGCCCCGCAACAAAGGGCGCCGCAGCCCTTATTGAACATGTTGCAGCATGCCGTCAATATTGCCAACGTATCACAGGAGAAATGGATGTTGCATACAGCTCTTGATTGTCTTGGTAAGTGAAATTGTTTGTTTTATGGACAGCTTTTAATTTTGTGTGAATGTGTAGCATCGATCTTAAAGGTAACCATTGTATATTATCCACTAGCTTTTGTCCGTGGGTTCGCTTGCATGAATATTATCCCACATCACCATCATCATCATCAAAAAGTAGCCTATGTGCTATTCTAAACTATAATATATCTCCATGCCAAATTTCGTTCAGATCCGTTTTAGTGTGATTCAGCAACAAACAGTCTGGGTAACTTTCGCATTTGTAATATTAGTATAGATAACACAACTTGTGTTAGTGTAAATTGGTTAGCTTGGTCTAATCCTTTAATCTAATTACAGACTACAGATGTCCATGCTACTTGGAATCGTGCAGTCTGTGATTTTTTTAGCTAATTTATTGTTTTATTTAACGGGTAATGATGATTGACCGAACTTTTGATCAGCTTACATTGTCTGACAATTTATTATCCTTATATACACTATAAGAATGCACTCAATAACAAGTCCTGATCATAGTTCTACTCTTGTAGGGAATGGGCACAAAAAGACTGGGCTGTTAAGATGAAATTAGGAGGCCCCAGCCCCTTGCAAGATTGACAGAACTTAAATAAGATGAACAAGCCTGAATTCCAGAAAGAAGGGAAAGATAGGCAATGAAATCACTGGCACCAGCAATAATTTACTAATGTCACAAGATGGGTAACAAAGTGTTTATGGCAAATGCCTAAATGTTGTAGGCAACTAAATCCAATGGAGGTATTATGTGGCTCGTCTGCTTGTTTGCCTGTCTTTCTCACATAAAAAAAATACAAACACTTGTCACTGATTTGTTGTTAACTTGTCACTCGTATTAAATAATACCAATCTTAGACTTTATTTGCTTCTCCCACTCATATAATTATATCATACTAGCGGCCCCAACAGACGTCGTCCTGCCTTAAAAAAATAAAATTCTAGAACCCGATCCCAGAGCCACCTACTGGTTCTAATTGCGAATCCAAACCATCCGGGTACCTACTCAAACACACAAAAACAAAATCACCAAAATCGCTCCAGGTGATTAGGAGGATTCCAGAACCCGATCTCAGTGCTACCTACCGGTTCTAATTGTGAATCTAAACCATCCGGGAACCCACTCATCCCTACTCCGTGATGTTTGCTGGATGAGAGGTGACAACGGTAGACATCTAGCGGGGATAACTGTACGATTGATAGTTTAAAAAAAAATCGCGATGGAAAAATAGGGGTTGATAATAGAGAGGTGGAAAATTAAGAGTAATATAATTTTTTTAATTCTAAGTCATGACAAAGAAGATTAAAAATCTTGCCAAAAAAATTAAAGTTTATAATTAACAAATAAAAAATAGGGGTTGATCGTAGAGGGGTGAAAATTTAGGGTTGTATGTGTATTTTAATGCAACATTATAAAAAAATTAAAAATAAAATTTTGTCCCAAAAATAAAAATAAAAATTTAGGGGTGGAGAACCCTTATCACTTAGGGGTATGAAAAATAGATAGTAGCCGATTCTCAGACCTACTGAATATGCATATAAAATTTCATAAAAATCGGTCAAGCCGTTTCGGAGGAGTATGGTAACTAACACTGTGACACGAGAATTTTATATATTAGACTAGCGGCCCCGGCAGACGTTGTCCTGCCTTTAAAAAATAAAATTCTAGAACCCGATCCCAGAGCCACGTACCGGTTTCAATTGCGAATCTAAACCATCCGGGTATCCACTCAAACACACAAAAACAAAATCACCAAAATCGCTCCAGGTGATTAGGAGGATTCCAGAACCCGATCTCAGCGCCACCTACCGGTTCTAATTGTGAATATAAAAAAGTAATATAATTTTTTTTATTCTAAGTCATGACAAAATAAGATTAAAAATCTTGCCAAAAAATTAAAGTTTATAATTCACAAATAAAAAATAGAGGTTGATCGTAGAGGGGTGAAAATTTAGGGTTGTATGTATTTTTTAATGCTGCATCCTAAAAAAATAAAAAAATATTTGAAAATTAAAAAAAAAATAGGGGTGGACTACCCTTAACATTTAGGGGGATGAAAAATAGATGTTGTCCGATTCTCAGACCTACCCAATATGCACACAAAATTTCATGAGAATCGGTCAAGCCCTTTCGGAGGAGTATAGTAACTAACACTGTGAGAATTGAACATGAGAATTTTATATATTAGATTACGATATATGAATAAAAGCTGTTTTACAAATCATTATTATATTATTACGTGCTGGATTAAGGTTCTGTAATCCATGTGGCAGTATTGTAAAGAAATTACTTACAATGTTGAATAGTGGACTCGTAAAAGGTGTTCTTTTATGAAGCGGGTATGTTCCTTCCTTCTGTCGGAAGACGAGGTTTCAGTTAAGTATTTATGTCTGCCAAGGTGCATACGCATCCTGGCTGAGTTCGGTGGGTGGTGGGCGTTGGTCGTCTCTCGGCAGCGAGTGCGTCCGCGCCGCGGGCGGGGCGCTGCCGCGCTGCCCCGCCTCCGCGGCGCTCGCGCTGCGCAAGCTGTGCGCCGACTGCGCAGCACCCGCCGCTGATCTCGCCCCCGATATCGTCAACGCTGCACAGGTAATAGCGGTTTTCATTTGAATTTTACTTTGTGACTTTTAGTGTTTTATACATTTTATCTGTCACTGACCTTTATTATTGCCACAGAATAGGCTGCTATAATTTTATTTTTGTTTTATTGGCAGTCAAGGTGCCGAGTAACAAACATCCATCCTTACAAATTTTGTCATCTATAATATTAATAAGATTCAAGATCCTATTTAGAGTAAAGTACATACAACATAAATAGTAATTGGTAAATATTGCAGACATTTTATTGAAAGTTGAGTGTTGAATGACACAATGATGAATCCCTTACAAACTATGTATAAATAAATAATGTGTTCTTATTGTGAGGACATAATTCTAGCGCCTGTCCCTAACGGTTAATTGACGTAGGGCACTCTAAATGTTGTAGACCGGGGATTCCCAAAGTGGCCGATATTGAACCCCTGGAGTCGAAATCGATTTCCCAGGGGTGAACATAAAACGGAAACTGATTTTGGAGGTCGACGAAGTCTGAAAATCTCAAACCCTATTAATTAACACAAGTTCTTATTTGATATTTTCAAGATACTGTATAAGTTGTGTTACATGTGAAATTTTTTTTTTTTCGAAATATTACCTACTTAAATATTTTTACGTAATTTATATTAATAATTATTAATTACACTTGATATTTACTGAATTTGAAGCCTATGTATTATGTTTTGATGAGAAAATGATGTCAAGTTTACTCACTTAACTAACCGCAAAGTTTTTAAATTTGTCAGTATTTTGTATCAATATGAAAAAAAAGGGTATCTTGCCCAAAATAGTTTGGGAATCCCTGTTATCGTAGCATCCACATCAAGGCTTAACATAAATATATATATGTTACGTAGAGTAGTGAGGGTCGTTCGGACGCGTGGGTCCGTAGGCAGCTGGTGGCGGCCGCAGGCGCCGCGCTCGCAGCCGCGGAGCCCCACAACGCTGCGCCCTTGCTCAACGGCTTAGCGGAAACACTGCGGGAGGATCTTAGGTTACAGGTAAATTAAGAATAGTCGGCAGTCAAATCAACTGAGACACCGTTTATCATCTTACGAAACGGGAAAGCCACCCAAATTTTATACCAATATAACAGATTAGCGGCCTGGCACGGTTTCACCCGCGCTCTGTCCCGCTCCCGTGGTATATAGCTTCATGTTATAGCCTATAACACTCCCTGTTAACGTAGCTTTCCAACAGTAAAGTTAATAATTTTTAAAATCGGTTTAGTAGATCCAGAGATTACCTCCTACAACGTCACAAACTCACAAATTTTACCTCTTTATAATATTAGTATAGATTATGACCAGAGATAGGAATTAGGTACAAATCAACAATGTAGATATCCCTGTTAATATTATAAATGCGAAAGTAACTCTGTCTGACTGTTTGTCTGTCTGTTACGCTTTCACGGAAAAACTACTGCACCGATTTAGCTGAAACTCATATACATTTTCGACGCTGAGGATGAAGATAGGATACGTTTTATCTCAAAAAATGGGATAGTTTCTGGGATAAAAGTGTATTTTCCCGTTTGTCTGTAATGTTTTCAAGGAAAACTATTGGACCGATTTGGCTGAAACTCTGTATATATCTAAGTTCAATATCTAGGATGGGTATAGGATACTTTCATCCTGGAAAAGGGATAGATTGATGTTAAGATTATCCCAGGAAGTAGGATAGGTTTCTTTTTTGTGATGTCATTTTCGTTATTTTGGTCGTTTTGGTCACTGGACAGTTTGGTAATTTTCATAATTTTTTTAGGTAACAAATGCTAAAATCTATAACTATTGACAATGCAATACGGGTCCCGGATTTGATTGTTGAGAAAATCCCGGTAATGTTCATGTAAATATCAACACTTCATTCCAATTACATAAATCACACTACCAAATTTCGACCTCTGATTATGACATTATATTTTTAACGACTCAATAGCGCGTTAATAATAAATGATTATTATTTAAGCAGTATTTAATAGTAGATTGTTACACGAGAAGTGAAAGTGACCTATTTAGGCATGAGATGGTTTGACGCACAAGCGTAGCGAGGGCACTAATAGTTCGAGTGCCTAAATAGGCCTTTCACCTGAGGTTAACACTGCTTTTCATTTCGAATATGAGGATGTAAATAAAAACTGACTAGTTAAACAAACGACTAGTTCTATAATGAAATAAGGCGTTACAACCATAATTATCTAAATTTGATTAACTCATTTAATAGGTTACATATGAAACGTCGAGTAAAGTTCTTTTTCTGTGGCATTTTACCAGCCAGTATATTTTTGTCACTAATAGTAAATAATTACCCGAAATTTTTGTAAATTAAATAATAATTACGTGAAAAGTAATTTATAAGTATAAAATGATATTAAAAAATTGTTGATATTGTTTTATTGCACTTTGTGTCGCAATTTAACAGTGGCTATAAAAAAGTTTGGACATGAGTCGTATATATTATCTATGGTTCGTATAGTTTTTAAATTGATTGACATTAGGGAAAATCGTCTCCCAGGGACAACAAGGACTGTTTTCATACCTGTGATCAAGAAACTCCAAACATACTTTCAGAATATGAGAAATGAAAATATATTTTTAACCGACATCAAAAAAAGGAGGAGGTTCTCAATTCGTCGGGATATTTTTTTTAATGTATGTTCACCGATTACTCCGAGATTTATGATCCGATTTACGTGATTCTTTTTTTGTTCGACGCGGAATAGCTTCCATTTGGTCCCCTAAAAATTAACATAGTTTGGCCCAGTAGTTTTCATTTTACGAACATTTTTTTGTTCCCGTTTTTTGGGACCTATATTTTTTAAGGAGCGCGGCACCTTTCGTAGGTCTATCCATACATAGCTAGACACTAAAAAGTAACAATTAAAAAAAAACTTCCTTTAAAAAAACCGACTTCAAAAACTAAAAAACTAAAAAGTATAAAATAACTTATTTCTAAAGCTATTATTATTAATATGTGTTATGTAAAACATCTTGAAGTCGGTGCAAAGTAAAACATAAAAATAACTATATTTTTTTGAAAATTACTAAGCACCGACTTAAGATGTTTTAGATAATATATATTAATAATAATAGCTTTAGAAATAAGTTATTTTATACTTTTTAGTTTTTGAAGTCGGTTTTTTTAAATTACATACATTTTAAAACTTAGATGATAACGAGATATTTCAAACCATGTACCGACTCTTTCTGTGTGTATAAACACACATTGTTTTAGAATTTATTATAAAATGTGTCATCTAGCCAAATTCTGGGATAAATAAGAAATACAGTATATATTATCTCAGCTCATAAAAATTTTAATGGTCAAGCTTCTCCAAGGCAGACTGGTCTCAGTCTCCCTTTGAGGCTGGCAGCACATTGGTAGTACCTTCGGTATTGCAAATGTGCATGGACAATGCTAACCACTTCCCATCAGATGGGCCATCAGCCTGTCTGCTGTACTCCAGTGATAAAAAAAAAACATTTATATTGAACCAATTATACTTAATAAGCCAAAATTAGATGTTTCATTAAGTCTTTAAATTGTAATAGGTATGTGGCAAAAAACATCTAAAAAAACCAACTGAATACAACCTTTTATTTAATTGCTTAAAAGTATTTATAATGGCTTTTATAACTTTTTAAATAAGCAGTTGAAAGTAATGGAAAATATTAGAACAATTAAGATCACTTATTTATTTCGATCTTTTGTCCGATTTCTATAAAAATTGAAAGATAGAAGTTAACTTATGTAATTTCGGTTTTATATGACTTGAAACAGGCCCTAGAGCCGAACCGCACAAACGGGGCAGCGGAATGCTGCGCAGCACTGCTCAGTGCATTGGCGCCGAAGCCAGAACTCGCCGCGCAGCTCTTCGCCGCAGTGTTACCAGTGTTACCCCCTATGGCCCAAGACAATACTCTTATTGAGGTAATTTACGCATACAAGTATTGTTGTATAAATATTCCCATATTTTCAACTATAAAAGCTTTTTTTTTAAGATTTTATTTTAACACAGTCGCTGCAATTATAATTTGATCTACGTGTTCAATTTGAGCCACTCGAGATATGTAAATCTCTCTGCCAGTCTGAAAGAAAAAAATTATTTCAAGTAATTTTATTCACAGCCACTTTTCAGTATATTAAAGGAAACGCTTAGTACATTAATGGACGCCAGTATGGAATATGTGACGGAAATTTCTCAACTGACTGTGGCTGGTTTCGCAACGCACCCGTGTGCTGTCGGAATGGACGTAATCAAATTAGTAAGTTCTTAATTTTTTATTTTTAGGCTTTAGTTACCAATTTAGCAAAGGCGAAACCCTTATAAAATCCTTTTGACTGTCTGTCTATCTTTGTACATATGTCACATTCGACTTCGTATTTTGAAGTATGGCCCAGCACAATTACTTTACCCATACCCTTCCAATCATTTATTTTACTTTTGACGTTTACACGTCTATCAAGTTACATGTTTTTAATCGTAAATGTCACAATTGTCATTCTTCATTGTTCCAGACTACGTACTAGTGACGTTCTCTGATTCATCTAATTCACAGACTCAACTTAATCGTCATCATAGTCGTAGGTAATCGCTTTGTAATTATTATTATTTTAATTAAAAGAAAAGAACACGGCATTTATTTAGATTTAAAAGTCATAATTTTGATTTTATTTCATTTTTAAATACAAACATGTCTATATCGTTTATTTATTATCCAACACAATATTTCATCCAATGATATAATGGTGCACTAAATTGATTAAAATTATTTACAAAGAAACTCGATTTTTAAATAAAATCGAATTAGTAATACTTTAGGACATTAAGGATTGATCAACGATCGACCTGTCAAAAGTAAAATAAACCGTTGGACGGAGTATAGCTAATGTCAAGTTTTTATGAATATTTAAGGATTAGAATAATCTTCAAGCAAAACCGTTAGTCAAATTTTAGATGGCGCTCGCAAAAGCACATTTTACTAAACCGTTAAAATTTCTAACAAATGCAAAATTGTTCCTTAAAATCAATAATCTATAACTGTTTTTTACCTTTAATTAAAATTACACATTTTTTGAAAATAAAACTATAGAAAACATCATCTCGAATTTCTCACTAGAAACTTTAGGTAAACTTTAGAACTTTAGGTCACAGGGATTTTTCTTCGTAACTACTGGGTATACATAAATGATATTTTGGTGTGTAACCTATGTGCTGCTGTACAGTAAAAATAATAATGACAGCCGATAAAGGTCCCACTATCGGGCAGTTTTAGAAGAACGGGCAGTATACCCCACGCTACACTTGTCCAAGATGGCTTAGTGGGTTTGACACATCCATTACCTACACGTGCTGGTTTCATAAAATATTCTCCTTCACTGTCAGCATATGGTAATTGCAACGTACAATATATAAACTGTCCAAGTTGTGTTTGATTTTCGGCCATGATTCGAACTCGCGTCATTTGAAACGCAAGTGCATTAACCACTCATCTCACATAGATAAAATCTAGGCATGTAAGCTATGTGTCACTACAGAATGCTGTAGTAAAATTGCGAAAAAAATAAAAATCTGGGGTGACCACTGCTAATATTAAAAAAATAAATATTTCAGATAGTATTAGTACTTGGCAATAATTGGATTGGCGCCCGGGAAGTGTTCCACACGTGCGTGGCGAGCAGCGCCCGCGCACTGGCGCAGGATCTCTCCTCCAAATCAGACCTCATCGAGGGCCTATTCATACTCCTTCAGAACATCACCAAGAAAAAACCTCAATACCTTGACTGGATCGAGGATCTACTGTCGGAGCTCACTGATTTAGGTATTTGCCTTATTTTTGTTTCTGGTGTATAAAATTGTAACAAGTTTTTTAAACGTAATTTAGTAACAGAAAAAGCGAGGAAGAAAAAGCATACTACTTCTTTGTCAAATATGTCATCTAAATCCACCCATAAATTTATCCAATGCTTTACTTCGTAGTTTATTAACTTTTCGTGACTAGTTTTAATCCTTTACTGTTATGATATATGAACAAAGCAGTTTAATTGTGTCATTTTTGTCAGTTTATAATTTAGTTGCTAGATAAATTTGATGTAAAACTAAAAAATTATCTCTCAAAGAGTCATGTATATAAATCTGTAATATTATATTTTGCTTTGTTGTTTTTTATATTTTACTTGCCACCGACTTCAAGATGTGTAGTTTTTTTTATGTTGAAGTCGGTTTTGTTTTTTGATATTTAACACGTCGTGTCTTGGTCGTGCATCGGTCAGCACGCGCGTGCATCCTGGTGTGGGAGGGGTATGCGGCGTGCGCGGCGTGCCGCTGGCTGGCCGCGCTGGCCGCCAACAGGCCTCGCTCGCTGCACGCGCACGCGCCCGCGCTCACCGCCGACGTGCTGCGATGCATTGGTGTGTATTTTACATCTCAAGAGAATATGACAGTGTACATTCGCATACAAAATATATTTTCGAATTGAAAATCTCATTTGCAAAAATGGTAATGACAAATTTTGACATTTTGAAATAAAAAGCATATTTTTAATCGACAGTCAAACTTTTCACGCGCTACTTTATGTTCTATGAAAATGTAATATTTTGTGTCACAGTATTAGGCCCTGGTTTCTCTTGTCTGTCTGCCGTACGCGGTAGCTTCAGATGCCCTGCCCCCAGGCGGAAATAACCGAATAATACTTGGATACCTACTTGGATACCACCTGCGATTAACGTTAAAGATTTAGGTTACGATATTGAAATAAAGCATATCAACTGATGGTTGGCATGGCGTACAAGTAGTTAATTGATGAAGAGCTGCTTTTAATATACATAGTTGCCGAGAAGTAATATAAAATTGTAGTATTTTTAATGATGCATCAATTTTTTTACAAAAACTACTTACATGGACACAAAATATAAAAGGAAATAGATGGAACTCTAGATGCTCATGATGATGACTCAACTGAGTTCGGGCGTCAAGCAATGCACACATTGATAAAATTGGTCAGTAATTTCTACTTCTTATGTTTAGTAAAGACCTTCCAGGAGCATCCAAAGTTTTACATATTTTATGCATATGAAACTGTTTGTATACCATTTGCCCGATGCATCATATAATACAACCGCCGCGTGCCGATCATACGCGGTGTACGTAGGAGCGGGACCCGCGGGTGCCGTGTGCGACTGAGATTTTGCCTGAACATTATCGTTCTGTCGGCAGGAAAGTGTTAAAGCGATTTCGCTTTATATCAGACATGTAAATAAATACGATGAAAGATAGTTTATTTTGTTCTTTTTGCTATTTTAATTTTTTGTTGATTTTCAAATTCTCACTATTGCCTTCATGATAAGCGACTTGTGACATTTTGCTTTTTGGAAAAGATAATTTATTTAAACACGTTTTGAAAGTAATTATGAGGATTTGTATTTAGAGATAGTTTTCTGCAATAGTGTTTTGCAATATTTCATACGCAAAAATTATAGTAACGAAAAATGGATGTATAAAAATTGTAGTTGTAAGTACACAAAACATGCATAAATTATAATAAAATTGCTTTTGGATACCCATCTATTATATTACCCTCACTTTTTAGAGTTTTCTATTCCTAACCTAACGTTTTAGTGTTGCCTAATGCTTTAATTTCATTTACCGATACAAAAAAAATATTTAAAAAGTGCTTAAAAGTATTATTTTACAACAAAGATATTTTATTTAATTTAGATTTTCAGCTATTTTGATAACAATGCTTTGGATTTTGAAGAAAAAGTGTCTACATTCAGTGGAATCAACATTTCTATGACAAAAGGTGTAAACAGAAAACAGCAAAAGAATTTTTAATAAAGAGATTGAACTTTAAGTAATTGTATTTTTCATTTTTATACAACACTACTGGCCTTTCCTTTCATTTTGGCTACTTATCCTACAACTATATTTTCCATGACGAAATCCTCATACTCGTCTATACTCGTATCGTATATTATAATAAAATATGATATCTATAATATTATAAAATACATGTCGTCTCTGTACATTGAAGCTATTAAAAAAAAAACAACAAGTATGTAGACTATATAAACGAAGGAGAACACGGTGCAATATTTTTACATTTCTTGTCTGTTCGTTTATACTACTGAGCCAATTACGATGCGGTTTTCGCTGATCAACAACAAATTTTTAGATTTAATATCTGTGCTACTTTTTTCCTAGGAATCCCGCAGGAATTTGCATGGGAATGATTTAAAATGGACAAATTCCAAAAACAAAACATTAAGATCCAATGTAATATTTTATTGCTCGATAGGAAATTGTATGTAATAGTGGGATTTTTTTATCCCGGGAATCCCGCGGTAATTTTCCCAGGAGCGGTTTGTAGTTGTTCGGGTGCATTAAAATTAGCTTATTCCGACACAGTTTTCACTAAAACGATAGTTTCCATTCTTTTTTAATTACTGCGGTACTTTGTGTTCCGGGAAGTCAAGCGTGGACGAAGTCGCGGGCATATCCTAGTATAAAATATAATATTATGTTCAGGTGGTGCCACTCCACGCAATCAGATCGAGCCGTTCGCCGACCTGCTGCTGGGCATGAACCGCGCGGTGTGGGTACAGGAAGGCGCCGGGGGGCCGGCCGGGGACCTCGGGCTGTGGCTGCGGCAGGCGCTGGCCCTCGACGGCTTCCCCACTCACCACGCGACGGAACAACACAAACAAAAATTCATAGCAGCTATCGTCAAGTGAGTACATTGTGATATCGATACCAGCAATGATAACAAAACAACTGGTCTTTTTTTAACTCACTCTCGTTACTCCATTCGTCACCATTACGTGAACTTGCAAAAAATATGCACAATATTTTTAATGGAGGTGCCGGATATCTGAATGTCAGTGTAGTAGACAGACGACATAATAAATTTTGACATTATGTGTACGTAATAAAAGACCTAACCTTACCTTTTAAAATATCACGAAAGAAATCATTTTATTTACCATTTAAACAATAACTGGTACACTGTTTAACTACTTTTACAAAGTTATGACATCCTAAGTTTGTACGCTCATACGAAATTCAATGGCTATGCGACGTTTTGTAAGATAATAAAAGCCATAATGATTTCACATTGTATAACAATGGCATCCTACTGTGCTGTTCAACTTGACAAAATGATTCGGAATTAATAAAAGATATCTACAGGTAAATTAGCTTTGAGACTTTTGCGTTTGTAATAGTGTACGGTCAGCACATAAATAAATAAAATAATACCTTATATATATTTTTATAGGCAGGTACTTAATATGAAACTAATAATATTGATGAAATCTGACCCCTGCAGGTGTTTTATTACTTCTTTGATTTGAGATTGTTCACGCCGCCATAAGACGTTATAAAACTTTCTTTCCTCTGTTGGTTTTTCACGCGTATTCTTGGAAACCATTAAGCTGACCATTTATCGATTCTAAGAACCAGTGACTGGCATGTTGCTAGGACGTCATGTCTAATTCACAAATGGATGAGTGTCGGTCAGTTGGGAAATGCACCACTCGTATTCTGACTGCGAACGAGGCGTTACCTAGTGCACCTTCGGAGCGAGTCTCTTATAACGACGAACTTTGCGCAATTTATGTGATAACGATTTTCTGCCCTACGGTTTGGTTTTGTTGTATTCAACTATACATGTAAGATCTGTGAATAACGCGTGTATACTTCTAATAAACTTTGTGATCATTCCAACGGCATTTTCGAATTCACATAATATAAATCCACTACAAACTCGTAACAATAAATATTAAACATAATTTTTATTACTAAACTGTTGGTCCCTGTTCTGAAGAATGACATTTGCTATCTGATAGCTCTTTTCAGATGGAAGTCAATTATATTCCGGTTGATTTAGCGACTGATTAAACGGGAATAATACTGCTCGCATTGCTATTGCACTCATTTTTAAACTTCTTTAGTTTGGGAAGTCAAAAGTTTACCTCGACCACGTTTTAGCACCGGAACTATATTTAGTTAACAAATTTAATATCAAATAACAACAATTAGCAACAAATAACAACACTTAGATAATTAAAATAAAATCAATTAATTCATTAATTATCAAACGAAAACCAAATAGTCAGACGTCACGACAATTAGCAATATAAATAATTATTGTTTATTTTATTTTCACCATTGACTATTGGTTGTAAATAAATACTCTTCTTCAAAATGTAATGAACCTCTTTTTGCTGATTATACAAGGACTTAAAATTCCTGTAAATATATAAATACTATACTACAAACGCAAAAACTTGTTTCACTATCTAAATCTGTATTAAAACTCTACTGGGTGTTTATTGCAGATGCGACGAAAAAATTGATTGGAAAGACAAATACGTCACTATACATATATCTCTTTTACTGAAGCACAAATGTATTGACGTCTCTCTCGCGTAATGGCAAAACTCATGTATGTGAGAAAGTTGTCAAAACTAATTACGTATTTCTTACACACGCACAAATGTATTGATGTCTCTCTCGAACAATAGCAACAATCGGGTATATGAATAAGAAAGTAGTAGGAGTTGGATGATATAGTGTTATAATCCAACTAGGCCCACTCAAAAAGAATAATTGAGTGTGTATGCGTCAAACTGACCCAGATTCGGATTCAGCGATCAAAATACATAAACGGGGTTTGCTCAAAAGTACAGGCTACTTTTTTGTGGGCTGTTGCAATTGACGTAATATTGTTGTTATTTGTTCCAGGGAAAAAAGCAACAGGCGTCGAATATTAGAGTCGATAAGAGAATTCTCATTAGTTTGCCGCGGTCTGGTTGGCACGGAATACGCGCGGCAGACCCTCGCCTCAAAACAGCTAGTAACATAAAACTCTTTACTATGTAAGATGACACATGTGATATCCTGTTTATTTAAACATGAAAATGAAATTCGTACTCTAGAACAACACAAATGCGCAAATCGACGCTCGAAATAATAATCCGTACAAAAAGGATATTTAGGTCCCGAGGGCTTACCCTCAAACGTCGTTCCTTTACTTTAGAACTTCTTTTAAGGCCATTTTCCATTGTTTGTTCCATTTATTTTTGTGTTTTTCAGACTTAATTATGGTAGTTTTAAAGAAATCTTTGATCTTTCTTTCTAAAATTTCATTGACTTTTTCAGGTTGAACGACGAAAGACGTTTGAGAGTAAGACCTCTATAACGATTTAAGGATCGTACTTTTCAATTTTAACGGAATAATTATCATCTTAAAAGTCGTTTAAAGTATTTATACTGTAAGCCCTCGTTTACATTATGCCTACTTCCACGACAGCAAGTGGGCAGCCTCGCGCTGCTCAATTCCCTCGCCACTTTCCTGCTTGCTGCCGTGGAAGTGTGTATATATAATATAAACAATGTATATTAAAATCAAAAATAAAACAATTTTATATGTAGTATGTATATAAAAAAGGTTGTTGATTTTCATTTTCGTGCTAAAGTAAACGGCATAAATTATAAGACGACAGCGGTCCAATACTTAAACGTCATTCAAAATTAAAGCTTGTTTGAATAGGAATAAATATCTGACAAACGTGAAAGTATTTTCGAATACAGCGTAAACTTAAGAACTGTATAGATTCTATGCAAGTTTTACTTAAGACTGGAATACATCAGTTTTCAACATTTAATGACGTTTAGAAGTACACTTTTGAGTGACGTTTCAATATATGACCTTAAGAAGGCGGTTAATTTATTAATTCGTGTGATTACTAGACAATATTATTTATTTTAGACTCGTTTTAAGTAATAAAGAATCTGAGCCAACGTAAATGTAATCAATTTTTTTGCGCCATAATTAAAGTTGCACAGAAATTGGACATAGGCGTATGTACGAGAGTGGACGATCCTGTAGAACTAGTGTCTAACTAATTAGTTATAGTTCCCGGCATGAATCTTGAGCGGTCGGCGTAATAGACGAGAGAGAGAGATGACCAACTATTAGATGACAAAATTCAACGTCTCTAATTGACGCAAGGTTGCCAGCGGATAAGTTGTCAACCGGATACATTTTTTAGAGTGTGCATTGGAGCTCTTCAATATTATCCGCCGTCTTCCTTCCATCATCGGACAACCAGACGCATTGGCATGCGGCACCGGTTTATGGTGGATACACCACCTACACGAACAAAGCGCTTCGCGTCCACCTTCGTTTATTGAATCTCTTTTTACCGAAACCTTCAAAGTAACCAACTAAGATGTCTTTAAGTCCCGTGTGAATACCTTTTAGGTAATGCATCATCCTAAACAATATCGCTGCTCGACATCAGGCGTGATCACGGTCAAACGCGAACCTATACCTACTATAATAAGAAAAGATTTATCGACATGTCGATAATATTGTCACTTTAATCGAAAAGAACAATACTAATACAAATAATATTTCAAATTTCACTTGTGCTCAGGTCAAGGTCACCGCTCAAGAATCGTGCCGGTGATTATACACTAATTATCATACTGAGTTAGAGCAGGTTTTTAGGGATTTTTAAAGTTCTTAAAGAAGCCTATAAACTTACTCTAATTCAATATGAAAACATCGTAGTTTATATACTTTGATCGCGATGAGTAAAGATTACGTAAAATGATCGCTCGCTGTCTCTTTCATTCGCGCATAAATGTGTTGCCGTCTCTTTCGTTTGTTCCTGGCGTGTATTCTTTTAATACGAAATATGTTAGTAAACATCAAACTAGAAATTAAATTATTTCAGATAAAATATGTTACATTTCTTTAATGGACTCCCTGAACAACCTTAGCGAGGCCTACGTCCACCAGTGGACATCTATTGGCTTAAGATGAATATATGTTACTTTACTGGCACATATAAATTTTCTTTAAAAAAAATTGGTCGCATAATTAAATGACGTGATATTTACACTTACTAGGAGACAGTTTTCAAAAATAAAGGAAAAAAAGTGAAAAACTATTTTAATCTTATTTTAGTTTAACGAAAGCAATATATATATGAAGTTTCCAAAACACGTATAAAGTTGATAAATTTATTAAAATTTTATATTAAGCCGATATTAGATTGTTCATTACTGTTTCAATTTTGATGAATCAACCAAAGTGATGTATTTAAACGTAAACTTTGAGACATTCAATGTCATTGAATACAGTCGTGTCCTTTTAGATGTCCCTCAACCAAATCGATTCCATTTGGTGATCTGTCTAATGTTCCTATTTTGTTTTTTTATAAATTAAGTATCAGTCCAGCGAGACATCAATGGCGAAGCTTTTTTAGTTTCGAAGTTGTATCACTGCCCAGCTTTAACTACTGCATCACATTTATAGTATCAAGCGGTACTGATACTGTTGATATCAAATATATACCTAATAATTATAAATATGAAATTGTATATATTTATTTCATGTATAGATAGATGTAAATAATTAGCTTGCTGTAAAAACCTGTGTTAGGAGTTTTATTAAAATAAAAATCAATATTGTAATTTGGTATTTTATTTACACATACATATAAGTTTCGCATTAGGTCTTCAAGAACATCACATAAGCCGGGTTTCTGTCTTATTACCCATTGTTTTACCTTATGACTGGTAAAAAATAGACTTGTATGGAGTTTATGTCAACTATAAACAGCAATATGGCAAATGACTGGATAGTACGATACAGGAACTGGATTTCCGTAATGAAACGACCTTTGCAAAAAAATAAAAACATTTGAGGCTCGTATTCTAGAAATATGTACATAATTATATGCAAACCTCGCGGCTAAGACGATAACCTGTCCAGCTTAAAAACTATTTCTTATATAGCACAGAGCCAAGTGACATTTCAATTATAACGTGCCGTAGATTTGATTCGATATTGTATTTGCAAAATGATACATTTGACATTCAACTAAATATATTTACTTAAATGTCACTATTACTTAGACACAGTTTACCGTGTCCATCAGTGTATATTCATAACCCACAAAAAACGCATTGAAAGGAAATATACAATTTCTCAAATTCAATAATCGCTGTAACAACTCTAAAATTTACATTTCAAAATACTTCTTTACCTATAAAATCAGAATAAAATTTATAACAATTAAAGTAAAAAAAATACAGACTTAATATTCTAAAATATGGCATATATATAAAAAATAGCTAAACATCAATTCGAAACTTAAAAAAATTGAAACTAGTAATATAACCTCGCATCAAACTTATAAATTAACATTAAAAATAGTTCTGTGCCGTTCATGAACTATGTACTATTAGGAACCGGTTTTCTACACTGTATTAAAATAAACTTTTCACAACAACAATCGTCAAATTATCTATTAGTTCACTCGGTCAGCGCTCAGCGCGCCAGTCAGTGATCACAGAGGCTTGTGATTCATGAACGATGAACTATTAGGAACCAAGATTCGATTGCTAACAAACAAGATCGAAAAGTTGGTTCTAATGACCGAATAGTACTACTAAAGTGAACTTGTTCAGCAACCGGATTATACTAGAAAGAAACGCTCAATTGGATGAGCGAATAAGCACAAGTCTAATTAAAAACAAAGTAATATCTACAATCCATAGTATTTTATTAAGTTTTCGCGACTAGTAAACATAATTAAAACTACGGTTTTAAACACGGCAATACAATTAATACAACAATCTTAACATTACTCATTGGCACTCGACATCTTTGTCTTCGTGATCACGGCTACTGAACAGTGGCCGACACGTCGAAATAAATATTAAAACACTTAATTATTCACAATCCAATAATATTACATAGAGATCAAACAAGTCCTTCGATCCGGGGATTAATACAAGATTCAAACGAAAGAAAAGCAATTCGACTTACAGACCTACGCCATAAAGTAGGTTTTTTTTGTTAAACGCAAAATCCGGCCGACATCGCTTTGAAGTTTGAATTGGATTTAAACCTGGTTAAATTATGATTGGTCAAGACCAAACATAATGAGGATTTTGATCGAATTATCAAGCATTATCTCTTAATAATAATAAAAACAGTATTTATTTAAGCAACAACGAATCAATGCGAAAGTTATTCTCCTTAGTATTTTTAGTGCTCCATTCTGACATTTGCAATAATTTATAGATAAAACAGTGTTTCATATACACTTCTTTTATATTGACTGACAAATTATCACCAACGCCAACTATCTTTATGCCTTTGTAATTCTATTCATAGTTAAACTGAAAATGTATTAACTATTGATATACGTATGCCATGTTAACTATATTTTAATTATATCTTTTATAATCGCTAAACTTTATAAGCATTGGTTTTTATTAACTAGGATAATAATCTTCATAATATTTTAAATTATAAGTAATATTATAACAGAATAAACTAACTAATATACGACCAAAAATGTTTCTATAGAGTACGTAAACGATAAGTATTGGCCTACCAACACTTATTTGATGGCATTACAAAAAAATATATTTTGAAACGGCAATATCAAAGTAAATCGTGAGTTGTATCCCGTTATTGTTAAATTACAAATTATATTCTTTACATTTTTAAGGAAATAGAAACTCTTTAATTATTTTCGTTATTAATGTAAAATGTCTTCATTTACATTCCTAAAAGATTCTCTACAAGGAGTATATTGTAAATAATAGGGAAGAAATTACACAAAATAATCGTTTTTCCTGTAACAAAGTGAGGAAATGGAAAAGAAAAAGCCAAAAGTAGCAAAACAAAGGTGAACGGCATCATAGCAAAAAATGCTGACACCTATCTAAGACCATTTAAAACAGTTATATAGAATAATAATTGAAATTCTGGCAAAGCGATTTTATTTTATTCTGACGAGTTACAAGAAATACATATGGAGTTATTGAATTGGTTTATACTCCTGGTTTTTGGCGAGACTAACGAATAACAAAAGCGCTGACATTGAAAACAAGGACAGCATAAATAAGTTGATTTTACATATGGTAAACAATATCAAGACATTTTGACCACCCAAGGAGTTAATTAGGAAAAAAAATCCCAATTCAAAGTTGTTATGCAAACTGAAACTAACCCACAACTTCGACAAAATTGAGTTGAATATTTATTATTGTTATTTTTAAGGTTTTTAATTTAATTTAATTTAATTTTATAACAATTTGTAAGTGTGTTGAAATTATGGATCTTTGTGTCTGAAATAAAAAAATATTATTATTATTAATAGTACATTTTTAGAAAATACTTTCGTCCTACGTATATTTTTGTGAAAATCTTTATTATCGCAATACTTTTAGCCTGTGGGTTACTCTGGTTTGCATAACAATATCTATTTGCCATCACATTTTGGTCGAACCATACTTAATATGTTTAGACAAGTTTAATCCTATCGTATAAATGCACTGCTAAAGTCGTTCCAAGTCTGAATTTGCTCCCTCCTCACTAACCGCTCTGCCCTTCTGCTCCACTTCTTCAAATCAGTAAAAAAACCCAATCAGGAATCTGATTCGTCCCTTTTAGTGGTAACATTAATCGGTTTTTCGCACTTCTTAATTTCCAAGTTCAAATCTAAATACTTGTCAGTTTCGCAATTCTTGTTTTTGAATCTCAGGAAATTGAGCGCCTGATCTAACGTTAAGTGGAAACAATCCTGACGACTCACGCTTAGTAAAATACTTTCCAAATCGCTATGGGTCGCCCGCGTGTAAACGAGTTTCCGCGAGTTATGTTCTCCGTAGATACTTATCTGTAAATTATTTGACAAACTATTAATATTATAAATGAGGGAAGAAAAAACCTCACATTTCCACGTTTTAAAATTTTGTTTCATTTTTTCAAAATGCAATAAACGTTAAATTGATTGAAGCAAATAAGTAAAAACTTATCAAAAACCTATTTTCTCAACAAATTTTCACTTGAAATCGAGAATTCGGTACTAAACTACACTTAGCCATCTAAGAAAATTAGTCTCACTTGTTTTGTTTCAAAAGCTGACTTTATTGGAGTAATATTAAATTACATTATTAAGACAATCAAAACCACATAACATTGAGATAAGAATAAAGGTGCTATTTCAATGCTTGGTCTTTTAAACAGACTTAAAAAAGGAGGAGGTTCTCAATTCATCTGTATGTTTTTTTGGATGTTCGTTACTCGATTTCTCCGTCAATTGTGAACCGATTTTAATTTTTTTTCTTTTAATCGAAAGCGTATACTCCTGAATTGGTCCCATTGTCACCATGTCAGGATCTCATGAGTGGATTCCAAGTAATTAGAGAAACTCATGAAAATTGTTAACCAACTCCTTAGTAACACGATATTTCCGTCAATTATTACCCGATTTTTACATTTTGCTTTCTTTCGAAGCGGTTCCATGGTCACCAAATCAGGATCTAATTAGCGGATCCCAGAGAAATCCAAAGTAACCCTTATTAAAAAACGCCTAAAGCCTAACTCTCTAAAAAAAAAGCTTGCCTTTACACTTTCTAAAGGCGCTTATTTTTTTTGTAGGCATGTTACGCGATTGTCCATCAATTATGGACCGATTTTTAAATTGTTTTTTTAACTCCTGAGATGGCCCCATAGTCACCAAGTCAGGATCTGATTTGTCGATCGTAAGGAATTCGAGAGCAACCCCTGTTGAAGAGCATATACACCAAAGAGGGACGTGGCAAATTTGTATAGGCATGCCAATTGTACAATTTCTACAGATGCTTAATATATTATTTCTAAAGCTACTGAAGTATTTGCGCAACTAAAAAGTATTTTTTTTTTAAATACAAAACCGACTTCACACTAAAAACAAAAATATAAATATTTAACCGACTTCTTTCTACAACATCTTAAGGTCGGTGCCAAGTAAAACATAAAAAGAACTAACAAATTTACAAATTATATTAATTTTTATATTTTACTTGACACCAACTTCTAGATGTTGTAAAAAAAGTCGGTTAAATATTTATTTTTGGTTTTTTGTGTGAAGTTGGTTTGTTTTTGCTAAAAAAAAATTATGGAAGTTTTTATAAAAACCAGATTTTTCCAAAATTATTTATCAAAACCTCACAAATTCCATATATAGCAAGTCCATAAAAGGCCACAAATTATTGTTATTGTAAAATTAAATTAATACTTTTCGACTACTCATAATATATACTATCTCATTTCAATCTAAATCTCCACTCAGCTGAGTTGAGAATGTTGAGATGGACGTGTGGTGATACAAGAATGGATAAGGTGAGAAATCAGTAGTACATAAGGGCATATTTGGAAGCCGCACCTGTGATTGAAAAACCGAGAGGAAGAAGATAAAGGTGGTATGGGCATGTAATGACGAGGGATGAAAGTCACGTAACAAAAAGAAAGTTAAACTGCAATATTGATTGGTACAAAGGTAAAGGTAGACCAAAAAAGAGATGGATGGATTGTGTGAAGGATGACATGATAATTTGTGGTGTAACAGAGGGAATATGTCAGATTAGAGGAATATGGCAGGAAAAGACATACTTTGCCGACCCCAAATAATTTTCTAGAGTTATAATTAAGTCCTAATACAATAATTACCTGATAAACGAAGTCACTCGCCTTCTTCTTGGGACCAATGTAAGCGATGTAGACAACAATGCCCCAAGTGCGGATGTCAACATCGATGCGCAGAAGAAAGAATTCATCCATCGCCATTACCACCCAGTTGTTGTGCATATTCACGTTCACTTTCAACGACAATATATGCTTGTTGCCAAACTTAAGCATCGCTGCGTGGTTTTTCTGCGGAAATTAGAAACATTTCATCGGTGGGCCTAAAGCGGCCGCTTTTAGTGAATCACCAAGTCAAATTGACACGTGCCTGGGTAAGACATGTGCGTCGCGCCGACGCCACTTGCGTAGTAAGACTTTGATTGAGATATAAACAATTTCTATACATACTATTTTTATATTGGTAGGCAATTGAAGTATTTAAAAGTGACGCAGCTCTCTAAAACCGGTAATCAAATTGTTAGCATGATATAAAACAGATAGACGATAGGTTGGAAAAACAAAGGTATTGTTTCCATTTTGAATTTTCCTGGTTTGCAATCACAATTAATTGTGTAAGGGTTCTTTTCAATTACAAAACTTTTTTAATTGCGAAGCTGGCAAATAGGCAGTCGCCCACGACTTGGAAAGTGGTTACCGTCGCCTGTAGAAGTTTGCAACACTAGGTTCGAAGCCAACGTGTTGCCAGTCTTAGAAAGGGATAGACGAGGATGGGATACGAGGTATGGAATAAAGGGGATGGGATGAGAGCATCAGACAGGAAGAATGGGGCATCGTCGGCGTCATTGCAGGACCTTGTAACTACATTTTTTGGTAATATTATAACATGGAGGTTTGATTCATCTTTTTTTTTTAGCCAGGGGAAATCTGCTTGAGGACCATAAGCCGCGACAAGGGCAGAACTTTGGGGGGTATAATTCGCGACCCATGTGTGGGATTCGCCATATCGGGGGTGGCACCAGCATGCCCAGTCAGAACTGGTGCCATGCTGTTGCTACCCCCGGTTAGCGATACCCACTAAAACCCCTGGGTGTTCCGTCCTTCGCCTTATGCCAGGGCTACGGGTATACGACCTAGCCTCTCCGCAGCCCTGGCAGGCGTGGGCCCCCCTCACGAGGCCTCTTCCATTGCCGGGGACTCAGGTTTGATTCATCAGCGCCAACTTCTACCAACGTTTATGAACATATAATGCTCGCGTTATGAAAGACAGACTTCGCTTATGTCTGCGATATTATAAGATGTTTTCTGATAACTAAATAAATCCAATTTTATCTCCGACATCAATTACAGTATCTTGTGTTAACTTAAAATATATAAACTACTATAATATTATATTTGTCGTCAAATTATTAACAAGTATTACTTTATGTATAATTACGACGAAATTTTTTTTTTTTGTAAATTATAAGGTGCTGCACTGAGTCCGACGATATGGAATGTATAGGGATGGGATGGGGGAGAGTGAGCCATCGGAACTCTCACTCATCGCACGAAATATGATTAGCCTACGATTGCTTCAATAACGTGATAAGTCTGACAACTCATATTTATTTTTTGAAATACTCCTCTAAAGGACATAATTATTTTTTGAAAGTTAAAAAATTATCTCCTTGTAAAATTTCAATTTTCAAGATAACACGTTAAGCCGCATACTCATTTGCGAGTTGTAACTGTAACCGAGCGCATACAGTAACGTGCTCTAATGTGTACGCCGAAATTGATCTTAGCTTTGCGGGTTGTTGCGAGCCACATGCACACTATGACTTTTGGTTACATTAACTGCAACAGTCACAGCTCGCAGGTGAGTACGCGGCTTTATAGAAGCAAAGAAGCGATGTGAAACGTGTGTGGCGCCCGTGCGTCCCGGTCACCTGGAAGTGCATGGCGAGCCCCGCGTAGGCGACGGCCACGTGCGCGGCGCACGCGGGCATCGGGCACTGGTAGAGGCGCGCATCGCAGCTGGCCTCGTGCGAGGTGCGCTTGCGCAGCCGCACCTCCCGCCCGCACCCGTGCCGGCACGGGTAGCGCAATATGTCCGCCACCTATACACAACGTAATCATTATGTAGGGCATCGTTTCTCAACCTTACCATCACGTTTAATATCCTCATAAGGACCAGCATCTGTTCAATCATATAATCTGAATACATGCTACTGATTAGTTGTGGTGAAAAGTAACTAGATGGCGTTACACGTTTTGAAATCAGCATAAAGTCGACTTATTCTCATACATTGAAAATTTTATCCTACCTACATGACAGTTCTATATTATAGACTTTGTTCTGCCACAGCTGTGTTACGAGTTTTATTTCAAATTATAAATCCTTTGTCTAGTTTGCGAAAATAAAAGTTAATAGTGAGAATTAAACGAGCTATTTCGAACATCTGGTGCCGAAACCCGAGAGTGTAAACTGAACAGTGTAAATCAGTGTAAATTCGACGTAAAATGTCTGAGAAACTAAAATTTGAACTGAGAAAACAAGACGACTTATTTGACCGTTTAAAAAAAGCATTAACTAACTACAAAAAATCCCCGAAGGAGAGAATAACTGCTACATATATCGAGACTAAACTCGAAGCTTTGGAGAAATTGTGTGAGACTTTTTTCGAAGGTCATAACGAGATTGCAGCTGCTATAGAGAGGTCAGATAAATCCAAACTTGTCTATTTTGAGGATGATGTGTACTCACAATTTGAAGATGTTTACTCAGAATATAAAACTAAACTTAAAGATGATTTAAGTGCATTTAAGCCTACTCGTGAATCTAGTTCTGGATCTAGCTACGCAACAGGCTATTCAGAGACGTCGGGATGTGAAGTGAAACTACCTCAAATTCACTTACCAAAATTTAGTGGTGGTTATGAAGAATGGCAGACATTTCACGATATGTTTGATTCTCTTATAAATAAAAATACTAGTTTGAGTGCTGTACAAAAGCTACACTACTTAAAAAGCTGCTTGTCTGGAGAAGCTGAAAATCTTTTAAGAAATTTATCTACGATTGAGAGTAACTACAGTGAGGCGTGGAGGCAACTTACACGTCGTTATAGTAATAAACGTTACAATTCTAATGAGATCATGAAACGCCTTTTTGCACAAAAAAGCATAACAAATCAGTCTGCCACCGCTATAAAGCAGCTTTTAGATACAACATCGTCGTGTTTAAAATCGTTAGAGAATCTCAATGTCAATATAAGTTCTTGGGATGTTATCATAAATTATCTAATTGTGTCAAAGCTTGATTTAGAGTCCAGAAAATTGTGGGAACTTGAAGTCAACAGATTAGAGCCTGAAGACTCAGTAGACTACCTGCCTACTTGGTCCGAACTGAAAAAATACCTAGAAACACGATTTAGAACAATAGAAATGTTAGAGCCGTCCCAATGCAACAAACATACATCGAGAATTTCAAACTACACGAGTGATACACTAAAGCAAACTAAACAAAGGTCATTTCATTCATCCTTAGAGAAAAAGTCAAGTAAGTCCTGTCCTATGTGTTCAGGTGAACACGCTGTATATTTGTGCAAACAATTTGAAACATACACTCCTGAAAAGAGATCCGAGTACATACAAGCAAAGGGTTTGTGTTTCAATTGCCTGTCACCGACACATACAGTGAAGAAGTGCCACGTGCCCACCAGTTGCCGACGCTGTGGCAAGAGACATCATACACTACTGCACTATGAGAGACTTTCCAATGTAATGCCTCCTGTACCAGGAACTTCTGAGAATACTTCTACAGAAGCATTACAATCAAATACGCGTAGTCTAACAGAGACAAGAGTCGTAGCTCATTTAGCTAAAGAAAAACAGCAGAGCCGAGTGCTGTTGGCTACAGCGATGGTAAAAATAAAATCATCGAATGGTCAAACCCAAATAGTCCGAGCTTTAATAGACCAAGGGTCCGAAACTTCATTCATCACCGAAGCTACTGCACGAGCCTTCCAAATGAAAGGATCATCGGTGAATGGAGTGGTTTCTGGAATTGGAGATGGAGAGACTAGAACCAGATTTAGAGTTTCTTTTGTCATTCAGTCATTGCATAACCCTAATTTCACGATACCTGTTGATGCATTTGTACTAAAAAAATTGACTTCATATCTACCATCCACGGATGTATCAATACCTGACTGGCCAGATATAAAACACTTACCTTTGGCTGATCCAACCTACGGAACCCCTGGAAGGATAGACATAATTCTGGGAGTAGAAGTCTATGGAGAAATATTACTAAAAGGGTTACTGAAGCATACTGCATTGAGTGGGCCAGTGGCTCAGAATACCCAACTGGGATGGATCTTGTCGGGGAAGATAAATACGGATGTGACATCCAATCACAGAGTTATCAGCTTACACCTACAACTAAAAGAAGATCAGCTTTTGAAACAGTTTTGGGAAATAGAAAGAGAACCTGACAGTATTCAAAAGAGAATGACAAAAGAAGAGATACGCTGTGAAGAAATCTATGAAGAAACAACAAAAAGAGACAAAGAAGGAAGATATATTGTACGATTGCCTTTTAAGAGTTCCAAGCCAGGCTGTCAATTTGGTCAATCGTTAGAGATAGCACTGAGAAGATTCAAGTCATTAGAGAAGAAACTGAGTAGAGATACAAATCTTTATGAAGATTATAAAAATGTAATAGAGGATTATGTGAAACAAAATCATATGAGAGAGATAACAGAGAAAGAACAGTTAGACGATTCTCATGTCGTTTACCTGCCACATCATGCAGTGATTAGAAAAGACAAAGAGACGAGTAAGGTGAGAGTGGTCTTCGACGCTTCGAGTAAAGGCTTTAACAATGTCTCGTTGAATGACAATCTACTGGTTGGACCTAAACTTCAACAAGACTTACGCCATATACTAATGAGATGGAGACGACACGCAATATGCATTGTCGCTGATTTGGTCCAAATGTACCGCCAAGTGCGCGTTGATGAGCAGGATACGGACTTTCAAAGAATAGTTTGGAGACCAAGACCACACGATCCTATTCAACACTACAAACTATTGAGACTCACCTTCGGGACTTCCTGTGCACCATATCTCGCAGTGAAGTCACTACAACAATTAGCTAAGGATGAGCAGTCGAAGTATCCTCTAGCTGCTCAAATTACCCTGCAAGATTACTATATGGATGATCTACTTACAGGTTGTGAGACTACTGTTCAAGCAATAGATATCTACAAAGAGATGAATAACCTAATGAGAGCAGGCGGATTCGAACTCCAAAAATGGTGTAGCAACAGCGACGAGTTGCTAGGTCATATCGAAGAAGAGAATCAGAGATCGAACCAATCTGTCGTCTTCAAATCTAATGACAACATCAAAGTGTTAGGTTTGTCATGGAATAAGACTACCGATGAATTTGAATACCATTTTAACTTACCTGAAAATGACGATGAAGGTACAACTAAGAGGATGGTGCTTTCTGCGATTGCTCGGTTATACGACCCTATGGGCTGGATAGCTCCAGTAATTATAACCTCGAAAATATTCATACAAAACCTTTGGAAATCAAGGCTATCTTGGGATGAGAAACTTAACCGACAACTTTTGCTAGAGTGGCAACAGTACAAGTTAGACTTAGAGAACGTTAAGGATATTATTATACCTCGATGGTTACAAACGAGAAGTGATGACTACATAGAACTCCACGCATTCGCCGATGCTTCCCAAGCGGCATACGCCGCAGCTGTTTATCTGAAGTCGACGTCTAAAGATGGAAAGACAGTGGTTAATCTTGTGACAGCCAAAACCAAGGTAGCGCCCGTAGAGAAAGAGATTTCCATTCCTCGTATGGAATTATGTGCAGCATTGCTAGCCACTAAACTTCTGTATGAAGTTTCACAGATTATGAACGTACCGAAGAGAAACATATACGCATGGTCGGACAGTACAGTCGTCTTAGCATGGATAGCGGGAGAACCCAGTCGGTGGACCACTTTTGTCAGCAACAGAATATCTGAGATTCTCACCATGCTAGATAAAGACCAGTGGAGGCATGTCACTACAGATCAGAACCCGGCTGACTGTGCATCAAGAGGGTTATCAACTTCAGAGCTGGTGAAACATAAACTCTGGTGGCATGGTCCAAAGTGGTTGCAACAAGACGAGTACCAACGAGAACCCCGTAACAGTTTTGAAACATCCGAGGAGACTAGAGCAATCAAGGTCTTAACAGCTACTGTTAAAGAGAAAGAAGATTTCATTTGGACAAGATTTTCTAATTTATCAAAAATGTTAAGAGTACTATCTTACTGCAAAAAGATTTTGAACTTAAAACTACCTAAAGAGAACAGAAAAACTTTATCTAAAATTGTTAGTAAGGAAGAGAAGAATGACATATTAAAATTTTGTATAAAAGAAACACAGGCGAAGACTTTTGAAGAGGAAATCAATTATTTACAACATCAGAAGATTATACCAAAGAAGAGTCAACTTCATTCTCTTAATCCGCTTCTTGATGACAATGGAATTTTAAGAGTAGGAGGTCGGATACATATGGCTCAAGTAGATTATGATAAACGACATCCAGTAATATTACCTTGTAATAGTCATCTCACTAAACTTATAATACAAGATGCTCATGACAAAACCTTTCATGGAGGACCACAATTGATGTTAAATTTCTTGAGAACAAAATACTGGGTTATTCGAGCGAGAGAGTGTGTAAAGAAATGTTACAGAAATTGTGTAACATGTTTACGTTATTTACAGCAAAATCACAACCAGCTAATGGGACAGCTGCCAGAAACTAGACTAAAGCCAATGAGACCTTTTAAGATTTCTGGAGTGGATTTTACTGGTCACATCAACATTCGATTTTCACCAGGGCGAGGGTCAAAATCATACAAGGGCTACATTTGTCTTTTTGTTTGCTTCAGCACAAAAGCAATACACCTTGAAGCAGTTTCCGATTTAACATCTGAAGGCTTCATCGCCGCCTATCGAAGATTTGTATCGAGGAGAGGTCATTGCCGTACCCTGTACTCAGACAATGGCACAAACTTCATCGGTGCTGATAAGGAGTTACGGGAGATGTTTAATCGTGCAACATCACAACTCCCTGATGAAATTCGACATCTTGTAGCTAATGAAGGAACTGAGTGGAAATTTATTCCACCACAGGCCCCTAATTTTGGCGGGCTCTGGGAGGCGGGAGTGCGCTCTGCCAAGAAACATTTGAAGAGAGTGATTGGAGATTCTACATTAACTTTTGAGGAGCTCACTACTGTACTCACTCAAATAGAAGCGTGTCTTAACTCACGTCCTCTGTCTTATTTGAGCGAAAACTCAGACGATCCAGAGCCTCTTACACCAGGCCATTTTCTTGTGGGAGAGTCACTTTTGATAATTCCGGACGAGATATACAATGAGGAGAACAAAATTTCTGATTTGAAGCGATGGAAATACTGCCAAAAACTGATGAATGACTTTTGGAGAAGGTGGTCAGATGAATATTTGGTCACTTTGAACCAAAGATATAAGTGGACCACGCAGAAAATGGAGCCTGAAATCGATGACATTGTAATAATTAGAGAAAAGGGTGTCCCTCCTTCTAAATGGTGGCTTGGCAGAATTATAGAAAAACATACTGGAAAAGACAATCTTACGCGTGTAGTTTCTATTAAAACCAAGAACGGTACTTGTAAAAGACCGTGTAATAAGTTATGTTTTTTACCAAAAGCAGTAGAGTAGATTTTTGTTTGTTTATTCATAATTTTAATTATTTTGATCATGTTCATTAATTATTGTTTTAAAGAGTAGTAATTTGTTTTACAAATGTTACCAGAACAATTTGAGTCATATTTTCTTTCTTTTTACTTTGTGTCATTTCATGTGCATACTGCTAGAGATTTTCTTTTAATATTTTTTAAAAACTTAGTTGTCATGGTGGGTGGATATAAATTGAGGGCATCATATTAAAGAGATTACTTTGCATTGTATAAGTTCGACAATTTAGAGTTCGTTTAATACTATTTGAGGGTTAGTAAAAGGACTATGTCCTTTGGTGGGTGGATTATGTTCAATCATATAATCTGAATACATGCTACTGATTAGTTGTGGTGAAAAGTAACTAGATGGCGTTACACGTTTTGAAATCAGCATAAAGTCGACTTATTCTCATACATTGAAAATTTTATCCTACCTACATGACAGTTCTATATTATAGACTTTGTTCTGCCACAGCTGTGTTACGAGTTTTATTTCAAATTATAAATCCTTTGTCTAGTTTGCGAAAATAAAAGTTAATAGTGAGAATTAAACGAGCTATTTCGAACAGCATCCTATATTTAGTTTTAACTGAGTTTTCCCCGCGGCCACGCCACGTGACAAACCTTAGTATATAACTACATATTATTTATATAAAACCTTAATTAGGTTTTTAATTATAGCGAGCAAAGCGGCGGGAAAAGCTAAAATATATAGATAGACATTCCTTGATTAAAACTCCATTGCGTGGTGGTAGATTGAGCAGATATACAGACAGACGTGGTAATCGAATTTGTTTTATACTATGTGTAGATTCAATATGGCATTCAGACACAAGTTTTGAATATACCACAATGCATACATGCTCAATATCCTTTTTTGCGAATAATTCGAGTTAACTTTCTAGCAATTTAAAATATATCGCAAAGCCACCATCCATTTACAACATGTTTAGATTTTCTAAAATATAATTTGTACAGGATGAGTCCTAGTCTTAAAGTTTATAATCTTGGTAATTAAATATAGAATCTGTGTCCTACGTTGAATATAAAAATTACGCAACCAAAGTTTCAGTGTCAATGACTATGAAAAGTTATTCTTAAAAAAAGTGGGATCTAAACTTCAGAATACTAAATAAATCTCGGGTCTTAATAAGGATACAAATCAAATATATAAATAATGTAGAATTTAAATAATTATAATTTTGTAGTGAAGGGGTTGCAAGACTTTTGACTTAACGTTTTTTCGTGGGTCGCGACATAAAAATAGTTGAGAAACAGTGATTATACCATTAAACTATACCATTGTTGGCACACCCCTCTATCATTGGAACCCTGTTAAAAAAGTAATTAATACCAAAGGATAAATAAACTTTACAATTGTTTAAATCTTATAAAAATCAGAAGCATTTCTTTCTACTTGTTGTATATTTTAAGTAAAAAATAAGATTTAGTAAACAACACAAATGCCAATTATACATTAGGTAGGTTTTTATAAATATCAATATTATCATATCATTATTTATAGAATTTAAACAAGTAGTAAAAAAAGTTTGTTTACTGTGAGGGGGCTTAAGTGCCAACACGAATATGCAGCGGCTACAAATTGTAATAATCATGTAATCAGTAAAAGTTGGATTGACTTTACATTTGAGAGAGATAGACCGAGAGAGAGAGAATAAGAGAGAGAGAGAGAGAGAGAGAGATAATACTTTATTGCACATTTTCTAGGCAATACAATAGGCGGACTGATCACTCAAAGCAATCTCTTTCAAGCAACCTACATTAAAGAAATTTGTTAGCTAATCTGGCGATGTAGGTGTTATTTGTACCTGTATTTGTAATAGTATACACATTTGTATAACATTGTAATATTTTTTGTCGAGTGAAATACTCCAATGTGCAAGTACAACTCGCACACGGACGCCTGTGTTCTTTGACTCAGGCCGGGACTCCACCAAAGTGGAGAGATGTTTTTTAAACAACCAATAGAATTGCGTTTTGAGACATCTCCTCTCCGCTCAGCTTCAGTGGAGATATGTAATATATGTATGGCGCGATGGAAACGGAGATGTGAGCTGTGCGCGGACGACGCACGGCGGAGACGAGAAATGTGAGCGGCGTGCAGTGATCTATGTCACCCTCCCCCCTCCCGCATTCTGCTTCTTCAGACTGTAGTTCTTCTTCTTCAAGTAAAAGATAATTTCTTTGTAATAATAGCGACATCGTCTACCTTTCGTGTCAGAATGCGTACTCAGCACTCAATGCCTCGCACACTCGCAAGGCTAGCCAGCACATCTCTCCTACACTACGCATTTCCGCACAGCTTCGGTGGATTCACCCGAGCTGAAAAACATCTCTTCTCGCACAGCACACATCTCCGCTTGGGTGGAGAGTCCCGGCCTTAATATCAATTTCCTTCCACTCACCCCCTCCATCGCCCTGTTGCGCACTGATGAGAATATTGTCCTGCAAACCGGACAAACGGTGAGCCGTTCCCGGCACGCCGCACAGACGAGGTGGCCCCTGCGGCACTGGGACATTGGGGGCTCCATCCAGTCCAGGCACACAGGGCACTCTAGCAGTTGGAGCAGGACCTGGCACCATTGGTAAGTATTGTAGGGTAAATTATACCATTGCTGCTACGCCAAATTTACTTGCTACCAACAAATTAAAAACTTACAACTATAAGATCTTTAAGAAATTAGAGGTCGTAGTGTAACATTGTTTATATTCTCTGGAATCATAGCAAAATTCTAAGAAATAATGATGCAAATATAATTTTTTTGTGTCGAGAATCACAAATAAAAATGTTCCAAGCTTTACTTAAACAAAGACATAAGTGTATTTGTTAAATTTTATAATATTAAAAAGATTATACATTAACACGGCTAAATTTTAATATAAGCAGCATATATAGATACAATCCTAACAATGGGCATCCACATTCTAAACAATACTTACTTGATTGAACTCCTTCACCGTTTGGGGATCTACATTACTGCCGCCTGCTGAAATAACAAATCTTTAATTAAAATTTGTATGTCCACTGTATATGAATGAAAGACAAAGTGCCCTAATCGGAATGTCTGAGTGTCTATTTACATTTCTTGAAAGCATTGGAAATGAATCGATTATCATGAAATTAGGAATTTATAATAATACTAGAGTTTACCCCGCGGCTCCGCCGCGCGTCAAACTCTAGTGCGTACCTCTTGTTTTAAGAGCAGGCGTTAATACAGGATATATTGTATTGTATTTTTATGTTGGTGCTATTTGCCCTCGGAAGATTTACATCATTTTATATCGCAAACTATCTCATCTACCGGGATGAATAGTATCTATGTCCATTTTCGGTATTCAGACAGACAGATCGAGTGAAAGTCGCATTTTTTTAAAGATTATGAATTTTTATATCTATAAACTTGATAAATGATTGGTCCCCCATACAAACTTTAATACCCTATTTCAACCCGTTCTAGTTTTATTTATATAACTAAATATTGTGTAAACTACATAAACGGCCAAAACTACCAAACGTACTAAAACTGCCGAAACTACCAAGTCTACCAACCAAAACTACCAAATCCATCAACCAAAACTACCACAACTACCTAAACTACCACAGTTACCAAATCTACCAATCAAAACTACCACAACTGCCAAAACTACCACAACTACCAAAACAACCGAATATACCAAATCTACCAACCAAAACTACCAAATCTTCACACCAAAACTACCACAACTACCAAAACTACCTAAACTACCACAACTATCAAAACTACCACAACTACCAAAACAACCGAATATGCCAAATCTACCAACCAAAACTACCATAACTACCAAATCTACAAACCAAAACTACCACAACTACCAATTCTACCACTACTACCAAAACTACCACAACTACCAAATCTACCGAAACTACCAAATGTACAAAACAAAACTACGAAAAGTACTACAGCTACCAAAACTACCACAACTACCACAACTACCAAAACAACCGAAACTACCAAAACTACCAGCATAAACTACCGAAAATAGCAAAACTACCACCCAAAACTACCACAACTACCAAAATTGGCAAACAAAACTACCAAAACTACCTAAACGACCAAATTGACCAAAATAAACAAAATGACGAAAATGGCAAACCACAAATAAAAAACCTATCCTAGTTTCCGGGATAAACTTTACATAAATCTATCCCAAAATCTATCCCAGTATCCGGGATGAAAAGTGTCCCTTGGCCACCCTCGGTCTTCAAATTACATATGTACCGAGTATCAGCCAAATCGGTCCTATAGTCTTTCCATAAAAGGATAACAAACAGAGAGACAAATATACTTTTATCCCGGAAACTATCCCATTTTCCGGGATAAAAAGTATCCTATGTTCATTCTCGGCATCGAAAATATATATATACTGAGTTTCAGCCAAATCGGTCCCATAGATTTTACGTGAAAACGGAACAGACAGACAGACAGACAGACAGACAGACAGACAGACAGAGTTACTTTCGCATTTATAATATTAATAGGGATATTTTAATGATGTTTCATCATGCAGGTCTCCTAACACAAGTGCCAAAATTTTGGAGTAGTCATAAATGATATCTTTTATCTTTGATGATATCTGTCGGTTTAAATTATAAACAGTAGAAATTTATGTACAGAAAAGTATAATATTGTTGGCTTTCCCAATGGTAATTGGCACCCTGTCAATTTATTCAAGATATTAAAAAATCTTAATAATATTTTACTTCGTAGCCATAGCCATAGATACAAAACAAAAACATGTTCTTTAGAATTTTTTAATGTTTTGAATAAATTAATAGGGTGCCAACAATTATATAGTTTACCCTACATATAATACTCTTTATCCCGGAAGATGAGATATTTTCAGGACAGTCAAAAGTTGAAATTGTGTGCGTAAGCTTATGTAGCATACAAGTAGTTTGCGTCTGTTTGGTTAATAGTAATGTATCCACCCAATGGAACTATTTCATCTTCATCTATCATTCTATTATTAAATAATCGAATTAGCACAGATAAAAGTGGAAATTATATAAATTTAGACAGAGGCGTTTTTGCTTTTATACCCCTCATTCACTACTACAATAAGTCGTGGTAGCGTAATAGCAAGCGCGCGAGTCTCGGACTCAAAGGGCGCGGGTTCGATCCTGGCCGGAACGCACGGGCCTCTTAGGCAGGTTTTCGACATAAGGCGTATATTGTTATAATTACCACGTGCTAACAATGGTGAAGGAGAACATCGTGTTGACACATGCACATCGAGATAACCGATGTGTCAAACCCGCCAAGCCGCTGGCCGCCTTGGACAAGCGTGGCGGGTATACTTTCCGTACCCCTATAGTGGGAGGCCCGAGCCCAGCAGTGGGACTTTTAGGGGTTGTTATTATTTACTACTAAGTACTCGTAACGCACTGCGGCGGCATCGGCCTGCTATTCCAAAACCGTCTTCCTCCTAGCCGGCTTAACTCTTTTGTTCGTCTGAGGTTTTAAATTAATAATAATAATAATAATAATTCTTACATTCCCTTTTTCTTTTGACACCTTGAGCCAGTGTTGGCTCATTTTCATTGGGGAGTGTCGGTTCTGCCTGAAACAATAAAAGAATCGTTTGATCGCTACTGCTAAAAAGCTGTGGTAACTTTCCTGGCCAGAAAGCTAGCACAATTTAGGCAGTTTCCTGATCTAATATACACATGCACGTGCGGATGGTGGAAGTAAACACTGTGATGAAACCTGTGTCGAAATAAAGAATGTAGAAAAAACCGTCGAGCCGCCTTGAACAAACGTGGCAAGTCCGTTCTCATACAAATAGGGAGACCAGATTTGTTATTATTTCTTCTGCCAACATATATGTAGAATGTAATAATTTGCCCGTTGGCATAATGATAACGATAATCTCCTTACGCTTACAATCCGTCGATAAGGTTACACATTGTTTTTACATAGAAGAAAGAAAAGCTTTATTTGAAGAAATAGTGACGCACTTACATTGCTTACAATGGCTTACATATTTTATGATGTAAATAGTATAAAAAAGTATCAAGCTTTGCAAATTTGGCGCACAAATGTACAAAACTTGATACTTTTGTATATATTGCATTTTCAGCAAAATGAGGTTTGCATTCAGCTTGTCGCTGTGTTGAATTTATAACATTGATTTTTAGTGCAAACCTTTCTTTTGTTGTGATACCAAAAACGACTCTAATAAATGTATTAATCTAAATTGATAACTACATCATTAATAAACCGTGCCTACCCTGCAAGGGAATATGTATAATTAATAAACGACAATATAATATACATAAGTACTCGTACATCTGTCTGTTATTTGCATTGCTATAGTGCAAGGAAGTTGTCTTGAAAATATTTTTTCAAAACAAAAAATAAATATTTTCTACAACAGATTGAAGTCGGTGCCAAGTAAAACATAAAAAAACAACAAAATAATTGCAAAATGCACCGAATCCAAGATGTAGAAAAAATTACATTTTGCTTTTTAGTTTGAAGTCAGTTTTGTTTTGGTTTAAAAAATATTTATAGCACAGGAAATTAAGAAACGAACAAAGTGTGCATGCTGTATTATTTAAATATATTGCTCAAAAATAATCTATTTCATTAACATGTTCATTGTCAAAACATTGTTTTTGCAATAAAATTCATTCACGCGGCTTACAGTAGAGTGAACTGACAAAAATCGTCGCAAAAAGCATTATGTCCCCCTCCAGGTGACCTTTAACGTCAGGAACGAAGTTCCCGACGGGGGACCCCCGACCACATTATATATTTTTTTTTAAATTTGACCAATACCTCACCTGATCTCTAGCGGAGATAATATGGTCTAAGGTGGAGCACGATTAACTAGAAAGTACCTATTCACACGGGACTTGACTTGACCATAAGACACCCAGGTTGTAGGTTTCGCTGGAAACAGATTCCGGCAGTGAGTCTCGCTCCTGGGCCCCAATTCTGCTATGACAATATCGTCAGAATGGCAGACCACTGGCGTCATAATGGTTGTTGTATTTTCATTAAATTAAAAATCTTATGTCATGTTATATACACATAACATAAAGAACATTATCGGGTCACGTGACGTCGATTGACAATTCAAATTAAATGCGGCGCGGACACTATATTACGCGATTGATAGTTGATTAATTAACATGTTAAAACAAACCCACCTGATTATTATCATCTTGGGCCGTGCCTGCGGCCGCCATGTCTGCGTCGGTATTTGCGTTGGTTTCATCGGCTACATCTATTTCTAAAATCTCTTCTTCTAACGACATCACACTCATAGATGCTGCGGCGATTGGTGCTGCAAAAAAAGTCAGTTTATTAACACCATCCGGAGAGATTTTAATAAAAATAATGTAATGCATATTTTCGATAACTTCAATATATCCTTGATATCATGGAAGAAGAATAGTATTATTTTTCCATGCTTAATATAACTGCTACTACTATTACTTAATTGACTATCTCTCTATTAAAAATTAAAACCAGTGCAAAAGAGCATAAAAGACCTAGTAGTAGTAGTAGTACAAATACATCTCAAATTAATCAAAATCATCATTTTCTAGTTGTTCTCTTGATTGCTTCGAATGTGCCATATGCATATATTTTACACAACGGCGGTGAATACAGGCTACCTTTTATCCTTTTATTTGATAATTTTAGTTTCCGTGGGGTAACGGCCCATGTTTATGTGAGCCAAGTCATATGCAAAAATCAAGCAAGAAAGAAAGAAAAATACTTTGTTTGAAGAAACAGGGACATAATTACATTAATTATGTATTATTATTATATACAATTATTATACATAGCATATTTTATTTGTCGCTTTTTTAGAAAACACGATTGCACTCAGCATATTGCTGTGCGGGAATTTAGTCGATACAACGCTTATTTTCAATGCAAACCTTCCTGTTGTTACGAGACCAAATCGACCCAATTTCTAGTTACACATAATTTTACTTATCAACTATTAAATTATATTAAATAAATAAACCAGAAATAAAATGTTGCGAAAAAATTAAAATAATTAAATAACCATATAATTACATAAATCTATTGGCACATCCCTGTGGGTGTATTCCACAATAACAACGTGTATTGAATCATCTATTCGAATGTAATTGGATAGAGTGATTACCGATTATTGCCACGTCACTGACATGAGGCAACAATTTATTCATAACCTAGAACGCTAGCAAGTTTGTAGGTTTTTTTAAGAACCTTAAAGACTTAAAGCCTACAAACTTACTCTAGCTCAATATGAATAAGACCGTAAATGTTTAATGTGCAGTGTGTAAAGATACGTACCTTCACGAGGTTCATCATTGTCTAATGGAAGTTGTTCAGATAACAATGTTGCACGGTTATCAGTAGATGGCGTAGTGTTGGATGTTGGTGATACAGCAATCGGGGAATCTAATTCAATAATATCTTCATTTATACCTGAAAATCGAGAATTACTCAGTTAAAATACACAAAAGAAGTGCATAAATTAAGCAAATAAAGACAATATGGGTTTTCGAAATTAAACAAATTGTTTAACATTTTCGTGGGATTATATTAACAAATAATATTTTTTTTATGATTGCATGAAGGCAAACTGGCAAATGAATCCAGTTGATGGCAAATAGTTACCGTCGCCTGCGTCTACGACACCAGGGAGCCGACGCATTGCCTACCTTGTTGAGACTTTAAATATCTGCTTACACCCCATTTGAAGAGCCCCATATTATGAAACAAACACAAATGTTGGTACATTACAATTTTGAAATCAACGTATACTATTTACAACTAATAAGTTTTCTACATTACACACAGTACATACATACATACATATTATCTCGCCTGTTTCGGATTAGGGCAGGCAGAGGCGATGGATCTCCACCTACTACGATTCTTACAAACACTTTTCGCTGCATCAACTTTCATTAGTCTCTTCATATAACACGCTTATTTAAACAGCTTTTTATGTGATCTTTCTTCAAAATATCTTCAGTTTAATCATGATACGTCTCGGTCTACCGGCATCGACGTATAGTACATATTATAGATAACGAAGTACCCCTAGCACAACTAGTTATAAATAAACATGTATGTAAGTGTAGTATTCAATATGTCACTTACCATAGTTCATATTGTTTAATGGGATGTTTTGGGTGTTGGGTTGACTGGTGGCGGTAGTAGGAGCAGGATTCGCTCGAGTTGACGCTCGGGTTCGAGGGCGTTTCCGCAAAACCCGCGGAAGTGGGCACTCGGAGGCAGACCCCCTTGCAGCAGGTATTGCTGTGCGATAAAAATAGCCTCATTGTCACAATCATAATATACGTTTCAAATACAATAAGTTACAAGCTTTATCCAGACATATTCAAACATATGGTAGATTTCTAACGTGACCATAAGACTGGCCTATACATTAGGCTGGGCGCAAACGGGCTATCGACCACAGTCACCGGTGGCCAGTGACAAGCAGTTCACAAGCTATTTCATACAGTTTGTAGGGACTCGCCATACACGTGACCGGTGGCGCCCTCGCCTCACCGGTGACTGTAGTCTGTTTGCGTGCAGCTTTAGTGATGCGCTTCAGAGTCATACGTTTCAACCTGACAGCGTCCTGGCACTAGGTTTTCTAGTAATTTTAATTTATATGTATATATAGTTTATTTTTAAGGTTCAATTTATATACTATTATTTAGACTCACTTTATTTAAATTACATTTATTATAAACGTAATCCTGAAAAATCACTATTTAATAAACAATGTCTTGTATAAGTTAGTTACAATGAAATCAATAATAATAATAATCGGCAGACACACATACATATTTCATATCCCCAAATTAAGCAAGTTTCGCTTGTGTTATGGGTAATATACAACGGACTAATATTAAGTGAGATACTTTTTTATCATCTTACAAAACGCCAAAGCGGATTAGTTTTTGTATGACCGCATCAAGTTATGTCGCCATATCTTTAACGCATCAGTTTGTTAATTATTATTTAAAGAAGAATTAAAATGATATCTTTCATGATATTTTAAAGGTATGATGATAACAAAGTATTTTAATGCCTGTACAATTATATAAGGACTATGTTAATTTTTGTTAAAAGATGTCAGTTATTCATGTGGATAGATGACACTAATTATAATAAATTCTAATATTATTTACAAATAAAAAACAAGCGCTAAACGAGACGGATACGCTTTCATAAATTTTTTTGGGCCCAGAGTGTAAAAAAATGAGTGATCTTAAGATTCAACATAATAAAAAGAATTTGAAAAAAGAATTGATATTTTTTTATAATTGTAGTGAATTGTAGTGGGGTTATTAATTGTTGAAATTAATTCACATAAACCGATTTTTTTTATAGCTGGAGTACAGCAGACAGTCTTACGGCCCACCTGATGGAAAGCTGTTATCGTCGCCTATGGACGTTTGCAACACCAGAGATGTTACCAATGCGCTGCCGGCTTCGAAGAAATTTTATGACACCCTTTTTGAATAACTCCATATCATAGCGCTGTGGGAATACCTCAGCTGGGAGCTCATTCCAAACCCACACGGTACGCAAGAAAAACGATATAGAGAACCGCTTCGTCATGAACGAACGCCTATCCGTTGGTGAGAGGTGCGGTGGCAGAAAGAAGACGAAGGCACCATTCTAAACTGCTCCTCGGAACACTCCCCGTTACACAGTCGGTAGAATACGCAGAGAGACGCAAAGTCTCTAGTAAAGCCACGCTTATCTAGACGGTCTGTGAGTATGGAATCATCAACAACGCGAACGGCTCGACGTTGAATACAATCCAAGGGATTAAGCTGATAGGCGGGATGAGTCCGATCGGGAATAGGAAGGGATACCACCGAAGATACCAGATAATGATCAGACATTCCCAATGAAGCACTGATCGAGATCTGGTACTTCCTCCGGGTGTATGGTCAGCAGAAGATCCAGCAAAGAAGGCTCATGATCTACTCTACTTTATTCGGTATTCGAGTAAGCCCCATGATCACCTGAGTGAATCCATGGGCGAGAACAAAATCGTTGGCGGATCCCTGGCAGATCATTCTCGAGAAACCCAACCGATTATGATTAAACGATACATATTACATTTGAGACTTTATTTTTTGAGGATTTCTGAGTCTGCCAAATAATATTTAGGCCTGATGTTTTACATTTTTTAATCGAAAAATATAACGCTTTTTTAAAAACCATGTCTGAACTAGTCAACCAACATTACTTTGGGCCAAAAGTCCCTGTCTCCTTTAAGTGTGTTTAGTTATATTGTATAATATTAAACGTTATCATTAATCTATACTTGTATAAATATATGAATAGTACTATAGTATATAATAAAATACAGTCAATTACATGCTTTGACAAATTCGACAAAGTAACAGCCGTTTTAGTGATCGTTACCATTTCGCCCTTGTCTTAGTTGTGACTTTATCCTGAGGAGAACAGCAGGCGACCCGGAGTGGATACTACCAGACATGTCGGCGGCGGTGGGCGTAAATAGCGGGGAGCGCGACGGCCCTGCGCTACCTGCATTACAGATAATCTTAAATTGTTATTACTCTCAAACTATATACACTCCCATCCTCTCTATGCCATTCCTCCTATCCAATCCCTCTTTCTCATCCCCCTATCCCGTCCACTTTATCCTATCCTAAAGCCTGGCGAAGTGTTGGCATCGCTCCTGATCTTGCAAATGTCCATATGCGACGGTAACCACTTTCCATCAGCTGGGCTGTCTGCATCTGCTTACCAGCTTCACTATTAAAAAAAAGAACTATACCCGTTCTTTGTTCATCCTATTAATATTTTAAGTTTCTGAGAACTGATTCGTGTGTGTGTGCGTGCGTGCGTGTGTGCGTGCCAGCGCGTGCGTGCGTGCGTGCCAGCGCGTGTGTTCGTGTGTGTGTGTGTGCGTGTGTGTGTGTGCGTGTGTGTGTGTGTGTGTGTGCGTGTGCGTGTGCGTGCGTGCGTGTGCGCGCGCGCGCGCGTGTGTGTGTGTGTGTGTGTGTGTGTGTGTGTGTGTGTGTGCGTGTGTGTGCGTGTGTGTGTGTGCGTGTGTGTGCGTACGTGCGTGTGCGTGCGCGCGCGCATGTGTGTGTGTGTGTGTGTGTATTCTCCAGCTACTGTATATATGCGCGAACCTATTTATCATAAAAAAAATATTAACATACAATGGTAAATACTAGATAGAGCCAATCCCACAAAAACTAATAATACAACTTTAGTTTTCATCAAAATGGCCCTCTAGACTCCTTTGAATCTTCTTCGTTGTCTTATAGTTTCGGATTTAACCATCTAGGCACACTTGAAAAATTAATCTTCCAAACCCTGAAAAATCCATTGATCGAAGTAGGTATGCGAACGCGAACACATGTTATAATAAATTCATAATATTTTACATACAAACGAACAGGGGTTAAAATAATCGTCTATCTTTTAAAGTGTCACACATATATCACAAAATCTAGATGTTTTGTAAGTTTATAAAAAGTATCTCAGTTGATTTGACAGTCCGCTCCCCCCTATTGAGATTTTTACATAACATTGCATTATAATAGAAGAGCGTTTTTATACTATCGGCATTTATTTTTTTTACTTTTCTAATAACTATTATCTACAAGCCGAACGTAACTTACTAAATATGACTTTATCTATAATATTATAAAATTCGAAACATGCCGTGACTCTACATTGAAGCTATTTAAAAATGTGAGCTGGGACACATAGTAGAAGGGAAACTTCAACGGACAAGTGGAAAAACGAGTCGCAACAAAATTTTAACTTGAAATTTTTCGAGCAGGTTTTCAAATTGGACAAGTACATTAACAATCTGCCCGTAAAACTTAAAGTTAAAACTTTGTTGCGATTCGTTTTTTCACTTGTCCGTTGAAGTTTCACTTCTACTGTGTCCCAGCACACATTTCGACGTTTCGCAGGTTTACTGCAAATTATGATTTGTTTAGGTTAGGTACATTTTAATTAATGCATTTTTTATTTAAACATATTTTATTTTATCTAACAAAAAAACTGAATTCGATCCGGAACCAATAAAAACATAGACAGTCTACTCTAACATTATGCCGCCTCTCATCACGTCTAGTCTAAATTTATACCGCTCTTCCATGCGGTCGTAACGCTTTTTCGCGACAGAAAAATCCTAAGACCCCGTCTATATAGAAGTTTCACTTCAAAAATACAACTAGAATAGACTATATGAACGACGGAGAACACGATTCAAGTTTTTTTAGAATTCTTGTCTGTCGGTTTGTTCGGGATTCACGTAAAAACTACTGGGCCAATTTGGATGCGGTTTTCGCTGGTCGACGGTAAATTCTTAGACTTAAAATCTGCGCTACTTTTTTCCTGGGAATCCCGCGGGAATGATTTAAAAGGACCAAATGAAAAAAGATCGAATTCCAATGCGATTTTTTTCACTCATCGATAGCTATATAATAAAATGTGTCATTTTTATCCCGGGAATCCTGCGGGAATTTTTCCAGGAGCGGTTTGAACTTGTTCGGGTGCATAAAGCTTAGCCTCTTCCGACACATATTTCACTAAAACGATAGCATACATTTTTTTAAATGCTGCGGTACTTTGTCCCCCGGGAATCCCGCAGGATGGTTTCGATGAACGATTGGAACCGGTAGGCATGGCTGGAATCGGGTTTTTTTAATTTTTCAGGGTAGGACATCGTCTGCCGGGCCCCCTAGTACACATATAATTAATTATATTCGTATTATATAAATAATAGTAAGCTGTTGTATTATAACTAAAATAAATTTACTAACCTGAAGGAGTATTGACACTGGGTGTTGACGTACTGGTTGTGGGCTGCGAGTATAGGTTGTGGGTAAACTTCCGAAACGCAAGGATCCTGCCGATTGCTGCCGAGTCCCGGGGCCTAACCTCCGAAGTGGTTTCATTCGATGAAGGCTCTTCATATCTTCTATATCTATAAACACTACACCCGTATTGGATTTTGTATTTTGTTAATTACATTACCAGACCATACCTTGTACATTTTTTGGGTAGCTATTCAAACAACTTGTTTTTTACTATTTAAAATATAAGAAGTTTCTCAGGTACTATCAATGTGTTATCCCTATTAATATTATAAATGCGAAAGTAACTCTGTCTGTCTGTCTGTCTGTCTGTCTGTCTGTCTGTCTGTCTGTTCCGTTTTCACGGAAAAACTACTGGACCGATTTGGCTGAAACTCAGTATATATATATTCTCGATGCCGAGAATGAACATAGGATATATTTTATCCCGAAAAATGGGATAGTTTCCGGGATAAAAATATATTTGTCTTTTTGTTTGTTATCTTTTTATGGAAAGACTATTGGACCGATTTGGCTGAAACTCGGTACATATATAATTTGAATACCGAGAGTGCCCAAGGGATACTTTTTATCCCGGATAATGGGATACATTTTGGGATAGATCTATGTAAAGTTTATCCCGGAAACTAGGACAGGTTTTGTGATTTTGTCCATTTTGTCCACTGGGTCCACTGGGTCCACTGGGTCCACTGGGTCCACTGGGTCCACTGGGTCCACTGGGTCCACTGGGTCCACTGGGTCCACTGGGTCCACTGGGTCCACTGGGTCCACTGGGTCCACTGGGTCCACTGGGTCCACTGGGTCCACTGGGTCCACTGGGTCCACTGGGTCAACTGGGTCCACTACGCCAGTTGGGTCCACTTTGTCCACTGGATCCACTGGGTCCAGTTGGTCCAGTTGGTCCACTTGGACCATGTTATCTATTTTGTCATTTTAGTCAAGTTTTGTCATTTATGTAGTTTACATATAGACGGGGGTGGTATAGTTTGCGATATAAAATGAAGTGAATCTTTCGGGGGCAAATACATACAAATTTTATACAATGTAACCTGTACCACTTGCTTTTTAAACAAGAGATACGCACTAGAGGTTGACCCGCGGCACAGCCGCGGGGTAAACTCTAGTTTATAATAAAACATACTTCTAATTTAGACTGAATGCAAAAAAAATATGTAAAGTTAGTATCTATAATACAATAATAAAAATATGAAGCCATATTCAATCCAACTTCAAATGATCACCATAAACCATACAAGTATAAGTAAAAAGATCCTTTAAAGATTGATTTACATTGATCCAGTTACTGACTCGGGGAGCGGACTGGCTTCAAAATATTCAATCGGGAATATTGAAGTCGATCAGTCTTAGTAGCGCTGTAGTGACTTCAAATCAATTTTCAAAGGCCACCTTTTGTTCTACGAACTACTATTGTACCTATTAATATGCCATTTTTGAAATTGTTTTGGTTTGCAGTAATGCTATCTACCTAAAATTATGCCCATACTCCTGTATTGAACATGACAAAACTAAAAGTGTTTTTAATCATTTAACTATGGAGCCGTAAAATATTTTTCTAAGACAGTATTTATAGAAGTAAAAACTAAATACTAATAAGGTTTCACTAGTTTCCTTTAAGTAAAACCAAACATGTTTATGTCGCTTCGCATACTTTTGCTTACAATTTGTGGACTAGGCGACATTTAAAATGCTTCACTTTTTCACCATGAATTAAAATCTATGCATTCTAGACCCATAATTTTCGGAGTATTAGTAAGGTTTTATTATAATACTAGAACACGCCCGCGACTTCGTCCACGCTTGACTTGCAATTCCCGGGACACAGAATATCTCGGCATTTGAAATAGTAAATTGTAACAAAAGAGGTGAAAGTGACATATTTAGGCACGAGCGCAGCGAGGGCGCCAATAACTCGAGTGTCTAAATAGACCATTCACTCGAGGTTGACACTCTCCTTTTCATTTCGATTATAAGGAAAGTAAATAAAAACTGATTAGTTAAACAAACAACTACTTCTCTAATAAAATCAGGCAGTAAATTCATATCTAAATCTGATGAAACGTCATCACGTACGTCATATATGAAACGTCAAGTAATTTTTTTTCTGTGGCCTTCTCCCAATCCGTATCTTTTTGTCAGTGACGGTAGTAAATATTTAGCTCAAATTTATGTAAATTAAATAATAATTTAGTGAAAAGTAACTTATAAGTATAAAATAATGTTACAAAATTGTTGATATTTTTTAATAAAATTTTTGCCGCGATTTAACAGTGGCTGTAAAAAAGTTGGGTCGCATGTAATATCTATCGCACAATTTTCTAAATTTTTTAACAGCAGGGAGAGTCGCTTCCCAGGGACGAAAACTGTTGTTTTCATCCCTATGATTAGGCAACTCCAAGCGTACTTTCAGAATATGAGAAATGAAAAAAGAATGTAAGCCATCGTTTTAGTGGAAACTGTGTCAGAATAAGCTAATTTTTATGCACCCGAACACCTTCTAACCGCTCCCGGGTAAGTTTTCGCGGGATTCCTAGGATAAAAAATACCACACATTTTACTACACACACAAAATCTACTATCGATCAGTGACGAATCGCACTGGAATCGATTTTTTTTCCATCTGGTCGTTTAAATCTTTCCCAGAAGAATTCCTGCGGTATTCCCACAAAAAAAGTAGCGCAGACTTTAAGTCTCATTAGTTGTCGATCAGCGAAAATCGCATCGAAATCGGCCCAGTAGTTTTTACGTGAATCGCGAACAAACAGATAAGAAATATAAAAAAATTGCATCGTGTTCTCCATCGCTTATATCGTTTATTCCAGTTGTTTTTTTTTTTAATAACTTCAATGTACAGACACGACATGATTAGAATTTTATAATATTATAAACTAAGAGTCTTTCTTGTAGCTTAGCAACAACTACCTATATTATTTCTTAGAATCCCACTATTTAAAATTTTCATAAACTGAATTTAATTATAAAAATTTCATTTTCAAGATGTTGAAGAATGAACTTGTATAAATATTAAAATGCAAACATTCATCCCCATCCTAAAGGCTGGCAACGCGCTGGCTCCGCACCTGGTGTTGCAAACGTCCATAGGCGATGGTAACCACGTTCCATTAATGGCCGGATCCTATATCTTACTATTCATTCACTTTACCATTGGTTGAAATTTGACATTACTTGTATAGAGCTTATGTCAAATGAGAATCAGTAGTAAGACATATGAACAGTTGGTAAGACATAGGAACCGGCCATAAGTAGGCTAACTGCCTGCTTCCCAACTTGCCCTTAAAAAAATAAATTTAATAAAAAAAAATATAATAATATAATTTTCATGTATGGGTGAATATTCTGAGTAGCATCATTGTCCGCACTACATTTTCTTATAACGCGTGCTAAATCATTCAATTCTGGTAACAATATCAGTGATTAATTTTCATTATTGTTGCCAGCAAGACACGTGAAACGGATAAACTCTTAAGGTGTAAGATTTACGTAAACACCTGGTTACGGCCCAAGATGAAACAAATAAATACATTGGTATAGACATCTTCAAAAATATAACTTTTGACTACCTACCTTGGGATCCTAGATTGTCGATCTCTAAGTACAGCCCAAAATGTCTCTCGCTCCCTCCTTGTTACAGGTGGGTCTCTTGGTTGGTTTAAAGGTGGATCAGATTCGTTGGTTATCAGACCTGCAATAGATATGTTAAATTACCTATCTGTATTATATGAGCACATAAAAAAAACCAGAGATAGGCGTACATCGAAGGGTGGCCGGGTGGGCCATGCCCACCCTAGTATGGACTAGTACCCACCCCAGGATGTTTTACCGATTCGAAATTCAACTTTGGATACCTAATAAACTTCACACAAAAATCATTGAAATCAAATAAATATCTATCATCATACAGTCGCGGTATGAAAAGATTCGTCACCTTAAAGTCGACTTTTGCTTGCACGAGTATAAAAGAAACAGTACCGCCAACATTTTAATAAATGTTAAGTTTCTATAATATGAAACAAACGTGACAAAAGAAATTGTAATGTTGAAAATGAGACAATGAGATTAGTAATAGTTTTTATTATAAGAAACAAAGAGGATATACTCACTACGCTTATCATAAATAAAAACCAATAAAAAGGTTACATCTCTAATCTTTTTAGACAAGATAAAAATCGAACAACTTAGATCAATCTAAGTAATTTTAAACTTTATTTTCAAACAATTAACATAATTTTTGGTGGAATAGTCTGGTCAGTGACATAGTTTGAAAATGTAACATGTGCTCGCGGAATGTTAAATGAATCAATTTGAAAACTGTCGAAACTTTTCATACTGTGGCTGTACAAATTTAGTTTTTATTACATACTATTACACAGTGTGCTGTATAATAGTATTGTTACATACCGACAAAGAAATGCGCACACCCGCCGGTCGTAAAAGCGCGGTTTATTGCCTTCCGGATTTAGGAATTCTTTTGTTTACTTTGTGTTTAGAATTTGTAATTAAAAAAACATGCTATCGTTTTTCTACTTCTTTTATGGCCGTCATTAGTGTCGAACTAATCTTTATTGTTATTGTTTTCAACTTTGTTGGCCGTTCGCAGGTGTGCAAATTACATTTTCTTGGAAGAACCCAGCCCACGAGCTTCCATTGTGTATTGTACAGTTTACTATAAAACAATACCCGAACGGAGGGGTGAGGCAGTCGAGCGAGGATTGCGATACCAGTAAGACGTACATTTCGACAAGCGATACAGTGACGGGCTTTGCGCATGTTATAGAATCGTGCAGTTGTACTAGTTGTGTCTAGGTATATTTGTACCTATGTTATACGAGTTTGTATAGTTCTAATAAATTCTATAGTAATTCTAACGGCATTTTAATTTCGAGTCCCACACTCGTAACAGTATATAAAGTAATTTTTTTTATATTCAATATTATATATATCATATTCAATATATTCAAAAGTAACTATGCGGAATAGGTCCATTCCGCATAGTTACTTTTTAATACAAAATATACTAAGCTAAGCTAAGACAGATCCGAACCAGTCGTTTCATGTTTTGACATCACCTCCGTAGATGAAATATAAAAATACAAAACGAAAACTTCCGATTTGTCATAGTTCGATTTTTTTTTGTATTAGAGGCCCAGGACTTCCCTAAAAAATACCCTAGATACGCCAATTGACCCAGAGCTGGGTTGGGCCTGCCCCATTTCATCTCATTCTTATCCCATTTCATGCAAGAGTAACCTCAATACGCATGATTTCTATCACAGTCTACTGTAATAGGGTGGTCGCCAATCAAATCAATGATATACTTTTTAATCTTACAAAACGCCCAAGCCACCTAGATTTTGTAGCAACTTGAAAATTACGATATCATATTTTTATTGCAAGAATCCTGCAGACAGGCAGACAGCCCACATCAGCCCACCTGATGGAAAGGGGTTATCATCGCCTATGTACATTTGTAGCACCAAAGTGCCGCCGCTTTATTAAGGGAGACTGTAACTTGGCCAAAAACACAACACAAGGTTGTTATGCCGGCATACCTTAGACCAGAATTGGTAGTCATCCAGACTAGCGGTCCCGGCAGACATTGTCCTACACACACGAAATACAGACAGAGTTTCTTTCGCATGTATATTATAAACTACACTACTACACAAATGACCAAAATGATCAAAATGACCAAAATGATCAACGTGACCAAAATGACCACAATAACCAAAATGACAAAGCACAAAAAAGCCTATCCTACTTTCTGGGACAACCTTTACATAAATCCATAGCCCGGGTTGTTTGGAAGAGATCACTCTAATAATAAGACCGCCCGTTCTTCCTGTCTTTACTACTTAATGTGCATACATACATACATAGCTTCACGCCAGTTCCCTTGCGGGGTAGGCACGAACAACAGAGCGCCATTTAGGCTTATTCTTACACACCTCACTTGCTTCTTTCACATTCATAACTCTTGTCATGCACGCCCGTCTGTTATTAAGGCTCCTGACATCACCTTCTGCTAGTACACGATCAATTTGATCATGGAAGGTGTGTCGTGGCCTTCCACGACTTCTGCATCCATCCACTTTTGCATTGTATATCTGTTTAGTCATTCTTTCATCATGCATTCTTTCCACATGCCCGAACCACCGGAGCATTCCTTTCCTTACCTTCACCCCGACACTCTCTTTCAGACCAACTCTCTTTCTTACTTCGGTATTACGAACGCGGTCCGCGAGCGTCACTCCGCAGATTTTGCGCAGTGCTCACATCTCGACCGCGTTTACTCTACTTTCATGTTCTCTCTTCCATACCCAACTCTCGCTTCCATACGTGAGCGTAGGTACCAGCACCGCGTTGTGTATGGCAAGCTGGGCCTTATGGCTGAGGTTCTTAGCGCCTAGAAGTTTACCTAACGCTCCATTCACACTATTCCCCAAATTCACTCTTCTTTCTATATCAGCGGTGTACCTTCCATCCCTGCTAAAAGCACATCCAAGATATACAAACTCACTCACTTGCTCCAGCATAACATCATCCACCATTATCCTTGCATTCGTTCTGGTTTCTTCTCTTTCAAACACCATAACCTTTGTTTTCTTCGCATTCAAATGTAAGCCTCTCGCCTGACAGTCATCTTTCATCATTGTGACTAGTGTTTGCAGTTCTGATGGCGATTCGGCTAAAAGCACGGCATCATCCGCATAAAGCAAGGTGCTTATAACTAGATCACTCATTCGCACCCCAACATCCATCAATCTTATTCTCTGGAGACAATCGTCCAGATATAGGATGAACAGCAAAGCCGACAGCACGCAGCCCTGGCGGACGCCAATATTGACGTCAAACCAGGGCGACAGGCTGCCTTCCACTCGCACGCATGCCATACAGTCCTCGTAAGTGGACTGCACAGCACGCATCAATTGGCCATTAATCCCATACCCGGGCAATATGTCCCAGAGGTCCTTTCGTACAACCCTGTCAAATGCTTTCTCTAGATCCACAAAACCGCAGAAAACCTTCCGGCCCATAGCCAGCTGCTTCTCTACGATATTGCGGAGAGAGAAAACTTGATCCATACATCCCCTTCCATTTCTGAAGCCACCTTGTGCATCCCACAGTAATCCATCGGATACCACTCTCATTCTCTTTTCAATAATCTTCGCATACACTTTAGATGCTGTGCTGGTCAAACTGATGGCCCTGTAGCTGGCGCACTCCATACGTGACTCCTTGCCTTTATACAAGGGCACGATGACAGCGCGCCTCCAGTCCTTGGGAACCTTTCCCGTCCTCCAGCACAAGTTGCATAAGGACAGGAAAGCGTCCCGGACGCAGGTTCCACCATATTTGATCATCTCAGCAGACACACTATCGATTCCTGCTGCCTTTCCATTTTTCAGACTTCTTATCGACCATTCGATCTCTTCCAAAGTGATCTCGGATGCTGACTCCTCGGAGTCGGTCACAGACTCAGTCGTGGTGCTAGCATCCGGGATATTATCATACATTTCTCTAAAATATTCACTCCATCGCGCTAACACCTCTTGTGGGTTAGCAAGAACGTCCCCTGCTTTAGATTTTATTCTTTCCATTCTGGAAGCTGACGAACAACCCCGAGACTTCTTAACCTTTCTCCAAAAGAGTTTGGTATTCGCCTCGAAGTTCTCCGACAGCTTCTCTTCTTCTTTCAATTTTATTCTTTCACGCTTCTCTTTTACTAAAGCTTTGGTTTCATTCTTGCAGAGGCTATAAATTTCTTTCTTCATCTCTTTCATACTGTCATTCTGTTGCAAAGAAGCAACATAATCCAGCCAGGCTTTTCTCTTTCTCTCTACGCTAGTTTTAACATCCGAGTCCCACCATTCATCACCTTTCGTTGTTATGTGCCTCTTTGCACATCCACATGCTTCTTTTGCGCTTTCCACTATACTTTCTTTCATACTATCCCAGTCATTATCCACATCTAAGTCGGAGAAGTCCGCTTTTGCAAGCCTTTCTTCACTACTGTAAATTGTTGATTTAATGTGTATGTGGTGAACAATAATGTGTTTTCTGTTGTATTCTATAAATCTATCCCATTATTCGGGATGAAAAGTATCCCTTGTCCACCCTCGGTATTAAAATTATACATGTACCGATTTTCAACAAAATCGGTCCAATAGTTTTTCCGTAAAAGCATAAAAAAGAGACAAATATATTTAAATCCCGGAAAATATCTCGTTTTGCGGGATATTTAGGTATTTTTATAACGGGTTTTCTTTTCTAGCCTATTGTAACAATATGCCCGCCCATAAGTCAGAAAAACTGCAAATAGGTAACATACTTCCCATTCCCGTTATGCTACCTAGATTTGAAAATATGTTTATAATTGTTTGAATAGTACCTAACTGTGATTATTGTTCATTGTATGTCTTTCAAGACCACGGGCCATAAAAATTATTATTATTATTTAATTTATTTATCAGAAAAGCAAACAGGTACAATATATATTTTATAACTAATGTGATAATCTGTATGTTAATAATATGGTATCCAACAGCACTTTTCACATTTTATTTTAGGACATATAACATTTTTTTTTTACCGCTAACCACGCAACTTACATGTAGTAACAAAAATAATGATAAACAATAATACAAATACAGCATTAACGTGGAGACGACGTGCTTAAAAGTTTGTTTAATATATTATGTTTGAATTTACCAATTGCCATAGAAAATATGTCAATTTCATTAAAATATTTATTGTAAGAATCTACATTCGACGAAGAGGTGCGCGTAATCTAGCATTAGTACGACAATTACCCAAGGCAAATAAGTGACATTTGCGCACCTCCCGTATTGTTACAGTCCTAGGTACAGCATAGCATATGTTTCTTACAAGGTTTATGCAATCGAAGTAGTTGTTTACTATCTTATAAAGAGTCATAACTTCCAAATACCGTCGCCTAGATTCGAGTGTTAGCATTTTATAGTTATCCAATAGTAAAGTGTATGTCAGATATCGTTTGTTACACCTGTAATGCATAGCACGTAGGAATTTTTTCTGAACATTCTCAATGCTCTCTCTATATTTATGATAATAAGGATTCCCGATTGGTACAGCGTATTCCAGTTGAGATCGAACCAAACATTTGTAGAGGTATAGGTATGTGGAAACACGTTTAAAATTTACTGCAGTTCTCATCACAAATCCATACATCTTAAAAGCTTTATTAATTATAGTGTCAATATGTGTATTAAGACTTAGCTTCGCGTCTAACTGAATACCTAAGTCTCTGAGAGTGGATAACTTCAACAATGAATTTATGTCACTAGATTATAAAAAGGCATTTTAACGCCTGTTCTCTTGTATGTAAAAATATTAGAATTTATTGAAACATGTGTCCGCATCCCTTTTATAAACAAAAACATTAATGTTTAACTCGTAAAAATAAACTTGAAAATTAATTTTACTATACCATATTTCTAATATTTTAGTGACATTTGTATTGCTTTGCCCATTTTATACAAACATACCACTGCTTGTTTCTGGCGTTTCAGCGACACTTTGTTGTGGGATACTAGATAGTCTAACTTCTGAACTAGCTGCTGACTCTTGATTGAGAATATCTTCATCATCTGAAATAATAAGGTAAGTGTTATGTACTCATATGTAGGTAGTTTGAAGAAAAGTTGGTCTGCAATGGCTATTGCGTGCGAGCTACATTTCTAACCGACTTGAAAAAGGAGGAGGTTCTCAATTCGTGTGTGTGTGTTTTTTTTGTATGTTCGTTACCCGATGTCTCCTTCAATTATGAACTAATTTTCAAAAAAATTATTTTAATCGAAAAGTTATATTCCAGAATTGGTCCCATTGTCACCATGTCAGGATCTGATGAGTAGATCCCGGAGACATCAAGAGCAACCCTTGTTAAAACCAACTGCCGATATTTGATGGACGATGGTTCCATAATCCCCAAGAAGTATCTGATGTGTGGATCGCAATTAAATCAAGAGCAACCTTTGTTGAAGAGCATATACTCTGAAGAGTGAGATGGCAAATTTGTATACGCGTGTCAATTGTACAATTTCTATAGGTGCTTAATATTGTTACAACTTAGCCCCCCGACAAAGAAAAATTTCACGAAGCACGCTATTACCTGTCGGCATTTGAACCAATTGTAATACCTTTATGATTGTCTTCTTTTGTTTACTTATTTGTTGGTTATTGTGGAGAACAGCCTATTGTACTCGTTTATGGTCGTTTGCAGGCATAATTAGTCAGGTGTGCGGATTACGATGTCTAGTAAATTAAGTCGACGATACGGGCGGGCACACTTGTATTGCGAAGTATAAAACGACGGCAGGATGGAGACCTCAATATAGAATCAATCCCCTGCAGCGGTCGAGCCGAGGTCGAACCTCACAGGAGGTGTCTCCTCGAGCGCGCTGCTTCCGGGCTGAACGGCTCCTCTCCCACGGAGTCGGGAAGCCCCCAAAGTCCGGTATCGCTGAAACAGCCATCTGCGGCTATTCAGCTGGGTTCAGCTCCAAAAAAAAAAGAGGGGGCAGTCAAGCGGTAATCAGCAGCGAGACAAGACGTGTGTACATTCGATAATCTATATAGTGACGGACTTGCGCGTGTTATTGAATCGCGTATTAAGTTTGAACTGATTGTGTTTAGTTATATTTGTACCTGTGTTATACGTGTTTGTATAGTTCTAATAAATTCTATAGTAATTCTAACGGCATTGTTAATACGAGTCCAGCAACTCGTAACAATATATTATCTCTAAAGCCATTGAAGTATTTGCGCGACTAAAAACCAAAAAATAAATATTTAACCGACTTCTTTCTCCAACATCCTGAAGTCGGTGTCAAGTAAAATATAAAAATGACAATATTTTGTAAATTTGTTGTTCTTTTATATTTTACTTGGCACTAACATCAAGATGTTGTAGAAAGAAGTCGGTTAAATATTTATTTTTTGGTTTTTAGTGTGAAGTCGATTTTGCCCACTTAAATTCGTGAATATTATTATATATTATTCGTAATATTATTATATATATATATATATATTATTCGTAATAGATTTTTCTTGTCGCCACTGATAAAATGGCAACAAGAAAAATCTTTAAAACAAAAGTGAAACTCAAAAAAGTATATAAACGGTGATTGAACATATAAAATAAAATGATGTCATTCGTGGCTGTTGGCAAAATTACATATTAGGTTGGGGAAAAAGTTTCATCGCATTTTATATAAAAATTCAAAAGGTTTTTTTTATAAAGTTTATTTACATTTGACTAAAGTATGTAGGTGCCATTTTGTTGGATAACTTTTTGCCATCTTGTAGGTAGGGACGTGATCCCATTGCTATAAAAATTTTGGGGCTCCTGATAAAAAAACTGCGACAAGTGGTTTTGGCAGTTCTCTCGTGATGTTAACCTGACACTGCCTAAGGAATTCTGCAGAGACCGAAACAGGTGAAATTCTGAAGGTGCAAGGTCAGGACTATACGGCGGATACATTAACACCTCCCAGCCACTCTCGTAATTTTTGCTGAGTGGCTAAAGATGTGTGAGGTCTAGCGTTATCATGGTGAAAAACCACACCCCTTCTGTTGATCAATTCCGGCCGCTTTCTCTCAACTTTTTGCTTTAATCTCATCAGTTGTTCGCAGTACAGTTCAGAATCGGTGGTTCTGCCTGGCGGTAACAGCTCATAATGAATAATGCCCTTCCAATCCCACCATACACACAGCATCACCTTGTTGCGAGTTAACCCGGGTTTCGCCACAGTCTGTGAAGCCTGACCGGCCTTTGACCACGATCTTTTTCGCACGTTCTTGTCGTACGTGATCCACTTTTCATCACCAGTTATCAGCTTCTTCAAAAATGGTTCGGCTTCATTATGTCGTAATAAAGAATCACCAATGGGTACACGGTTCATTAGGTTTCTTTCAGTGAGCTCATGAGGCACCCAAATATCGAGCTTTTTTCTGTACCCAGCTTTTTTCAAATGCGCCAAAACCGTTTTGTGGTCAATTCCCAGTTCTCCAGCTACATCGTAACTACTAATATGCCGATCTTGCTCCACTTTTTCAAAAATGGCATCAATTTTGTCCGTAACAGGGCGACCAGAGTGACGTGCATCTTTGACATCAAAATTTCCGGATTGATAACGTTTAAACCAAATTTGCGCTACTCTCACAGATACTGTATTAGGTCCATAAACATTACAATTTTTTTTCACGGCTTGTGTTGCATTTTTACCTTTTTTGTAGAAAATTTTTAAAATGTATCGAATTTCTTCATTAGATTCACTCATTTTAACAATAAGAAAAACAAATGAAAATCACACATTTTCCTAATTTGAATTGTCTTCTTTAAAATTAAAACTTTTTAATGATACCAAAACCAGCCAGATACAAATGGTATAGTCAAAGAGATATTATTACAAGTTCATACATACTATATGCGAAAAGACTTTTTCCCCAACCTATTAGAAAGATTAAAAATTGTTTCTTGATTTAACTTGGAAGCAAGTGAAATCAAGGAGGATTCGATGAAGAAAGCTAATTTATTAACAGTAGCCCAAAGTTATATGATTTAATAATATAATTAATTGCACCACAAAAAGTAAGTGAGATTATTTTTACAGCTATAGTGACCATTTTGAATAGCCATTTCCATCCAAAACCTAAATAAATGATAGAATCATATAAATTTCACACATGCAACCAAAAGCAGGTTGAAAAATTAAAAAAGACAAATCGTACTGAAAGAGATAGGTTGATATGTGGTATATATAAGATATGGAAATTCAAAATAATCTTTTACAACAGGGCAGTTTAAGTTACTGCGAATATTGATTCAAATATAATCATACAACCTACCCCAAGCCCTAGTTACCAGGAACAAGACTCAGTTATACCTATGGAAACAAATAGGGAAATAACTACTCAGAGATAGTATAAATTGTTTTCAATGTAATAAATCCCACAGAAGGAATGAAGTTTCTGTAAGTTTCTTGAAGTAAATGTCATAATGAGTAAATATATTATATTATATTAGGTCTTTACATATGAAATTGGCGTTTTGTAAGGGAGGAACATAGTTGATTTTTTTTAAATATAATATATTTAATAAAACTACTAACTTAAGAAAATATTGTAATATATTTATTTCATCAAAGTATATACCATTGCTATCTATGCACTTCTGCCATCTCATAGGTAGTTCATTGATCCCTTTACTAAAAAACCGTTCCGACGCGAATCAATAAAATCTTTGAAGGCGTTTTGGACTGCCCCATCGAAGTTGAATTTTTTCCCTTGCAAGAAGTTATCCAAATTTCGAAAAAAATGGTAATCCGTTGCAGCAAGGTCCGGGGAGTACGGTGGATGTTTTAGACATTCCAATTGAAGCTCCTCTAATTTGGTAGCCGTCTGTTGTGCAGTGTGTGGTCTAGCATTGTCCTGAAGCAGCAGTGGCCTAGAGCGATTGACCACCCTCGGTTGTTTAGCAGCTAGCTTTTCCATCATGGTTTGCAGTAGCTGACAATAGACATCCGCTGTAATTGTCTGGCCAGATTTAAGAGAGCTGTAGTGAATGACACCGGCACTAGTCCACCATACGCTCACAGGTAACTTTTTTAAGTCAATTTTCGCTTGGGGCAGGATTAGGCTGGTTCGCCAGGGTTCAGCCATTGCGATGAGCATTTCCGATTATCATACAGGATCCATTTTCATCACAGGTCATGATTTCATTTAAAATCCCTTCATTATTGTGGTGTAACAACATAGCAGTCCCACGCGCTTTGTCGGTTTGCTGTACTCAATTCATGAGGTACCCATCTTTCAAACTTTTTCACCTTCCCAATTTGCTTCAAGTGGATTAAAACAGTTTTATCATTAACACTGCAGCCAGCAGCTATCTCGGACGTGGTTTGCGATGGGCCGCTTCCACAATAGCCTTCAATTCTGCATTACCGACTTTGGTCTTCGGCCGTCCATGGGGCTTGTTCTGCATGTTGAAATTTCCAGAACGAAAATGTTGGAACCAAAAACATACTGTGTTTTCTTTTGCGACACCGCTGCCACACACATCATTAATCCTTCAAGCCGTTTCCGCAGCGCTGGTGCCACGATGGAACTGTACTCATAAATAATGAGACATTTCAAGTTTTCCATTTTGTAAATTGAGTGACGCAAAGAAAAAAACCAAAAGAGAAAAACAAACTAATTACGGTTTTCAAAGCACAAAAGCATAAGTAAATAGCTGTATAAAATTGAAATTGGAATTCCTAACCAAAGAGGAGATATTTGAGATCAAAGTGGCCAGTATGACAAAACGCCAACTTCATATGTAAGGACCTAATATAATTAGTAGGCGTCATATTCTGAATGTAATGGGTTGTATGAGGTGGACATTAACAACATTAATCAAGATAAAGCGGATCCCTACATCATAAAAATGTTAGTAAATCATACAGAATTACTCATGGAGGTAGGTTGAGACTGCCCATATACAATAGTTAATGAGACCACTGTCACTTATTATATGGAATGAACAAGTACCGCAGCAATTTACGCAAACTGATATAGGATTAAAATCATATATTGACAGAAATTCTTATATAATCTGTTAATTTTGATAATAACAGTGTGAATTCACATTAAGAATGAAATTACAACTTATTTATAATCACTAAAATTTCTAAGATATCCAATTTTTTTATATATAGTTTAAGACACTCTTAGTGGGAATGAAGCGATACAGAGATCCCGCCTTAGCCTTCATGGTTGTTTTTTTATAATCACCTAAGATTTACTTTATATCTAGACATAAGGGATGCAGGGGTAGGGGGTGGGTATTCCTCTCTCCATATGCCCCTCCCTACTATTACATAAAATTCTGGTACCAACATCTATACCGCACCCAAGTTGTGAAAATGATTAAATTTCAAGTTAAAATCTGTTTATAAACTTTAAACTACAGTAGAAGTGGGATTAGGTGTTTACGTAAAAACGTGTTTCCTAACCCAAATAACGGGTCTACTGTCTATATGTAAGGCGTATGTATACCCCTAACGTTTATTTTCCTTAGTCTTATGCCACTCTTTGCAAAAGTTTAGCCTAGATTAGATATACTACTGATCAAATAATAGATCATTACTACCCTCATAAAAAGATGGCCACGTATTTTTATAAATATAAGAAACCAACTGCTGGATGCATTTGTTAAAAATAAATACGAACTGAGTTTTATTAATTAAAATTACGTACCAGAACTCCACGGGTACTCTGTTATGCCCAAAGTTTTTTTTAAATCTTCTTTTCTCCTGCTCATGATCACAACATACAAGACTAATTTTAAAATGTAATAAAAGTCAAAGAACTGAAAAACTAACACTGACAAAACTCAGAACTTATGATGACTGATCTTATTGATATAATAAAAAAAAACAATATGTGCAGGAAATTAATAAATAACTTGATCGAATTTGATAATCTAAATAAAAATTTACTTCGCTTTATTTAGTTTAATTTTTTTATGGCTTGGCAGCTAGGCCTTTCAGCCAGATCTTAGATTCGATGTAGTTTCCTCATTTTTTTTAAATCTCTGTAGCACAGCTGAACTGAAGGTTATCAGTTATAATGCCATTCAACCGAGTTCTTGTAACAACTCAAAAGGCCACATTTGATTTTATAGTTCACATTTTTCACAAAACACAATTACTACTCAAAAACTATCAATATCCTACAACTATTATTCATTTTACAGTAATTTTACACATTTTTAGAAAATAAAACTGCACACCACATCTCCTTTCAGTTCCCGCCAAAAATCAGTTTATTATTTCATGTTCAATTCAATGTTTTTTTTTATGTTTAAGGCTTGGCAACTAGGCCTTTAAGCCAGGCGCCGTTATATTGTAGGCTACAATCGACGTCATTCAACGGAGTTCTTGTGAAAACTTGAAAGGCCACATTTGGCTATATAGTTCACATTTCTCGCAAAAACAGATAATTACTACTCAAAAACTATCAATATCCTACAACTATTCTTCATTTTAGAGTAATTTTACACATTTTTAGAAAATAAAACTGCACAGCAAGACATCTCCTTTCAGTTCGCGCCAAAAACTCCAAATTCAATGTCTAAACAGTCACTGTCACATAGGGATGAACGATATGTCGATATTTTTAAATATTCTTAGAGGGTGTTTTATGAAAAATGTTTTCTACTGAAAGATGTTTTATAAATAATATTTTCTGTTTAAACTAAGAGCAAAGTTTTATGAACGATTTTAATAAAGGATAATTTATGAAAGACATTATCATGTTATAGGAATAGCAATATATCGTTCATAGTTTTTTTTTTCAACCCATATCGGTCCACTGCTGGACGTAGGCCTCCCCAAGTATGCGCCACATATCCCGGTCTCCCGTCTTCCTCATCCATCCCCTGCCAGCGATCTTGCGCAGGTCGTCAGCAAACGAGTCCTGGAGTGGAGACCACGTCTCGGCAAACGTAGCGTAGGACGCCCGCCAGCCCGGTGGACTGACGACCTGCGCAAGATCATTCATAGTTACGAATGTTAAATTTATGTTTTTTTTTTAGAAATATCGATATGTTTCAATATTAGTGAAAGCTATTGATTTAATGAATGATAATTTTAAACTTTAAACAGAAATGTGATACGTAATTAATAACAACATATTCATGTTTTCGGGAAGTGTCGATATTTTTCTATATTTGCGAAGACTGTGGACTTAAATGGATGATAATTTTGGAGTTTGACAGAAATATCGTTCATACTTATGAACAACTCATTGATAATTTTCGAGATAAAACGATATTTTTTTAAAATCTTTAATTAACCTCCATTTTGAAACCTTGGTCAAAAATATCAAAATATTGTTATGATCGATATATTGATATGCTTCTGTAAATATTGATAATTTTTCAATATTTGCGATGGTCATGAATTTAATGGTCGACAATTTTGAAGTTGTGACGGTAATATCGTTCTATGAAGGATACATTGATGTTTTTGGAAAATAATGTTCTTTATAAATATTTATATTTCCCGAAAATAATTATATATTTTCATAACTATAAACGATATTTCTCTACAAAGATTAAAACAATATTCTTCGCAAATATTGAAAAATATTGAAATGTAACCCGTATAGGGTGGAGGAACGAGATGGAATGCTCCTCCATCTCAAAGGATTATTTATTTAGGTTTATGACTTGGCAGCTAGGTCTTTAAGCCAGGTCTTAGTTTACAATATAATTTCTTCATTTTCTTAAGCCTATGTGTAGCACAGCTGAACTGTAGGTAATCAGCTAGTGCCATTCAACGGAGTTCTTGTGACAACTCAAAAGGCCACATTTGAGTATACAGTTCACATTTTTCACAAAACACATAATTACTACTCAACAACTATCAATATCCTATAACTATTGTTCATTTTAGAGTAATTTTACACATTTTTAGAAAATAAAACTGTACAGCACGACATCTCCTTTCAGTTCCCGCCAAAAACCTCCCCATCTCAAAGGAAGATCTTCCAGCGAGGCTAATGTTGTGCCTCGCAGGCCTAGGCCCATCTGTTATAGTTGAAAATTTGTATATACTCTTTGTATGTTTCGGGAAACGTTTGTGACATCAATTATTGCACAGCGCCATCTATTGGCTCATAAGTGTTCCACTACAATATCAATATTTCCCGAAAAAACACTAATATTAAAAAAAATATAAATATTGTTCATAGATGTAAACGATATTTCTATCCAGAGTTCAACATTTTTATCCAATTAGTAGTCTTCGTAAATTTTGAAAAATATCGATATTTCACGAAAATCGTCAATATTTTTGTCCAAATTTCAAAATTATTATACATTAAAACAATACCCTTGCAAATATTCAAAAATATCAGTATTTGTCGAAAAACATTAATACATTGTCCATACGTGTAAGCGATATTTCGGTTCAGAATTCAAAATGTTCATCCACTAAAACAATATTCTTTGCAAATATTTAAATAATGATGACATTTCCCGAAAACCATCAATATATCGTTCTTAAGTATAAACAATAAATCTGTCCAAAGTTCAAAATTTTCGTCCATTGAATTAGTGGCCTTCGGAAATATGGATAAATATCAATATAACCCGATAATCATCAATATACGTTCGTATGTATAAACAATATTTTTAACCAAAGATCAAAATTATCATTCATTTTAAAACAATATTCTTCGGAAATATTTAAAAATATCGATATTTTTCGAAAAACATTAATACATTGTTTATAAGTGTAAGCGATATATCTGTCCAGAATTCAAAATTTTTATCCATATTTTTTTGCAAAAATTAAATATGTTGTTCGTAAATATGAACGATATTTATGTCTAAAGTTCCAAATAAAAACATAAATAAATATTTAAATCAAAATAATGATATTTTCAACTATAAAACATCGATTAAAAAAAATCTGTTTTATGAACGATACATCATAAAATATCGATATATCGTTGTTTAAACTGATACTTTCAATATAGATATTTCACTTTCGCTAATATCGATGTTTTCATCAAGGATATTTTCATCCTTTTGCATCTCTACTTAGCGCGTACCACAAGTAGCACACAACGCCCCAAGTGCTCCGACCGTTAGCCCTTCCACAAGGCGACCGCGGTCGTAGTGGTCGTGGCGAAAACGTCACTAATGACGTCATCATTTTCGATCACACAATGCTCACAATGACCTATGTCGAGAGGTGGGTCGAATAACCGTTCTACTTGGGTTTACGATTGTAACACCGACAAGCAAGTGGAACGGGAAAAATCGCGACGGTGAACGTGCTCGTTGTGAGTCTCTAATGGAACGTAGCCATTGTAATCTAAGATCTGTCTCAAAGGCCTAGCTACTAAGCCATCAACCAAATAATCGTGTTTACTTCTTGCTTAAAAGGAAGTTGCCAAGTCATAAACTGAAAAAAATCGTGTTTACCTATTGTTTTTGCGTCCGGTTTGGACAGGTTTTACAATATACAAGTATCCGTATATGTAAAGTACTCTGTTCATATTAGTTTGTGTTTATAATTACAAAAAGGCAAAGAAGGGGTTTTTTTGCTTAAATTATGGCCGAATTACCCTATCAAGCTGAATATGCAAAAACAGGAAGAGCATCTTGTAAAGGTTGCAAACAAAAAATTGACCAAGGAAGTTTACGTATTGCAATAATGGTTCAGGTTAGTTTCTTTTTGTAGTTAAAAATCATTTGAAATATATGCCGGTTATTACCGATACTTTCTAAAAATTTAAAAATTTCTTAGTTCACCTTGATTTTTAGATCAATAAATAATGTTTAGCTTTTAAATAACGAAACACGAACTGTCGCGTTACTGTTTTAATCGTATGTCGTCTGATACTCTTAGTCATAGGATACATAACATGTCCTCCTTGTGAATCAGCGTCGCGCTACGATTTGATAATAGCGATGAGTAGTACACGTGTGAGCCAGTACATTTGTACTGATAGGGCTCGAAATTTAAAATGTACCGCTTCAAAATTTTTGTCGTGCTACTACTCAAAAGTAAGAAGAAGGACGGAAGGAGACTTATGCTACAACAGTACAATAATGTCTCTATGGATATTGATATTACAAGGAGGGACAACATGATGATGTCATAGTATGATTGCTAGTAAAATGAGGTAACTGAGGCCGATCTAATCTGATTCTTAACAAACATTTTCTAACTAGAGGCTTTGACCGGGACTAATGAGGGAATGACACTCACCACCTCACTGGCCTCATCGCTTCAAAATAAATGTACTGTTGTGGTACAAACCATACAAATTTCTTCATTTCATGTGAAATGGTACATTGTGACATAGTGGTTTTCCAACCATAGTCATTGATATTTTACATTCGAATTCCCGCCTATAAAACCTTGTATTTACTTCCATTCATTCTCCGAACATACACAACGTCTCACCATTAAGTTAACTTTATTTCTAAACTACCTCGTTTCCTTTGCGAATAAATATAATTTTAATTCCTCAAACATATTATTTTACATAACCATTAATTCCTACCATTCAGTTCCTTTTCGTTCAATTCTATTTTGCCATAACCCGGCTGTATGATATCGGTTACATCAATCTCATGACAGAACCAATAGATTTTTAAATGTGTGCTTATCGTGAAGTTGTATTCAAAAAGGTGATTGGTGTTCTCCTAACACCCTGAAGATACCTTAATGTGACGGCAGCCATTTTATGGTCTTTTTTCGCTGAAGATCCCGCACAGACATGACATAGTAAGCCAGTACTTCCTTGGGAAACGACTCTCAAATATTTTTAAACATGTTCGGGAAGACAGTTCGTTGTTTTGGCTATGCTGTACGACCCCCTGAGGGTGCGTGATTCGTCGCCCCTTCGGTCTCCTAGCTGCCTCTGCCTTCTGCTGTCATTTTAATAACCCGTTTGCGGGTTCTAAAACAGTGGTGAGTTGTCTATCTTCGACCAACTGTTAAGCCTACCCAGATCAGCATTGTTGGTTGGGCGTACTACCTCCTAGCCATCTTGTGGTTCCAGCATACTTCGTCTGGAGCACAGCTAAGCCTACTTTTCTTACTCAGGGACTTACCCGAAATCAGCTAATTACATCAGTGAACCCTAAATATTCAACAAACCTATATTTAAAGTAACATCCCCCAAAGACACCATGTATGTATCTTTCTTTCCCCAGTAACTAGTCTGTTTCGTTTGACATCCCACTGTTGATAGCCCCCCCCCCCCCCCCACTCGTCGGTCTCATTGCTACTCCTCTAATTAGATTACAAGAGCCATAATAGTCAAATTTTCCCCTAAATTGTGTATACCTAATTTTAAATGGTCTTTAATCAAATGTAAATTGCCTGTCTGATGCCTTCACTTATTCTGGTCTACTCTTGTTAACATTTTTTACATTGTCTAAATAAAAAAAATTGTTATCCTGAAACCCGGTTTTGTTTTAATCATATACCCCGGAACCAAAGGTAACAACATTGTACTGGTTAAGTACAAAATGTCATGTTACTATTACAAACGACATATGCTGATGATACAGCACTACTGTCAGCTCATAGCAACCCAGAAACAGCATCATCACAGTTGCAAAACCACCTAACAGAAGTTGAGATGTGGCTGAAGCGTTGGAGAATAAAAGCCAAGGAGAGCAAATTGGTACATGTACACTTAGGAGAGAAACATGTCCACTGGTAACACTAAACTGCAAAGTTATCCCTCAAGATAATAATGCAAAATACTTGGGCATGCACCTATACAGGAAACTTACATGGCAAAAACATATTAAAACAAAGCGCAAACAACTACATGGAAAACTGCCGTCACTGAATTGGTTATCAGGACGCCAATCACAACTAAATCCTAACAGCAAGATATTAGTGTACAAAACTACCATAAAACCAATCTGGACTTATGGAATACAACTATGGGGAACGGCCAGCAATAGTAATATAGATATCCTGGAGCGATTCCAGACCAAAGCTCTGAGAACAATATTTGGCATCCCTCATTGTATAAGTAATAGACGCATATACCTCGACCTCGGCTCAAAACAGTTCGGCAGGAAATAGCTCAAAACAGCCTGAAATACCAGGAGAAACTGACAGTCGACGTAAACAAACTGGCACACACTCTAAGCGGAGAAGGGGCTCTTCAGCATACCCGGCTAAAAAGAAGTGACATACGGAGCCTACATAAAAAATTTACCACTTGACATCAAGAGAAACGTGTGAAAAGAATTTTCATACAAGTATGGCTCTCGAGGTAAACATAAACTGAGAAATCAAACAGGGAAGTGGCTTATTGTGGGAAAACAGGAAAGATAAAAAAAAAGCTATTATAAACTTCATTTTAAAATCATGTCCTGCCCAACACTATTTGGTACACTCCCCATATGGCACAAGTTTGTACAGTAATTTAAAACTAAACAATTTACTCTTGGTGTCGCACTCTGTTTATATAGGATTTATATGAAGGAACAAGTTCTCTTTATTTTGATATATGATAAACTAGCTGTGCCTGCAACTGGAATGGAAGTTGTTTGCAAAACCCCCCCATTTTGAAACATTCTACATTTGTGCTCCGCTCCTATGGGTTTTAGCGTGATGATATATAGCCTATAGCCTTCCTCGATAAGTGGGCTATCTAACACTGAAAGAATTTTTCAAATCAGGTCAGTAGTTCCTGAGATTAGCATGTTCAATCAAACAAAACAAACTCCTCAGCTTTATATATTAGTATATAAGATGTTATGATGCAGTCCTTTCGGCTTTGCACCTGAACCTGATACCAGCTCTCATTATGAAACAGGAGCATACGAAACTTAGGGGTTTAATATGCAATTTGCTTTTTCGTTTTGCCTAATATAGTTATTAATTAATGTTAAAGTGTTGTAGAACGGTCCAATTTCCATATTGACTTAAACTTTTTTGCTCAAACCATTCAAAGATAATTACACCTGTCCACACAAAAAAGTGGTCTAGGTACAAACCCCCTTTATTTGTGAACTAGTGTTATAGTTTTTTCTGATCAATAACAAGCTTTCAATATTATACCACTATCAAACATAGGCAGATTAAGACTTTTAACTGAAATCTATTAGTCTTGACAAAAAGACTAATGTTATTTTGGTAAAAAATTAACTGAACTGAAATATCAGCATTATGTCTGATGGTTATGATGTAAATGTGTTGTAAGTGGTGATTCAGCCTACTAATAAAAAACAATGCATTACAAATCACTCTGTATAAGTGTTGAAGATTAGCCTTTTCTGTTAATATATAGGCACGTGACCTTCTTTTGTTTTTTAAAAATAATATTTTTTTACTTTACCCATATTATGAAACACATTATAACAAAGTGTTTCATGTAACTTATGTTATGTTACTTTGACCTTCATTGGACTCCCTTGGTTATTGCAGTTACTTTAATTGGGATCTCCCAGTTGAAAATGGAATTTGGTGAAAGTATTAATGTTTTTATTTGACTTTTTAATTATGTGTACCAAGTTCTGAGCTGTAAAAATAATGTTTTGTCACTTTGTTTAATTTTAAACTTGAGAGCCATCTTGATTATTTTCATATAAATTGAAGTATCATTGATATTATTACAATCTTTTATTTAATGAATTTCTGTGTTAGTTTTAAAAAAAATATTTCAATTGAAAGTAATTGGTTGACTGGTTACACTGACATGTAGTGTTATGTATGACTACATTACATTGCAATAAAACTGTCTTCTAATATGGCTTCCTTACATTTCATTTTTCGTTATTTGAAATTTACTTTACTCCTATAAACCAATTTAGTTTGTCTTTTCACTTTATTAAACAGCCACTAGGCATTGAAAATAAGTTGTACCTTCATATGACAATAAAACATTTTACACTTATTACATCTATGGGTTGTATGTACTTTGGTATGGTATTTTGTAGACCCACTTGAATGTGAAACATGTTTTCTGGTTATTACTGAATCCCAAGAACATAAAGCCAATATATATATATATATATGATGCCACAGAAAATGTCCTTCTTTTATAAATATAAAAGTCATTAACTGGTAATTTTAAATTTTTTAGTCTGCCTTCTTTGATGGAAAACAACCTAACTGGCATCACATGCAGTGTTTCTTCAAAAAGCAACACCCGGCATCTAGTAATGACATTGATAACTTCAATAAGCTGACATTTGATGATCAGAAGAAGATTAAAGAAGAAATAGGTATTGTATTTACATAAATATTTGTTGTATTACAAGCAGTCTATCAAAATCTGTACATTTTAGTCTTGCACCTGTCTATAGTTCCTCAAGACTGCAGGTAGTGTTTTACTTTACATTCTATTATAAAAATTTTTCACAGCACCTTAAAAAAGTAGCTCAAGTTACTCCTTATAACATCAACTATCTGCTAGTGAAAGTCCCGTGAAAATCAATCCAGTCTTTTCAGTGATTAACCAGAACATTGAGACAGACAGCGTACAAAAAAATTAAATGATTTTTTGAGATAACTGTCATAGACATACTTTCATACACATTTAGTAAAAACCATCTGTATGGATAGGTTACCCAGAAGACTCGCAGAATTATTACCTTGTTATATGAGTGTACTGATCCCTTGTTCAAGCCAAGAACATGCTATTTTTTGTGAGATGTCTTAAAAATGATATTACATAGAATAATAGTTTAAAAGTTCAAGGCCTCAGCACATCAGTCATTAGGATTGTAGTTTGTCTGTGAAAGAGGTGTTTTTATAGAAGAACATAATTATAATAAATATTTACAGATTTGTTATGAATGTCAAAGAGGCAAGTGAGGTGTGTAAGAATAAGCCTAAATGGCACTCTGTTGTTCGTGCCTACCCCGCGAGGGAGCTGGCGTGAAGTTATGTATGTATGTATGTATTTACAGATGGAAATTAGTAAGCATCACTAATTTTATATTGCAATATATACAGGTTTATCAAAAATAAATTTTACAGTACCATTAAGTTGCATTATTTTTATTGCCTGTAGCAGGCTAAGAGGCTGATGATTTACTTCATACAAAGTGGTCACAGTTACCATTGCCTATTGACATTTACAACACCAGGGGCAAAGTGTGCTGCTAGCCTTTACAGTGGGAAAGGGGAATGCAATATTAGGGAAAATGGTATATGGGGAGGGAAATGTGGGCCACAAGAACTGTCTCATCCTATAAAACATGATTAGTTCAAGGTTTCTGTCAGAGTGTGTTCTTATTGTGAATTGAAGATTTTCCTCATTTAGTCTGTGAATCAAAAAGTATATTTTCTTTGCAGTTACTTACATATATTTTATTTATTTAGAAACATATAAGTATGCGGAATGGTTATATAAGTAAGAATTATACTTAATAGACACATATAAATACACCTATTGAACCAGCCTCATCAGCTTTAAAAGATTTCAAAATAGAATATTCAAAAAGTAGCAGGGCTACTTGCAGACATTGTGAAATTAAAATTTGTAAGGTAAAATATTCATTCTGTTTTAAAGCTATAGACCAGTGAATGGATGGAGCAGATGGGTCCTGGAGTGGAGTGTCGGACGCCCTCCGGCCCGATGGACCGACAACCTGCGTAGTCATTGGTGGATGAGGAAGGCGTAGGACAAGGATGAGTGGCGCTGACTTGGGGAGGCCTACGTCCAGCATTGCGATTGGCTGACGATACACAGATTAGTGAATTATTTCATGAAATGAAAATAAGTGTTAGTAATAATTGTGTTTAATAAAAATTAAATTACTCGTATGAACTTGTGCAAATCGGTAGCACCATGTTCTATGTAATAACACCTGTTTTTAAACAGTTTCAATATACATAATTTCGTTTTTAAATTAATATGTTCCTTTGAAGAATTCTATAGAAAGAAAGACTATATTTATTTCCAAATGCGACATATACAAGACTAGCTGTGCCCGCGACGTCGTCCGCGTGGAATTTGCTTTCAAAACCCTCCGATTTTGAAACATTCTTCATTGGTGCTTCGCTCCTATTGGTCTTAGCGTGATGATATATAGCCTATAGCCTTCCTCGATAAATGGGCTATCCAACAGTGAAAGAATTTTTCAAATTAGACCTGTAGTTCCTGAGATTAGCGCGTTCAATCAAACGATATATTAGTATATTTGGATAAAACACTAATACTTACATTTTAAATATCGCGATATCTTTTGAATGCAACGTCCGAATTGAATAATTCAAAAAGTTCTAGAAAGGTATTGAATTCGTCTTGAATATGGAGTAATTTATTTTGATAAGGATTAATACCAAGGTACAAAATAAAGAGTTTTTGACGCTACGGCATTTTAATTATTTAAAAAATAAAAGAAAACACTGATTGTGAGATAACTACAACAGTTATCTCACAATCAGTGAGAGATAACTACAATATGGTTATGTGATATTTTTTGTAGACAATTACATGTTCTGTAAAGTGGTAGTACATTGTTTTGTTCTGTAATCAATAGTTTTCGAAGCGCACGTCCTGTAAGGATTTTTTTACACCTTGGGTTACATTATTGGACTTTTAGTAAGGATCCCTAATTTTTTTGAAAATATAATATATAGCCTTCCTCGATAAATGTACTATTCAACACTGAAAGAATTGTTCAAATCGGACCAAAGGTTCCTGAGATTAGCGCGTTTAAACAAACAAACTCTTCAGCTTTTTAATATTAGTATAGATAAACAAATTTAAAGAATACATGAGTATACAGAAATTGTTAGCCCCAGCTTTAGAAATTAGGTTGGGTTGGAGGTTGAATTCTCTTACACCATTAATAATATTCCTACTGAGTTGAATAATATGCACTTTTTACCACAATCAGCTTATTGGAATCTTTGCCTACCTAAAAAAGAATATGGTTTTTTATTCGAAAATTCGAAATATAAATATAATTCGAAAAAGCAAATACTAAATATTTTCTACAACATTTTGAAGTTCGGTGCATTTCGCAATCTTGTTATTGTTTTTTGTGTTTTATTTGGCACCGCCTTCAAGATGTTGTACAAAACAAAGTTTTGTTTTCGTTAAAAAATTAATTCCTACTTATTATATAGTTGCTTGAATATCTTTATAAATACTATTTTAAGCTCCTGTAAGGTGAGTATAGGCGCTCTTCAACAAGGGTTGCTCGCGAATTCCCTGAAATCAAATCATCACACTCTGACTTGTTGGCAATGAGACTACATCGGGAGTATGCTTTTTTAATACAAAAAATTGAAATTGAGTCTACAATCGACGGAGAAATTGTGCAACAAACGAACCAAAAAAAGATAGTCAAATTGAGAACCACCTTCTTTTGGAAATTGGTTAAAAATGTATTTTCTTTAAATAAAGGAATACATAAATAATAATATTATTTCTTAAACTGTTTTAGGATGAAGTACGTATTTGTAAGGTTGTTTACGATACAGAGGTGGGCAGCAAATATGGCGGTCAACCACTATGGCATCACGTGAAATGCTTTGCGGAGGAAAAGGATACACTACTTTACTTCGCCGGAGGTGAAAACCTCCCTGGTTTCAATACTCTAACTAAAGCTGATCAAGAGATGGTCAAAGCAGCTATTAAGTAAGTGGTATTCATATGCATGACCACATCTTCTTCTGCGAACGGGCGGTTTCCGCAACTCGACGACGAAGCGCCTATTTTGCGTGCGAGGGTGGATGAGGGTTTACTCCATCCAGCCCAGCTCCTCCAGGAAGTCCACCAGCTTCTTGACGTTGCTGAAGACTTCTTGGAGGCTACCTGGGGCGTCCAGATACTTCGCCCTGTATTGGGCCACCTCTCCGCATTCAAGCAGGACATGGGCGGCTGTTTCTTCTTCCTCCAAGCATGCTCTGCACAGGGGGCTGTCAGTGACACCTATATTAAAAAGATGTCTGTTAAAATTGCCATGTCCAGTGGCTGCACTAATAACTAGCCTCAGCCGGGACCGACTGAGCTTTAAGATATTCCTGGAGAAATGCAGGTTTAGCCGAGGCATTGCCAGCTTGGCTTGCCTGCAATCCTCCAGGTTGTCCCAGAGTTGCTGATGTAGTGCCCTTGTCCTTTGATTTATGTAGTTTCTAAACCAACTGTGCGGCAAAGGCAGGAAAGGCTCCGGTCCAACTGGTTGGGTTTCGGAACCTCTCCTTGCTAATTGATCTGCCGCATCATTACCTCGGGCACCACTGTGTCCTTTGATCCATTGAAGGGTCAAGGTATTGTTCTTACCTGCCGCCTCGTTTAGAGCCGAGTGGCATTCGTATATTAGATTTGAATAAATAACCCTGCTACTAAGGGCTTGTAGTACCGACCTGCTATCCGAGAGTATTCTGATGCTGTGATCATTGACATCTCTAGCAACGATTGCTTTAGCTGCAAGCAGAATGCCCATGCACTCTGCTTGATATACTGTATTAAACTTACCCAGGGGCTCGGATATGTTAATATTTAGGTCTTCCGAGAAGACTCCCGTGCCTGAGCCCGAGCTAGTCTTTGACCCATCAGTGTAGAGGCTAAGCTCATGATGGGAAAGATAACTGTCGTTACCTTCCACGAGTTCAACCTTGTATTTTTTGTCGAAAATGAAAGCTTTCTCTATTCTGTCACTGACCGCTTCCACCAAGGGTGAGTTGGACCAGGCTTCCGAGAGAATGCTGAAATGTCTTACCTTGTCAAACCTAAGTGTTTTCAGGTGTTTTAATCTTAGGGTCGCCATTGCTGCCTCTTGTTGTACAAACAGGTGCAGTGGAGGGATGCTAAGAGCTATTTCTAGGGCCGCGGTGGGCGTTGTCCTCATACAACCCGTCACAGCGCAGCACGCTTGCCTTTGTAGTCTCTGAAGTTTGGCCGTGCAGGTCGCAAGCTTAGTCCTTGTCCACCAAACCACAGAGCCATAAGTTAGCATAGGTCTAACCACAGCTGTATAGAGCCATAGAAAGAGTTTGGGATGAAGTCCCCAACGCTTACCAATCATCCTACGGCATTGCCATAAGGTCACACTGGATGCGTTGACTTTATTGTCAACATGGCTGCTCCAGTTTAACTTGTTGTCTAGGGTTATCCCCAGATATTTGACCTCATTTGATAACTGAAGTGTAGTTCCAAAGAGGGTCGGTAGTCTGTAATTACCTAAGACTCTCTTATTTGTAAAGAGAACAACCTGCGTTTTCTGTGGGTTGACAGAGAGTTCCTGCTCGTTGCACCACTTCTCCATTACGCGCAGGGCTGCCTGTAACCTATCACACACCATGCTGGCATTATTACCTACATTTAGTATGGTGATGTCGTCGGCGTAGCCAACTGTGTAAAAGTGTTGGCTGTTTAATTTGGAAATGAGATCGTTCACAACCAAGTTCCACAGAAGTGGGGAAAGTACTCCTCCTTGAGGACAGCCTCGAACCACATGGGCGCCTTTCGTGTCTTCCCCAACCTTTATAAATCTGTTACTTAACATGTTAATTATCCAGTCGATTAGCAGGGTTTCCACTCCGTGTCTACGGAGCGCTGTGTCGATACTGGTGAAATTGGTTTTGTCAAAGGCCCCCTCTATGTCTATGAAGCAGCCCAGACAGACCAGCTTGTTTTGAAGAGCAGACTCAACTTTACCTACCACCTGATGGAGTGCAGACTCGGTAGATCTGCCGGGGCAGTAAGCATGTTGGTGCTTGTGAATGGGTAGAGTGCGTAGCGCATTGTCTCTAAGGTGCCTGTCGCATAGTCTCTCCAAGGTTTTAAGGAGAAACGACGACAGACTTATGGGTCTAAACGACTTTGGATTAGTGTAATCACTCTTACCTTGCTTGGGTATGAAGATAACCCTGACTTCACGCCAGGCAAGGGGAATGTATTTATGTGCCAGGCATGCCTGAAAGATGCATGCTAGGATGGAAATCAATTTTTCCCCGCCCCATTGTAGTAGTGCCGGGAAGATGTTATCATTTCCTGCTGACTTAAAAGGCTGGAAGCTGTCAACCGCCCATTTCACCTTACTGAAGGTAACGATCTCACAGGCTGTTTGCCAGCAGTGTTCTGTAACTAAAGAGTTGATTTCCACACGTCTAGGGGTTTCTTCTATTTGACACCCCGGGAAGTGTGTTTGTAAAAGTACCGTATTCGATTCCTCCTGGCTCAGGGTCATTGTGCCATCGCTCTTGCGTAGGTTGCCAACAGCACAAGGCCCCTGTTTGGCCAGTAACTTCCTAACACGGTTCGCTTGTGGTGTGGAGTTAATGCTTTCGCAGAATTTTCTCCATGAATTTGATTTCCAGTATCTGATGCGCTTTTTATATAGAGATTTGGCTTCCTTGTAGGTATCCCAATCCCTATCTGCACCTGTGTTCATTGCTTTGTTGAAGGCTCTCCTAACCTTTACACGCAGTTTTTCGAGTTCTTTGCCCCACCAGCCATTTTTGTCAGCCTTGGCACAAGGTACCTTTAGGGGACAGGCCTTATGGTAGCAGTTTATTATGGTAGCATTCAGGGTGTCTACCTGCTGTTCAATCAGTGCCGTACTTATTAGCCTAGCAGTTGATGGTTGTTTGTCCAGTTCATGCGCTATAAGTTGTTTATAGCATGACCGGTCGGTTTTCTTTGGGCACCTTCTAGGAGACGCCGAAGTGCTGGTTTGTTGTAAGTCATAGCGGATCCACCTGTGATCGGAACACGATGCTTCCTTCGACACGTGCCATCCCGTTATCAGGTTTAGAGCCTTTGGGGTCGCTAGCGTCAGGTCGATTATTGTACTGCACCGTCTTCCTACAAAGGTGGGCTCGCTGCCATTGTTTACTATGTCTAAACTAGTAGTTAAAAGATATTCAACAAGATAGTTACCTCTGTTGTTGCTTGCTTCCATACCCCACAGAGGGTGATGGGCATTGGAGTCTGTAGATATGATCAATTCCCAGCCATTTTTCTCGCAGAATCTGATCAGTCTGTTAACTTCTGCAGGTGGTACCTCGTCTGCCTCATGCATATAGGATGATGCAATAACGAAGTCGAAGTTGTTAATACCTTGATTTGATTTGAGCGATATAGCACACAGGTCTCTGGAAAAGAATTCCATTAAAGGCTGTGCACTTATATTACCCCTAACATATATGCAGGCTCTCGCCTCCCCAGAGTTATCATGGAAAAGCTTACCGCCAATGTTGGAAAGTCCGCATACGTTGCCGCCCCTGATCCACGGCTCCTGGATCAGTGCGATGACCGGTGCTGTTGATGCAACCTCCAACCATCTGCGTAGTTGAGCCGTAGCGGTTATGCTGTGATGGAGGTTGCATTGTAAAATCTGGATGCTATTGTAGGAAGGGGGATCCATTTGGATCACCCTCCTCCTCCAGGCCTAATCTGGAGAGGTCCAGGAGCTCGTCGTCACTTGACGCTTCGACCGCTCGACTGGACCCCACCTGCATAGTCTCCTTCTGCTCCAGAGGTGGAGTTACCTCAGACATAGGGACATCCGCGGCAGCTTGCACCCCCGCAGTCTCGTCCAGGAGGTCCGCCGGGGTGTCGACAAACCGTCCTTTGGGGCCCTGGAATTTCAGGTACACCGCACCCAGCCGATAGCTGAGGCGGCGCTTCCTGGCCAGGACCACAGGGACAAGATCCTTGGGGATGCTCACCACCACGAACGTCGCCCTAGTCTGAGGCAAGATAGCGTGCACACGCCACCTCTCCACTTGTGCCCAGGGATTGCCCCACTGCAGCATTGTGCCGATGAGCACCTTGTCACCGTCGTGTTCGTGCGGCAAGAGAATACCGCAGCGAACCAACTTCGGGATGTTCTTCACGTCGGTGACCACAAGCTTGCCTACCTCCGGTAGCTCCAGGGCCGCGCAGGTCTCCTTCGTCCACTCAACAGCTGCCTCGTTGTCACAGTATAGCCGGAGCGAACCGTCGACGTAGGTAGGTCTGCGCATAAACCTAGGAGCCTCCGAGGTCGGCGCCTGTGTTTTTGCCGACGTGATGATCCTTTCTGTCAACAGCTTCTCAATTTCCGCGGCGGTGGCTTGGGAAATGAAGCTCGTTGAAGACGTGATGACCAGCTCCGCCTTGGGAACATCTTTGGATGCTGCCTCCGCGTAGCTGATGGGTTTAGGTACCATGGCAGGGGAGAGCTTCGGCTTTTTAGACTCGCCTCTGGGAGAGACAGTCTCATCCAACCTAGCCCTCTTGGTATTCGGTTTCGCCTGCCCGGTACCTTGCGTTTTAGGGCCAGGCCTACTAGGGCCCTGCTCCTTGCTTGTTGAGGGAAGCACCTTGGTTGGGGCCGGTGCCTCCGTCTGTTTGTCTGTCTGTAAAGGGGGAGGGGGGGACTGTTTGGCGCTCTTGGCTTCGGCGCGTTTCGCTCTCCTCTTTTCCTTTTTCTTAAGCATCCTCTTATGCTTACGGGTGGGCCGAGGGTCATCACACGCCGGGCCACTAGGCTGCTTGCCCGCCTTTACGGTGGGTTTCGCCGCCCCGTGTACTGGCGTGTTCGCCTGGCCCCATTTTAGCTGTAGGATGCTTGGGCCCGTCGTTGCGGAGCCTTTGGTTCCCTGAAGGGGTTCCAAAGGTCCCGTTCGCGCGACCTCCTTTGAGGAAGTCGCAGCAGTAGTAGGGATGGCCGTATCGACTTTCCCCCTGTGTTTCCCCTCAGGTTTCCCTTTGGGTACGGGTTTATGAACCTCTGAACTATCCATTGTTTAATTTTATGTACTTCATCTTTGTGGCTTCCCACCCTCCACGGAGCCCGCAAATGGGAGTGCCCATTCGGCGCACTAGGAATACCACTCAGATATAGGTGTAGAGAGTTTATGGTTGGGCGCGACATCGGGAGCTCGTACTAACGCGGCTGGGGAAGTCGGTTCACAACTATCCAGTTTGCCCACGTTAGCCTGGCCCCGTCAGCATGGCCACCACTATCCCATGCGGGGACCCCTCCACACCTCGCCAGGTAGTTGTCAGAAGACAGACTACCAGGACCATTTCCCCTAGCTGGCTAGACACGGGGCCGCCGTGTCGCTTGAAATCAGGACCAAAGAGGGCGTATTACTGATCGAAGGTAACTAACTCCGACCCGCGATCAGCTCAACCCTCCAGGACTCCTTCATCCCCGCTTACGACGCTCACTACGCAGGCCACTGCGCAGGTGGTCGTAAATAGTCCCCCAGTCCCGACCTACAAAAACTGGGAGAACCGCTGGCCACTAGTGTGGCCGAGAAGAAGAGGACATGCGACTATTTAGTTTTTGTTTCATCTGTTTCATAGGGAAACAGAACAAGAACAGGCAGCAACCACGAGAAGGAAACTAAATAGACTTGCCATAAGTTTCTTAGCGACCCGCGCTCCACTCATGACCATCGGCCAAATTACTCCCTGGGACTTAGGAGTAAAATGGGCAAGAGACATTGTTCCACGTCTTATTATGCGTGATATTGACCAATGTCTGTTGCCCGCCCCACGTTGTATGTTCTGGAACCCATAATTTCGATATTCTTTTCGTTATTCTTTTATTTACTATCTATCCCTTTCCAAACATCTATCTATCTCTGTCTTTTCCTACCCGAAGTTTCTATTCCAGAACTTTCGTTTATCATCTATCCCTTTCTCACATCTCTATCTCTGGCTTTTCCTTCCCGGACCTCCTATTCTAGAACTTTCGCTCATCATCTATCCCTTTCTAAAATTTATCATTTTTTTTCATTGCCTGAAGCAGGCAAACAAGCTGACGGCCCACTTGATGGAAGGTGGTTACCGTTGCCTATGGACGTTTGCAACACCAGAGGCGTTGCCGGCCCCTAAGAAATTTTATAACGCCCTTCTTAAACGACCCCATGTAGCGCAGAGGGAAAACCTCGACGGGAAGTTCTCTCCAGATCATTGTTGTAAGCGAAATAAACGTTCTAGAGAACCGTTGCGTAGTTGAGCGACGGAGCTCCAAGAAATAGGGGTGAACATCCCGTCGATGGCGAGAGGTGCGGTTGTAAATGTATGGCGTTGGCACCAGATCAAACAGTTCCCCGGAACACTTCGTTGTATAGGCGGTAGAATACACAGAGGGATGCAAAGTCTCTCCGCAGGCTAAGCGATACTAAACCGCCTGTTAGTATGGGATCGTCGACTATACGAATGGCGCGACGCTGGATGGAGTCGAGAGAGTTAGTGTGGTAAGCGGGTGCTCCAGCCCATAAGTGTGAGCAGTATTCCATATGCGGCATAACTTGTGCTTTATAAAGCACAAGTCTTTAGTAAAACTCACTCACTCACACTTGAATAAAAACCTCATGCAGATCATAATAAGCTCCCAAGTGATACTGGCAATAATTCTCCAAATGTCCTCAGCTCCATTTTTTTCGATGTTAAAACTGTTCAGAAAGCCCTTTCTAATCTAAATATCAATAAGGGTGCAGGTCCGGATGGAATCCCACCTTTATTTGTCAAAACATGTTATAAAGATATTTCGAAATCACTTACAATGATATTTAATAAGTCTAAGTTCCGGTAAATTTCAAATGTTGTCCCTATCCACAAATCGGGTGATGAATCAAATGTATCGAACTATCGTCCCATATCAATTTTGTCCGTTTTCGCTTAAATTTTCGAAAAGCTTCTCTGTCCTATCTTAACAGCACATATGAAACAACAAATACCTTATAAACAACATGGATTTACACAATCACGCTCGACGACCACAAATCTTGCAACATTCTTATCGAAGGTTACGACATCGGTAGATAATAGAGTACCAGTAGATGTTATATATACTGACTTCGCCAAAGCCTTCGATAAAGTTGATCATACTACACTATTAACTAAACTTTCTAGAATAGGAATAGCCGGGAACTTCCTGAACTGCCTGCGCTTTAACATTACAAACGTATTACTGAAATATCGTAAAAAAAGTATATGTTTCTTTCAGCATGATGTGACAACCTATAATTAAGTTTGTACTTAGACAGACGTATAACTCAATGTAATAATATAAACAGATGTATGTACTAGTGTAAGATTTGTTGGTTGTTCTCAACAAATTAAAAAAAATAGTCTGCCGCAGGGTGAAATACTCCTTAGACCGTTTTAGCACACCAAGCTTTTTTGAGGCAAGTTTAGCCTTGCCTTCCAGATGACCTCGAAACTACACGTCGTTCGTTATATCAACGCCTAGAATCCCGATACTGTTGGAGATGGTAAGGGATGTTCCTTGGAACTGTGGCGCAGGAACAAATGGGGTCTTTTTTAGCTATGTGTCGGTATCTGTCCTTGTCTTTTCCTTCCAGAATCTTGTACCTTTTTCTAAAACTTCTTATACCAACTAGATTGTTCCACCATCACTGGCCACAAACGGGTTGAAATAGAGGATGAAAGTTTGTATGGGAGACCAATCATTTATCAAGTTTACCTATAGATATAAAATTTGTCATTTATAAAAAAATGCGATAGTAACTCTATCTGTCTTTCCGTTAAGCTTTGACGGAAAAAATACTAGGACTACTGGATCGGTTTTGCTGTAATTTTGTTTAAATGTAGTTTTCATACCGAAAAGGGACATAAATACTTCTCAAGCCGGCAGATGCGATCGTTTCCGATATAAAATGAAGTGAATCTTTCGCGAGCAAATAGCACTTACATAAAAAATTTATGCAATGTAACTTGTATTAACGCCTGCTGTTTAAACCAGAGGTACGCACTAGAGTCTGACCCGCGGCGCAGCCGCAGGGTAAACACTGTTCTATAAGTGCATGGTCCAAACTTTCTTTATTAAATAATAAAGAAAGTTTGGACCATGCACTTATAGAACTATGTAGGTTTTTTGACATTCAAATTTGTCGCGCACATTCCATTTTTCATCCAAGAAAATGGAATGATTCCCAGAATAAAATTAATTAAATCCCGGGGTGAATAGTGTCTAGATCAAAATTTTATGCAATGTAACCTATGTTTAATGTATTCATACGTGGTATACAGATAGACGGGACTTGGAGAAAGACACAGGCTACTACTTTTTATCGCGAAAACAAAACTTGGATGGAATGAAATGGGGGATGAAAGTTTGTATGTGAGAGCAATTATTTCTCAAGTTTAGGGAAATTCATCTTCCATAAAAAATGCGATAGCAATTCGGTCTGACTATCTGGTAAGCTTTCATGGAAAAAAGACGCTTGTAAAAATCAAAAATATAGCGGACGAGGTGGAATAAACCTAAAACAGTTTTCAGTAGCAAATGTGTATTATAATTTTCAATTTACAACAGACAATGTCATTATGCAAACAAAAAAGTATAATTTTCTAATTAGTTTCTCTGTCGCCAATACCCACCCCAGTGCTGGAGCAGCACTCACTGCTTTAATACCGAAAATGGACATAAGAATTGTTATCCAGGAAAATGGGATAGTTTGCGATATAAAATTAAGTAAATCTTCCAGGGGCAAATAGTGCCTAGATATTTTTTTAAATAATTTAATATATGTGAAAGCTTGCTCGAACAATAAACAAGATTCAGGTTCCAGGAAAAAATCTAGTTATGTAATACAAATAGGCTATTGTAATATTTTTATGAATATGTATCCTTAGATATTTTACGTCTTCCTGACATTTTTTTACTTTTATGTTATAAACAGTTCCTGATGATTTAAATAACGCATTGTGTTTAAATAATGCTTTATACAATTAGTAAAATCATATCTTTTTAGGCCATTAAAATCAGATGAAGTGCCAGTAAAAAAGTTGAAATCTGAACCAAAAGATGCTGAAGAGTTAAAAGAAGATAAAAAAAAAGAGAAAATTATAGAAAAGCAAACAAAATTATTTCATAAACATAGAGAAACATTGAGTGGCTTGGAAAAACCTGTTCTAGATCGTCTTCTTCAAGAAAACTCGCAAGAGATATTTGTGCGCCGTAACCAAGTGGGTATTGCAGGATATATTTTGCTTTACGATTTAACCTTACTATACATAATATAGGACTTGGCCTATTAATTTGTAGTCTTAAACACTAATTAAAAATGTATGTGGTGGGTCTATATTTGACCAAAATTTAACTGTCTGTCTATTGTTATAAAATAAATGCCCACGTTTATGTGAAAACTGCTAATATGATGAGTTGATTATCATAAATTGCTGTTTTTAGAATTTTTGTCTAAAATTTTACCTTAAATAGGTTCCAAGACAGCTTAATACATTTTAATGACAAAATACATACATTTTAAAGACAAAGACACTGAAACAGGAATTTAAGGTTTTTTTTTTCATTTTAATATCTTCAGGATTCGGAAAACATGATATTAGTAGCTATGACTGACATCTACCTATATACCCATTACCTATTACTGCCACCTAATGGGTATCACAATCACCAGCTGGAGTACAAAATGCTCATGCATTAAAAACTTACTAGAACTACATAATATATAGAAGTATTTGTCCATATCCCGTGAGAACGAAGTCGCGAGCACAGCTTGTATTATATAATAATATCTGGGATACCGATCTGTTTTTTTTTTCTAAAAAAAAGAAAGGATACTGATAACATTGAGTATTTTTAAATCTTACCTCCATACAGCGCCATCTCATAATTATGATCTACCAGTAGATTATCAATTAGCAACAATGCATTTACCACATACATTTAGGACAGGGCTCTAATAATTATTTTACTGACGAGCCGCGCAAGGTTCTGGTAAGGTGTTTGGTGGTCATGGAAGGGACGTAAGGGCCTCTGCTAGGGTCATTTACGGCTATTTACAGTCTCTGACTTAGGCTGATGCAATTAACACCGGGGTACATTTAGACTTAAGAGAGTATCCTGCACTCGCTACGAGTCCCACACTTGTTAACTGTCTATCCCTAAGCAGTGGGGGGATACATAAGGCATTTCCACCTCGCAACAAAAAATGGGCTGCTATATGAAAGCAGACAGTAAAACTAAGGGCGAAGTGACTACAACTTCAACAAATCTACATTCTGTGACCTGCTACTTACCGACAATGAACATGCTAAGAACATGGAGAAATGTATTTTCTTGAAAGTTTATTATTTTCGTTACAGAGTTTGGATCACCTAGCAGACTGCATGGCATTTGGAGCTCTAGAGCCGTGCCCAGAATGCAAGAACGGACAACTCATACTGCATACATTTGGTTACAAATGCAAAGGTAAAAATAACTTTACACATACAGCTGTTGCGTTCTGAAACTCCTTTAAACGATTTTAGATCAAGTTTATTCCAACACAGTTAGAAATAATCAACAAACTGTAAAGTGCAAACGCAGATCTCAAAACAGAAGTTGGATAAAGGAAAAAGGATTGTATTAGATCCAGTAAATATACTTTTTTTTTTTATAGCAGGAGTTCAACAGACAGGCAGACGGCCCACTTGATGGAAAGTGGTTATCATCGCCTATGGATATTTGCAACACCAAAGGGCTACAAATGCGCTGTTGCTCTCTTAAGGGAGACTGTAACCTGGTCGCTAATGTCGGAACACAACTCAAGGTTGTTATGGCGACATACTGTAGACCAGGGGTGGTAGCCATCCAGTCGGGCAAATGCCATACCACCTGTCTGTGGGTTATTTTGTCGCCTCTTACGACAGGTCGCCGAAATTGTATTCTTGCCCTGTTCCTGCACGGATAAAAATACATTTCTGAATTATGCTATTTTTACAAGCTTTTATTTAACGTGCAATGGATGTACCTATGTATGTATGTATGTTCGGAATCTTGCAAGTTAAATTTGACCAACTTCCCGGTTTCCGATTGAGCTGAAATTTTGCACGCATATGTATATCGCGTGACAATACAATAATATGGTATCATGGAGCTGATCTGATGATGGAGTCGAAAGGTGGCCATAGGAACTCCTGTACTAAACAAGATAGACCTTGGCTAGCACTCTGCGGCTACATGATATCCAGGATCTCAAAAGCTTGTATTTAAAAACCTTTTTAATTAGGCTTGAAACTAACGTAAATTTATAGACGACGCACGAATAGAGTGGTGGCGAGTCGGCAGAGCCGTGGACACGAACAAACGCTTACCCTGAATCGATATTAGTAATATCTAACGAAAAAACTATAATGAAACAACCAAACATTGAAGATATAGATTGAAGTACTGTAGTTGTTATACCTAGTACTCTTACATGGTACATACATTAATACATATTGTAACGCCTGTTTCTCATAAGGGTAGGCAGAGACTATGGATCGCCACCTGTTATGATTCTGACAAACTCATTTCACTTCATTTACTTTCAGTAATTTCCTTTCATTTACATGTTTATTTGAAGTGCTTTCTTTTGTTGTTGATACCGATTCCACCTGAATTACTTTACGTATTTTTTTATAATTGTCTAAGGTAATCTCACTGCATGGACAAAATGCTCGTATATCACCCAAGAGCCCAAAAGGAAGCCTATGATTATTCCAGTCTATTTTAAAGATGACCCTGTATTTAAAAAATACAAACCAAAAACTGACGTGAGACTGTTCCAAGCTGCCCCACCACCAGTCGTTATAGTCAAAGCTGAACCATCTACAAGGTATCATATACCATACTAACATAAATTTTGTTTATTAATTAAACCATTAATTAAGTAATCTTTAAATTAATAAATCTGTGGAAGTGTCAAGTTTGTTTCATGAATAAATTTACAAATTATATATACATTATTATTAGGTATACATTATACAATTAAAGTCTATTTCAAATAGAACGGTATTATCGTAAACTTTTCTACGAAATAATTGTTAGGTTTAACAAATTCGTCGTCACGGCAACCCTTCTGATTCTTTTTCTAAGTCCAAGTCGTTTTGGTAGTGTCGGAATAAGCTATTTTTATACCAACAACTTCAAACCGCTCCCGGGAATTGTCCTGCGGGATTCCCGGGATATATAGTATCTATCATACAGGTTGAATTTGCTATCTATCAGTGAAAAAATCGCATTGGAATTCGATTTCTTTTTCAATCAGGCCATTTTCAATTATTCCTATAAATTTCCCGTGGGATGCCTGGGATAAAAGGTGACGCAGATTTTAAGTCTAAGAATTAGTTGTCGACCAGCGAAAACCGCCTCGAAATCGGCCCAATAGTTTTTTCGTGAATCCCGAACAAACAGAAAAGAAATCTAAAAAAATGCATCGTGTTGTCTGTCGTTTATATAGTCTATTCTAGTTGTTCTTTTTAAATTGCTTTAATGTACAGACACGGCATGTTTAGAATTTTATAATATTATAGATATATATTTATAGAAGATATCCCATACACATCTGTCATCTCTTTATTTGTGTATTTACATAGTTTTTACATGGATAGTTGTTACACGGTTTAAAATGTTGAAAAAACAATGCTTACGGTTTTCCGCGTCAATACAGTGTTTTGATGTTTAATTACCTTGGAGCCATGGTAAGAATGCAAAATCCTTGCTCTGTGAGTCTTAAAATTAAAATAATTATTGTTTGCATACTTGCAATTATTTACTACCAGTGTTAATATTTAAAAGACAAATTAACGTCATGAATCTTTGATAGCGTGAAGAAAGAAGTACCAGTACCCCCTATGAAGAATCTCCAATTTTTCTTGTATGGAAAGCTGAAAAATAAAGAGGAAACAAAGAAACGCATATTAAAACTTGGAGGTCTCATTGTTAGCAAACTGACTGATACCACTGCAGCTGTAATTACAACCAAAAAAGATCTGGAGAGGATGCCTGCTAAGATGCAAGAGATTAAAGATAATGATATTGAAGTAAGTCTTTCTTTTTAAATGTGAATGTACAATATGTGGATCTAACCAGTGTCAAGTATACATGAATCAACATCGAGCAAAAGCTTCAGCCTCGTAGATTTTGTATGAATGTACCTACTTAGAGGTCATAAATAGGTAAACAAGTAAGAAGTATAGTATGTTATAGTATTTGATATTTTTTTATTAAGTATAAAATAATAATACTTGTCTTGACGTATGAAAGGGCTGTAAACTTCAACTTAAATGGCAATATTTCCATTATTTTATTGTTTAATTTCGATCACCGTGAAGTTACGGCAAGCTCTTACTGGCCACCTGCGCAATGTTACCTGTCAGGCTGAAGACTTGAAAGTTGTTATATATTTTTATAGGTAGTTGAAGAATCATTCCTCGATGTGATTGATCCTGAAAATGGTACAATTTCAAAGACACTGGAATTAATCAAGGAACACAATCTTGCTGGATGGGGATCTGATGTAAGTGTAACTTTTAAGATAAAATAGTATTTTTGATGGCATCTGTAGTTGAGTGCTTTAAGCATTTGCCGGCCGAGCTCCAGTTAATTCCAGTGAACGCAAAAGCTCTGGGTTCGATTTCTGGAATAGTAAATCAGAATCAGAAAAGAACATTCGGCTTTTTAGTATGGTCTTGGTGTCAGGGGTCAGCCCCAGTGTGGTCCGTTGCATACTATTCATAATACAAGTGTAACCTACTTAGCATAGGGATATACAATGTGTGTAGCTTTTCTTACCACACCTAGCTATGCATCTCCACTTACGACCATCTGACAAACGACTTTCTCTTCACCCACTTTCATTAACCTCTTGATACAAGCACATTTATTTGAAATTCTTTTTACCGGACCTCACTTTAACACTTCTGCTATTTGATTATGGTGTTTACGTCTCGGTCTATCAGCAGCAACTATACTATTCACAATGCTGTCATACACTTGTTCTATAAGTATAATAAACCAATACTTCATCATATATTTAAATTATTCATTACAGCCCACAAAACGCGTACCTCAAGATATACTTGATGGAAAGTCTATTCCTAAATCTGGTAGCATGTATGTCAAGTCGTCTAAATCTGGTCCTGTCAAACTGAAGATTGCAGGTATTGCTAGGGTATTTTTATACCATATTATTCACACTTGTGTTTATATATTTTTTTGTTTCTTGACAGCGCTGCGAATTTTCCGATTTTTTTATAGGTTTGTGTTTGACAATAATCTTGCCTGATGTAGGGTGGAGATATGGTCTAAGATGGAGCACGCTGACCTAGAAGGTATACCTACATAGTAGCATGATAGGTACCGAGATATATGTGGTATAAATATTTAATATGATAATGGAGATGAATATATTTATTTGTCCCGAAACGAGAACTCGTCATTTTCCCAGCACAGTTATTGTTGCTAATAGTGAAATCACTAAAATTTTGAATTTTTGTAGCCTACACACGTGCGTGTAACTGCATTGATAACATCATTGGATAGTGAAGTCATGTATAGGTATAGCAGAGTATAAAAAATGATAACCAAAATGTGATACCAAATCAAAGTAAAATTTAAAAGCATCAATTCCAGTTATTCTATTTGACGTCGTTAATGACTTACGGAAGTCAAATAGAATAACTGGAATTGATGCTTGGTTATCAATGATATTCAATTCTAACTGTACACTAATCAATTAAAGTTCTATAAGATTGATTTATCACTGAAGGTTACCTTAAATAATTTTAACGATAACTAGAAAATAATAAACACCAAAAATTATAAGTCGATCGACAAAAATTTTAAGCTGGCAACACTACAATGATTATGATATATAATGAGTAATGACAGTGACATTATGTAGTAGCACAGATTACTATGATAGGTAGATAGTAGGTTTTATTGTTTTCATTTTGTAGGCAAAAGAAATTAATGTAAACTTTCCGCTGCGACGTCTAGAAGTAATAATTTTAATATTGAATATAAAAAACTAACGCTTAAAATACAGAAATATTCAAATTAGTATCTTAAAATACCCTGTTTCACGTAATAAAAATATAAAATTAGAGGGTTATTTTTTTAAACAATCCCCATTATAATATATAATACAGTATTGAATCATACACAATTCAACTTTTTTGTGCTTCCTTTGATGGCCTTAAAAAGCCGTGACAGCTTAGTCGTTATTGAAGTACTTGCGATTCAAATGTCGTGGGTTCCAAGCCTAGCTGGGAAGCCCACAGCGCTTGGTACATTTCATATTCTTACAATTACGATCATATCATATTATTGATTGTTCATGGTGAAATAATATCTTGTTGAAAGATGTGCATCATGATAACCAATGTGTAATACCCACTAATAAGACTTGAACAAGTGTGGTACTAAATGGGCTCTTCCCTGGTCATGAGGAAGCCATTACCCTGTAATTTTTTTTATTACTCTTGAGTGATGTAAGTCTTTGTCTGCATAACTAACCGGAGTCCAGAGATACCGAGTTCGATCCCTGGCATGGTATATTGTGTAATGCTGATATTAGGCAGATCGGCCAAGTTGATTTATATAATCAATTTGGTTCAAAAGGCACAAAACTGAAAGATAACGACGGTAGTGAATGACGTTAAATAATTCAGATTTATCTTTATACTTTTCACTTTGGTTGATACACCCAGATTGAAGGGCAAAAAGGGACCGTCTAATATTGCTTTAAACGGATTTTCCGATATTTACTACACAGTCGGGATGTTTGGGATTGGTCCCAGTGTTGCAGTCATATATTACCCATAATAGAAGGGTGATGAGAGAATATGCAATGTGTTCCTCCTTGGCTTGAGAATATGCAATGTCTTCCGGTGACATATTTTTTGTTTTATGTAACCTGTTAGAAGATTTGATTGTTTTCTGTGCATTAACAGGTGGCACCGCAGTAGATCCTGCATCAGGCTTAGATGACATAGCCCACGTGTATAAAGACAACACCGGCACTCGATACACTGTGTCACTGTCAAAAACGGATGTTGTCGAGCAGAAGAATTCTTTCTACAAAATGCAAGTGCTGGAACACAATGAAAGGAAGCAGTAAGTATTTTTGCGCATACATTGCAATAGCCATCAGTTTGATGGATTAATTGCCTCATATTACACTGGGCAACATTTAAAGAATTAGAGGATGGGTATATTTGAAGAAGACTGAAGAAGATGCTGGTGATACAGGAAGAAAATGGTTACCCTATAGCTGGGTGATTGAATAGATAGATTGAAAAAGGTAAATATTTTTCTAATGATCATTCATCATACAAAACTCGTCAAATGTTGTTCCTTTCCTATCGTCGACGATCCCATTTCCAATTTTAAAACCACTTAGCCTATGGAGAGACTTTGTGTCTGAGTAATATTCTACAGTCTATACAACAAGTAGTGTTCCGAGGAATTCGGTAGATGACATGTTACAATACACAGTTTTATGATATAAATATGACAAGTGTCCAAATAACGTGGAACCTTAAGTCATATTTTGCATATACTAGTATATCTAGACATGTGTCAAATTCTTTTTTTTTTTGCAGGAGATCAGCAGACAGGGAGAGGGCCTACTTGATGGAAAGCGGTTACCATCGCCTATGGATATTTGCAATACCAAAGGGCTACAAATGCGCTGTTGCTCTCTTAAGGGAGACTGTAACCTGGTCACTAATGCCGGAACACAACTCAAGGTTGTTATGGCGACATATTTTAGACCAAGGGTGGTAGCCATCCAGTCGGGCAAATGCCCTACCACCTGGCTGTGGGTTGTTAAGTCGCCTCTTACGACAGGCCGCCCGGCCGCAGGATATTGTATTCTTTCTCCGTTCCTGCACGGATAAATTCACGATGAGATTCTCCAAAAGTGATCATTTTAAGGCTTCAGGTAATGTGTTGTATCCACAATCTTGCAACGTGTTATTTCTGTCTTTAATTTTTCTGTCAATCTACGATGACTACGTTCCATTAGGGACTCGCAACGACCATGTTCACGACCGCGATTTATCCCGTTCCACTTGCTTGCTGGCGTTACAATCGTAAACCCAAGTGGAACGGCTATTCGACCCACCTCTTGACATGGGTCGTTGTGAGCGTTGTGTGATCGTAAATGATGACGTCATTAGTGACATATTCGCCACGACCACATCGACCGCGGTCGCCTTGTGGAACCGCTAACTGGGCATTTTGGGCGTCGTGAGCAACTAGTGGAACGTCCTGGATGTAGATCACAGACAACGCGTTCCATTAGTAGTTCACAACGCCCAAAATGCTCCGTTAGCCATTCCACAAGGCGACCGCGGTCATTGTGGTCGTGGCGAAAATTTCACTAATGACGTTACAGCGATCCAGGTCAAGAGGTGGGTCTAATAACCGTTCCACTTGGGTTTACGATTGTAAGGCCGGCTAGCAAGTGGAACAGGAAAAATCGTGGTCGTGAACGTGGTCATTGTGAGTCTACCGGAACGTAGGCAGAGTGCATTGTATATATAAATATTTATCCGTGCAGGAACGGAGAAAGAATACAATATCCTGCGGCCGGGCGGCCTGTCGTAAGAGGCGACAAAACAACCCACAGCCAGGTGGTAGGGCATTTGCCCGACTGGATGGCTACCACCCCTGGTCTAAAGTATGTCGCCATAACAACCTTGAGTTGTGTTCCGGCATTAGTGACCAGGTTCCAGTTTCCCTTAAGAGAGCAGCAGCGCATTTGTAGCAACTTTGGTGTTGCAAATGTCCATAGGTGATGGTAACCGCTTTCCATCGAGTGGGCCGTCTGCCTGTCTGCTGAACTCCAGCAATAAAAAAAAATAAATAAAAAAAAATAAAGATGTACCATGTACCACATTATTCATTTCAATACAATTATTTTTTATAGGTAAAAGACTCTTCTATAATTTGAATTTTTAAGATAACACATTATTGAAGCTAACAAGCGAAGCCATTTACTTTCTGATTTCGACACTTAATAATTGAAATGTCTCTTTTTGCCTTTACACAGATACTGGTTGTTCCGATCGTGGGGCCGCATTGGCACAACAATCGGCGGTGTCAAAGTTGAACCTTGTAACGATTTGCATTACGCCATTGGCGAATTCGAAGACATGTATCATGATAAGACAAATACTGCGTGGGATTTGAGGGATAATTTCGTTAAGGTAAGTTTTTTCATATTAAATATTATTACATATGAAAAAGTATTTTATATGGGCTTTTTCTTGTTCATAGGTTCCTGGATGCTATTATCCTATCGACATGGACTACGGTGAAGATGATTCGGAATCTGGACCATTAGAAATAGACTCTAACTCCAAATTGCCCATTCAAGTTCAGAAACTTGTTTCTATGATATTTGACATCCACGTTATGAAGCAAACTTTGAAAGAGTTTGAGGTAAGTTTGTTATTTAAGAAGCCAGTTTTTTTATGCTTTCATTGAAATTGATGAGTTTTTAAAATGAGCTAAATTTGAATCCCGACTAGTGATGGAAATTACACCTACCTTTAATATATTGATCACTGCTGTGAAATTATTTCATTTCATCACTGATATTTCACCGGTGAAAAGTCACTATCCGATGTTCTAGAAGTAACGATAAAATAACAGTACATTTACGTAACGGCGACATGTCACGGTCACGACTACAACTGCAAGTGATTAATGGAACTGTGAAATGAAATAATACGTTGCACTCACAACATTACTTCACGGCGTCATAGATAAATAAATCAGCAGACACTGTATATCCCCAAATTAAGCAAGTTACGCTTGCGTTGTGCCTAATATACAATGGACCATTCTGGGGCCGATCCCAAACACCCAGACCATGGTAAATAACGGAGAAAATTCATTTCCGAAATTGACTATACCAGAAATTGAACCCAGAGCCTCTGCGTTGCAAAGCCGGCAAAGGCTTAGCCCGCTCAACCACAGAGGCCGTCATAAATAACTCAAGCAAATGAATGCCTAACGTTTTAAAGAATAAGGTTCAATTTTACTCAAATATATAGTTTTGGTCGTTTATGTAGTTTACAGAGAGATAAACGGGAATATATAAATAAAACTAGAACGAGTTGAAATAGGGGATAAAAGTTTGTATGGGAGACCATTTCTCAAGTTTATAGGTATAAAAATTCATAATCTATAAAAAAAAAATGCGATAGTAACTCGATCTGTCTCTCTGAATACCGAAAATGCACATAGGTACTTTTCATACTGGGAGATGGATAGTTTGCGATATAAAATGAAGTAAATCTTCCGAGGACAAATAGTACCAACATAAAAATATAATACAATGTAAACTGTATTAACGCCTGCTCTTTAAACAGGTGGTACGCACTAGAGGTTGACCCGGGGCTGTGCCGCGAGGTAAACCCTAGTTTTAAAAATTTTTTCAATAAATTCTTAGGGATTTCACACTGAAGCCTCGAAATCTCAGTCACTCACACAGCTATAACATTATATATGAGATATATAACAATATATTAAAGACTTTTGTCTATAAAGAAACATAAAAACTAGAATTTACTTTCTGTATATACTTTTTGCTGACAAATTTGGCAGTTTGAAAGTTTTAATTTCCTTCATTTATAGTTGGATACTGAAAAAATGCCATTGGGTAAATTATCGAAGAACCAAATAAAATCTGGGTATAAGGTGCTGTCTGAAATATTGGAACTTATAGAAAATGGGAAAGCTACACAGAGTACAATTATAGATGCTACTAATAGGTGAGTTCCGAGTATTTGAAATGTTAATACAATTACAATTTGTCTGTGATATGCATGTGTATGATATGTATGTGATAAGCCGTTATGTGACACCTTTGTCACATGTAAATAACGGTAGGTCCTAATTCTGACTGTGATTTTCTAACCCAGTGTTCATATTGTAATAATTGCCTACTGCTGACGATGAAGGAACAAGGGAGAGGATCTATTCTAAACCTGGAAATAGTGACTTATCGTTAGAGAAGTGTGGTCGGTATAAAATCTATTTTCTGTCTATGTTTGACAGTCAAATTAAAAAAGGGATTTAATTAGATTTTTACAGCAAATTATAGTTTAATTTAACTTTGTTGATTACTTTTAGATTAAGATAATTTACTGCCAACAAATTACCACTTATATTAGGATTGTGGGTAATTGAATATACATTATAATTTTGTAGATTTTTCACATTAATACCGCACAATTTTGGCGTTAACAATCCCCCATTGTTGGACGCCGTGGAAATGATTAAAGAAAAAACCGCCTTGTTGGATAATCTGTTGGAGATTGAAATCGCTTATAGTCTGCTAAAATCAGGTGAGAGAATGGTCTGAAATATTTTTAACTCTATTACTAAGGCTTTCAATATGGCTTCCTGAATGTTAATTTCAGATTCGTGTATACTAGGAACATTTAAATTTTTCCGTTACCTTATGTTACATTTTGAAATACATATATTACTTTACTTATTTAAATGAAAAACATATTTGAAAATGATATATATTTATAGAAGTATATAACAACATTTTTTTTTATTAAAATTTCTAGCAGATTTTGCATATCTTAGGCTTTAGTAATAAGCAAATGTTATGAGTGCCTCAGAATACTAAAATAGATAAGCTGATAACATTTTATACAAAATAAACAATTCCATGTATAAATCCATTAATTATACTTGCTATTATTGGTGAAACAGTAGTTTGCCTTATAAGTTTTATCTCTTCTAGAGAACCTAACATAAAGCATATTCCCACTTTTCAAGAACGCCAGAACAGTATGAGAAACGTGAATGTGGAACCGTATCATATATTATTAGTTAATTTTCGCCTAGTTCTCTAGGAGCCGCGAATGCAAGAATAAGCGAGATCACTCACGTTTCTCCTGCTTCTCTCTAGATTTTGTAAGGTCCTATTAACTAATCTGGCAATGGAAACCTTCAATTGGAGTTTATTCCTTAAGAATTGATTTTCATATAGGGCTCCCGGTATAAAAAATTACGAGGAGTGAAATAATACATTTGTTAACTCAAACGCGTGTTTTTTTTTTATTATACAGTTTCGAACTTGAATGTAATGATGTAAAATCTATCAGTGCATATTCAAAGACAATCGTGCTTATGGAGTATTTTTTCTATTTGCTTTAAATATTACAGATCAGGAAGACGACTCGGTAAGTCCCATCGAAGCCCATTACACGAAACTAAAGACGGAGATCACTCCCCTTGAACACGACTCTGAAGAGTTCGCACTGATAGAAGAGTACGTTCGGAATACGCACGCCGCCACCCACACGTATTTCACTCTCAAAATTGACGAGGTGAGGTATATTTGCAATTTTTTAAAAATCTTTTTTACATAAATGGGGTTTTGTCACTTTGTGATAATGTCACCCCGTCCAATCTTACAATTATTTCTATTTCCTTAAACTAAGTACACACATATAATAACTGAACGAGTATTCTGGCCTCCCCAGAAAATGGAGAAGACAGAATACTGTTCCAGTTACCCACATATATAATCAACCGGAAGCTGACGCCGCAGCGCCTCGCCCCTGACATTCCGCCAACACATGATAGATATCTTTTTTTTGGCATTCAGAGCAATTTGGTGAATTAGAAACCTTCATCATATATTTGAACTTGTTTGAAGAAATGTGTCCGGAGCGAAGTCTTAGCAGAGCTACAATAGTTTTTCTTGTCCAATTCTACGGATGATAAAGCGAACCATGGGCATCGAGGGAGTCGACACTGGATGGTTTTTTATTATATGCCCTTCGAAAGTGATCGTTCATCAAAATATTCTTGCCACTGTTCTCTGATATGCACTTTAACACAACTCCATATTTCTGTGTGGGTTGGAGAATAGTTATACAAGATACCGTCAGTCGTGGCCTGCCTCGCTGCTTTGTCCGCTTCCTCGTTGCCCATGACGCCTACGTGGGAGGATATCCACTGGAATACCACTTCCTTTTTTGCAGCATGAAGTTCACGTATGGATTTTAGGATGTTGTAGGCTATCGGGACACCTCGAAAAGTCGAAATTAATCGAACTAAATGCATAACGGCGCTTTTGGGATCACATAAAATTACAATTTTACTGTATTCTAAATTACCAGTATATGATAGAGCTTCGAATACCGCTATCAATTCGCAGTGTAATATTGAAATCTGTGCATTCAATATAAACCGTGCACATACATTGGCCTGTGGATCCACAAAAGCAGATCCACAGCCGACTCATCCTTTGATCCATCGATGTAAATCTTATAATGTGCATTGTATACCCGATTAACATATTCACATCATAAATCGTGTAATTTGATAACATGAAAATGTCTTTTAGCACATGTCACTTTATCAATTGTAGTTTATATTCAAAGAAATATCATAGTTCGTAATCCAATCACTAAGAGAAAAAATTAACGGTTTAGTTTGGCAATCTACAGAATAATTACTGTAAGTCTGGCGAGTTTCAACCAACAGCGGCAGCTTCTTTCTCACCCAAAAGCTCATTCCGACATAAACTATTTAATTCGTTTACTACATGTAACGTATTGTTATTCTTAATTGATTTAGATCTAAGCCAAAATTTAGCAGCCAGATATCGCCTACGAATAAAAAGCGACTGAAGACACAATTCACTCTCCATGACATGAACAGGCGTAGTCCTTATAAAACCGCCTATTACTCTCATCGCTTGATTTTGCATTTTATCCAGTTTATACAGATGACTCTTCGCACTACTGTCATACAAAAATGAACCATAACCAAGTCTGCTTCTAATTATAGATATATAAAGTAATCGTAAATATTTTGGATGGATACTCCATTTCGAACCTGCTAAAACTTTAAATATATTTAAAAATTTAAGAACTTTTTCCCTTGTTTCATTTATATGACGACCCCATTTTAAGTAACTGTAGAACCACATACCTAAATATTTAATGTTCTGCGTTTGTTGGATTCTTTCATTATTTATGAATAAATTTATATTTCTAGTTCCTCTTATGAATACACAAAATATAGTTTTCCTGTAAGAAATATCTAAACCAATTCTTGTGATTAGAGTTTCAAATATTAATAAAGATTCTTAGATGAGAGATGCCCGTCAGTAATATTGTCAGAACTGGTATAAAGAACAAAATCATCAGCGTACTGCGATATATATACGATATAGATACGAATACTGAATTTAACTGTTTACAGATATGAATAGTAGCTACATTAAAGAAAAGTAGGGATAAAGGATCCTCTTGAGCTATGCCGGTTCCAATGGTTCTACAAATGAGCTCGCTATTGTCTAATTCTAGAATTAATTGCCTGTCGTGTAAAATTTGCCAAAGATATTTGCATAATAATCTTCCTGCCCCCAGATTGTCCAATGTATGTAAAAGACTAATTACATTCACGTTATTATAAGCGTTATTGATATCCAAGAAGCATGCCACTGTGACCTGCCCCCTGCTAAACCCGGTTTGTATTCGTGACACTATTCTAGTTAAATTGTCCATACAAGATCGGAATCTTCGAAAACCTACAGTATCTTCAGAAAAGCAGTCATTTTTCTCTAAATACCATTCTATTCTACGCGTTATAATTAAATGAAATATCTTGCATGAACAAAATAACAAAGAAATAGGTCTTATGTTCGGTGCAGAACTGTGGTGATTATTAGCTTTAGGTATAGGAACTATTTTAATTTCCTTCCACTGACTTGGAACAAAACTAGAAAATAAGAATCTATTGTATAAAGACACCAGAACTTTTTTAGCTTTATCTGGAAGATTTTTAAACATATAATATGATATGCCATCTACTCCTGGTGCTAAGTCCGATTCTTTGATGTTGTTTGTTAGTTCCTGCATTGAAATTGGTGAACAAAGTTGAAGATTTTTACTAGAAAATATAGGCTCCGCAGGTATTGAAGAGTCAGGTGCTAAACTACACAAAGATTCGGTCGTCTCTCGATCTATACTATTTCTAGCAAATTTACATCCTTTAAGTCATTTCATCTTAGCCCACATTTCACTTAAAGATGATGTAACGTCCATCCCATCACAAAAGTTTTTCCATGCCTGACTTTTAGCTGAGCGAATCATTTTTTGTGCAATTATTATTTTGTTTTGTGTAGGGTTTTTCCTGAAAATAGCAAGAGCGCGACGACGTTCAGCAATAGCTTTAGATATATCTTGATTATTCTTGATTCCAATACGGTTTAGGCGTAAACTTTTTTTGGCGCAGGGGGTGGTTGCAAATGTTGATGTAAGGGATAGATTCATCAGCAGCTTTGTTAATTAAACCGATAAAAGCATTATAAGCAGACTGATGGTCCTCTGGAAGGGTCAAATCACCAAGCTCTTTTTCAATGACAGCCTTGTAATTTACCCAGTTAGCTCGCTTAAAATTTCGCTTACGTGCTTGTGAATAGGGTACAACAAAATCTATGTTCATTTTGATTAGATGGTCGTTTCCTAGAGTTTCATTTAAAACCCTCCAATTAAATTTCAAATCTATGTCTGCAGAAGCTGTGATAAGTCAGGGGAAGATTTCTGTACTGTGCCCTTTATCAATTTGACTCTCGTAGGGGTCCCGTCATTTAAAGTGATACAGTTATTATTTACTAAAGAGGCGAAAATTTGGTCAACTCTTAAATTAGTTTTATTAGACCAGTTAGTTTGGTGGCCATTAAGGTACATACATACATACATACATACATAACTTCACGCCAGTTCCCTTGCGGGGCAGGCACGAACAACAGGGCGCCATTTAGGCTTATTCTTACACACCTCACTTGCTTCTTTGACATTCATAACTCTTGTCATGCACGCTCGTCTGTTCTTATGTTAGGAGCCATTAAGGTCTCCTGCAATTATAGTTTTTCTTCCAGCTAAACTAAAGACTTGATTCCAATCTCTTAAAGAGGCATTAGCAGAAGGAGGGGGCAGTATATAGAATACACATTTTCTATATAAAGAGAAGAAAGCAGAACGAATGCAAGGATAATGGTCGATGATGTTATGCTGGAGCAAGTGAATGAGTTTGTATATCTTGGATGTGCTTTTAGCAGGGATGGAAGGTACACCGCTGATATAGAAAGAAGAGTGAATTTGGGGAATAGTTTAAATGGAGCGTTAGGTAAACTTCTAGGCGCTAAGAACCTCAGCCAGAAGGCCCAGCTCGCCGTACACAACGCGGTGCTGGTACCTACGCTCACGTATGGAAGCGAGAGTTGGGTATGGAAGAAAGAGCATGAAAGTAGAGTAAACGCGGTCGAGATGCGAGCACTGCGCAAAATCTGCGGAGTGACGCTCGCGGACCGCGTTCGTAATACCGAAGTAAGAAAGAGAGTTGGTCTGAAAGAGAGTGTCGGGGTGAAGGTAAGGAAAGGAATGCTCCGGTGGTTCGGGCATGTGGAAAGAATGCATGATGAAAGAATGACTAAACAGATATACAATGCAAAAGTGGATGGATGCAGAAGTCGTGGAAGGCCACGACACACCTTCCATGATCAAATTGATCGTGTACTAGCAGAAGGTGATGTCAGGAGCCTTAAGAACAGACGAGCTTGCATGACAAGAGTTATGAATGTCAAAGAGGCAAGTGAGGTGTGTAAGAATAAGCCTAAATGGCACTCTGTTGTTCGTGCCTACCCCGCAAGGGAACTGGCGTGAAGTTATGTATGTATGTATGTATGTACATTTTCTAATTTCTCACAGTTTAATATCTTGACATGAACTATTTCTATCTGCGCATTGAGTAGTTTAACATTATATTGCATAGCCTTTATTGATTTATGAGTTAAAATGGCCACCGCACCATATCCATCACAGCGATCCATTCTGAAAATATTATATCCACTTATACGAAAATCTTTATCTTCATCCAGCCAAGTCTCGCTAACAATGGCATTATGTATCTTCTCCCGATTCAATAATACTTGTAAATCCAAACCTTTTTCACGAATGCTTTGTGCATTCCACTGCAATATATTTATTTGGTCATTGATATTCATAATTGTTTTGTTAAGTTACCCATTGACCCTCCAGTAATAAATTCTACGACAAATGATAAAACCTCCGCAATTGGTTTTTTAAATCTAGGTTTATATTCATCATTGATATTTGTTTCTACATTCATAATACTATCATTATCACTACTAGAGTCAACGTGTTCAAACATATTATAATCCTCCTTTTCAGTATTATCTTTCCTTCCATTACTTGTTCTTTCTAACTTAGACTTCTTATCCGTTTTTCCTCTCGGGTTTTTTTGTCACAGAAGCATAAGTGTCAGCTTGGTCAAGTTCAAGCAATAATCCGTCTTCTAAGTAAGTTTCTCTCATGTTTCTTGTTATTTCTACATTTTGGTTCAATCGATATGATTTGTTGTATGCTATTGTCGCTGGCGCATCATAGATCTCTATTTCTCGACAATAAGTGCAATTCTGTTTGGATATAATGTCCCTTAGAGTCTTTTCCTTTATACACATAGGGCATATTTTTGGTAGCGATATATGCTTCCCTCGACAGTTAACACACTTAAAGTCTATTGTAGTACAATTATCGTGGTCACCACCACATTTAGAGCATACAATTTTTTTCTCAGAACAAGTCTTATGAGTGTGGCCAAGCCTCCAGCATCTGGAACATTGGGAGACTGTGCACTTAGGCGTACACTACAACATTAATGTGGTTAATTTTAACTTGTGTAGGAATAGAAGGACCCTTAAAACTAAGACGTACGGTTTCTGATGGCACCCAAGAACCGTTCTCTGTGTGGCGGCGATCAAGCCTTTTTATACAGTAAAGTTCCACCGAATTTGGACAGATAATGTCTTTTAACATTTCTTCCTCTGACAAGTCTAATTCTACGTCCTTTATAATCCCCTAAGAGATGCCTACTTCTGACGCTGCATGGAATCGCCTAAACTTAGTAGCTCTTGACATTTAATAATTGTAGAATAATGTATTTCAGAATCAAAGTCAATTTTAACACGGTATGGACTCAAATATCTTGTGTTGATAATGCCCATTATTTTGTGAAGACTTAGTATACGAGCCAACGCAAACTGGTTTGGTAATACATTTTTAGTAGTGACGATTATTGCTTACGTTTCACTCTCTTTGCGGGTGCGATTCTTTTTATCTTTCCCTCTTACCTCAATCCATTCTTCCTGTCTGTATGCTTTGTTGTTTGCCTCTGTTACTGAAAATCAGTTTCCTTTTCTTACCAGGAGCTATTGACACTTCCATCGTCCCGTCTGACGCCTGAGTTAAATTCTCAATCATATAAATTTTTCCATCACTCATACCATTTTCTTCCAAAATTTGTTCGTCCAAACATTCCACGTCTTCCATATTTTTATCTTCTAACAGTGTTTCATCTATACAATCGACCGAAACCGGTAAACAACTATCATTACTCATTGCACGGTTCGCCCGTCGCAGGCGGCCACGCGTTAACAAGTTCGTGCACAATAAAAGTAGGTAGTTACAAAAACTCGTTTACAAACACTTGTTAGTCGCGTATTGACGACCAACAGTCGACCGTTACGTTCGCCTGCCGAACCGAGACTGATATTTGAATTTGAAAAAAATATAATATTCAAAGATATTTTGCGGTCGGGATTTGATGGTCCAGTGAAAGATAAAGGATGAATGAAAAGAGGTAATTTTTGGATCTGGGCAGTAACCTCAGCGCGCGACCAAACTTGTGTAGGTTTGCTTGGCCTGGGATTCATGCCAATAATATTTTTGTTCTAATATTATCTAATACCATCAGCAAAATACCTATCAGACATATTCCATTGTGCAATCCCAATAATATCAGATGAGTGTCAATGATTTTTGAACCCTAGACGCTATCAGAGTCGATGTATGCTAACTGATGCCGACATGTTGATCTACGATGCGCAGTAGTAGCGACATCGTTATTTTGAGAATGTTATGCAGATTCACGATAAATTAAGAAATATATTCAAATTAATGTGATTTTTGACCGTCTTTATGGCTACCTGGATATCATTCAGAAATCTTAGTGAAATGTAAGGCTCAGGGCCTCGCTCGCGTAAAATTCGTATATAACCATAAGTAATATTCAGTGTTTGTATACTAATTATATATATTAAGGCCGGTTACAGTGCTGCATTGACCGTCAGTCGCGCTAGTCATTTGTATGAAAATTCATAAATCCTTACAGTGCGGGACTGACCGTACGCACGTGTATATTGTTACGCAGTGCGTACAAGGACCGTCGGTCGAGCGCGACCGCATGTGTGCCGTCGGTCGACCGACGCGCTGTGGAAATAAATGAACGCGTTCAATGCTGCACCGATCGGTGGACTGATTGCACTTCATACTGAAGTTAAAGTGTCGAAATAAGTTCTCTTGTAATTTTTATGATAATTCATCAAAACATGATCAACATTCTAAAATTAAACAATATTTTTCATTATCGCGCTATAATGAATATAAAGTAGTGAATTCCCCTTGAAATGCTATTTGTGCGACGATTGGGTGAACGTGATATCTACGTCTTCTGTTTCTTAAACGTTTACGATGATAATAAGCAGCAATTAAACTATTTGCCAACTCGTCCATTTCATGTACCGACTGTACCAGTCTGGTCAGTTTGTTGATCAGGAGAGCACTGAACGTAACAAACTGACGGTCTGTTCATGCGTACCACCAGGACGGAACGTACGCACTGACGGTAGGTGAAGCACTGTAACCGGCCTTAAGCTTTTGACAATCAGTTTATTCCCAACCAAGAAGCTTACACACAATGGAGACTGCAATGCTAACATTTTTTTGAAAACCAAAAATATGAACTCCATTGACCTTTGTTATGTCTTCCATCTCACTCGCTCTATCGTTCGGGTTACCAAGACATACGGTAAATTTCACCCAAAGAATACTTTTTTCGTTTATCTTGTTATATATTAATAACGAAAAATTAGCAAAATATAATATTAATATGGAATAAATTAACATAATATAGAAGCTGTAGGTTTACTTTTCTGCAAGAAAATTAGATGTCATAATAGAAAGGGCGGTACTGGGTTTTTTAAAAGACAAGGAACGTCGGCTCAGAAGCGTGCTCGTCGCGATCCCCGCTGGCCCAGAGGGCCACAATTCTGACCAGAATTCACCGGCGTGCAGTGCACGATAGGGCGTCCCCCGCAGGCGACGCTCACCGATGCGCCCCCGTCGGTGTGAATTCTCGCGCATGCGGCGAAGGGGGCCGCCACCCTTCACGCAGCGCCAAACCTGGCGGGTCGAGAGGAGCAGAGTGCCGTATAGGCACGTGGAATGTGAGAGGTGGGATGAAAGATAAGATGGACGAAATGATTGATATAATGAATGAGAGAAGCCTGGATGCCTTATGTCTGACAGAGACAAAGCGGAAGGGGTGCGACGTCGATGACCTCCCCGGTGGCATGCTTGCTCTGTGGTCCGGCGTGGACCTGGACGAGCGTGCGAGTGGGGGGGTAGGCGTCTTACTCTCATCCCGCTTTGTGTCTGGAGTAAAAGCTTATTGTCTGGTGAACCCGAGACTTCTCTGGGTCCGCCTAAAACTGGGGATCACGCGAGTTTTTCTGGTCGCAGCTTATGCTCCCGTCAGCTCAGCGGATCCCCAAGAACTCGAGAAGTTTTGGGAGTCTGTGAGAGAAATTCTGGATCTGGCTGAAGGGAACGAAAGACTAATTATGTGTGGTGATCTTAATGGCTGGGTGGGGACCAAACGAGACGGCCTTGAGGCTGTCCTTGGACCCTATGGTGACAAGAGAGTGAACGATGCTGGTAGGCCAATCATAGACGTATGCATGGAAAGAAACTTGCTTGTGTCGAACACCCTATTCCATCATAAGGATATTCACACGTATACATGGAGAATGAATGATCAGAAAAGTATGATTGATCTGATTTTAATTGATAGTCGCCTCCGAAACAGAATAATGGATACAAGAGCCTACAGAGGCCCCACTCTTGAAACGGACCACTACCTGGTGATAAGCCGGTTTGTGGGCCTTTTCAAGAAGTGGAGACACTGGCGAGTGCGTACCAATTTCGGGGAGCTTGAAAGAATAAAGTGTGAAAAATTGGAAGATGTTAGTGTAAGGAGTATGTATGCGCGCCTAGTCGAAGAAAGGCTTGCAAAAGCGGACTTCTCCGACTTAGATGTGGATAATGACTGGGATAGTATGAAAGAAAGTATAGTGGAAAGCGCAAAAGAAGCATGTGGATGCGCGAAGAGGCACATAACAACGAAAGGTGATGAATGGTGGGACGCGGATGTTAAATCCAGCGTAGAGAGAAAGAGAAAAGCCTGGCTGGATTATGTTGCTTCCTTGCAACAGAATGACAGTATGAAAGAGATGAAGAAAGAAATTTATCGCCTCTGCAAGAATGAAACCAAAGCTTTAGTGAAAGAGAAGCGTGAAAGAATAAAATTGAAAGAAGAAGAGAAGCTGACGGAGAACTTCGAGGCGAATACCAAACTCTTTTGGAGAGAGGTTAAGAAGTCTCGGGGTTGTTCGTCAGCTTCCAGAATGGAAAGAATAAAATCTAAAGCAGGGGACGTTCTTGCTAACCCACAAGAGGTATTAGCGCGATGGAGTGAATATTTTAGAGAAATGTATGATAATATCCCGGATGCTGGCACCACGACTGAGTCTGTGACCGACTCCGAGGAGTCAGCATCCGAGATCACTTTGGAAGAGATCGAATGGTCGATAAGAAGTCTGAAAAATGGAAAGGCAGTAGGAATCGATAGTGTGTCTGCTGAGATGATCAAATCTGGTGGAACCTGCGTCCGGGACGCTTTCCTGTCCTTATGCAACTTGTGCTGGAGGACGGGAAAGGTTCCCAAGGACTGGAGGCGCGCTGTCATCGTGCCCTTGTATAAAGGCAAGGGGTCACGTATGGAGTGCGCCAGCTACAGGGCCATCAGTTTGATCAGCACAGCATCTAAAGTGTATGCGAAGATTATTGAAAAGAGAATGAGAGTTGTATCCGATGGATTACTGTGGGATGCACAAGGTGGTTTCAGAAATGGAAGGGGATGTATGGATCAAGTTTTCTCTCTCCGCAATATCGTAGAGAAGCAGCTGGCTATGGGCCGGAAGGTTTTCTGCGGTTTTGTGGATCTAGAGAAAGCATTTGACAGGGTTGTGCGGAAGGACCTCTGGGACATATTGCCCGGATATGGGATTAATGGCCAATTGATGCGTGCTGTGCAGTCCACTTACGAGGGCTGTATGGCATGCGTGCGGGTGGAAGTAGGCGCTAAGAACCTCAGCCAGAAGGCCCAGCTCGCCGTACACAACGCGGTGCTGGTACCTACGCTCACGTATGGATGCGAGAGTTGGGTATGGAAGAGAGAGCATGAAAGTAGAGTAAACGCGGTCGAGATGCGAGCACTGCGCAAAATCTGCGGAGTGACGCTCGCGGACCGCGTTCGTAATACCGAAGTAAGAAAGAGAGTTGGTCTGAAAGAGAGTGTCGGGGTGAAGGTAAGGAAAGGAATGCTCCGGTGGTTCGGGCATGTGGAAAGAATGCATGATGAAAGAATGACTAAACAGATATACAATGCAAAAGTGGATGGATGCAGAAGTCGTGGAAGGCCACGACACACCTTCCATGATCAAATTGATCGTGTACTAGCAGAAGGTGATGTCAGGAGCCTTAAGAACAGACGAGTGTGCATGACAAGAGTTATGAATGTCAAAGAGGCAAGTGAGGTGTGTAAGAATAAGCCTAAATGGCACTCTGTTGTTCGTGCCTACCCCGCAAGGGAACTGGCGTGAAGTTATGTATGTATGTGTATGTAACATAAAAGCAAACTAACACACATGCGCTGTACAAAATAAATATTTTTATTATTGTTAATCAATTATTTTTCAAACATACATACTTATATATTATCACGCCTATTCCCATGGGGGCAGGCAGAGACTATGGATCTCCACTTGCAACGATCCTGACAATCAGCTTTCGCTTCATCTACTTTCATTAAACTCTTCATATACGCACGTTTATTTGAGATCCTTTTTACCTGACCTTTTTTTAACACTTCTATTTGATCATGATGTGTACTTCATGATCTACCAATACCAACTCTGCTATTAACAATGCTGTCATACGTTTGTTGATTTTAGATTAAAGAACTTAGATTTGTTGGGGGCTAAGAAGTCGCGATTAATAAATCCACGAGAGGTCTACGTTGTTACGAGATATATTTTTGAGTGTTACTTCAATGGTGGCAGAAACAACTTAAGACAGCCACGCATTCCAATATTAAATTTAAATTTAATATATACAAAAAGTTTGTATATCCATCAAGATTATCCTTTTTCTTACGTCATCTATAAATTAATTAACATATTCACGCCGACATATATATAAAAGTAAAAAAAATCGTCAATTTCCATCAGTTCTAAGAAATTATTATAAAATTTGAAAAGTTTTTATTTTATTTGCAAACAATAGACAGAGATTAGTTCTATGTAATGGAATCATTTATTAAATAAAAAGAAAATTTTCCTTTGATTCAAAATATTATAATAATATTATTTCACAAAGTTGTCCCCAGCATTCGTCAAAAATTAAAAATCTACTTTGGCAACACTGAAATTAGATATAGCTTTCTTTCAAAAAGTTAGTTTATGAGTTTCGTCTAATTCGATGGTATAATTGAGATTTTATATGATAAATGGTGTGTTTAAGTGATATTCTAGAATGAGTTGTGTAGTTCGTGGTTGCAAAAGTGTTTGGCATCCAACATCAGGCGTGAAATTCCACAAGTAAGTAAATTCTTATTGAGTTACATTAACATTTTAGGGAAATTAACACTAAAAGTCTTGCTATTTTATAAATATCACATACAGAAATTAACTATACTTTCTTTGCATCAAATCCCACAGCGAATTATTCTACTAATATGCAGTTAAATACGATTTATTGTATTGTAAACTATACATAAACAAGAGGAGTAGGGTGACAAGCTTCTTATTCACAAAAATTGGTCTAATAATAAAAACTTCCTGTTTAAAGTATTTACTGATATGTAGTGCTTGTAGTCTTGGCGTACCTTTTAATCTACATAATGAAGATCCAAGATTTTAAAACATTGAAAATTAATTGAGCAAAATGATTTATTAAAAACAGTTTATAGCCTAATTTTGGACATTTCTACTATTTTTCTTTTTATTTCTATTTACAGTTTACCTAGAGAATCAAACAAGAGGAATGCTTGGTTATCTGTAGTACCATTAAAGGGGAAATTTTATGAATCTGCGAAGATTTGTAGTCTTCATTTTAAGAATGCAAACTATAACTAGCAGGCCAGGTTGTCTGCTAAAAGATGCTGTACCATTCTACTCATATCAATTGTGTAAATGTTGCAATGTGGTGGTAAGTTTTGGATATGAACATTTGTGATCTTTATAGTATATATTATTATGTTCTTACAAAAATTGTATACCTCTATAAATCATTTTTAATTTCAGGATTGTGTTAATGTCCCATCAAATTCATGGAATCAATCATATACAGCTGTCAATGATAATGTTCCCCTAATGCTATTTCCAAAACAAGATATTGTAAGTGAACAAACTTTTATATTAGCAAATTATCTTATTAGATAGACAGTATTCTGTGAATTACATTTTTATAAGTTTCCACTCATGAAAATAAAAACAATGAAAGTGAAATCTTCATTGGACATTTTTGACTCTAAATTAATTTTCGACAGGATATTGAAAATTAACCACCATACAAACGGCGTGCTTTGAAAGATTTCAATGTTCAAGTAAACTTCATAACATCACGTGAACAATCTTTAGAGAAGAGTAGAAAAATATTGCAGCAAAAGGTGAAGAGACAAGAGCGAAACATTAGTGATATGATATCGCTCATAAATGTGGTCCGGGATTATACATCACCGTCTGAAATTGATAATATTTTGCGAGGTAACTTTGCTAATATTTGTGAAAAATTTCAGAAAGTTAGTACAGTAAACAAGAAAAGAAAAATTACATATAGTGATGACATCAAAGCTTTTGCATTGACTTTGCACTTTTATTCGCCGAAAGCATACAGCTTCTTAAGAAAAATAAGTCTACCTCTTTCTTGATCAGCACTTCTATATAACCTACCTTGTGAACATAGGGTTAACGGTTTTGCAGCGAAGGGTTCCTACCACTAGATGATTACGATTTATGGCCAATATTATATGTTTTATTCATTTAATAAATTTTATTAATTTTCACTATATAAATTCTTTTATTTCATATCCCGCTCAATGCTTCGACTTCGATATGTCATTCCTAGACGTTTGGATCAGGGGGTGAGCGTCACATATTCTATCAATTAAATCTAGAAATAGCAAAAACTAATTGTAGTTTTATTTACCGAATATCTCTATTGTTGATTATTATTATGTCGGGGTGAAGGTAAGGAAAGGAATGATCCGGTGGTTCGGGCATGTGGAAAGAATGCATGATGAAAGTATGACTAAACAGATATACAATGCAAAAGTGGATGGATGCAGAAGTCGTGGAAGGCCACGACACACCTTCCATGATCAAATTGATCGTGTACTAACGACTAACTAAATGCCTTAAGAACAGACGAGCTTGCATGACAAGAGTTATGAATGTCAAAGAGGCAAGTGAGGTGTGTAAGAATAAGCGTAAATGGCACTCTGTTGTCCGTGCCTACCCCGCAAGGGAACTGTCGTGAAGTTATGTATGTATGTATGTATAAATAATTAAAAGTTTTAAAAATTATAAAGTATTAAATAAATAAGTAATCCTAAAGTTTCGACAATCATGTTTGGTATCGACATTTGGGTACATATTTTCTAAAGAATATCTATCAGATAGTAACTATGACGAGGTACTGAACAATGTATTCCGTATCCTCGTATAAAAAGTATAGGGGGATGACATGTTTGTAACAAAATTAAATAAAAAAGACCCAACAAAAAAGGAAAGTAAACATTTAAAAAGTCGAAAATAATACCTATCGTTGAGCCATCAAATTCGATTGAGTAACACCTATATATGCTTTAATTGGTGGATGGCACGATAAGGTTTGCTCGTTGAAATGGCGCTATAATGTCAAGGCGGGATACAAAAATTGTATCCGAATTGGTTGACTCGTTCAAGAGATACGGTGCCACAGACGGACACAGCTGACCGCTGATAATTTCTCTTTTTTCGTTGGGGGTTAAAAAATGGCAGCTATCAGGTTTTTGTTAATTGTTAAGCAAAATCAGTCATGGCAAACGTGATACAAAAACGAAAAGTAATTTATTATCCATATTTTTAAAAGAAAGTATTGTCACCCTAAAGAAAGAGACAAAAGACATAAGTGACGTCATTCAAGGACAAATTATTGGTCTTCAGTTAGGTATTCGGAACGAAATCTCCATTGTGTGTAAGCTTCTTGTTCCCAACATTGTGTTAAAGGAACAATCATTCAGAATTATTTCCACATTCATACATTACTCTGGATGCAAAATAATAAGTTGTGAGGCATCGACTCCTGAAAAAATCTGTTTTTTGCTAGGTTTGAAATTCTCATTTTCTCTTTCTGATATTTCTTAAAAACGTGCTTCGTCTTCATACTCTCAAAGAAATACTTATACCTTATTGCACTTTATAAGACTGGTTGTGATGTATGATATGTTGTTAATGTTATAAATTAATGATTGCAGATCTTCAAAGTGGTCCGTGAAGGCGAAGACAAGCGCTATAAGCCATTCAAAAAACTGCACAACAGGAGACTATTGTGGCACGGTTCTCGACTTACTAACTTTGCTGGAATATTGTCACAAGGTAAAGACTAAATATTTTTGTAAGTTTGATTTTAGATTTATTACTCCAAGATCGTTGGCCCATCAGAGCTTGTTTATTTATACTATGAACTTAGTTACCACTTGTTTTTTGTCTATATTTAATTGTGGTTTATTTTTTACATTGTATTAAATTTTTGTCTTTTCATTATTCTCCTCCAGAAAATTCCACTGCTAGCCCACGAAAATTATCTCATATTTCGGGATATGAATCTCGGATGTCCATTCTCATTCTATTTTTTTATTTATTTAAGTCACCACCTTTGTCAGTGTGTGCAGCAGACTTCTCTTTTGTGGCCTTTTTGTATTGAAGCATCAATCAAATGTATCAGGTCTCCGCATCGCGCCACCTGAAGCTCCAGTGACAGGCTACATGTTCGGCAAAGGCATATACTTTGCGGATATGGTGTCTAAGTCGGCCAGCTATTGCCGCACCAACCAGTACAGCCCCATCGGCCTCATGTTGTTGTGTGAAGTTGCCTTAGGTGACATGTGAGTATTAATGCCCATAACTATTTTATTTTTCAAGCATCCTTATCTATGTATACACATAGATAAAAATCCATCTACAATATGTTTATGCCTGCAAAACTCGAAAAAGAAATGGAATGACTTCCTACTATTTAATATCAGATAGAGCCACAGGACAGCAAAGTTTAGATAATATTTCTTTATAATAAAGCAGTAGTTTTAGTGGCTAAGGTATCAGAATCTCCTTCCAATAATGTAAGGCTCGAAATGATAAACAAGTCATGCACAGCTCAAATATTTTTAGTTTGTAATGCTTATTGTAGTAATTGTTTGCTACCAGGGGTGGTCGCCATCCAGTCGAGCAAATACCCTACCACCTGGCTGTGGGTTGTTAGTCGCCTCTTACGACAGGTCGCCAGGCCGCAGGAAATTGTATTATTTCTCCATTCCTGCACGGATAAATGTTAGATAAAAACTAATTGTAACCTAATTCACATATTTTTATAATATTATTTCCACATTGATTTGTAATAAAATATTAGTTAACTAAATAATAAACAAGATACAGGGCCGTTATTATTTCCCATCACTAGCACTGTCAAATGGACAAGTGGCAGGATCGCATTCTTCCAGCGGCTGGACTATAGTAATATACAATTTTGGCTGAACACCGGCTTTGTACAGTTTTGCTGTTTTATTCGCAAGTGGAAATGGCAGTGTTGCTTGCTATGCATTCTTAGCTTTCCCGCTTACAGGATTCGTAAATTTCCTGCCCTACTAAAATTGGTCTCCTGCGCAGGTACATCTGGAGGACAGGCGGGTAGGAGGAGGAGGGATAGACAACTATTAGATGTGTAAAACTATACATACAAATATTTTTAATTTTAGATAATTTTTAAATTATCCATGTAGGCAATTGGCATGTAATATATTGCTAAAATGAATACAGGAAAGAGTGTCACCAAGCTGAGAATGTGAAACTGCCACCGGGCAAGCATTCGGCGTGGGGCGTGGGCCGAACGGAGCCCGATTACACCCAGAGCAAGCAACTACCAGACGGGACCGTAGTGCCTCTCGGCAAAGCCATCGACAAGCAGGTCCAAACATCACTCTTATACAACGAGTATCCTTTTACAATTAATAACACTGATCGTTTATGGTCTGGGTTGGATTACTTTTAAATTACTACTTCATTCCACTACTACTACAACTTCATTCCAGTTTCCAAATAAACTTCTAACTGAGCCTTCCATATAATACTATTATATGGGTATTATGTAAAGATAAGACTTGCGTATGATTTCTTATGATCTTGAATAAATAGATAGGGTGCAAATCATTGGGAGAGCGTGCTAATAGTGGTATAATCTAGCATAGGAGTACTTTAATACCTGTGGAGATGCATACATAGCTAAAGTTCTAATATTACTGTTGATTGCTAGTAAGTTACTCCAGCAATAACTAAAGTCTGCATCCTAAAAAAATACTAATGCATCTATTTTCCTGTAATAAATGATTCATTCATTCTTTGTATCCAATGTGAACTACAATTATTTAGATAATTTCTAAAACCTGACGGTTGGTATTGATCCATTAGAATGATTATATTATAGTTTATACTATCCAAACATAGAATGTGTTCATTTTCAATGTTAATATAATACGGCTAAGGTATAAATAAAAGAATGTACTAAATACTAAGTACATAGGATAAGAAATTATGTTTCGTATATGACTATTTCCCATAACATATAAATTATTTTTATTTTATTTTCACAATCTTTCCTTTTTCCTGTTTGGCATGTGCTAATAAATGCTATATTTTGTTTTAAATATTTCGGTGGGTCTCTTTCAACATGTGATATGATACCTACCTGTCAAAAAGCTTGCAAAAATCTTTGTACAGGTGATATTCTATTGTTGTATAAAATGGCAATAAAATATAAATTTCCTTAGCATTACCAGATTCATCGTGTACGACGTGGCGCAAGTCAATGTGAAATATCTCCTGCAGATGAGTTTCAATTATAGTTCCTGAAATCCTTCCTTTGTCGTGTGCCATATTATGGCAGTGATATTCTGATTACAATTTTCACATGTTATTTGATTTTATACTCAGGGCGTTCCATTAGTAGCCTACAACGCCCAAAATGCTCCGTTGGTCGTTCCACAAGGCGACCGCGGTCGTTGTGGTCGTGCCGAAAACGTCACTAATGACCACACCATTTTCGATCACACAACGCTCACAACGACCCATGTCGAGAGGTGAGTCGAATAACCGTTCCACTTGGGTTTACGATTGTAACGCCGGCAAGCAACTGGAATGAGAAAAATCGCGGTCGTGAACCTGGTCGTTATGAGTCTCTAATGGAACGTAGCCACTATCTAAAATGTGTTAATATTTAAGTTTTTGTTTAATTAGTTTAGCATGTATTCAATATTGATGCTGCAGTATACACCAGTCGCGATACGATGAGCTACCATTATTCATTGCTTTCTCTCAGGTACTAATATATTTCTATCCAGCTCGCACTATAGCTATGAGTAAATGCGATGGCATAACATGTATTTATGCACGAGTAAATGAGACAAGTAATGGTGTATCATCGTGTGATATTGTTTATTCGTTGAGACTGGGCTTCTAACATAATTCTTTGCTGTCTAAAACTTCGCTAGTTATTTTTCATATTTTCCCAGAGTTAGCGTTAAAACGTTCAGGGATTGATATATTAAACATATATTATAAAAAGCAAGTTACTTTTTAAAAATATTTTAAAATCAGCTGAAATTTACAGCCAGAATGATAGTAAAGAAGGCGTGAAATATATAAAAAAGAATTATTAATGATGAAAAATTAAGCAACATAAATTTTGTTCAAAATAAGCCGTACTTAAGTCTTTATGAGCCATTTTTTATTCTATCCTAAATTTAGTCTTATTAATTCTTGTTAAACATTGCTATCACTCTTAAATATTGGCTTTAATAAAATTAATCGTTGCGTTTATTAAGTATGGGGATGTGGTCGGGCTACGTTATGCCTTCATGTTTGAGTCCTCATAATTTTTCCATTGTCATTTATAATGTTGTTCCTTGATAATGGTGCGTACTAAAGTACATATTCTAGTTGTCATTCTTCTCAAAGGAGATGACTATAAGACATTTCGTCGAGACGAAATGATTCCTTGCACGTTAATATTATGTTATTTGTGTTGATCTTGATGTCTTTTTAATAATTTTATTTTTTTAAATATTGTGAATCTACTAAACACCAGTACAACAATTTTTGAAATATACAGCTAAAACTTATAAATCTAGGAATAATTTTGATTAATTCTTATATAATTATGTATACTTTAATATGTAAGTTCATATTAGTTTAATTAAAATCCAATTAATATTGATGATTACTATCTACCACATTACACGGCTGTTATACTTTTGGTTTGTGTAACAATAATAAATGTGTATTTTCTAAAAATCGTTTGTTTTATTTATTACGTGCTTAGATCATATATATATCTCAATGATTACGTGTAAATCTATAATATCGTTGTAGTTTTTTAATTTTGTTCACAAAATATCTTATTTGGGTGGAGTTTCTTTTATGTAGAATGTGTGTGTAATATTATAGCCCTATTTTGCAATATTTATCAAATTCTGTATCGTGATTGTGTTAACGTTAACACGTCTAATGTTTTTCTGTTTTTATACACAAACTACTATGGATACTACGTATTTTTTATACTACATGCTTATTGCTTCTTGGAGACTGACGAAGAGTCAGTGTTGCCAGATAACCATGTCAATTTACCCCAAACTTTTTTTCAAAAACCCCAAAACCGTTTTTTCTTATTTTAAAGGAGAAATAAAAAAGCAAAACCACTGTCACTGGCGAAAACGTCACTAATGAAGTCATCATTTTCGCTCACGGAGCGCTCACAACGACCCGTGTCAATAGGTGGGTTAAATAACCGTTCCACTTGAGTTTACGATTATGACGCCAGGAAACAAGTGGAACGGGAAAAACGCGGTTGTGAACGTGGTCGTTGTGAGTCTCTAACGGAAAGTAGCCTATAGGATACGACGTATACGAGTAGAGACGACATAATAAATAATATAAATGAACGAACGAATGAATTGAATTATTAAAATTAAATATTGAATTGAAATATGATTCACTATACTATTTGCATTTCTTTATTTTCGCGATGACAGCTCCTGTGGAAACTTGAACGAGCGTCTTTTTTACATTATGTATACATTATTTAATAAAAATATGACGCTTACGCACGTACAAGGTCATAGCAGAGTCGGAGAAACTGATAGGGATGGAGCTATCGATAAACGTAACACGATAACAGACCCGATATTTTTTTACAAAGTGTAAGAAACTAAACTATTGCCGGATAATTTTGTACAAATTTATTAACTAATATTACATTTCATTACAAGATGTAATTATATTATGTTGATTCTTTATTTATTTATTTTAATCAAAATCTAATGCATCGTCACTGTCACTTGATGAGCTCTCCCCAAGATTTGTTATAAGTACCCACCCTGGGCTGAGACGTAGCAGCTGATTAAAAGCTATAGTGATTATGGGAAACTCCAATCTCTCAAAAGTTATCGATTAAAATATTATGTCAGGATACCTACAAAGCCTGTATGATTAATACATAAAGTACATTAAAAAAATGTTATGTCAAACGCAGATGTTTTGTCACTGTGTCAACGCGATTGACGCTATTTGTCAGTGTCACGTCACTTCAATTTGATCAACAAATACTTGACTCAATTTGTAGACCACTTCAATTTGTAAATTATTTATTTTAATTATCTCAGTGATTTTCTGTTTATTAACATTAGCGGTGCTGTTTTAAATTACAAGAGGACATTCCTCTTAAGACATAGTTGTTAAAAAGTAACGGTGTCACGTAAAAATGGAATCAAATATAATTAATTGGAGAAACAAAGAAATTTTAGATTTATTAAAAAAAGAAAAAATTTCCAGTGATATTGTGGACATCTGTAAATTGAACGATATTGACGGACAGTGTCTTCTTTGTTTGATAGATCGAGATTTTTATGAGTTTCCTTTCAATAAGTTGAAACTAGGTGAAAGAAAACGGTTTATCCTTGTAGTGAAAAAACTCCAAAGACTTAATCGTTCCGCTATGTACGAGTTGGGTTTATACGATGAAAATATTTCTAGTAACCCCGCAACAAATATAAACTTTCTAGGAACCAATTTGTCACATTTAAGTTATAATCTTCATAATAAAATTCCCAATGAGCTTTATACAAATAATGCTGAATGCATGGCGAGTTACACTCCGGAGGTAAAGGCTTCCAGACTGAAACCTGAGATTTGGAAAACTGCTATAGCTTTAGGTGAGTAAATATTATCCGTTAACATGTCTACATGTGTATAAGAGTATTTATATTTGGTAAAATTGCATAAAGGCGGAACCTGAAAATTACGCATTTTTTGTATTCAAAGACTTTACATATGGTTTTCTATGGTACAATAACGACACTAAAATCATCGGTAAGCCATCATTTAGGCAAAAAATTAATAAACAATACAATTAATTAGGTACGAAATACGTGCATTATATCGCTAGAAATAATGTTCAATTTTAGCGTGACGACTTACCTACTAATTATAATAAAAACACAATTATTTTAATTTTGGGATTAGTCTGCAAATGTAACATATATGACATGATCAAAATAATTAACAATTATAAAATCAAATATTACGGCATTGCTAAAAAATCACGACATTTTGTAATTTGTAAGTAAAACCTCAGATTAATAATATTGAGAGACAAAGTTTTTACCTCACTTTGCTAAATGTCAGGCAAAGGAACTAAATCCGTACAGCATGAATATCAATATTATTCAATCAAACTGAACATCTTTGAATGACATAAAAATACGGGATTTTAGATTTTTCACATTATTGTGATTAAGATCATTATTATATTTTTGTAGTTTGTATATATAATTACCGACAACATGCAATACTAATGTTAGACAAACAATATATAGGTGTGAGGGGTGTTCGAAGGTTATGGCAAGGACAGTGGGTTAGGTTAGGTTATCTTTAGACCAAAGCCCACGAGCCGAGCGAGCGAAGCGAGCGTGCCGCGGCCGCGCCCGCCGAGTGCCAGAACCGACTTTAACTTTTATTGAAATTATCAACGAATAAATGGAAACCAGTCGGTTCTGCCACTCGCCGCCCGCTCCCGCGGCACGCTCGCTTCGCTCGCTCGGCTCGTGGGCTTTGGTCTAAAGATAACCTAACCTAACCCACTGTCCTTGTCACTGGTTACACCTTCGACCACCCCTTACACCTATACTTTGTTCTGCTTACATTGGTATTGCATGTAGTCAGTATTTACAATAATGTGAAAAATCTAAAATTCCATACTTTCATGTCATTCAATGATCTTCAGATTGATTGAAAAATATTGATATTCATGCTATATGGATTTAGTGTTTTTGCCTAACAAGTAGCAAAGTGGCAGAACCGACTGCTTACCATTAATTATGGTTAAAGTCGATTCTGCCTGCGGCTTTGGTCTGAAGCTAACCTAACCTAACCCACTGACCTTCTCATTGGTCGCAACCTTCAACTGCTCCTCACAACCTATTTTTTGTGTTGCTAACATTGGCATTGCATATTTGAGCTCTAGTGTGAAGCTAACCCAACCTAAAGAGTGGCAAGCAAAGGAAATAAATCCAAACAGCCTATTTTTTATTAAGAATACATCAGACAACGCTGTATGGATTTATTTCCTTTGCCTGCCACTCTGATGAACTAAATTACAACAAAAAGATTTGTCTTTAGCAGTTTTCTTTATGTAGCATGGCGGTTTTATCTGGGAAGTGTTTTGTAGTTTTTAACCTAATAAAATGTGCTTTAAAATTTAATAAAGTAAGATATTGATTGTTTTTACGTTAACTTATGTGTTTGTGCTCAAAATCATAAGTGTTTAGCAACGTGCCCTATTACTTTACAATAATAATATTAGCATAGTAGGCAGTCTCTGTATATTCTAAGGTAATTGTATTGTTTATTAATTATGTGCCTAAATGAAGGCTTTCCGACAATTTTAATTTCGTTATTGTACCATAGCAAACCATAATTATAATCTTGTATATAAAAGAAACGCATAATTTTCGGGTTCCGCCTACCTCATGGAGAATTCAAGTATCCATTAATACTCTTTGAAAACCCTTATATTGTATTACTCCGGAAAATCCACACAAGGAAGTTCATTTGATAATTTTCACACATATGGCATTTATTTTCAATGAACCAACAATGTAACACACAAGGCTTCATGTTTCTTGTTTTTTAGTTACATGCAATGTCCCCAATTTGTATGGGTAAGAACAGTGCCTGTTTAACTTTGCAATGAATCCCAGGTGAATTTTAAATGTTATCAAGAAACTTAATATAATATATCTATTTAATATAAATTCCTCAAAAATTTTTGAATAATCAAAGATTAAATTCTAAATTTTCATTATTTATTTATTTATGAAAACTTTTTTTGTTTTAATTATATTTTTATCTCACCTTTTTATGCTTTATCAGCCATTGTATATTCAGGCTTGTAGTTTCAAAACCCCATAAAATGAATGAATGGTATTTTTTGGAGGTTTTGGTACTATACCCCTCAAATATCAACCCAAATTCTTGGCATAAGAACAATTCCATCTCTTACAGGCTATGTGTTCCTGGTAACGTGGGTGACAGCAGTAGTGATGGTCATTGTCCATGACAAAGTCCCTGACATGAAGAAATATCCACCACTTCCAGACTTATTCCTTGACAATGTGCCGCATATACCTTGGGCCTTTGATATGTGTGAGATCACAGGTTCATTTCTTATGGCGATTTGGCTAGTTGTTCTACTATTTCATAAACATAGGTAATGTATTTTATTTTTCATCAAGATGATTTTTTAATTCTATGTTGTTGGTCTGCCTGATTGTGAGTGTTTACCATTGCCTGTGATTATTTCTAGCAGTAAGAAACTTGATGCATTGTCTGTAATGTATAGATTTCAAATGTATCTGTACGTTTTATTTCAAAGTCTTTTTATCCAATGCTCTGGGAAAACTGCAAGTTTATTTAGTAATGTTTTTATTTATATTATACAAATGATATGTTTGATGCTAAGTATTGTTACATTTTATTTAATCAAATTCAATCATCAAGATTGAAATTGAATTTATAAAACAGTATAAGTAGATCTATAATACAATGGAGCAAGCACACAAAATTGCAGTTCTAAGTCTAAAAAAATTGGTTCTAATTGCGCTTGCAAGGTTTGAACTAAATGGACTAAAAAATATTGCAATTTAAATAGAACCTCATAAAAAAAGTACAATTATGCACCTACAAACCAGATAAGCTTGTATTATTGTCTAACATTTCCATTATAAATAATACTAATCTTAATATAAATAAGAAAAAGAACAAAATACAATAATATCTTTATAGGATGAGAAACATATGTGAGTCTTTGTATTGTCTCATTTATAATAAATTATTTTGCATTGTGTTGGCATCCTAAAATATATGGCAGCTAATATGTATTTATAGGAGACATCATGAAACTATGTAAGTAATTGTATATGAATAACTTTGCCAGATATGCAAATAAGTAGTTATATTTTTATGAAAACCATGTTCCCGCAAACATTCCACTTAAGGTACCGACCATTTACGGTAATCGGTGGTTTTAGCTAAAAATATAAAATCGGATAGTGTTTTTTTGGAAATGATTATTTAATTGCGATCTATGTACCAGTAAAGGTCCAAGTTAAGTGTAAAGTCGATGAATGGTATGGAAGTGTTTAGATGTGGAAAGTAAAATAAAGTGTTGATATCCTGCATTATATTTTTCTGAAGTTCGGCGTTCTACAATTGTGTAAAATAATATCATTGTAATTTTGAGTAAAAAAAGTTTATTTTGAATGAATTTTAAATATGTATAGTAGGTACAAAATAATCTTTATTCATTACTCCTTAGTTTTAAAGCATTTATTATTACAAATTTATTTTTGAGATATTAGAAATGCTTACTACTACTTAATACCACTTACTTATACATTGAAATCCTGTATACAAGTGTGGGGTGGCGCCATCAAATCAAAATTGTTTGATATCAAAGCTTAAAGGAATGCTTTTTAAACACTACAGATTTTCTACTGAAATGTTATATTCCATTACTGACTTACTTAGTGTTAGAAAGTTATATGTTTCATATATTACTTTGAAAGAACACAAAAGACTGTATATGACGAACTTCTCACTATAGGGAGAACAAATTTTAGAATCCTAACTCATATTACAAAAACTACATTTGCTTTTGGTTAGTGTAAACGACAATCTAAACTTATATATAATAGAATACACAAAAAACTAATATATATTCCAGGAACTATTGATTCCTCTCTAATACTCATGCACAAATTAAAAATAAAACACACACACATACACAACGCGCAAATATATATAATTATATATATGTACCTAAATTTTTTCCTTGTAATATATAAATTTCTGGTAGCAGTTGTTTCTCATACCGTGAAGAGTGGAATCTTAATACGGTTATTTCATACTTACAAGAAGATTCCCACCACCAATGTATCTAAAGTTAAGGCAGAAACTTCAATAAAGAATTATCATTATTGTATGTCTTTAAAGACCACGCCGTGGTCACCACGGGAAATAAAAATGCCCCGGACTTGTGGAGGGCTTGCGTGGGGCCATGGGGGGGCCAACACTAGAGGCCCCTTGACAAATTTAATCTAAATGTGGCGTGACACTGACCGGCGATTATCCCTGTCTACACCATATAATAATGCACCAAGGACAAGCCCCGGCCAGTGTAGGACTATTGTGGAAAATAAGAACAAAAGTACCGGGCTATTGGGGTGAACTGCTAGTGGTACTAGGGATCTGGGAATATGGGGACTATTGACTATTATTATTATTATCCACAATGAGTAAAAATGGAGGTTTTATCGCTTTTAAACCCCTCTGTTGTTGTGTATGTAATATTTTGAAATATAATAAAAATATATAAAATTTCATGTAATTAAACCTAAAATATCTGAAAAAATATATCAATATCATGATAAGTGATTGCAAAAACTACTATTTGTTGCTACATTATTACTACTAAAAAACTATGCTCGCATAGAACATAGTAAAGTAAGTATGGCACTCTTTTGACTGGATCTGGAAAGTGGTGAGTCGAGTACACTACTAAAACAACTTAAACTTTCTTTTGCTTTTTTTTTCAACTATTTTAACACAATGCTACCCGACGAAAAAATGTTGTTCTCTTTATAACGGTTGAAAAAATTAATCATAGTCATTAACTTTGTACAAAGAAAATGTCTGTTTTAAAGTTCAGTGATGTCTCATAAGTGGATTGTCCGAACAGTTTTATCGAAATACACTTAATGCAAATTTTAATAATCAAGAAATAACGCCGATAAATTTCGTGGAATTTAATATGTGGTGGTGGATATGTGGAAGGATCGCTTTAGAAACTCCCGCATCCACGGAGTCTTTATGATCGTGATCATTACAGAAAAACTGCAAGAGAAGTAACCTGTGCTTGTACAGTCGTATTTTACAGACACCTTTCCGCTAAGTCCTGCTGGAAGTATAGGCGCAGGAAATACTAGCTAGATGTCGCGAAGAACTATATTGTTACGAGTCGCGAGACTCGAATTAAAATGCCGTTAGAATTACTATAGTTTATTAGAACTAAACAAACACGTATAACACAGGTACAAATATAACTGAACACAACAAGTCCAAACGTAATGCAGAAGGTCGTAATTCAATAAAATGCGCAAAGTCCGTCACCTATTAGATTCTCTATTGTAGTACACACGTCTCGTTTCGCTCGTGGTTCTCGCTCGACTGCCACTCACTCACACACTGCCCTCCATCAGGTCATTGTTTTATACTGCACAAATGATTGACCGAATTTCCTAGAATCAGCTTTTACTTTAAAATCCGTAACACCTGGCTAATGATTACAACACAACAATAGGCCGTATGCCAATAAGTACACAGAAGAAGACGATCATAAAAGAATTTCAATGTCATTAGTTCAAACGCCGGCGGGTAATAAATGTACTTTGTTTCAGAGCTGCAGGTGGATTTTGTTTTTGTCGGGACCTGAGTTGCAACACTATATGTATACCAATAGTCTCATACTAAAGGGTGCTAAAGATTAAATTTAGACGCAGGATGATGCTGACTTAATTCTGAAATATTATAACGCTCACGTGGTTAATACGATTATTATATCGTCAAAGCACATATTACGAGTACTTACGTTATTTACGTATGCTACGTGATATGTGTTGACAAAATTGCGTTTTCAATTTATAGTTAATAAATAAATCGGACAATGTTATGCGTGTATAACAATTGAAAATGATAAAGATAGTATAGATCAAAAGTCAAAGTACATCGAGGATGTGACCATTGCTTTGTCGTCCCTAGGTTTTGATTATGTAATGTACGTCTGCAAATTTGAGTTTACCTATATTGTAGTAGGTATAAAGTTAACGTTTTACTGAAGAATAATTTATTGGACAACGGCTAAGTTATAATTTATTAGGTGCTGAACTACCTTGAAACAAATACAAATCGCAGGCAAAAGTAGTAACGTAAATTAGAAGGAAACGACTGCACAATATATGAAAAACAGTCAAATTTTGACATGACTATTTAGAGGTTCCTATACCTAAAGTTAAAAAAGATACCTTATAATCCTACTCCTTTGTCTCTCGTCAAAGGTGATTATCTTATGACATGTCACAATGTTGTGTGTTTATAAAAATGTGATATAAAAGAGACTTTTTTAATAGATATTGAAAGGAATCTAAAGCGAAAATGAAATGAATTGAAATAAATGAATTGTTTTGTAAATTTTTTAAATATCTTTATTTTGAGTAGTAATAAAAAAGGGTAAAAATGACTGATCACTTTTTCGCCAAGTTTATTACTTTGAAATATTTGAAAAATCAGAAGTACGATTTTCAAATTTATATTTCCTTAGACTTCGTATAATCATTGTATTTTTACCGACTCCCACACGACCGTTTGTTTGTTATTCTATTTTCTATTAATTGTACTTTGATAGAGAAATCGTGACATACTGACTGATGTAACATTAAGATTATTACGTAGTAATATTACGTTACATACTTTACATATAAAAATATAATAAATTAAAATGTTGGAGAGTTACGTAAATTGTACGGATGCAACGTGTAACTTAAAAAACTCATTTTCTACGCTAAGATGTCTGTAACTGTATTAAATCTCCAAACGTTTATTTAAAACTGCGGTTAAAACTTTCTATTGGCACAATCGCGGCGGTCAACATTCGTAAAACGGGAGCGCGTGAATTCTATGAATTGCTAACATTGTAACAACATACAATCACACGTTTGACTTTCACCCTTCTGCTTATATGAACTTTATATCCTTTATTGAGACAATTGAAAAGACCTTAGTACTAAAGCAAACTAACAGCCTATCGAATTAATAAGAATATATTTTAGGCATTATGAGTAAGTTGCCGACAAACTGCCTTGCCGTTTGGCAAAGGAAGTGTCTGTAAAAACATGTAACATTTGGAAAATAATTTAATAAAAAAAACACACTATTTGTTGTAACTATTTCCATTTCTTTATTTTCTCGATGACAGCTTCTGTGGAAACTTGAATGAGCGTCTTTTTTACATTATGTATACATTGTGATTTAATAAAAATATGACGCTTACGCACGTACAAGGTCATAGCAGAGTCGGAGAAACTGATAGGGATGGAGCTATCGATAAACGTAACACGATAACAGACCCGATATTTTTTTACATTGTATAAGAAACTGAACTATTGCCGGATAATTTTGTACAAATTTATTAACTAATATTACAAGATGTAATTATATTATGTTGATTCTTTATTTATTTATTTTTATCAATACTGATGAGCTCTCCCCAAAATTTACTATAAGTTCCTGTACTTCTATATTATCGAATGCCATATGAATTTCCCAATCCGACGCTATAATATTTTGGGTTCTTCTCACATTTTTTTCCCAGTGTTCGACGGTTACTTCCGCACATGCATTTTTTAATAAATCTAACATCTTGTTTGCCGTAAAAGGGGGATGGGTATTGTTTCGAGCGACGTGTCCTTTGAGTTTTGCCCATATTAGTTCTATAGCATTGTACTGGCAATGATACGGTGGAAGTCGAAGAACCCAATGACCACATTCGGCAGCTATTTCGTCGGTAATATATCTTTTAGGGAGGCTTTTTTTCGATTTTAAAATATTCACTAATTGTACTTTTAATAAAGTATTATCCACATTTTCGCCATGACGTTGGAGCCAGTCAATTATCTCTGGTTTTTTATTGGCCAGCATCGGCATTTTATCAATTTGTCTGGAGTGATATGTAGCGTTGTCCATAATAATTATCGACGGTTCTTCCAGAGATTGCACCATTTTGTAAACCATCCTTCGTAAATCTCCGCGTTCAGTTCTTTGTGGTAGTCCACCGTTTTCTTGAATTTAAAGGCCAGTAAAGCATCTGACACGAATCCTTTCGTACACCCTACATGGCATATGATAAAGCGTTCACCTTTTTCCATTGGCACTGAACTAGTGGAAGCGGCAGTGTCGTCAGTCCAGTTCTTAGATACTGTGTGGTTTGCATGTCTCGTCAGTAAAAATAACATTTGACCAATTTGATGTCTTTTTGGCTTCGATCAAAAATTCGCAGCGAGCCATAGCAACGTCGTGACGCTCCATCAATATTTTTACCGATTTTTTATAAGAAAATCCAATTTATTTCAAAACCAAGCTTAATGACGATTTTTTGCCATGGAACAAACCACATTCACGTAAAGAAACAACAAGTTTTTTAAGTGTTGGAATTTATTTGCGCAAATAATAGTCATATATATGACGGCGAATAGCGTCAGCGTCGAAGTTGTCAACCGATGTCACACGACGTGGTTGGCGTTTTTTCTTCGGCATACGAAGCTTATTTTCCTGCATGCCGCTTGTACCATAAGCTTCGGTAGTAATTTTTGAAACAGCAGGTCCACTAATTCCTAATGCGGCCGCAACACGCTCTCGCACTTGCGACAGTGGTAATAGCGGGCCACCATTTTGATACTCTGCTTCAAAGTAATTACGAACCTTGATCACCAGTTCTCTCGCCTGCCTTTTCAGAACAGATCTTTTAGGATTTATGATATTTGACAGCTGGGCAGCAATCAACACAAAGGAACACAAAATACACAATGAAACGTATGGATAATGGATAATGTGAAAAAACTCAGCGAACAGAAATGTAGTGACTATATAGCACGACCGTCTTGTTGCGAGTGACAGATTAAAACAAACACAAAATGGCGGTGGGCCATTGAGTGTTCCCAGCTTGAAAAAATATATTTGAATGTTTTTGTTGTATTTGTCTTTGTTCAAAACATAATAAATATATGCGATCGATATCATTACTTATTTGGTAACAACACTACAACTATAAATTTAGAACTGTCATCGAGAAAATAAAGAAATGGAAATAATATAATATATTAAAGTTCTCTTGGCTCGGCTAGGCTCCTGTTCATTTCCGGATAGGTATCCTATAAATTCGATCTGCGCTGATATTACCTATTTATTTCCTTTAGATACAAATATGTACCTAATAACAAAACCATATGACTTTTCTTAGAAATGAATGTCCGTATTTAAATACAAATATTTGATGACGTTTCTTTCTTCTGAAGCTACGTTCGTTTTGTTCGATATTCCTTTTAATGATAGTAGTAATATCGAAATAACTGCTGGTTTCCTTAGCCTTTAAGATTTCTAGGCGCGTTAATCACCGATAGCGTTTTTAGAGAAATAATTAATTCTAACATGATATCCGTTAATTAAATTAAAAAATGCTAAGCATACATTTTATTACGTATTTAATGAAAATATGTCATTTTATTCAACCTCGGCACGAACGTAGTGTTTTTATAAAGTACTATTAATTAACGGGTTGTCTGGATCACTTTTTAGCGGTAAGACCACCCTTTGTGGCATAATTAGACATAGTTTTAGTCTGTAAGTTCATATAATATTTTCTTAAGTTTTCGCGACTTGTATTCATAATAAAACTACGTTTTAACGGTTTTAAGCGCGGTAAATTTATTTTTGAAAAACCAAAATCAAATAAAATTACCGCGCTTAAAACCGTTAAAACGTAGTTTTATTCTGTAAGTTCATTTTTGAATTGGTGTACAATAAAGAGTTATTGATTGATTGAATGTGACTCCACATTCGAAATTAATGATTTTGGTCAAAACTCTTGAGCTTTTATTACGAGTGACAGAATAACCAGTTTTGATAAAATGTTAGTAATATGCAAGAAAACAACGCTGCTGCTACGAGGCATATTATTGCGGTGATCATCCCGATCAGGGCGCGGGGCGAGCATAGCCGGGTGCAAGACCCGAAGGTAGGCGGAAACTTGAGAACAAACGTCGCTAACGGTTATGTTCGTATTGCGACTTTCAAGACAAACTCTGACGAAGTTGCGGTCGGCCGGTAGTATTTAATAAGTTTCTTTGCATTAGCGAAATGCGTAACGCGTAAGGTAACTCTTGGTATCTTTACAACTGCGTTAGATGAGAAAGGCACAGTCCGGATATGAAATCCACGCGGAAAATATTAATGAGACTGGTATGATTAGCTATCTGGCAGTTACAACTTTCCCTCGCGACAATGTTTTTTATTGCATGAGTTCAGCAGACACGCAGACGCCCCACCTGATGAAAAGTGGTTACCATCGCCTATGGATATTTGTAACACCAAAGGTGCTAACATAGTGTTGCCGCTCTCTAATGCCGGAGCACAACTCAAGGTTGTTATGGCGACATGCTCTAGACCAGGGGTGGTAGCAATCCAGAAGGGCAAATACCTTACCACCTGGTTGTGGGTTGTTTTGTCGCCTCTTACGACAGGCCGCCCGGCCGCAGGAAATTGTATTCTTTCTCAGTTCCTGCATGGATAAGAACATATCTATAATATACATATTGTCACAACTGTTTCCCATTGGGATAAGGTTAGGCTGAGTCCTGAGACGATGGATTTCCAACTACTACGCTCCTGAGAAACACTTTGCTTCATTAATTTTCATTAATCTTGTCATACATTCACGCTTATTTAAAGTGCTTTTCACGTGACCTTTATTCAAAATATCTTCAATTTGATCATGGTCAGTACACGTCACGGTCAACCGGCACCGTCTCTACCACTCGCATTGCTGCCGTATACTTGTTTTGTGATTCAGCTTACAATCATTCGTTCTACATGCCCAAACCACCTTAACATTACTGTTTCAACTCGTGTCACTACATCCTCTTTCAATTCACAACATTCCCTTATCACACTGTTTCTTATCATCTCACTTCATTAACCTTTAGTTATACTTCTCAAAGCTCTTGTTTCTACTGGTATAGTGGATATATTATGTAGAATCTATTTTTCATCAGGTAAGTTTAGGTAACGTCATCCTTATTAATATTATAAAGCAGCAAATGCAGCCAAAAAGATGGCGTAATGATCGCGTGTTATAGGCGCCACTATTGCAATTCACTAAAAAATACAATGTCATGGCACTGAGAATTGTAGCGCCATTAATGTCTTGCTGTCATGTTTATTTCCACCATCTTCGCTAGATGGATTTGCGGGCAGTCATCCTCATCCAGTAAAAAGAATATAAATGATTATGGAAGGATTAAGACAACCCGAATGGATTGACAAAATCTTTAGTCCGACTGGGATATACCCGAGTCTAACCATTTTATATCCATGACTTATGTCTGTGTCTACAATAAGTATTACAAAAATTCTTACAATGCCGTGTCTGTACATTAAAGCTATTAAAAAAAACCAACTGGAATACTGTAATATGTATTAATGTATAAACGATGGGGAACAAGATTCAATTTGCTTTAGATTTCTTGTCCGTTTGTTCGTTATTCACGCAAAAACCACTTTGCCGATTTCGATGCGGTTTTCACCGATCGACAGCAAATTCTAAGACTTAAAATATGAGCTACTTTTTATCGTGGGAATCCCCGGGGTATTTATCTGAGAATTATTTAAAATTCCCCGATGAAACAAATACGAATTTCAATGGATTTTTTTACTGATTGATAGCAAATTTTATGTAATAAAATGTGTGATATTTTATATACCGGGATTCCCGCGGAAATTTTCCTAAGGGCGTTTCGTAGTAATTTGGGTGCATACAAAATAGCTTATTCCGACACAGTTTTCACTAAAACGATAGTTTACATTATTTTCTAATGCTGTGGTACTTTGTGTCCCGGGAATCACGCGGGAATTCCAAATCGAGCATGGATGAAGTCGCGGACATACCTATCCTAGCTTAGAAACATAAAATACCATATTTCTTAACTGAAGCAAAGAACATGCAAGATGTTGGCTGGAATGATGTACAGTAAGATACGCGAGAACTTGGAACGCGTTTTGCTTGAAAAAAGTCATAACCCTTCAATTTTCTCCGCGACCATGAAATATACTGAGCAATAAAAGATGTAACTGCAACGTCATAGCGTACTTATATTACAAGTTTTGGATAACAGCCAAATATACTTTACGTTCATGATGTATTGTTTGTGTCAGTAGAAAAAAATGTAATTTTACGTAATCTCCATAAAATGTTCTCTGTATTAAATTGTTCGTTTCCTGAAGACTTGGATATGATCTTAATGTACACAAATTGTTACCAGCATTTTTCTTTTGAAATTCCATTACTAATAAGTCGCTTTCTGATTTGTCGGTGCAGCAGCGACGGGAACCGGTATGCTCAGTATACATGACACCGAAAGCTTACCAAGCACTTATATTGTTCGGTATCGGTGTGAGAGCAGCGGATGATGTACAAAAGTAAAATACCATTGTCTTAATATTTTCTAAAGTTTTAGCTACTTTTAGAAATAACTACAAATTAATTTTCAACATTCCTTATATTATAAAAATTTAGTGAAAGAAACAAGTAGTTTTATTTTACGCTTAATTATTTATTTTACATTTAAATTGTTATAGTATCTTATTAGTTAAACACTTTTTTTGACAGTAAAAAGCCATCGATACGTCTGCAATTTGGTACACTAGAATTTGACTGACAAATAAATACGATCCTATATTAAATTCACGGTAGTTGAGATAAGTTGAAACTATGTTTATGCATCCGCCAGGGGTTACGGGTAAGAGGCCTGGTGTATTGTCAGGTCCAAATTAAAGCCATTAACCGAAGCCACGATCGAAACTTGGACACATTTGCAGTCCTCAGAAGCTGGCGTGGAGACGTTGGAGACTATTAGACCCCACCTATCTAGATGGGTCTCGCGGAAACTCGGGTTTCTGATGTATAGGATGATGCAGGTACTTGCCAGGCACGGGTGCTTCGCAAGTATCTGCATCAGATCGTGGGGCGGTATTGTAACCCCTGTATGTCACGAGTGCGGTCCCCGTTCGGTCATGAGTGCGGTGCTCACTCGACACAGCGTTTCACACGCTCGTGGAGTGCGCCGCTGGGGACTCCAGATGTTCCTATTCCTACTGTTCTAGATCCCGTGGCGTCTCAACAAAATGCAGATTTGGGGCGCTGGTTTAGGTTTAGGGGGTAGTTTGGTTATCGGTCTCTGCATGAATGCCTTGCCTTGGCGGGTACGCAAGCAGGAAGCGGTCGCCGAGAGTCCCACACACGCTCGTTGCAGGCGCCTTAAGCACTGTATTTGGCCTACCGCTGTATGGCCTGGGTGTGGTGTCCAAAGACACTCCCCTGCATTATAAAAAAAAGCTGTGTTTATGTCCTTTGATTATTTTGTGTCGCGTTAAAGGCCATGCAAACGAGTATGGAAATGTTTTTATTATCGCGCAAAATATTCTTGTGGCGTATTTTACTTTGGCTTATCAATAACTACGTGTAGATTTGATAAATATTTTTATTTGTGTACTTTTAGTTTAAATATAAGCAGTAAAAATAAGGCAAACCAACAGGATTACAACTTCAAAAATATTAAAGAATAAATATTTTAAATTGACTTGATAGAACTCTGATAACTTTCTTGATATGAGTTTTCATAGAAGTAAAAGAGCAGTTTGAACTTAACATTAGAGCATTAGCTTGAAAAACCAACCCAGACTTTGATTCAGTGCTTGTTTGTGGCCACTAATAATTAATACGACATTGACTGAAGAAGATACATAACTGATTGTGTACGACAAGAGAAAAAGAGATTACTTTTCTTATATTATATTATCGATAAACGCGATCAGACAATACGGGTTATGAAAAGATTTAGGAAAAAATATATTCTTAAACCTAATACATATTTTTAATAATACATAATAAAGACTGAGACTGAGAGGATGACCATAAATATCATATTAATGCTATATATGAGTCGTAGAAAGAAATATACAAGTTTTTACGGTATGCGTAACCTAGAGTAGGCGCGCGAGGCGGTCTAATCCTGATATTAAACATTCAGACGTAAACTCGCATATTTTAATTTACGCAATCATTGCGTTTTAATCATATATATCTCGTAAACATATTTACCAAGTCAAATTATGTAGGGTAGGTAGTACCTATTAGGTACCTTTTACGTGTAGTTTGTTTGTTAAAAACATTTACATATCTATTGCAAATATCGTTTAATTGTCTAATTAGTAATTATGTTTATTAATTAACATATGTGTTGACTCAATATGCAATAATTAAGTAGGTATACTATGTAATTGAGTTAATGCTGGTGACCCATTGATCTTAATACAGCAATTGCTAATAACATGAACATTTTGACTTCGTGACGTCCTTTATAAATTTTCGTGACTCCATTTAAAAAATTCCAATTCTAACACAATTTTTTTTTATTGCAGGAGTTCAGCAGACAGGCAGACGGCCCACTTGATGAAAAGCGGTTACCATCGGCTATGGATATTTGCAACACCAAAGGTGCTACAAATGCGCTGCTGCTCTCTTATGGGAGATTGGAACTTGGTCACTAATGCCGGAACACAACTCAAGGTTGTTATGGCGACATGCTTTAGACCAGGGGTGGTAGCCATCCAGTCGGGCAAATGCCCTACCACCTGGCTGTGGGTTGTTTTGTAGCCTCTTACGACAGGCCGCCCGGCCGCAGGAAATTGTATTCTTTCTCCGTTCCTACACGGATACAACAACAATTCGCGTATGTCTGTATTTTCTGCCTGTACAATGGAGAGAGAGTGTATCGAAATACTGTGGTTAATATAATATTATTGAGGCAAACCGGCCCTTGCAGGTGTTTTATTACGCCTTGGAATTTGAGTGATCTACTGTTCGCCTTAACCTCTTTGTTCACGCCGCCGTAAGATGGCCTAAAACCTTCTTTCCTCTGCTGGTATTTCATGCGAATTCTTTAAAGCCATTAAGCTGACCATTTAACGATTTCAAAAACCAGTGGGTGGCATGTTGCCAGGAGGCCATGTCTAATTTACAAATGGATGAGTGTCGATCAGTCGGGAAATGCGCCTGTCTTGTTCTGACTACGAACAAAGCGTTACCTAGTGCACAAGTTCGGAGCGAGTATCTTATAACGACGACCTTTGCGCGACTTATGTGATAACGATTTTCTGCCCTACGCTTTGGTTTTGTTGTATTCGGCTATACTTGTAAGAACTGTGAATTACGTGTGTCTACTTCTAATAAAAATCTCTTGCAAATTCGTAACATTAACATTCTTTTATCATCGCATAGTTTGCCATCTTTTGGACTTTGATTTCTTAAACCATATTTCTTAAACCATTTTGCAAGCAGCGGTTCCCCTGAAGTTTTTCGTACACCTGAACCAACGAATTTTCCTACAACACATATGGGTTTTTTAAAAAGTGTTTATTCTTATTTAAACACCATCTTTAAACAGTTTTCTAGGTGCCTAAAGCGACCACTTTTGCACATTTTTATTACGAATATGACAAGTATCAAAAAAATAAAATGGAACTTTATGCTATATCTTACACCTGACAGTATATCTATAAACGTGTCGATTTCAATAAGCGATTATCCGAAAATGGCCGCTTTAGACCTCCTGTCGTTGTTAATATCTATAAGCGACAGTCATCCCTTAACGCCGGTTGTACTGTTAGACTTATTATTTTTACTTGAACGATAAACATTTTAGATTGTACGATATTTATGTGGACTTTTCCATCCTTCCCTTAACTTCTCAAATAATCCTCGACTTATAGTCTTCCTAATATGATTTTTTTATAATTACAGGTTTATAATATTAAGGCGATTCTTCGCCCTCGCTGGGACAGTATTCCTCCTGCGATGTTTTACAATGTTGATTACTTCACTGTCTGTGCCTGGCAGCCATTTGAAGTGTGGACCCCGTTCGTACCCACCAGCAGACGACCTCACAGTATGGGGACGACGACTGAGGCAGGCCTACGACATATGGAGCGGCGCTGGCATGTCTGTGCGGGGCGTACGTACGTGCGGCGACTACATGTTCTCCGGGCACACGGTGGCGTTGACTTTGCTCAACTTCTTTATTACGGAATGTGAGTTACATATGTTTTGTATATTTGTATTATATATACAACTTGTACAAGGTCAGTATCTTGTCCTTGTATAGGTAATCTACAACGGACAACTCTAGAGCACACTCCAGAAAACACGCCAATCGTAATCGAATACCGTTGGAATCGTTTCTGGAATTTCAGTGACAATAACTTGATTAAACACAAGATGACTGCTCTTACATTTATCTTTACACAATTCACCTTTCAATTACACGTTAAAAAGTAATAATAAATCGGCAGACAAACTCATGGCAAATGAATGGCATAAGATATATGAAGCCTATATCCAAATATGAAGGAACATAGGGAAATAAATTAGTAAACAAAGATAAACTTAACGTATTATGTTAAGAAAATAAATAAATAAATTTTTATTTATTTTATTTTAGTACATTGTATTCAGAGCCATCTTTACTTGGGGTGCAAGGGGTGCGAGGCACCCGAGAGCAAGGACCTGCCTTTTAACAAACTAATTTCAAGCAAAAAAAAATACACACAGTATTCATAAAATATTCAACCGTCCAATTCAAGACTAGTTTGAAACTGACCGTCATAAGTGACACATATTAAGCAGCAGTAAAAAAAAATCGGCTATTTTTCTACCTGCTTCCTCCCTTCTCCCGGTCCCCCAGTAGTCCGGTTGAAGTACCCTATAGGTACTCCCAGTGAGATGAGTTGTAATGTATAAGTCTCCAGGCCTTAAAATTCTTTTATTGAATGAATAGCCCATGCGGGTATATGGGTATCCTGGCTATTGAGCAACGTTGTAACGACTGGGTAATGGCATAAGGGGTAAAAATGGAACAAATTTTTTTTTTTTAATTTTAGCAAGGGGACGTATTTGGATTTTGGCTCCCCGGCGCCCAGTATGGTTAAGACGGTCCTGGTTGTATTAAATAGAAACATATTCGATATAAAGCTAGAACTGATCTTGAAAACATGTGAGAGAGAATATCGGTTAAACCTTTTCCAATCCAGTGAACCGATCAGGCAATATTTGAACCATTCAAGCAGAATAATCAAGGTTATTTTATTTAGTCAGGGTGCTGTATTTTGATAAAATGATTTTTTAGAAAAAGCTATATAAGTATATATCAATATAAAATAACTAAATAACATTCAGGAACAATGATTGATTAATGAAATTTTAACAATGATGTAATCAATAGATTATTACATATTATTTCCTCCATGATTCTTGATTATCTTTTTGTAACAAAGGTTATTGAAATTTTTATCTAGTGGATAAGCTGTAATAGAAACGCTTATCTATGTAGTTTGTTAGGTTGCAACGATAACTCTTTGTGACAAAATTCCTTCCTCGTTCGTCATTGATATTGTTATGATACAATTTTTTATTTATTGTTTTGTTTCATTGAGTTGTTTGTTAGTTCAATTGCTCTATTCTGAAATCGCATTTGTATGAATTGGTTGTTGTTTTGTATTGTGTATATAGCTCAATGTTTCATATATACAATCGACATCTGCGAAATCGTTAAATATATTATTTACCGGGCTCGTTCCTTTCGGGTGATAAGAGGGCTGATCGAGCGAGGCAACGTAGCCAGCTTTCTGGGAACCTTACACATTGATTTCGATAACCTAGGCTCAGTATTCTACTAATAGTCTTAGGGATTAAAGGTAGTAAACAATATAAGATTCCTTCATTGTATTAGTTTATAATTTTATAACATGTTATAGAAATATAATTTTGGGATATAACCAGAATCAAAGTTAAACAATTATTTTCTATCCGAATGTCTAATTAGTTTGATTCGAATTTTGAACGCTACCTGACTCCTTTATAGTTTTTAAATAAACAGTTGTTAATGTTTATCACACCCGCATTTGATTAGTTTCTCTTTCTTATTATGTATAATGTTTTTATGTATTTTTAGATTTAAATTTTGCTAGGACTAAATAATGATATTTTTACACGGGTCTTAAGTTAATATGTGTAGAATAGGAGGTGGGCACTGAAAATCAGTGCTGTGGCGGGGTATCTCCCGACACAGCAATATACTGAGTGCCAACCTCGTTTGTCGAATAGCGGCACCTACAACCATATTTTGTCTCGTGTTTTGTCTGTTTGTATTTTATAATTTGTTTGTGTCGCATTTGGCAAATAAAAGTTTTCTTTCTTTCTTTCTTTCATTGCAATGACGTGGGTTCAAATCCTGACCAAGATTCGACGCAACGCTTAGGCAAATTTTCTGACCTAATGTGTATATGATATTGTTACAATTATTACTATGTGCTGATTGTAAAGGATGACATCGTGATAAAACTAACACATTGAAATAACCGATCAAACAAGCCAGAAGGGTATGGCGTCGGTGACCACTTACCACCAGGTGGGCCGTCGGCCTGACTGCTGTACTCTAGCACTAAATTTATTATCGTAACTAGGATATGTCCGTGATTGCGTCCAAACTTGACTTGACATTCCTGCGGGACTCGCAGGACACAAAGTACAGCAACATTTAAAAATAATGTAAGCTATCATTTTATTGAAAACTGTGTCGGAATAAGCTAATTTTATACACCCAAACAACTTCAAACCACTCCCGGGAAAATTCCCGTGAGATTCCCGGGATAAAATATCACACATTTTGTTACATTACATTTGCCATCGATCAGTGGAAAGCTCACATTGAAATTCGATTTTTTTTTATCTGGCCAGTATAAATAATTTCCAGAAAAATTCCCACGGGATTCACAGGATTAAAAGTAGCACAGATTTTAAGTCTAAGATTTTTCTGTCGATTAATGAAAACCGCATCGAAATCTGACCAGTTTTAGACCAGACTAGTTTTTACGCGAACAGACAAACAGACAAGAAATTTAAAAAAATTGCATCGTGTTCTCCACAATTTATATAGTTTTTTTTTGCAGGAGTACAGCAGACAGGCAGACGGCCCACTTGATGGAAAGCGGTTACCATCGCCTATGGACATTTGCAACACCAAAAGTGCTACAAATGCGCTGCTGCTCTCTTAAGGGGGACTGGAACCTTTTTTTTTTTTTTAACGAGGGGAAATCCATTTGCGGAGACCACGCCGCGGGGGGACAGCGACGTGGTACTGTGGGACTCGCCGGCCTGATGGACTGCCGGAATACCCACTAAAACCCCCCGGAGTTCCTCCTTTCGCCGTTTTGCCGGGGCCGCGGTACACAGCGTGAGCCTTACTCCGCGACCCCGACTGGCGCCGGCCGCCCTGATTACGGGGGCGGCCTCTTCTTGGCCGGGGATAACGTCCCCGGCATCTCCCTCTCCATTTAGGGAGATGAGGGGGTCACGCGGAACACCAACGCGCCCCCTCGCGGCTTGCGTGCGGGTGGAGGCCGGTAGAGTCCCCCAGTGGCCTCGACACCCGCGTGCCGCATATTTACGGCGGCCGGAGGTCTGATGTGCCCGTCCGGCGCCGTCTTCTCCTGTTGTTTCTGCGGGAGAGGAGCGCCGACTGGCGCTCTCTCTCCCGCTCCGCCGCCTCCTTCGCGGACATTACTGTCTCACAGAAGGAGGCAAGGGAGACTGGAACCTGGTCACTATTGCCGGAACACAACTCAAGGTTGTTATGACGGCATACTCTAGACCAGGGGTGGTAGCCACTTGGCAAGTATTCAAGTTGTTTTTTTTTAAATAACTTCAATGTAATGACACGGTATTTTTAGAATTTTATTAGATTAGATTTTAATTCGTAAGAAGTTCGTCTACGCGGCTTGACAAGAGTGAACTAGTAAAGAACGTCACGTAAGGAAAAAAATGTTATGCCCGCCAGGCGAACTTTAACTTTAATTTATCTATAACTAGCGGCCCCGACAGACGTTGTCCTGCTCTGAAAAAATAAAAATCTAGGACCCGATCTCAGCGCCACCTACCGGTTCCAATTGTGGATTTACACCATCCGGGAACCCACTCAAACACACAAAAACAAAATCACCAAAATCGCTCCAGATGATTAGGAGGATTCTAGAACCCGATCTCAGCGCCACTTACCGGTTCCAACGGGATAAAAATTATCCTATGTCCGTCTCCTGGTTTTAAGCTACCTCCCCACCTATTTTCAGCCAAATCGGTGCAGCCGTTCTTGAGTTATAAATAGTGTAACTAACCCGACTTTCTTTTATATATATACATACATACATACATACATACATAACTTCACGCCAGTTCCCTTGCGGGGTAGGCACGAACTATATATATAGATATTATAAAATTCTAAACGTAAAAACTACTGGGTAGATTTCGATGTTTCGGCTTAGGTTAAGGTTTTCGCTGATCGACAACAAATTCTTAGAATTAAAAACTTCTTTGTATCCTGGAAATCCCGCGGGATTTTTTGTGGCAATGATTTAAAATGGCTAGATTAGAAAAATATCGAATTCCAATGTATTTTTTCACTGATGGATAGAAATTTTATGTAATAAAATGTGTGTTATTTTTTAACCCGGGAATTTTCCCGGGAGCGGTTTGTATTTATTAAGGTGCATAAAAATTATCTTATTCCGAGACAGTTTCCACTAAAACGATAGTTTACATTCTTGCTGTGGTCATTTACATTCCGGGAATCCCGCGGGTATTTCAAATCAGGCGTGGAAGAAGTCGCGGGCGGGCACATCCTAGTTTTTTTTTTATACAATTTCGTTAATGCAATGAAATAAAATCTAAAATAATATTTGTTTCAGACACGTCCCGAAACCTGTATTTGCTCCACATCCTGACGTGGGTGATGAACATGTTCGGCATATTCTTCATATTGGCTGCGCACGAGCATTACTCCATTGACGTGTTCATAGCGTTCTATATCACGTCGAGGCTCTTCCTTTACTACCATACACTGTCCAACAACCAGGCGTTGATGCAGAACGATTCTTCCAGGTAATTTAAGCCCCGGATAAGTCTTATATACTTTTTTTGTTAACTTGTAAGTAATAACTAATCGTAAGTGCTAGCGGTCGCCAATGGACTTCTGCAGCACCAGAGCCGATGCGTTGCTTATCTCCTTATAAATATCTGTTTACGCTCTTTTTAAGGGCTCAGTGTTGCAGTGCTCAAGGAAAACCGTTTAACATAACGTTAAGGACCTACTACCTACTACCCAAATGCAGTTCAGTATCTTTGCCGCGCATTTTCATATTTTTAAAGATTTAAATGCTTCTCAAAGAACGTTTCTTTAAGAAGCATTTCAGCTTACTCTAACTGTCTATGAATAAGACCGATAAAATTTATCTTATAAATTGACACTTTACTTTTACAAATTTGTATTCTACGAATCACAACATTAATATTACGAATATTTCACAACGAATCATTTTGACAGACAAGGTTTCATACATAAATATATGTTTTCAGAAAAATTGATTTTTATATATAGAAATGTAAATGAAATCAAAACAGTAAGCAGAACTTGAACGAAACGAATAGATGCCAACTGTTTTGTTCTCTCATTAGACTTTTACATATTATATTGGTATGGTTTCTGTTTAGTTTGAGAACTTATTACCTATTCTACCAGAAAGTTTATTCCCGGGGTACTTCTAATTAAGCTAATTTTTGGAGTGTTTATTTGGTCCTTTTCGCAGATGTGAACGATTTTCACGAAATTTAATGTAATAGTACCTATATAGGTGATTTAAAAAATCTGAGGCGAATCTAGCCTACTTCATTTTAGAAATGTGAGTTCAGGTGGGATTAACAAGGGAATTTTCATGAATTTTATGTATCAAAACCAAAGGACTGCAATATATTGTGATTGTATAAGTTTATTCCTAAAATCAAAGTTTTTTGTTTACTTTTCCGTTGATCAGAGATAATTAACAATATTAACAGTGTTCAAAGGACAAAATATTAAAATTCCATACAAATATTTATTTTATCGTCGTTTTTCATACCTTTCCAGAACAAGGATATGGTTTCCACTGCTGTCGTTCTTCGAGTCCCAAGTAGACGGCATCGTGCCAAACGAGTATGAGGGCCCCGTGGCCATATTGACCAACTTGAAAGAATGGAGTACGAGGTTGGTGGCTGATGTGAAAGAATCGTCAGTCGCTAAAATCGCCGGAACAAAACTGCAAGAGGGCGCTGCAATGGGCGAATACTCCGTCGTCAGACTCGTCGACGGAATCAAAAGAAATTTAAGCTTAGTAGAAGAATTCAAAAATTCTCGACAGCGACTTGTGACTCTAGACAAAAATATTCAAGCGAGCCTTCTCGAAGATATGGTCGAAAACGACATACGTCACAAAAATATAGCGGATCTGACAAACGATCCCATCCTAAAAGAATTTAGTAATCCACCTTCCCCCCTTATCAAGAAGAGTATATGAATGTTTAACTTTTATACATACCATAGAGAGGCTGTTCATAGAAAATGTTAGCTTTATTTATACGATGAAGTGAGTTAGATACCTGAACGTTTTACATTTCCATTGTAGATTTTATATCATGTTATTCCATTATTTATTGTAAGTTTTAATGTAGATAAAATTATTAAGAGAATTTATTTGCTCAAAATATCAATCTTGAATAAATAAGATTTTCGCTTATTTTTATACTATTTATTTATCTGCTTTTCACCGGACTGAATGTTTGTTAGCTGTCGCAAATAACCTACGCTATCAAGGTGTTCTAATTGGCCAAATCGTCCTAAGAGGAAAATTAATTTTAATAAAATACGCTTAAACTAACTAAACTAGGCTGTGGCCGGCTTAAACTTTTTTTATTTTTAATTGCAGGAGTTCAGCAGACAGGCAGACGGCCCACTTGATGGAATACGGTTACCATCGCCTATGGACATTTGCAACACCAAAGGTGCTACAAATGCGCTGCTGCTCTCTTAAAGGAGACTGGAACCTGGTCAACTTACTGCGATCATTTTATTCAACACGATGTATTTCGCATAAATCAATTAATTTACTATGGAACAAACCTATTAAAAATTAGACCTCGCCTATTATAAATAAGGCTGTCTAATCCTCACAATCTACGCCAAACTTGATATTTTCTAGAATAGTTGCAGACAGTTGTGCAATTTGTAAGGTATGACTACAGACAGAACATTCCATTACGAAACTTTATGGCCACTTTCAGTTAATATACTTGACAGACTTAAAATTTACCGTGGTCTAACCACTTCTAAGTTTTGATTACGTAAACCTCTAAGGCGGAACACGCACTAGTACTTATTAATACCAGGATTTTCCCAGTATTTACAATCGTGCCGTGTTATACGTGCGTAAGTCTAACGCACGTATAACTTACATGTGTAAGGCCGTCTAAAATAAAATCGTCAAATGTAAGGTTAGGATACGTAAAGTAAAGACAAAAAGGAACTCTTGTGGTTTTCAATTTTTATAAATTTTTGATGAGTAGCTGTTTATGGAATTTAAAAAGAAATGTGACAATTGCTCCCAACTCTATATTATTATATTTTAAAGAGGAACTCTCCACACGCAAGTCCAATCGCGCAAGGTTACTTGTTATTGTTTTCTGTAAGAACTAACAGAAGTATTATTTATGCAAATAACAGCAACGTTCGTTGTGTGAGTTTAAATGCTAAAAGAATTAAAGTAAATTATAAATTGTACCTACATATTTTAAAGTCCCGCGAGCAGTCGAAATGACGCAATCTTTGTGATTCACTCGACATTCAACACGTACTAAGTCCTATACAGAAAATGCTAATTATTATTTAGCTTTATTTTGTAAAAGAAGTTTCAGCACAATAGTCGTACGTAAATAAACCCTCAAAATGAAAATCCATCCAAATTTGAAAATATTTTCAACTGGATCAAGCTTTACAGAATACTGGTACAGTATGTATGTATTATTTATATTTCCTTTGACGAGAGTAAATGAATTTTTTTAATGTGCCTGTCGATATTGAACATACGTTTTGCTTTCGACATGGTAAACACAAAAAACCACTATTATTGACTAAATCACACCTGCCTTTCTGCGTGTGAAAAGTAAATTTGAAGTTTTCACGAAATAAAACAGTCAATCTGTTGTATTTTATATAATTCATATGAAAAATTGTTAAAAAATGTCTTTAATTAACATTAATAAATTGATGAAATAAACTTGTCATGAGGGTAATTCATTACAACCAAAGCAATGCATGATTACATACAAAAATGATAGCTTGTGCTATCTTCGGTTCCAATGAGTAATGGTCATGAATATAAATAGTGCCTCGCCAAAGGCAGCGAGATGTGTGCGACTGATGAGCCCGCCGTCGTAACGGGTGTGACTGATACAACCTGGATAGCACAAGCCATCAATCTCATGAGTTACTCTATTGTCTAATTAACATAAAAATATGATAATCAAATTAAAATATAAAAAAGTTAATAAATCTAATTGTAAAATAAAAAATGAAAATAATTAATACTTTAAAAATAATACAAAAACCTTACACAGAAGGATAAAATTGTTAAATAGAACTCTTAATCTGGAACTTTATAGAAAAATTTAATTGATTTTATTAATCTAATGAATTATGATAATATAGGCCACTTTGATAGTAAATATAATGCTATCTATACATCGCCACATAACATATCTCAACAAATACTTCTTAGCATTATATACAATGACTAATCATGCAAAAGAAGTGTATGACGCATTATAATTAACAGAACTTATGAGTAGTGCTCGCTTAGTGCTAATTAGGGCTTGTTTTGAGCTGATAAGCAGGTGTACATTCAGTCCTTTATTCAACAGCAGCCATTTGCTCACTCTGGATCAGTGTCTCGGATGGATTATCTTTTTTCCGTTCAACAACATTATTTTGTTCAGCTTCTTTCTCTTCAGACAGTTCGCGAGAGCTGGCAGTGCCATTTTCATTGACAGATCCCTCTTTCTCAGGTGAGTTTTCCTTTAATGCTGCCTCTGCTTCTTCCACAAGAGATTCTTCTTTTATTGGTGATTCATCTTGTTCTACTGATTTTTGTCTTTCAGTTTCCTTTTCTGGTGTTGTTTCCTTGGATGTCCCTTTAATAATTTCACTCACTTTTTCTGGTGAACACTCCTTTTCGTCTACATTTTCGTCTCTTAAGGGGGTACTCTCTTTAGCCAGACTTCCCTCTTTGGATGGGGATTTATCTTTTTCTGTGGCACTTTCCTCGGCAGGCACTGAATTGTCGTCTTCTACCACTTCCTTCTCTTGTGATGGCTCCTTTGATTTGTTCTCCTTATCTACTTCAGTAATACCATTAACTGCATTATCCTAAAAATATTATATGTATTATTAGTAGTTAACACATATTTATTGTTAGAAAAAAGTTAAACCCTTTTTTCATATTATAAAATGTGAATTCACTCACTTCTAAGATAAAAAGAGCATTTCATGAATTTAACTTCATATTTTAGAGTCTTTATTTCAGTTTCAGTTGAAATAGAAACATATAAGAAAATCTATGTGCTTTAAGAGATGTAAACTAGAGCAAATTTGATTAAAAGCTCCCATCATTTGTTACATCAGTCATCATTGTTTTTAGCAATTTATAATGTAGAGCTGGATGTAAGCCTCCCTGAGTTTGTGTCACATATTACAGTATTGCAGTTTCCGCATCCAGCTCCTATCAGTAATCTTGTGCAGGATGTGGCTCCTCTCAACTGGCCATTAATCAGTTTTTTTATTGCAGTTCAGCAGTCAGGCAAATTTACCACCTGATGGATACCAGTAACTATCGCCTATGGACAGTTGTAACACCAAAGGTGCTACCATTTGTTAAAGGGAGACTGGAACCTGGCCACTAATGTGGAAACACAACTTAAGTTTGTTAGGGCAACATACTTTAGACCAGCATTATTTAGCAATAATGTAGTTGTGCAATTTCAAACCTAGGTAACTGACATTAGTTTTTTAAATGATTGTTTGTGCATACATTGTTTAGCAAACAGTTTGCATATCTATTACGCTTGACAATATATGTAAAATCTTTAATAAAATAGATAGCCTATCAGCCTTCAACAAAGATGCAACAACATAAATAAAAATGAAGGTCCAGTATTGGGGCTTTCATCTTTTACAAAAGTAATCCCCTAATAATCTTCATACATTTAAAATTACATGCCCTTGAAGTTTATAATATATTTTGTGCTATATGTACGATTTTTGAGAACCACTTACTAGATATTGAAATTGCACAGCTGTGTGGCAACATTTTTTTAAATTAAATTTGTTACTATTTTCTAAAACATCCATCCACTATATTTAGTAAAAATTATAACCCAATCTAAAAGCACATATTTTTAGACTCTATAATACCTTTGCATCATCAACCTGAAGGGGTTTTTCTGGTGGAACTTCCAGCTTCAGAAACTGCTCCAAGGTGTCTATTTCATTGGCTAGATCAAATTCATCATAATCCTGAAAACACATGAAAAAAATGTTGTTTTTAAAAATGAGTAAAAGAAATAAATGTTTGGTTTTGATCATGCTAAATATGAAAGTTGGTAAGTAACAAACGTAATGGCTAGTGCACGCGTCCCAAACTCAAAAGGGTGCGGGTTCGATCCTGGCCGGAACGCATGCACCACTTAGTCAGTTTTCTGATCTAATGTGCATATTCTTACAATTATCACGTGCTAATAACGGTGAAGGAAAACATTGTGATGCAACCTGCACATTGAGATAACCGATGTGTCAAACCTGCCAAGCCGCCTTGGACAAGCGTGGCGGGTATACGTACGTTCCCCTATCATGGGAGGCCCGAGCCCAGCAGTGGGACATTTATGGGCTGATATTATAAGTAACAAACTCTGGCCGTCTGGTTTGCCAGAGGAAGGAATTATTACAAAAATTTAGAAAAATATAACATCTCTCAACTAATATCATATTCAAATTAATTTATTGCCCACTTAGATACTTGATGTTTGTTCATCAAGCTTGGTTTAATAAACCCTACATAAAAAACTTGGATCCACAAAAGACCCTATGATTCAGAATATTAGGCAACTATGAAAGAAAAAAAAAATATTAATATTTTTTGACTACTCCAATTATAATGAAGCTGATGACCAAAGATCTTTAGAATTATGTGTATTGGAGCAGTTTTTTACATACACATAGCCGGGAAAAACGACTTGGATTATGTAAAATTTTTAAGCATTGTTAGCAGATGTTTAAATTTTCAAAGACTGAAAAAAGTTTGATTTTATAAATTATGCACCATGTCTGAATAAGGAGAAAATCTACTGATCTTATATATAAAAATCAATTGCTGTTTGTTAGTCTCGCTTCAACGAAAAAACGGCTGGACTGATTTGGCTAATTTTGGTTTTGAATTATTTGTGGAAGTCCAGAGAAAGTTTAAAAGTGAGTAAATATGAAAAAAAAATGCTTGGAATATAGGAAACACAACAATTTCGCTTTCCCTTAGAAATTTCTAAGGTGGTACGAAGTTTGCTGGGTCAGCTAGTTATAAATAAAAATTATCACACATTTGAAACATCAATATGACATACTAGAAACTTGTCTCTATATAGCCTTTGAGTCCTCACTCAACATGTACACAAGTAAATGCAACAATGAAAATAAAAATCTAAAATATCAAAATAAAAATCTAAAATATCAAAATAAAAATCTAAAATATCAAAATAAAAATCTAAAATATCAAAATAAAAATCTACTCTCAGGGCTTATTTTTTTCAAAGGTAATTATTTGGAAGAAGTGGTTTGAACATCTAAGTAGACTTAAACTTTTCTAAGTGCTTACATTGTCACTAATTATAAGACTGTTATAACATTATAATTAATAAAATGTATAAATTTAATAAGTATTTTAACATAGCTATGCCATTAAAATAAATTAAAAGCTATTAATTAAAAATCCTATAGTATAACAGTAGTTTTAGGAATTCTAAATGAAAATATATTTTATGTAACACACATATAGCACAAAACAAGTTTGTAAACAAAACTATTTGAATAACTGGTTTTGTTATTAAATTGATTCAAACTGGTAAAACTAAGAATATTCTCATCATATAGACATTTACAGTAATTTTTGATTTCAGTTTCTTGTTCAAGATATATTATAAACAAAACCCTTTGTTTATTGCAATTAATCATTCTAATCAACCAACTAGGGTCATTAACATTGGTCAATTGCTTTGTAATAAGGTACACCATCATATTTTTGTCTGATTACTCATGGTGCATTGTTATGATAGAATTAACATAATGACTGGCTAACCCCGCAATATTCTTCATCGTTGAACATTTGTGGCGGCAGCGGCGACCTCGGGTTGGGATCGCTGACGGTGCCTCCGTTCGATTTCGCATTGTTTTGCATAAAATCCTTGTCGGCCTCTCTTCCTGGTTCCGTTATGTCAATGACTTCATATTTTATGTTTTTTGAATCCAATATCATTAACACGCGTTGTTGACGCTTTTTTACCTAAAATATGGTAATGTAAGCAAATAAAACAAATAATAACTCAGTCAACCTGGCAAGAAAGTTGTGAAATGCATCCGGCCGTCTAAGGAATTTTGTGTTGTTGAACTTACCTCTTTGTTCCCAGAAATACCACTAATGTATATTTTGACAACCATATTTGTAAACTATTATTTCAACACTAGATTATGAGGAATTGTAAACGGAAAATATATAATTATATCAGAAAAATAGGCTTGGCCATTAGACAAAATGTTTTAATAATAATAATTATAGTGGGTGACAGTTGTCATCGGTCGTGACAGTAGGTACAAAAAGTGTGGACAGCCTTCCGTATATGAGGTCTATATAAAAATGGTTTTCCACTTTCGGTGAAGTAATTAAATAGATAATGTTTGTCTTACTTATCAAATTAAAGTTGATTTCATTATAGAAGTACTACATTGAATCATATAAAATTATAACACTAGACTAATAACAGATACACATTTTATTTTGTCATTACATATTGTGCATATGGGTAACTCCGATTAACGTTTCGTTTTTCAGAATCTACAGGTAAGCCGCGTATTTTTGAATTTTCACTCACTGCCTTTACTAATCATGATCGCCTATCATTATTATACTATTTTGGTCAGTGACGTTACACGATTAGCTGATAATGTACAAAACAATAATTACAATGAAACTAAGCGGTTAATCACTCTTACGGTACAGTCTACTGCCGCATTGCTATGCGATGTTGATGGATATTCAATAGCTTGAACTAGTTTAGACAACTGTAGACAGAAATTGTAATGTGATGCAAGTGTTCCTAAGTTCAATTATAATTAGAGTTGATATTTTCACTTTGATGTTTGTATAGTAATAAAATCTATCCGAACAAAGACATTACTTCTTTACTGGATTGAATGGCTGAATAATAAAAAATATCCTATAATTGTTCATACACTTCTGATCGAATCTGCTAAAAGCTTCATATATTTGTTTCAAGCGACATTTTATGAAACCCAAAACAATAAAGGATTATTGTTTTTTTGTCATCTTAAGCAAATACAAAGAATATAACTATGCAGTTTCAAATTAAAATGTAAAGATTATTTTTCAAATGTGGCACATAGTTTATTAATTATGCGTTTTCATAGATCTTTTGGCACTGTAAACTTTTGAGACGTTTTCAAAAGGTCGCATGAAACAAATAACCTTTCACCCCTCGATGTATTCTTTTATGACCAGTTACTATATCTTACCAGTCGTTCATTTGCCTTAATTTGATATCAGCTTCATACAAGTAATTTCAAATTTTAACCGTTGGTAATGAGTCTTGCTGTGCCAAATAAGGCTATTAACACTTGAATGCAACGAATCCAGTGTTATTACTGCAGTTAAAATAGAAACATTCGGTTATCTAGATAGCTTAATTTCTAATATGGTTCCACATATAACTTCCGAGATGCATTGAGAGTTGCTAATAGGTACTCCAGGATTATTGACAAAGATAACTATACCTCTACTATAATAAATGGAAAAAATCGCGCATTTTCTTCTTTTTTATATGGAAATAACAAGACAATTCATGTGCACCACATTGTCTAGGGTAATATCTTACATTAGTAAGGTTAGGTATGAACTTTGTGTACCCACCTAAAATACTGAGGGTATGAATGAATATTTTTCAACAGCACTTGTCAGTCACTTAACCATCTACCCATAGTTTAGTATTTCTTAAATTTTCGTGACTATACAATTAAAACAATGTTTTAATGGTTTTCAGCGCAGCTTTTATTTGATTTTTATTACGGATATTTCGGCCACTGTTCAGTAGCCATGATTATGGAAAACAAAGATGTCAAGTGTCAATTATTAGAGCTAGACATAATATTGCCGAAGTTTTTTTGCGACGCTTCTTCTCTAAATGTTGCGAAGAGGTGGCTTAGACTCACATAAAGTAAATAATAACCATACACAAAAATTGAACTGAAATAATTAAAATGAACAAGTAATAGATTAAATAAAAATTGTAACATTACTCATTGAAACTTGACATCTTTGTCTTCCGGGATCGCAGCTTCCAAGAGTGGCCGAAACATCGAAATAAAAATAAAAGTCGCACTTAAAAACTTAGTTTTAATTACCCATAGTTTTCTATATATACCATATAAAAACAATGCTAAGACAAAAAAACTAGTCTAGGCCATGCATCAAGAATATTAAGGCAAACAACAAATTGCCTAATAAAAAACGTAACTCGTAATATACTGTGCCGACACAGGTGGATCCACCAGCCGTTCTTGTTTTCATTAAAAATATGAATTAAAACTTTCAATCAACTTATTTAAAACAAAATTTTGAATTCCATGAATTTGAAAAGGAGCTAAATAGGAGTTTCAATTTATAATTTAAAAAAACTGAGGGAAGAATATTCAAGTGACGGGAAATGAAAAACATGTTTTTATATAAATATTTTAATACATTCAATTATAATACATAGCAGTATTGTCCTGTAAACAAGAATCTGCATCTTCGCCTGTATCATTTGCAGTTGGTTACTATATCTTACTATACTTTCATTAGCTCTTTAACTACTGATTGAAATTTAACAAACTCCACCCATACGAGAAATGTTCGTTTTCTACAAATGGTAAGGTATGAATAATGAATGGATATAAAATAAAATTAGAAATCGGTGTGAGTAGGTCCAGACATTATTGCATTATAAAATTACGTGTCTATGAACGAAGCAGGCTGTATCTTTACGTCATTACAAGTAGTCTGCTAAATTTGTTGTCCGAATTAGTGTGAATCTTTCAATAGTACCATAATCGGTTCAACCAAATAAAGAAATTCTATTTAAAAATATTAACACCAGATAACAGCGTGGTGTCGGAAACAGACAATAATGCGTTGGGTCTAAAGTGGCCGGGTTTTGGAGAATCGTTTAATGAAACTGATATATGTAAGATATAGCATAAGGTTCCACTTCATTTTAATACTTATGACATTCGTAATACGAATCTGCGAATGGGGCTGATTTAGGCCCTGAACTGGTTACCGTTATACGCACTTAGCTTTGAATATAAAGTACAAATGATACAGGTGTGGACGGTACCTTACTTGGCAACATAAAACGAGCGTGTTTGGAATGTACGGATGACACGATACAGTCTTAAGTTTATGAGTAGAAAATAATCGTCTATGGTCCTATTTTTAGTTTATCAAATAAAAGTTATCAATCAAATAAATTATATCCCAATTGAATGCAAAGATTCAACAATTAAACTGTCATTATTACATAAATTTTAATTATTAAAGTTGTATTTTATTCTTTAAATATTTTTTATGTAGTGATTGACAATCATCCCATGAATTATATAAATCTATTTAATTGGTGTTAACAATTAAAAACCATTTCAATAATAGCAAAGATATATAATTATTTAAATGTAATATCGATATAATATCCGCTTTAAATAAGAATTAGCGGCAACCGTTACTCAACAAATTCCAAAATACATGAACCTAGACCTTATTTTATGGAAATTTTCATTATAAACAATCCTCAGATATATTTTAAATGTTTCGATAGGTGAAAGTCACTGAAAGTTAAATCTCTTATGGTCTCACTTCAGCATCCGTGTGTATCCCAGCTGATTATCTCAGAAAGAACTATAAGTATGGACAGGGCTGGGCAAAATACATGGTTTCCTTTAATTGAAATACAAATTACAAAATACTGTCTCGCATGTATTTAAAATACGAAATACAAAATACTTTTAAGTCGGGTATTTGAAATATAAAATACAAAATACAGCATTTCAACTATATGTATTTAAAATACAAATTACAAAATACAAAATACCAGGTGCCAGGTGGTAGGGCATTTGCCCGACTGGATGGCTACCACCCCTGGTCTAAAGTATGTCGCCATAAGAACCTTGAGTTATGTTCCGGCATTAATGACCAGGTTCCAGTGACCCTTAAGAGAGCAGCAGCGCATTTGTAGCACCTTTGGTGTTGCAAATGTCCATAGGCGATGGTAACCGGTTTCCATTAAGCGGGACGTCTGCCTGTCTGCTGAACTCCTGCAATAAAAAAATAAAAATACCGTCAGGAGTTAGGTTATGTAAATAAAATACTCACAAAAATCAAATAATAATTATTATTAGGTCCTTGCCTATGAAATTGCCGTTTTTTCTGAAATAAGTTAAGCTAATTTTATTATATTTTTTTTAATTCTAATCTTCACGGCCTTGAAGACAGGGATATTTCCATCTTGTAGGTATGCGTAGATTTTGGTGGTTCCACCCGGATCTATGCGTGCTTATATCGGTCCCATGGCAGAGAATGCATAAGGACTGAAACAGCCCGCTTTTTTGAACACGTTCATGAGGTGACCGACAAAGTTTTGTAGTTGGCAGTATCCTTTAGCAGAGGTAGTCATACTCAAAAATTTTAATGCTCATCTAGCTGAGTGGTTAGGTTCCTCGAGAACTGATCTGCCAGGGACTACTGCCTACGATTTTGCTCTCGCCCATGGATTCACTCAGGTGATTACGGAGTTTACCCGAATACCGGATAGAATGTATCATGAGCCTTCTTTGCTGGATCTTCTGCTGGCCACACACCCGGAGAACTACCAGATCTTCATCAGTGCTCCACTGGGAACATGTGATCATTGTCTGGTATCTTCGGTGGTGCCCCTTTCTATTCCAGATTGGACTCATCCCGCTGGACAACGGAAGGTGTGGCGATACAGGTCAGCAGATTGGGATGGACTCCGTGAATTCTATGCATCCTACCCATGGAGGCAGTTATGTTTCTCGTCAGAAGATTCTGATCCGAGCACAGACTCGATCGCCGATGTAGTACTACAGGGAATAGAATGTTTAATTCCAAACTCAACTGTACCTATCGGTGGTACGCGTAAACCACCATGGTTCGATAAGTCCAGCAGTGAGGCTGTAAAGCTAAAGCAACAGGCTTATCGAGCCTGGACTGCAACGCGGGTTCGTCAGGATCCAAGTTCCTCTGACCTGAAAAAGAGATACAATGCCGCCCCCAGGTCCCTCAAAAAACAGCTCGCGAGAGCAAAATTCGATCACATCGGCAGAATTGGTGAGCTCCTCTCTAGCTACTCTTCTGGGACTAGAGCTTTTTGGGCTCTCACAAAAGCTGTCGAAGGAAACTTTTGTCGGGCGTCTCTTCTACCTCTGCGCACAGTGGACGACCGTCTGGTACGGGCCGCCAAAGATAAAGTCAATCTTCTGGGTGAAATCTTTGCAGCCAATTCAACTCTTGAGACATAGGAGAAACTCCACCTACAATCCCTGAGTGTGAGTCTAGAATATCGGAGGTGCGCTTTACTCAAAAAGTAGTCCGATGTGCTCTCTTCTCCCTCGATGTCAAAAAGTCTTCTAGCCTTGGTGGGATTCCTGCCACTGACCTGCAGGCGTGTTTAGCTGAGCTGTCCCCAGCCAGTCCTTGCCCAACTTTTCACTCTCTCTTACTACAAGGGTTGTGTCCTCGCTTCGTGGAAGATTGGCCATGTGCACCTTGTCCCCAAAAAAGGGGACGTAACAGACACGTCAAATAGGCCTAGGGCAATAACCTTTTTGCTCTCAATGGTGATGGAGCGTATTATCAACGCTCAACTTCTGTATAACCTTGAAGATTCCCAGCTGCTAAACGATCGGCAATAGGGCTTCTGCCACGGTCGATCAGCTCGGGATCTCTTGGTTTACCTAACCCACCGTTGGACTGAAGTAATTGAGAGCAAAGGGGAAGCACTGGCAGTTAGTCTAGAATTCTAGATATTGCTAAGGCCTTCGACCGGTTCTATCGGAGCGTCCATCGTATGGGATACCCGAAGGGCCTTGCACCTGGCTATCCAGCTCTTTTGACGAGCGCAGCATTCTAGTCGTTGTCGACGGTTGTTGCTTAAGTTTCAAGCCCATCAATGCTGGTGTGCCCCAGGGTTGTGTGCTATCACCAACGTTGTTCATCTTACATATCAATGATATGTTGTCTATTCGCAACATTCATTCCAATGCGGATGACAGCACAGGCGATGCGCAGTACTCTGGTCGTGCAAACGTCCCTCGATCATTTGTGGAGGAAAATTGGGTTAGACTTTTGGGTTTGGGTTAGACTAAAGTAGAGTATTCCTTAAAGAGAGTCTCTGAATAGGGGAGACAAAACCTTATCCATTTCAACCTCAAGAAGACATAGGTCTACTCTAGCTACGTATTCTCTGCCAAAAAAACTCCATTCGAGCAATCACTTCAGTTCCAAGGAACTCCCCTTACTACCTTCAAGAGTATTGGGATCCTCAGTTTTGACATCGCGAACGATGTTCAGGGGCCATTTTGAAGACAAGGCAAAACTTGCCTCTAAGAAGCTGGGAATGTTAAACCGGTCCAAGCAGTACTTTACACCGCGGCAACGCTTTGTGCTTTATAAATACCCAGGTGATCCCGCATATGGAGTACTGCTCACACTTTTGGGCTGGAGCACCTGGCTACCAACTCGATCCCCTAGACTGTATTCAACGTCGGGCCGTTCACGTTGTTGATGATCCCATACTCACAGACGGTCTAGATACGCTTAGCCTTGTGAAAGACTTCGCTTCTCTCTACGTATTCTACTGACTGTAGAACGGGGAGTATACGGAAGAACTGTATAATATAGAATGGTGTATTCGTCCTCTTTCTACCATCGAACCGCTCGCCATGTGTTGGGATTTCACCCCCACTTCCTTTAGCCGCTTCGCTCATGTACGGAACGGTTCTGTAGAACCTTTTTCTTGCATACCGTGGGGATTTGGAATGAGCTCCCAGCCGAGGTTTTTCCACAGCGCTACGATATAGAGTTTTTCAAAAAGGGTGTCATAAAATTTCTTCGAGGCTGGCAGCGGGTTGAAATCTCTGGTGTTGCAAATGTCCATAAGCGACAGTAACCGCTTTCCAGGTGGGCCGTCAGCCTGTCAGCTGTACTTCAGCTATAAAAAAAAGGTCGAAATTTTCAGAATGGAACCGGGCAAACCAATAACAAGTGGTGCGTTCATTGTAGTGTTCGCTCATAAAGGTCGTTGATGTTGCTTGTCGGTCTTGCCGCGTTGCTGCCACGACGATACTCTTATTCCATAATTACTCGAATGTTTAACTATCCATGATGAAGAAAAAGATTTAAATGCGAAGAAAACATAACGCTTATCAATAAATAAATGACTAATTTTTAAAAAAGAATTTCATGTTTTCAAAGTAAAATGAATTTGAAACTATATATCTTAGCCAAACAAAAATATTTATTTTAAATGGCCAGTACTGCAGAACGTACCTAATATTTAGCGGTCACCATTTTGCTTATGAAAGCTATCGAGCGCTATTTTCTGAAGAACACACACATCAATAAGGTAGCTAAATGTATTTTGTGAAATGTATTTTGCAACCATAAGTATTTGAAATACTAATTACAAAATACCTCAGCGTCAGGTATTTGAAATACTAATTACAAATTACATTTTTAAGAAGTAATTGAAATACAAATACAAAATACGTATTTGTATTTCAATTACGTATTTCAATTACAAGTATTTGAAATACTGCCCAACCCTGAGTATGGAATATGCCTTACCGACCGCGACCGTTTATTTGCCTTACTATCGGTTAAAGTTTGATATAAACTACATACAAGTAATGTTAAAATTCAACCGATGGTAGGGCAAGTGGATGAATAGTAAAATATAGGAACCGGGCCTTATAGAATTTTGTGTCTACAAATATGTAGCGTCTGCAAAAATATTTTTTTTCTCTTGAAGGGCTTGACGCTAAAATATCCCAATTTCACATATATTTATTGATATATATGTTTCCACATTTTGAGCAGGATTTGAAATTAATGTTAAAAATATAAAATCTAAATAAAAGGGGCAAATAACCCGCTAAAGTACAGGCGCGTTGATCTCGTTCTTTCTCTTTTTATTGCTGAAGCACAACTCTGTTGGAAAGTGGTTACCGTCGCCTATGGACATTAGCGATACCAGAGGTGCTGCCAATGTGCCGCCGGCCTTGAAAGACAAAGGTGTGTAGCACCTGCCAACCACTCTATTGACTAGTAAATATTGTAATTTAGAATTTTATAAAGATCTATATTTATTTCGAAAGCTGGACTGAATAAAAGTTTTAATATTAAGTATTGTATGTAATAAACGAACCCACCATGCTCGAGTTCGACTAGCACACGGCTACTTTTTTATTACCCACTTTATAATTTTAAAATAGTGACAAATTTTGTTTATATTCCGGGAATATCCCAATGATATAAGGTCTAGTTACATACAGGTATGCTTGATATATAGGTTCTTAGCGCACTAGATTCTTGTTCATATAAAGTCAGGCGATATTTTGCAGATGATCTATAGAAGCCATAAACTTGGGAGTTCAAAATACTCGTGCATACTGCATTCTAAACTGTATGGTGACCATTGTGATTGATTTAATTGGCATCGAATGACCAGATATTATGTGGATGAACATTGTACTCATTTAAAACAAACAATTTGTTCTTCAATGTACACGAGTATCAAGCGCGGACTACTTATTCAAATTACACTTACTTTTACGAAAGTGGACATTTTCTACTTTCACCGTATTACCGCCCAAATCTCGTATCTGTGTAAGTAACTAACGAGTGTCGTTAACACTACAAATCTACACAAGTTCTTCTTTATAACTAGGCTACAGGAGACAAAATGTTCCTTGATATCAGGACCGGACATTTCACGCAAGTTAGGTAGTTAATGTTACTTGTCGGACATATAGCACATAAAGATATAATGATGTAGTCCAGCGGGTTTCGCTTTGGCCTCTTAAGACTCAAAAAGGGTTCGATTCTCGGGAGTAAATCTCAAATTCAAAACTACGATTCATTACTTTGTTTTTTGTGTTTCCAAGATGGGATAATATAATATCCTTAGTAACACAAAGTAGGGCTGACCTCTAGAGTTTTGCATTATAAATCATCCATAAGACAAGTATATTCTAATTAGCTTGGGAAAACACAACGTGTACATTCGTCTGCTGCTATTATAAGTATCAGCGATCGTCTGGTGGTCGAAATTAAACTGTCTTTCTTTTAATAAGTTCTATTTCGTAAATCTCTTCCATGCCGCAGAACGGCCACCTAAAGCCCGAGACGGGAAGCGAACGCCACTGATTAGCCGACGCGAGCCGCGGACATATCCCTTGTGTTTGGCGGCTCCCGTACCCCGTCACCGGGGGGTAGTTGCCCCCCGCGAATTTCGACCGGGGCAAAGAGTCCAGACTCGAAGCCCCATACCGGCTCTGCCATCATCAGGCAGAGACGCTGACCCTTGACTGATTCTTTTTTCGTAACCTATGTGATCAGTTTCGTCTATCTATCTCATTCTAAGGCCCGCTTTATACTATGCTCTATCTCATGTAGGTTACGTATTTAATTCATTTTATTTAAAGTATTTTTGACACATAAAAATGCTTTTTGTGCAATTCCCCATATCGATTTTAACTATGCCAAATCTCACACAACTCCAATCTCAATCTCTCTCAACTCAAATAGTTGTAGCCTAAATTACAACATTATGTAAGTATTATTTCCGCTCCGCATCTGCAAGCGCCCTTGTGTAAAATATCAAGTTCAAATTTATTTATAAAGTAAATGTCGCGCTATTTAATTTGTTTATCCATCTATGAAGGTATGTGAATGTACACAATTGCGAGTGTTTGTGGTGAGCGGAAATATTATTGGCGTGTAGCCAAACAACGGGACAGTTGTTGGGTCTTTATGTTAATGCCGCACACCATAGTGACATCTATTATTATTACACTCATCAACAAGACGCTATTCTTATCTACAAAATATCCGATGAAAGCAGCATTTGGTAACAATAAACGCCAGGCAGTAATACACATCATAGACTTCACCGACGAGCTTTAAAGTTTTATGGCAAAGATAAAAATGTTCTTAATGCCCAAAACCCGTTAATCAATTGAAATCGATTTTAATCAGAAATCACTCTCCTGTTAAGGTTATCCAGTGTCGCTTGGAGTGCCTTTCAAGAGTTGTTATAAAATGAACAAACAATGAAATGTCGATGGTGCCATCGAACTGCCAGCATATTGAGGTCTACAGAAATATAAGGAAGGATGCAGATGGAGATGCGAGAAACACTGGCGAAACAGATACCATTTGGAAAAACTTCCAAGGCAATTCTTTGTAATACCATTTTAATTTAACAGAACCGTAAACCGGGATCAGACTTAGTGAATAATTTATTGACAATGAATAATTTTTAACATGTTGCGTAGAGATTAGATTAGAATCAAATATATTTATTTGATACAGAAGGATGCTTGATTTCCACACTACAGATGGAGATTAGGCCAATTCAATTTTTTCTTTGCGGACCTTAATTGTGTGCACCAAAGAGAATGGTTCCTTTAGATTAACTGCTTAAGATTGCGTAGTAACAAACTGTGCAAAATAGCGTCTGCGCAGCTGAAATCGCGCTGAAATGTGTTACTAAAATCGCTCATAATGTTTGGAGCAAATTATACTCATAGCTTAAATTTTTCATTAAACCTATAATAACCGGAATGCATAAAAATCAGGATTTTCTAAGCAGATTGATAAAATTTGATCACCTCTTAGTTTTAACCAGTCTACACATATTACTATATACATAATTTCAGAATGTAGAAAACAGCGACAATGGCAACGCTAAACGACATTTCCTGTCTGAAAATCGTTATTTATTCTGTAAGAATAAATTTAGATTGCAACTATATCGAATCTACAATATTTAAAATATATGAAAAACTATAAAAACAAAATATTAAATAAAATAAACTTTATATTACAATAATCTGTCCAAATTATAAAATAATCATACAATTGGTTCATATAAAATACATTATTACACATACGAGTACCTTGTTGATTATAAATGTACAATGCACCGATTAGTCAATAATTATCCTATGTTAGTATAAATACTAACTATATATGTTAACAATCATATATAGGTAAATTAGCTTCGAGAAATTTTGCGTTTGTAGAAGTATTTTATGTTTACAGGAATTCTAAACGTGAAATTTAAAATTCCTTGTACAATCAGCAAAAAGAGGGTCGTTGCATTTGTGAAAAAATAGTACATTATGGTACTAGTGTGTAACATTGGTGATTACCGCCGAGGCGCCATTGAGACTCGAGCCGTAGGCGAGGGTCTTAAGAGAGCCGAGGACGGTAATCATCAATACACACGTGTATCATACGACGTTTTTCAACACACTTGTGAATAAAATAACAACAAAAACTCATTTTATTTAGTAGATAAAAAAAGTTATATATGAGTGAAAGTTTTATTTATTAAACACGTACGAGTTAAAATTATCTATTTAAATAAGAAGTTGCATGAAATGAGCAAGCAATAGGAACATTAATTTATTTGTTCTATAGAACACGATCTTTTTTTTTGAATAAAAACTTTTTAAGAACAAAGCAACTCAACCAATAAAATTAAAAAAAAAATCTATAACTCACTAGTGAGTTATAATGTTTTTTACTCACAGTTTGATAATGGGTGTCATTCTGTGCCTAATTGCGGTGACCATAGAGCCACTTTATGAGCAAGTGTGTTGAAAATATATTTACAATCATAAGTTAATGGTGAAAGTCAAATAAGTAATTATTATTTACATTGCTAGTTGTTGTGAGGTCTGACTGACTATTTGGTTTTAGTTTGATAATGAATGAATTAATTGATTCTATTTGTGGTTCATTCTTATTATTTATTGCTTAGTGTTATTATTTGTTGTTAATTAAAGTTAATTAAAAATGGTTCCGATGATGAAACGTAGTCGAGGTAAGCTTTGGACTTCCCAAAGTAGAGAAGTTTTGTATAGTATGTACAAATGTTTCGAAAATGAATGCAATAGCAATCCGAACAGTTTTATGACTCCTGCTCAATTAGTTGCTAAATCAATTGGAATATCATTGACTTCCATCGGAAAGATCCTATTAGAAAGCAAATGTCTTCAAAATAATTTAGTATTAAAAATTGTTTAATATTAATATTTATTATTTTAATATCGTTTAATATTATTAATTTCATATTAAGTGCCTGCCTATAAAAATATATAAAAAGTAATAGTTTATTTATTTATGTGTTGACCCTACACTACTATAAACGTAAAAACGTCTCAAAGCTAATTTACCTGTAAAATTGTACACCTATCTTTGATTTTGACCAAAAAATAATTGTATAACAGAAGAGACTTTATTATTCAAAACTGCTATACAAATCAAAAACAACATATTCATGTACAATTAAGTCGATAAAACAGCCGATAAAAATTTCATCCAGTCATTACTTGGATGGAGTTTACTAAAAATTAGTTGTTTGTATATCCAGTATGGGAAAATTACTCAAGAAATTAAATATGACGGCGCGAGGTGTATCTATCACTCTTACAATGCAGTGCAGTACGGTTTTATAAAAACAAGATAATAGTAATATTAAAATTTCTATAGTATATAAGTATTAAAGTTTTGATAGAGATCCGAGAGCACACTCTAAGGCTGTGAGCTTTATTTTTATATAACAAATATACTATGAACTGTTTTGTGAGCTATTTGTTGTATAAAAATGTCACTAGCTAAACCCAACGTAAATATCTTAATTTTTACAAAAATTATTGCTACAGGCTAGCCATATTAACCTAATACATTAACATGTTCCTACTTATCACTGAATTATATTAGAAAGTGTAACCCTATAACTTGAGCGCAGCGTTATCCGCAACAATGATTATTTTAAAGTCCTATATCTTCTGAACAATTTCTTCTATTCAAATGCCTTGTTTATAACAATAATTATTATTGATCAGTGATTTAGTTAGTGGTCAAAAATTAAATGAATGAAATGTTACACGATCAAGTAAGAATTTTAAAAATGTGTGGTTGCGGACAATGGTGCGCTCAAGAAAATCGTCCTAACACAAAAGCGTAGCATTATTTGATCAAGAAACCGATAGATGGTCAAGAGTGCACCAATCATTGTCTAACGTGTTTCTGTCTGTATGTCGGACTTAAAACCCCGTTCAGTCTTGAGCTAGTCACAAATTTAGAATCGACAAAATTTAAATATTAGATATTCTCTGAAACATCGACTTAAAATATCAAAAAAACAACAGCCTAAGGATGAATTTACTAGGACATGTTATTACACGTATTTTAATCTATCTCTAATATGTATAATAAATCTGTAAATGGTTCGAGTTTGTACAATGCGTTTAAAATGTGAAAAAAATCAGAGAGATAATTCGGACCAGGACATTCCGAAAATGCAATTTTTGTCTGCCTGTTAACGCATCACGTGGAAATTACAGAACGTACATGAACGAAACTCGACAGAGAGATGACTTATATCCCAAATCAACACTTAGGATACTTTTTATCCCGATAAATAATGTCGTTTCCATAGATAAACTGATTAGCTAAATAGATGGCGCTGTAATCGCGTTTTTTCAATTTACTACCAAATACCTACGTTGTCATAAACAACAGACAGGACACAGGACAGTAGTCTAGACTATATGGACTTAGTTTCTTTGTTATTATTATATGTAAAAAACCGAATTAAATTTATGTGTAAGTAAAATAAAGCTACTGTTTAGGATTTGACACGCGGCGCAGCTGCGAGACAAACTCTAGCAACTTATTATCCTTGCACCGTTACAGATCAGCTGATGTAATTCTACGGGGTTGGTCAGTGACGAACAAAGCGAAGGAGGCAGCTGCCGAGAACGGCGACTCGTGGGATGCTTTACATTTTAATCTTATTATATCTGTCGCTCGTCGAAAAGTTGACAAGGTCGTGGTCGGGCAGTAATAGCTAAGTTATGTTGGTATTACTTTAAGTACCACTTTATCGAATTTGCTAAGCTCTAAAGCACACTGTTTATTATTATCCGTTTAAGATGGTCATCCCTTAATACGCAGAGTAATTTATTTACAGATAAAGTAATAGACAGAGATAATGTTATTAAACGGAGCAGCAAACTTATTTGTAACGTCCCTTTATATATAAAAGTGATTTAGAGGCATTAAGATTTTTGTAGCTGAGATTGAGGTTAGTCTTTTGGAAATACGATCAAATTTTTTTGAAAATAGAATATCTATTTTCAAAAATATTTGGTCGTCCTATCTTTTGCAACACAAGACCACGTTGGCAACAAGACAAGATCTGTCCGATTAGCAGTGTGACGATTTAATGAGCTTTCCGAAATACGGTGTTAATTACCGTCCATCAAAAATTTGGCAGCTCACATGGCCTTCTTCGAGCGCATTATCAGTTCGAGGCCCGACATTATAATAATAATAATAAACACCCACATATTATTCGAATTTTACGATATTACATAAGCACGACATTGGGTCCCACTATGCGATCACCACTGTTTTCACGAGTTTCAACAGTGAAAACTGACACATAACTAATGACTGCATCGAATTCCGCTCAAAATTTAAGATGTCACGGTTATATAAGTAAAACCTTTTTGCACGCAAGTATCGCTTTAATTGTGATTGAAGTCTTCGGTGGTGTATTTACATTGGGTCATAAACCTCAATTTTAAAACAATGCTTAATCGTGTCTGTAAAATCTACTTAATTATAAGATGTATCTCATACTTTTCTGATATTGCTTCACTTTATTCGATTTGATTTTTTACCAAAATTAATGCTGTACGATATAGTTGTACTTAATATAAAAATCTATGTATATTAGGCCAAAACCCGCATGTGCTTGAGAGCATGTTCTGGTAACCAGATATTTTCCCACAAATATATCAAAGCTAGCAATGGCAAATATAAATTTTACGTAATGGGCAAACGCCATTTACAAACAATACCATGTTTAAAATTTAGCGATCGTATTAACGTGATTCTATTTTAATGTATTGATGATATATTATTTCATTGAATCCGAATCCATTAACCATTTGACCGACTAATTCATTTTTAAAATTTAATTTGATGCGTTATGAATAGTAATTAAACCTATCCAGCGCCATGACTGGAATCATTTGTGAAATTTATTATACATCACACAATGGCACTCTTTTTCATCCTGTTTGGGTTTTTGTGACATACAAATACATTATGTTCAAGTATAATTTTATCATTAAGTAATAATGTTTTAGTAAAGCATCTAGAGCCTCATTATTTAGACCTGAACCCTAATTGTCTTTACACAAAACCTCCTTTTGATGTTTGTTATGAACAAATTGACATTATATATCATATTGTTTTCCCCTCGTTTATATTGAAATAGAATAGAGAAGTTGAGGGTCCCACAGAGCTTAAATCTAATTTCTAATTAGGACAATTGACACACCCGAACTTGCAACCAGCAGTTATTAAAAAAATATTTTGTATATTATCAATTACAAAAATACATTTTTCAATTAAAAAAGTATTTTTGTAATTTCAATTTAAAATTGTATAGCAATTGATTAAGATTTACCCAGTTTTTAGTTATATTTATAGAGGCCGAAATTTTTAATTATTAATACGGTCATAATTATAGTCCATATTTGGATGGAATAGAAAATTATGTGCCCTACTTCGAACATAGCTAACGCCATTGTGTATAGTTAACAGTAAAATAAGAATATTGTTTGGGTATGAATTTTTGAGTAAAATCACCGCCTGATCGATTCACTAGTAATTTAAATACTAGTGCTAATTCACCTAAAATTGGCGAGGTGATGTGACATAGTGATTAAAACCACCAAAATGTGCTTTACTTATAGTTTTTAATTTCTAAGCTCATAACCTGACTGCTAGACATCGCTTCCTTTTTTCAGGACAACAGGCGATATACCAACTGCGGTTGTTTCAATCGGACAGGCAGCTAAGAGATACCATCTCGGTTGGACAGTTTTGGCATGTTTTCCTTTACCGACAGCATTTAGTGATTTTGACAGTAGGCATACGACGAGTATTAGGACACAAAAACAGCAAAATCGTTATATGCCCACGACCAAGATTCGAACCCATGTTTCTGCAATGAGACGTGGATGCCACAACTACTGTCCCATTACGACTTTTATCATTTTTGTTGCTTTTGAACGTTCTTGTCGCGTATGTGCTCTCTAAGAAAATTAGCCCTAACATTCTGATCATTGCTCATAGTTTTCTAATAACTCTGTTTTCACTTACAATTATTTGTTAGGACCTTTATCAATTTAACTTGTCGTAGTGGTTTTATTTATCTTAGTAAGACTGGACGCAAACGAGCCACCTACCACAGCCACCAGTGGCTAGTGAAGAGCAATTGACAAGCTTTTTAATAAATTTAATAGGGACTCGCTGTAAACGTGTAACCACCACCGTTGTCACAGACACCGGTGCCTGTTGCCGGTGGTCAATTTGTGCCTAGCTTTATTCAGATAGATAAACCAACTAAATAAATAAATAAACGACCATGACAAGTTAAATTTGTAAAGGTTTGCGCGTAGCGTAAGCTGAAATCTTAACATAACAATTCAAACTTATCACATCCGTATGACAAATTATGAGCAATCTCTTTGTATCTATTATTAACTAGCAATAGTTTCGTTAATTAAAGCAAAAAGTACAGGAAATTCATTATGAAAATAATCATTAACAGTTTTCAACGTGCACTAGACCACATTAGCATATTCACATGAGAAAAAGACAAGCTAAGATTTTGTCCTTTTCCAAACTTAGTATTAAAGCTATACAATTGCTTTTTTAAATTTCACAGACTACTCATATAACTTACTACTGCCCAGTTTCCTCCTTACAGCATCCAGATGTTTAATTGTATAATCACAGATACAAAATAACTGTTAAAAGAGATCATTTGACCGACGATTCCTAAATTTTTAGAAGCTAGCCCATCTAAAACGAAACAGAGATACCTTTATTTGCAACTTAAGTATATAGTATCAGTTAATTTGGGTGTTCATCAATGTGATGTGATGTACGGTTCATACAGGGGTGCCGAAGTCGGGGTCCCCGTCGCCGTGCAGCAGCGAGTAGCCCTTCCCGCTCACGGACCCGTTCGTCAGCCCTACGCCCTCCGTGATTCGCCTCGCCGATCCTATCCTGGTATTTGACAAATACAGATTATTGCCAAATTTCCACATCAATACTTCTACCTTTTTTTTCTTTATTAATCCCTATTAATATTCTAAACGCGAAAGTAACTCTGTCTGTCTGTTCCGTTTTCACGGAAAAACTACTGGAGCGATTTGGCTGAAACTCAGTATATATATATTTTCGATGCCCAGGATGAACATAGGATACTCTTATCCCGAAAAATGGGATAGTTTCCGGGATAAAAATATATTTGTGGGTCTCTGTTTCTTATCCTTTTATGGAAAGACATATGTAATTTTGTTACAGAGGGTGGCTAAGGGATACCTTTTATCTCGGATAATGGGATAGATTTATGTAAAGGTTATCCCGCAAACTAGGATAGGTTTTTTGATTTTGTCCACTTGGTCGACTGGGTCCACTTGGTCCATGTTATCTATCATGTTTTGTCATTTTTGACAATTGTTGTTATTTATGTAGTTTCCAGATAGAAGGGGGATGCTATAGTTTGCTATATAAAATGAAGTGAATCATCAGGGGGCAAATACATAAAAAAATATAACCTTTACCGCTTGCTCTTTGACGAAGAGATACACACTAGAGGTTGACCCGCGGCCTCGCCGCGGGGTAAACCCTAGTATGTTATAATTAGATAAGTTAAGAGTTTCCTTTGAGTGAGTCAGGTTGCCTGGAGTAGATCGCTAGGCCGCCTTTTGTTTACGAAGTATGTAACTATTTACTTGTTTATTTTGGTGAACAATAAAGCGTTATACCTATCTACTACTGGTTAAATTTTAACATAAACTCTATACGACTATTTAAATAATATTAGTAAGCAGCATAATGTTGACTCATTTGGGATCAGTATTTCGGGAGCCAAACGATGTCTAAACTATATATATATATATATATATATATATATATATATATATATATACACATACATATATATTTTATTATGCCGACGCCAGCTATCTAGATTTGATTCAAGAGCAACTTAATAAACTTGAGCGCCTCCAAAATTTTCCATAAGGTTCATATTTGGGTTACGCAAGTATGACTACGTTTCTGAATTTCGAAAAAAACTCAAGTGGTTGCCAATTCGTTTTCGCCGGAATACTCACATTCTTTCATTGTTTTATAGTATTTTATTCATCCCTAATACTCCACAGTAAAAAAGAACGCACCTTAAAGAACGCTCCGAATTTATTTCTTGTTCTGACAATTTACGCCCTTCCAGTCAACATAGACTTATTACTCCTATTTATAATACAACGTTCTTCAATCATTCTTTCACGGTTAAGGCTGTCTAACTTTGGAATTCATTGCCTGTTGCTGTCAGACAAGCAAAATCCCTAATAACATTTAAGAACAGTCAGGAAATTCTATCTGCAATATAATGATATGTAATTTTATATAATTAGGAGATATTATATTGCATATAGTTATATGTTTATTATGTTTAAATAGTTGCATATTATCACCATATCTTGTATATGTAAATAACTTATGTGTATATTTGTATATATAGTATAGTTATATATTTATTATTAAAATGTAAGTAATCGTACAATAATTATGTATACCACCGTCGCCACTCCTAATCAGAATATTCTTGCCACGGGTTGTCTGGAAGAAATCGCTTTTTAGCGATAAGACCGCCCTTTGTACCCAACTAGACTAATACTAGTTCGTAAGTTTTTCTGTAATGGTGTACAATAAAGTGTTATCTATCTATCTATATTTTTTTTGTGACTAGTTTTATAGTGTACTGTTATATCGTGTTACTTAATGAAAATATTACTCGTGAAAACCTGTATTTGGCTGTCTGTGGAAACGGGGAAGAATACAATTCCCCGCGGCCTATCGTAGATGGCGACAAAACAACCCATAGTCGGGTGGTGGGGTATATGCCCGTTTTGATGGCTACCACCTCTGGTCTAGAGTATGCCCCCATAACAACCTTGAGATGTGTTCCGGCATTATTGGCCATCCTACAATCTCAGTTTAGAGAACGGCAACACAGGTAGCACCTTTGGTGTTACAAATGTCCATAGGCGATGGTAACCGCTTTCCATGAGATGGGTCGTCTGCTTGTCCGCTGAATTCATCCTATAAATATAAATCAAATGTTTATCTATTTGTATTAGCTGTGGGTTTCCATCATTACATAAATAAATAATTGTGGAGTACTTAGATCTATTTAAAACAAACTAAACTTGAATCAGAATATTGAACTGGTATTTTATCAATCACGAAAGGAGAGACAAGTAACATTTTTTTTTACATCGATGTATGACCACAGAGTACACAGTAGATGTGTACTCTGTGGTCTATAGTCCACACTATAGTTACTTTTTCTCACTTACTAATTACTAGCGGTCTCGGCAGACGTTGTGCCCTGCCCTGAAAAACTAAAAATCTAGAACCCGATTCCAGGGCCATTTACCGGGTCTAATTATGAATGTAGACCACCCCGAAACCCAGTCAAACACACATAAAATTTCATCAAAATCGTAGAACCCGATTCCAGCGTCAAGTATTTTGTTTAGATTGATGGGTTACATTATTGAAGTTTTAGTAGGGATCCCTAATTTTTATATAGCTTATATTAGACAGGAATAATGTAGCATTCGAATGGTGAAGATATTTTTGAAATTGGTTAGTAGTTTTTGAATTTATTTGTTACAAATATACAAAAATTCAAATCTTTCCTCTTGTAAACATTTTCAGCTAAAAGTTAATTATAATATTTGTGGCCTTTGTACAACTCGAGCTAGCCTTTGTGTATGTTTAGGAAATCGTAAATATTTACCTGAAGCCTTTGCTCTCTCTCCTAAGAGATTTCAAGTCCCCGTTGGGTTTATTTCTAATATCGCCGTCCGATTGGACAGGTTTTGTGTCAACTTCGATGAGTGGTGTCACGGTTTCTTGGGGCGATGGTTGGGTCAATGGCGATTGTGGCACTATAGTATAAAAGAAACAAAATAAGACGACGTGTGCATGTGAATAGTACAATAATATGAAAAACAATACATCATCATAATGCCTAGTAAAACGATAAATAAACAAACATTAATTTAAAAACAATGACAGTTGCCAAGTTTTAAAATTGCACCGCAAATTTCGAAAATATCGGTACCGTAGTTAATTCCGTGAAAGCGTACCACACAAACAGATAAGTCAGTTTTACATTTACAATATTATGGATAGATATTGTTACGAGATGCAGGACTCGAACAATAATGCCGTTGGAATTACTATAGAATTTATTAGAACTATACAAACACGTATAACACAGGTACAAATATAACTGAACACAACCAGTCCAAACGTAATGCACGATTCAATAACCCGTGCAAAGTCCGTCACTACATAGTTTACCGAACATACACAAGTCTTGCTCCGCTTGTGGTTATCGCTCAACTGCCTCGTCCATCAATCGAGGCATTGCTTTATACTGCACGGATGCAATATGTCCGCTCGACCACGTGACCGAATTTCCTAGAATCACACCTGGCTAATGACTACCATAAAAGATTAAAATACATAATGGGCTGTTTTTCTAATCACAAATTTTAAACACAAAATAAACAAAAGAAGTCCAAATTCCGAAAAGGTAATAAAATGTGTACAGGTATGCAGGTGTGAATTTATCTTTTGCCGGAACTTAGGTCGTAACAATATTATTTATTTTACCAAAACGTAGTAAAAAAAAATGGTATGTTTATATCAAAGATAAACTATTCTTGTACAACATCAGGAGAGGAGCCACCAATGTTAATCAGATTTTTAACCGACTTTCAAAAAGGAGAAATGAAAACCTCTCATTTCATCTGTATGTCTTTTTATGTATTTGTCACGCGATTTCTCTGTCGATTCTCTATTTTTTTTATTGATAGGGTATACTCCTGCTTTGGTCCCATAGTCACCATGTCAGGATCTGATTAGCGAATCCCAGACGAAGTCGAAATCTACCCTTGTCGACGGGCGTCTACACCAAAGAGCGGGGTGGCAAACTTGTATACGAATGCTAGTAGTACAATTTCTACAGGCGCTTAATATATTATTTCTAAAGCTATTCCAGTATTTGCACAACTAAAAAGTATATATATTAGGTCCTTACATATGAAGTTGGCATTTTATCGTACTGGCCACTTTGATCTCAAATATCTCCTCTTTGGTTAGGAATTCCAATTTCAAATTTATACAGCTATTTACTTATGCTTTTGTGTTTTGAAAACCGTAAGTAATTCATTTGTTTTTTCCTCTTTTGGTTTTTTCTTTGCGTCACTCAGTTTACAAAATGGAAAAATTGAAATATCACATTATTTACGAGTACGAGTTCCATCGTGGCACCAGTGCTGCCGAAACGGCTCGAAGGATTAATGATGTGTATGGCGGTGGTGTCACAAAAGAAAACACAGTGCGTTTTTGGTTCCAACGTTTTCGTTCTGGAAATTTTGACCTGCAGAACAAGCCCCGTGGACGGCAGGAGACCAAAGTTGATAATGCAGAATTGAAGGCTATTGTGGAAACGGATCCATCGCAAACCACGTTCGAGATAGCTGCAGACTGCGGTGTTAGTGATAAAATTGTTTTAATCCACGAAGCAAATTGGGAAGGTGAAAAAGCTTGAAAAGGTACCTCATGAATTGAGTGCAGCAAACCGATAAACACGCATCGACTGCTGCGTTAGAGTACTCAACCGGCACAATAATGAAGAGATTTTAAATCGAATCATTACCTGTGATGAAAAGTGGATCCTGTACGATAATCGGAAACGCTCATCGCAATAGCTGAACTCTGGCGAACCAGTCAAATCCTGCCCCAAGCGAAAATTTACAAAAAAAAAAAATTACTTATGAGCGTTTGGCGGTGGACTAGTGCCGGTGTTGTTCACTACAGCTTTCTTAAATTTGGCCAGACGATTACGGCGGATGTCTATTGTCAGTAACTGCAAATCGTGATGGAAAAGCTAGCCGCTAAACAACCGAGGCTGGTCAATCGCTCTAGGCCACTGCTGCTTCAGGACAACGCTAGACCACACACTGCACAACAGACGGCTACCAAATCAGAGGAGCTTCAATTGGAATGTCTAAGACATCCACCGTACTCCCCGGACCTTGCTCCAACAGATTACCATTTTTTTCGAAATTTGGATAACTTCTTGCAAGGGAAAAAATTCAACTCCGATGGGGCAGTCCAAAGCGCCTTTAAAGATTTTATTGATTCCCGTCCGAGTGGTTTTTTTGGTAAAGGGATCAATGAACTACCTATGAGCTGGCAGAAGTGCATAGATAGCAATGGTACATACTTTGATTAAATAAATATATTATATTTAAAAAAAATCGACTTTATGTTCCCCCCTTACAAAACGCCAATTTCATATGTAGACCTAATTATATATGTATGGGTGTGTATAGATATATGTATATTTATATAATAATATTAAAACGTAACATTTTTTAAAATAAGATGCAGCAATCCCTGCCCTAGCTTTTGTGCCACATTTGTCTCTCCATCCCAAGGTTGTCTGGATGGAAGAGATGGCTGTCAGCGGTAAGGCAGCCATTTATACCTAATTCTAAGCTATTTTTGTGTATTATATCATTAATTTTATTGTACAATAAAGTATATTCTATTCTATTCTAAATAGCAAAAAAGAAATATTTAACCGATTTCTTTCTACAATATCTCGAAATCGGTACGGAATACAACATAAACATTACTATAATTTGCAAAATTTGTTGTTGTTTTTTATATTTTATTTGGCACCGACTTCAAGATGTTGTTAAAAGAAGTCGGTTAATATTTATTTTTTGCTTTTTAGATTGCAGTCTGTTTTGTTTTTGTTATTGGCATGACATAGTCGTTGAGCATATAATATTTAGTCTTGTCTAAATGTCTATATTCATGTCGATGCCGACTTATCCAGAGAAGCTTAACACGATTGATATGTGAAAATGCTTGACTGAAAAAAAAACCAACTGATTTTAATCAGCGTGTGAAACTACAGAAACCATTATCAATTATAATAAGTAGACAAAACTAAAAATTAAATGATGTATAGAAAATTATATCTAACGAAAATTCAACAGTCAAAGGTTTGCATTATAAGAATTTACGTAATTTGTTTTCCGGTTAATTATATTATTCTTGTTGAAATATTCTGTTATGAGACAGGGAGAGTAGTATTAAGTAAATACCTCCATCGGAGACGTTGGCCGCGTCGCGGGGCGTCTCCACTCTCGGTTCGTCGGAGGAGGGCGCCTCCACTTCCACGGGCCGGTATGCACCCTTCGTACGCCAATCCTTTTCGATAATATAACAATATATTATATATTAATTACTAGGACATGCCCGCGACTTCGTCCGAAATTCCCGCACAATTCCCGGGACACCAAGTATCGCAGAATTTAAAAAAAGAATGTAGGCTATCGTTTTAGTGGAAATTGTGTCGGAATTAGCTAATTTTTATGCATCCAAACTACTTCCAACCGCTTCAGATTTAGCGACCAGCGACAATAGCATCGGAACCGGTCCAGTAGTTTTTACGTGAATCCCGAACAAACCGACAAACAGACAGAGAATATTAAAAAAATGCAGTGTGCTCCATCGTTTATAATTTGTATAGTGTAATCTAGTTGCTTTATTAAATAGCTTCAATGTACAGACACGGCATTTTTTGAATTTTATATTATAGATAATAAGCGGTTACTACTATACTACTGCCTATAGACGTTTGCAACAGCGGGAGCGAAGCCAACGCGTTACTAGCCTTTACGGTGGGATAGAGGGGTTAAATAAATGGGATGGGACAGACGAATCAGAAAAACGGAATGCGAGATGGGACAGGGGAGGAGAAAATGGGCACCTGGATCTCTCACTTATCGCAAGAAACACAATTTGTTCAAAGCTAACCGTTTCATGCCGATATTCTGTGGGAGCGTGGTATCACACCGATCGAGCCGATCCATTGAGCTATAATCAAGATAATGATTCCAGCATGGCTCTATTATGCCAATTTTCGAAAACAGTTGTGGTACTCTTAACTGGTATCTATCAGATATCACAGATAACCTTATTGTAGCAAGTAAGCTGACACGATTACGATAGTAGATTGACTAACGCGACGTGCGTTGCATGTTAACGTCGGTAGCTCATTTGACGACAATGTTATGAAAAAAGAAACATTAAATAAAGACTTAGATCTTGCTCAAGGTTATCGCTATGTGGCGTCTGGAGTTAAACACCGATAGTTGATTTTGGAGTATCCGTCCCCTATTGTTGGAGTTACCTGTGGCTTGCGTTTCTTCTTGTTGGCCAGCGGGCGCGAGTGCACGGGTGTGGAACGCGGGGACTCGCCCGACGAGTATTCGCGCACCACGCACCCCGTGCCCCACTGTCGTCATATAATATTATAATTTATCAATATTACTATGGAAAAAGGAAAGAACAAATATTTTTTCAGCGTTAGAATGAAAATTATGACATAATAAGATGTGCTCCCCACACCTCTATCAATGCGGGAATAAGGTGGACCGCTTGGTACACTACGGACTATCCTGCAGCAGAAGCGCCGGTGTAATCCTCGGCACGCAATTTGGCCAAAGTCAAAAGATACGCAAAATTCGTTTTTTAGGTCTCTTTGGTTGTCAAGCGGGACGCGGGGAATGAATCTACTCAACTGTCTCCTTCATACTCATAAGCTTGAGCGAGCGAGAGAGACTGACAGGCTTTTCATGATGCGAATGCAGTGAGACATCAAACCACGCGGTTATTCATAGACACTACACAAGCATAAAATGTGTATATGTGTTGAACATAGCGCTAAATAGGTTTTAATTCAGCAAATACTGTTTGGCAGACAAAAGAATTACTAGGAATAATAATCGCCCTCTAAAAAATTAAGTCTGATAACGCTCCTAAATCCAAACAATAAAACAGTGAACATTCGTCTACGGTACCCTTTAATTTCGCGTTGACGATACGAACTTATGGCCAGTTCCTACATGTTGTTGAAAAATAATATATTTATTTCAAAATCGAATCCTATAGTTTACTTATTAAAAACCATGAGTCTAACGAAGTTACCAAAGCAATTTTAAATACTGTTTAAGGAGACAAAGCCACGCAAGAGGCTCCCCCAGCATCAAGTTTTCTTTACTTTACTATTTACTCATTTATTTGCTTTATGGTAAAAATATAACTACAATGTCAATTTTCGATTAATGGTAAGGTAAAAGAATCGATAATATATTACACGCAAAACTTAAATGTGCTTCGGGTGTAGTTAGTTCCGTGAGTTTATGCAGGTCCAGTCAAATGTTAACGTTTATTACGTATTCTTATGATGTGTTGCGAAAGAGATGGCATGTGAATCCGTGTAACGGCCGAGCAAGAGCGCAACACTCTTCCCTCTCAGCTGTCTGTGAGACTTATAACTGCGTTCTGTGCTATGACGTGTATTAACTTCAAGGACGCACTTAAGTTTTGCTCGCACTACAAGATATAGAAACTCTGCATTGATCAATTATATAATTATTGTCATACCTCCAACCTGGCTTCAATTTTGATGGAGTCGTCGTCCATATCGAGTATATTTAAATTGTTGTTGATGTTGTTATAGTCCGGGTATGGCGCGGGCGCCGCCGCCATTGCCGGTGGCGCCATCTGTCCCAACTGCGGCAGGTACGTGGGTTCGTATCTCGCGCAGCACTCCTCCGTCGACCCAACTTCCGACGGCGGCCTATTATTTTATTATTTAATTTATTAAACATATTACAATTAAAACATTAACATACATGACTAAACTAAAAAATCATGAAACTAGATCGTGATTATAGTATGTGAACATTATAATGCCTATTAATATTACAAATGAGAATGAAAGTCTGTTACGCTTTCATAGAGAAAATACTGGACCGATTTAGCTGAAATTCAGTATATACATATAGTTTTAATAGCAAGGATGGCGATAGGATACTTATATGAAAATATGGTAGTTGCAGGGATAAATGCTAGTTAGATAATATTTTTTTCAAGATTGACCTCATTTAAGTTTTTATGTAATTTTCGTATAATTGTAATTTTTTAAATTAATTATTTGAGCCAATTTTTATTTTTATATAAATTATTTTTTTTGTGGAAACTTGATGGATATAATATGTATTAGTTTTGTGTTTTATATTTAAGAATATTAATTATTGTATGTTTCCCAAACAAATTAAATACATAAATAGAAGTTGTGACTTAAGTTTTCAAATATTAGATGATATGGTGCCTTTACTTTGTTACCTTTTTTTGGATCACGTATCTATTTAATGTATACAAAAATTATAAGTTTTAGAAAAAATAATAGTATAAAATTTCCATAAATATATTTTTTAATATAGTTAAATTAGACGCACCGGTCTGCACCACCGTTACATGGTGGACATACTATTGGTTAGAACTAACGTTTTGTCACCGGCCTTCTTGTGCGCACCGCTGTCAAGTGGATCAATTTGCCGGAGTCTGTTCCCCGATTCACACAAATCAGTGCTCTTCAAGTCACGAGCGAATAGGTATCTACTATACCATTTCCATTTCTTTATTTTCTCGATGACAGCTTGTGTGGAAACTTGAACGAGCGTCTTTTTTACATTATGTATACATTATTTAATACAAATATGACGCTGACGCACGTACAAGGTCATAGAAGAGTCGGAGAAACTGATAGGAATGGAGCTATCGATAAACGTAACACGGATAACAGACCCGATATTTTTTACAAAGTGTAAGAAACTAAACTATTGCCGAATAATTTTGTACAAATTTATTAACTAATATTACAATTCATTACAAAATGTAATTATATTATGTTGATTCTTTATTTATTTATTTTAATCAAAATCTGATGAATCGTCACTGTCACTCGATGAACTCTCCCCAACATTTATTATAAGTTCCTGTACTTCTATATTATCGAATGCCACATAACTTTCCCAATCCGACGCTAATGTTTTGGGTTCTTCTCAGATTTTTTTCCTAGTGTTCGGCGGTTACTTACGCACATGCATTTTTTAATAAATCTAACATCTTGTTTGCCGTAAAAGGGGGATGGGTATTGTTTCGAGCGACGTGTCCTTTGATTTTTGCCCATATTAGTTCTATAGCATTGTACTGGCAATGATACGACGGAAGTCGAAGAACCCAATGACCACATTCGGCAGCTATTTCGTCGGTAATACTTTTAGGGAGGCTTTTTTTCGACTTTAAAATATTCACTAATTGTACTTTTAATAAAGTATTATCCACATTTTCGCCATGACGTTGGAGCCAGTCAATTATCTCGTTTTTTTTTCATTTTATCAATTTATCTGGAGTGATATGTAGCGTTGTCCATAATAATTATCGACGGTTCTTCCAGAGATTGCACCATTTCATTAAACCATCCTTCGTAAATCTCCGCGTTCATTTCTTCGTGGTAGTCTACTGTTTTCTTGGATTTAAAGGCCAGTAAAGCATCTGACACGAATCCTTTCGTAGACCCTGCATGGCATATGATAAAGCGTTTACCTTTTCCCATTGGTAGTGAACTAGTGGAAGCGGCGGTGTCGTCAGTCCAGTTCTTAGATACTGTGTGGTTTGCATTTAACCAAGTCTCGTCAGTGAAAATAACATTTGACCAATCTGATATCTTTTTGGCTTCGATCAAAAATTCGGAGCGAGCCATAGCAACGTCGTGACGCTCCATCAATATTTTACGTTTGTCCGATTTTTTATAAGATCTAATTTCTTTCAAAACCAAGCTTAATTACGATTTTTGGCCAGGGAACAAACCACATTCACGTAAAGAAACAACAGGTTTTTTAAGTGTTGGAATTTCTTTGCGCAAGTAATAGTCATTATATATGACGGCGAGTAGTGTCCGCGTCGAAGTTGTCAACCGATGTCACACGACGTGGTTGACGTTTTATCTTCGGCGTACGAAGCTTATTTTCCTGCATGCCGCTTGTACCGTAAGCTTTGATAGTAATTTTTGAAACAGTAGGTCCACTAATTCCTAATGCGGCCGCAACACGCTCTCGCACTTGCGACAGTGTAATAGCGGGCCACCATTTTGATACTCTGCTTCAAAGTAATTACGAACCTTGATCACCAGTTCTCTCGCCTGCCTTTTCAGAACAGATCCTTTAGGCATTTTGATATTTGACAGCTGGGCAGCAATCAACACGGAGGAACACAAAATACACAACGTAACGTATGGATAATGTGAAAAAACTCAGCGAACAGAAATGTAGTGACTATATAGCACGACCGTCTTGTTGCGAGTGACAGATTAAAACAAACTCACACTATAGTCACAACACTACAACTATCAAATTAGAACTGTCATCGAGAAAATAAAGAAATGGAAATAGTATAAGTAAGCGTGCTTTCTCCATCCTAGATAGTAACGTCACTTAATATCAGATGAGATATAACTATCGAACGCAAACCTATACCATGATAAAAAAAATATCGTTTAGGTTTAAAAAACACTAGTGGTATATCCTACAACGAAATAAAGATGGTCTATCCTACAACGAAATAAAGATGGTCCTGTTCAATTTGTATTGAAAGCTATAGTGGCACAAATGTGTTAAATACTAATCTAACAATTAAGTTTAGTATTATTTCGTGTCAAAGACGAAAGACCATAAGCGGTAGTTTGTAGTTATACCATCAGCTAGTTCTTGATAAAATATTTGTTTTCGCTGTAATATATCTTTTTTGTGCTGTCAAGGAGTTTGAATATAATAGCGTCCGCTAATATAGTTTTTTTTTAATAATAGAAAGTATAGTGAATTATATTCTTCTTTTCATTCTGCTGGCAAACAATCCAAACCCATAAAACCAACTTTGAAATATCATATAGCAAGTCCTACCTGTCGAATTCAGGCGTCCTTGGCGCTGTAGGGGTAGCACCAGACCCATCTGGCTCTCCGTCGAAGGCCTCCCCATCCTCAGGGTATAGAGGAAACCTGCAATAATAAAATATCCTTCTTGGAAATCGCTTAAATAGGGACGGACATAAGTAAATAATTGAATATTTGTTAAAACAATGTCACTGAAAGATTTATTCGACTAAGCTTTTTCGGAGTTTATGAAGTCAGATTTAAATAACTGATTTGTACATATTATTTTAATATTCGAACAAGTTGCGTTTACATACTCCAACTGCTCATTTTCCTTGTCACTTTTTTAGATACTGCCGTGGAAATTGGCATAATGGAAACAAGGCATTAGACAACGGAAAGTTTAAATGGGGTAGTGAAATATACACAATAACATAGTAGTGTTTATATGTAACCTGTAATTATCTTCGGATAGGCGGTCGTCATCATCCGTCGCTATAAACTGCACGCACAGCGCGCAGTCCCCTTTCACGCTCTGCAATGCTTGAACAGCCTCTTTGTGACAGGCCTAGAACCACAAATTAAGGCATCAATCACTGTGAGTGTTGAAATGCGTGGTCTTACCACAATAAGTGAGATGAAATGGAATACATAATGTCTTTGAAAGTTGCATATGTGACTAAAAATTTGGAAAAAGAAGCTACTTATCTCAGAAGATAGCATGGTTTTTATGGGACTATCTTCAAATTCTACACGTGTTATGTCACATGGCACATCAAAATAGAATATACAGATAATACAAAGATACAGTAATCGAAGGAACATAAAAGAAGATTTTGTTCAAAATCAACCCTTTCCCATGGTTTGCCGTTTGACATTCCTTCACAGATTGATCCCTACAAGCTACACTATAATTTGGTGCAATCATACTGGGTATTTTTTTTTTAAATCAGCCGATTCCTGACAAGATAGATATAGATAGACAACACTTTATTGTACACCAAAACATAGATAAACAAAAATAGAAAAAATACAAAAGATAGTACAACTAGCGGGTACAAGGGTAACTGATTTTTCAAATATTTAACAATACAACTTTAGTTTTCGTCAAAAAAGTTTTTCGTTATTTTGTCTAGTTTAGGATTTGGCCTTAAAGGCTAACTTAAAAAATTCAGGAAAAACGGTTAAGTACAAAAAATCATACTTGTGTGAGGTCGACGTCGTTGATGGCCAGGATGGCGTCGCCAACGAATAGCTCGCCGGTGAGCGCCGCGGGGCCGCCGGCCTCCAGTTCCGAGATCAGTATAGGCACGCCGTGTTCCCGACCACCCTTCAACAAGGTGATTTTTTTGATTATATTAAATTGTTGAAAGCTTCGAAGACCAAGGGAATGGTCTAGTTTGAAAATATAAATAATTCACAACTATACGGGAGATCAGAGAGCTGGTTCCTACCTTGGACAACAGATCAATATAGCGGCGATCCAGCGAGGTAATGTGGCCAGCCTTCTAGGAATCTTATCCATCAATTTTGATAACCTAGGCTCAGTATTTTACTTACAGTCTTGAGGGATTATAAGGTAGAATAAAATATAAGTGAAGTTTTCTTCTCTGTATTAGTTTATATGCACAACTTGTAATTGATGTTGAGGAAATTTTTATTTGTCAATCGGTTTGTAATTACTGGTTGCTAAGGGGATAGAAGATGTCGCGAGCTATTTTGGGTTATGGATAAAATCAGACATGATAATATTCATAAGAGAAGCGAGGTTATCGACATATCTCGCAAAATTAGTAACTTGATGTGGCTCCAGCACAGGGTTTGGTTACATTTGTCCTAGAAAGGATGGCCGATGGAGCAGACGAATCCTGAAATGGAGACCATGTTTCGGAAATGTAGTGTAGGACACCTCTAACTCCGTTACACCTACGATCTGTTTCGGTAGGAACTGGATGACGAAAGTGGAGGACCGCGATAAGTGACGCAATCTCGCAGAGGCCTACATACAGCAATGGAAAATGATTGACTGCCGACAACGATAGTGGAATAGTTATACAGGCGGTTATGCAAAGTGGCCGACAGAATGTATGCGATTTGAAAAATACTCTTTTAACAACAAGCAGAGTTATAGCAAATGTTACCGTGACAGAGATACCGAGTCCCAGGTGCGGTGAGCGTCGCACGCGCACAGTGCGCGGGCGCGCGCGGGGCGTGCGCGGCGCGTCGACGGGCGGCGGGCGGGGCGGCCGCGGGGACACGCCGCGACACACGCGCACCAGCGTCTTATGTCGTTGTAGTAAGATCTCTGCTTCCACCTACACACAGAAGGAAATGTGCGTTGTTTTCAAATTATTTCTTTTCTTTTTTTACTTTAAAAACTTTTATGTATTGAACATAAAAGATTATCTTTGTTCGACTTTGACACAAATTATGCTGTTAACATTAACTTTCAAGAAATCTTATAAACTATATTTTCACTTCATTAATATTGTGCTTAAGGCTCCTGACATCACCCTCCGCTAGTACACGATCAATTTGATCATGGAAGGTGTGTCGTGGCCTTCCACGACTTCTGCATCCATTCAGTTTTGCATTGTATATCTGTTTAGTCATTCTTTCATCATGCATTCTTTCATCATGCATTCTTTCCACATGCCCGAACCGCCGGAGCATTCCTTTCCTTACCTTCACCCCGACACTTTCTTTCAGACCAACTCTCTTTCGTGCGTGCATGACAAGAGTTATGAATGTCAAAGAAGCAAGTGAGGTGTGTAAGAATGGGCCTAAATGGCGCTCTGTTGTTCGTGCCTACCCCGCAAGGGAACTGGCGTGAAGTTATATATGTATGTATTAATATCTGCTTTAGAAAAATAGAAGCAATTTGATTTTCATAACTGCATACTAAACAAAGGTGAGAGTGAGTTTATTTAGATATTTTTTTTGTATCCTTTTCACGTCCATAGACATGAAACTTATTTTTACGAAATTGGGTACATATGTACTTTAGCAACCGAAGATCAACGTAACTTTATTTCACCGCCGCAGACTGGGCCAAACATTACCACCTTAACACACCTCAGTAAATATAATATTTTTAAAATCTGACCCTGCTAAATATTTTGCCTTTCACAGTTTCACAGACCTTCAAAATTGTAGTATTCATAGGATACCTTACCAACATTATAACAAAAATCTAAGGTCATTATAAAATAAAGGTTATCATGTTTTAGAACAAGATATTGAATATTCAACCTGTGCCCAAAGCGAGTCTCTGAGTTCTGCCCTCATGTCTCTGCCAAGAAGTTGCAATTGTTGTATTCTACCAGCTAACTCTTTGTCCAGATACTTTGTGGCTAATCTGCAATCATTAACATTAAAATATAAGAATCATCGCGTTACACAGAACAATATAATATCCTATCCTATCTGTAAAGGAACAGAGAAAGAATACAATTTCCTGTGGCCGAGAGGTCTATCGTAAGAGGTGACAAAACAACCCACGTCAGGTGGTATAGTATTGTATTTGTCCGTCTGGATGGCTACCACCCCTGGTCTAGAGTATGTCGCCATAACAACCTTGAGTTGTGTTCCGGCATTATTAGCCAGGTTCTACTCTTCTTTTATAGAGGGACACCACATTAGTATCACCTAATTTGGTACTACAAATGTCCATAGACGATAACCGCTTTCCATCAGGTGGGCCGTCTGCCTGATTGCTGATTATATGCAATAAAAAAATACTATTTTCTTTATTTGTACCAGCACTCCAACCATGGACAGAGTCATTCTACTTGTCTATATTTTCAGTCTAATTTCTAGCTTGCAAAAATTTTGACTATCTTAGCATAGAAGAACCAGTAATTTATTTTATTTTGGTTATTCCGACGTTTAAAACTATTAAAACGTAGTTATATTATGTATACAAGTCGCGAAAACTTAACAAAATATTATAGAAGAACCACTTACAAATTTACATTTAAGTCTATTTCAGATAGGACGGTCTGGCTAACACTTTCAGAAAACGTAACTTCTAGCGTTATCATAACTTTCCTCCGAAATTAATTTTACTTACATATATAAAAATATATTAATTCTTGATATTATTTAATAATAATCTTAAACTTAGAATCACGATGTTTATTTCTTTATTTACTTAATTTCTCCCATACCATCCTATTCGAAAAGACAATCGAACGTAATCGGTTCATTCTTCGATTTTAGTTGGTCTGACTGACTGGTCTGGCCGACTCACTCAGAGTAAGACGATCGTTATTACTCGATGCTGGTCTCACCTTGCTCCGAACAATTCCGAATGCAGTGCCAGCACTGTCTCCCGGAGGGCTGCATTCTCTCTCGCGAGCTGAGCTGCCTCAGCTCTTGCTCTCGCAGCGTCAGTCACGTTGCCCGCCACATCACCGCCATCCTGGCATCCGTCTACAGAACCAACTTTTGGTGTTTATTACTACCATATTTTTTTAAAGTTCTTTAAAACTTCTTTAGGCGTGCTGAGCACTTCATTTTGTGTGTATTGAATAAGACTGAGGCGTCACCCTTCACGCTCTGCTAAGTAACGCTCGTTTGGGTAAAGTTGGCTCGAGTCTACTAAGGGATTGAGAGAGAGATATAATCAATGCGTCAGTGCTATACTCGCTCGGCGAGCGTTTCTCCTCTTGATGAAGTTTTCACTTCTGTCTTGTAACCTTAAGCACGCATTAGGTTTTTTTTAATTGCCTTCGATTTTCAGTTGCCTGAAAGAGATCGCGTTAAACGATATGGCGGCCCTTAGTTCCACCTACATATTATATTGCCTAGTTTTTAGAAATCTAGTTTTAATTTGTGATAAACAATAGTGTTTTCATTAATTCATTACTGTTTTAAAATTATTGTAGTTTTACATGGACTAATTATCTGTTAGAGTACCATTTGAAGAAATTCTTTCCACCAAACGAAATTCAGTGAAACCTGAAGACCATCTCTATCCCGTATTTTGTTGAGTATCTATCTACTTAGGTAGTGAAAATTAATATGGTTATGCTAAATTCCCATACATACTATAAAGCTTGTTTGAATTGATCATTTTTCTACACCTAATCTAAATTTAGCGTATTATGTTCTTTGTGAGACTATTGCTTTCATGTTGAATAGTAAAAATTTTTACTTAAAAAATGCTGGTTTACACAAAATTTATGCTTTTTCTTTGTGATTTGATGCTTTGTGTCAACTCTTACTTTTATACTCAAGTAAAGTGGAGTGCCTAACCTCAAGTGGCTACACATAAATATATTGGATACAATGCTAAAGACGTAGTAAAATGTAATCTACCTGTGCATATTACAATGTAACAATAATTTCCGAGCAATTAAATCCTTTTGAAAAGCTTTGATAGTACTTAAGAGGTACATCTATATGCCTTTATTGAGTCTTTGTGAGGAGTGCTTCAATGGACTTGAACCAATATATTCGATATTTTATCTCTCTATTGTCAGACAGACTGTAATTATAAGCAGTTTATATTGTTAACTGCAGACATTAATTGTAGGTGTGAATTAAAGTATAGGCATGCAAAGGGATTGCTGCATTGTAAAGGTGTTTTTATTACATCTATGTATTATAGTTGTTTTTTCAGGGACTAAAACACGCGATTCTGGCTACGAAAAAAATATTTGTGGTTTCTAACATTTTAAAGACGAAAGAGAATTGTAAAGCTAACTCATTAATCAATACAAACACGTTGACATTTATAAGAAGAAAGGAGAAGCCATATCTATGCCAATTAATAAAATTGAAGTATCTGTCTATAATGTCAAAATAAATAGAATAAAATATACCTTATTGTACAATAACATTAACATACATATTGTCACGCCTGTTTCCCATTAGGGTAGGCAGAGACGATGGATCTACACTTGCTACGATCCTGACAAACACTTTCCGCTTCATCAACTTTAATTAATCTTTTCATAATAATAATAATACACAAAAAACAGCTTAAAGATAGATAGATATTAATGGTGGCCTTATCGCTGATAGCGATCTTTTACAGACAACCTTGGGATGGAGAGAGAAATATGACACAAAAGCTAGGGCAGGATTTTTATTGTATATTCTTAAAAAAAATAATTGCAGATTATTTATATTATTATATACATAATAACTATATTCAAATGCAAACAGCTGCCTATTTATTTTATGTCTTTTTGTTTGTCACTTGTTTATAAAAGTTTGTTTCGAATAGACTCCGAAAGGGGCCAAAGGATTTTAATAAAAGAGTTAGTTGTCCCTAACAAGAGTTTTTGCGTATGTTCCTTTTCGATATCTTGCAAGGTTCAGAAGATATGAATATAAATTCCAAGTCCCCCTCGAAGGATGTAGCGGGCACAGTTAGTTACACAATGAATATAGCTCACCAGCAGATGCCGCTCGTGCTTGTACTAACTCTGCCCTCATATCAACAAGCTCGGCCTGTAATTGAAAAAAAAAATGGGATCCGTTAACAAATGGATGGCATCATATATCAATACTAAGTAAGAGTGTCGGATGTCGTGGGCGTGATTCAGCACAATAGAATTTAATCTGGGCCCGAAATCAATGGTGGCGTAAATCCGAATTAAAGGACACGACGACGCTGCTAGGGTATAATTACGTAATTGCCATTTTTATAATACTGTTTCGTTGTTCAAATAATTTGGCAGAATAGATTTCAGATTTTTCAAGATTAATAAAAACCTATTATTACAGAGATCATTTATGTAAGTGGCCAACTGTCCTCAAACATAAATTTAGTTTAACACTTTTTTGTTAAAATTATTAAATAAATATTCGACGTGTCCTCATTATATGCTCAAAAAAAATTATATATACTACTGCTAAATTTGTCTAATATTCATTGATTCCTGACGTTAAAGAAACAAAGCAAGGCTTTGAATCAATCATTATACTATATGCCTACTTACTTTACTTTTTACTAATATAAAATGATCGTAAAAAGTCAGTTTCAATTAAAAGTGGAAATGGTTAAAAAGCAATGTAATATGCAAAAATTAATTTATCTGTAAAATATAGTTTTTGCGATTACGAATTTATTGTTCGGAGACGTCGATATGGCGGTGAGATTTGTGCGGCGTACTGAGCACGCGCCCCATACTCGAGCCATAAATCGTTTGAGCTGTTGACTCGTGCGCAGCCCCCTAACAAGCCATGATGCGGCAGGCCCTCGTGGTCCGTGGCTTGAGGCGTGCTCGTGCGTTTAGCCTCGTTGACTCCTAACAGTTTATCATCCCGCTCATTACACTATGATTTATATTATTGTTTCGGATGAACGTGACGCGAGGGCACAGGAATGGGGCCATTGCGATATTTAAGTGTTAAATCGTTAAGCTAGTTAGTTCTATAACCGGGTGACAATTCGTAGGAGAATTAAATGAGTAAAATTATTGCGTGTAGAATAATATCAGCCCATAAAGTCGCACTGCAAGGGTCAAGCCCCCTTTTTTAGTGGGAGAACTACACACTTGTACTATAAACGGACCGTTTTTCTAAGGCAAGAAACGGTCCTAAAGAGTGCAGGTAGATAAGTGGCATAAGCGCTAAACGAATAGAATGATAATGTACGGGAATCATATAATACTTATCGTAACAATATGTCATTCCCATACATTTTCTATTTCATTCATTTAGCTAATGCCACTTGTCTACAGTGCTAGGGGCACTGGATTAATTTGCCGACATGTTTACTATTTCTATATGTTTATATACATTTCTATATGTATTTCAAACGAATTTTTAGATTTTTGTTATGGTTTAAATGTCGCTGGAAACGTCTTCAGTTTTGTCTTATATTGGTAAGTTGAGATGACCAATAAAACAACATGGCAGCGGTATGGAGACCGATTATTAGCTAAGTATAAAATATACAACTACCCGCAATTTATATACATTACAGCTTAGACTTAAAATACACATTTATATTAGGTTGGGGAAAAAGTTTCTTCGCATTTTATATAAAAATTCAAAAGGTTTTTTTTATAAAGTTTATTTACATTTGACTAAAGTATGTAGGTGCCATTTTGTGGGATAACTTTTTGCCATCTAGTAGGTAGGGACGTGATCCCATTGCTATAAAAATTTTGGGGCTTCTGATCAAAAAACTGCGACAAGTGCTTTTGGCAGTCCTCTCGTGATGTTAACCTGACACTGCCTAAAGAATTCTGCAGAGACCGAAACAGGTGAAAATCTGAAGGTGCAAGGTCAGGACTATACGGCGGATGCATTAACACCTCCCAGCCAAACTCTCGTAATTTTTGCTGAGTGGCTAAAGATGTGTGAGGTCTAGCGTTATCATGGTGAAAAACCACACCCCTTCTATTGATTAATTCCGGCCGCTTTCTCTCAACTTTTTGCTTTAATCTCAACAGTTCGATGTACTGCGAACAAAATTGTTCGCAGTACAGTTCAGAATCGATGGTCCTGCCTGGCGGAAACAGCTCATAATGAATAATGCCCTTCCAATCCCACCATACACACAGCATCACCTTGTTGCGAGTTAACCCGGGTTTCGCCACAGTCTCTGAAGCCTGACCAGCCTTTGACCACGATCTTTTTCGCACGTTCTTGTCGTACGTGATCCACTTTTCATCACCAGTTATCAGCTTCTTCAAAAATGGTTCGGTTTCATTACGTCGTAATAAAGAATCACAAATGAGTACACGGTTCATTAGGTTTCTTTCAGTGAGCTCATGAGGCACCCAAATATCGAGCTTTTTTGTGTACCCAGCTTTTTTCAAAAGCGCCAAAACCGTTTTGTGTGCAATTCCCAGTTCTCCAGCTACATCGTAACCACTAATATGCCGATCTTGCGCCACTTTTTCAAAAATGGCATCAATTTTGTCCGTAACAGGGCGACCAGGGCGACGTGCATCTTTGATATCAACATTTCCGGATTGAAAACGCTTAAACCAAATTTGCGTTACTCTTACAGATACTGCATTAGGTCCATAAACATCACAAGTTTTTTTTGCGGCTTGTGTTGCATTTTTACGTTTTTTGTAGTAAAATTTTAAAATGTACCGAATTTCTTCATTACATTCACTCATTTTAACAATAAAAAAACAAATGAAAATTACACATTTTCCTAATTTGAATTTGGAATTGTCTTCTTTAAAATTAAAACTTTTTAATGATACCAAAACCAGCCAGATATAAATTGTACAGCCAAAGAGATCTTATTACAAGTTCATACATACTATATGCGGAAAGACTTTTTCCCCAACCTATGTTTAACTGTACATTATGATGCGTTCATCATATTTAAGCTTTTATAATAGTAGAAGTCTTACTAACGATGCGTACTTATTAAATTGCAGCTTAAGCTGTCTGGCAGCGAAGCACATTAATTTCAAGTGCAAATGACAGTTCTGAAAATTATTCACTGAAGTGATGAATAAATACGAAATCTTTAAGCTAATAAGTACTGTGGTGCCCGCTCTTATCGTTTACCTGACCATATGAGGAAAAAAACACGTTATTTTAAATTACATCATTCGATGCAAATGTAGCATATTTATAGCAAGTTTATTACTATTAATTGGTATTCATGGAAAAATGTCTAGACCCCGCACGACGAGCATTATAGCACACCGGTATCAAACAATATATATAAATGTTGGAACGGCTATCGTGGTATTTTTGCAAGTCGTGAGAGCCTGTTGGGTCGAATTTCTGTCTCGAATGAATGAGAATGTTATCTCAAAATAATTAAGCGTTCTGCGAACACCCGTATTTTCTTCGACATTGGTTTGATTTACGACTACCAACGGAAACGAGCAAAAGTAGATTACCACCAAACTAATATACATAAATTATTTAAAAAAATTGTAGATTGCCAGTCGACCCGTAACGCAACATATTAAATGGCTGAACTTAAACTACTTCAGTCTTAAATTACGAGGTTTATCAGAAAGCACTCTATTTACTGGTGTTTATTTTTTATTAATATAATATAATTATAATATCAGCCCATAAATGTCCCACTGCTGGGCGAACGGAACGGATAGTACACCCGCCACGCTTGTTCAAGGCGGCTTGGCAGGTTTGACACACGGTTATCTCGATGTGCAGGGTGCATCACGATGTTTTCCTTTACCGTTGTTAGCACGTGGTAATTGTAACAATATGCACATTAGATCAGAAAACTGATTAAGTGGTGCATGCTTTCCAGTCAGGATCGAATCCGCGCCCTTTGAGCCTGAGACATGTGCGCTAGCCATTACGCTACCAGGACTTATTTTATTAATGGCTATAGTTAAATTATGAAGTTCATAATAACACCGTATCACAAAAAAGTGGTCTATTCTTTTGACCAGACCCATCTATTCTTATGTATTTCGATGTGCTGAATCCGAATTTGGAGTCAATTTGTCCCATACACCTTTAAAATGTTGAATCTAGGGTCAATTTGGTCCATACACCCTCACCAAATATGGGGTCAGTTTGGCCCATACATCCTCAAAATTGACGGTGTATGGACCACCTGATGAGATCCGGATTCAGCACATCAAAATACCTATATCTATTATAGGTCAAAAGTAGACCACTTTTTTGTGAGCCGGCGAATTAACCTTAATTTGGCCAGAATCTGTACTTCGACATTACATAATAAATGTACATATATGTAACGAAAATCAAATAAATTACTGCGCTTAAAACCGTTAAAACGTAGTTTTATTATGTGTTAAATATAGAGCATAGTAGACATTCAGAGTGCTCAGATAGTTGGCATGTCAAGTGGATAGAATGGGATCTAGATGGCAGATGGACCGACACGGTGGTCCCTGCTGTAATGGGGACTTATCAAATTCATTGGAATATATTTAACAAACAGTGTTGAAATTTTCTCACAGTATATTGTTTCTCTGTTGCGATGTAGAAGCGCTATATGCACACTCTACCGTTCGGAGACAGATGAAATAATGGGAAGAACTAGACACGACCCTAGGATACCCGCTGAAATCACGCCAGTGTTCTTATTACCCTAAGCTGTTGCCCTGGGATAACATCCATTACCCTGTTGCGAATGCAAGTTGATTTTAAATATTGACAAAACAACTTTGATCTTTAATACCTGTCTAATGTGGACAAAGTTGCGAGCGAATGCTAATTATTAAATGATAAATATATTGTTACGAGTTGCGGGACTCGAATTAAAATGCCGTTAGAATTGTTATAGAGTTTATTGGAACTAAACAAACACGTATAACAAAGTTACAAATATAACCGATCACAACAAATCCAAACCTAATGCAGAAGGTTGTAATTCAATAAAACACGTAAAGTCCGTCACTAATAGATTACCGAATGTACACACGTCTCGCCTTGATCGTTGTTCTCGCTCAACTGCCCCCTCCCTCAATCAGGCCATCATTTTATACTGCACAAATGCAATGTGCCCCCCCGGCAACGTGGACCGAATTTCCTAGAATCAGTTTGTACTTTAAAATCCATAACACCTGGCTAATGAGGCAGCATCAAGCGGCCGTAAATGAGTACAATAGAACAATAGACTGTTCTCTAGAAACGTATGCCAATAAATAAGTAAACAAAAAAAGACGATCATAAAAGAATTACAATTAGTTCAAATGCCGACGGGTAATAAATGAGCTTCTATAAATCTGTACGTGGAATTTGTCTTTGTCGGCGCCTAGCTTGTAACAATATGATGTAATTTATGCTTTTAAAATTTGAGTTGTTTTTTTTTTTTTTAAATCGCAGGGTGTGTATTTTATCAAAAAGAAGCAATTAAACTTTCGGTGTTCAAGAGGCATAGGCAAGATCCTATTCAGTGTTGGGCATTAAAATGTGGTTTAAAATTTAAAAGCTAAGCCAGACCATCACACGATTATACAATAATTTAATTGGACTACAATGGAAATATCACTATTCTTTTATAAAAATACATCAAAAATAAAATATATATTCAAAATATAAAATCTTGCAGATCACCGCCAGCGGGGCCTAGGGTCCAAACTACCGGTGGTTAGGGCTCCAGAGACAGGAACCTTCTCACAATCCGTGCCGTGTCCAAGAGTGCTGCCTTCTGTATCTGGCCCTTCACCCAGCCTCCCAGTGAAAGCCTCTCTAGATGACAGTCGAGGCTTTTCGCTATAAGACCGTTGACGGTGACAACTATCGGCACAATGCTCGTTGACTCCAGACGCCACATAGCGGTAACCTCGTGAGCAAGATCTAAGTACTTACTTAGTTTTTCTTTTTCTTTCTTTACAAGGTTATCGTCATGCGGGATACTGATGTCAACGAGTATTGCTCGTCGCGCAGATCGATCTATTATCACGATATCAGGCTTATTGGCTACAATAGTCCTGTCCGTGATAACTGATCGATCCCAGTAGAGCGTGGCACGACTGTTTTCAAGAACTGGCTCCGGCGAGTACTGGTAATAAGGCACCTCCGTTTCCACAAGACCGTATCGAAGGGCAAGTTGCTGGTGGATAATCCTGGCTACGAGGTTATGTCTGTGCAAGTATTCGCCGTTAGAAAGATGTGAACAGCCGGAAACAATATGCCTGAGGGATTCACCTGGGCGATGACATGCCCGACAGATGTCCAAGGTGCCATCCTTCAGGATATATTTTCGGTAGTTATTCGTCTTAATAACTTCGTCCATAATTGCAAAGACAAAACCTTCGGTTTCTCCAAAGAGGTTACCGAACCGTAGCCAGTTTACCGACGCTGACAGGTCTACATCGGGCCCTGTTAAGGCCCGATAAAACCTACCATGCAGCTCCTTGCTCTTCCATACGTTGATGCGGTCGGAGGCGCTCAGTACTGCCAGATTGCACCAATTCTCTTTAGCCAACGAGAGCATGGTAAGACCTTTGTCTACTGCCACAACATCTTTATGCAAGCCCACGTCCATCTTAAGGAAATATGCCCTGAGATTGTTCACCTCGCGATTATGCAGATCTTTGGCATTTAGAAAGCCTCGGCCTCCACATCTTCGCGAGATGTACAATCTCATTACTGATGAACGTGGGTGATGCATACGATATTTTGTCAGTAGGCAACGGACTCTTCGATCTAGGGCGTCCAGCTCCGTTTGGGTCCACCTAAGTATGCCAAAGGAGTATGCTAACACGGGCATAACCCAGCTGTTGAAGGCTCTGACCTTATTTCCACCTGAGAGAAGGCTGGTTAAAACCTTCCTCAAGCGGCAAAAGAATCGGTCCTTCACCGTCTGTTTTACGTCCGCGTCGGCTATACCTAAGGACTCTGACATACCCAGGTACTTGTATGTTTCGGTTTCAGAGAGGGATTTAAGAGATATGTTCTCTGAAAGTTGTAAATTCGGAGAATTAACAACTTTCCCTCGCCGCACATGCATGACCGCACACTTTTCTATCCCGAATTCCATATTAATTGACTTACTAAAGCGTTCTGTTGTCTTTAGTAATTCAATCAAGTCTGGTTCGTTGGATGCGAAAAGTTTGAGGTCATCCATATACAGCAAGTGTGACATGATCTCACCCCCTCTTCGAAACCGATAGCCTAGCTTTGAAGACTCTAGCAAAGTGCTAAGAGGGTTCAATGCTAGGCAAAACCACAAGGGACTCAGGCTGTCACCCTGGAATATTCCACGCTCTATATTTATTGCGCCCTCCGGCAAAGAAGCCCCTCCCCCTCCTGGAAGCCTAAGGTGTGTGACCCATTGCCTCATACATGCCTGAAGAAAGGTTCTTAGAGTTGCATCGACTTTATACAGCTCTAAGACTCTCATCAACCACGTATGCGGCACTGAGTCATACGCCTTTTTGTAGTCGATCCAGGCAACGGAGAGATTTCTTTTATTCCGTCGGGCTTGTTGGCTAACAGTTGTGTCAATGAGAAGCAATTCCTTCGTACCACGTGACCCAGCCTTACATCCATTTTGGGTGATTGCCAAAATGTTATTATCATAAAAATAATTTGATAATTTTTTTCCCAAAATGGACGTAAGGAGCTTGTAGATGGTGGGCAAGCATGTGATTGGTCTATAATTTTTGGGTTCAGTGGTACAGCCAGATTTGAAGAGTAAATGGGTGACGCCTGTCGTCATAAAGGTTGGAAGCGAACCACGATCAACAGCTTCTTGGAATTGATTAGCCAAGCAACCATGCGAACTTTTGAACCACTTGATCCAAAAGTTATGCAATCCGTCCAGCCCTGGACTTTTCCAGTTATGTGCCGAACGAATTGCATTACCAACATCAAGTGGTTCAATGATAATAGGTTCCATATCTGGTACCTGTTCGCATGATTGCTTGACCAGCTCAATCCAGTCGCCCTCTGTGTGACTTACAGGCATCGACCATATATTGCGCCAAAAGGAAGCCATGGCATCAATATTTGGCATTTGCCTGTCAGTGACACTATCGCTACATTTCTCCCAACCTCTATAAACCCTTTTCTCTTCACTTTGGAAAGTCCGATTCAAGAAATATCTATCCGCTCGCTCTTTGTATCGGCGGATTCTATTTGCCCATGCATAGACTTTTTGCTTCCAGAAGTCTATACGTTCCGTGGCTCTGGCCATATATTCACTGGGGCTGACATTAGTACCAGCGAAAGCCTGAGCCATGAAACGCATAACTCGGGGCCGGCAATTGCCAGCCCGGAAGCAAATTAATTTGGCTATGAGAACTCTGGCCCTGTCGATACGCCGCTCGATCCGTATTTGCCAGGCAGGTTTGCCGCTTGCAGGTCGGGTAGGCTGTGTATTTGGAAACTTTACACCAGCTACCCGACATACAGCTACGGCCCCGCAGTATAGGATTGAGTGCGTATCGACAAGGTCTGCGCTAGACCTAAAATAAGGCGCTAGCAAGCAGTCCAGAGTTCCCATAAGCACCAAATTATTTCTATGCAGGGGCAATTTTGGAAGGCGTGGCCTATTTAAGATAGGCTGATCTCGGAATTCTTGAATAGAATGTTCCAAAGTCCTTCTCAATTGCTCATTAGTCTGGATACTTACATTACCTACCGCTAGGCCCTCTGACACGTCGTCCATGGTAGAGTTCACCGGCCACTGCGAGTCCGCAGGCGGTGCCGGTGACGTAGGCTGCGGCGTGTCAGTACTTTCGCGGTTGATCCGTACAGTATTGCGTAGACGATCAAGTGTCGACTCATCCAGCAGGTGTAACCGCTGGATAGCGCGCACTTGATCCGATAGTCGTTGCGCTGTCACGGTGGATGCTGGTTGAAGGGTCTGAAACAGAGACAGCAAGCGGCCACGATACGAAGTGAGATTAGTTCCTCCCTCTGTCGCCTCAAAGTACGCGCGCATGACGCACTCATTCAACTCTTGAGTCCATCTCATGCGGCGCACTACACCACCGGTAGCGAGGGCCGGGCGCGGGATACGTCCCGCAGGCCCCAAGCGTGCCGACGGTGGCCGTCCACGGCCCCGCACAGGTCTTCGCGGCGGGGCGGACGGCGCTGATCCCTCCTCGCTGGTGCTCGACGCCCCGGTGGCCGCCGGCGTCACGAACTCTTCATCCGTTGACGACGACCGAGGAGTGGAGCCGGGCGAGGCGGGTGCAGCAGATGGTAGACGTGCGCGTGTCCGGCTTGTTATCTTGTCCAAATACCTTATCACATCTTAATTGTTCCACATTTTGTATTTCTATTAATTTTTTTCTGCTTCTGTATATTGATATTTTTCATTTTGACATTTGTTGTCATGGTTATTAAACTGTAATGGTTGTCTTGATGTCGATATTAATATGTATTGGTTTATTATAATTTTACTATTGAATTACTGTTGCACTTCTAAGTTAATATCGGTAAAAATACGTAATAAATATGAGTAATTTAGTTGTTTTCGGGAATAAAATATGATAAGAAAAATTAAGACAACTGTCTGTGACAAGCACTTTTTTTTTTTTTTTTTTTTTTATTATTATTAATACAAAATTTATGATTATATATTATCTACTCTGGATCATTAGTTCACAATTTTTTATTCGGATTATAACATAGACGTAAATATATTACCGCTCGGGTATAGATAAAACATCTTGAAGTAACATTATTATGTTTGTAAATGAATAAGCATTTAAGAGCAATAAATGTAAACATTACAAGCAGCTATTACACAATAAATAGAAGTTCATTAAGATATGTAAATAAACACATATAGACAGGCAATTATTAAACAAGCCTACAAAGTGACGGTATACGCATAACATAATTAGAGTTGAATGAATAAAAATCTATAAATCAAAGTTACATGATAAGATTTGTAGTAGTAGTAATTGGCGGCCTGATCCACCTTATGTTTATTAAAAAGATGCTCAAATAATAATTATAAACGATAAAAGTTTTCCTTTTATAGGGTTCCACGGCCATTTTAATAAAAATGAAACTCTTACTGCATCGCTATGGTCATCTATCTTTGTATGTCTCAGCCATTTTTATCATAAACTACAGTGTATATTGTATATAGTTGAAAGAAAGAAAAATGTATTCTATATGCTGCCACACAATGCCATCACAATCGGTTCAGAAACAAGAAAGTTATGGCTGAACATACTTTTTTTGGTTTGAAAATATTTTTGAGTGTTGAGCAAGTGTTTGGCAGTCCGCGTACAATGAAGGGTTCCGTAGATGTGACAAACATCCTCTACTTTCGTTATTTGGCTACGGAAACATAAAAACGTGTAATTGAAAACATCTCATATCTCAAAAACTATTCGATTGACATTGTTCATACAGTTTTCATTAACAGTATTTATAAAGTTCTACAAATATATTTTTGTCGTAGTTTAAAAGTTAAAGGGGGTAGGGAACTCGACTTTGGGAGTTAATATCTAAGGCGTATTGTTACATTTTTCAACATAAATATGACCAATAATACCCGACACAACTATGTACACTGGAAAAAATTTCAATCTTTAGTTAGATATCTAGCGGTCATCCCTAATCTTTAAATTTATACATAACTTCGCAGCGTCATACAAACTTCACCTACATTGTAAACATCTATGTAAACTCAGTAGATTCCAAGAAAAAATACCGTGATATACAAAGACAGACAAACAGATGACCGACAAAACGATTTCATTCATGTTTCGTTTATGCCAAAATATCTACGGAACCCGCAAAAATACACCTCGAAACTGTTAATTAAACAAATATTAAAATGTTTGTCGGTCGTGCGGACTTCGTGAAACAGAGCAATGTATATTCTACGTGTTCTATCGATATTTGTCTTCAAGTTTAGCAGCGACTGTAGCTTTTACTATCAACACCTCACCATACCCTGTATATGCAATTATCCTTGGCACACTGTGTACTGCACTCTTGTACTACATTACCAGCTATTATAAGTTTACATTTTAAATATTTCTTATTCAGTTCAAATTCCTGTCACAAAAACGTCAACTATATGATACTACCAGCAAACGAGGACGCAGGCGGCCCCTCAGAAGGAGGAATGGTGACATACAAATAGTAGCAGGGAAATTATGGACGCAGAAAGCTAAAGAGCTGGAAACATGGCATAAGATGTAGGAGGCCTTCATCCGACAGTGGCTGGACCCTATAAATTAAGAAAAACATATGATCGAATCTAGAAATGTATTATTAGGAAATAAAGGTATTTTTATTTAATAATTTTGTACAACACTACCCGCACAGCTTAACAAATCCAAGAGCAATTAGTTTGTCTGATTTCAGCTGATTTCAAAGAGATAGATGATTTGCAAATATTCAAAGCTACCAAAATGTACAATCACCACGTAAGATGAGATTAACGTAATACAAAAATCAAATAAATGCGACCTACGCGGATTTCAAGATCATTATCGACCGTATACAAGCGTGGGCGTGCGTAGTTGTAAACGCCGATGGTGAATATTATAGGCAATATATGAGGTATCTAATGCTTTATTAAACTATTGCAATAAACGTACAGTTATATCGGATTGCGAGACAACGAATACGGTTCATTAGGGCCCCAATAAAACGTGTCCAACGCGCTGCGGCCCCAGCGGCGATTCGATATCGGCTACAATGACAGGGTGCTTTCAACTTTTCACTAATTACGTTACGAGTTATTGCGAAACTGCTCTGACTAATGAAAACAAACTATTCTAATAGTCAACGACATATCCGTTAAGATTGTAAGAATAAAGTGATTTAAGCTGTAATCGTCGAGAGCCCTTTGCTCGCGGTAGAGTGAACACCGATCCCAGATAAGACCAAAAGCCGGAAGATTGATTCACCGCTGGCGCTGTTCGGTATCGTTGCACGCATCTCAGATACATGAGCGATTTGACCGTGGGGCGCACGGGACACGCGCCGCCGACAATCGCAAGCCACACATGGATCCAACAATTCAAACCTAACAATAATAAATCTTGTACTCGCAGTGTCGACACTACGAATTTTCTACAAGATGAAATCTGATTCTCATTTGAATAACAGCACAAGCTATCACGTTTTAGTCGTAATATTGTTCATGAAAGCTTTTGTATCTCGACATGTTTACGGCGGCCACATCAACTGCCTATACTCAAATTATAATAATCGAACACAACTTTCGCCTAGTGATGCCGCCCGCGGTTTTGATCATACCATATAATATGGACGAGCCATTCAATTCTGGAAGTTGTTACAGATATAAACGACATAACATAAACATCTACAACAAGTAAACTGTTTTGACATAAAGCGCTTACTTACTGCAAACAAACAGCTTGAATTCGATGAAAAATAACACGGTAAAATCATGTTATGTCCGACTATTTCACTAATTAATTATAGTTATAATAAACCCTAAATAAAAAGTCATTTAGGTTAAGTTTTAATTACCACCATTACTCTGCAAAGCACGTACATTCGCGGATAACTTTAAACAACAACCTTCGCAAACGTAAGTATTAGTTAGTTGATGTTCCTTTATATTTATGCACGAGGCCGTTGTTTCGTCGTTCTTGTACGCCCTACATGCATTGTTTATAAGAATGACAAAAGCTTGCAGCGTGTGCAGCTCTTCATCTACATGCGTGCAGATCACGCACGTAGTCGCAGCACGCCGGGAACATCAGTCTTAAGTATTTTCACTCTTTGCAAGTCGATATGTTAATACAAATTCTATGTATTCAACGTTTTAATCTATAACTATAACAGATGAGCCTCCAGAGGGTCAGCTCACTGGGATTGGATGCAAATATTTGTAATGTCGTCTAGGAGATATCAGGATTAACACAACAAATATATACTTAGATACTCAAGTAGCATTACTTAAGTATTGGGTAACTAGACTAATCCTAAACATACATTTGAATATTTCGTTTGCTGCAATGATTGCATTACCATAGAATTTATTTTAATCTGATACTTTGAGCTAAATGTTCGATTTGAAAGCGTCGAGTGAATACACGAGTATGAAGGCGAACAATGGGGTGGGGAGACTTTAGAACAGGACGGCGATGTATCACCACCCAGGATGCGGATGTTATCAGACGAGGCCAGAGCACAGGTTGAACACACGCAGAGAAGTCACCTCAATCCATTTGCCCTATCATACGGGACTACTTTCATTCGTTTAATCTTACGCCGAGGTCAAATGCACAGAGCGATGACCAGACCATATAGGATTATTCAGTTGATGCTTGACAGTGTCTGGATAAGGAATAAGTAATATTAGAGGTTCTACGATTATCCAATTCTTTAGCATATTCCATGTATCACCGGTTGCCTATTTTCATAGTAAGTCATATTCATGCCACTATGTAAATCTGAAAATGGTAATTGTTTACAATGGACAATTGTTACAGTTAGCTCTGTAAACGTTAAAGTTTAAATAGCGCACTGGTGAAAGGCAACCTTAACCATTTTTGGGCTCTTTAGGCTTAGCGGTAAATCTCGGATAATACCTCGTTACCTACATTTTTCATAGATCTGGGCTAAAAATGTTCAGTCATAACTTTATTATTTAGCGCTATAGTAGATCTAAGGAAATAATATTATGAATAATAAATTCAGGGGTCTGTGTGGGCCTAAGAACAATAAGACTAGATCAATTCATCGTTACAGCGTTCACAAATGGATGCTAACTATATTATTTGTATAAAATACGTTTTTATTTCATATTATTGTACATATAGAGATAAGGGAACTTTGCATAAAATATTTAAAAACAGGAAATGTATGGCTTCGTTTGTGATGCATTTGTGTTTTAAATTGGGGTCACGACATTGAATTTAAAGTTTTAACCAAACAATACTTGTTAAAAAACATTAGTAGTTCTACAGAATTTTAAGAAACTTTTTCGGTTTTGGTAGTTACTAGGACTGACGCACTTGGAAAGCGTAAAGAGATATTAAATGAAAGATTAACTAATTATTACATTTAGATTATTTAAATGAAGGATATTTTGAATATTTAAAATTATCGCAAGAAATGTGTATTATTAATATCTTACTAACTGATGAGAATCAGACTTCAATAAAAGACTAGAAATTACATCGCCTCTATTTAAGGCTAACTTAATGGGACTATTATTCGACTCTGAGTATGACAGTTAGAGAACGTTTGATTAGCTGTCTTAAATTATTTGTAATTGGTCGTTTAAAATTTTATTATGTCTGCAGTCGGAAACTATTGTTATTGTAATAGGTAGCACTTTTAAATAAACAGTCAAAGAAATATGCATACAAAGCGCATTCTTTGCAACATTAGCGTCGTGATTGCACCTGGCGATGCAGCCGTTTTCAATCCGGGCGCGTCCGCGACACTCAGCCCAGGGCTGCTAACTGTGCTATATTAGATGAAAGAAGAAGAAAAAGCTAGATTCCGCTAGGCGATTAAAATAATAAAAATGTTATGCAACAAATATTAAAATGAACCTTCAACAAACAAAGTAATACTTATTGTTACATGTAATACACATGTATTATGCTTTTTCTATCTTATTTATTTGAGGCTGCTGGTAGGTCGCCTTGTCGAGGCAATATTAAGGATTCTTAGAAAGAAGAAGCATTTAATATAGAGACGATAAATCTTCGAAAAATAAATTATACTGGATGGAGACTGTAGTGTTGTCACAATCATAATATGATAAACAACTGTTACATACGGCTTTTGAGACATTTACGTTAATGTAAATCTTAAAAATAAAGTACTTCATTTATATTTGACAACTAAGCATTTACGCGCTAGATTTGGAATTCACGAGTTATTTAGCAATAATAGAGCTAGTTTATCCTGAAAATCTCTAGATCTAGCCCCGAGAGCGCTAACGTGGCAGCCCTGACACCGCCGCGTCGTGTTGTCTACGACAATTTCTCGACACACGCTTCTTAGAACCGCAATACTTGCAATTCGTGAACTGAATCTCCAATGACTATGCTTAATGTCAGCGTTCCTATAAATGTCCAGTCTTGAATTACGTACCTTTACATATAAGATGTCATCTACTGGGTATATTCACTCATTTACGACAAATACTAAAACAATTATTTACATGCGTATCAAATAACGAAGTTTAAAACATATACTTTAATCTTTTATGTTACGTCTTTGCATTTTTAAGACGATATAAATTGGACGAGTGCGTGATAGTACATGCAAATTCTCTTTATAAATATGCTGTTAAACTTTAAATCAAGGTGGAGGGAGAGCTTACAATATATTTTCAACGGAAAATGATTTCAATAAAGTCAGTTTCCGTAATTTTGAAGATTCGGGTCTTTTCTCTTAATTATATAGCATCGATAACCATTAGCAATCAGGAACCCCAGGCTTGTTTGCCTATTTCAGGCTTCATAAAATAATCAGGGTTCTATAGCCAAATGCCAACAACAGACGTTGTTCACTTATACGGAACCATTAACTATGTGTGGAGTACACACTTTGACTTTTATTTTTATATCCAACATCAATTAGTTACATGTTTTATAACATGTCATCTCCGTTTTTGCAACACTTTTCTAGTAAACCACTATAAAGCGCTATACAGTCTCCGTATAAAATGGTTGTGACACACTCACACACGAGGAAAAAGAAATGGACATGTCAAAATTACAATAGTTTCGTTGTCAATTTCGCTGCGGAACCCTAACTGTCACACACTGATGAGCATGATTAAAAACAGGAAGTGCATAATCATAACTAACCACTTGCGAAAGCTACGCATGATTTATAATTTTGTTTCAAATAGCTTTCGCCAAGTAATTAAGACTAATCGTAGTAGGGCGCATCCGACGCCGATATACCGGAGAATTATTAAAGCCGGGTTGCTTACTTCTTATTCATTACTTTATCTTAAACAATATTAAACGGTTCATTTTTGTGTTCCGATTTAGATAGAAATGAGGCAAATAAAATCTAAAAAAATAAACAAAAAAGTGGCCGAAACGTCGGAAAAACCAAAATCAAATAAAATTACCGCGCTTAAAACCGTTAAAACGTAGTTTTATTATTATAACGATAATATATATCGTAAATTAGTTTATTTCCTTTGATTTTATTTAGAGTCATTTCTATCAAAATTGAAAGACACTGAATTCGTGTAATTTCAGGGTTAAGTTTATATCTAATTCTAACCAGTAGTAAGGCAAAATAATGCAGATGCAAGATGTAGAAACTGGCTGTGTATATAATGTTTGCATTTTTATGTGTAAATTCATGATAATCTCCGATCTAAAATTACACACAAACAGATATGTCTGCTACTTAAGATGAAATAGATACTTAAGTTAAATTTTAATTCAAAATACATGTTTCCGAAACAAGTTTCCCTCGTAGTTAAACATTATTTATGTGGAGTGATTTGAAACGAGTGCCGACAAAGTGAATTTATAATTCAAGTACTTGATTTTAAAATCTTGAAAATGTAGTTCTTGAAGGTATTCAACATTTGGTTAACGCTGTTTTTATCGATGATTAACTACACAAGCATTCTAGTTCAACATAATTAGCAATAATGCAAAATGGTGTCAAACCACGAAGATATGAATAACTATGACGTACTTATTTTAAATAAATGCATGTGAGTACTTAAATAAAATATAAAAATGAATCAACATTCATTTTCATATTTTATTTAGTATTCATCAACATGAATACTACCTAAACCCGCAAGATAATATGGATGGGCACAACTATTTTCAAGCTTTCAAATTCTTTAAAATGCGCTAATAATGATCACGATACTTAGTTATGGAAACTAAATGGATAACTTTAATTTTGTGTGTTACGAATGAATATGTACATATCAATAGGCAAATACCTACATATAATAAATAAAATAATTATTATACACTAGCTGTGCCTGCGACATCGTTCAGGCTGAAAATTTATATCGTTTGAACTCTACCTACATATACGAAAATTATGATAAAATTCCTGTTTTTAGTTAAAATTTTATTGTAATCCTTGACCCGTTATAAAGCATATCCAAGAAAAACTTTTAAACTGACACACAGACGAAAATTCTAAAAACGGTCATTTTATGATTAGGCATCGTAATATTCACTTAAATTTTAGAAATTGTTTTCAAACCGTGACAAACGTTTCTGTTTCATTTGTTAATAGTTGTTTATATTTTATTATTAAAAGTATTCTACATTATTTCCATAAATTTAAGGGCTATCAATACATAATAATACATCTAAACCAAAAATGGATACTTATGAACTAGGAAAAGAACAGAAACATAAATAACAAGTTACACATACACTACACCAAAATTAATTGTTCAATCTATCTAAGACTGTGACACTTCTAACGGGAAAACTAAATACAACTAAATGATTAAATCTAAATATTGTTACAACTCAGGTCCCCACAAAAACAAATTCCACCTGCATATCTGAAAAAAAAACCATATTTTATTACCTGTCGGCATTTGAACTAGTTGTAATTTTTTTATGATCGTCTTCTTTTGTTTATTTATTTATTGGCATACGTTTCTAGATAACAGCTCATTGTTTTATTGTACTAATTTATGGCCGCTTGCGGCCGACTTATTAGCCAGGTGTTTCGGATCACGTCAACTACGATACGGGCACATTGCATTTGTGCAGTATAAAACGATGGCCTGATTAAGGGAGGGGGCAGTCGAGCGAGAACCACGATCAAGGCGAGACGTGTGTACATTCGGTAATATATTAGTGACGGACTTTGCGCGTTTTATTGAATTACGACCTTCTGCATTACGTTTGGATTTGTTGTATTCGGTTATATTTGTACCTGTGTTATACGTGTTTGTATAGTTCTAATAAACTCTATAATAATTCTAACGGCATTTTAATTCGAGTCCCGCTAAACTCGTGACAATATAAACATTACACTTCTTTGGAAGCTTATTAATAATTTTACTAACAATAACTAACAACTAGTTATAGATTCCCATACTAACCCTGCTACGTCTCAGTCATATGTATGTGTAGCATACGACGAACCACTTTGGAATTGTTCCCAGAAACAATCACACTTATCCACAGTAGGAAGTTAGGAATCATACCTTTATATTTGTAGTATATATAGTAAACCTTGCGAACCAACACCAAAATCATATGTCGTTTTCAATTGTAGTTATAAATTTATTAACACGCTCATTGCAATAATCGTAAGCCATATTATATTGTGGAATAAGAATAGCATCGCGATATGTATTCTGAAATCGATTAAATGACTCATCAACAATCGTACTGTCTGGATACGATGAATGCCAATCCATTAAATCAGCGCCTCGAGTAATCTGAACAAAGTATGGACCTACTATTCAACCTTTATTGCACGCATACTTTCAATAATGTTGCACATGAAACAATTTCAAACTGAAAGACGCAGTTTTTTTGCCCGGATGTATATAACGATGATCTAGCAAATTAAGGCAACTAGGATAAGTTGGTAATGGTCAATGAATCCATCCCGGATCAAATTCAAAGCAAGGAAACGGGTTTACGAGTCTGGAGCGGTGTTTGTGGTCACGACGACTGAGGATGGTGGCACGGTCGAGTGAACCACAAAGTGGACCGCAGAGGCATCCCGCCGACTATCTCACTTGGCATGTCCGCGCCACCCACAAAACCTCTAGACATCATAATGGCGCACATTGCCGTATATCGGGTAACGGCCTAAATAGGGGAAACACAATGGCACACGTGAATGAAGAGTAATACTCGAGATAAACGGCCGCGGAAAGGGGCTTAAAGCCCACATAATTCTTGACAATATTTTCGCCTTTTAATAGTCACGTGTGTCAGCCCAACTACCACCCGTTTATATCAACACAATTAACCAAATGTAAGAATGAACTACTCCCAGCTAAGGTTACCAGATCACACAAATAAAATTCCGGACTTTCCTATAAAAGATATAGGTGTTTTATATTACCTATATATAAAACACCTATATCTTATTACGGTAAGTTAATAATGATTTCATGTTATGAAAAAATAATGGCTATGCCCATTTATGTATGTCCTAAGTTTACCAGCCGTAAACGAATTAAAATTATTCCCAGTAGATCTACTCATATTTTGAACATAAATAAAATTAAGTTCCAGATACATATAATTTGTAACAAATTTGCATAAATATCTTTATATTTGTTATATAATGTTCACATTGTACGCGTTTTTGAAAGAACTCTTTTTTTTTTAATGAAATTTAGACAAACAAATTTATAGCGCTATTCTACGTATAGACGCTGAACTACTATCCCGTAACAGCGATCGAAAAGTGTTGTAATAGGGTAATCATCGACACTTGAAATGTGATAATATATGTATGTATGTGTAATATGATAATAAATGTGATATAAACAGATTTATTTATTTCCAGTGTTCGATTGAATAAGAATTAATATCAGTGTCGTATTAATTATCAAGAAAACCTTCATGGGCGAATTCACACTGCACACGGTCACTTATTTACCTAAATCATAAGAAATCGAGACCGTTTAGAATTTCCATTAAATGCCGAAAAAGTCTAAACGTGTGGCAAGCCTACTTCCAACATTATCGTGCGATAAATCACACCTCTTTCTGTATTTGATTTAAATTGAAGGCGTATAATTGAAATTCTGCTATGCAAGGCGACGACTGTCGCGACTTCGGATTATAAAACAGGCATTACATCTTTCATGGAGACAAAAATGCAAATAGTACGCATTTTAATACGCAGGACGCAATGACACCCGTTGCAGCTCAGTACGCAATACAATTTATATATTTAATCCGTTCACGTTAAGAATTCGAATTTACATTCTTCTACTTTAACATTCATTCTTTTTGTTACGTGATTTTTTGTACATGCTTGTACAGCGTCGATTTTCTTCCTCTCAATGTTTCAATGATGGATGCAATTTGGATTGGATAGATTTCATAAATGTACATACGACGGTGAATCAAAAATTTCTTAGGATCAATATTAAAAAATTCGAAAAGCTCCTCTACGGCACCCATAACCGCATCATTATCATGAAATTTAGTTCCACGAATTTCCTCTTTTAATTTTAGGAATAAGTGAAAATCACTTGGGACTAAGACTACTAAGTAAGTAAGGGAATATGGTCAGGATATTGAATCCAGGACTGCGAATTGCTTTGAGCGCAACTACCGATCGATGAGCGGGAGCGTCATTGTGAAGAAACAACACGCCAACGAGTTTTCCACGACGTTTTTCTTTAATCGCTTCACGCACTTTCGAAATTAAATTTGAATAATAGGGTCCAGTAATTGTCTGGCCTTTTGGAATATAATCAATAAAAAGGAGTCCTTCACTATCCCAAAACACTGAGGCCATAACTTTGCCTGCGGTAGAGGAGCAACTCGAAATTTCTTAATAGATGGAGAGGATGATCGTTTCCAAGACATGCTTAGTCTCATAGTTTCAGGATCGAAATGGTGGACCCACGTTTCATCGATGGTGACAAGGCGACGGCAAATTTATCCGAATCATGCTGGAACATTTCGAGATTGCGCTAAGAAATCTCCTAACGTCGCGTTTTGTTCCGTCAATTAACTTTCGTGGCACCCATCTTGCCAACAATTTTTTGAACCCCAGTGAATCAATTAAAATGGATTAAGCGCTACCAAAAGATATCTTTAGGATCTCAGCTATATGTTTTATAGTTATTCTTCTGTCTTCCAAAACCAGATTATCAACCTTGTTGTCATTTTCTTCCGTAACGGAGGTCGAAGGCCGCCCAGAACACGGGTCATATTACAGCTTGATTCTAGCTTTTTTAAATTCAGCCACCCAGTACGCAACCGTAGAATAGGGTACAGCATCATCCCTTAATGTCTGCAGAATGTCCGAAAAAATTTCTTTCGTGGACATTTTTTTTAAGCTGAGTTATTATATCGCTTTTAGCAACTCGTTGCACAAAACAATCTATTACGTGCGAAGGAACTGACAAAAACAAGTGACACTTGGCATAAATTTGTGTGATTGACACTCTTTAGTTTGAATAACGAACTTCTCTCAAAAAGGTTTTATATACATGCACTTCTAAGAACTTTTTGATTCACCTAGGTACGTTACAAATATAAAATACATTATAAAAGGTGTAATTATTCATAAACCTTAAAAGTGTGGATCTTAACCAAAATAACAAAGAATAATCATCAAAGATCACTTCGTATATGAATGTATATTAATATATGTAGCACAATCATTAATCACATCTTTAAAACGACTAAATGTTATTTTCATAGCGATGAGACTGAAAGGTGATGGTTTTACGGCAAGTCAAACACTAATTTATCCAAAGAAGTTATTTGTGAAAATATAACTATAAGTATTGACCAGCATTATGCCCTATGTGAATAGAAGTTTATGTCTTTAAGGCTAAACATCACATTGGATTTCGAAACTAAATGGATCTAACTTATAATAATAAAACAAATAACAGTTTAATTGTATTTTTTTACGAAATCTAATTTGAATTGAGTTGCTAAATAAATCCAATAACTTTTCAATGGCTAAGTAGATACTAGGGATGACATATATGTCAATGATATCACAAAAAGGCGTGTTGAAGATCGCTCGAACTGGAGAAGAAAGAGTAAGAAAGCAGAACATGATCACCTAAGCGGACGTACCAAATACAACCGAGATTTAACGCTAGAATGATATTGATGACATTTTCAATGACTAAAGTGTATGCTATTTTCGTTTCAAAATATTTTTAAAAGATTATGTTAAAAACGTGCATTCTATATAATTTTTAAATGTAACAAATGTTATTTCTAATACTTCTAGTTAGTCTTTTAGTATAAATGACGACTGCGACGTTTAGCCTTAAATTTGATTGCAGCTTATTCTAGAAAGTTGTAAAACACTACTGACTATCGCAATAAAATGCAAGTAATAACCATAAATGAGACTTTTAAGTTAAGTTTAAGAATCCATCACTAACTGCCCTGGACATTAAGGTTACCAGGTTTTGTGTATTGATTGATGACTAAATTCTGAGGTAGGAACTTAAGAAATAATTAAATTGGAAGATGAGATTCTAAATCTCATCTTCCAATTTAATTTTTGATATGACGTATTTTTGATCGGATATTCTGAGACATAAGGTTTTTTCGATACAATGCTTTTAGGATTGTTTCACCAAATGTAAATACATATACTTGTAATGTGTTCACGAAAAACGTGAAAGTTGGTCACCTGTACGGAACCTTTCTCTGTGTGTTGAAAAACTCCTACTTGGCAAATTATTTTATAATGTATTTGTCTGTCGCCTGTATATAACATTGTAAAAATTTTATCACAATAATCAATAAATAAATGAAAAATACCAACTGCTATGACTTGAAAATCAGCAGTAATAGGTTTTGTACATATAGCAGTGAAAATGTATGAATAAGACATTACCCGTTTATAATATTCTCTTTGGCAAGCAAGCGGAAGGTAATGCCAGATATCAACAAGTAAAGGCGTTATACAGAAAAGGCGATAATCTCCTTAGCATAATAAGAGAAGAAGAAGTGTATTCGACAACATTCGGAAGAACAGAAGACGTAAGACGAACGTGTGGGAAAAGGTAAACGGGCTTGACAACTGATAATCCAGTATTTATGATTTCACGTTAATAATCTGCGCAGGCAATGAAATAATTTAGACGGCTCAGCAGTATTAGATCTTTTAAAACATTACTCCAAGTATGCATCTATCCATGTCCGTAAAAATATTAAACATATGAGTTACATGAAGTCGTTTAGAAATAAATATTTTCTTTCTTTTTTCTTTTTCTAGATGAGGATTAGGCTATGAATCTAACTCTTTGTAACGCTAATTTTCTACACATTTTTTGAGTAAGACAATCATTAGCTATGTAATTCTATAAAATTAGTTTGGCAATTGTGCGTAGATGTGTGAGTAAGCATCAAAGTAATGGAAGTAGGCACTAATGTTAAAAAGAGCTATAATTTAAATATTTATGAGCCTGTCTGTACAGATAATAATAGCCCAGTAATGCACAGGACAAGAGTTATGTGCTGGGTTTGTTGTCGAGACCACGGACAAAATATTCGTCAGGCATACAAACAAAAGCGCATCCAACAAATAGTTTAGGCCTTGACCTTTACCCAAATATTTGTAAGTCTGAGTCTCGTTTTAGAATATTTACACAAGTACTTCACTAGAAAAATATTAGTCAATAAGCAATATTATTGCAAAACGGATACACCATACAAAATATATGATCCATAACATTATTACAAGTGAATGGATAATCATAAAGGGCTTATACAATTAATTTGTATCCAATCGAGGAAGTAATTAACCAGAACATACAGATCAAGCAACTCGATAGGCGAGCCCTGCGCCTACGCACATGTAGAACGAACAAAAGGAAAGCTTGCGATTTTCTTTTTACAGCCGGACGTACACTGCGTAATATAGATTATAGTGGTCAGTAAAACTTGATTACACACAAATATGCTTAATTTATAATAGGTAGTTACAATCATTTGTAATTGCTTCGTGTCCGTGTCTTTAGATTTTGCGTTAGTATTAAACTTGTGTTTTATTTCTATTGGTGTTCGATCAAAGCAGAACTTGTCAGTATGCGCAACTGCGTTTGCCTATAGCTACATAGTTATAATTAAAATACGTCGGTTTAAATTGTCCTGCGTCGCGCAATGAAGCGATTCTCACGAATGGCAGTAAGAACAGAAAAGGACTTGTTACATTATCATAATAAGTTGCACAAAATGTATTGAAGCGTAAACGAATATTCATTTCTGCAAATATAGTACGCACATAAGTTATAATGACGTTTTATGTAAGCTTAAAGCCTTGGCCAGCTTACAACGGACTTGATCTCGCAGTTTCAATGTGCTTATGTTTATTTTTCTAATAGTACAACCTACATACCATACCGGTAAACATTGATTAATGTCAATTAAGAGTTGGCAAGCGTAAAAAACAGTTAGTTTCTTATAAACCAATCCATAGCAAGATAAATAAAATAATGAGCAGGCTGCCAATTAATAATCCTAGTTAATACTCCTGTACGACTCGAAAATGATTTTCTATTATACTAATAAAGTTTGTTAATATATCCGAGGAAATGTTAAGCAAAATTTTGAGCTAAGGCTTAGGCAGAAAATTTTGTTTACACCCATGTTTCGCAGAAACTATCCCATTTACGAGATAAAACTGAATACTTCCCTATTATTGATAGTACATGTTTAAAAAAAACTGAGTATCAGTTCATTCCCAAGTCTGTGCAGAAAATATTAAAAAACACAAACATATTGTTACAACCTATACGCCGACAAAAACAAATTCACACCTGCATACCCGTAAAAACACATTTTATTACCTCTCGGCATTTGGACTTCTTTTGTTTACTTATTTATTGACATGCGTTTACTAATAATTCTAGAGAACAGTCCATTGTTTTATTGTACTCGTTTATGGCCGTTGCGCCCGACTCAATTAGCCAGATGTGTCGGATTTAAAGTACAAACTGATTCTAGGAAATTCAGTCCACACGGCCAGACGGACGTATTGCATCTGTGCAGTATAAAGCAATGCCCCAATTGAGACATGAGGCAGTCGAGCGATAAACACAAGCAGAACAAGACTTGTGTACATTCGGTAAACTATTTAGTGACGGACTTTGCATGTGTTATTGACTTACGACCTTCTGCATTACGTTTGGACTTCTTGTGTTCGGTTATATTTGTACCTGTGTTATACGTGTTTGTATAGTTGTAATAAACTGTATAGTAATTCTAACGGCATTTTAATTCGAGTCTCGCGACTCGTAACAATAAGGAAATTAAATAGTAAGGATTATTTAAGATCGTAACTAGCAAAAGAGAGCTCCACATCTTAGACTATATCTCTGCCTAGTATCAGGCGAGATTGTGGTCAAACGCAAATCTATACGGCATTAAAAAAACTGTATGATCCATTTCATTAAATTGTATAGAGACAACAACTAATAACATATAAACTTGAGTAGGAGATTTCGATATTGCAGTATAGTATTTACATTGTAAATGTCGGTACTAACAATGTATGCTGTGGACCAATATAACGGGGTGTAATATCAATCAGGAAATTCTGTGCTCAATTTATTAGAACTATAAAAACATGACGTTTTATCAACAGACACTGCTGTATAACATGAAATATGGGGTAGAGAAAATTAACGAAAGCTACACAGCACTTCAGTTGCAACGGCATCGTAAAATCATCTTTCAATTTGACTTTACAACCCGATATTGTTTACAGCTAAAATTTAAAGGTACCTAATAATAATAAATGATTATATCTATATTTGTATTAAAATAAGTGTTCTCAAGATCTTTTTGTACCTAAATAAAATACATGTGCCAGTAGCAATGTATAAAAATACTATTCTGTACTTACACGACCTGATACAATCTAATAACTAAAAGGTTTTGATTTTAATAACCTACGTTTACACTGATCGACGTAATGATAATAAAATCAGTCCAAATAATAACCTTAACCAGTACTGAAAATGATGGCTGTGTCTTAAGATTGTGTGTACTTATGTTAAAATGTATGTTAAATATTTTAAGTAAGTATTAGGTATTTACATATGAAATTGGCGTTTTGTAAGGGAGGAACATACAGTCGATTTTGAAAAAATATAATATATTTATTAATCAAAGTATGCCATTGATATCTATGCACTTCTGCCATCTCATAGGTAGTTCATTGATCCCTTTACTAAAACAACCATTCGGACGGGAATCAATAAAATCTTTGAAGGCGCTTTGGACTGCCCCCCCTCCCCCGCCCGCCCCCCCCCCCCCACACCACCCCATCGGAGTAGAATTTTTTCCTTGCAAGAAGTTATCCAAATTTCGAAAAAAAAATGGTAATCTGTTGGAGCAAGGTCCGGAGAGCACGGTGGATGTCTTAGACATTCCAATTGAAGCTGCTCTAATTTGGTAGCCGTCTGTTATGCAGTGTGTGGTGTAGCGTTGTCCTGAAGCAGCAGTGGCCTAGAGCGATTGACCAGCCTCGGTTGTTTAGCAGCTAGCTTTTCCATCATGGTTTGCAGTTGCTGACAATAGACATCCGCCGTAATCGTCTGGCCAAATTTAAGAAAGTAGTGAACGACACCGGCACTAGTCCATCAAACGCTCATAAGAATTTTTTTTAGTCAATTTTCGCTTGGAGCAGGATTTGGCTGGTTCGCCAGGGTTCAGCTATTGTGATGAGCGTTTCCGATTATCGTACAGGATCCACTTTTCATTACAGGTAATGATTCGATTTAAAATCTCTTCATTATTGTGCCGGTTGAGTACTCTAACGCAGCAGTCGACGCGCGTTTATAGGTTTGCTGCACTCAATTCATGAGGTACCTTTTCAAGCTTTTTCACCTTCCCAATTTGCTTCGTGGATTAAAACAGTTTTATCACTAACACCGCAGCCTGCAGCTATCTCGAACGTGGTTTGCGATGGATCCGCTTCCACAATAGCCTTCAATTCTGCATTATCAACTTTGGTCTCCTGCCGTCCACGGGACTTGTTCTGCAGGTCAAAATTTCCAGAACGAAAACGTTAGAACCAAAAACGCACTGTGTTTTCTTTTGCGACACCGCCGACATACACATCATTAATCCTTCCATCCGTTTCGGCAGCACTGGTGCCACGATGGAACTCGTACTCGTAAATAATGCGATATTTCAAGTTTTCCATTTTGTAAACTGAGTCACGCAGAGAAATCGTATCCGTGCAGGAACGGAGAAAGAATACAATTTCCTGCGGCCGGGCGGCCTGTCGTAAGTGGCGACTTAACAACCCACAGCCAGGTGCTAGGGCATTTGCCCGACTGGATGGCGACCACCCCTGGTCTAAAGTATGTCGCCATAACAACTTGTTGTGTTCCGACATCAGTGACCAGGTTCCAGTTTCTCTTAAGAGAGCAGCAGCGCATTTGTAGCAACTTTGGTGTTGCAAATGATCAAGTGAGCATTTTCCATCAAGTGAGCCGTCTTCCTGTCTGCTGAACTCCTGCAATAAAAATAAATTAAAAGAGGAAAAAACAAGTGAATTACGGTTTTCAAAACACTAAAGCATAAGTAAATAGCTGTATAAATTTGAAATTGGAATTCCTAACCAAAGAGGAGATATTTGAGATCAAAGTGGCCAGTACGACAAAACGCCAACTTCATATGTAAGGACCTAATATTAGTAATATTATTCCTTTAAATATTAAAACTAGTAGACTCTTTCGGGCGTTCATCTCAATACACAAAATATATTTTTGCAAAAGAGACACGTGTTTCAAACTTTATAAATCTAGCCATACTAGTTCTAAAGACTTATAATTGTTCTAATAAGCTATGACACAAAAATAGATATTGAAGCTTTTTTACGTCTAGTTATTTGAATTCTTAAAATTACGATGTGATTGTACACCACTATCAGACATTTGTAACTGGCAGTGTAATAGCGAAGTTTAAAAGAAAATGAAATAATCACACTCGCTTAACTAATTTTAATGGCAACCCGATGGCATCAAACATATACCTACGATATTGTAAATTATCGCGCTATGCAAACAAAGATACTATGAATAACTCAATAACGATTGATATTAATGATCAGCCAACCACTTGAACTATTAGAAATTGAATACACATCTATATTATAGTTATAGGAAGTAATAGGCTTTAAAAACAAATGCCTGGTAAAAACAGACTCTTCTACTAAAGCAGCAATGCTTGCTGGTGAGCTTCAATGTGAACTTAAAACTTAATGCCAAATAAGCAACTAGGGTATTTTAAAATTTTGCTACCAAAATAAAGATTTAAATACAGTTACCACCATAAGACATGACAACAATTCTGGATATTTGAAGAAATTGTCAATTTTCTTGTAAAGCGTTTAAAAAAAACTGCTCACTTACAGGCGTCGTGATGTTTATTTTTTATTTTATTTTTATAACATGAATTCAGCAGACAGGCAGAGACGGTCCACCTGGTGTAAAGCGGTTACCGTCGCCTATGGACATTTGTAACTCCAAAGGCGCAAGTTTAGTATTAAAACTAGAATAAATTAATATAATAAGTTATTCGTAAGACACATACACCTCAACACAAAAATCAATAAATTAATGTCACACACAAGAACCAAAATATTTAATAAGCGTGTTAAATTAAAAAAATTAAATCTAGAAATTAAGTTGTAAAAAAGGGTAAGGAACTCGAGTCCATAGAGTTGTTAATAATAATAATTAAAAAAAAACACCAAAGGCGCTACCAATGTACTGCCGCTCTCAAAAGGGAAACTGGTACCTGGCCACTAATGTCGGAACACAACTCGAGGTTGTTATGGCGGCATGCTCTAGACCAGGGGTGGTAGTCGCCCAGACATAAAAAATATTGTGGTAGGACTACATGACTTTGGGTTATTTTGTCGCCTCTTACGACAGGCCGACCGGCCGCAGGAACTTGTACTCTTTCTCTGTTCCTGCACGTATAGAAATGTTTAATGTTATGTATAAAGATTATAAAAGCATTCACGGTCATCTTAATTTTTAATAAAAAATATTAATTCGATATTTTATTTAATATTAATTTTCCTCGCACGTTACTCATTGTCTGGTGTTATCGAACATGTCCAATAAATTGTAAAGTACGATTCCCACTATCAGGGGAATCGAATATCACGCGGAAGTCATGCCACAACAATGGTGAACAAATAAAAACTATTCAAGAGTACAAGCGCAACAATATCAATCATTGTAGGTCCAAGCACCACGAAGCCTTATAGAAACGTGGCCTATAAATCTATAAAATGGCTGCTCGTGCCATTGTAGAAAATCGAGATCACTTTACCAACAAGGAAATGCTTAACTAAAACTATTAATATATTATAGTTAGCTGAAGCTATTAATATAGGTTTAGTGATCGAAATTTGTATTCATAATTAATAAGAGAAATTTATGAGTAACATTACCAAATAATTCAAACCCCTGATACGTAATTAAATGACGAATATGGGATTAAAAATTTAATTAATTAAACTTCATAGTTTTAAAAAAAACCTTCGTCCGAAATAATAAATGATAAGAATTTTAAGAATAAGATACATACTTATTGAAAATCACAGTTTGGGTCAATATATAAATTGCTGTTTCATGTGATAAATTAAACGAAACCTCGGCAAATCATTGGTTTGAATTTTTATCACAAAAATTACACAGCGATGAAGGCCTTTAAATTTATGACTACTTGTAATCAAAGCTATAAAGCGGAGTGTAATTTAGAATAAACTTGTAGTAATTAAGAATGAATTACAATCTATGTACTGTTGTTTATAACACCAAAAGGCTGAAACTGAAGGTATACATATAAATATCAATAATACATAACGAGCGAAATGCTACTCGTAAAGTTATTTTCACCGACCTCAAACCTACCATGAACTCCATTACACAGTTTAAAGTCTGACAGCTACACAAGTCGTTAAGGTTGATAAAATTATTTTTGCATATTAGCCTATGTAGGTTTATTATTTATAATAAATTATAATAATCCCACAACGAACACCTCTGCTTTTTACAAATAATTCAGCTTTATTAATGTCAATAATCAAAACTTGCCGACGAAATCGTGAGTAACGTAGTAGGTAGGAAGGTCAGACAACATTGGAAACTATTTAACGATTATCATACACAAAATCTTATCATCATCTCATTCGTGTTTTGTACTAAATGGAGAAAAAAACATTCTCAGTGGCATGCTAAAAGGTTTTAATGCAACAAAAGAGACTTATATAGTAGTTTTGCCGCAAGCCATTGGAAACACAAAAAGGTGCATAATTTTACCTTTGTCTCTAGAAAGAAGAACACTGCATATTATTAAAGGTATGTATGGCAACAGTAAAATAAAATCAAAGCAATACAAACGTGCAGCGAATTTTTATGAGTCATACAAATTACCTCAGGAATTATGGGCCAAAAAAGAAAAGGCGACAGACCTTATTAGCTTCGAGCTGCCCGGTTAGCTGGCAACGTAATGCTTAGTTTAATGTTACAAATAAACACTACAATAATACTAAGGGGACCTGCTGAATATCATGCCACCAAAACAAGAAAACAGTCCTTATAATAAACAGCTAGCTAGCTAGTACTTCAGAATATGAATCAGCGCATAGCGAGCCCAAAAATATAGTGGCACAAATGCTTAAGTTTCAAATTGTAAACACGTATTATTTATATTGTTCACCAAAGAATTTACTACTAATTTAAATGTTATAAGTGCAAGGTTGCATTTAAATAGTGGATAACGTTATTACTACGAAAACATAGGCCTTCTAGATGGTAAATGCATAAATAGTGCCTTAGGGGTTAGTGAGCGACATCTAGATCCTACACTTGTTGATAAATCAAGTTGCTTATTGAGTCCTGACCGTAAAGGGCATTTGGCCACCCGTAAGGCGATTTTCCCTGTGTGCAACGACCATAAAACAAACTCACATAACCTGTCGACAAACAGGCTGCATTCACTGGACGGATACGCCTTGAAATAATCGAAAATTATAATTGGCTAATTAATGTACAACTAAAATGTGCAATTTATAAGTTGTAGAGTTCTTTTGGTGTTAATTAAGCATCACAACCAGTAGCTTGGTGGTTAATGCACTCACGTACCTACCTAACTCGCTGGCCGGGAAGCAGACAACACTTGGGCAGTTTTCTGATCTAATGTGCGTATTATTGGAGCTGCCACATACAGACTATGAAAAAAATTTAGTTATAAAATCTGCAAATCGAGATAACCGATGTGTGTAACCTGCCAATCCGCCTTTGACCAGCGTGACGAGTGTACTATATACACGTTTTTAAAAATAGGGAAGCCCTAACCCAACAGTGGGACGTTTATGAGCTGAAAGATGTTAGTATAATTATATCTGTTATCCGACTATTAACGTAATGTGGATTTTTCGCAATAAGAAACTGACGTGGTAGTAAGTTTTTAAAAATCGAGACAGAATAATCATTAAAGACTAATTTTGTTATTCCGACGTTGATAATAAAATATAAAGGCTAATGTAAATGACACAAGAATGGCAAATTCCTTATCAGCCATTCATTACAACAAACAAACGTTGAGATTTCTGGTCGCGATAAGTATCTTCGAGTATAGAATTCCGAGTAACGGTACAACCACGGAATTAAAGTTCATGTGTCTATAAAAGTTAGTTTTATGAGCAGAATTTCCGTAGAGTAATTATAATCGATTTTACATACTCTACATTTTATTACGTGATTGTATATAATAGCAAAACTAAAAATCCCGCCAAGTGCGCGCCGGCTCACGCGCAGTGAAGATTTCTGTAATGGTAAAGAATGTACTGTTTTTACCTTTTATTACGGAACCGAAAAAAAATGTACCTAATGTATTTCAGAATTTTACAATTGAAAGTTACGTGATACACCATACATTTTACGATCTTATATAGGCATAGCTCACCAATATTGACAGAAATAAATAAATTGTTTAAGTACTTGGCAATCCGCGCACAAACAAAAGTTCCGTGGAGTGTAGAAACGTCCTTCTTGTTTTACTTATTTAGCTACAGAACCATAAAAACATTTAATAAAAAAAACACCTCATATCTCGAAAACATTGAGACGTGATCCGTGCTGAAAAGTTATTGAAATAGTTCAAAACACTTCGTTGAAAGTATTTCTTTAAACTCTACTGCCTTGATTTTTCAGAATTTACTACTTCCAATTTAAAAGTTAGTGGGCAAGGGATTTTGATTATATAAAAACTCGCCAAACCTAGGCAGGTAGTTCGTCGGGATAACAGCATTTTTTTTGATAACGCAGGGGAAATTCGTTTCGTACTAAGCAGAGTGAATTTAAAACACCGCAACAGACATCAACGAGGATTGTGGTATAGGCCTCCCCAACTATCTCGTTAAACCTAAACCTGCGCCTTTTTAATACGCTTGAATTGGGATGACATGGGATTTAGTATACGAAGTTACTACACCATGTCGCCCCGTGCGCCAGATTGGTCCACCCCGGATGGCTGAGTGGACCACTTCACCAACAATGATATTCCGCGCTGTATCCCCTTGGGCTAAAAGCATTTTTTTATCGAAGTTATCGAAGCACCCGTGCCCGGCAAGTATCTGCGTCATCCTATTGGTCAAGATCCCGTGTTTCCGCGTGACCCATCCGGCTAGGTGGGGACAAATGGCTTCCACTGTCTCCACGCCGGCCTCAGTGGACTTTATGTCCCTTTGCCAGGTATGGATCATAGCCGCAGTTTTCCGCGCTCTAATCACAAGATTCCAGGGCGGATCACCTGCTAAGAGAGTCGCCGCCGTCCACGGCATGAAAGGTAACCCCGAATGGACATCACCACCAGGACACTCTGAGCTCTCCTCAGCAGAGTCCTATTGTGGCGATGGAGTGCATGGTTCCACACGGGGGCACCATACAGTGTTGGGATAAAAAGCATTTTTTTTTGTTAACGCAGGGGAATGTCTTTTCTTGCAACACGCACACGGATCTGGATACGGGGGAAGACCAAAAGCAGCGCCTAGTGCCACCTGCTTCGTGTGTGTGTATAGGATTCATGTACCAACCGGCAAATCAATTCTTCTCCGGTTAAAGAGGAGGTCGAATAAACTACCCACTAAATCTAGCTGTGGCCCTGGTGAGAGTGTGCACTTAATCAGAACGACATAGGGTTTACGCCTATTGGCAGTCTAATGTCTCACTATGGTGCTCCTACTTGGTTCTAACCCCGGAAAGTAGGGCAGTACCACTTCGTACAGTAGAAGTGATTCCACCGATACCCTCCTAAACAGTGGCCCTCTACTACGGGATCACGGGAGGAATTCCTATGCGTAACGCTTCCTCGGAACACCCATCTGACGACGGCGGCCGAAATGTGCACTCACAGTACTCTCCCTCTCTCTCTGCAGCCTCCTTTTGAGTCATTACTGACTCAGCAAAGGATAAAGCCGCCTGCAAGTTAGAATTGCTCAGGATCATAGCTTCCACCAAACTGTTCATCGACTCTACCGGCCCTAACTCTGCCTGGAGTTGGAATCTCCGAGGACCCCAAGCGGTGCGCCCCCAAAGGATGTACCTGTCCTGGAGATACGCGCCTAACCGCCTTGCGGGGTAAGGGGAAGTCCATGTGACCGGAGCCCCTCCCTTATCGACTCCTGAGGGAGGCTGTTGAAGGCGTTCGGTACGTCGAGCGATACCGCCAGGACATTATCCTTCGCTTGGATAGCTTCGTCTGTAACGGAACGGAGAGTTTCGAAGGCGTCCAAACCCCGCGTACACTACCTAAAAGCATGGAGGTCACCGTAATATCCACTAAATAAAATTACTTTTTCTTGTTAGATATTAATTATATTTTATATACGTACCTAATGGACTACATTGGATTATATGATTGAAATTAACGAGTAATGGCACCTATAATTGAATGCTCTGTATAGACACGACTGTCTTATAATAAATATGTAATATGACGCAATCGAAACTAGTGCCGGCCGTGGGCTACTCGCTCACGATAGGCGACAACATGACCACTGTAACTGCACGCACAAAGAATTTCTTCTCCTCTTAATTAGAATCTAATCAAGGGATTCATTTAGTAGAGTCCAAAATACAGCTTTACGATCAACAGTATAGTGTATTTTCTCACGCATACAACATGATAAAGCTTAAAGTTAAACACACTTAATGATTCACACTATATTTAATTAAAATACTTATTTTTAGAATGCCAATATATTAAAGTAATTACTGCATATTTATGAGCATCAGTTTGGTGATATTGCTAATGGCTATATACTATATTAATTATTTCATTCTAAGACTAATATTTACAATAAAATTATGATTAGTTTAAATTCAGTTGCTATTAGTGTTTTTAATAAGGGTATACCTACATGAAAACAAAATAGAACCTTACGAGAAATGTAATAAAATATTTAACTATGACTATGATGATAAATTACAAATAAAGCTTTCGTACATTTTTGGGCCCAGATTGTAAAAAGATGAGTGATTTTAAGATTTCTTTTTATTTTGAATGAATTAATCGTGTGGTATGTTTTCATATTATTTAATTGTTGAAATTTATTCACATAAATAGATTGTGATAATCGAACTTATTTTATTTCTGGCCTTATTTCTAACATTTTTCGTCTTCTAAATAGAATCTAGTGCTGATCTTTTCCATTTTGTAATAGAAAAATAAAACGTATTTTTTAAGCTATATCTCAACTCATTACATTTCTTTAGCCCAAAGGTCGCCGTCTTCTTTTATATTCTTAACTGCGGAATCATAAAAAAGTACATATTCTAAAATATCCCACATGCCAAAAACTGCAACAACGGATATCGCTGAAAATTATTTTTGTTGAAAGTGTTTCTTAAGCCCTAACATCTAATTTTTCAGTATTTTCCAGTTCATAATCTAAAAGTTACATGTATAACGGCCACTCATTTTTTTTTAATTTTTCTATATAACTTAGTAGCACTACACAAACTACACCTTCCTGTAAAAACCAAATAGTTACCGTGGCATACACAGGCAGAAGAACAGATAATCGGACACAACGATTGCATATGATTTCCATTTTTGCCAAAAATGACTACGAAACCCTAAAAAGGTGATTATTATCATACATACAACATAAGTTTATTTAAATATAACAGTGAAAGGTCACTTGCGAGAAACCGAACATTAACTGTCTTGGTCGTAGGTATACGTAACTCTCTACCAAGTTTTAAATTGAAAATCTGTTGAGCACTTTGTGACATATGGAGAACTCTAAAAATGTATAATGTAAATGTCTAAGAATACAATTTCCTGCGGTCGGGCGGCCTGTCGTAAGAGGCGACTTAACAAACCACAGCCAGGTGGTAGGGCATTTGCCCGACTGGATGGCTACCACCCCTGGTCTAAAGTATGTCGCCATAACAACCTTGAGTTGTGTTCCGGCATTAGTGACCAGGTTCCAGTTTCCCTTAAGAGAGCAGCAGCGCATTTGTAGCAACTTTGGTGTTGCAAATGTCCATAGGCGATGGTAACCGCTTTCCATCGAGTGGGCCGGCTGCCTGTCTGCTGATCTCTTGCAATAAAAAATTAAAAAAATCTTAAAACGTATCTTGTTCAAGCCAATTATCGTTGGTAACAGACAGACGGGAAGATGTACAGGATAATTTTATAAAGCTTCAATCCTTACCAAAGTGACTATGGAACCTGGAAGAGATATAATAAAAATATGTTTGTGTATCTGATTATTAATGTATTACTGAAGAAATGAACACCAAACAGGGAAAGTAGCAGAAAATCGTTGTGGTGTTATGGAAGTGTTTAGCGGGCGGGCGGGCGTCCGGGCGGGGAGGTGCGCAATGCGCGTACGCACGGGGCGTGTCTGCCACCGCTAAGGCAACCGGCAGAGCCGCTGCGGATGCTGCGGCAAGCGCACCTGTCGCCTGTGCGTTACCCTCCAACTCTCGCACACGTAACGCACGTGCCAACATAAAGCTCGCGGCCGCACGGACCAAAACGTGAAATGACTGATAGTGAGAGTTATTTGACAGTGTCGATATTGCAGCCCTAGAAGAATCTGCGTCTACGCAATCTGGATCGACCCTAGGTTGGTAGCGCAATATTTTATCTCCTTATCGCATGTTTTGATTGCGCACGCAATATCCACCGTGCGAATATCAACATGTATCCTTTTTAACTTCTTTTTTATATACATTTTTTTTAATTAAACGCACGACGCGTCTCCTGCAATGGTATTTATAAGATATCAGAAACTGGATTCAATAATACATTAAAATAATGGAGCCGACGAGCTCGTTCATGGATTAAGTTATTAAAATTAACATTGAACAATCTTAGAAGATGGCATTACGTATGACTACAAATATTTACTGTTAACATTTTTTATTTGAGATAACGACAATATATTTTTTGTCCCGAGAGTTTTAAATTAATATAACTATAAATTCAAATACACAAACTTGCTATCTAAACTTAAGTGGGCTGTGTTAATTCTAGATAATGACTATCCTCAAAACAAAAGTAAACATTTATAATATTTCTATGATAGTTAAAATCTTGAAAAAAAAGCATTTTTCCATAAAATATTATTAAAATACTTCAGACACATAACTACTACATTCATTGTAATAGAGTAGTAGATAAACTTGCAGGTTACCAAATCTATTTTATTTCAAAACTGAAAACTATAAATCTTAAGAGATTTTTCTCTCTATTTATTCAGGGGTAGGTATTTTTTCAAAGTGAATATGCCACCTCCATTATTGCTCAGAAATAATATTAACGATGAGGGGTTAAACAATTTATCTCTAAGAGCTAATCCTAAAGATATATAATCTATAATATTATAAAATTCTAAAAATACCATTTATACATTGAAGCTATTTAAAAAAAAACAACTGGAATACACTATATAAACAATTTACAACACGAAGCAATTTTTTTAGATTTCTTGTCTGTTCGTCGGTTTGTCTGTCTGTTCGGGATTCACGTAAAAACGACTGGGCCGATTTCAATACGGTTTTCGTTGATCGACAGCAAATTTTATGTGATAAAATGTGTGACATTTTTTTTCCCGGGAGCGGTTTGTAGTCGTTCGGGTGTATAAAAATTAGCTTATTCTGACACAGTTTTCACTAAAACGATAGCTTACAGTCTTTTCTAATGCTACAGAACTCTGTGTCCCGGGAATTTCAAGTCAAGCGTGGACGAAGTCGCGGCCTTAACCTAGTTTTAAATAAAATTATGACCTCGCAGGAGGATACTATTAAAAAAGCCTAAATTGAGAGTCATGTTTCCAAATTTGACATGTGTCTGATAATAGGAAATATGACATCATAATTACTACAGGTCAAATTGCTAATTAATTATCGTTACTGTTTGCCCCAGACTTCATCCACGTTTGACATGAAGCAGACACCAAAGTTGTAATACCAATATTCGTAATAAGGGGGATTTTCTTCACGGCAATATGTTTTGAAAAAAGTTTTAACAAACCAATTCAACCATCCAGTTAATCGAAATAATCATCATTTCAGGGTCGCAATACCCGCCACATTTATCACATCGGGAATTTCAACGGATAATTTCTTTATGATACTTTCTTCTTAGTTGATTAAAGTGGTGTCTAATATGCACAATGATCAGAAAAGACGCTTAGGCAGTGTATGTCCTTTGATAGATTGCGAACCTGTCTGAATTGAGTTGGACGTGGGTGCCTTGGCCACTGAGCCATCACGATTTATAATTGTATTAAATGTGAAAAATATATTTCTCGAACACTTCTATAAAAGTCCAGGACAAATATTGAATTTCATATTCCACCAGAGATACATCTAAAATAGGAAACCATGAAATCACGTAATAATCCGAAATACCAATTCAGTAATTTTCAAGTTCTAACAAAGTTAGCAGGATATGCATTATACATGTGCAGAAAACACTACAGTACTTGTATGTCGCGCCAAAGTATTCCGTGATTATTTTAATTTTTCAGCCGTATAATCAAAAATAAGTTTCGAATTTTTCCTGCGGAAGAAATACTTCGCTAATTTGCTAACGTTTGAATATCAAGCCGATATTTAACGGATAAATTAGAAAGACAGCTCATTATCATGCACCCATGGCATACTTTAAATTGCTCCCGGCTACATTATTGTGTAATTCTCGAGATAAAAAGAAAGTACAGAGTACCGTAGGCTTTATTTAAAAAAAAACCCCATTTGCGAAAACTATATCCAAATTTTGACGTGAATTCTGAACAAACAATGATTGTACACAACAACAATTAAAATATGTTTTCATTTCTCACATATCCAAACGTTTGTGGCTTCAAAACCGGTACATGAAATTGATGCAATCATACAAACTAAACTACAAATTGCTATAAGTAATTAATTTATAAGAAGCATTAGGATCGAACTGCATGATTAGGAAAGAGGACGTCAAAAGAGGTCAAACCTCAGGAAACCAGATTACTGCTTTGCACGTGGGTACGTCACTTTTAACCCACCAGGACTGGTTTCAGATGATACGGGTCGAACGGACCGCTATATTTGCGAAGAGCACTGATAATAACATCCCTATTGTACAATATTGGCCTCCATCATTGTAAATTTTAAATTATATTCGTTTACACTATCAGGAACTGAAATAATTTTATGTATGCTTTATTTTAATGTTTTATAGCTTGTTCAGTTTTATATTTCTATAAATTAACATTTTCTTGTACGTATTGAACAAAAACTAACAAAAGAAATATTTTAATGTTATCGATATTTCTCTAACATTCAGTAGGTATATTTTCTAATATTTTCAGACATTTATGTACTTAAGTATGATTATATAGATTTAACAGCGAATTTTCATATAAACACATATACATCAAAATGATGCGGCGGTGCTGGATTTAACAGCGAGACAACAGACAAAAACCGTTTTTTGATCGATTTCTCAGCCGTTGTTACAGTAATTATACACACTTTATTGCGGTGAAAAAAATTTATGTCAATCTTGATCATATTTCTGAGGTAACCCTTGTACTCAAAAGGCACTTTCGATAAATTTTCTCGATAGAAAATAAATGCAAAGTAACCTCTAAACGTGTTCTTCAATCTTGTGTATTGTTATTACTGTTAATCGTACATAGCTAAAATAAATAATAGTAACATATCATATTATAATAAATATAATCATTATAGTTCTTTTATTCGGTTACTTAGCGAATTTGGAAGTAATTAATTATTTTATTATAAATGACTTCAAAAATCACGCTTGCCGGTCCCAATGTATGGAATTTATCAATACACCCCAGGGCTTCTGCTGAATGGACGCGCCGCTTTGCTGGAGAGCTCCGCCGAAATGAAGGAGAAATAATAATGAGAATTTCGAAACGATCGCGCTATACTTATTTAGCGTATACGGTATAGAGCTCTGGTCTAAATCACAGGCTGCATGGGTTCGAATCCTACTAGCTTCACTTGATCTAGTAGAATTTTTGAAGTGAAACTTCTATATAGACGGGGTCTTAGGATTTTTCGCTCACGAAAAAGCGTCACGGCCGCGTGTTCTAATACTTACATTTTTAAACTCGTGATATCTTTCGAATTGGATGTCCAAATTGAATAATTCAAAAAGTTATTTAAAGGTATTGAAGCAGTCTTGAATATGAAGTAATTTATTTTGATAAGGAAGAATACCAAGATACAAATAAAGAGCCTTTTCTAGCAGCGGCATTTTAATTAAATTTTTAAAATAAAATAACACTTATTATGGCATAACTATAGTAGTTAGAGATATGCTGTCGCGAAATTTTTTGTAAATAATGATGTGTCCTGCAAAGTCGTAATACATTATTCTATTCTATCATCAATAGTTTTCGCAGCACACGCGATTTTAGGTATTTTTTTTACACCTTGGGTTACATTATTGGCGTTTTACTAAGGATCCCTAATTTTTTGGTAAATATAATATAGCCTATGTTACCCGGGGATAGTGTAGCTTGCCAACAGTGAAAGAATTTTTCAAATCGGTTCAGTCGTTTCGGAGCCTATTCAATGCAAACAAACAATCTAATATTTCCACTTTATAATATTAGTATAGATATTCATATATATTTATTATAAAATTAATTAGATATTTGCATATTATAAAAAGCGCAAGATTTTCCGCTGGAAGTTGTTTAATAAAATTGGGAGCTGGGTTGCCCTAAAAAGCGCTAAATTGGCAGCCCTGGTGAGCCGAAGGCCGGGGAAGTCCCGTAAACGAGTAAGCGAGCGAGAGGGCGAGCGAGGACATACCTCGTCCTCCGACGATCTCGTCCCTCTAATACCTAAAATCGCGTTCTGCGCATCGGAAAGTGCAATGTTCCGAGCCGCCATTAATGGAGGTAAACTTAAGTTTGCATCAAACTATACCTCTGCTCTCCACGTGGCTGGGCATCACTGCCTCTATTTGTGGTCTGTGTAAAAAAGTATTAATAAATAATTTTAGAATAGACTATGGATGTTTCTTTGGTTCCGGATCGAAATGTACCTAACCTAACCATATTATAATTTGCAGTGAACCTGCGAAAAATCGACATGTGTGCTGGGACACATATTAGAAATGAAACTTCAACGGACAAGTGGAAAAACGAATCGCAACGGATAAGTTGAAAACGAATGGTAACGGATGAGTGGAAAAACGAATCGCAACCGACAAGTGGAAAAACGAATCGCAACGGACAAGTGGAAAAACTACACCTGACAAGTGACAAAATAAATCGCAACAAAATTTTAACTTGAAGTTTTACGATTCGTTTTTCCACTTGTCCGTTGCGATTCATTTTTCCACTTATCCGTTGCCATTCTATTTTCCACTTGTCCGTTGCGATTCGTTTTTCCACTCATCCGTTGAAGTTTTTTATTTTTATAACAAAGTTGATAAAATGGCCCATTTCTCTTAACCCTTAAGACAATATCGATATACCAAAAAGCCGCAAGACTAACACTATCACTATCTCGTAATATACCAAGAAAATATACCCATTTCATACAAATCATACAACTCCTATATAAACAGAGTGAGACAACAACACAATTAACGATCACGTGCACAAACGCGATCTGCACTCTCATCGCGGACACATATGCACATATAAAATGCAATAAAAAGACTTTTCTATATTTTTAAATTTCATTTCATCTGGACTTTTATACTATTGACAATAAAATGTATTTAAATCGATCTTACCGGTAACATTAAAATTCGAAAGCGCCATCTATGTTTTTAATGATGACATAATAGAAATGATATTGACACGTGGATAATTAGAATTATGAAGAATACAAAACATTCACTCATCTGGCAAATGTTATAGTGGCGGAGTGGGTTGCCCCTAGTACAGGGAAGATCAGAGTTCATAGTTCAAGTCAGAGTGTTCGCTCCATTTTTCATTTCTAACAAAAAAATGTATTTAGCCCTATTATGTTTTATCTATTATTATTTATTTTATAGTTCTTATCTATACAGATAAACAAAAGTGAAGTGTCTGTTTGTAATGTCCAAATAAAAACTAAAAAAATGGACCACGAGATTCTGAAAATGCTATTTTTAGAATTTTTGTCTGTCTGTCTGGTCTGTACGTTCTGGCTAATCTCTGAAACAGCTGGACCGATTTTGACGTAAAATTACGTACATTGGCAGATAGCTGATGTTATAAGAAGTAACTTAGGCTACGGTTTTAGGGTTCCGCGAAAAAAATATCCAAAAGTATATTTGTCTCTCTGTTTGTTATCCTTTTATGGAAAGACTATTGCACCGATTTGGCTGAAACCGGGTACATATGTAATTTTAATACCGAGGGTGGTCAAGATTTTAATACTTTTCATCCCAGATAGTGGGATAAATAGTCGAAATGGCCCAGATAGCCGAAATAGCTGAAATGGCCAAAATGACCAAAATAGTCGAAGTGGCCCAGATAGCCGAAATGGCGGAACTAGCCGAAACTACCAAAATGGCCCAAATGACTGAAGTAACCGAAATGGCCTAAATGGCCGAAATTACCGAAATGACCAAATTATCTCAATAACGAAAATAGCAAATCACAAACAAACCTATCCTACTTTCTGGGATAACCATATACATAAATCTATCCCAGTATCCGGAATAAATAGTATCCCTTGTCCACCCTTAATATTACAGTTACATATATACCGACTTTTATCCAAATCAGTCCAATAGTTTTTCCGTAAAAGCTTAACAAACAGAGAAACAAATATATTTTCATCCCGGAAACTATCTCATTTCTCGGGATAAAATGTATCCTATGGTCATCTTCGGCATCAAAAAAAATATATATATATACTGCGTTTCAGCCAAATCGGTCCAATGGTTTTCCGTAAAAACGGAACAGACAGACAGACTGAGTTACTTTCGCATTTATATTAATATAGGGAAGGGATAATATGGATTCATTGTTGTTCTATAATACAATGACATCATTTTAATAAAGTTTACCTGTCTAAAAAATTGTTGGAAAAGTAAAAAAGAAACGTACAACCTGAGGATTCGAACCCTGTACCTCCTCACTACTATTGCGCTTGGTAAACCATTAGGCTAAATTCGCTTAGGCGACAACTTCGAAATTTTAATACCTATTAAGCATATAAACCATCTCTCACTTTAGGATATTTTGTGTCGCTCTCGTGGTCTGAGCCTCAGAATGAAATAAATTGAATCGAATTGGTATGAGCGCGGTGCGCGTTGGTATATTCGGTTGCAATATTCCGCCACGCTCGCAAGTTTTATTAGGCGCTGTCCTATCGAAGTAAATATGCGCCGCGCGCGGGGTTAATTATGTGAAACACCGATTTGAATCAGGTTTACATAGCCTCTTAAGGATAGGCAGACTATGTCAAATTATAAGAAAAGAAGTATAGGACAATTCTGAAGGGAAACATGGAAAGAAGGGCATGCACATACCTGGATTAATGGGTATTGATGACACGCTGCTTCTTGGCTTCTCGTTTCACTTCACTTCAGTTGTTATTTTATAATATTATATTTATTTAGTACTAGGATATGTCCGCGACTTCGTTCAGGCTTGACTTAAAATTCCCGGGACACAAGTACCGCAGCATTAGAAAATAATATAAGTTATCGATTTAGTGAAAAATGTGTCGGAGTAAGCAAATTTTTATCCATCCGAACAACTATAAAACGCTCCGGGGAAAATTCCCGCGAGATTCCCGGGATAAAAAATATCACACATTTTATTACATAAAATTTGCTATCGATCAATGAAAATAATCACATTGGAATTCGATTTTTTTTAATCCGGCCATTTTAAATAATTCCCAAGAAAATTCTCGCGAGATGTCCAGGATAAAAAGTAGCGCAGATTTTAAATCTAAAAATTTGCTGTTAATCAGCAAAACTCACATCGAAATCGGCCCAGTAGTTTTTACGTGAATGCCGAACAAACACAAGAAATCTAAAAAAATTGCATCGTGTTCTCCATCGTTTATATAGTCTATTCTAATTGTTTTTTTTAATAGCTTCAATGTACAAACACGGCATGTTTACAATTTTATAATATTATGGATTAATATTTTTATAGTTGTTTGCCAGTTGCCACAGAAGCTCGTTTTATTTGACAAAAAATATACCTACTGTTAAAATGTCTACACCCAGTCAAATAACGGCCCGACTAATTAAATTAATACAGTTTTCAAAACAATCAATCAAAACAAAGATTAGGTATAATATAAATATTATTTAGATATTATTGTAAATTCATTAATTAATATAAGTAACGTTTTATCAAATTCAAGTTAGTGTTTATTTGATTTCTTAATACTTTTCTGATTCTGTTACTGCTTCCAAGCAGCCGTATAACATCCGTTATATACCTTTACTGATGATTTAATAGTACATATAAGTATTCCATTTGTTTTTTTTTATAAGCTTCAATGTACAAAAACGACATATTTAGAATTTTATTATATTATAGATATAACCAAGAAGAGAGCTTTCAACAGGGCTACCAAATCCTACAAGAGAGTTCTACAGAAGTCTCGATTTGACCACATAGGCCGAATCGGTACCAAACTGGCTTCTTACCCCACAGGTACCAAAGCCTTTTGGAGTCTGGCAAAGTCAGTTGAATCGAACTTCTGCCGACCCTCACTTCCACCACTGCTGAAACCCGACGGATCACTAGCTCACACTGCTGAAGAGAAAGCTAATCTCTTTGTGGCTCTCTTTGCGGAATCTTCACATCTAGACAGCAATAACGCAAGACCTCCACGATTATCGCAGTGCTTGGCCTCCATGCCCGAAATACGCATACGCCAGAGCAAAGTTCGTAAAACCCTGCTAAATCTAGATATGAACAAAGCTAGTTCGCCCAGACGGTATTCCGGCCATAGTACTCAAAACCTGTGCGCCTGAGCTCGCTTCGATTCTGACACGCCTCTTTCGCCTCTCTCTAAAGACTGGACAAGCACCACAGTCTTGGAAGCTAGCTAACATACAGCCAGTGCCCAAAAAAGGTAGCCGTGCCGACCCTGCCAACTACAGGCCCATATCAATTACGTCCATACTTTGTAAAAGTATGGAACGTATTTTGAACGTCTGGCTCTTGGCGTACCTAGAAGACAATGACGTTCTGAGTGACCGACAATATGGCTTCCGCCGAAACCGGTCAACGGGAGATCTTCTTGCGTACGTCACCCACATCTGTAATGAGGCAATCGAGAGATATGGAGAGACGATTCTCTTGACACCTCAAAAGCCTTTGACAGGGTATGGCACGACGCCCTCATAAGCAAGCTTCCTTCCATCTTATAGATTACCTACCGGTCTTTGCGCATGGATCTCCGATTTCCTGAGGGATAGATCGATCAGAGTAGTCATTGACGGATGCACATCTGATCCAATGGCTATAAATGCCGGAGTCCCTCAGGGATCAGTGCTCTCTGCAACAATTTTCGTGCTGCGTATAAACGACTTGCTGAAACCCGGTATTTTGGGGTATGCAGACGACAGCACTGTTGTAGAGAGCTATACGTCCAACGCGCGAGCCAGTAGCTCCCAGATTCAGTCACTGAGGGAGACAATGATCACTAGGTTGAACTAGACCTTGAAGGCAGTCTCCGACTGGGGTGAATCCAACCTAGTCAAGTTCAATGCCTCCAAAACCCAGGCGTGTCTCTTCTCTGCCAAAAGGAGTCCTTTCAACTTTACTTCTACTTTCCGAGGTGTATCCGTACCGATAGCCGACAGTCTTCAGCTTCTTGGCGTCTCCCTAACACAATCTCTAAATTTTGTCTCCTATATAGAGTCTGTTGCTCAGCCGGCTGGCAAAAAGCTAGGGGTTCTATTAAGGGTGAGGTAGTACTTTACACCACTTCAGTTGCTTTATCTTTATCAAGCACAAGTACGGTCTTGCATGGAGTACTGCTCTCATTTTTGGGATGGCTCAGCTAAATACCAGTTAGACACTCGAGTCACTAGAGAAAAGAGCTAGGAAACTGATAGGCAATAACCCACTATTCGACGAGAGGCTTCAGAGCCCAAGTCATCGACGTAAGGTCGCCAGTTTGTCGGTATTCTATAGGATACACTTCGGGGAGTGTGCTACCGAATTACACGAAGTGGTTCCTCCCTCACCATTCTGCCACCGGACAAGTAGACGTACGCACTCACGCCACCGATATATGGTGGAAATACCAACGAAGCGGACGAAACGCTATGCTTCCTCTTTCATCATACGCATCGCTGAAGAGTGGAAATCTTTACCGTTGTCTGTTTTTCCTGAAGAATACAATCTAGGTGTCTTTAAGTCTCGCGTGAACAGCTATCTTCTAGTTAAGCGTGCTCCACCTTAGACTGCATTTTCGCCTGACGTGAGGCGGAATGTCAGTCAAACGCTAACCTATTCATTATAAAAAAAAAATATAGATATTTTTACACGAGTATGTAAATAGAACGTAAAATAATACTTATGTTTTATATATAAATTACCAACTTCAGTTTAGGTCTTAATCAACAAATTTATCAACGTACGTTAATATTTACTTATTACAAATTTAATGAAATGATAAAAATGTTATTTCTATATTTCAAACATTCCACAAATGCAATTATAAGTCGAAAGATTTAAACGATCGTAAAATGTAAAGTCACACCGTGTTAAACAAACACGTACCCCGAGGCGCGGCGCTGTCACATCATATAATTAAACCATACAGCTCGTTAATATGATGATAACTTACAAGGGATCCTTCTAAACCAGAAGCGATTACAGGACGTACCACAACCATCGGGCGAATGTGAACGAACGCAAAGTGGGCAGCATAAATCAAGACTTAAGTGGTGTGACTGTGGCATTTGCTCAATGATAACACTATGAATACTAGTCAGTCTTATAATCACGCGTATTAGTTCAGAAGAATACTTTATACAAACTAACTGATTTTAATTTCAGCATGAATACAAAATACTACACGCAGTAAACGCATAATGAATATCATGTAACATGTCGCATAACGGCTATTGTAGTTTCAAAATGTATTAATATTCAATTCAAAGTCGTTAAAACATAACATATAAGTTTCAATAATTCGTTAGTATCAGAGAATGTATCAAAAACGAAATGGTAATTTGAAACCTCTAATCATGATCTTACAATCAATTTAATAATAGCTCCTGGAAGCGACACATTGCTGCAGCACCCGATTATTGCATAACGTCATCGGAATAGCAATAGAGTGAAGGGCGTTCTGAGAGTAAACACTCGACTGATGATTTCATACCGGTCAAGGAAAGAAAAACCTCAAGTTACGACCATTTAAACACCTAGACCTATGTATGTATGTATGTTTACGAGAAACATTTTTGACATATCGAATTCATACGATTTTTGGACTTACGGAAGAAAATGATATTTACATTCGGAATCATAATTATTGCCCACGCCAAAATTGGTTTTATTGTAAAAATTCTCTGTTGTCAAATAGTAGTTTAATTCTGATATAATATTTTTCAAACCTAATAAATTTAACAAATATTTCTAATATTCAAAGAAAGCAAATGGTTGAAGACACAATTTCTTAAGCAGAAAGTGTCAAAATAGGGGTGGAATCAATTCATATGCTAGCACTGACAGAAAGACTAGCAAAGGCCTTGACTTCTTGAGCATCGGTTAGGTAAGGCCCTTCGATAGCGAGAGTGGACGCACGACCTCATCTCACCATTTTGGGCTACTACATAATCAACGGCTACATTCGAACAGCCCATTGAAATAATTTCACTCGCGGCATATAATTTACAGGCCTTATAAAACCATATGAAACTTGGTGTGTCCCTTTAATGGCCAAGAGGCTATAAATAAAAATAAAATTCGACGCAAAAAATTGACAGTTTGCACTTTATAAACGTGCAATGTGTGATCGCAGAGAAGCAGCTTTTTGTTTACATATGTTTCCGGTACATTTTTTATAAGAAATACCAGTAAATAGCATGCGTAATTAATGTAAAATTTAATCATTTACACTCAATTACATCCTATTTTTGCAGTGCTGCATAGGCCTTGATATTGGAAACTTATACAATATTGATTTAATTAAGCGAATTCACTTGAGCAGCTTATATAATTAAAGATCATAAATATTGTTCTTGCTCGGAACAAGCGAGTACCGTGACACGTTCTATAAAGGTAGCTCTCAATGAACTTTCGCATGAAATAACTGGCTTTAAGAGTAGCCATTTTTATTAATTTATTAAAACAACAAGGATACAATCCTCGTTAAAGGTCACGATGAATTAAATGTTTTGTTGTACATTACGAACATATAATATGCACATAATTTAAATTAACGCCAATCGAACATAGCTACAGAACACAAAAACAGCCGACTAAATAGTACCTGATGTTTGTTACCTAGCATTAGATGAATTATATTAATAACAAGTAGGAATTTTCTTGGTTACAAGGCACTCCGGATCCGGATTTACACATAACCTATCCTACGTTGTTTACAAATATGGTAGGGCTGCTATTGTCGTTAAAAACATGGGCTCGAGCTCGTAGTAGTCAGGTATTAATACAGAAGGTATGCATGTCAACGTGAGCAAACAACCTATAAGACAGCTACGAACCCATCAGCTGCGAGAGCATTGTATTTGTTCCAGACAAATAAGAGCTTCCAGCTACTCCTCCGTACAAGTGTGAGGTAGATAATAACACAAACCGCGCAAATGCTTCAGTATTTTATTTTCTAAAACTAACCAGTGCATGTACAATAGAATCGAGCAAATGGAAAGATGATAATAATATTCAATAATGCTGAGTTTTTAATACTTGGCTTGTTTTAATATCTATCTATAAATCTAACACTGAAAATTAAATTAAAGAAAGCGAATTAAATACTGTATCTGCCTAAAATGACTCAATACCGTGTGAAGAGAACCAAGCCTGAGTTACCTTCTTGTGTAGGTACAGTGCACAAGAGGCTGACAACTTTCTTTGATCACATGAGAATCAGTGATCAGGAAATTTTAAGCTTTTTAAAATTTTTAGTAAGCTAATAGAATATCATGTCAAATGCCGATTTAAGTCTGGTTCATTAACATGCTCGAGATATTAATACACCTCATTATAATAATCCTTATATCGATGTTGCAAACCGGACTAGTTTGGTAACCGAACTTGTAGTACGGGCTGTCAGAAACTAGATATGTAATGGGTTTATGATAGTGAATTATGGCATGGGGTTTGCATCCTATATAAGTGAAGATGAAATTTTGTTATCTTAACCTCTATACTACCCGCACGTATAAGTCGCCAGTCGAGAGAGAAAGTAACATTCACATTTCGTAACCCTTGCTTTTGAAACAAGAAAATTGAAAAGTAAAAATTGTTATCTTAGAAAACAATACTTGATTGGTTGACATAACCGAAATATGATTTACTCATCCTAAATTATAAAAAAACGTGTATCTACCTATATTAGAAAATTGAAAGCTTAAAATTCTATAGATGCTGACCATATCTTCATTTGAGAAACTACGTTTCCTTAATGTATAGATATTGTAAATTAGATACGGGACACAAATTCAACCCGTAGTTTCATAAAACAGTTAGATCATTTCTATTGTTGTAGGATACACGAGAAAAGATTAGCTATGGTTCATAGATAATTGGCCATCGAGGGTGGTCCTTGGGTATCAGCCGCTAACTGGGGGGCGATCATCATCAATAACTGCGATATGGGGGGTTAGGCGGTGGGGAGCGGAGGCAGACCGCTTTCCGTTAGCTGTCCGCGCGAATGTCGCCGGCAAATAACACGCTTTACATGTACATCATGGTTGACGATCTACATGCTAATATTAACATTAACCCTCAAAGTGCTAACATGGAGCAGGTCATTCGTTTTTAATGACTACTAGTCGCTATTCATAGATTACAAACAAAAAATTACGGGCCTAGCAAATGTTGTCCTGTCTTAAAAACAAAAATTTAGAACCCGTTTCTAGTGCCACCTACGGGATCCGATTATGAATCTAAACCATCCCGGGACCCATAGGAAGATACACAATTTCATCCAAATCGGTCCAAGCGTTTAGGAATTCAGTGATATACACACGAATAGAAGAATATATACGTACCTATATATAAAAACTAGGCCACTATTAAGATTATGATAATAAATCTATTTACTAAAATCAAACTTGCAGTGCATTATGATGGCGATTTATAAAATTTGTTGCGTTGACACAATGTTGAGTCTCCTTTAGTTTTATGACTAACAACTCCATGTTAACCCATCCCTAGAATGGAATGGGTTAAGATGATATCGCTTCTTAGCCGGTTTGATGGGCTCTGGCTTATTGACACTGATGGCTGCTAATATCGCTCGATAATAACAGATGAGGTGTCCAGAGTTGCACTGATTTAAATATTATCGCTACGGTGCTGGAATACGAGTTTGTGATTTCTATATATAATAATCATATTATAAAGAGGAAAGATTTGTAATTTTCTGTTTGTAACGAATAAACTAAAAAACCTCTAGACGGATTTAAGAAATTCTTGCACCATTCGAATACTGCATTATCCCTGATTAATATAGGCTATATAAATATTAGGGATCCCTACTAAAACTTGAACAATGTAACCCATCAATCTAAACAAAATACTTGGCGCTGGAATCGGGTTCTAGATTTTTATTTTTTCAGGGCAGGACAACGTCTGCCGAGACCGCTAGTTTTACATATATCTCTCTCCAACGTATTTGTAATAGAAAATAAATATTTTGGTTAATTTTTAACCAAGTCCTAGACATGTTAAATTAAAATAATTTTTTTTAAATGCAGATCTATGTTGTGACCTAGCCTCAAGCAGTGGCAGCTTAGTGGTTAACGCTTTCGAGTTCAAATCCTGGTCGGGAAGCATGCACTACTTAAACAGTTTTCAAACGTAATATATTATACTTATGGTTACAATGACCACGTGCTGACAGTAAAGATAATATTGTGATGAAACCTGCATTACGAAATAACCGATGTACGTAACCCGCCAATCTGCCTTGGACAAGCTTGACGGGGATTGTTTACATTCCCATTTAAAACATGGGGAAGCCCGAACCCAGTAGGGGGCTGTTATGGGCTGTTAATAAATGACGTGTCTTATATTATTTTGACCATACGGCAGTAAATACTCGCAGATACCTGTTTTTCCCATATTTCAACTATCGTTTTTAATCTACAGGCAAATCCACAATTTTCCTTGGGGTAAATATGTAACGTATTTTACAAGTGTTTAAATGTTTAGCAAAGGTATAGCTTTAATCCTTAATTAAAGGAAAACACGTATCGTTACTTAATTAAAGTACAATAAATGTATTATTATTAGGATACAAATCAAAAGGAAAATAACTATTTAGTCATCAAAATGACGCATTTCAAAAATATTTGGGTTTGAAAAGGTTATTACAAACTTAAATTCCACGGCATGTCAACTTGTCATAATGTCCTGATGGAATCCTCGTAACTAATGTCACTGTTTTAAAACGTTTTATCTGTTTCTTTACTATTGACAATGCTTTATTTTTAAGGTGTTTACATACACACGTTGAACTTGTCAGTTCGCTCACTTTTCGACATTTGTGATGGTTTCACACAAACCACATCATGAATCACCCTATCTTAATACCCGTTCACTGACGATAATAAACAAATATATGAGGTCACGTCTATTTTACTACTACTTTTTCGTTACTGCTCATAATATCAAGAATGCATTGAGAAGCGACTGGTCTGTGTTGCAAATGACCAGCGCCCAATTATGCTATTACTATATTGGTAAAATCTCCAGACACCATCGGCTCAATCGTAGGTTTGCCTGATTTCGGTATTCCGACAATTCCAATAGCGTATTCGTGGCACACCATTGTACGCCTACTATGCCTTTATAAATATTTATAAGCGAAAACTCGCAAAATAAGATGTTTAAAAATTGGTAGATTTCAATATTCATTTCGGCTAACGCCATTTCTGTTAGTGGTAATGACTATTTTTTATACCATTATTCTGCCGCGGCGACATTGTGAAGGTATTGTGGATTTAGTATAATATAAATTATTGACACTATCGCAATGTAATTGTGCTTGGAATATCGTCGCAACGCCAAGATTTTGAAATATCAGGATTCGGCCTCAGCTTTATATTAAAGATACCAAGTTATGCACGTATCATTTCATCTAACTTAAAACTCTTGGGCTCCTACCGCCAAATCCACCAAAAGGTACGTAATAAGGTTATCGTTAGCTAGGGCGAAAATGGTGATGAAGCAGCTTTAAGCTCTATTCACGTCTACAGAGACCGATTAACGAGCAGCAGTGATTAGAATAGAAATAGGCGGTTGTTTGTGACGGGCACGTATGATTGGAATTAGTTGTGGCAGGCGTGCGCACATGTGCCCGATTAGCTCGATTCAGTGATGTGGGCTGCGCTGCACCCAGATTACAGCGGCTTAAATATGCAGGCCCTGCATTGCACAATCAGTTTAGTGAGCGGTTCTCCCGGGACACGGCATTTGAATTATTTGATAACATGATAAACCACGCCTGCTTTTGTCAACTCCACTAACACCTGTGTACTTAAACCAAACATGCACAAGCCTTATTTGATCTCGTATTAAAATAACACGTTGTATAAAATGCACTCCATGCGTAGGGGCCTCTAGGAAAAAATGAGAGAGTGCGTGTCGATGGCGTTTAAATACAGAGTTATTCTTTTGTTTTCGTGGTAAAATAATTTTATTCAAATTAAATACAATTTTTCCAACCAGGCACGTATTAAGTAATAATGTAGGAGCAGCCTACGATGGTTAATACGTAATTTGTAGGTGCTTTATATTCTATTACGATTTTCAAAAGTGCCACTTTCCGTTTCGGTGATTGTTGGAAACGATTGACCTGTTTTTGACTAACCAAGGATAAAATATAAACGGTAACAATAAATGAATGCTGCAACAGTCACGCAAAAAAGTTTTCCTTTACTATCAGGCAACATTTCAAAGAATTACGAAATCTCCGAATTGTCAAATATAATAACAGTACTACTTAGACGACGAAATCTTAGAGATTAAAAGTACAATGGTAATATAAAAACATTACAAATGAGCAACCGTGTGTAAGTCGGCCGCATGCATGCAGGCATATTTCTCTAAATATAAATATGATTTTTTCAATCTGAATTTGAAAATCAATATTTATTTTTTGCATACAATTTTAAATATTAATTACTCGCAGGTACGGCCTTTTGTGTTTACTCAAAATTATAAATATGTATTTGGAAACTTATTATATTTTTCGGTTGCTCAACTTCAGAGATAAAGAAGTAAAATACATTTTTAGACCTTTTTGATCATAACTCATAAAAACAAATATTTAAAAAAATTAAATATTCTAAGAAAGCCCTTTTAGTTATATCTCACTCTCGATTCGAGCCTCCCTTCACAAAAAAAATATTTTCACAAATTTGACACTATATTTATTATGTTTATTATGGATACACGAAACTTCTAAGTATGCCGAAATTCATATATCTAAACACAGCAATTCTTGAGTTAATCAACTGTACACTTGCAGACAGACATCAAAGTGATGCAATAAAGGTTTCTTTTTACCCTTAGGTGCCTGATGATCAAAGACCAAGTTCAGCGTTTGAACAAAAAAGATACTAGTTACATGCCAAAATAGAAAAAAAAAAACAATTTTGTTCTGTCTAATATCATTACATAAAGCAAAACCGACTAACATAAATCGCAACTCCAGTAGTGTCAAAAAGAGTGATTGAAATAATGATGTGATAGAGGTGAGATCATATTCCGTAGATCGCGGTGTGTCAGCGAGATTAGCGATCTGTAGGCGGGTGTTGGCACGAGCGGCCACCGCGCGCCGCGCCGTCTGTCTCACTCACTAGTCGCCAGTAACGTAACCCACTTCGATCAGAGCTAACAAGTGACATAACAGTTTAAGGACCCTTGCCAATTTTTTCACAATTAAAAACCTCTACACAACTTTCCACCTTCTGCGCTCGTTCAACGGCATAGAACATATCGAACGCAAACCATAAAATCAGGAGACCAATGTCACAGGGCACAATTAATATAATCACATATTGAGACACTGATTAAAGAGAAAGCTACAAGTGACTACTCATGCCGAACAAAAATGATGATTAATGTAATAGACAACAGTACTAGCGAAATGGGGACAGAGAAACGACCTAAAGCGAGCTGATAACACGATCTAGGAGCATCCTTAGCTATCTTTAGGTATGTTAACACACTTTATTGTTTGTTATTGCAATAGAGCAAACACTTCACTCCGCGGCAAGGTATAGTTTGTAATGGGACGTAAAAACTCGACACGTTAATTATATTTATAAATAAATGCTTGTCATCAGTGAATTAACAAGCTCCATAGGGAGTACAAGAGCGATAGACGTACGTCATACACTCGAGCCTCCAACTTAGTTGTTTGCGATGACAGGTGACAAACTGAAAAATCTTCCTTTCACTCTCCGACGACGGCCATTAATTAGGGAGCAACAAAATTACTACACAGAAATATTGACCTGAGAAAGTTTTCAGTTGTTTTAAGAACCAAAAAATGTTTTATAATAACTTCAAGCTTTAACAAGCTCAAACTCAAAACTCACATTTCATTAAAGTCAATAATTATATCGTCCAAATAGATGAGTCATTTAAATCACATAATGGACAGACTGCTAGGTTCTCGGTCTACTAGATTGCTAAGCAAACTACCAGGCTTCCAATTTCAACACAAAATTGAAAACTGAAATTAAATTCAGTGCTACGTTTGTATCCATCACTAAAATTGTACTATTAAGTTTAAAATTTATTTTGCCTTTATGGTTCTGTTTTAGGGTGCGGTAGCCACTTTGGCAAAAACGAAATTCTTATAAATATGTCCGTCTGTTTATGCACCTAATAGTTAGGCATAACCGATGTCACAGTAATGTTTCTAGGGAGATATTTGTCTCAAAGAGGTAAAACTGTATCTTCATCGAATCAAACAAGAGGCTTGTATTTTTTAAATAGACAAACATTGCTCTACTTTGAGTGTTACCGAACGTAACTTCAGTCTCAGCAAGCAGTTCGTCATACAACACAAACACTTGTTCAAAGTTAAACGCTACATATATTAAAATCCAAATTATGTTAAGCAAGAAAAGGTGAAAATTTTATCGGCAAAACATAACGCTATATAACATAACGAGTCAAATCCGTCTGTGGAAAAAATAAATTATATTTACATAAACTTTCGAGGCTGGTTCAATAGATGTTTCTATTTCTCCACACAGAACTCGAGGTGTCGCCTCAGCCGCCTTACTGACCTTCTTCATATCATGTAATTTATGCAAGCGGTTTGTGGGTGTAGGAATACACATTATTATTATGTTAATTGCTACTGTAAACCATTTACCAGTTGCCAATACGCGTGTTTAGTTAGAAACAAAGACAAAGAGCTGGTCATTTAGATAAAATAAAACTTCTTTTAAAGATATTTTTTTCATTAATTACATTTAAACTAGATAAGTATTTAAGTTGAAAATATTTTTATTTTCTACTATTGATTCTTAAAAGGAAGAAAAATTTTCGTACATTTCTACATTAAACGTTGATTTTACGGCAGATGGTTCAATGAAGAAAGAAAATATTCAAAACTACTAGCAAAAAGTTTGATACGCATTATATTAAACTTAATTCTAAATATGCTGAAAAATATAACTCCGTTACATTTTAATGTTATAACAACAATATTACAAAGAAACCATTAATATAGGGTGGTCTCCATATCACCAAAATTTAATAAGATCTAGGAACTTTTTACCCTCGTTACCTTTACAAAAAAATCAACGCATTCAATTCATAGGACGACGAGCGTATGCATCAAGCACCGAAAGAAAAAATTAATAGGACATCTTCCGCTGGTACGTTTTAATTTAACAACGGAAGCAACATGACTAGGCAAGAAAGGAATCAGATTAATTTCCACCGTTGTCCCGGGCGGCGGCGTCCAATCCGTTGAAATAAATTGTTTCAAAACATCGCAGCAGCTTAGCCGTGTAAACAAAAAGGACAGGCGGCATTCGGTCGAATATACGAGCTTAGAAATAAACTTGATCTCAGCAGGAAGAACTTCCACACAATAGATAGAGAGAAAGACAATAAGGCCAATGACTTTTTCAAAACAAATACTGTGATTAAGTTATTTTTTATTATTTAACACTGTCTACTGGTTACAACCTTTGAACATACAACATTTCGCAGAGTATTTATTATTTAAGTATAAACTACTGCAAAATTGGGAGCAAAACGGTAAGTCTCCGAGTTTAGAACGTTAATTAAGCTACTTAAATGTGTTCCAATAAAAGAAATGAAAGCTGGTAGAGCACCTGGAAGTGAGCGCAGTAGCCGCGTTGGCTCGACTCCAGTTCCACTGAACTTTGACAACGACTCAAAGCGGCAAATTGCTGTAACATGCACCGCCTACCGCGTTCACCACTCGCAAACCGCATAAGATCATAAACCACGTAAATTGCTCTCGAACTACTGACTTGCACTGGTACAAGCTTACAGTTCAGAATTTTCCAGACAACTCGATGAGCACGGTAGCAAGACGACAATCTTTCCGACATACGTGATAACGAGTCCAAATATTATCCATTGTACTTCTGCACACTTGCGTGTACGTTTTTTGGTACTGGGGGGGTCAATGTACTTCAAATATACGCATTCGATCTCCCTTTCTGTATTTTAGATAGCCTCCCAATATACCAGGAATAAAAACGTAATGACAGGTTTTCATTGAATTGGAACCATGTTACCCTTTATTAGCTTAACAGGTGAAAATGTTTTATTCATTCATATCGAAGCTAGTTTGATTTGGAAACAATTCTTTATCGATTTTTAAGTATGCAGGACGCATTTTCATAAAGTCTCATTAACTGCTATCACCGTATCGACATTTGTTTATTACGACTATTTAACTGTAATCATTGATCACGTCCGCCCAAGCGCCCTGCGCAGCACCATCAAATGGTCTTTCTTTGCGACTTCTGCGCGAACGTCAATTAATAATGATACACATCTCGCAAGTCAGTCCGTGACGAATCGTGACAGTTATAGAAATGAGCGCACCTACGTTCGACATTCCCTACGAATTTATAATTGCTATAAAAACTCACTAAATCATTTTAATCATCTATGCTTAATGATTGTAACACTTTCGAAATGAATTCTAATAGTAGAATCTATACTAATATTATAAAGCTGAAGAGTTTGTTTGTTTGTTTGTTTAAACGCGCTAATCTCAGGAACCGCTGGTCCGATTTAAAAATTCTTTCAGTGTTGAATAGTACATTTATCGAGGAAGGCTATAGGCTATATTATATTTTCAAAAAAATTAGGGATCCTTACTAAAAGTCCAATAATGTAACCTAAGGTGTAAAAAAATGACCCGAAAAAATCCTTACACGGCGTGCGCTGCGTAAACTATTGATTATAGAACAAAACAATGTACTACCACTTTGCAGAACATATAATTGTCTACAAAAAATATCGCGTAACCATATGTCTAACTATTGTAGTTATCTCACAATAAGTGTTTTCTTTTATTTTTTTAAATAATTAAAATGCCGTCGCTTCAAAAACTCATTATTTTGTACCTTGGTATTAATCCTTATCAAAATAAATTACTCCATATTCAAGAAGAATTCAATACTTTTCTAGAACTTTTTGAATTATTCAATTCGGACGTTTCATTCAAAAGATATCGCGATATTTAAAATGTAAGTGTTGTAGCCAAATATACTAATATTTTTTGATTGAACGCGCTAATCTCAGGAACTACTGGTCTGATTTGAAAAATTCTTTCAGTGTTGGATAGCCCATTTATCGAGGAAGGCTATAGGCTATATATAATCACGCTTAGACCAATAGGAGTGGAGCACCAATGAAGAATGTTTCAAAATCGGAGGGTTTTGAAAGCAAATTCCACGCGGACGTCGTCGCAGGCACAGCTAGTCACTTATATGTTTAACGACGACCTACTTTATAGAGGCTCGTTTAAAAGCGCAGGTTCATCAATGTCGTATGGGATTAGTTGTTTCGTTTGGTAGGTACATGTTTTCGTTCCGACGGGCTGTAGTCATAACCTCCTCGAGCAACAATTCAAATAGATGCAATCTCAGGGAACAGAACGACGTAGTAATAGCAGGATTACATAACCATATGAAGCGTGAGGAAAGGACTGACGAAAGATTGACCTCGACACTGTGTAGGCGTATCTAGACAATGTTAATCTGATAGACAGGGGTTCATGAACTGCATTGGAATGCAAATAATATAGCTATGTACAGGACGACACAGTACACCTGTCGCTGATCCGTGATAAACAATGCATGTCATTGCGCGAACATGATTGAAAAGCGGCGGCGTCTGCGTGGTGCGTAATCGTATTTATAATCAAACACACGCCATAAAGAACGAATTAATAATAAAACTACGTTTTAAGGTTTTAACCACGGTGATTATTTGAATTACGTCCGAAAAATAAAAATCATATTATTTACCGCGCCTAACACTGTTAAAACGTAGTTTAATTATGTATACTAGTAGCGAAAACTTAAGAAAAAGAATTAATAATACCTAACCTTTGTAACTTGATATAAAATTTATTACTTGAAATATCAATTGAAATAACGTAATATTTTAGATCAAGGCGATAAAATTGTATTTCATTAGGTACTTACAAAGTTTTTCTATCATCTTATGTGCCTAATTAAAAACAGTTTATCGCCACGTTATTATATACTGTACTTTTATAATATTATATTTGTAGGGTTTCGATACCTAAAGGTAAAATGGTCTTATGGACTCTCTTTTCTGTTTGTAGGTAAGCAAATTGTAAGCAAATGGCAGACGGTCCACGTTACCACTGCCCATGGACATCAATCTAATATATGTTTGTAGAGGTCTAGATTGGCGTATATTATGTGGAAACCTTGTGTTTATAGTTTTGTACAATCTATCCGTGCAGGAACGGAGAAAGAATACAATTTCCTGTGGCCGGGCGGTCTGTCGTAAGAAGCGACAAAACAACCCACAGCCAGGTGGTAGGGTATTTGCTCAACTGGATGGCGACCACTCCTGGTCTAGAGTATGCCGCCATGACAACCTTGTGTTGTGTTCCGGCTTTAGTGACCAGGTCCCAGTCTCCCTTAAGAGAGTAGCAGCGCATTTGTAGCACCTTGATGTTGCAAATGTCCATAGGCGATGGTAACCGCTTGCCATCAAGTGGGCCGTCTGCCTGTCTGCTGAACTCCTGCTATAAATTTTTTTTATCAGAATTTCTATATTATATTTCTTTGTTCATATTATCACATTTTTACAAGCTTCTGAATATATAGGCGCATTTGTGGAATTAAGACAAAGTATATATTATCAAAGTTTATATTAGTATCAAGTTTAATATCTTAATTGTATTTATAGAGGACCCTTAATACATGAGTTCGAGTCACATATAGCCATTGTATTTTATCGCTTATCCCTTCATATTCTCAAATAAGCCCTATTGAAAATAGTGCGTAAAATGCGTGATGTAAACTCAACAGAAATAATTACTTTCTTTTACACACATTATTTAGTGACATTTCGTATTATTGATTCAATTACAGAAAGGGAAATGTTAAGAGCGGTCGTGGTGGTGTTAGCGTGCCTATGCTTGGCGCGCACGTCGCCCGCCGAACCCTACAACCTCAGACTATATGCTCAAAACACACACAACACAAAGGTAAACATTCCTCAATTGTCATTCGAAAAACCCAATTTATTTCTTATAATATAATTTATCTATCCATTAACATAATAAATCTGTATAGGGTTCAAGTTTGTGCAATGAATTTAGAAACGAGAAACAATTAGGGGGACTAATTCGGACGAGTAGATTCCGAAATTGAAACTTACAGAATTTTTGTCTACTTGTTAGAGTATTACGAGAAAATCAATTCTCGTGACTCTAGTTGTAGACTCAAGATATCCTGTGTCAACAGCTAGGTTACTTTTTATCCCGATAGATGATGTCGTTTTGTGGGATGAATGAATATATCCAAAAATGTGGCGATACATTAGCGTCTTTTGGTGCCGCCGTTGCAATCCATATCCATAATATCCACCCATAAATGGTCCTTTACTGCGCATGAGTCACCCTATTTTAGAATAGCGGATAGTACATCCGCAACGCTTGTCCAAGATGGTTTACTTCGTATAAACATTTAACTCGAAACCTCTTATTTTTAGGACATTAGCAACATACTGTCAAGTATTGAAGATAGATTACGCGTTCTGGACACAGTCAGTGCAGCGCAAGAGAAACAGGCTAGACGACTCAACGACATTGAAGAAAAACTAGGTCAGTATTAGTGCAAAACGATAACACAACTTCAATACAATTGAACCGTGGAAGTATCCCTGACGGTGGCCCAAATAACAGCAATTTCAAAGCGATGAAAAATAAGCGAAGGAAAACACTTAGACAAATGGTGACTGAGTGAAGATATTGCACGTAACGCAAAACAAATAGAATCTAGAGTCTACAATAACAGGCAAACACCTTTGAAGCCTTTGTAGAAATTATAAACAATGTCAACGGCAACGTAATGATGATACATTGTATAACCACTATTCAGGAAACCCGCGAACAGTAATGAACATATTGTGTCATATCCTATTTACAGCGAAACTGTACGAACTTTCGCAACTTTTATTCTGATAAGTACGTCATCATCCACAATCAAACTTATAAGTTGACAAAAGATTTCGTGGTTAAGGGATTTATGGTTTAATAGTAAATGATTTAACGGAAGCATCAAGCAGAAGACGCTATAAAAGGGTTATTGCTTTCAGAACGCGTAGAGACCACACTATCATTGAAATTGGAAAGGGCACAACTAGCCGCTGAGCGACTTGAACACCGATTACACATGCTACAAGTAAATGTTCAAGTAAGTTTTGTTTAAGTCAAGCCTTATCTAAATATAAATGATATTTATTAAACACCTAAAATCGTGTATATGCTGGGGTAATATTTACTGAAAACCTTCCATCCTGGGTTTTTATAAATTTCACAAATGAATTGAACAACGATAATTAATAGTATTGTCTGTCAGCCAATCATGTTCTACTTGTTGACTTAGGTTTTGTTTGCCTTGCATATACATTTTATAAGAGTTCCGCAACTATTTCACCATGCCCGTCCATCTGTTTATGTATGTCACTGGCATTTTTCGCACTGACTACTAGACATATACCAATATAAATATAATTGTGTATTTTTTATGCCACTACAAAATGGTATATTCATAAGAATTGAGAATATTTTACTTGTATCTTTTATTTGTAGAGTTAAGTCAGGTCATGAAGAATTATAATAATATGTATTTCATAAAGTTATTTTTAGTAAAGTGAGAGTGCGAGAGCTAAGGAAGGTATGCGATTCCATACTCGTAAAAAGTATACACCCTCTCTAACTTTTGAGTTATGAGACAGAACTGATATGAACTGATGCCCAATATTTTTTTCATTTAAAACTATCAAAACAGCATCAAAAATGTCGAACAGGAACTATTATTACTAATTTACATAACATATATTATTTTTGTTAAAAATTACAGATGACTATAAAGGAAAGCACAGAAAAATTGGAACGAAGTCAAGCTAAAGTTGCTGAGCTTGCTCAGAATCTAACAAAACATATCGACACACACAAGCATCTATTAGAAAAGGTAATTATTCTGAAAATATCAACTCTAGATAAGTCGTTCCAATCCGAATCTCTGCCCTTAATTACCTCGCAACTCCTTCAGCTAGTCTCAAAGTTGAGAGCCGAGAACCTAAATCGGTCGCTTTCGCAGATTAATATGACGAATATGACAAGTATCAAAATAAAGTAGAACTTTATGTTACGCCTTACAACTATTAGCATTTCTAGACATGTGTCAATTACACTAAGCGATTCTCCAAAGGCGGCCACTTTAGACTCTCCGTACTCCATGGACGAGCTAATTTAGGACTAAAATACGATCAGTAACTACTCTAGCGTAAAACATTATCCTAGTCATCACTTGAGCTATAGTTTCAAAAGGGATACGGACATATAAAAGAACAGGCGTTAAAACATCTTATCATCTTACTTTTAAATATTATGATATAATTAATTTTAATTACTGTTCAAACAATGATGATTGCACTATTTACTTGTACATAGTTATGACGTTAAAAGTATGTATGCTAATACAAAATCATGAGCCTGCGACGTTTTGTAAGATACTAAAGAGTATCACAATTGATTAAACTGTCCGCTCTATTATACGGGTAGATGTTTTGCTGGGCATATTATGTCATAACTTGTTTCTACTGTATTTAAGAGTACTGTGTATTGTTTTACAGGTGAATGGTGCTTATGCAGATACCTGGCATCGAGGGTTAGTACTGGAGTCTCTAATGCGAGACGGCCTCGCATTGGTGAACGTAACGAGGCGCGAATTAGCGGACGGCCTGCGAGCACTCGCAAGGCGACAACGGGATGCGAAAAAAATGTCTGCAGATTTAGAAGCAAACTTTGAGAAACGGTTAAACGAGAATACCGTTAAAATTGATACAAAGGTAATGATTAAACAGCAAAAAAATTAGTTTGTTTTAGAACTATAAGAAATTATCATAAATCGAAGCAAACACATTTAACAAACTCAAATATAGAATAATTCGGAATATTAATTCTATAATTAATGTGACAAGACTTTTATATATTTCAAAACATTACTATACAAATTTTCAGATAAAAGAAGTATTGGAGACACAGAAACGATTTTTGGATACGTGTCAACGAGTACAACAAGATGATCCTAGACAGTTAGCAGGTGTATTGGACAAATTGATAGACACCATTTACAACAAGTATGTATATTCGTACATACAAAATGTATATTAGATATATATAACGACGATAAACTTTAATACCACTTAACCCACCGTCAAGAAAATTAAGTCGTTTTCAAGGAAAGTTTAAGCCATCCATTTGCTTTAACTTGCCAATAGATGGCGCTGTAGCACATTGGCTTCTGAATCGTTCAAGTGATTGATATACCCGCTATAGTCAATCTACGGCCTGCCGAACTTTTGCATTGCACTCCTGGCATACAACATAATTGTATAATATAATGAATGTACATTGGTAACACCTGGTGTTGCAAATATCCGTAGACGACGGTAACCACTTTCCATTAAGTGGACCATAAGCTTGCTTGCTGTATTCTAGCAATAAAAAAAGCACGTAAATGAAATAATATTCGGGCCAGCAACCTCTCAACGAATATGTCTAAGTATCTCCTATAAAATCTGATGTATAGCAGTGAAAGTTGGGTATGGCAGAAGAAGCATGAAAGTAGGATAAACGCAGTTGAAATGAGAGCTTTTAGAAGTATATGTGTGGTTAGAGATATGGAAATTCTTTGGATTTAATAATCATATCCTGTTTCAATGTTACAGTTCCGTTTTAACTTTGTTTAGAAAATTTAATAAAAAAAATTGCCAAAATGACGAATTATAGTGCGAATTATATATATATTTATATTTATGTGTGTGTGCGTGGGCGTGCGTGCGTGCGTGCGTGTGTGTGTGTGTGTGTGTGTGTGTGTGTGTGTGTGTGTGTGTGTGTGTGTGTGTGTGTGTGTGTGTGTGTGTGTGTGTGTGTGTGTGTGTGTGTATTTTTATCCGTGCAGGAACGGAGAAAGAATACAATTTCCTGCGGCCGGGCGACCTGTCGTAAGAGGCGACAAAACAACCCACAGCCAGGTGGTAGGGTATTTTCCCGACTGGATGGCGACCACCCCTGGTCTAGAGTATGCCGCTATAACAACCTTGTGTTGTGTTCCGGCATTAGTGACCAGGTTCCAGTCTCCCTTAAGAGAGTAGCAGCGCATTTGTAGCACATTTGGTGTAGCAAATGTCCATAGGCGATGGTAACTGCTTTCCATTAAGTGGGCCGTCTGCCTGTCTGCTGAACTCCTGCAATTATATATATGTGGATATATAATGAAAAATATTTTTCAGGACTGAATCAACATTCCACCTCCTGCAAAGTATACAGACGACTATGAGAAACCACGACGGCAGAGTAGTGAAGTTCATAAGCACGGCTCGTGAACCACAGGTAAATATGAAACACGTATTAGGCAAACAAAAGCATGTTACTATATGGTACTCATGTTTACTGATACACATGAAAACCCTATATTACGAAACGATCTAATATTAAATAAACAAATTATGATACAACTGATTTTCATAGGGTATGATGATGAATTGTGTTATAGATTTTTTAATAAATAAAAAAAACTAGGGCCCATTATTAATTTCCACATGATTTACCACGCTTGTACCAAAACGGGACAACAACAAAGTCATGTGCGAAGAGCAGAAACAAGCAGTTGGTGTTCATAGCAAAAATTTCTTACTTCATCGGGACCAAACTATATTGCACTTTAATAAAGTCCGATGATGAGATTCAACACTTATATTCCGAGAAACGCAAGCGAATCCTTATTAAAAATTAAAGTCGTTCAGTATATCTCCAAGTGTAAACCTTCAACGTATTATTTCCCAGCAGAACGAAGCTACATGCCGTCGGTTAGAGAGCGTGTTTAAAAACCAATCCCACAACGTGTTCAAAGAAAATGAACTGAGGCAATTGACAGAAAAGTTTGTCGCGCTGACCGACCGTGCCGACGCGGCACTGCAAAAACTAGAGGCCCAACTGGCAGATGACCCCGAGGATTCCGAAGTCAAAGCTGAGGCAAACAAATTGATGCTCAAACTCAATGCATTTAGGTAGGAGCATTCATAATGTAGTTAAATTAACAGTAGTTTATTGAATTGCAGTAATATATGTGTCTAATAATAACAATTATATATATAACTAACTGATGCCCGCGACTTCGTCCGCGTGGTTCGGTTTTTTTCATTATCCCACGGGAACTCTTTTATTTTTCGAAATCAAAAGTACCCCATATGTTGGCCAGGGATATAAGCTCCACAATACAAAATTTCATTGAAATCGGTCCAGTCGTTTCGGAGATTAGCCGGTACAAACAGACAGACAAACAGAGAAACAAAAAATTAAAAAAAATCTAAATTAGTTCTATTTCACTTCTTACATCCCCCCGACTCGGTTTTTAGCATTTTTTTTCATTGTACAGAAATTCGACCTCTACAGATTTATTATATGTATAGATATAAGAATTAACTTCTTTGTGCTCTGAGCCACATCAACAGTTTTCTTTATTAAACTCAGTGAATTTACCTTTTTACGGTTATTATTATTACCGAAACGTATGTTTTCATTCGAGAATGTTTAAGGATTCCCTTGGATAACGGACGTCGATTCGCCTTTACCACAATATGAATATTATTCATTTTATAATGCACTAGATTTCCCTACAGCTGGACCGCGGGTCAAACCCTAGTGCGTACCTCTTGTTTAAAAAGCAAACTTTAATACAGGTTACGTTGTATTCAATTTTTATGTTAGTGCTATTTGCCCCCCGAAAATTTCAGCCAAATCGGTCTAATCGTTTTTCCGTAACAGTAAAAAAATAATATTTTTTTAATTAATTAAAATAAGGATTTGTATATAAACATTAACTAATCGTCTAACAATTACGAAAGATATCGTTAAATTTAATTGGAACTCAAAATGTATAGTAGAATTATCAGTTTTTTCAACAGTAAAGAAATCACTATCTGTATGAATATGGTTATCGTCGCCTATGTACGTTGCTGGCCTCAAAGGGGAAAAGTGGAGCCTGTTCACTAATGTCGGAAAACCACTTAGGGTTGTCATGATAGTGTTACGAGTCGCGAGACTCGAATTAAAATGCCGTTAGAATTACTATAGAATTTATTACAACTATACAAACACGTATAACACAGGTAGAAATATAACCGAACACGACAAGTCCAAACGTAATGCAGAAGGTCGTAATTCCATAAAACGCGCAAAGTCCGTCACTAAAAGATTCCCGATTGTAGTACACACGTCTTGCTTCTCTCGACTGCCTCGTCCCTCCATCGGGCCATTGCTTTGTACTGCACAGATGCAATATGTCAGTCCGGCCGCGTGGACTGAATTTCCTAGAATCCAGTTTGTACTTTAAATCCGTAACACCTGGCTAGTGACTGCCATAAAAGATTACAATACAACAATGGGCTGTTTTCTAATCACAAATTTTAAACACACATTAAAGTAAACAAAAGAAATCCAAATGCCGAAAGGTAATAAAATGTTTTTGTCGGCGTCTAGATCGTAACAATAGCATACTGTATAGCCATCTAAACGGGGAAATGCCCTTTCACCTGACTGTAGGTTGTTTTGTCGCCTCTTCAGCCAGGCCGCTCTGCCGCAGGAATAAATATTCTTTCTCCATTCCTGCACAAATGAGTATCGGCTGCTAAGCCTTTTTTTATACAGGGGAAATCCGATTGACGACTAAAATCCACGTTAGGGCGAAAAGTTGCAGCCCGTGTGTGGGATTCGCCAGGTCGGGATAGCACTAGCACCTCACGTGTGAAGTGCTACGTGAGGTGCTTTTGCCACGCCGCAGTTAGGAATAACCACTAAAGCTTTGTCCGGGCTGTGGATTCGCTCGCGCATTCTTTTCCAGCCCGGACGGCCCTTTACGGGCTGGCCCCACCAGTTGCTAGACGGAGATCTGGGTCTCTCCGGCTATCTCGGGTCTCATATCGAGGTGAGAGGGGACGTGAGGGGCGGCGCGCGTCCCTCCTCTCCGAACTTTATGCGCGGGCGGATCTGAGTTCCCCGCCGGTCGCCCGCGCTGCCGTAACCTACGGCGCAGTGGCGGCTGGAGGTCGTTTTGGTCGACCCTTCGTCGCCGCTGCCGGCTCTGGCGAAAGGGGAGCGTGGCAGTCTACTCCCTCTCCCGCTCCGCCTCCTTTGCGGACATTACAGTCTAGCAGAAGGAGCCGGCTGCATCCCACACGTGGACACTCCCAACCATTGCCTTCACCACGGGCCAGGAGGGGCAAATTTCCCCTATGGCCGCATCACGACACGTTAACCCAAAGATACAGAGTTCGATTTTTAATATCTACTAGAATAAATCACGGACAAAACTGTCACGATATTTTATCTTAACTATTATATTACCAGAATAGGCTCTAATAGTATCCAGTGTACCTTTAACACAACAGTGGTGGTCTTAACTTGAGAGTAAAGTACATGCTTACATACTTATTTTCAATCAAGTGTGTAGGTTAAAGACCTTAAGAACAATAGCCAGTTTAAGCCATTTTTAATTTACAGTGAGGAGAAAGAACTTGATGAGGAATCATACTGGGAGGACAGTGACAGCGGCTACTTTCACGATAGCGGTGGAGGCGACATAATGGGCGAAGATAAAGCAATTCTGACTAATATTGGGAGAAAATGGAAAAGGGGTACGGAGAGCACTAAAGCCCGTCAACCACATCGGAGACATCTCCATAAACATCCGTATGATCGTGGCCCTATGGAAAGCAAAATGTCAAACTCTTAAATAAATAATCTAAAACTATAAAGATTTTACAACAATTATTTAACTTTCAACTTCACTAACACAATTAATACTAAAATGTCAAAAAGCTAGGGAAGAACAACCATCTTCTTGGCATCTTACTCAAGCCAGATTTAGAAGTTTTTTAGAGTAAGGCATAAATCTAAAAAATATATGGTGTAAATAGTAATATCGAATTACAACTTTTATGGGAGACGTTGTTATTCTTATTATCCTTCTCCCGTGGTCTAGTATATAAATGTACCAGTGGGTAGGACCGTGTTGAAATATAAATTTTATTAAAATTTGTAGTACTTTAAATCTAAAAAAAATATGTTTGTGATTTTTCATCATGATAAATCAAAATTCCAAATCTATGATCAAGTATTATAGAAATCTCTGCTAATTAAGGAACTCAGTTGACAACAATCAAGCAGCCCAACAAAGGTTCTACATATATGAATTTTGAAATCTGATCCTCATCTTACCTGCCATGTTGTTGTATACATAAATACAAATCACTTCCAGGGATGAGACTGTCCTTTGTGCTTGTCATAAGAATATTAGTTTATACATAAATATTGTGTACTAGCATTTGCGCGCGACTTCGTCCACGTTGAAGAGGTAACAAAAATACAGTTGCTTTGCGAATATTTAAAATCAAAGGTTATTTCTAGCAGGGCAATGGATTTTTTAGTATGAAAATATGTACATGAAAGCCGGTAATTCATATAAAAACCCGGTTTAACAAAGGCACACACAACTACAACTGTTCTAGGTACTAAAGATGTCTAATAAATATACAAACTGTGACATCAAGTAATTTCCAAAAATCACGTGATTTTCACAAATTTCGAAGTTAAGAAATCCTAGGATATATAAAAAGCGCCAGATTAGTCAGGCATTCGGATTGTTCTGTAATGCCAAGCTAAACCATAATAAGAGTAACACGGCCAATTTTCATGCTATTTTAGACGTGTGATCGATTCTCAGAAGACAATCCAAGATCCTCAGGATATACCAGGGCATTTAAAAAAGAACGTAAGATGTCGTCTATTACAAATTGTATTTCAATTAGCCAATTTTATACACCGTCACTACTTTAAAGTACTTATGGGAAAGTTTCCACGGAATTCTCAGCTAAAAGTACCGAAGTATTTGAAACAGAACTTAAGCTATCGTTGTAATGAAATCGTATCGGTATGAGCGAATTTTTATGTAATTTAACCAATTTTGACCATTCATAAGAAATTTCCCGCGGGATTCCCCAATTATAAAATGCCGCATAATTTGTAAAAGAATTTAATATTATTATATAATCATTTCCCTTATAAATCACAAACGAATTCTTTTTTTTATCTGGTGATTTTAAATCATTCCCAGAAAAATTCCAGTGCAGAGTTTAAATTTAAGAATTGGCTGTCGATCAGCGAAAACCGGATCGAAATCGGCCCAATAGTTTTTAGGTGACTCCCGAATAGCTTCAATGTACAGAGATGGCATCTTTAGAATGTTATAATATTATAGATGTCCAATACAGATTAGTCTACATGCAATTCTATAACACACAAAAGATACTACCTGTTTGTGTTACCTCTTCGTGATTTTTGTACTGAGTTGAATTACAAAAAATTTACAAGTCAATTGTTTTTAAAAAAAGGCACAGAAACATACACTGATTGTTCTTACCCCAGAAGATTAAAATTTTCTAGCAGAATATGTTAGTAGTAGCCTATATTTAGGTTAGTTTAACTGTGAAGAAAGTCCTAATAAACAAACAAAACAAGTAAAACAAAAAATATATGCTTCATATCTAACCTAGAGATTTTTCATAAACATACCTCGAGTTTAGCACTATTCTGGAATATAGTAAGTGCTTTGTGGGTTAGTTGTGCAAAACATGAGCTTAGAGTAGCAATCTTCTGTCTAGCTGAAAAAACGACCTCAGGCTCTTCAGTTTCTATTTCTGCTGTAATAAAAAAAAAGAAAATAAATATTTGCACAAAGATACATATCAACAGATTGTTTTATTGGAAAGCTGGTAAACAGGTAGCCAAACTCATCGAAAGCTGTGACTGTCGCCTATAGACATTTGTAACACCAAGGATGAAGCCAGTGCTTTGCCAGCCTTTAGGATGGGATGGAATGAGATAGAGGAATAGGATAGAGGGGATGGAATATGGAATTGGAATAAAGAATGGTTTAGGGAAAATTGAATAAGGGGAGGTGGAAATGGCCTATTAGAATTGTCGCTTATCACACGAAACACGTTTAGCTCAAGACTAATCAACTAATCGCTTCACACCAATATTTTGAGTTTGGTATCACACCGATCGACCTGCCCCAAAGAGCTGTAATTCAAATAACAATCCTAGTAAGGTTCTACCACACATTGATATGATAGATTAATTATGGCTTCTGAACGTGATTTATAATAAGCAGTAAATATTAGCTATACAACTATATAAGTTAATTGAAAACTAGAAATCAATCCTAATACTGTTAAAGTTCCTGACACAGAAGTTAATATAAATATAGTGGTAGTTAACATTGATTAATTAAATTCGAATTATATACTGAATACATGTATTTAATTATGAAAACAAAACTGACAAGCATTTTAATAAATAAATAAACATACATACTATCCTATATGGATAAAGAGCGAAATGTAAACTGGCTGTTCTTCATGGCTGTACTGTCAAACAATAGCAAAACATATTGTTCAATTATAAGGCTATTACATTATTGTAACGTTTTCTATTATCAAGAAAAAAATCATCTGGTCAAAGGCTTACACTGAAGTATTTAGAGATAGAAGGCTATTAAATATAACAATTATTTATGTAATTCCTAATATAATTTTATATTAAAAAACATATTTGAGTGTTGAATTTTTACCCACTTATTCATAATAGTTACACACTACTCGTGCGCAGAAGGTTTGCCGATAGCCTCACGATGTCACGCGTCGATGGTCAATAGGGTTGAAAAAAAAGATTACATAAATAGTTGTTGCATTCAATTTATTATTGTATATACTTTACATAAAACTAATAAAAAATAGTCTCGGTCGAATTTGCCCACCAGTTTCTTCCCATGGGTATCAAAAAGGCGACTAAGGGAAAAATCCCTATTAATATTACAAATGCGAAAGTCTTGTCTGTCTGTCTCTCTGTTCCGTTTTCACGGAAAACTACTGGACCGATTTGGCTGAAACACAGTACTATTTTTGTTTATCACGAAAATGGGATAGATTCCGGGATAAAAATATATTTGTCTCTCTGTTTGTTATGCTTTTACGGAAAAACTACTGGATCGATCTGGTTGAAATTCGATATATGTAATTTTAATACCGAGACTGGACAAGGGATACTTTTCATCTCGGATAATGGGATAAGTTTGGCGATAGATATATGTAAAGATTATCTTTTAGAAATTAGGATAGGTTTTTATTTTGTGACTTGCCATTTTCGTCATTTCGGTTAATTTGGTCATTTTGATCGATTTGGTCGATGTGGTCGATGTGATCAATATGGTCAATTTGGTCATTTTAGTGTTCATATGTTGTTTTAATACCGAAAATTGGCAAAGATACTTATCATCCAGGAGATGGGATAGTTTGCGATATAAAATGAAGTGAATCTTCCGGGGCAAATAGCAGTAACATAAAAATTTTATACAATGTAACCTGTGTTGTAATCTCTTTAAACAAGAGGTACGCACTAGTGGTAAACTAGGGTAAACTCTAGTAGTAAATAAAAAACGCTATTGTTATTAAATGTGTTTTATATTATTATGTATTTATATTTAATGACTGAATGAAACTAAGCCGTAAAATAATAGATTAATCATTAAAGTCCAATCACTCTCAGTGTTTGTTTTTAGTTCAATGGAGTCGCTATCACTGTTTTGACCTACAAAAATAATAAGTTCTGTTTCGTGTATTTCTCCCAACCTGTCCTCTTCCCAATATTTTTAACGCAAGCCATCCACGTGGCTGACTTCCTTTTTCCAGTAGCTTGGCGTGATACTTTTTATAGCATTTTGGGATAAGTTTAATATATCCCTTTCGGCGTGGGTTACATTTTTATCTGCGACGCGCTGCTTCATTAAATTCCACACGTACTCTATCGGGTTTAAGTCACAATGATAATCGAATCGAAGAAATCGAAATCGAACGTGGTAATCGAAGCACTTCATGACCATGGCTTTTTAATAAATCGTCAACCAAATATTTTTTAGATGGCAATGACATTTTGATGATATGGTATGATTCTTTTTTTCTTCATATGTGACATTTTGCTCACGTAACCAATTCTGCATGTCTTCTTTACGTGATGCGAAAGTCGGTCGTTTTTCCTATTTGCCTGCTATGATTTTGAGCGTTATCAATAACTACTATGCCATTTGGCGGTAGTTTCGGAATAAGCTTTTCATTTAACCATTTTACACCTGAACTCTTACATTTATAAAGTAGTTCTGCGTTTTCTATGAAGCCATCTTTATTCCCAGCGTGAACAATATCCATCTTTGGACGCATTCAAATTCTCTTTTACACTAGCGTCTAAAGAATTATGCCCAGCATTTAGCGACGGTGTAATGGTAATGGCCGTGAATCCATGTTACAATATATGACAGGTTTCTTATCAGCGCCAAGTTCATCATTTTCTTTCAACCGGCGTAAATATCTTGCTCTCCAGGATGCTATACCCGGTTTCTGTACAAGAAAATCTCTAATATTTTAACAATTTTTTCATTTGTAGCCTAGCTTTTCTTTTAATATTTTTCTTATTGAGGTTTTTTGTCCAGGAAAGTTCAATTCTGTTTTCGCAAAGTTTAATACCTTTCTGAGAGTTGGTATTTCTTTTTTCACACTGCAGTAACTCTCGTCTATATTTCTAATAGCACACATGACAAAATCCTTTATTTCAAGCTCCTTTCCACTTGGCTTCTTTTTCTTTGGCATAAGTTTCACTTCTTGCGTATCGTAAATTTAGTGTTTCTTAGCTTCTTGGTTTAATTCTAAATGTTTCGAAAGATGCTAATACTCTCACTTGTGGCCTCACTAGCGCGATCTAAACGCACGCTCAACAGGTATAATAGGCGACCTTTTTTGTTTTTCGTTCTCGATAAAACATTAAAACTTTTAAAATAATATCACGTTCTCCACAAGATAGGCTTTCCCTTTACTCATAAGATAAGAAAATAGAAAACAAAGAAAACAAATAACTAACAAAAAAACCAAGTAAAACTTAACAAAACAATAACAAATTAATTTGGAGCCAGCGGTACTGACCAGATGAGAGCAGTACGCAGTCGGTGGAAGTGGGAGGGGTAGTCATCGGCAAACTTTCTACTAAACTAAACATTTTTCCACTCCTGCTTGTATATACATGCTTTCATGTAAAATAAAAAGTGGTCTATCTATCTCCACATTTAGATAATAATTTTAGTTCACTTAACTTCTAAAAAAAACCTTTATCACAATTTATTTCTATCCTTATAGGTTTTGGACAGTGTGCATACGAAAAGTGAATCTGACTACTATTTTAAAGCAAATAAGGGTCGGATATATTTATAGGACACTTTTATTTATTATGAAGAGATCTGAACTTTTCTAATAAAGGTGAGAAGGCAAGTGGTTATTTTTTTTTATAACCACCCAAAAATTCACTATATATCTGAAAAACTAAATAAACATGTGTCATATCTACACTGCAACCACAAATGATTACATACATACATAATATCACGCCTGTTGTCCATAGGGGTAGGCAGAGACAATGACAATTTCCACTTACTTAGATCTTGACATATAAGATGTCAAGATCATAGCGAGTGCTTCCTTCATCAACATTCAGTAACTTTTCATACACACTCGTTTATTAAAGGTGTTTTATTACCTGGCCATTCTCTAAAACATCTGTGATTTGATCGCAAATAAAGATTGTATTTAAATTATATTAGTCTCAATATAAAAGAAAGATGTAAATATAAAAACTATTTCACTGATTTTGCATTGATTAAAAAGTGTCTTTTTAAATTACCACCTACCCTACAATGGTCACAAAATAAGAAGCCTGATTTAACGCTTAAGAAAATCAATAGAACATAACTTTACATATTATAAACAAAACTGAAACAAACCCAATAACAATTAATTTATTTAGTTGATAATATAGATAATTTTTACTAGTGCATATATGCTGGTAGTGATGCATTATTTACTGGTTGGTGCATTATAAAACATATTTCAATTATTATTTTCCTTCCAGTAATTAAATAACATTACATGTTTATTAATTCTGTAATGTATTAATCTATGATGAAATCCCAAAAACAGTTATGTTCTAAGAAGTCTTATTTTTAATTTTAGTGATGCTACCAAAAGAATGTTGGGCTAAACTTTTACAGAGAGTGTCGTCAGATTAACGGAAATTAAGTTTAGGGGTATACATACGCCTTAGATATAGACACTAGACCTGTTATTTGGGCTAGGAAATAAGTTTTTAGGGTCCACCAACAAGTTTTGAATGAATAATGGGAAAAATAAAAATACGTTTGATAAACAAGGTTTGTTGAAAAAAAGTTGTGATTTGTGTTTAGGATTACATTTACACCTGATATATAAACACTAAAACTGTCAGTCGTATAATTTTTAATCGATTTCTCGTGATAATCGGTTAACTTGGTTAACGATTTGGAGGTTTTAATCCCTAAACATACTGTAATGAGAACTGTCAAAACGAGCTTCTTATTTTGTGATTATTACAAGAATAATATAATTGGGATAAATTAGAATAAGTTCACTTTTGTGTTAATAACAAAACTTACAGACCTATATAGTATTCAGATAATTATAGGAGCGGTAATGGAAATATATAATACCTACATAAATTGTATAACTGCTAAAAGAACTTACTGAGAGACGTGTCTAATTCCACACAAGCTTTATCGAATTCCTTCTCTAAAATATCTAACCACCGAAAACCAACTCCAGTAGTCGCCATTTTTCAATCACAAAAAATATAATTTTATAATTTATATTTTCTGTTGATCTGTTCTGTCTATTGACACCTTGACACTTGACAGTGGTTTTGATTTTTTATTTTTCTTTCGTTAGCGTGGCGGCATGCGCGATTAAAAGGGCCTGTTCACATTCCTGCTTTGCAGTACTCCATGAAAGCCTGCAAAGCAGTACGTAGTATGTTACTTACTGGGAAAGGTATTATGTGTTTCTCTCGACACACAGTGTTGCTAGAAAAGCATGTAAAAATCTGCCTTTAATTTATCATCTATGGTATATAACTCAAAAATTTTGCATGATTTTATAACTTTCTCTTTCACTCACCAGCATGCATCTCTTCCTTGATGTGAAAGATGTCAATCTGTCAATTCATAAATTCATATGCATTGTACAATTTTGCCGGTAAAACATTGCAAAATTTGTAAATTATTTATGTGTTAAAACCTCAACAACAAAGATAGAATAGAATAGGTGTTAAAACTATTCAATATTAATAGAATTTTGAAGTGTTGAGAACACAGTGCCAATTACTGCCAATGCTATAATATAGTATTTCATTATAACACTTACCATTCGTCTTTTGTGTTATAATGAGTCAAGACGACAAGCAAGTTTTCAAGTGGGATGTGCAACATTCGAAATCTTTAAGCCTTTGGGTGTAATTCTTTATGTGAGTGTGGTCTGGGCGAAGGTTCCATAGAACATATCTTTTTCCATTGCCGTAAAATTTCTACTCCTCTTTATGACATTCTTCCTGTTAATTGCCCTCGTCCTGTTAATAGTAGTGTTCTTTTAACTTTATCGCATAAATCATTTGTATATATTCTTTGTAAATTCTTGACTGTGAATAAAATTATCTTATAATAGATTGTATAGTATATATATATATTAATTTTGTTGTATATATATATTATACTTAGATTGGCTTGAAGTTAGTTATTATTTAGGGTAAAATTGCATAAAGGCGGAACCTGAAAATTACGCATTTTTTGTATTCAAAGACTTTACATATGGTTTTCTATGGTACAATAACGACACTAAAATCATCGGTAAGCCATCATTTAGGCAAAAAATTAATAAACAATACAATTAATTGGGTACGAAATACGTGCATTATATCGCTAGAAATAATGTTCAATTTTAGCGTGACGACTTACCTACTAATTATAATAAAAACACAATTATTTTAATTTTGGGATTAGTCTGCAAATGTAACATATATGACAGGATCAAAATAATTAATAATTATAAAATCAAATATTAGGGCATTGCTAAAAAATCACGACATTTTGTAATTTGTGAGTAAAACCTCAGATTAATAATATTGAGAGACAAAGTTTTTACCTCACTTTGCTAAATGTCAGGCAAAGGAACTAAATCCGTACAGCATGAATATCAATATTATTCAATCAAACTGAACATCTTTGAATGACATAAAAATAAGGAATTTTAGATTTTTCACATTATTGTGATTAAGATCATTATTATATTTTTGTAGTTTGTATATATAATTACCGACAACATGCAATACTAATGTTAGACAAACAATATATAGGTGTGAGGGGTGTTCGAAGGTTATGGCAAGGACAGTGGGTTAGGTTAGGTTATCTTTAGACCAAAGCCGACGAGCCGAGCGAGCGGAGCGAGCGTGCCGCGGCAGCGGCCGGCGAGTGGCAGAACCGACTTCAACTTTTATTAAAATTATCAACGAATAAATGGAAACCAGTCTGTTCTGCCACTCGCCGGCCGCTGCCGTGGCACGCTCGCTTCGCTCGCTCGGCTCGTGGGCTTTGGTCTAAAGATAACCTAACCTAACCCACTGTCCTTGTCACTGGTTACACCTTCGACCACCCCTTACACCTATACTTTGTTCTGCTTACATTGGTATTGCATGTAGTCAGTATTTATATATATAAACTAGAAAAATATATTAATTATCTTAGTTACAATAATGTGAAAAATCTAAAATTCCATACTTTTATGTCATTCAATGATCTTCAGATTGATTGAAAAATATTGATATTCATGCTGTATGAATTTAGTGTTTTTGCCTAACAAGTAGCAAAGTGGCAGAACCGACTGCTTACTATTAATTATGGTTAAAGTCGATTCTGCCTACGGCTTTGGTCTGAAGCTAACCTAACCTAACCCATTGACCTTCTCATTGGTCGCAACCTTCAACCGCTCCTCATAACCTATTTTTTCTGTTGCTAACATTGGCATTGCATATTTGAGCTCTAGTGTGAAGCTAACCCAACCTAAAGAGTGGCAAGCAAAGGAAATAAATCCAAACGGCCTGTTTTTTATTAAGAATACATCAGACAACGCTGTATGGATTTATTTCCTTTGCCTGCCACTCTGATCAACTAAATTACAACAAAAAGATTTGTCTTTAGCAGTGTAGTTCACTTTATGTAGCATGGCGGTTTTATCTGGGAAGTGTTTTGTAGTTTTTAACCTCATAAAATGTGCTTTAAAATTTAATAAAGTAAGATATTGATTGTTTTTAAGTAAACTTATGTGTTTGTGCTCAAAATCATAAGTGTTTAGCAACGTGCCCTATTACTTTACAATAATAATATTAGCATAGTAGGCAATCTGTGTATATTCTAAGGTAATTGTATTGTTTACTAATTATGTGCCTAAATGAAGGCTTTCCGACAATTTTAATTTCGTTATTGTACCATAGCAAACCATAATTATAATCTTGTATATTAAAAAAACGCATAATTTTCGGGTTCCGCCTTTATGCAAATTTACCTTATTTAGTTTTGTCCTTTGCTGTTATGGTTTGTTGTAAATATTATGTTTATTGTAGTGTATTAGATTGACAGAATTTTCTTTTTCTTTTTAATTTACCGGCCAAAATTCCTTTTTATGTCACCTGACTTTTCTATTTACTCGACATTGGCAAAATCAATGCATAAATGGCATTGCAGCCATAACCTTAAAAAAAAAAAAAAAAGCCTTTGGGTGATATTTGTTATTACTAGCGTTTCGAATGAAACCATTACGACAAATTATCTTCGTTTCTCAAGCTCGGACGAAGGGGGAAGTATTTTGCCTTACTCCACTGAACAACAGATGTACAATTACGAGTTTTCAAACAGGATTGGACTTGTTTTAACACCTAACTGAAAACCTCAGTAAGTGATGTGTACCGGTTGCAATTTTAGCCTCCGGAGATTTTCTGAGATTTTTCACCAAAAACCGGCTTTTCACCGGAGAATACCCTACAATCAAATTTTGTTTATTTTACATGAAAGTTGGTTTAATTTCTACATAATATTAGTATCTATCCATGTTTTTGGAGGAATAGATAGATAAATACAGAAAAATTATATAAAAAACATTTATTCCAACATAGAAAACTTTATAATAGAAATATGTGAACAGAAACCGTGTTTTACTCGACTATTCGAGTGAGTTGAGTAAAACACAGTTTCGTTCTAATCTAATCTTACCAGATTGTTGAATCTCACAGAACAATGCAGCATAACTCTTTTTCTCTGCCACTTAGCTCCCGGGGAATCTAAACTGAACAATAAGCCAAATGTCAAATAGTCCTAAAGTTCTGAAGTGGCTTCTTCTGCTCCAGGCCCTGGAGGCTATGTTCAAAATTTGGAGCGTCCAAGGCATGGACTTATTTTAATCAAAGTATGTAATGAGTGGCCCCAGACAGGTGTACTCATTTTTCTGCAATGTATTCGGTAGAAATGGGACTTTCGGCTGGGCTTGGCAATTTTCCTCACCCAGCCTAATAGTATACTTATTTGAACTAGGTTAAAGGAAATTTCCTTTTATTAATACCAGAATAAACCAAGGGTTTTCGGAGGCTTAACTTGAAGGCAAAGATTATTAACAATTCTCATTTAAGACAAGAGGAAGATCTCAGTAGTCGGACAGCACAGACAGTTCTCCACAAACAGATAGATTGCCCCTTTTTGCTTAGAAAGTTAGTTTGAATGGTCAAGTCTCTTACTGAATCACAAATAGCAAGACTTATCAAAAGTAGTTGGCAGACACCTACTTAATAATACTTACCACTACAATTACTATAATTCAACACTGGCTCCAGAAACTCCAAGCTGTCAGTGGATAACAAGCTACTCATCTATGAAATGCTCCTTAAACCAATATGGACGTATGGTATCCAACTGTGGGGTTCAGCATGCGATTCCAGCATAAGTATAATTCAGACGGCTCAAAATTACATCCTGAAGCAAATTGCCAACTGTCCCTGGTTTATAAAAATCTCGGAGGTCCACGAACACCTGAACGTCAGAACAGTTAAAGAAGAAATAAAGACCTGCTGTTCCAAATACAGGACAAGACTTTTTAACCATTCCAACCAACTAGCGGTACAGCTCACAATCCCGGAGTCCTTAAGGAGACTCAAGAGGTGGCCAATCTAAGTCGTCGCCGCTGAATCGTGGAAATGCAAAACAACACACAACACATCTGCTCATAGTCTGGCTGACTGATTGCAAGCTGCCCCCTTAAAAAAAAAAACTATATTTCAACAATAAACATTGCCAAAATTATTTTTTAAAAGGCTAACATATATTACTAGTTCTTAATTTTTTGTAATGGTGTAAATTAAAGTGTTTTCTATCTATCATATAATAACATTAGCAGAGATGTAAGATGATCATGAAATACTTAAGACCTTTTTACTTGTTAAACCAGAAACTAAAAATACTATCTGTCTGGAATATCAGCATTACTATTTGATAAAATTAAAATAAATAAAATTATATATATATATATATATATATATATATATATATATATAAGTATATATAATTTCATATTAGTAGGTGGATAGCCACTACTACTACTTGCCTCAGGCTGTAGAATCTATGATCTGTTCATACCAGGACATTCCCAGACAATCAATTGGCTGGTAGCCACAATTTTGTTTAATCAGAAGGTTATAGATAAGATAATAAGCAGTCTAGCTGCATATTACAGAAACACCAAAATTATTGTTTTGTCCTGTCACACACATTAAACCTTAGATCATATAAACGTCTAGATCACGCATCAATTGCACAAAAACGGCCCAAAAACAGTGCACCAAAATTGGTGCACTGGCTTCAGTGGCTTCCCACGCCTGTTAGTGTCGTTTCAATTACTTCACTGGTTAGAGCTCTCGCAAAAAAAATAATTATGCCGGCCTGCGCTATTAAAATGTGTCGGAACTATTTTAAAACGGGAAAGGATAAGGATGAGATGTCATTTAATCGGAAAACTTAACACTTTTCTCATGATTTCTTTGTAAAAACGTGAAATTTAATTTCGACATTTTCAAGGTTATCGAATTGATTGATGTTGTCAGGTGAGAAGTGTGACATATTTTCCAAAATTTGGGGACTTTTGTTACGATTTTTTATTTATTTATGAAATATGAATAATTGAAAAAATCTATAGGAAACAGACATGTAATGTTTGTGTGTCCGGTTTTCTTAAACTAGTGTATATTACGTTTTAGACTTCCTACGGATCCAATTGTAGCATATTGTTGAATAAAGAGATGGATTTTGAAAGGAAGTATTTTGAATCATTTTCGGAGATATTTTTACACTATGTTTTTTATATTTTCTTATCAACGGCACAATTGTATTGAAATAAAGTACCTAAAATAATTATATATGATCGTGACCGATAAGATATAAGTTGCGTGAAGGATAATTAGAAAATTTAAGAATACTTAACCATCATATAAAATTATTTCTAATTTAACTTTAGCGCTTTGGACAATATAAACTTTTTAATGTAACCTTATGACGTTTGACATAGAATTGACAGAATGCGTGCTGCAAATTTCGTCAAAGAGGATGTAAAAAAAACTGAATATCGTTTAAAGCAGATGCTTCGGTCGGAGTTATCTGTTCTAATATTATAAAGAGGTAAAGTTTGTAAGTTTGTGACGTTGTAGGGGGTAATCTCGGGATCTACTAAACCGATTTTAAAAATTATTTTACTGTTGGAAAGCTACGTTAACAGGGAGTGTCATAGGCTATATAACATGACGCTTTATACCACGGAAGCGGGACAGACCACGAGTGAATCCGCGCCGGGCCGCTAGTAATATTATAGATAACTCTTTATTGTCATAATTAAGACATTAATTTTGTCTATATTCTGTTAGCTGCATCTCTATTAATTTCTAATAAAGAAATAATTTAATATATGAATATGATAAAAAACAAATTTTAGTTCAGAAAATAATCAAACTGAACTAGTTTGAATAAAAACTTTTGGATAATAATACTTTTATTTCTATAATAGCCCTTTTCAAGTGGTTTAGTTGCTCGTAAGTCCCTGCATTAAACTATCCCGTGTACCTACTCCGTAGTTCTTACTACTGATATAAACTTTGGATTATACATAAAGCCTACTACCCAATATGAACCTATCGAATCGTTCCAAGTCTACTATTACAAATGATTTCACTGACTTTTAGCGCAGGATAATCTTTGGGTTATAAATAGTCATCTAATAACCTTCGTGAACATGATGTGTAACACAAAAATAATTTGCCATTATGAATAGTTTTTTTTAGAATTATTACATTAGTATTGGTAATTAACAGACTTATAAATATGTACTAATATCTGTACAGACATTTTATTGCGAATTAAAATTCCTACATGTGCTATGAATGTGTTATGAATTTATTTGTTGCATGTATTTTTTTATGGTTCGTTCCAAGACACACAACTTTTGTTGCTAATACTTTATTAAAAAAAAAACTGAAACATCTGAGTAATATTAAATTATAACACATAAAGCGATTTAATCATAACGATCATTTAAACTTTTCACTTACATAAAAAAATATTTAATTTTAAAAATGGGGTGATATTTTTTTCCTGATATCCCGAAAACGCAGAGTGAATTTAGCAACGCTTCGCGTTTTTGATGCCGTTTTTGGCGATGTTGTTTGTTAGCAATGCTCTCTCTAGACATGTTATATCTCAATGCATTAAACATTTCATAACAGTATCTGAAAGGTCAAAAGGTCTAGATAGAGAATAAGTACAAGTTTATACATTTCTATCATTATCTTGAAAGATAAAAATTGCTTAAAGAACCATAAATACTGTTTTCAGATACATTGTATATAATATTTTTTGTAAATATTACGTTGGGGAAAAAGTCTTTTCACATATAGTATGTATGAACTTGTAATAAGATCTCTTTGGCTATACCATTTGTATCTGGCTGGTTTTGGTATCATTAAAAAGTTTTAATTTTAAAGAAGACAATTCCAAATTCAAATTAAGAAAATGTGTGATTTTCATTTGTTTTTCTTATTGTTAAAATGAGTTAATCTAATGAAAAAATTCGATACATTTTAAAAATTTTCTACAAAAAAGGTAAAAATGCAAAACAAGCCGCGAAAAAAAATTGTAATGTTTATGGACCTAATACAGTATGTGTGAGAGTAGCGCAAATTTGGTTTAAACGTTTTCAATCCGGAAATTTTGATATCAAAGATGCACGTCACTCTGGTCGCCCTGTTACGGACAAAATTGATGCCATTTTTGAAAAAGTGGAGCAAGATCGGCATATTAGTAGTTACGATGTAGCTGGAGAACTGTGATTTGACCACAAAACGGTTTTAGCGCATTTGAAAAAAGCTGGGTACAGAAAAAAGCTCGATATTTGGGTGCCTCATGAGCTCACTGAAAGAAACCTAATGAACCGTGTACTCATTTGTGATTCTTTATTACGACATAATGAAGCCGAACCATTTTTGAAGAAGCTGATAACTGGTGATGAAAAGTGGATCACGTACGACAAGAACGTGCGAAAAAGATCGTGGTCAAAGGCCGGTCAGGCTTCACAGACTGTGGCAAAACCCGGGTTAACTCGCAACAAGGTGATGTTGTGTGTATGGTGGGATTGGAAGGGCATTATTCATTATGAGCTGTTACCGCCAGGCAGGACCATCGATTCTGAACTGTACTGCGAACAACTGATGAGATTAAAGCAAAAAGTTGAGAGAAAGCGGCCAGAATTAATCAACAGAAGGGGTGTGGTTTTTCACCATGATAACGCTAGACCTCACACATCTTTAGCCACTCAGCAAAAATTACGAGAGTTTGGCTGGGAGGTGTTAATGCTTCCGCCGTATAGTCCTGACCTTGCACCTTCAGATTTTCACCTGTTTCGGTCCCTGCAGAATTCCTTAGGCAGTGTCAGATTAACATCACGAGAGGACTGCCAAAACCTACCTCATGTCCCTACCTATAAGATGGCAAAAAGTTATCCAACAAAATGGCACCTACATAATTTAGTCAAATGTAAATAAACTTTATAAAAAAAACCTTTTGAATTTTTATATAAAAAGTGAAGAAACTTTTTCCCCTAACCTAATATACAATATAGTATTCTATAAAAAAAAGGGAGAGATTAATACTACTCTAGATAGTATCTGTTAGCTAGATGTTGATACAAGAAATTGGTTATAAAATAGACCACCAATATAAGAGATATTAGAGGAATCTTATAAGTATTGAAACATACAGATACTTCTATTAACCTTCAAGCGGGCGCGCGTACTCGAATCGACCGCTCTTAGTACATTTTCGTTCATATTACTATTATTACCCTTTACATTTATTTGTCACTTCTAGTAGCCTGTCGATATGTCATTGGGAGTAAAATAAAGAATAAACCATCGCTCGGGGCGCTCCCCCCACTTCACAGATAGCAATTGTTTTAATCCCGGTGCAATCGTCGAAAAGACTACACGCGCCTGTCGTCGAAAAGGTTACGCGCGACATACCCTCGTTCACGCTTATAGTAGTTCTTCGGCCATCATTCAGTATTATCGAATTAAGTTTGGATTTTTTATATAAAATGAGTCATGGACGGTTATCACAAAGTATAATACTTGAGGAATTACTAAAAGAAGACGAAGAAGAGAGTGAATCGGAGCTTAGCGACCAAGGCTCTAAAACTTCCGACCACATCGTTGCAGAGGAACCTCTATCTGCTGAGGAATCAAATAGCTTGGACTCAGAAGAGGATGATCTGCAACTTTATGCTGGCAAACAGCCTGAAGGCCCGTATCAGTTAAGTAATGCTGCGTCGGACGTTGTGAAGAGGCTAATTACACCAATTTCTGGCACTGGAAGAAACCTTACCATCGACAATTGGTATACCAGTGTGCCGCTGACGAACGATTGACGAAAGAAGGTCAACGATGGCAGGCCTTCCAAGAAAACTAAAAAGAAACATAAGCGAGCATTTGAATATGGAGGTTGGTGCTGCTGATACAGAAGCAGTTAGTTCTGGCACATGCACAGGAACCTGTAAAATATGTCCAGCCAAAAAGAGGAGGCAATCAAAAACGCAATATAACTTATTTATGAAAAATATTTGCAGAAGTCATACAACATTTATTTGCAATCAATGTTATATGGACAAAGAAACTGGTTCTGATGAAAACTAAACCAAAGTTAATTCATTTTTATTCTTATTTTGTATTTTTTATAATTAGACTAGGTATATATACTAGTCTGAGATATGTAAAAGGGTTTTGTGTTCCTAATTTTTGTTTTGATCCAAAGAATATTTGAGTTATGTTAATTAATTTCATAATTGTTTCTTTTTCATAATTTTAATTACTTTTTTTGACAAATTAGACTTTAAAGACGATGATAATATATTTGAGTACAAATAAATAAATAATTATTAAATAATTAGTGCTTTATTTCTTTTATTCGTCCCATACGTCTTTTCGGTTACGCGCGCCCGCTCGCGTTACAAATGACCGCGCGCCCGCTTGAAGGTTAATGATATCAAACCTAGTCAAGATTAGCCACAAGCTAATTTTAGTTGTTATTAAGGCTCTTTAGTTATGTTTACCATTAGGTTTTCCATTTTTATTGGAAGATTCATAAGATAAGTTCCTTACCAAGGAACTTTGATGTCTTATCATCTAATCAACATTTTCTTTAAAATAATAATTGATTTCAGATAAGAGGATTATTATTCTTTCTTTCTTTATTGTACACAAAGTAGTTACATATAAAACTACAAAGAGTGGTGATGTACCAAAACAAGATTAACAACTCCAAAGAGAGTTTTCTTCCAGCAAACCTAGGGAGACAGGGAGAGACTATTATCCATATAATAATATAAATTTTAACCTAAAATCTTTAGTGTGGCCAACTTTTCTATAAATTAATCCTATTATTATAGGAAATATTAATATGTATTCTGCATCGTGTATTAATGATATATCTGAAAAATGTAATGGCTTGTTGCAGTTTTCCTGGACCTGATAATTTACGTCGGAATTGGATTGTAGCTACAAGACGAACAGATTGGACACCAAAACCCGTCATCAAAAATTTGCAATTTGACAATTTCCATGCACTATTTTGAACTGCGTATACATCACCCAACAATAGGATTTGAACCTACTCATAAAGTTAGAAACATTCATACGAAGCTTGTTTTATTTAAAGGACAATAACTTGTAAACTGAATAGAAGCTAATTAAAAATAAATATATGCTATTATTTATCCACAAAGCCAGAACTTACTATCACATAAGAAACGGCAGTTATTTAGAACCACATCATCATTATCCATCGTCACTCTCCTGCCCTCATCGCAATTAATTTGAGTTACGCAGCATGTCTTCTCCGCATAGCATGCCTTTACCTATCGATGAAAATCAATTTGTCAAGTTCATTTTACAGGCTTCCATACATACAAATTTCTAATTATTACAATTATTTCTCCTCACAAGGTAACCCTAAATATAGCGACTTTCTGCGAGACGCTGTAGCGGTGTCTATAGGTCCTTCAATGCCTAGTACGCCCGTAACAGCACTATTTCAGGCGAACGTAAACCACTCTCCCACCGCTCAGGACTTGTGCCTGCAGGCGATGGCGGAGTGGCAAGCGAACTTGGCCGTAATAAGCGAACTTTATTACGTGCCGCCTTGCGGCAATTGGGTAGGCGACCTGGCACACCGCTTACATGTCTCGAAAGAGGAAAGGGCTATGCGGTGGCGGAGAGCGGGAGTATCGTGGTCATAGGCGTTTACTTTTCGCGCAACCACCCCCTGGCGGAGTTCGAGCTTCGCTTGGACGCCATCAGGGCTGCCATAGGCAGACTGTCGCCTAAAACGATTTTCGTGATGGGCGACTTTAACGCAAAGCACTGTTCCTGGGGAAATGCATTCACGGAACCTAGGGGCCGGACGGTTGAGGAATGGGCTCTTCAATCCGGCCTGACCATATTGAAACAGGGATCGGTTCAGACCTGCGTGCGCGCGCGAGGTGGATCGGTCATCGACCTGTCATTCGCCACTCATGCGGCCGCCCGCAGAGTTGTCGGATGGGGGGTGCTGGAGGAGGTGGAGTCGCTCTCTGATCATCGGTACATCAGATTTGAGCTTACCCCCTCCTCCGGTCCGAGCCCTGTTCATCGCCCCCTTCTCCTCCCGCGTTGGGTTATTACCAAGCTCGATCCGGAGCAGGCCGAGGAGTGGGCACTCACGGAAAGCTGGGCCTACCCAGCCGAATTCGCGAACCTGGAGTCGCAGGCAGAGCACATGCGCAAGACCCTGACGAGGGTTTGCGACGCGGCTATGCCTCGCGTCTCCAAGCGGCAGCCTCCGTGCAAGCAGGTCCACTGGTGGACCGAGGAGCTGGGCGAGATGCGAAAGGCAGTTCACATCATCAGCCACAGACTCAAACGCTGCAGGGCGCGCCGTCCTCCGGACTACGTCGCGGAAAATGGACTCGTGGGCGAGTTTAGGGAGGCTAGAAAGGCCCTTTCGATTGCAATATTGCAAGCGAAAGCCCAGGCTCGGGCCGAGCTCCTCGAGACGCTCGATCGGGACCCTTGGGGGCGTCCGTACCGTAGGACCCGCAACACGTTGCGGTCTTGCACATCCACGGTCACGGAAACGCTCGAACCCGAGGTGCTCCGGTCGGTTATCGATGGGCTCTTCCCGGATCCGGGAAACTTCACTCCCCTCAGTATGGGTCCACCCGTTCCCGACACCCCCACGGACGAGGAGCCTCACTCCATCTCCGAGGGGGAACTAGATGTTGCCCTGGACCGGCTCCGGGGTAGGAAGACGGCACTGGGACCCGACGGGGTTCCAGGTCGACTCCTCTTCCTGGCCGCTAAACACTTACGCGGCCAGCTGCGGGAACTGTTTGAAGCCTGTATTCGCGCAGGTCGGTTCCCGTCGCAATGGAAGGAGGGGCGTTTGTGCCTGATTCCCAAGGGAGGTCGGCCTCCCAACGATCCGTCCGCCTTCAGGCCCATAGTGCTGCTGAACGAGGTCGCTAAGGTCTTCGAAATGATCTTGGCGGAGCGGCTCGTGAAGCATTTCAACGCTGTGGAGCTGGGGCTTTCAGAAACGCAGTTCGGGTTTCGGCGGAGGCGCTCCACGATGGACGCCTTCGAGACACTGCGAACGTTGACGGACGAAGCCGTCCAAGCGAAGGATGTCGTTCTTGCGGTGTCGCTAGACATAGCGAACGCCTTTAACAGCCTCCCTCATGAGACGATCAGGGAGAGGCTCCGCGCACATGGAGTCCCCTCGTACCTCACGAGGCTGTTGGGCGCGTACCTGCAGGATCGACATATCCTTTGGGAGGGCGGTGAGTCCGGCAATCCCGTGTTAGGTCGGCGACGCGTCGCGTGCGGCGTTCCACAGGGGTCGGTCCTCGGGCCGATTCTTTGGAATGTAGGTTATGACTGGATCCTTCGGGTTCCGGTCCTGCCCGGGGTAGGGCTGATCTGCTTTGCGGACGACACCCTACTCACGGCACGCGCTGCGTCATTTGCGGAATCCGTGGACGTCGCCAACGCCGGGTTGGCGATTGTCGTAGATCGAATAGCTAGGCTGGGCTTGAGGGTCTCCCCCGCGAAAATGGAGGCCGTCATGTTCCATAGCAAATTTCGCAATCCCCCCGCGGACTTAGCCATTTCGGTCCAAGAGGTGGCCATTAGAGTAGGGCCCCAGATGAAATATCTGGGGCTAGTTCTCGATGGGAAATGGCTGTTCAAAGCGCACTTTGAGCAGCTAGTTCCCAAACTCGTCAAATCCGCGGGCGCACTCTCGAGGCTGCTTCCTAACGTGGGGGGTGCGACGCGAAAACTTTACTCTGGCATCCTGAGGAGTATGGCGCTGTACGGTGCACCCGTTTGGTCCACTGCACTTCACCGCCACAACAGAACCGTTGCACCGGGCGCAGCGGGTTCTGGCCGTGAGGACCATACGGGGGTATCACACAGTGTCGCGGACGGCGGCCACCCTCCTGGCAGGCGATCCGCCCTGGCATTTCCAGGCGAACGTCCTGGCAGAGGTGCGTCGCACCCGGCAGGATGCCCTAGCTAGAGGCCTGACCTTCTGTCAGGTCGAAAATGAGGCGATCAGGAAGCGGGAAACCGCCTCCATGATCGCCGTCTGGTCTCAAGAGCTCGACAACCCTGCGGCCTATGGCGGCTACACGGTGGATGCAATTAGGCCACAGCTGACGGAATGGGTCAACCGCACCAGCGGCACCCTGACCTTCAGAACGTCGCAGATACTTACCGGACATGGATGTTTCGATAAGTATCTGTATCGCACTGTGGGCTGCTTGCCTTCCCCGGACTGCCGCCAGTGCGGCGCGCCCGACACGGCGCTACACACGCTAGTCGAGTGCGCCGCATGGGCACCGCAGCGTTTCGAACTTGAGACGCACCTAGGTCCGGTCGATTCGCTCTACGACCTGGTCAAGGCCATGCTGCAAACGGCGACAATTGGGGGGCTGCGGTTACTTTTTGCGAGACAGTAATGTCACTAAAGGAGGCCGCAGAACGCGATAGGGAGAGAAGTCCTGCAGCGCGTGCTAATGCGTCTTCTCGAGGTCGCCGGCCTTCAGCTGGCACCCGGAGAGGTAGGTACGCGCATTACTTCCCTCCCTGATTAGGTTCCGTTTACCGCGGGGGGCCTTTAGCTTGCTAGGAGAGCAAAGGACCTTCTACCCCCGCACAACGAAGTGGGGCGTGTTCTCCCAGGGCACACTCCAGGCACTTTATTGCGCTGGATCGGCTGGGCGTAACTATGTTCTAAATCTCAGCCTTTCCAACACAAACAAAAGCGCAGGGTCGACAGGGAGGAGGGGGTTTTTAGTGGGTATTGGGGTTGCTCGCTCGTGCAGCAACACTCGGAGTCTTCCACACTATTCTGTGACGTCGATCGCGGACGGAGCACTGCCAAGAGCATACTATTGCTGCAGAGTTATCGCCCCCGAGCGACGCGTCTCGTTCCCCTAGCAACGACCCAGTTTGTGCGTAAATCGGTTAAGCATTTTCCCTCGCCTCCAAAAAAAAAAAGGCGGTGTCTATAGGTTTCTCTGTCTACGCATATGACTATGTAACCCAAGAAGCTTACACAGCTTCTTGATGTAACCCTAAAAATCTTTTTTTTATGTTTATGACTTGGCAACTAGACCTTTAAGCCAGGCGCAGTTGTATTGTAGGCTACAATCCACACCATTCAACAGAGTTCTTGTGAAAACTCGAAAGGCCACATTTGACTATACAGTTCACATTTCTCACAAAAACACATAATTACTACTCAAAAACTATCAATATCCTACAACTATTGTTCATTTTAGAGTAATTTTACACATTTTTAGAAAATAAAACTGCACAGCACAACGTCCCCTTTCAGTTCCCGCCAAAAACTCTCCTAAAAATCTTTAATCAATAATTTTAATTTAAGTTTATGGCTTGGCAGCTAGGCTTTTATGCCAGATCTTACAATATAGTTTACAATATAGTTTCTTCATTTTCTTAAGCCTATGTGTAGCACAGCCATGGACCTCTATAATAGGGACGCGACATATTGTTCTATACGTACAATTGCTTATACAAATAGCATCCATTTTGAAGGCACACACATAAACATATATCTATCTCGTTCTTACTCAGCACTGTATCTCGCAGGAAAACAATATAACAGTATTTCAGTGCGTACTTAAAGTGGAACATGAATATACGTAAATACCTAATGAGGCCGAAAATCCGCCATGTTTAGTGCACCAAATGTCATTATCAGTCAGTGCACCCAGGTACTTGTCTTGTCAAAAAGTCGTGGTATAAATCAAAATAACTAATTATCTTTCAATATTTTGCTTGTGATTTAAAATAATTGAAGCCAAATATAAATAATTACGTCGCAGATATGTCCGTGTGCAGTGTAATAGGGTGCGACATAAGAAAAACACCAAATCAGTCATCTTTAACCATACACAGGTACGCTGTAAATAACATTAAAAATATTGCTTATTGTTTATGTTTTCGGGAAAATAAAGGAAGATTTTCATTATAATTAGCAAGGTTCTTATGTGCAGTTATAGGTCATGAATGGATTTAACTTATTTAACTATATTTTTACGCTTAAATAATGTTAATTTATTAGCTGGGGTTGTACATTATTTATCGACTTTGATATCGATATAATATGATTGCTTATATAAAATTTCTTATTTTATCATCCTACCCCGCTTAAAACATACAAAAATAATAATTAAAACATATTTTATAGGATCCCAAGAAATGAGCGTATAAAGAAAAAGTGGCTGGAAGCCATTGGAATGGAAAATATAAAGCCAAATGCAAAATATATTTATATTTGCTCGCTACATTTTGATGATAAATGTTTCAACAAAACTGGATGTGACTCGACTACGAGATGATGCCGTGCCCTTCAAATTTGTAAGAGTAAGTTAATACTGTATATACTTTTATAGTTGGTATTGATATACTTTTTTTAAATTATATACATATTTTAATACATACATATTATTTTATAACAAAACGTGCTATAAAAGGATCAAAATTAATATACAAGTTTTGTATGGCGGGACGATGATCAGCAGGATAGTCGTTGGACTGTCGGCTTATTATATAATTCCTGCTCCGTCTTCGCAGTCGAAGGCCTTAATATGTCTTCTCGTGCCTCTCACCCTCATGGAGACTGCTCGTATAATTGAAATTTGTACCTTTACTTTTAGCCTTTGATATACTTGTTGCTGCTACCTTATTACTGATATGCTAGTTACTAGTTGTAGTCTATGTCATTCTCATTCTATATAACTATTTTATAAAAACTTATGGGTTTTGTGGCTGTGATTCCATCAAAGAAATGTATTTGCCCAATTTGAATGATAATGTCATAAGCAAATTTTATGAAAAAAATACTGTGGACACAATTATTCTAAACTAATATTTTAATATTTTGCAGCGACATGCCAGCCAACATAAAACTGGCATATTAAAAGAAAACCAGTTGGAAACAATTCCTGTTTTGGCCGGTCCTGACACGTCTACCTTGGTAAATGCTGCACATTTAAGGACTCTGCTGTTCCTTAGCTTCAAGAGAAGATGTTAGATTTTGTATATACAGACTCTTTGTAGTGAAGCTATTGAACCTACTTAGATAAAAGTAATATGCTTTGACATCTTTAGAGGAATAAACCAAAACTGATGGTGTCACTTCTTTGAATTTTGTATTCCATGTAAAACATCTAAGGTACAAATAAAACTCATATTATAAACTTATGCCTTTATTAGTTTTACTTTAATAAAAACGTGTAAATTCGTTAAATTTTTAATAATTAAGTGATTTTAGAGCGGAAGTCATAAGGAATGACGTTTGTAATTAAATAAATGTTCTGAAGGTGTTTTATTTTTTTTTATCACGCGGCCCTTAATAAGTTTAAAATTTGAATCGCTCACTTATGGTGCAGCGCACCTATCTTGAGGTGCGTTGCGGTAATGTGTTACGGACTTTAGAGTCAGCAACACAATTAAAATAGATTGTAATAGAGAGGTAAGTAGTCTAAACTTCTTACCTCTCTAGTACAATCTAATTAATCTGTTTTGGATATCAAAATAAGAGTACGTGTTTTTCATAGGAAAAACACGTACTCTTATTTTGATATCCAAAACAGCATAGCTAGCTAGCATGCTAACGTCTTATCGCCGACATAAAGCTTCCATCCGTTTCCGGCATATACGCAAGTGCGAGCGAGATGGCAACATACGAAACGACGATAAAATTTAGCATGCTAGAGATGGGCAGATGGCACTGTACTACGCCATATGTTTATGTTTTGTGGTCACTGTGTTGTCAAACGACAACTTTATCAAATCAGTGTAGCAACTTTTAAAAATCGTCATATCGTTTACTTGATTTGAAACACGAACTTGTCTTAGATTTCACACATCTAAATCAAAGTATCTTTGCACATAACAATATACTTACTTCCTATTAAAGTATAAATTCTACAAATAATTAATACTCAATAATATTGAAAATAAAATGAGCCAAGGACGTTTATCGATAAAACCTAATAACATTAAAATCTTCTGGGCAGCACTAAAACCGCCATGTTTAGTGGCCAGATGACGTCACAGTGGCACGCATTTTTTATTGACGTTTCATTTCCATAGGTTTCCTACTTCAGTGATGTTAAGGAGATTTTAATCAACTGCTATGACATGGTTCTCCGACGACCTCGTCCCTCTAATACCTAACATTGCGTTCTGCGCATCGGAAAGTGGAATGTTCCGAACCATTATGTTTGCTTTGAACTATAATATATCAAGGACAAAATATCGATGTTTCCAAACATCGATGTATCGTTCTTAAAAATCGATGTTGAAACCAAAACATCGACGATACTTCGTTGTTCAAGAACGATGTTTTATCGTACATAGACGTAACGCGTTATTTTGCGCTTCATTTTAATATTTTTTTCTTGTTGCCAGTAATAATTTATAATATAAAAGTTGATTATTATATCTATTTCTTTCATTTCTATTAAACATAACCATTTTTCTTAGATGTACATTTATTTTAAATGGTGATAGGGATGTGTTAGTGTGTGCCCACGCTGTAGAATAGTAAGTACGGTAGTGAATGTGGGTAAGGGAAAAGACATAAAATTGAATAAACATATATTGTAACCCGTGCGGGCCGTTGTATAAAACGGCCAAATAGGTTCGTGGAACACGAGGGGGAAGGGTAAAGAGGCACTCCGACGCAAAGCCGCTGCAGTCGACACTCGTTAGTCCGCGTATAGCTCACGCAGTGGCGTGTCGCGTGCCTTACATATTTTCCGTACCCTTATTCCCACCACGTGTTTCGCGAGATATTACCGGAGGAGGTTTGCAGCCCCTCCGTGCATTTTACTAAAGTTTATGTACTATAATAATTCTTCCATTTGTTTTTCGTGTGAGTTGATAAAAAATGTTCTGTGTACAACCAACGAAATAAACGTGTTCTTTTGTGACGTATAGTTTTCTTCTGTTGATATTAGTTACCCTGACAATACATAGTATTTAGTAGGCTGAGAGCATTGAGAAGTGGGTGTGGTATTTCTTTGAAAGATGGAGTAACAGCGGCATAAAAGAGTGATGTTAGTGAAAGCAAGAATTAAGAAAGATGTACTAAGGTGGTTTGGGCGATACATCGATGTTAAAAAAAACGATGTTTCATTTGCATCGCAGGAACAAACGTCAAAATCTTATGTAAATGGTGATAAAAAAAAACATTGATATATCGTTCATAGACGTCGATATTTTTAATATCGATATTTTACTTTTGAAAACATCGATGTTTGTTATGAGCGATGTTTCATCCCTAAGAATCACAGACTAGTTAGAAATGTTGCTAGTAGAAAAGAAAAAAAGATTTCCGGTTCAAGAAATTGTCTCGAAACGGAAACTTAGCCAGTGCAGAATTGTCGCGGAAAATTTCGCGTGATTGTTTTTGCAGTGCAGGCAAACTCTTTATTTCCTAGGCCTTGAAACTCACCTTTTTTCTAACGAGAATTGGCAACATTGAATAGAAAGAATGTGATCTGTGGAAGGGGATTTCCATCAAATTGCATTATGATATAGATATACCTACGTAGTTTGCTCAGTAATATGTGATTAAGATATACCTAAGTATCCATAGTAGTTTGTGAATATAGAAATCCCTACTTATTATCCTAATAGTGGTCTGTGATATTATTTTATGTACTGTAACTTTTTAAACCTAATCTCTATTTATTATTGTTGGTCGTAAATGTGTAATTTTCACTGGTTTTACAAAAAATACTACGATTATGAATAAATTGACCGACTACATTGCATTTGATTATAAGTTGGTAGGCGTTGAAACTGTAAATAGTAAGAATATGGTAGCTTGTGTATCAGTAGTAAACTCTTACGGCATATGTGTATATGACACGTTTATAAGACCACGGTGGGAGGTAAGCAAGGCAAGCATTCCTCGCCTCTTCGTTATTGCTGCTCTTCACAAAAGCATAGTTTTTGAATTCGGCTGTTTATAAAATTAATAGATAATAAGTAGGTGGGTCGACACTGATAAAATAGACTATAAACTTGTGAAAACCATTATTTTAGTATTATACAATTGTATAAGTTGTTTCAAAAGTGTCACAAGATCTCTTGTCCGCGTTTATGATATAAGATATTCAAGGTAGTTGAAGGTCAAAGGTTGCATAAAGCTGTTTTTTTTTTAAATATCGGCTTATGCATAAAGGAATATTAACATATCGAGGGGTGAAAGGCTATTTGTTTTAAGCGACATTTTGAGACAGAATTGACTTGATGGTTTTCTTGGATCCTAATGTCTCAAACTTAAGGAATTATAATGAACCTGGTTTCCAACTAAAAACTATAGATTGTTTTCTTTTTTAAATATAGTATGTAGTTTACTAATGAAGTCTTTTTGTGGGTCATTGAAACTTCAAACTCCTCTATCGACACAATTTCGCAAATGTCGCTTAAAACAAATAACCTTGGACCCCTCGATATTATATTAAAGTTGTAGAGTACAAAAAGGGTGCGGTATAGTTATAGGGCACATTTATTTATTTATTATTGGAGATATAAAATTGACTAAGTGGTTATAAAAAAAATAACCACGAAGGTTAAGGCGGGAGCTCCGTTTCGCTTCGCACCCGCCTTACCCTTCTAACCATTATAAAAGTTGGGATCTGTTCATAATAAATAAATGTGCCCTATAACTATACCCCACCCATACATGAACACTAAAACGGTTTTTGAGTTTAGTAAACAAGTTTTGAATTAGTATATTGATTTTGAAATACGATTTTTTTTTTGCCTATCTATTGCGACGATGGTCACAAATCGATTGTCACACTCGCTAACCGCTGCCATGGTGCGCTCGCTTAGCTTGTAGGCTTTAGTCGAAAATCGCGACCAGTGACTAGAACAATGACTTAGGTTGGGTTAGGTTAGGCTAGACTTTCCCCCAGGGGGTGCCACCCTGGACTCGTCTCCGTCCAGGAAGCGGTATAAGGGGATGCGTCCCCGGGGCCCTTAGCGGCCACTGTCACATTCCCCCCTTCACCCCGTGACAGTGGTGTCCCACCTATTCACTCCAAATCCTTGTATTTCTTCCTCTTCCTCCCAAACCTCCTCCCCAAACACCCCTCCCTTCCAACGACGACCGCCAGCGTCGAGCTCTGCTCCGCCCAGCGCGGTTCTGCTAATCTTGGTCGGTAGAGTTGGAAAACCCTGTGGCCGGCGTTGATACGGTGGAAGCGACTCGACCGCAGCTGTTGCGATGGCTCTCGCGGAAACGCGGGACTCTGACCTTCAGATTCCGGGCTGTTAGCCTTCACCCCAATGCCACCAGTGTGGCGCGCTTGACACGGCGTTTCATACGCTAATCGAGTGCGCAGCCTGGGCACCACAGAGGTTTGAACTCGAGACAATAGTAGGTCCGATTGATTCGCTCGGCAGCCTGGTGCAAGCCATGCTGCAGTGCGATCATTGGGTGGGTGCGGCCAATTTCTGCGAGACAGTGATGTCTCAAAAGGAGGCCGCGGAACGAGATAGGGAGAGAAGTGGAATTGCGCAAATTTATGCGCCTCATCACGGGCGCCGGCGCCAGCCGGGAGCCTGGAGACGCAGATATGCGCATGATTTCCCTCCCTAAAATAATACCGCTTCAGGGGTCCTCTTGCATCAAGGGAGCAGAGGAGTCTTCACCCCCGTCGTCGAAGTGAGTTAGCCCTTTCCAGGGGCTTTCTCAGGCACTTATTGTGCTAGGATCCGTGTGGGCGTAACTACGTTTTAAGTCTCATGCCTTTCCTACCATAAGCGCGGGGCCGTCGGAGGAGGGTGGTATTAGTGGGTATTAGCCATTTAGGTTCGAGTCTCCACACAAGCCGGTCGATTACTGTTTGGATTGCCCCTTCTGGGAATGCCTCCATGATCGACTATGGTCTAATCCCTTGCAAAGAACCCGGTACTGTGCGTAAATTACATTTCCCCCGCCTAAAAAAAAAAGAAAAAAAAAAGTTAGGCTAGACTTTAAACAAAGTAGGGGCCCGCGGGACTTCCCCCCTGCTGGTGAAGAGGGTGGCCTTCCCCGAGGGCCATCCTGTGGTTTAGCCATGCGTCGGGGCGTCACAGTTGTGTACGTACGGGCTGTATCCTGTGACACCCCATAAAAGCGCGAGGGAGACGCTTATCGTAGCCATGCGTGGAGATTCCGGCCGCTGGGAGTCTCACACACCCCTCGGTCAATATAACGAAACGAACGAATGAAAAAAATCAAGAACTAAATGTCTCCTAGACATATGGGTTGCGGAAAGGAGAAGTACTCCTGCCCACTACTTAAAATTCAGAGACTACTAATCTAAAGTTTATGGTGTAAAAACCTTAATTATATTGATTAGGGACTTAAAAAGTGGATAATCGTGTCTTAGCGAGATTATTACAAGTAAGGCTGATTGTATTTATGACTTTTTTTTGTTTCTGAACAGATTATAGTTATTTTTCTTTTGTTGGATTCAGTCTAATTTCAAGTTGGTCCTATATACATTTTATTGGTATTGGGTATTGAACTTGTGAAGATATAGATGAGTCTTCCTCAAAATCAAATAAGAAATGTTAAGTGGTTAAGGTCATGCTAGGTTTATGACAATCCTAAAACTAGTAGGTACCTAATTATAATCAAAGATATGCTGCTGGACTTGGATTTAAAAGGTGTGCAATGTGTTTATAATAACAGTGTTATTCAATAATTATGCCGGCCTGCGCTATTAAAATGTGTCGGAACTATTTTAAAACGGGAAAGGATAAGTATGAGATGTCATTTAATCGGAAAACTTAACACTTTTCTCATGATTTCTTTGTAAAAACGTGAAATTTAATTTCGACATTTTCAAGGTTATCGAATTGATTGATGTTGTCAGGTGAGAAGTGTGACTTATTTTCCAAAATTTGGGGACTTTTGTTACGATTTTTTTGTATTTATGAAATATGAATAATTGTAAAAATCTATAGAAAACAGACATGTAATGTTTGTGTGTCCGGTTTTCTTAAACTAGTTTATATTACGTTTTAGACTTCCTACGAATCCAATTGTAGCATATTGTTGGACAAAGAGATGGATTTTGAAAGGAAGTATTTTGAATCATTTTCGGAGATATTTTTACACTATGTTTTTTATATTTTCTTATCAACGGCACAATTGTATTGAAATAAAGTACCTAAAATAATTATATATGATCGTGACCGATAAGATGTAAGTTGTGTGAAGGATAATTAGAAAATTTAAGAATACTTAACCATCATATAAAATTATTTCTAATCTAACCTTAGCGCTTTGGACAATATAAACTTTTTAATGTAACCTTATGACGTTTGACATAGAATTGACAGAATGCGTGCTGCAAATATCGTCAAAGAGGATGTAAAAAAAAACTGAATATCGTTTAAAGCAGATGCTTCGGTAGGAGTTATCTGTACTAATATTATAAAGAGGTAAAGTTTGTAAGTTTGTGACGTTGTAGGGGGTAATCTCGGGATCTACTAAACCGATTTTAAAAATTATTTTACTGTTGGAAAGCTACGTTAAAAGGGAGTGTCATAGGTTATATAACATGACGCTTTATACCACGGGAGCGAGACAGACCACGGGTGAATCCGCGCCGGGCCGCTAGTAATATTATAGAAAACTCTTTATTGTCATAATTAAGATATTAATTTTGTCTATATTCTGTTAGCTGCATCTCCATTAATTCCTAATAAAGAAATAATTTAATATATTAATATGATAAAAAACTAATTTTAATTCAGAAAATAATCAAATTGAACTAGTTTGAATAAAAACATTTGGACATGAATATTTTTATTTCTATAATAGCCCTTTTCAAGTGGTTTAGTTGCTCTTAAGTCCCTGCATTAAACTATCCCGTGTACCTACCCTGTAGTTCCTACTACTGATATAAACTTTGGATTATACATAAAGCCTACTACCCAATATGAACCTATTGAATCGTTCCAAGTCTACTATTACAAATAATTTCACTGACTTTTAGCGCAGGATAATCTTTGGGTTATAAATAGTCATCTAATAACCTTCGTGAACATGATGTGTAACACGAAAATAATTTGCCATTATGAATAGTTTTTTTAGAATTATTACATTAGTATTGGTAATTAACAGACTTATAAATATGTACTAATGTCTGTACAGACATTTTATTGCGAATTAAAATTACTACATGTGCTATGAATGTGTTATGAATTTATTTGTGCATGTATTTTTTTATGGTTCGTTCCAAGACACACAACTTTTGTTGCTATTACTTTATTAAAAAAAAACTGAAACCTCTGAGTAATATTAAATTATAACACATAAAGCGATTAAATCATAACGATCATTTAAACTTTTCACTTACATAAAAAAATATTTAATTATAAAAAATGGGGTAATATTTTTTTCCTGATATCCCGAAAACGCAGAGTGAATTTAGCAACGCTTCGCGTTTTTGATGCCGTTTTTGGCGATGTTGACTACAGTAGCTACCCAAACTACCACAACTACTAAAATTACCAAAACAACCAAAACTACCGAAATTACCGAAACTACCAAAACTGCCATCCAAAACTATCAAAACGACCAATTTGACAAAAATATACAAAATGACGTAAATGGCAAACCACAAATAAAAAACCTAACATATTTTCTGGAATAACTTTTACATAAATCTATCCCATCATCCGGGATGAAAAGTGTCTCTTGTCCAACCAGGGTTTAAAATTTACATATATACCGAATTTCAGCCAAATCGGTCCAGTAGTTTTTCCGTGAAAACGGAACAGACAGACAGAATTACTTTATATTTAATAGGGATTCTCACAGTATACATAATGGTAATTTTAAGTAAAATTCAATAGGTTTTATACCCTGCATATTTGGCCAATGTTCGCAAATTAACCACCTAAAAAATAAATATTAATTCTTTACCTTCTTTCAGGTTGTGGATTATCGTACGGAAACCAGTGGAATTACTCCTATTAAACTTGAACGTGGCTTAGATTTTTATGAAGTTAAACAAGATATATGTTCTATTATAAGAGGTAGAGTTCTTATTGGACATAGAATTGAACGGGCTTTGAAACTTTTTGGCCTTTGCCATCCTGAATGGAATACAAGAGAACTTACAGACTATGACTTATTTGAGAAGGTAACAAATCTTGTTAATAAAATTTTGTTTAAGATTATCATTAGATAAAATTATCTTAAGAGTATCCTTGCAAAATAATTGTAAATAATATTTTTCCGATTTAAATATTGTGAGCTTGTGAAATAGGAATCTCTTTATTGTTCTCTTTTTTTATTACTGGAATTCAGCAGACTGGATGGCTACCACCCCTGGTCTAAAGTATGTCGCCACGACAACCTTGCGTTGTGTTCCGCCATTAGTGAACAGATTCCAGTCTCCCTTAAGAGAGCAGCAGCGCATTTGTAGCACTTTGGTGTTGCAAATGTCCATAGGCGATGGTAACCGCTTTCCATCAAGTGGGCCGTCTGCCTGTCTGCTGAACTCCTGCAATAAAAAAAAAGACAGGCATACCGCCCACTTGATGAGACAGACAGTTACCATCCCCTCTGGACATTTGCAATAAATACATACATAATACACATATACATAAATAATGTCATATTGGTTCATAGAAGTAATTTCTACATTTTTATTTTTTCAGTCCGTACCCACCGGTCTGCCATCTATAAGATATTTGGCAAGACATTTTCTAGGTATAAATACTAGTATTCCACAACCTTCGTTGGAAAAAGCTCGCTTGGCTATGCAATTATATACACTAGTATCAGAAGATTGGGAAGAAATGCTACAAAATACAGATTCAGAGACTGAAGATTCTACAAGTGATTCTGATGATTATTAGGTTATAAATAATAAAGAATATTATTATAATTGTTTGTGGTAGTCTCCTTTTAAGTTATGTTTTAATCATTAAAAATGTTTATTGAATGTTCATGAATGCATCTGACAGTAGATACTACATTGTGTATTAATTATTTCATTATTTGAAACTTTCTTTGATTAGGCTTTTTAGTTTTGATATAATAAGTGATTGAATATTAACAACATCTTTTAATTGTATTTCATGTATTGCCAATCAATATGCACAGGGTATTAAATAAAAAATATCAGATTTTCTTCTATTTCTATAAGCATTGGATTCACCTCGGGAATTGTTAAAGTACTGTTTTGTTATGAAAATTATAATACCACTAAAATTATAGACATTGCAAGTTTTTGATAAGTTTCTTTTAAAGAAAAATTGGTATTATTTTGTTTTGTTCATTTTTCTTAGATTTAAGAATATCTCTAATGCCATTTTAATATTATTTAGTACCTGGTACTATATTTGTTTTTGTAGTACTTACAATAAATATTTTAAAGAAATTCTCTAATTTAATTGGGATTTGAAAACTGAAAAGTTTTTTAAACTCATCCCACATATTGCTGTTAAGAAGACACAATTATGACATTGGCAGGCTTTACAATTACAAAGAAACAGTCATAGGCAACTATTTATTTCAACTTTTTATAAATTATTTACAATAAGCTTTACAGGCTAATAAATATAAAATAAACGAACAGTTAGCAGCGACCTTGCAAAATTATACAAGTGCAATAGATCTCGGCCGTATCGTAATGACAACAATGGGTGGTTCCTATATCTTATTGCCGTTCATTTACCTTAGTATCGGTTAAAATTTGACATAAGTTCCATACAAGTAATGTCAAAATTTAACCGATGGTAGGGCAAGTGAATGGATAGTAAGATATTGGAACCGCCATAAGGAAATAAAATTTTGACTAATTTCCGAACTACATAGTCGCCACTTTTTCTTTGGTAGAAAATAACAGTTTCTGTTCTTTTCTAACTGTACTACAAACACTTTTGTGTCTTACAAGACACAAAAAGAAAAAGGCACATTGGCATCTTTAAGACAGATAAAGAGACAAGACAAAGCCAGGAACACAATTACATCTTGCGGGACACTGTGACCTTTTCTTTAAAACAGAGTGTATAAGAAGAAGACACAATCTATAGTGAGGCGACGCGCGCCATCTATAACGGATTCTACATCCAGTGTAGTGTAACAAGAATTTAAGGAATAGAATATCATTTATTGCATAGGATTAGAAGATCTAAGAGGAAGGAAAGTTGCCCATATAAAACAAATGGTAGAAGTTATATAAGTGCTAAACTGCAATGACTATGAACTTAATAACAATGACATTTCTTAGTGCAGTTAGAAATGAGCTGTTATAGATAGACTAGATACAGGGTGGCATAATAAAGTGGAAAATAGTAGGGGCACCACTTTCACAAATTTGTCTAAACTCAGCAACTCCAGTATTATACCATGAGTAATGTTTAGTATCATGTAATTAGTAATACATCGTGCAAGTATCAAGTTACTTTATTTACGACATATGCATTTTGTCAACACAACATATATTGTTTAATAATAATGACTATGATTTTGTAATCAAGAGTTTTAACACCGCATAATTAACAGAACAATTATTTGATTAAGCCCAACTAAACGGACATTTACAAACTTTATATGTTGGCGGTTTTTTTTTTTAGTAAATATTGTCCAATTCTGCCAAAACATTTTTGCTTCAAATTCCGCTAGACATCCTTGATAAACTTTAAAAATCACTGCTGGTTGGTATTTTTATATCCGTATTTAGTTATTTTTTTTAGATTTTAGACTTGGATCAACGTTAATTTTAAAATAACATGGACATATTAGCTTTGATTTCAATTTACTAACATTGACTACTGATAAGATAGAATATTGCCAGAAACTTTATAAGCGTTATGGTATGGTTATAACTACCCTCATTCGGTAAATGTTGAATGAAGAAAATAATAAGGGGATCCGAATAATTCTAATGGCATATTAATTCTTATTTAAATGAAAGAATAACGACATCGTGGTATTTTAGAAACTACGTCATTCATTAGGATAAAGATTAACCTAATATCCTTTTCTGTAATCCTGACACCGCTCTTACAAAAACGACGCTCGGTTAAGTATTTAAGATGTGAAAGCGAAATAATAAGTTACGGTACCATATTAACTCTTCCCAGTTCGAGAATATTTAACCGGGATAGCGAGATTTATTGCACTTATTGTAACTAATTTAGAAATATGTACATCAGAATTGAATATACATCGTAAAGATAAAAGTAAGCCTAATTACCTGATAGAAATCATTTGAATATTTTGGTAGTCGTGTTTTTGCAGGCCGTTATGTAACTTCAAAAACATGTAGTACATAGTCCTCTAATGCTAAAGTAATTATCTAAAACAATACGTTGCATTTAATATGTGACAGCATCTACAGTTTAATGTCCTTATGTACAATAGTAACTAAACTATCATTGCCAACTAGACTACTATCTTCTTAAATCTGATATCAAGTCTCGTAGGTACTGATCTGAGTTTAAAAAAATCCAATTTAAATTGGCATCAGGCACTCGGTCGTTTCGGTCTGACTTACAAAGTCACGCACTAGGTAACTTGGTTACGACAATAGAAATGTTAAGCAAGGAATCTTAGCAGCCAGTTTATTTTAGCTTTTAAATTGTTGCTGCAGCCAGAAATACTGGATTCCCTAGTGCGGAGCTCCAACGAGCTATGGTACATCGAAACAGCTGCCTCAACCAGGTTGCCAGGTGCGCGACCTGCGTGAAAGCCTAGTTCTGATTACGTCAGAGGCAATCAAATTAATAAGTATCACAGTAAAATTTACAATTTTTTAAATCGTCACAAAACATATAAGTATACTTTATTTCAATTAAATCATCATAAAATCAATTCAGTCCTAATGAATATTATTTCTATATAAATATCTGAATAGAATACTCACTTTGTGTTCATAATGATTATTATAATTTTTAAAAACAATAAAAACAAACTGTAATATTCATTCACAGTTTAGGATAAATTTATTGTAACAGACGACTATCAGTCGTTCTTTAGCATTATTCACTGAAAACAAATCTTAAAATTTAACTAATTACAGGGAATTTTACAATGGAATCCATTGTAAACAGTCCACTGTCCGACATATTTATTTTTTAATTCAAAAGATTCGAAACTTATCGTATTATCAGTGGGGAAATGCTCTATTTTATTCAGTTTTACTCCATTCTATGATTTAATATCGGTCTATATGTATATGCTCAGTGATTTAAAAAACTGTAATATCTCAAAACAATCGAATAAAAAATATACAACACATATACATTTTTATATATACAACCACTGCCTCAATACTTGAGTGCGCGTCTCGCCATACTAAAAGGTTACGTTACACAGTTTAGAATAAACAAAATGATATACACTGCGAGATATTTCGCAAGCCGAAAATAGAAGTGTCGGCAACACATTTCATTCTACCGATTTTATGAGTCTAGTTCAAATTTGACTATCGTTTTAAAATAAGGCCCAAAAGTCTAAATTGTCATTTTCATTTCTCATACTCGGAAAGTACGCTTTAGATACCTGATCACAGGGATGAAAACATTACTTTTCGCCCCTGGGAAACGATTTTCCCTGCTGTCAGAAAATTTAAAAACTATGCGAGCCATGTCCGAACTTTTTATACAGCCACCAAATGGCAACATTAAATTGTAAATAAAAAAATTCTAACATGACATTCTCTCTCATAGTCGTTAGACTCATAATTTAGTTTTCACTAAATTATTATTTAATTTACATAAATTTGAATATTTACTATTGTCAATTACAAAAAAAATACTGTATGGTAAAATGCCACAATAAAAAATAAAACTAGCTTCGAGACGTTTTTGCGTTTGTAGTAGTATTTGTATATTTACAGGAATTCTAAATTGGAAATTTAGTATTAAAAATTATGTTTAATATTTATTATTTTAATATCATTTAATATTATTAGTTTCATATTAAGTACCTGCCTATAAAAATATAAAAAAGTATTAGTCTATTTATTTATGTGCTGACAGTACACTACTACAAACGCAAAACTTCTCGAAACAAATTTACCTGTGGTGGTTTGTTTAACTAACTAAACAGTTATTTACTTTCCTCATATTCAAAATGAAAAGTAGAGTGTTCACCTCGGGTGAGACCTATTTAGGCACTCGAGCAATTAGCACCCTCGCCACGCTCGTGCCTAAATAATTCACTTTCATCCTTTGTGTCTACTACTATTAAAGTTCCAAATGTTAATGTGGTATTTTAATATTTGACACTGAGTGTTTGAGCATTTCATGAGTAGTAATAATTACGCCATGCTGTTTGATTTACGCTGCAGAAATTCAGACTTACACCGCAGTCGTAAAGTTGATATAGTTTTAATATTTCCTCAACAAAAATACAAATTAGCTGGCATATTTAAATCATTTTTTGTTCTTTTTTACAAGTATTACCCGGCCGCCTATAAACTAATAGCTTGTTATATTTACATGGAAAAGCTAAAGTTAAAGGTGATCTGAAAACATAATGACGCCTTTCATATCGACAACGTAAACTAAGAAAATAATTATACATCATGTGTCGATAAAACAGGCAAAGATTTGAATGTTGATCATATTTGGTTCTTACACTAACTTTCTGTTAAACTAATGCCATTATACACCTTAGTGCACTGATAGTGCTTACTCGGCGGTAGATGTATATAGGATTACAATACACAACATGGCAGGTGGGAGTGGAGGAATCGTATTCCGTAGTGATGCAGTTGGTTTAAGAGGCCTAATTCACTATCCTACATGGCGGTCCCGCCGTGGTCAGAGCTTGCAAGACTCAAGAGACATTCTGTGCTGTATTGCCGGACTCAATGCAGGCTGCAATAACATTCACAATCCTGCCTACCGCGATGGACTGCTAGGGGGACTGCCATGCAGGATAGTGAATGGGCACCTCTATGCTGCGTACATAATAATATAAGACAGAAGACAAGAGGCCGTTTTGGCTAGCGCCTACCAGAAAGCCAGTACCTGGCAGACGATTGCCGTTTCATTGAACAGGAGTTTTAGTGAATACTCCGGCAGTGGTAACTTACCTCTACCAGGGTAGGACCAGGCCGCAAGTCCCCACACGCCACGATTTGATAAATCATTAAGTGGATTTCTCCTCATCAAAAAAAAGGCTGCTTGCACACAGGCTGAACAAAGAACACTCAGAGCCAATGATTCATTGGAACTGTGTGTGTACACAATCCTAAATAAGTCGTGCGGCAAGCTGTTAAGTGGATTCATGTTAGAAAATACACAATACAAATCTACCATCAGTTTAAAAGATTCAGTATGTCATAACAAGAAACTGGTTTTAGTTCACACATCCTTACCTAAGTAGATATTTTACCAGTACAATTACTACAAAATAAAACCTTGCGAATGACGCGATAATTTCCACAATAACGGTTTAAAATAATAAAACGTGGAGATTAGAATAAAAAAATATATTTTATATACAAACTAGGGATGGGTATTTTATTTACATAAACTAACACCTGACGGTATTTTGTAATTTGTATTTTGTATTTGTAGTTGAAACGCTGTATTTTGTATTTTATATTTCAAATACCCGACGAACTTCGGCCGAACATTCGGTTAAATCAAAAAATTCGGCCGAACTTCGGTTTGATTTCGCCACGCTTTCTGAAGAGCAACACGTGACCTGTTTTGTTGAAAGCCAGTACCTGGCAGACGATTGCCGTTTCATTGAACAGGAGTTTTAGTGAATACTTGATAACACCGAATTTTTTGCTTTTTTATATGAGTAGGTGCATAAGAAGTAAGTGCAAAGAATAGATGTTTAGACCTTTGATGGAAAAAAAAACACCATTTCATAATTCTATATGTTGTTTGAACCGAATACGAACTTCGGCCGAACATTCGGTTAAATCAAAAAATTCGGCCGAACTTCGGTTTGATTTCGCCACGCTTTCTCAAGAGCAACAAGTGATTTCAATCAAAATTAAAGTTATAATTGCTAATGTCCCTTAGACGTGTTTTTTTTTTAATTCAAGTTACGCATTATAATTTAGCAGTTGCACTACTTACTGATGTTTCTTAGAGGAATAATAAGTTTATTTTATTTTTGTTATAATTTGATGTCTATTTAATTAGGCAAAGACTCAATCAAGAACTAATTTTATTTATTTTTTATCACATTGCATGTTAAGATTTACATGTTCCTAACTGAAATAAATGATCATGAGTATATAGATGCCAATTTTTATATTACGGTTATGATAGATATGATTTCTATTAACTTCAGTCAAAATAGTGCAATTTCAAAGGGCAAAAGTTCGGCTCAAGCTGCCGAAATTCGGTCAAACCGAATGTAAAACGAATTTCGGCCCATCTCTAATACAAAACAAATAATTTTTGCTGTAAAAAACACAATATTTACCTGTTGGTAAATTTTTCTAATGACCTTTATCGACCAAAAGTAAAAGAAATGATAATTCTTACGTCCGGTTTACACATCAAAAACCGAAACATGTACATAAATAATTAGTGAGTATTAAGAATAGTACTATATTCTTCATGGTTTCAATGTTTTAAATCAATGTGTGTGTCCTATGCTATATTTCCAGCAAATTCTGGACTCGGTCTATGTAGATCTAGTGTACGCGACGCCTCCATAAAAAGTATGTTATAGTCCACACCAGCTAATTAAAAGCAGCTATAGAATGGTTTAAGCGTAAATCATTGAAGTAAATATACTACATAATACTACGAATGATATTTGCTCAGTAGAAATGTGGCTCTGAAAAAGCCCCTGACTCCCACATTTCCAAACGGCACCACGTACGTTTTTATATAAATAATACAAAATGCTTTTATCATTTTGATGTGGTAGAGCCACCCTTGAATCATTATATTAGGGTCGACTCCCTCGGTGTCTTTGATACCAGGCTCTCACGGAATAAAAGCGTGAAACGGTTAAGCCTTAAGCTTGAGGAATCGTGTTTCCTACGATGAGATTAAAGTTCTCCTTCATCTATATCATCTTCCCTATCGCATCCGGCATCCCTCCTACTCAATCCCTTGTAGCCCATCTAACGCTGACAACACAGTGGCTTCATCTCTCTTGGTGTTGCAAACATCTATAGGCGACAGTAACCACTGTTTGCTAGATTCCCAAGAAAAAAATTAACAAGTATTTTATTTTATTTAATATGTTAAACTGATTTCGTTTAGAAAATACATATGAAAATGTTGTTTGACCACCTAATGATGTTTTTCTATAACAAAATGTAAGAAAGAGTATTGGAACAATTTCAGAGTTGTGTTTTTTACTGGATTCATCATTCGGAATATTTTTCTTCTGTATACTAAATTTTGCAACTCTATGATGTCATGTAGGATTTTTTTTGTATTAGGATCAGAATGCAAGGAATTGTTTTGTTTTAAAAGTTTGTGTGCCCGATTTTTATTTATTTCTTCATCTTAATCCCATGTTTCAGACAATTTTACATTAGTCATTGACGCTTGACATCTGAATAATTCACTCATTGCTAATTAATTGGTTAAGCATAGAGATTAAAATGAAAAATTAAATTATAAATACACCTAAAAACCATTAAAACATAATTTTTAAAATGCCTAACAGTAATAAAAACTTATAAAATATTTATATTCGGTTTCTACATCTTACTATATAATATTCTTTTTTACCTTACCATTAGTAAAAATTGATATTACTTGTATGAGGTTGATGTCAAATTTTAACCATTTGTTAAGACAAATTACAGAATAGTAAGTTATAAAAAATAAATAAAAATATTATTATGATATAATGATGAATAATATTCTCATCTCACTAATTTCGGCCCAATCAGATTCCATATTAGCAATATTACTCATTAACTGTTTTACTCGAGCAAGCAGGTAAATTGACTAGCTGGGTTAAACCAGCCACTTCTGCAGATTCACATTTTGAATATGACAAATGTCAAAGTAATGTGGCAACTTGTATCATGTTTTGCACTTACCAGTATATAGAAAAACACATGCCAATGTCATAAAGCGATTCTCTAAAAGTGACTGTTTTAAGGAACCAGGAGCCTTAAAATAACCACTTTTGGAGAATCATATTATAAATTTGACATGTGTATTGATATGATGAAGGTCAATGGCAAAAAACCCTACACTTGTCATACTTGTAATATGAATTTGCAAAAGTGGCTATTTTAACTTAGGAGTACATGGCCAAAATATTGTCCCTTGATCAGTTTGCAATTACAACTAAATCACTTCAACTTAAGTAAAAAGCACATAGTTCTCATGTTTTTATACCCAATTAAGACACGACACAGCCGTTTTTGTCTGGTATATGTCCATCTGATCTCTCTATCTCTGAGAGTATGGCATGGAACATGTCTGTCACCGACTGAAAAATAAGAATAAAACCTTTTCTTACGACTTTCAGGAAACAAAACATGTAACAAAAACAAAGTAGAACTAACATGGTATTGTGATATAACACTATCAAATCTACTAAAGTACCAACCTTTTATGGAAAGTGATCTTGTGTGGTGTGGAATCTTATTTATATTATTTTATTATATTACTTAATATTTTAAGGATCTATAATCCACTGGAACTTTCAATTTCTAGAATATAAACTAGTGTGACAGAAACAAAATAAGCTATAACTTTTTTGCCATAGTAACAGCAATCAATGGAAGCAGTAAATATCCTTAACAATGTGTCTCACTTTTCGAAAATTGGACTAGATCAGTTAAAAATAAGTATATTGATTAAAGTGACAGATCCTGGGAGCAGCTGCGATAAATAATTACAATGTAGAAGTATTACATCATGTATATGCATATAGTCTTTCCAAGTATTTATTTTACTTTTGACATACATACATACATAACTTCACGCCAGTTCCCTTGCGGGATAGGCACGAACAACAGAGTGCCATTTAGGCTTATTCTTACACACCTCACTTGCCTCTTTGACATCTTGATGACAAATCAATTAGTAATGTCCTAATGTGTTACCAATTCGATTTGTTATAAATATCGAGTTTATTTATAAATAAGTTTCAATCAATTTAACTTATCTATATATTATTGCTGAAACTACTATATTGCGTAATAAATATATCCACATTTCAAAGAATATATTTTACATATATTAAATAAGCTGATAAAAGGGCACTTACAATAATTGTGTTATATTTTTCTTTAAAGTTTACATTTTTTATATTTAAATCGATTATTTTCGATTTATTGAAATATAATGTTGATGGTTTAACAGTCTGTGCGTTACATGACTCACAGAACATCACTATTATATCACCCACAACAATAAAGTACGACAATTATGTCATTTGTTTCATGTAGTCTTTACTGTCAAGAAATATGTAACTTGATAAAGGTGCAAACATCAAAAGTAAAATAAACGCTTGGAAACAATATTGGAATGATAAATTTAAATTATTCACATTCTCACTCATTATGTTGCAAATATTCAAGCCTATGACTTGACAAGTTTTAGAGGACTACACTACACTATAATTTGAAAGTTCCTTGCAGTATATTATATTCTTACTGATTCGTTGATAACGCAAATGCAAATGCAAAGCCACGTGGAATACTATAATATCCTTGTTTAAAGAAATTTAAAAATCTGAAAAACTTATTGGGTATGTACTGCTTTTATGCTCAAGTTTGCAAATAAATACAATCAACAAAGTATTGAACATCACAATTACACAGGTACTCTAGAATTACAAGAAGCCTTAAAAGACTTAAGTCTGTGTTTTCTACTATTTTTGTGATGGGGCTTTGATGAATTGCTTATATTGCTTACATCATCATTCTATCACATGATATTTGCTGGCAATTGAGAGGTTATCCAATTTCTGAAACTTATGGTAGTTGACCACAATATGAGGCTATCACACCTACAAGTCGTGTTATAAGCAAGCAGTAAAATGAGCTCCCTTACGTAACTTTGTCAAAGTCTATAGAGTAATTAAAGACCTTTAAAAATGGTAGAAACAAATCCTTACAGATTATAAGACAGTCTACACATTGGCTTCTATAGTGTTGGAAATATCCACGGGTAACAGTAACTACTTAGCATCAGGTAGTCTGTCTATTTATTAGTCTACAAGTATAAAAATAACAAAATGAATAGTTACCTCATTCCGTTTAGCACTGGTTTCTACAAATGCAGCTTTCCACTTTTCAGCTAATCTTTTACCTTCTTCTGTACTGATTTTTCTTTCCAAATGAAGATCTGTTTTATTACCAACTAAGACAATAGGTACACTGAAATATTACAATTTTAAATTTATTTTTATATAAATCATTTACATACTTTTTAAGCTGCTACTCAGATATCCAGTACACAAATTTTAAGTCCTGGGTGGGCGGAGTGAGTAGGGGGGGGATGGTATACTTACTCTTTTTGCAACCCCTATGGACTGGAGTTATTGAAATATTGATTTTTGTTAAACATAACCTCACCTATTTTTTCACAAATATTGTGATGGGGTTTTTTTTTCATTGCAGGAGTACAGCAGACAGGCAGACGGCCCACTTGATGGAAAGCGGTTACCATCGCCTATAAACATTTGCAACACCAAAGGTGCTACAAATGCGCTGCTGCTCTCTTAAGGGAGACTGGAACCTGGTCACAAATGCCACCAATAATGGGGGGTGAAAAGTCGCGACCAGTGATTAGAATATTGATTTAGGTCTGGTTAGCTTCAACCAAAGCACACAAGATTGAGTTAAGAGTGAGCAATGGTAGCGTGCCGCTTTCCTGGCAGGCGAATCCAGAACCGACTAGTTACCATTTATTATATATTTTATATTCACGAACAGTTGGTTAGGTTAACTTCAGGCCGAAGCTTATGAGCCGAGTCAGTGTATCACGGTAGCGGCTGACAAGTATCAGAACCAACTGTAACCATTTACTATTTATTATACACACACAATTTATAATTTTGCCTTTATTGGCCGCCATTTTAAATATTTTCATGGTTACACTTCTAGTGTAGGTGCATGTGCTTTTTTTGGTTCTTTTACTGTTAATTACTGGCTTTCTTTTTGACTTTAAAAGGATTATTCACCTTTATAAGTGCAATATTAGTAGAAAATAAGTGAATTTATGTTTATTAAACAAAGAGAAGATTTCTGGACCATAGGGCTTATAGTAGCGGTAAGTATGCCTCCCCCTCACCATTCCACCATCCTGCTACTTAAAATTTGTGCATCATACATCTATAGATTTACCATATAAACTATACTAGAACGTATTTTCATACATTTATATAATAGTTAGTATTTTACTTGATCTGCAATAGTTATGTTACATACTCACTGTATTTTGCCAACCATGTCCAGCAGCTTATCATAGATAATTTGAACTATTTGAAAACTCTTGCTTGATGTTATAGAATATACAAGCACATAGCCATGAAAATCCATGCTGTATTGTAGTGGAAATATGCTATATTCATCTTGTCCCGCTGTATCCACCAATTTAACCTCATACTCCGTTGAATTTAAACGTATAAACTTTGTAAAAGCTGTAAATGAGAAAAAAATTAAACATTTTTGGGTGGGGTTTAGTTATAGTCCTGGGTGCTCGTGGTTATTTTTTTAAAATCACTCAAAATCTACTTTATATCTCAAATAATAAATACATACCTACATAACTATACCTATATACCAACCCATTTTTAGTATTATATCTATGTAAGGTCATTTACCATAAACAATATATATAATTTTAAACAACAAAAAAGCTAATGTGTATGACGCGGAAGCATGCTTTTAAAAACATTTGTATAAATTAAAAAAAAATTAACGTACTGTTTTCTATTGTAGGATCATAAGAGTCCACGAATTGACCTTCCACGAATTGAATAATTAAAGAAGATTTGCCTGAAAGCATTTGTTATTAGTAAAATATTAACAAAACTCATTTGAAACGCATAAACCACTGTATTCACTGTAACGTATCTATTACCGACTGATCGATAGCCCATCATTGCAATCTTTCGTTGTTTTGATGGCATTCTGAATAAAAATTAATTCCAAGGATCTAATTAACTCTGGAATGGTTACTGATTTTAAAATTGTGAATTCTAAAGTTTTGTAATTTGTAACAATTTTATAAATAAATTTGTCAACATTTGACAGATCGACAGTAGCATTAAGCATAGACTACTCACAGTGCGTTCCACCAGTAGCTCACAACGCCCAAAATGTTCCGCTAGCTGTTCCACATGGGGACCGCGGTCGTGGTCTTGACGTAAACGTCATTAATAACGTCATCATTTTCAATCACACACAACGCTCACAACGACCCATGATGTTGTAACGCCAGCGAGCAAGCGGAACGGGAAAAATCGCGTTCGTGAACATGGTCGTTGTGAGTCGTTTGTGGAACATAGATACTCCATAGTAGTTTGTGGTGCATACTGCATAGAAATCTCTAACTAATCTGTGGTAATTTTATATATTTCTTATTATCGGAGTTTTTGGCGGGAACGGAAAGGAGATGTTGTGCTGTGCAGTTTTATTTTCTAAAAATGTGTAAAATTACTCTAAAATGAACAATAGTTGTAGGATATTGATAGTTTTTGAGTAGTAATTATGTGTTTTGTGAGAAATGTGAACTGTATAGTCAAATGTGGCCTTTCGAGTTTTCACAAGAACTCCGTTGAATGGTGTGGATTGCCTACAATACAACTGCGCCTGGCCTAAAGGCCTAGTTGCCAAGCCTTAAACATAAAATAATAATTTCTTATTATCTATGGTAGTAATACGAATTTTATAGCGAAATTGCTTCGATTGTTCTACAATTGTTTAATTCGCAAATTATGAAAATCTATTAATCTGAAGGAGATTTTGTAGTTTTGATTTGGTGGAATCTTGTAATATTTTGGTTTTCCTTTCTGGTGCGTATTATATCAACATTGCAAATAATTTAGAATTGAATAATTGTACTCAAATTATGTCATATATATATTTTATACACCGTCTTATCAAGGTTCGTCTTATTGTATCAAGGTTCATGTTCAAAAACCGATCTACAATACCTTTAAATGCTTTTTGCAGTATTTAGAAATAATTTTATTAAAAGTACAAGTTCTATATTACATTACATTTTTTTATAATACAATGACAAAACAACATTCGGAAACACTTATGAAACAACACAACATCTAGGTTTTATTCCGAATAGTTCGTGAATAGTAACATTTATTTATTCTGGGTGTATACTTATTACCTTTAAATATCAAATACAGAAATCTGATGATAATGAGATCAATTGTCATATTTATAGGATGTGAAACATGTCTACAAATATTCCTGAATGCCCACCGAGCTTAAAGCCAATCCAACATTACCTTAAAACTGCATCAGAACATGACACAAGAGATCCAGTGGTGGCATATTGGTGCAGGCTTCATGCGTTGCAAGTTGGCTTAAAACTTACCAGCAAGAAGACTGCAGAGGAGACCAAGCTCTTAGTAGGTAAGGAGGCCAAACTTTTGCACAGAGTGGCATCAGATTAACGGAAATTAAGTTTAGGGGTATACATATGCCTTATATATAGAAACTAGACCTGTTATTTGGATTTGGGCTAGGAAACATGTTTTTAGGGTCCACTAACAAGTTTTGAATGAATAATGGGAAAAACAAAAATATGTTTGGTCAACAAAATAACAAGGTTATGTCCCTTTTGTTGAAAAGAAGTTTGATTTGTGTTTAGGAATACACTTACACCTGATATATAAACACTAAAACTGTTCTTTAATTAAGTAAACAAGTTTTGAAATAGTTATTATAATTTTAAAGTTCATAAAATAATAAATCACATTACTGTCACTTTTTTTTACTTTACGACGATAATAGGCATAAGAAAGAAAAAGAAATGTTATCAATTTGATATGTCAATAATATCGATTTTCAAATACGAAAATTGATTTTTTTTTACATATATATTGCGAGTTTGAATTAGTAGTATGTTTTTAAAGGATTTATTTTTATTAAAAAAATTGATGTATAATTTGCTATACTCTATTTGCCACCTTTTTTTATTCAATTTCTCTTTTAGTTATATGAATGTACTTTGAGTTTTGTTATGGCTTTTTCGAGGACTTGCGTTGTTTCGGTTATATTGATTATTTTTATGTTGACTGGCTTTTTCACTGAACTTCGATTGCATTGCTTAACTATGGATTTTGGCGAAATCCTCTATTTGAATTTTTGGGTGTGATATAGATAAACGGGAGGTAAATTAATGGTGATTTGTGTTAGGGATATCCTTACAGTTTATTTATAGCCACTAAGGTTGTGAGGGGTGATTGAAAGTCGCGACTAGTGACTAAAACGGTGAGTTGGTTAGGTTGGGTTAGTCTTTAGACCAAAGTGTCAACCAACTGGTCACCATTTATTCATTGATAATTATTTGAATGTTCTCACATTATCAAAAGTACATGCGTGCATAAAATTTTATGAAAATGATTAGTATGTAAAAAAAACTTTACAAATATACTAACATACAATTTAGTATCTTCTATACATAAAAAAATTCCCTATTAGTGTTTGCCCATGATGAACTCCGGAACTATTTAACCAAGTTTGATGATTTTTTCATTTGCTGGATTTGTTTCAACTTAGGGTATAGGATATGTTTCATTTTTATTTATTGCATATTTTTTTTAACCATAAGGTTGGTAAGAGGAGATTGTGTTCAAATTTTGCATAGGTACTCCTTTCGTAAAGGTGATGCATACTAAGAACGGATTTTACCAAAATCTTATTTATTTCTATCTAATATCACATATGATGTGATGTTGCTATAGTAAACATTATCATGGTAACTGTTGATATGTTAATCATTGCCTTGGCAGCCTTTTCCGTGGTAACCATTCCCATAGTTACCATTCGCATAGTAAACATTGTTATAGTAATTATATATTGGATGTTAGCTTATCTCGAGTAACGCCCAGCGAAGTGGGCATGGGAAGGAGTGTTTTTTCATGGGCAATTATATGCTGGCTTATCTCAAGTAGTGCCCAGCAAAGTGTGCACAGGAAGGAGTTTTTTCCCATGGACATGATCAAATTGATCGTGTACTAGCAGAAGGTGATGTCAGGAGCCTTAAGAACAGACGAGCGTGCATGACAAGAGTTATGAATGTTAAAGAAGCAAGTGAGGTATGTAAGAATAAGCCTAAATGGCGCTCTGTTGTTCGTGCCTACCCCGCAAGGGAACTGGCGTGAAGTTGTGTGTGTGTGTGACATTTATATGTTGGCTTATCTGAAGTAGCACCCAGCGAAGTTGGCACAGGAAGGAGTGGTTTTGCCATGGGCAATTATATGTTGGCTTATCTGAAGTAGCACCCAACGAAGTGGGTACGGGAATGAGTGGTTTACCCATGGGCAACTATATGCTGGCATATCTTAAGTAGAACCCAGCGAAGTGGGCATGGGAAGGAGTGTTTTTCCCATGAGCAATTATATATTGGCTTATCTCGAGTAGCACCCAATGTAGGGAGAAGGGTCAGCTAGTATATTATAAATATCTCATTGTGTAGCACAATGACTTGCATCAAACAGAGTTTGAATTATTTCAGGATTAATGGACTGGTTGGAGCAAACAAAGAAAACTCAAAAGGACAATGAAGCAATCTCAAATGAAGTAGCAGCTCAAGCACATCTTGAGAATTATGCATTGAAACTGTTTTTATTTGCTGATAAGCAAGACAGAGAACAAAATTATGGAAAGTAAGTTAATTACTTTTTTTGGTATTATAGATCTAAGTTTTACCATTTTAAGATATAATGAATAACAAGTATTTAAGCAGGCTAAAAAAAAGGGCAGATTTAAAGATGATTTCAGGATTTGTGATGATATGAATGACAACTTTTGTGCAAATTCTAGTTATAAAAAAATAATATTATATTTTATTTGCTGTTAGTTACATAAAATTATAATTTATAAATACAATCTTTATTTAAGTGTGTATCTACTGATAGATAGATTACTATTGTACACCAATATGGAAGAAACTAAAACTAAATCACATTGTTCACAATGGGTAGTCTTATTACTTGAAGGAACCTCTTCCAGATTGCGTCAAGATTAAATTGTTGAACAAGACCTAACTACACAAGCTGTTTTGAGTTAATAATATAACATATCTTTGTATATCTGTCTACTTCATGGGTTTGGTTTTCTTTAGTTTAATCCTACTAATATTATAAACACGAAAGTTTGTAAGTATGTTTGTTACTTTTTCACACAAAAATTACTGAATGGATTTTGATGAAACTTTACAATAATATAGCTTACACATCAGCATAACACATAGGCTATAATTAATAAATATCTATCATCATTATCACAATTTCCCATCACCACGCGGGTGAAACCGCGGGGCACAGCTAGTTTATTTATTCATGTTTGTGTTGTGTGTAGCTTCCTATGTATGTAGATATATGTAAATGTGTATACAATATACATATCTATATAGAAAACATCTATATAATTTAATTAGTGCACACAATTGTAAAATTACTCATAAACATTGAAGAATGATCAGATTTTTTTTAAATCGCCGGTTTACCCTTAATACTTTTCGGCATCTGAAATACATATGTAAATCCACCAATAAGTGTTATTGATGATAACACATAAAATAAAATATTCATGATAGTATTGATAGTTGTGTCTTGCATTTTAAAATTTTAGTGTTTATAATAAATTAATTCATTTTAGAAATGTTGTAAAAGCTTTCTACACGGCAGGCATGATATACGATGTTTTGTCAACATTTGGTGAGCTTACTGATGAAGCTGTTCAAAATAGAAAATATGCAAAATGGAAGGCTGCCTACATTCATAACTGTCTTAAAAATGGTGAAACACCAGTCCCAGGTCAGTATACCATTTAAAACAGATATTGGAATTCTAACTTTATTTAAGACAAGAATTATGAATGTCAAAGAAGCAAGTGAGGTGTGTAAGAATAAGCCTGAATGAAGCTCTGTTGTTCGTGCCTACCCCGCAAGGGAACTGGCGTGAAGTTATGTATGTATGTATGTAACTTTATTTAAATCTTTTTCCTCAAAGACCACTTGTAAACATTGTAATTGAATGAAATAAATCCTCTCCCTGTGGAGGTTTTTCTTTGACATTGATACTGGCACTCCATAAAATATCCTAAAACTCCTTCATGGCGAACAGTAGTCTAACAACAATACTCTTATTTTCTAAATATTCATAGGGGACAGTGCTTATATTGACAAATATATGAAGTGTTTGGACTGTATATAATTAATTTAAGATATATTATCATAATGTGTGGTATTTGTATGCATATATTATTAGGAGAGGTATATTGATTGGTAAAAAGAATAAAACAAAAGGTAAAAAGCTCTGATGTCAAGTAGTTTGGATTATGGTAATGACTTGCCATCAAGGAGGCTGTTTGGATTTTTGATGATCTGCAATTTTGCATTATTAGTGATTATAATCTAACTAAAATAAATTGCTAAATGCCAATTATGAATTTGTCCTTTTAACACATAATTTTTGTTAGTTAAAACGAAGTAATTTTTTTTGTAGCCTAATAAATTCAAAGTCACATCTAGGTATATTATTTATAGGTTGATGAAGTGTTCTACCATCTTACATACATCTACCATATTCTTTGCTTCTTTTGGTAGGAAGGGACCTGTTTTTGGATGTACTACACAAATTAATCATAGCCACCTGCATTTGTAGTATTTGTGCTTTTTATCTTTGATTTTGGTGACATTGTTTGTGGGTCCTGGGATGGTTTAGAATCAGATTCACAATTGGAACCGTTAGGTGGCGCTAAAATGGGGTTCTAGGATTATTTCTATTTTTTCAGAGCAGAACAATGACTGCTGGGCTCGGTAGTGTTATTATATATTTTTACTGATGTCTTAATGCTCTCTTAAGTTTAAGTGGAATGTAAAAATTCCTATATATGAGAAATAAAGTTCTTAATTAACCCATATTAAATTTCAGGACCGCTCCAATCCGAAGATGAAGAGACTAACGAGGATGGGGGCAGTACAACAAATAGTGACAGTCAACCTGCGCCACCGACCAATCCGACAATGGGTTTCACATCAGCGGCGGATACACCTCCGACGATTCCAACGAGCTTCAGTAACAGCCTGCCTGACCCTAACGCGGCGATGCGAGCGGCGTCGCAACTGCCCCCCGTGCCCTACACCCCGGACCCGAACCCCGGAGGGTTCGTGCCCTACGACCCCACGCAGCAGCCGGAGCCCCCGCAACCCGCCCCCCTCTACGGTGATATCACCACTCTTCCCCAACTGAGCCCGGATCAAATCAGTAAGGCCCAGAAGTACTGCAAGTGGGCTAGCAGCGCCTTGAATTATGACGATATCAAAACTGCTATTGGTAATCTGAAAAATGCGCTCGAGTTGCTCCAGACCGGTCATGATCCTGCTTAAGTATTGCATTTTTTATTTAATTGAACAGAAAATTAGAATTTCTGAATAGTGTATTATGTTATTAATGAAACTATTAACCTGCTTGTGAATACTATAAATCGTTTACAAATATTAAAAATACTGTTTGTAATATAATAATCTAAATTGAATCTGTTGATACTAAGGGATTCTTATAAATGATAACAGTCAATTTAATATTTACTATATTTAAAAACAATATAGATAGGACATATTTCAGTAATGTAGGCTTCAAGTTTTATTTATAGCTGTATCAGGGCATTATAAGGCTTATCTTTATTTAGTAACAAGTGGCATTGTATAAATAAATATGTTTATACTAGGATATGCTCGCGAATTCGTCAAAGCTTGACTTGAAATTCCCGGGACACAAAGTACCACAGTATTTAAAAAAGATGGTAAGCTATCGTTTTAGTAGAAACTGTTGGAATAAGTTAATTTTTATGCATCCGAACCCCTACAAACCACTCCCAAAAACACTCCCGCGGGATTCATGGGATAAAAAAATATTACACTTTTTGTTACATAAAATTTGCTATCGATAACTAAAAAAATTACTTTTATTTTATTTGGCTATTTTAAATCATTCCCAGAAAAATTGCCGCGGGATTCTCGGGATAAAAAGTAGCACAGCTTTGAAATCTAAGAATTTGTTGTCCATTAACAAAAACCTCATCGAAATCGGTCCAGTAGTTTTTACGTGAATCCCAAACAAACCGACAAACAGACAAGAAATATAAAAAAAAATGCATCGTGTCCTCCATCGTTTATTATAGTCTATTCCAAATTTTTATTTTAAATAGCTTCCATATACAGACACGGCATGTTAAGAAGTTTATAATATTATAGATAAAATATTTAATAATGATTCACCACCTAGAACTTTGTAAAAGTTCCCAAATGTTATACTTTATGCAAAATGTATTATTTGTACGGAGATTGGGTGCTGAGAATATGTATATATTTTTACTGTACGAAATATTACTGCTTTAATATAATTTTTCTTTAACATTCTTCCACTGTTTTTTGTTCGGTGTTTGTCCCGCCTTTTAGCTAGTTTATTACACTATTAATATTAAGCATATATCATAACTGCTATTTTAATGTAATATAGTGTCTAAAACCTTATTATGCTCTTGGTCAGCTACAGATGCTGTGCAAAAGACAGGTTTTCATACAAAAACTATTACTGCACAACCATCTGCAGCTAATCTCAAGATGTAATTTTGTTTGCAATGGACTGTAGTCGATACAGTTTAGTAACATCTTATTTAGCACTACATACCTTTAAGACCAAGGTCATAAGTGCTATAGTTTCCTGTAGTTTTGTTTTAGTGGTCACTTGGAACAAGTTTATAAACTTGATCGTAATTCAGATATATTGCTAATTTTACCCATAATGTTGTATAGAAGTTGTCCTTATGCCAATGCTTCATCTGAGGTAATGTTATAGTTATCACTAACTTTCTTCAGGGAAATCACTCAGAATTGTGATTGTAACATCTCGCGTGAATTGATCATCTCCTTCTGGGATTTGATCAAATCGCGGTTTTCGTCATTTCACTGACATATACACTAATGTAGCTATTCGTTAACGCCTTATTTTTAACACTATAAATAAGACTCATTTGGCCACAGTCAATAACTATAACATCGCAGGTGAAGCCCAAGCATTATAAATGAAACCATTAATTTTTTCCGTCATTTATTCTTTGACAACCACAACTCAATTATTTCACACCACACATTACTTCTACACAATCTCATAAAATGATTAAATTTAAATTTGTCATTTTCTTCAAAAAAACAAATTAATTTATTGTAATAGATACAAACTCTTTTTACTATAGGTATATTCAATAATAAACATGAATTCGAATTCTACGTTACGAAACCACTTACGATGCATTTTTGATCACAATAAGGACAGTATTTAACAACGCTCACTCCCTGATTTCTATCATGCTTATTAGGGTCATCGAGTAGCCCAATATTAAAGAGTGTAGATTCTACATACATAGCTATTATCCCGCCTGTTTCACATAGGGGTAAGCAGAGACATACATACATACATAACTTCACGCCAGTTCCCTTGCGGTGCGGGGTAGGCACGAACAACAGAGCGCCATTCAGGCTTATTCTTACACACCTCACTTGCTTCTTTGACATTCATAAGCAGAGACAATAGATATATTTTTGATACGATCTTGACCGACACCTTTTGCTTCATTTAACTTCATTACTGTTTTATGTATGAAGACATACATATACAAATTTAATATTTATGATTGATTCAAGACAAGACTATTTTAAAATATGAACTGTTCTGTCCTAATTTCTTATAATAGTCCAAGAATTTGTTGTTTACAGAATCTTTGGAAACGAAAAAACGGCAATAGAATAAACTATAGCACTGTTCTCACCCAGTCAATTTATTCAAAATATTAAAGTCTTAATATATTTTTACTTTTATACCATACAAAAATAAAGGTATGAAGATAGGTAAAGAGCTAATGATAAGCTTCCACAGATCAAAATATGGCTACAAATTATTTAATATATAATATTTTGAATAAATAAAACATTATAATTATAATGTTTTGAATATATTAATAGGGTGCCAATGCTTTCGTAATTATTCAACAAAATTGCATCGCAAGTAGGTATTTTTACTAGATCAATATAAATACTAATAAAGAAGCGGTGACAGTGTTTTTAAATATGATTAGCTATGATTGAGCAAATAATCATCATACATCTATCAAGTGCTATAAAGATGATTTAGTGCAATTAATAAAGCCTTCACAATTGGCAGTTGTACTTTTGACCTACGTACTTACGGCATTAGGTCAAACATTGTTCTTAATTTCCTTTCTAATGATTGGTCACTGATAACGGTTGAGCGGACTGTAATTCTACGGGTAGGTAGTGTATAAACACTAGTCAAATTTCCTGAGGCTACCCGCATACAGATAATTTTATTGCCAATGCTGGGTTGCAACAATATTGGACAAATTTAATCATACCGTACACTGAGCAATACAATACTACCTGCAAAAGTACAATTTTATTAACAATAAGTAAATTATTGCCAATAATTTGTTTGTCTCGTTATTAATCGCAACTTAGCTATCGACAGTATTTTTAAATTTTAAAAATATTAGAAAGTAATAAGCTCTTAAAGAGGCCGTCGTTAGCAGTCACTATAAACTTGCGTGAAATGAAGGCTGTGAGCGGCACATAGTTATGAGTCTACGGCACTTGAGTTTGCGGGTTCCCAATACTTCGAGTACTTTGTAAGAAGTGTAATATTTTGTCGGCTGTGATTATGCCCCTCTTAGTTTGGCGCCCACCTGTCTAGGCTGCTATTTATTCAAAAACGAATTTTATTTTATATCTGTATATCAATACATAGTAAACAGAAGTTTGTGTTTTGAGATTAGCTTCAGTTATCTAATATTTTTAAATTTTTACTATAATACATAGTCGACATGTTTCTGTGTAACCGTGGTATACAACTCGTAAATAAATAAATATGTAACAAGCTGTTATTATAACATGTATGAGTAAAATTTTGGACTGAATGAATAGAATTAGTCGTGTAACAGCCGGCAGCAGTCGATCCAATCATTAGAGGGAAGGATAAGGAACACGAAAACATTCGTCACTCAACAATAAATACAACACTCACGCATACAAAATGAACCTAGCACGAGTAGAGCTTAAATTAATATCACTTTTAGGTACATATTATACATTCTCACTTGGCGCAGTGATTTCAGCGCACCCACACCAGCATTTCGATACAAGCAAAGTGGTATTCCGTTCTAAAATTACACAACCAGATGCTCAACGTTCAAATTGCAGTATCCAGATTATTTAATGCTAACAAGCTGATTAATGTAATAAAATAAATACCTTTAAATTGCAAGTTTGACTAGTGAAATCACAAAGTGATCAATGTAGAGCAAAATATCTTATTGAATAAGGAACTAAATACAAAATATCCCACCCATCCAATCCGTCTTTTTTTCTTTCCACACATTTTCCTTTTTGATTTTATTAATACTTATGCTAAACACGCGACAGGTTTTGAACTATTCTCTTTTAAGTCCGTTCCCATTCTGCGTGGCAGTGGCTCGTTCGAGTTCTTCCCGACGACTAGTCTGATACCTAGAAATCAAATAAATACAATATTTCAATATACCAAAGCTAATCATGACAATGTCAAGATTAATGCACCCCATACCTAAAGCCTTGTTCAACTTACATCCATTACTTTATCTATTCTAAACGTACGTCTTCAAGCAACTAATCCGTTCAATTTATTTTATTTATTTAAAAGATTGTTTTTATTTTAATGTCTCTCCTACGTACACCTGGAATAATGCTAGAGTTAATGTCACGCAGTTGTACTCAAGGGTTTAAGGCGTTATTTGAGGTGCGACATTGGTAATGACGTTAAATATTAACAGATAATTCATATATCCGTGGCTGGCGTGAATATGTTGACATGTTCAAAATATCAATTTTACAGGGGCGCAATTTTAAAGTGTGACTAGTAATGATAAATCGTGTTATTCTATGATTACCAAAGGAAAAATCTTAAAAAGTTATGAATATTTCGGACTGTCAATTTTTTTCCTATAAAAACACAGGCGTAGGAAGCGTCTAAACGAATAAAAAAAAAAAATATGTATGTCGAGATATCAATGTATTTCCGCCAGCCACGGATATATACATTACACACTAATGTAGTTAATCGTTAACGCGTTATATTTAACGCTACAATGAAATTGCATTTGGTCACTGTTACTAAGGCAGGTGGAGCAGGGAATTAGGAAATTACTTATTAATGCAAAATGTTGTCACAGCCTATGATGGTTTACTACTGCTGTCTATTTGGATATTTCCACAAAGAATCACAAACTTTCGAACTGTAGTTACATTGTCGTGAAAGGAATAGCATTCTTTTACAGATTACGAAAATCCTACCAAAAAAGATGCTTAGAGAAATACTAGAAATTTGCAATTAAGCTTTTAATTGCAAAAATATTACTACTCCAAAAATGTAAAACCCACAATGTCTCTACCACATTAAGCTATTCTAAAACAACTCGTGCGGTGTCTGATGCTTGAGACGATTATTTATTATAGTTAAAAAGTATCCTTGAAAATAAGTGATACGGGATCATATGACAATTCAATCTTAACGACTATAATCTCGGTAAACGCATAGATCTTTGGTTATATAATCAAAGGCATAGATATAGAAATACGCGTTAAACTACATTTTCGCACATGTCCAACACATAACATCAGCAAATATTATGACATGTTGACAAATCTAGAGCCAGCCGACAATATTAAGCAGCGGACACCTCAATCGGCTGGAACCCATATTATTTGCGCGACACAGCAGGTCGTCGCAGATTCCTTGGCTCGGAGCCAGCGCGGCGTCCCATCGCACGATAGCGATAGCACTAATTTTATTTCGAATCTTATGTTTATAACACATAAAAAATAAATGATCAAGGTGCATGCTCGATCGGTATTTCCTGAATTATAGCATCTGAGTTCAACCGCTCTTAACTGGTTATGAAATAAATTGCGGTTTATACTCCAGTTCTAAAATTTCTAAACACATTTGTTTACAGCTGCTTTGAAAACGCGATCTGCATGATATAGTTTTATGAAGCCTTGCGAGGCGTGTTGTAATTTGTATTATATCAAGTTGTGATGACATGAATTCACGTAGCAAATTGAAATAATCTTGAGCTCTGTTGACGTCAATCATTTCTACCCACGGCCACTAACGCGCTCCCAAATAATATATTAACGGTTTAGTTTTGAATATCGGATTACAAGATTGGCGTTTACATGAACATTCAAAAAATAAACTTCGGCGCTAAGTAAACGGGTGATGAAATCGGATGATAAAATGCAGACGTAATTCGCGGAAGATATTGCATGCGCAAGAGGATCGTGTGAATTATAGCGAACGCCTTTATTGAGCGCCTATATTTCACAAAAATACATACCACAAATATTTGGATATCCATAATATAGTAACAATATTATCTAAATCAATTTCGGTTACGACTCTCACTCCCATGGTTTTTCATGTTTCATTTAACATTAAGTCTTAAGTTAATAAAATTTATTATAAATATTTATAGGCTCCTAAGTGAGCAAAACATGTGTACACAATAACATATATACCAACTGTTTAATCATGGTTTGAACAAAAGATTTGATTTGATTACGCCTTTGACAGGTCAAACTCCAACAATAATTTTAAGGTATCATATTAGGAGGTTTGGCCTACGACAGCAGTTACCTCGACGACCAAAAAAATTTCTTTCCTCTTTTTTCGCGACTACCTTAAGAAACAGAATGTACGCGACCAAATAGGAAGGTGAAGGAATGCTAAGCCCTCTTACCAGACTACAAGTCTTCCGCTGAGCATGAAGAAAAAGACGAGCGCTGGTGCGCACCTGTCGAAGGGATCGCCCACCATCACATGGGAGTAGGCAGCCAGGATCATTAGCAACACCAGTCCAATGTTAGCTGCATTTTTCAATTTATCTGGAATTAAGAAAATTGTGCTTTTATTTTACTTCTTCGTATCGCATGAGCCTTGTCAAAATTATTCACAAATATTACTTTTTTACATTCACATTGAGTTCTGCTGATGAATTTTTTAATAATGGTAACAACGTAATATAATTACTTTATGTACTGTACACAGTTTTAACGTGCTAAATTGCTGTTTCAAGTAAAGAGGCTGTAAGAAAATCCCGGCAACAGTGTAAACAGTTAACTGAATACTTACTAAAATCTATAAAACCAGAATTATAGACAAATGAGCATATAAATTTAGAATTTTTATCATTTGGCTCAGCGATTAAAAACATCACGAGGAAACAGGAAAGAGCTTTAAGCCTGCAATTGGCAAGAAATTGCGCAGGGCAGAGTAAATTGGCATGGACTCATTTCGAAAGCTGAGCCAATGCAATAAGAGTGGCGAGAGACCTGTGCACATCACGGTAAAAGACAATATACAAGCCTTGCCTTGGATAAACACGTCGAACATACCGGTATGGTATGTAGGTCTATGGTACCGCTCCCTTAATATAGGGAGGCTCAAGCATAATATTGGCACAAACGATAAATTGAATTAGCAAGTACATAGACATGGGCTAATTAAAATTATAATTCGTGTTCCAAGATGAGTTTAATAAATTTTCATAAAACATTAATAAGAATTTTTTTGTTTTTAATATTTTAAATATAGTAACTTGTTGTTGTTGTTTAAATGTAGTTGTTCTGTAGAAATCAAAGTATAGTAATAACATTTGTAATTAAACTAAGCATGTGGTTGTAAATCGAAAACTATTGCATATAAATATTATTTACGACACCACTTTAATGTTTACTATGTACTATTAAAATCATAATGACTGTTCAATGATGTAATGTTTAAACCTCACTCGTTTATATCTAAATACTAGCCCTTAGGGCTATCCACGCGTGCTTACTCCATTTTCCACAATGATATATATTTATTGTCCTATCCCACTTACAATGATAAATTATTTCAATTAAGACAGACATAACGATGTAAAATTAAAAAATCGACTAAGTTTGTGGTAGTTCACCAATTATGAAGGGTTCCGTATTCCGGAGACCAGAGATGCGAAAAAGGTGAAGGTTTTTGCAATTTTGTTGTGAAAACATTAAAAAGTATTTAATCGAAAATACTTCATATCTCAAAAACTAGGCAATTGGTGTTGTTCAAAATAATTTACATTAAACTATATTTGAAACTCTACAACCATATTTTTTTACAAAATTATCCACTTCATCGGTTTTAATTACGGTTAATTTACGGTTTTACTACATTTCTATGTATCGCCGCCATATAGGCTAACCGTACACAGTTCTGTCAAAACTCTTATTATAAAATTCAATAGTTTCTGAGAAAAATGATTTTGATATACAAAAACAGACGGATATGACGACAGCATAAGGGTTTGCATTAATGGCTACATAATACGTGTCGTGTAACAAAAATATTATTACCCGTTTCTCTTTCAGATCTATTTAATGTAAATTTCCAGACAAGATATTGTGTAAATATTTTGGTTTTAAAGTGAATATCACTTATCTCACACCTGCTATATAGGATTTTGCACATTTTTTTTATGGCAAGTTGACCTTTTGTAATGTGGACGGATTATGAGACTTAAAGGCTAGTTAGGATTTTAATTGTGTTATCTTTTGTTTATTGTATTAGTTTATAACTTATTAATAATTATAAAAAAATATACATTAAGTAATATTTCGTTGGTGGGCTTCAAAGTATAAGCTTGTTGAAGTAGCTAATAAATCATACTTACGACTTGGCACAACGGCTAGTGCCAGCCCGAATAATATTTCAAGGCCGCCCACAGTCCTTCTGTACCATTTCGACGGTAACTTGAAGTCCAACATATCTGACATTGGAAATACTTTGGCATATCTCACATATTCTTTCCTCTGAAACAATAATCCATATATTATACCCACATATAGATAACTAGCTTCTAACACAGTTTTTCAAAATAATATTTGCGATGTGCATTTTTTATATACATATAATAAAATTGTAGAGGTCGAATTTCTGTACAATTAAAAAAAAATGCTAAAAACCGAGTCAGGGGGATGTAAGAAGTGAAATAGAACAAATTTATACTTTTTCAAATTTTTTGTTTCTCTGTTTGTCTGTGGATCTGTTTGTCTGTCTGTTTCTACCGGCTAATCTCCGAAACGACTGGACCGATTTAAATGAAATTTTGTATGGTGGTAGCTTATAGCCCTGGTCAACATATAGGATACTTTTGATCCCGAAAAATTAAAGAGTTCCCGTGGGATAGTTACAAAACCGCACCACGCGGACGAAGTCGCGGGCATCAGCTAGTATAACATAAAAATCCTCACTCTAATCTATATGCAGCTAAGTTTGCAGTTGATTTAGCAGTTGCTTCGAAATACTGGAACAAAGCAGAAATGTAGAGTCCGCGCATTCCTTATGCTATATAATATATAGCGATCGATTAATTTCACTAGCATTTACATCGTTTTTCTTCATTTTTCAAGAATTTTGATACGCGGAGTCTTCACATGTTGTATATCGACCGAGTAATCGATCAACGAAAATTAATGAATCCTAGAATTAAGGTTTCGGTGGACGATCATGCAATGTCAGCAGCCGACGCATGTAAGAAAATCGTAATAGATAACGATTATCAATCGGTGTAATATTTAAAAAAAATTTTGAATTTTTGTTAAAAGTTGGATCAAAAAGATTTAATATCCGTTTAATTATATAGAAGACTTCAAACTGTGCAAGTCCAAACAGTTTTTGACTGTTGCCATAAGAGAATTGAGAATTTTCGGTTAAGCAATTTTGGAGACAGTAGTATGTTACTTTTTCACTTTATTTCAAATTCCACGCGACTTCGTCTGCATGACTGCAATAACGATCTGTACCCGGTGGAAACTATTCCATATTCCATGATAAAAATACTCGTAAATGTTCATCCACGTAATTAAAAGTATTTCATTCCCAAGGCCGTGAAGAAAAAACATCCAAACAACTTACTTTTGTATTTACTCGTATATATATAGATAGTTATGATAGGAGAATGACGAAACGATTGTTATTCATAATCACTACAGTCTCCTGCCTAGTTATTATTTTGGATTAGATATATTTATATTATCTCGAGCGTAGGCTGAGGTGTAAATTTAAATGTGACCGTGTGCATCACGGTGATTACTCACTCATATAGCTATGGGCATATTACGAAGATAAAGGTGATTTGACATATAATGAGCCAAATAAGCGTTGAATCAGGTAAGAAGTAATTTTGAATGTTATTTCGAGTTAGCTCGAGACTTATACATACTTCGAGCGCAGAATATAATAACTTAGAAATAATGTAAAAAATATTATTTAAATTTTTTGCCACGTACTCACGGCATGAAAAAAGATTTATCTCCCATGATCACGGTGAAGGAAAAATCTTGAGAAAATTTTCTCATTGAGATTATCGATGTCAAATAAAGCTCGTAAATTCAATCTGAACAAACGTGGTGGGTTATATCATCTGTTCTAAATGTTAAGCCCCGAGCCTTGTTGCGGAACGCTTTTAGGATGATATTGTTTAGGCTCTCCGAAATCAATAGGTGGCCGTGGAGATCGGGGGACCTATGTGAATTCAACCATTTATATTGGTCACGTAGGTTTGGCCTCGCTGTGCCAACCTAGTTTACCTTGCGTAGAGGCGTTACGGTAAGAGTGGTACGGCACATGCACGGGTATGGCTCTTGTTCCCATGGTGCCTCATAAAACGCCGATAGGAAGACGCTGGTTAGATTGATGGCCAGTTCCTATATCTTACCAACCATTCATTGGCATTACTCTCGTTTAACATTAGATATACGTTCCATACAAATAATCAAAATTCATCCGATGTTAGGGCAAGTGAATGAAGCCATTTTCGTAACTCCTTCAGGTTCGCCTACGGGGCTCAGCTGTGAAAGGATGAATCCGGTATTGACAAATATAGCTTACACGAGCACAACTTACAGATATAAGGCTGAACTAAATAGTAGTAGTTAGGCAATTGTTGGGGCTTTTAGTCATGTTTACATTCAAATTTATGACGGATCGACAGTGTTGATCTTGAGAGGCGTACTAATCAAAACATTTTTGATAAAACTACTTCTCATCATTTGTCTCGTTTATTATCATAACTATCAATTAGCTGTTTACATCTGAAGAAAGCAGATGAAAGATGATGAACTCCAGTTTCCTGACTTGTTATAAACATTGTTATTTGAGAGATTGGAGTTCATTCAAACTTTTCTCAATAATCTTGTGGTGTTATAAATATATAAGAGCGGTCAAGTGCGAGCATGAATTGTATTTATTCTTTATTTTTGTAAGGAAAGAAATTCAGAAGTAATACATACATACATAACTTCACGCCAGTTCCCTTGCGGGGTAGGCACGAACAACAGAGCGCCATTTAGGCCCATTCTTACACACCTCACTTGCTTCTTTGACATTCATAACTCTTGTCATGCACACTCGTCTGTTCTTAAGGCTCCTGACATCACCCTCCGCTAGTACACGATCAATTTGATCATGGAAGGTGTAATAATCAGAAGTAATGTAATAATTATAAACGTTGTGTGTTGCTATTTGGCTACGGAACACTAATTACTTTATTTTTTCTTTACGCGAAGTCCCTAATCCTGCGTCCACACATCCTGATGACCCGATCTCTGTTACCACAAATGGTCTGTATGGCTTTGAAAATTAGTTTTAATTTGGGTCCAAATTTGCTGTCGATGCCACCCACGATGTACACAAGCTAGGCTATGGAAGTAAACTTTCTTCCATAACTTCAATAAGCGCAATGGGAATAAATTTTTTATTTTTGGTTTGCGATAAAAATACCCAGAAAGAGATGGTAAGGAAGTACTTTGTACTTTATTGATACCAGCTTGCGGAATGGAATTATAATTATTAACGTCCTCTGTGGGAATCCTATACTAATACATAAAGCTGAAGAGTTTGTTTATTTGTATTTTTGTTTGATTGAACGCGCTAATCTCAGGAACTACTGGTCTGATTTGAAAAATTATTTCAGTGTTAGATAGCCCATTTATCGAGGAAGGCTAGGGTATATCGTCATCATCCTAGGACCAATAGGAGCGGAACACCAATGAAGAATGTTTCAAAATCGAGGGGGTTTTGAAAACAAATTCCACGACACCGCGGACACAGCTAGTAGGTAAATAAATTAGAATGCGAGCAACACGAGATGTGCCAAAAACTTGATTTATTTATTGTTCGGTTTCTTAAAAAATATTTTTCATTAGCCATAATATATTGATTACCTTCTTAATTGTCTGCGATAGTAAATGGAAAATGATACAAAAAGTTCATGTAAAAAGAAAAGAAACACATCTACCTTACCGTATCACAGTTTTAATTCATTACTGTCGATAAATAAAACAATTTTCAGCAATACAATGCACAGCGTACGTTACGATTATTTATATATAAATAGATTTGTTTTACAAAAACAATACCGACTTTAAATTGAAAAGCAAAAAATAAATATTTAACCGACTTATTTCTACAATATCTTGAAGTCGGTGTCAACTAAAACATAAAACAACAACAAATTTACAAAATATAGTAATTTTTATGTTTTACTTTGCACCGACTTCAAGATGTAGAAAGAAGTCGGTTAAATATTTATTTTTTTCTTTTTTGTTTGAAGTAGGTTTTGTTATTAAAAAATAAACTTTTTAGTTGGGAACCATCTCGGGGGTATACTCTTTCGAATAAAAAACAAACTGATAATCGACCCAGAATCGACGGAGAAATCTGGTAAAATGCATACAAAAAAATTAAATGCCTGTATGTAAGAATGGCACGCGTATAAAAGTTTTTTTTTTCGAAGAATGCAGGCGCTCAGCGTTCTTTAATAAGGGATTCTCTCTCTTTTCCCTGGAATCCACTCACCAGATCCTAACATGATGACAATGGGACCAATTCAGGAGTAAACCCTTTCGATTAAAAGATTTTCGAATTTCGAGAAATCGAATAATGAACATACAAAAAAAAAAACATTAAACGAATTGAGAACATTCGCGTTTTTGAAGTCGGTTAAAAAGACTTCGTATAATTTAATTTGAACTTCTATAAGGTATGTATAGTGGAATAAAAAATATCTGAGTACTAGCAATATCCCATAGGTATGCCAAGTAAAATATATTTATTCTCGCGATATAGTACAAAAATATAAAATATTCATATTTTAGGAATTCTCCATCATCTGTTGTATTCTTTCTCCGTTCCTGCACGGATGAAAATATTTATCAATAGTATCAATAGTTAATCTAGTGGTGTGTATAGGTATGACAAACTGACCGGATATTACAGAATGCTATATATGTAAAATAAATATGTAATTGTTTATGTCTGTCCCTATAGACGTATAGTAGTCGTGATACGGTACGTATAGTGTCATAGACTACTATGGTGTTCACTACGTGAGTCTACCTGTACGTAAAAAAATAAATGCATCTAGACGTGTGGAGAATTGTTGTAGGGATGTTAAAAATTACGATGTTTTAATTTTCTTATATGTCAACACTTGGACACAAAATATTCGCTACGTCTCTTCAAAGGACTTATTTATATTTTGCCCACTTTCGCGGCAGGGAACAGAAAAACGGCTACAAAAGAAGGGTAATATATATAAACACCACATTCGTTCTGTTATCATCGCCGCCACGGCCCCACGCTACCTTTATTGTCGGTTTTCATGTAGTACCTTGTTAAAGAAGGGCCAGCGTGAGCGCAACCACATATTTGTATCCTACCTACTCTCATGCTCACTTGCCGTGTGAATGCATATCATCCACAGACTTCTACGACGGTGATTACTCTACATATTTGTATAAGTACTGAAATAAGTAATTAAATTAAATTTAATTATTTTGATGTCTGTCATTGCCCACAGTCAAACGCAAGGTGAGTATAGTAGCAACATATGAATACTCATTGTCACAGGAATATTTTGAGCATCGATAGACATGATTATATCGACAGACAAAATGGAATTTCGAACTCAAGTATGTGTATTAAAATTAGATTTATTTACCTACGCACGCAATCTCTAATGATAACAGGTGAAGTTAAGGATAATTGAAATAGTTCCTACTATGCATATTTTTACTACGATATTTCGCCTACTTAAGGATGTTACTATATCTGTAGAATTACTGCCGTTTATTTGTATATAAGAACTGGAGAGCCTATAATACAGTATTATAATAACATAACCAAGAGAGTTGGTCTGAAAGAGAGTGTCGGGGAGAAGATAAGGAAAGGAATGTTCCGGTGGTTCGGGCATGTGGAAAGAATGCATGATGAAAGAATGACTAAACAGATATACAATGCAAAAGTGGATGGATGCAGAAGTCGTGGAAGGCCACGACACACCTTCCATGATCAAATTGATCGTATACTAGCAGAAGGTGATGCCAGGAGCCTTAAGAACAGACGAGCGTGCATGACAAGAGTTATGAACGTCAAAGAAGCAAGTGAGGTGTGTAAGAATAAGCCTGAATGGCGCTCTGTTGTTCGTGCCTACCCCGCAAGGGAACTGGCGTGAAGTTATGTATGTATGTATAATAACATATCTGAAGCGATGCATTCCTGTGCTTAAATAATCTGATGAGTGGATCGCAGGTAAATCAAGAGCAATCCTTGGTAACGAGCGCCTACATCCAAGAACGAGAGAGCAGACTTTTATAAGCGTGCCAGTAGCACAATTTCTACAGCTGCTTAATGTATTATTTCTAAAGCTATATTCAATTATTTGCGCAACTAAAAAGTTTTTTTTTAACAAAAACGAGACCGACTTCAAACTAAAAAGTAAAAAAAAAAAACATTTAACCGACTTCGGACCGACGGTTATACGTGGGGCATTCAGTAAGTTTTGCGAAAATAATAAAAAATGTTCTATAGATAAATATTTTTTTATTAAATCTTTTCAAAGTACTCTCCACCAGCCTCTATACAAAGTTTCATGCGTCTGAACCAGTTTTCGAAAAACTTTGGTCGCTTGTTGCTCACAACAGAGAAAACTTCTGCTAAGCATTTTTGTAGTATACCTTTCGGCGTTGATGCTTCTTTAGTTCCGTAATGGAATTTATACGAACTAAGTAGTCAGCCAAATTGAAAAACTCGCATTCAAAATCTCCCCGCTTCTAGATAACTTCCCTTTGGTAGGCGTTAATTCGTTTCGAAACACCAAACCCGTCAACTGGCGCTTCGTTTCTGGGTCGTATTGATAAATCCAGGGTTCATCCCCTGTAATTTGGCTGTAATAATGTCGTAAAAACGCTGAGACGAGCCTGCTTCATATTTGTTTATCATATCACGGCACCATTTCACCCGGGCCGCTTCTGAGCATCGGTGAGGTTGTGCGGCACCCGGCGTGAAACTATCCTTTTCACACGAAGAAGCACGTATAGAATCTCGTGAAGGCTTTTTGATCCAATCTGCAGTCCGTGCTGAATCTCTTGATACGTAACTCGCCTATTGTCTTGGATTAAATTTTTCACTGCTAGCACGTTTTCTTCCGTAACAGCCGTCAAAGGGCGAACACTTCTTTCTTCATACCCCAAAGTTAGTCGACCGCTTGATTTCGTTGTACCAACGATACACGCATGTCTTAGACGGGCCTTCATCTATGAATGCCATTTGAAGTTTATCGTACGATTCGTCCGGTTTCAGGCGACACTTGAAATCGTAAAAAATCATAGCGCGAAAATGTTCCCGGCGCAGATCCATTTTTCAATGAGACGCGATAATTTAATTTAGCTCGCAAACAATATGCAGGAAAATTTTGTAATTGGAACGTACCTATTTTTAGTTATAGAAATATAGATAATCATATTTTCAAAATAGAATAACTGGCCAGTCTCTCATACATAAAAACTTTTTCTTGCAATACTTTCTGAGTGGCCCGGTGTATTAATATCTTGCTTTTTTATTTGAAGTCGGTTTTGTTTTTGTGGAAAAACATATTTTATGGTTTATTTGGCACCGATTTTAAGATTTGTAGAAAGTAGTTTAAAGTCGATTTCTTTTTGGGTTAAACTTTAGCTTAGTGGTCACTGAATTTTAAGCAGTTTGGAGGTGAAGGGGGTGTGGGGGAGGAGTAGTTCTCCTTTTCGCAACCCCCATGTCTAGGAGACATGTTCTTGTTTTTCTTTCGTTCGTTCGTTTCGTTATATTGCGATGATGGGGACCCAATCTGTTCTGCCACTCGCCGGCCGCTGCCGCGGGATGCTCGCTCGGCTTGTGCTCTTTGGTTAAGTTTAAGCTAACCTAAGTCAACGTTCTAGTCACTGGTCGCCACTTTCGATAAAGCCTATAGGCCAAGCGAGCGTGCCATGGCAGCGGTCAGCGAGTGTCACAACCGATTTGGAACCATCGTCGCAATATAGTATAAGCAAAAAAACTATTTCCGTATTTAAAAATCAGTATACTAATTCAAAACTTGTTTACTAAACTCAAAAACGGTTTTAGTGTTTATATATTAAGCGTAAGTGTATTTCTAAACACAAATCACACTTTGTTATCAACAAAAGTGGCATAACCTTGTTTACCAAACGTATTTTTGGTTTTCCCATTATTCATTCAAAACTTGTTTGTGGACCCTAAAAACTTGCTTCCTAACCCAAATGACAGGTCTAGTGGCTATATAGTTATATAAGGCGAATGTTACCCCTAAATTCAAATTACCCTAATCTCATGCCACTCGCCACTCTGAGGTGAAACCGTAGCCTATTTATGTCAGGCTTTTTAATTTGAATTTTGAAGTCGGTTTTGTTTTTAAAATTAAAATTTGTAACTTTTAGATTACAATACATTAAATATGAATTAAAAAGCAGCGAGCAACCGTTAACTATTGGCGATACTTGCGCTGTCGCAACCAGACGCCTGATGGTATTAGGCCGCTAGCCAAATACCAAAATAGCAAGCTATATCGCTCTACTACAAAAATCTGAAATGCACCAAGCGACCTTTCAGTCTATCTGGTCAGAAACACATTTTAATGAAATACACTTACCAAATCTTTATGGAGTTCCTTAGAGATAAAGGGAGTTAGTTTTGTTATACCAACAAATATAAAAAACACTCCTAAGAGGACAGATAAACTTTTCAACACAATAGAGCCCATTTTTTTAAATTGATTTTCCACAAGATTAAATTCGGCATAGGATCACACTACAAACATTATCGTGTTATTATTATTAATTTCTTTGTATAAATTTATTTATAAATATACTTTATAATTAACCTAAAATAGCTATTATTATCTTAGCTAGAAAAGTATGGATATATTGGAATCATATTTCGCGTAAATTAAACGCGAAAGGAAGTTAGAAGCAAACACGTTTCGCGCCGGCGCGAAAAAATCTATAACGCTTATTGAGTGTTTAGAGTAGCCACAACTAAAAATTTTAAGTTGCCATCTCGTTGAGAATAGATACATTCTTTGAGAGTTGGTAACCCTGTGTGTCAAGATATCGTGAACGGGGAGTATATTTTATACCTAAATAAATCACACAAAACATTGAACATAATTATCATTAATCTCAAAAAATTACCTACCATTCACATCTTTGTCGAGCGAATTAAAGTAGATAATTAACATAAAATAGATTAGGGTCTCGTACAAAAGCGCGGCTAATTTAAAAAATATCAGGTTGGTAAATTTCCAGTTTATAAAAGTACTCGGTGTAAAACGTGGGAGACTTCCGAAATTGGTGGTTGTGTTTTTTTCGACAACATTTTAATTAATTGATTTCGTGAGGATTCATTGGAGTTTCTTCTTATTAATTCTTAAGTAATTTATCTGTTAGTTCTTTATTGTATATAATTCTGTATATTATTGACTGACACAGTGGTAAGCAGTAGTTTTCATTTTTACTATGGGGGTAGGGATGAAAACATCGTTCATATAAATATCAATATTACAATATCGATATATTGGAAAGAGAAATATATAATAAATAAGAAATATCGATATTTATCGATCATAAAAACAGTTTCGATATTTTATAATTGAAAATATCACAACAACAAAATCGATATTTTACAATTGAAAATATCATCATTTTGATTTAAATGACTAATTATGTTATTATTTTGAATTTCAGACATAAATATCGTTCACATTTATGAACGATATGTACCTACCTATTTCTCGCGAAATATCGATAGTTTTTCGGTATTGGCAAAAAATATTGATTTAATGGATGAAAATTTTGAAAGAAAACGGATAGAAAGCGTGTGAAAGTCTTACGCAAAGCTTGTAAGCAATGTAATAGAAACGTAAAAAGGATTGAAAAAGTGTTTCAGTTGTTGGCGGTTGCGAGTCTCTCATCAAGTTGCTCTCATCTATACATGACCCTCCTCATCCACCAACGATTACTACTAGCAAAACGACTACCCAGCTAGGTCAAGTTGGAAGAAAATATGTTTTCACAGACCTAGCGCCATAAACAGTTATTGTACAAAAATAAGTCTTCTCCTGCTGATACAGTTACCCTCCATCCAATACAGTTTGGCAGGTTTTCTTTGAAAATTCATTTTAAAAATATTGTGAATGGAAGTTTAAAGAGGATCGGTATAAATAAATTATCTTTATCTTTCTACTTCAATATTGATGCTAACGCATTTATAGATTGCCAATGTCTCACTTCCCCTAAGTTCAGAGTACCTCAATGGTCAATATTTAGTCAGGAAGCTGAAAGTATCCGTAAAATATGTCGGTCGCATGACAAATTACTAAAGGTCAGAACCTTTAAGTTTCAGTGGCATTAGTTGGTCGCATGTCACACAGGTCCTTACCGTTTTACTTGTCCTGTCTCCACTTTAGCCGTGCTACAATAATTCTTCTTCTTACATCCTTCTCTTCATTACAATTACTCCGCAGTAGTGAGCCGAGGTACAACGTAAATTCAAATGAATTTAGAGTTACACGGTGTCTGATTGTAGTTTAAGATGTACAGCACTAAAGGTTCCACTGAAATCGCAAAACAGGTATTCGGGTTTGGTTCTGCTAATTTTCAAATCAATGTACTTTTTTTTTATTGCCTGAAGCAGGCAAACAGGCGGACGGCCCACTTGATGGGAGGTGGTTACCGTCGCCTATGGACGTTTGCAACACCAGGGGCGTTGCAAGCCTCTAAGAAATTTTATAACGCCCTTCTTAAACGACCCCATGTCATAGTGCAGAGGGAAAACGTCGGCGAGAAGTTCTCTCCAGATCATTGTTGTACGCGGAATAAACGTTCTAGTGAACCGTTGCGTAGTTGATCAAACAGTTCCTCGGAATACTCTCCCTTGTACAGGCGGTATAATACGCAGAAAGACGCAGTCTCTCCGAAGGCTAAGCGATTCTAAACCGCCTGTTAGTATGGGATCGTCGACTCTACGAATAGCGCGACGCTGGATGGAGTCGAGAAGGTCAGTCTGGTAAGCGGGTGCTCCAGCCCCTAAGTGTGAGGAGTATTCCATATGCGGCCTAACTTGTGCTTTGTAAAGCAAAAGTCCTTGCCGCGGGGTGAAATACTGCTTAGACTGGTTTAGCACACCAAGCTTTTTTGAGGCAAGTTAAGCCTTGCCTTCCAGATGACCCCGAAACTGCACGTCGTTCGTTATATCAACGCCTAGAATCCCGATACTGTTGGAGATGGTAAGGGATGTTCCTTGGAACTGTGGCGCAGGAACAGATGGGGTATTTTATCGCTTTCAGCCACTTGTCCAGTTTGTTTTGAAGTGCCGCCCTATTTTCATCTACCAGAACAATATCATCTGCCAAGGGTACTAAAGTATTGTCTTGTTATATAATTTTTCGTTATGACCTCCTAAAGCCCAGGTTTTTCACCGTTTTCCTGAGCTTAACGCCCAGTTCATAAAGAAGGTTGCCATGATTATGACCCCAAGACTGTACATTAAAAATGGTACGTTACGGTAATCGCACATGAGAAGTTTTTTCTTGTATCAAGTGAACGAGAAGAAAATGGACATTAAAAGGGCAAAAAGAGACCTTTTTTAGGCCGCTGTGACAAAAGCACCAGAAAATGTGACGCATATGACTCATATATTAGGTGTTTACATATGAAATTGGCGTTTTGTAAGGGAAGAACATAAAGTCGTTTTTTTTCAATATAATATATTTATTTAATCAAAGGATGTACCATTGCTATGCACTTCTGCCATCTCATAGATAGTTCAATGATCCCTTTACTAAAAAAAATAATTCGGACGGGAATCAATAAAATCTTTGAAGGCGCTTTTGGACTGCCCCATCGGAGTTGAATTTTTTCCCTTGCAAGAAGTTATCCAAATTTCGAAAAAATTGGTAATCTGTTGGAGCAAGGTCCGGGGAGTACGGTGGATGTCTTAGACATTCCAATTGAAGCTCCTCTAATTTGGTAGCCGTCTGTTGTGCAGTGTGTGGTCTAGCGTTGTCCTGAAGCAGCAGTGGCCTAGAGCGATTGACCAGCCTCGGTTGTTTAGCAGCTAGCTTTTCCATCATGGTTTGCAGTTGCTGACAATAGACATCCGCCGTAATCGTCTGGCCAGATTTAAGAAAGCTGTAGTGAACGACACTGGCACTAGTCCACCAAACACTCATAAGTAATTTTTTTTAGTCAATTTTCGCTTGCGGCAGGATTTGGCTGGTTCGCCAGGGTTCAGCCATTGCGACGAGCGTTTCCGATTATCGTACAGGATCCACTTTTCATCACAGGTAATGATTCGATTTAAAATCCCTTCATTATTGTGCCGGTTGAGTAATGTAACGCAGCAGTCGACGCGCGTTTGTCAGTTTGCTGCACTCAATTCATGAGGTAACCACCTTTCAAGCTTTTTCACCTTCCCAATTTGCTTCAAGTGGATTAAAACAGTTTTATCACTAACACCGCAGCCGGCAGCTATCTCGGACGTGATTTGCGATGGATCCGCTTCCACAATAGCCTTCAAATCTGCATTGTCAACTTTGCTCTCCGGCCGTCCACGGGGCTTGTTCTGCAGGTCGAAATTTCCAGAATGAAAACGTTGGAACCAAAAACGCACTGTGGTTTCTTTTGCGACACCGCCGTCATACACATCATTAATCCTTCGAGCCGTTTCGGCAACACTGGTGACACGATGGAACTCGTACTCATAAATAATGCGATATTTCAAGTTTTCCATTTTGTAAACTAAGTGACGCATAGAAAAAACTAAAAGAAGAAAAAACAAATGAATTACGGTTTTCAAAACACAAAAGCATAAGTAAGTAGCTGTATAAATTTGAAATTGGAATTCCTAACCAGAGAGGAGATATTTGAGATCAAAGCGGCCAGTACGACAAAACGCCAACTTCATATGTAAGGACCTAATATAATTCACTACGAAATGTTTAGAAGCCTAATATAAAATAATGTACAAGTGATATTTATAAAGTACTAGAGTTTACCCCGCCTCCGCGCCGCGGGTCAACCTCTAGTGCGTGTCTTTGTTTAAAGAGCAAGTAGTACAGGTTACATTGTATTAAATTTTTATGTATTTGCCCCCGAAAGATTCACTTCATTTTATATCGCAAACTATACCACCCCCGTCTATATGTTAACTACATAAATGACAAAACTTGACAAAAATGACAAAATAGATAACCTGGACCAAGTGGATCCAGTGGACCCAGTGGACTAACTGAACCCAGTGGATAAAGTGAACCCAGTCGACCTAATGGATCTAGTGGACCAAGTGGACCCAGTGGATCCAGTGGACCCAGTGAGTCCAGTGGACCAAGTAGACCCAGTAAACCCAGTGGTTCAATTGGACCCAGTGGATCCAGTGGGCCCAGTGGACCCAGTAGCCTAAGTGGACCCAGTGGGCCCAGTGGATCCAGTTGACGCAGTAAGCTAAGTGTTCCAAATGGACCCAGTGGACCCAGTAAACTCGGTGGACCAAGTGGACCAACTGGATCCAGTGGACAAAGTGGACCCAGTAGGTCCAGTGGACCCAGTGACTCCAGTGGACCAAGTAGACCCAGTGGACTCAGTGGGCCCAGTGGACCCAGTAGTCAAGTGGACCCAGTTGACCCAGTAGGCTGTGTTCCAAATGGACCCAGTAAACTCAGTGGACCAAGTGGACCCAGTCGACCAAGTGGACCCAGTGAGTCCAGTGGACCAAGTAGACCCAGTAGACCCAGTGGACTCAGTGGGCCCAGTGGACCCAGTAGTCAAGTGGACCCAGTAGGCTGTGTTCCAAATGGACCCAGTAAACTCAGTGGACCAAGTGGACCCAGTCGACCAAGTGGACCCAGTTGACCAAGGAGACCAAGTGGACACAGTGGTCCACGTGGACCCAGTGGACCAAGCGGACCCAGTGGACGAAATGGACAAAATCACAAAACCAGTCCTAGTTTCCGGGATAAACTTTACATAAATCTATCCCAAAATGTATCCCATTATCCGGGATAAAAAGTATCCCTTGGCCACTCTCGGTATTCAAATTATATATGTACCGAGTTTCAGCCAAATCGGCCCCATAGTCTTTCCATAAAAGGATAACAAACAAAAAGACAAATATATTTTTATCCCGGAAACTATCCCATTTTTCGGGATAAAAAATACCCTATGTTCATTCTCGGCATCGAAAATATATATGTACTGAGTTTCAGCCAAATCGGTCCAGTAGTTTTTCCGTGAAAACGAAACAGACAGACAGACAGAGTTACTTTCGCATTTATAATATTAATAGGGATTTATAGTGTATAATAAATATCATGAAAATAAACAACTAGTTCCAGTATTCCTTTCAATTGATATCGAAATAAAACAATGTTGTGTATAATAATTCTAAATATTTTAATAAATATTTATCTTTACCATAAACTATTGCATCCAAAAAATTAATCAATACTGTATGTCGTACAATAAAATAAAAAAATACAATAACAACGAATTTCTTACAATATCAAAGGACAATGCTCATTCTATTAAGTAGTATTGAATTGAACAGAATCGCAATATGGGGCTAGCTACTGATGAAAATACGTTAAGAAAACGCGCCACCAGTACACTACCCCCATTGAGATATACCATTTGAAGGCATATGTCTTGTCCTGCTCAATCCAACCGTACTCCAATGGGTTTAAACTAGTGGGTTGCATCTTGTAAGCATTTCTCTAAATAGATGAAATATAGTAGACCCTCAAATATATATATATATATATATATATATATATATATATATATATATATATATATATATATATATATATATATATATATATATATGTGTGTGTGTGTGTATATATGTATATATTATAATGCATGCATGATATATTTTTTAACTCATTCAACACTTGAATTTTGTCTTGACGAAATAAAAAGCAATAAATAAAAATAAGGAATTGAATTATTTTTATGATTCTTCTATAAAAAAATCACTTCGTATTATCTAACTAATGAAGTTTGGCATATAGAATCTAAAAATATATTAATTTCTGTAAATACAGTGATAAAGTAAATCGCAATTCGCAAGTAAATTATATTGATGTAAAACAGCGAACGGAAAACATATACATCTGACCGGGTAGTAGCTAAGATTTTATTATTTATTGATGCGTGTACGCAATGTAGACGTCTGCCATGATCAATATAAATTTCATCAATGGCAGATCTGGGTCAATTACTTTCAAAAAAATTTTTTTTTATCATTTTCAATATTGTCTGCCACAAAGAAAACTGCGTGATAATGGTCTGCCATTCTTATTTTCCGATAATAATAATCATATATTTTCAAATTTCAAAACGGCAGACGTGGTCAAATGGATTTAAGATTCGTCAAAAATCGATACCTGTCTTGCCTGAGCGCTCGTCGCGTCCACCACTTAGAGCTTAGTGAGCCTTCACCTCATGCATGGTAGTTATAGGGGCTTCAATGTACAAAAACTCAGGTCTGGTCAAATACATACAGGTAGCCGTTCACTGGCTCTTAAACTATATTGTTAACCTTATTGCCCATCACTGTTAAAATAGCAGTTTTCTTTTTTCACGTTTCTATATTTTATGAACGTAACATTTGTACCGTTTCTTGTACTCGTATAAGCAAAATTCACTGGGTGACGAACCATTTCATACAGCGACGACTGTACCTCCACAACTAAAACATACGATTAATCTATTGACACTATACCGTTGCCACAGTGGTCATAAACAGCAATCTTTTATAAACAGTTTAAATGAATGAAAACGAAAAGAGCAGGCCATAGTGTGTGTTATTAACGATCAACGCCATCTAGTTTGGAATGTTCTAACTTTAAATTTATATTTTTATAATAATTATTGCTCCAGAAAAATTAAGTTTTCCCTTAAATCTGGTTAATATTTAAATATTTAATTTACATATCAAAATTATTTATTATTATTGTCTACATTATGGTGACAAAATCATACTTATGCCATTTTATATGAATACCAACTCTCTTAACAAACTGAGCTATGGCCTTTGTTGAACTACCTTAAAAATTATAAAAAATGAAATTAAACTTAAAAACTAATTTAATAACTTTAATAAACAAAAAATCCTTTAAAATTAATAGAAACAGTTTAATTTTAAAAAATAATCAACTTTCTCGCTTTTAAATTTGAGGGACAATCATGATAAATCCTTACCAACCCAAAGGTCTATTAAAAGGTCGAGTTGAGTTATAATAACTTTCATATCTCGGTTCAATATATTTTTTATGCAAACAGCAAATATAGAATCTAAACCCTTTTTCCTGAAAAGCATATCAAGATAAATTGTAGGTTTCATGAATAAATTTATATAAATTTTCACACTTAGAGACCACATCATCTTGTTGATGAAAGTCAAGAAAGACAAATTTCTTTGGTTTTTGTTGGCACTATTGCTTGGTCACAGACAAACAAATCAGATCCAGGAAAACAAGCCAAATTCGTCAATTCTAGCTAAGATCAGGGTTCGTGACCACTCCCTTTGCAAATGTGGAATAGCTGAAGGACCATTGGAGCATATTTTCTTCCATTGCAATAAGATTAAAACCCCGCTCTACGATATCTTACCATGAGATTTCCCCCGCCCTCTCAGTGTAGTCTAAACTCTATGTTAATTAAATGATAATGTTTATGTTTATATTTTATATAAATTTTTAATGCTTAATAACATTTATTTATAGGTAGATAGTCAATATATGTTTGTTTTGTCCACAGGATGACAGAGGGTCTTTGCTATCCAATACTGATTAAAGCCTTTTTTCTATAAATTTTCTTTCATCTGTCACTTTACTCTCTATGTGTCATTGGCAAAATCAATGCTTATGCGTTGGCGCCACTTGGAACAAAAATAGAATAGAACAGAAATTCATCAAAATTGCAATATCCAGATCAGGCAAAACACGAGGCAATATCATTAGTACAAAAGTAACATGATTATGAGATGTGCGGAAACATAGCTTAGTAAATTACATTTAATAATTAAAATGAACTTTTCAGCTTCACCCATATTATCCATTTCTCTCCTAATTGCTCTCACTTTAATTTGACATTGAACATTATAAGTAGTGTAGTACTTTTATTGAGAAATATGGAAGGTCACAGTAAGCAGACAATGTTCTATGGTCATGACTCTATAACAATTTATTTTTCAGTAAACTCTCAACATTTTGGTTTGATTTGTTGCCGCAATTAACGGCAAGGCTGTTTAAGGTTATGTTACCAAACAAAGAATAACAAAATTTGAAAATTTGTAGCCACAGTAGCTAAAGATATGGTGCAGGGTATAGATTTTTGACATTTTCAAATTTCTGCCTTTGGTCATTTTAACTAAGTTATATGGAATTTTTCCCCTATTATAACTTTGCCTTTCTGCTAATATCTGGCTGATATCAAGTTTCAGGACACCTGTATTTATATATATATCTATCTCAAAATAGGATTATATTTTCAACAGGCACATCCATACTAAGAATTGATTTTAAATTATTCATAAATTCTTCTGAACCACACAAAATACACTGATCCTTCTTTGAAAAGGGTTTTAGTTTGTAGAAATCCTGTGAACATAGGCGGTGATATTGTATAGGCTCTTGATACTTTAACATACACTCTGAAATATAAAAACTTACATATATCTCATATGTGAAATTCCAATAAGATTTATAAGAATACAATTGATTTCTAAATAACACATTATCGATGGAGTGGCAGCAATAAAACAAAATAATTTTAGTCATATCATATTCATTATTCAATATGTGTTCTATAATAGAAATAAATGGAGCTATACCAGTTCCCTGGGCCACCATTAAAATTCTGTCAAAATGATTAGATGTCAGTTCATATGTGCCATATGGACCACGCCAAAGTGTTTCTTGGTCCTTTTCTAGATTATACATGTATTTAGAAACTATACCATTTTCATATTTCTTAATTATTATAGCAAAATCATAATCATTGTTAACAGCTGAACTAATTTTTAAAGGAGTGTACGCCCGGCTTAATTGAGTCTCACCTGACTTAAAATATAATAAAAAGTAATTGCCAGGTTTCCACCAGAGCTTTTTATTTCCTAAATGTTTATGTTTAAATATTATAAGCTTGTGTTCTTTACAAATGTTATTATTTTCTACAACTAAGAATGGTGTATACTCTAGCTGAGATATGGCATTTTCCTCAATTTGTATTGATGTATCACTCGACTGTAAATATTCTTCATATAATTCACGTTGTTTTTCATATACATCAAAAATGCATGGATTACAGCCACTGCTGCAACAGTCTTCTTCTTTAGGTTTCACTGGTTCCTTCATAATTTACTATAATTATAAATATGTATTACATGTGTAAGAAGTAGTTGAGATTATCACCTAGTACCTTTAAAAATTTGGGTAAAATAGATGAGCTGAAACAAAACGAAACCTCTATTAAAGTTCATCACAGTCTTTCAAGTTACACAGTCTACTCAGTCTAACTGTTTAGAGAACAGAGATTACTTGGTAGTACACACACTTACTCACAGAACACTAAAATAGCACTTACTCCCTAACGTAACGAGATATTACTATGGATATTGGATATGTAAGTAATAACTTTAGTGGGTAGAGGAGAATCATCTGTGCACAAAGTACTTATAACCCGTGCGCATTAAGATGGCACCACAAACCACAAACTACTATGGATACTACGTATCAGACGGTTCACTCCGAACAATTTTCTTACTAGCTGATCTGTAACAGTACTAATTCAATATTGTTTTTTTTAATTTCCTTTTTTTTTTTAATAACATTGATACCGATAACTTACCTATTTTTGAACAGACGAAGAGTCGAAGACCATCAAAACCGTACTACCACTTGTTATTTTTTTAATACATTACTTGTACAGGCTAAGATACTTAATACAGACTACACAATGACCTAGCTACTTATTAAAAACTGTATTTTGTAAATTTCTAGTGTTTGGAGTAAAAAAACAGCAATTATTTTAAAAAATCATTTCATTTATTATTCCTATTTTTAAATCGATTTTTATATTTATTTAAAGCTTAATTTTACAGTTTTTGTAAAGACACTTCAAGACGTTTAATTCCAACCCCTTTCAAAATTCTATTAATTCCACTACACCGGTTCATAACACACAATTTCACTGTAATACTTAAAAAATATTCAAGAATTACAATTTTATGTTTTTCACATTTAAGGAAGTCGAATGAATACTTGGATTTTATAATGTTAATTATATTTTTTGCTATTAAATTTGTTTCTGGAGTCATTTCCAAGTATTCGTTCGCTACCTTTACAATATTCCCAAAACTCCTCACAGCATTTTCAGTGGGGTAGGTGAGCTTTTAGTAGTTTTTACAACCATGGAATTCTCTATGCGATATCCATTTATGGGTCGAAGACATTTCCTTTTGGGACAAACATTTTGTACAATTATCGACATATTTTAAACATTTTCTTATCACTCATCCCACTGTGTATGCTTGTGAGTGAGTGTACATTTAATCTCTCTTTACGAACTTCTCCTTGAATATATTTAGTGTGAACAGGAGGCAAAGTCCTCTTAATAGAAGGTGAAGGTAAAGAGAGATCTTGTGGTTCTAAAGTAATTTCTTTGCCATCATCACCTGAAACTGTTTGCGTTAAATTTTGTAATTTTAAGACTAGCTCTCCTGTAACATCTTCACAATTGTAACTTTCTGAGGGACAGCTATTAAACTTGTGAGGAGCAGTGAGCGGAATATTTGCTTACATGTCTGGCATGTGGGTTTAATATTTCTATAACTATTGACCCTCACTTGTCCGAAAATGTTTTCTATTGGATCCGAATTAAAATATCGAGTGAGAGGGAACCTGACTTACTTTATTTTCTTTATCTGTAAATGGTATTATTTCTAACTTTTTGATGACCGATATCCAGAAAGCTCCATGCTGGCTACTCTGATGGACGGCTGCCCTTAAAGGTTTGCTTCTTACATTCCTTAATGTAGCAGACCCGTTACATGAATCAAACATGTCATCCAAAAAATATATTAGTTCAGATGTATTTTTTATAGGTTGCACTAACTTGATTCCCATCTGCATAATGAGCTGTAAATAATAGAAATTAAATATATTATTACCTTTATTATATTATAATTTATGATTACTGTTAACAAATTATTTTAAATTGTCTTTTCTATAATACTGGGATTATTATAATAAATTCAAGTTTGAACTTTACATTGAGTTTTTAATGTATATAATTATACTAGAATATGCCCGCGATAGGATCGTCGACGCTTGACTTGAAATGCACGCGAGATTCCCGAGACAAAGAACTGCAGCATTTAAAAAAGAATGTAAGCTATCGTTTTAGTGAAAATTGTATCGGAATAAGCCAATTTTTTATGTACACGAACAATATCAAATCGCTCCCGGGCAAATTTCCACAGGATTCACGAGATGAAAAATATCACACATTTTATTACATAAAATTTGTAATCGATTAGTGAAAAATATCCATTGGAAATCGATTTGTTACTAATCTGCCCATATCAAATCATTCCCAAAAAATTTCCCGCGGGATTCTCAGAATAGAAAATAGCGCAGATTTTAAGTCTAAGAATTTGCTGTCGATCAGCGAAAACCACATCTAAATAGGCCCAGTAGTTTTTACGTGAATCCCGAAAAACAGACATGAAATTAAAAAAAATGCATCGTGTTCTCCATCGTTTTCAATTGTTTTTTTCAAATAGCTTCGATGTGCAGACGCGGCTTGTTTAGAATTTTATAGATAGATTTATACATTAACTCTTTCAAGGTATATAGCATCATTCAATGATTTAAAAAATCTTATTATTAATTTACATATCTAGTTACAATTAATCTTATTAAATATATTTATTTTATAATAACAACCCATAAACATTTCACTGCTGGGCTCGGGCCATTTATTGAGGAACGAACAAAATATCCACGACTCTTGTCCAAAGCGGAATGGTGGGTTCGACACATTGATTATTTTAATATGTAGCTTAATTCATGATGTTTTCCTACAACGTTAGCAAGTGGTAATTGGAATAATATGCATATTAGTGCAGATAAAAATATTTTATAGTATTCCTGTGTCTAAACCCTAAACTAAAAAATAATTTACATACATACATACATAACTTCACGCCAGTTCCCTTGCGGGGTAGGCACGAACAACAGAGTGCCATTCAGGCTTATTCTTACATGCCTCACTTGCTTCTTTGACATTCATAGCTCTTGTCATGCACGCTCGTCTGTTCTTAAGGCTCCTGATATCACCTTCAAAAAATAATTTATATGATGTTTAACGGAGGTGTATGCCTTTTTCATCATTAGCATCCATAATTTATATTTAAATTCAGTTACAGATTCTATATTTTTTACAAAACGGAAGGAGTTCATAGGGCATTTCACGTGAAACTGACAGGGTAAAAAAATAGATTCCAGTTTCCGATTTCAGTTACATTATAAATATTTTTCATTATATATCTATAATATTGGTGGTGGTTCATCAGGGACAATGTTAGAGATATAGGCTGTTTCAAGCAGATGTTGCGATGGGTGCAATGCGTTATTTGTGATGTGAAATTGTTTTTGATTGTTAATGATACTACATACTGACAGATAACGTATGTGTATACACTCAGGGCTGGGCAAAATACATGGTTTCCTTTAATTGAAATACAAATTACAAAATACTGTCTCGCATGTATTTAAAATACGAAATACAAAATACTTTTAAGTCGGGTATTTGAAATATAAAATACAAAATACAGCGTTTCAAGTATATGTATTTAAAATACAAATACAAAATACAAATTACAAAATACCGTCAAGTATTAGTTTATGTAAATAAAATACTCACAAAAAATCAAATAATAATTATTATTAGGTCCTTGCCTATGTAACTGCCGTTTTTTCTGAAATAAGTTAACCTAATTTTTTTTTTAATTCTAATCTCCACGGCCTTGAAGATAGGGATATTTTCATCTTGTTCTTCTTTTTCTCCGTCGTTACACTCTTGGCAGAGTGGTCGTGGTCCGTGGTCGGTGGTACAGGGGTGGTGGCAAGCTTCACAATTCGTCACCGTTTCCATCTTGTAGGTACGCGTAGATTTTGATGGTTCCACCCGGATTTATGCGTGCTTATATCGGTCCCATGGCAGGGAATGAACAAGCACTGAAACAGCTCGCTTTTTTGAACTCGTTCATGAGGTGACCGACAAAGTTTTTGGGCAGTATCCTTTTGCAGAGGTAGTCATATTCGAGAATTTTAATGCTCATTACGCTGAGTGGTTGGGTTCCCCGAGAACTGATCTGTCAGGGACTACTGCCTACGAATTTGCTCTCTCCAATGGATACACTCAGGTGATTACGGAGTTTACCCGAATACCGGATAGAGTGGATCATTAGTCTTCTTTGCTGGATCTTCTGCTGACCATACACCCGGAGAACTACCAGATCTCCATCAGTGCTCCACTGGGAACCTCTGATCATTGTCTGGTATCTTTGGTGGTGCCCCTTCCTATTCCCGATCGGACTCGTCCCGCTGGACGACGGAAGGTGTGGTGATACAGGTCAGCAGATTGGGATGGACTCTGTGAATTCTATGCATCCTACCCATGGAGGCAGTTATGTTTCTCTTCGGAAGCTTCTGATCCGAGCACAGACTGGATCGCCGATGTACTACTGCAGCGAATAACATGTTTAATTCCAAACTCAACTGTACCTATCGGTGGTACGAGTGAACCACAATGGTTCAATAAGCACAGCAGTGAAGCTGTAAAGCTAAAGAAACAGGCTTATCCAGCCTGGTCTGCAGCGCGGGCTCGTCAGGCTCCAAGTTCCTCTGACCTGAAAAAGTGATACAATGCCGCCCCCAGGTCCCTCAAAAAACAGCTCGCAAGAGCAAAATTCGATCACATCGGCAGAATTAGTAAGCGCCTCTCTAGCCACTCTTCTGGGACTAGAGCTTTTTAGGCCCTCACCAAAGCTGTCCAAGGAAACTTTTGTCGGGCTTCTCTTCCACCTCTGCGCACAGTGGACGACCGTCTGGTACACGCCGCCAAAGATATAGTCAATCTTCTGGATGAAATCTTTGCGGCCAATTCTTGAGACATACGAGAAACTTCACCTACAATCCCTGAGCGTGAGTCTAGAATGTCGGAGGTGCGCTTTACTCAAAAAGCATTCCGATGTGCTCTCCTCTCCCTCGACGTCAAAAAGTCATCTGGCCCTGATGGCAATCCTGCCATTGTGCTGCAGACGTGTTTAGCTGAGCTGTCCCCAGCCAGTCCTTGCCCGACTTTTCACTCTCTCTTATTACAAGGGTTGTGTCCTCGCTTCGTGTAAGATTGCCCATGTACACCCTGCTCCCAAAAAAGGGGACGTAACAGACACGTCGAATAGGCCTATAACAATAACCTTTTTGCTCTCAATGGTGATGGAGCGTATTATCAACACGCAGCTCTTGTGTTACCTCAAAGATTCCCAGCTACTAAACGATCGGCAATACGGCTTCCGCCACGGTCGCTCAGTTCGGGATCTCTTGGTTTACCTAACCCACCGTTGGGCTGAAGCCATTGAGAGCAAAGGGAAAACACTGGCAGTTAGTCTAGAATTCTAGATATTGCTAAGGCCTTCGACCGGGTCTGGCACAGGGCTCTTCTATCGGAGCGGCCATCGTTTGGGATACCCGAAGGGCCTTGCACCTGGATATCCAGCTTTTTTGATGAGCGCAGCATTCAAGTCGTTGTCGACGGTTGTTGCTCAAGTTTCAAGCCCATCAACGCTGGTGTGCCCCAGGGTTGTGTGCTATCGCCAACGTTGTTATTCTTACATATTAATGATATGTTGTCTATTCGCAACATTCATTCCAATGCGGATGATAGCACAGGCGATGCGCAGTACTCTGGTCGTGCAAACTTCCGTCGATCATTTATGGAGGAAAGTTGGGTTAGATTTGTATCTGAAGTAGAGTATTCCTTAGAGTGAGTCTCTGAATGGGGGAGACAAAACCTTGTCCATTTCAACCCCAAGAAGACATAGGTCTACGTATTCTCTGCCAAAAAAAACTCCATTCGAGCAATCGCTTCAGTTCCAAGGAACTCCCCTTACCACCACCAAGAGTATTGGGATCCTCAGTGTTGACATTGCGAACGATGTTCAGGGGCCATCTTGAAGGCAAGGCAAAACTCGCCTCTAAGAAGCTGTGAATGTTAAACGGGTCCAAGCAGTATTTCACACCGCGGCAACGCTTTGTGTTTTGTAAAACCCAGGTGAGCCCGCATATGGAGTACTGGTCACACTTTTGGGCTGGAGCACCTGGCTACCAACTCGATCCCTTAGACTGTATTCAACGTCGAGCCATTCACGTTGTTGGTGATTCCACATTCACAAATGGTCTAGATAGGCTTGGCCTTATGAGAGACTTCGCTTCTCTTCAACTGTATAGAATGGTGTATTCGTCCTCTTTCTACCATCGAACCGCTCGCCATGTGTTGGGATTTTACCCCCACTTCCTTAAGCCGCTTCGCTCATGTACGCAATGATTCTGTAGAACCTTTTTCAAAAAGGGTGTCATAAAATTTCTTCGAGGCTGGCAGCGAGTTGATGAAATCTCTGGTGTTGCAAATGTCCATAAGCGACACTAACTGCTTTCCATCAGGTGGGCCGTCAGCCTGTCTGCTGTACTCCAGCTATAAAAAAAGGTCGAAATTTCCAGAATGGAAGTGGGCAAACCAATAACAAGTAGTGCGTTCATTGTAGTGTTCGCTCATAAAGGTCCATGATGACGAAAAAGATTCAAATGCGAAGAAAACATAACACTTATCAATAAATAAATGACTAATCTTTAAAAAAGAATTTCGTGTTTTCAAAGTAAAATAAATTTGAAATTATATATCTTAGCCAAACAAAATATTTATTTTAAATGGCCAGTACTGCAGAATGTACCTAATATTTATAGGTCACCATTTTGCTTATGAAAGCTATCGAGCGCTGTTTTCTGAAGAACACACCCATTAATAAGGTAGCTAAATGTATTTTGTGAAATGTATTTTGCAACCATAAGTATTTGAAATACTAATTACAAAATACCTCAGCGTCAGGTATTTGAAATACTAATTACAAATTACATTTTTAAGAAGTAATTGAAATACAAATACAAAATACGTATTTGTATTTCAATTACGTATTTCAATTACAAGTATTTCAAATACTGCCCAACCCTGTATACACTAATGTGGCTATTCGATAACGGCGTTATTTTGAATGCTTTAAATCATTCACATTCGGCCACAGTCAATATCTTTAACATAATCGCAAAAGATAAACTTACAGAATTGAGCTGTGTAAGCCAATACTGCTGCAAGAGTCTTACTGAAAATACGCGTGCAATTTTTGACCTCTAACAAAAGTATATTATTAAAAGACTCGGAATAACATAATTTAAAATTAAATTAAAAATTAACCTGTGAATTTACAACACTTTTTTAGCTGCCTACTGTTATTTTCATGGATGATGAGTAAGTAAGTATACAAACAAAAATGCCCACGACACAATGAGACTTGTGTCTCTCTATAAAATTAAATATGGATATTGTGTTATCCTGTTAAATTTTCAACAATCAGAAATCAGGGCTTATACGTACCGGACACAGCTCGTATGATCATATGAACACGAACATACTATAGATACGGCACTATAACCTAAGCATTACTCCTACATTTTGTACTTTATCAATCTTACTAGGGGTTACCATGCAGCTGCGCCGCGGGTCAACCTCTAGTACGTGCATCTTGTTTAAAGAGGTTACAACGCAGGCTACATTGTATTAAGTTTTTATGTTACTGCTATTTGCCCCCGGAAGATTCACTTCATTTTATATTGCAAACTATCCCATTTCCCGGGATGAAAAGTATCTACGTCCGTTTTCAGTATTATAACTACATATGTACAAAATTACAGCAAAACCGATCTAGTAGTTTTACAGTGAAAGCTTAACAGATAGACAGACCGAGTTAGTATCGCATTTTTATACACAATAAATGTTTATATCTATAAACTTGAGAAATGATTGGTCTCCCATACAAACTGTCATGAATTCATCCCCCCCCCCCCCCCCTCTATCAACCCGTTCGAGTTTTATTTTTGCGATAAAAAGTAGTAGCTTGTGTCAGGTCCCGTGTATCATCTGTAAACTACAAAAATGACGAAAAATACCAAGACTACGAAAATGACGACAAGTACCAAAATGTCGTCCCAAAAAGATGATGAAAGATTCACTTCATTTTATATCACAAACTATACCACCTCCCCGATCAAAAGTATTTATTCCAATTTTCTATATTAAAACTAGATATGTAAACCAAAATGACGACATCGACCACATTGACCAATTCGACCAAAATGACGAAAATGCCAAATCACAAAATCAAAACCTATCCTACTTTCTGGGATAATCTTTATATAAATCTATCCCCAAAGTTAACCCATTATCCGAGATAAAATTATTCCTTGTCGACCCTCAGTATTAACATTACATATGTACCTAATTTCAGCCAAATCGGTCTAGTAGTTTTTCCGTAAAAGCATAACAAACAGAGAGACAAATATATTTTATCCCGAATACTATGCCATTTTTCGGGATAAAAAGTATCCTATGTTTATCCTCGACATGGTAGGTATGACTAGGTATATATATATATATATATATATATATATATATATATATATATATATATATATATATGTGTGTGTGTGTGTGTGTGTATATATATATATATATATATACCTAGTCTTGCCATAAATATTGTAACAAAGAATTATTTTTTTTCTACTGCAAATAACATTTAAAGTTTTACAGTGTGTTAGTTTAATACATAAAAATAAAACAATTTAAAATATAAAAAGCTTATTCGAACTGGTCTCCATTGGCTGCAATACAGTCCTTTGAATGTTGAGGCCAGTTATCAATAGAAGCACACACTGTTTCCATGGGAAAATTCTTCACTGCCAATCGTATGGATTGTTTTAGGGACTCCAAATTATCATGGCGTTTAGAGCAAGTCGTACTCTCTAAAACTGACCATAAATCATAATCCAGCAGATTAAGATCGGGACTAGACGACGGTCAGTCTTCAGCTCTGATGAAGTCCGGAACGTTCGTTTCCAACCAAGACTGCGTGGACCGAGCTTTATATTATATAGCTATATATTATAAAATATTAACGAAAAACTTCAAAATATTTCCAACTCTTATCATATACATGCATATTATCATGCCTGTTTTCCATTGGGGTAGGCAGAGATTAGATCTCTACTTGCGACCGACCTTTAGCTTCATCTACTTTCATTATCTCTTTATACATGCACGTTTATTTGATATGCTGTTTACCTGATCTCGTTTTAATACTTCTGTGATTTGATGTGTACGTCGTGATCTACCAATACCAATTCTGTCATTCATAAAACTGTCATCCTCTTGTTTTGTGATTCTATTTTCATCCATCCTCTTTCCATGCCCAAACCACCTTAACATTCCTATTTTCAACTCTTGTTCACATCTTCTTTCAATCCACGACGTTCTCTTATTACAGTATTCTGTATCATATCATTCATGCTTACCTCACTTAAACATCTCAAAGTTCTCTAGTTTCATGCTTTTTCTGCCACACCCAACTTTCACTGCCGTACACATAGATCATATTTGTCTATCTCAATGGTCGTACATTAGTATTGGCACCAACATCCCTTGATGGACAGCCAAGCATGCCTTTACAGGCACGTTTTGGCTTTTCTTTGGCTTTGGCTTTTTAATAAATGATAAATTGAATTATTATTTGATGATAAAAGGATTTGTCAGTCTTTGGAAAAGTTATAAGTGATTGTATAGTGTACAGTTTAGGAATATGTAGTCCACATCCTCTACTATAACACTCTCGCATAAGTCACTGTCGATTATTCGAAACTTGAATAGATGGAAAGACGTACAAGTACATACAAATGTATTACCAATTCTCATTCGAGCTATGATAAATACCCTTTCACGCGACGTGAACTAGGAGAATCAAGGATTTAAAGGAATTTCAAGTGTAAATGACTTGTAAAATATTCCTTTATTATGACAGAAAACAGACCACACCTTTATTTATCCATGAACTACGTACATTTTTAGGTAGGGCTTCGGAGTCATAAGCATAAATCTATACACATATATGAAATTGAAGTAATATATGGATGTTCCAGCTAATCTCTGAAACTGCTGAACCGATTTTGACGGGACTTTCACTGGCTGATTGTTGATGTCACAAGGAGTAACTTAGGCTCCTTTTCTTAGCGTTCCACGAAAACAATTTCCACGCAGACGAAGCTGCGGGTATAGGCAGTTTTTAAATAAGCCCTATCGCCACCAAATTTTCTTTTGAACACCACACAGCGAAATTTTACGTTGGTCCTGTGTGTACGTGCTTTAAAGGTCTATGGAAATAATAGGTACAGTATGGCGGTAATTTTTAAATTATTATTAGTATTATATTTCTGTATTAATCATAAATAGTAATTGAATTGTTTTTTATTTAATTTGAAATAAAATATGTACTGGTTCTTCAATGAATAGAAATGGTTTATAACAATTACATTTAGTCACTAATTTACAAAATACAACATAGATGATCATTTGTTTTCGTTAGATTGTAGCGCCCTCTACACCGACGCCAAAAGAACTAGAGTTCGGTGCCCGCCATAAATTTTCTTGGGCTTTTGCATTTTTGCTTGCTGTAAACAGTTCCGTGAGTATATTTTATTAAATTTAATCACATTTTAAAAACTTTAATTAATATTTATGATAATTGATGAAGTCACACGTCCAAATTTCTGTTTATGCCAAGATGCTTTACGAAATTATACTCCTAATTCATGTTTAAAGCACGGAGACTCCATTAAAAGTAGCTTGGCTTTCATAGAAATAATTCGTTTCTCGATAAATCTTTGAAGAATTGACTGTTTGCTTATATTTGGTGATTATAATTTGGTTTTTATTAATTGTGTTGGTTTTATATTAGTCGTTCATTTCATAAAAAGAACTAAGATATGCGGATTGATCGCTATTTATTAATTTATCTTGGCGTTGTGTACTTTTAAAGCGGTTGTTGACATTGTTCCTGTAATTTGCTTTACTGCATAGTTACACGGAATTATTGAAATTTTTGGTTTTTGTTATATTGGAAACTTTGAAACAAATTCATTTATCTATCACTACCTAGATCATTATTTTTATGTGATATGCAATCAATAACGCGTTTTATTATTGTAGACGCATAAGATAAAACGAGTTCTCAATTGTTGTTTTATATGTAGAGTAGTTACATATGATAATAGGTATTTTGTGTATTTTTAATAGATATTTGCAGAATTTAACTGGTAGCTAATTAAATTGATTGAAATGTCTGATGACGGGTCAACGACTGTTGAGAAGAAAGGACGCGGTAGACCAAAAGCAAATGGAACTCAATCAGTAAGTGCATATTTATTTTAAAAATTACCTTTTTCTACTTCCCTTGGGCATTCTCTTTACAAAAGTACCCTGAAGTCATAGTTATATACCCTGTTTTATATTCACTTGATAACATGTGCTGACCCTATATTTCATTAAATTAGTATTTATACTGTATTTTTTTTAATAATACCATTAAACAAATCATTAGGAAGCTAAAGGAGATGCTAAGAAAAGGGGAAGACAACCAGCACCAGCGAAAGCAAAAGAATCAGCTAAATCATCTGATGAGGAACAGGCGCCGGTAGCAAAAAGAGGTAGAGGAAGACCTAAAGGCTCCAAGAAAAAGGCAGTGAAAAAGGTAAATTACATTAGTGCCTTAAAGTCTTAACAGTTACATACCTTGTTTTATGTTCACTCATGACAGCAGTATGATATGTGCTAATTGTTTAATTAACCTAGTATAAATTTTAAGTTAATTAAATTTCTGTTGAACAATTTTTAGTATGACCAACAAATCAGTAGAAAACCAAATGGGATGCTAATAAAAAGAGAAGACATCCTGCACAATTACAAGAGCTTACACAAGACATCTTAAATTATATTATTAAGTAAACATTAACTGAGTCAAACTGATTATTGACTATGTTTTAGTCCTTGTGAATTACCTACCTGTTTTGATAATCAGAATTAGTATTTTCTAGGCAAGCTTATATATAATATATTCGTTTATCACTATCTGAGGTGTTTAACAAACTTAAGTGTCTTAGTGATTATGTGAACAGATTTAAAGTTGGCAAGCATCTTACCAGACTAGAATTTAAAGTAAAATTCTAATTTGTGATTGTTACTATCTATCCACTGTAAATTGTTACTAACATATATTTTTCATGTGTTCATTGGAGGAACATACAATTTCCAGAATTATTGTTTTTTACAACTTTCATGTATAGGGTGCACCAGAAGGTAGGGGGCGTGGTAGACCTCGCAAGGATGCACCACCCAAAAAGGATGCAGCCTCATCTGAAGAGGAACAAGAAGAAGATGACGATGATGAAGGCTCTGACCAGTAAAAAAGTGTTCTGTTTCTTGACAAAACACTTGTTCTTAGCGTAATTTGTTTGTCATGATAACTCTTGCATGTGTAATGTTGTATGGTTTATTGTGGGGGTCATTTTCATTGACAATTTTGTGTAATTATTATAAAAAATATTAGACAATTGAACACTTAAGAATATTATACTAGAATGTATATCTTTAAAATTGATTTATAGGACTTGTTGAAAGAACATTGAAAGGTAATAAACAAAAATTGTACATGAAATTGGCTCTATTGGGTGCCTATGCACAAAGTGCTAAGTAATGAAACTGAGGCAGCTGGTCTTTCATTTAATTATTTTTTAATGGCTAAATATCTTTAAAAGATTAGTCTACAAAAATTTTCATGTAATATGTCATAAGTTTTTAAAAAATTGTTTAAAGTTGACATAAAAATCAAAAATTAAATAATTGACATTTATGAGAACTGTTTCCTCACACCTGCTGCAACGCTTTTTGGGACAAAAGTAAAAATGAATGACATCACTTATAAAAATAAATTGTGTGTTGTGTATTGTGGTAACATAAAACTAAAGTTTCATACAAATTGATAAATATAAAGTTACATGAATATTTTATATCAAGTAGACAAAGTAAATGTGGAAAGTTGAATCACCTGAAAACAGGTGTCATTCTGTAATTTTCTTGTAATTAAAAATGAATAGGATAGTTCATTTATTAATTGACATATCTATACCGCCTTTAATTTTCGTGATTACAGAATATTTTTGTATGTAATTAAAATACAACATTATTAGACGAGGAAAATAGAAACAGTGTATAAGTGGTAAGGCAATGAGTTTGAATTCATGATGCGAACTAAGCGGACTGCTACCATCATAGTTTTATATACATACTAGTATCTACATAATTTGGTGTGAATAGTTATACCACCTACATAGCCTGTACAACTGGATCCCCATTATGCTATTGGAATAATGTCAGTGGTTGACCATTTTCATGATATTGTAATAATAGAATTGGGATCCTGTAGTTAGCAGGATTTAATTTTTATGTCTAATGTTTTCTATCTATTTTTGATTAGTACATTCAAGAGTTATCTTGACTTACAAAGTTCTCATATGAGAATGTCTGCCCAAACTTTAATTATGTGAGACTCCATTATGCTAAAGAAAGAACTATCTGTTCATCACACCTATGAAGACGTGTGATATATCATTTGAAAATAAATTAACCTAGTACTAAGAAGGATGTTAAATTGATGGATATTATGTAACTATTGGATATGTCGTATTATGTAGATGCTAAAAAGAAAATGATAAATAACATTCATAAGCAATTCAGTGATATATAATGCGCTCTGTGAGATTTATCATCAGTGGTGTGTGTAGATTGATCATAATTTATAAGGCTTTGTTTGTGTAACTACAAATGCATTTATTTCCTATCCTTTATATTTTGTATAAAAAATCACGTAATTAAAATTAGGGTGACCTAGCTCTCCTTAGAAACGTACAACTTTAAGATATAATTTTTAAGATCATCTTTTGTAGATTCTATTGACATAGGTATTTTGTAATCTCTTGAGTTCTAATTTGTAAGAAAACACAGTTTCTAGATTTATTATTTTGACTAATGTGTCAAGTATTATTTTCTTTAATAAATAAATATTATGTTCATTTTGATACGATATTATTTCCCCTTATTATTTTATCTTGAAAGATAAAATGTGTTCATAAACTTTTGCATTTATCTATAGGTTATGTGCTAGAATACTACCGGGACCGTATGCTGTGCAATGACCTTTTGTACACCGTGGCTTTCTGGTTTATAGGAAGTGCTCTATCAAGCCACTATAACTGGCACAACGTAGGTCTGCGCTTATTCTTTTTTGTCTGCTAAATTTGTATTTTTTGTGTGTATGCGTGAATGTACAATTTTAGAAAATATACTATAAATTAAATAAAGTTTAATTCCATAGGTAAAGATTTGTAGTTATTTCTGTACGATTCCTGTTATTTACCGGCCGTGTTCCTGTCACGCTAAGGTTTTTCGCATGGCTTTGCTCCAGAAACAACCACAGAGTACATTAATATAATAGAAGAAAAGCAGCTTCCATAGATAATATGACATATATCAACTTTTATAAAAAATTGAAATGTATTCGCGATGGTGAAAAAATAAACGACCACATAGTACATTGCGTATATAAAAATAAATGAATATATAAGCTTTATTTTTAATAACGCTACTCAGGCAGGGTCTCCAGAGTGAATTTACTATATACCCAAAACGATACTATTCAGAAACTTCCCCATACAAAAAATTGATCAAGTGCGTATCCGACTGCATTGAGACAAATTTTCGTTATTTTTTAACCGACTTGATAAAAGGAGGAGTTTATCATCTCGTGGTGTAAATATATAATTTGATTAAAAAACCCAACAATTCCGAATTAAGTGATCATCAGACGTCAACATAATCATGATCTGACAAGACAAGCGTTTTGCTAAAATTACTGCAGAACACTAAAAGAAACTAATCAAGTGGTGGTTCAAGCTATATTGAATATTTTATAACATTTTTAGTGAGGCTAGAGGAATAGAATGCTTCCACAATTTCCCCAGCGACAAAATTTTCGTCCCAAAGATTTTTGTTCCGAAATATACCCCAACTGCTAAATATCACAAAATGGGTTAAAAAAAATTATATCTGGTTCTATAGTGATGTGATGCACATTTCACTGGATAATTTTTTATAACATAAATCAAAAATCAATTTTCACTCCAGTTACAAGAATAGGAAACGAGTGTAAAATTTTATCGGGGCGTTATTTCACATCGGACTAACCATTGTGGCCACATTTATCTTTTATTAACCTGTACACCGCTCAACGGACAACGACAAACATACACATCATCATCACATCCCTCATCATTAAAGCGGAATGTAGTACAAAATAGCTAAAGCAGATAGTCAGAGCGATAAAAGAGTGACTTACTTGAGTAAATTGAACCTTATTGTTAAAAGCGTTAAGGATTAATTTGAGTTATTAGTAACACCGTGAAGAAATTTTGAGAGTACAACGCATTCTTTCATTTAACAGATCTAATAATCACTTATGGTTGTAATCGTGGTACTGTTATTTTATCATCACTTCTAAAATACCGTTTGGTGAATTATCACCGGTGAAATAGCAGTGAGAAAATGAAATAACTTCACGGCCCTGATTGATATATTCTAAAACAATACCTCGCGCTGGTCAGTTTCCTTCGCAATGGAAGGAGGGTCGGTTGTGCTTGATTCCCAAGGAAGGTTGGCCTTCCAACGATCCGTCCGCCTACAGGCCCATAGTATTACTGAACGAGGTCGCCAAGGTCTTCGAAAAGATCTTGGCGGAACGCCTCGTGAAGAATCTCAACACTATGGAGCCGAGGCTCGCACAAACGCAGTTCGGGTTTCGGCGGAGGCGCTCCACGATGGACGCTTTCGAGACACTGCGAATTATAACGGACGAAGCTGTCCAAGAGAAGGATACTGTTCTAGCGTTCTACTGATATAGCGAACGCCTTTAACAGCCTCCCTCATGAGACGATCAGGGAGGGGCTCCGCGCGCATGGAGTTCCCCCGTACCTCACGAGGCTGTTGGGCGCGTACCTCCAGGACAGGTACGTCCTTTGGGAGGACAGCGAGTCCGAGAATCGCGCGTTAGGTCGGCGACGTGTCGCGTGCGCCGTTCCACAGGGGTCGGTCCTCGGGCCGATTCTTTGGAACGTCGGTTATGACTGGATCCTTCGGGTTCCGGTCCTGCCCGGAGTGGGGCTAATCTGCTTTGCGGATGACACCCTACTCACGGCACGCGTTGCGTCCTTTGCGGAATCCGTGGACCTCGCCAATAACGGGTTGGCGATCGTGGTCCAAAGAATAGCTAGGCTGGGCTTGAGGGTCTCCCCCGTGAAGACGGAGGCCATCATGTTCCATAGGCGAAGCGACTAAGAAACTCTACTCAGGCATCCTTAGGAGTATGGCCCTGTACGGTGCACCCGTTTGGTCCACTGCACTCTACCGCCACAATAGGACTTTGTTGTGCCGCGCACAACGGGTCCTGGCGGTGAGGACTATCCGTGGATATCGTACAATGTCGTGGACGGCGTCGACACTCTTGGCGGGCGATCCGCCCTGGCCTTTACAGGCGGACTTACTTGCTAGAGTTCGGCGCTCCCGACAGAATGCCCTAGCTCGTGGCCTGGTATTTACTGACAGGCCGAATTCGAGGCGATCAGGAAGCGGGAAACCACCTCCATGATCCAATCTTGGTCAGTAGAGTTGGTAAACCCTGCAGCCGGCATTCTCACGGTGGAAGCGATTCGACCGCAGCTGTTGCAATGGCTCTCGCGGGAACGCGGGACCTTGACCTTCAGAATGACGCAGATACTTACCGGGCACGGTTGCTTCGGTAAGTATCTGCATCAGATTGCGGGCTGTTAGCCTTCACCTGAGTGCCTGCCACGAATGTGGCGCGCTTGACACGGCGTTTCATACGCTAGTCGAGTGCGCAGCATGGGCGCCGCAGAGGTTTGAACTCGAGACACTAGTAGGACCGATCGACTCGCTCCACAGCTTGGTGAAAGCCATGCTGCACAGCGACGATTGGTGGGGGGGGGACGATTTCTGCGTGACGGTCATGTCTCAAGAGGAAGCCGCAGATCGAGAAAGGGAGAGAAGTGGAATTGCGCGTATCGACGCGCCACCACATGGGCGCCGGCGTCAGCCGGGAGCTCGGAGGCGCAGATATGCGCATGCTTTCCCTCCCTAAAATAATACCGCTTCAGGGGCCCTCTTGCATCAAGGGAGCAGAGCAGTCTTTTCACCCCTGTCGTCGAAGTGAGTTAGCTCTTCCAGGGGCTTTCTCAGGCATTTATTGCGCTAGGGTCGGTGTGGGCGTAACTATGTACGTTTTAAGTCTCATGCCTTTCCTGCCATAAGTGCGGGGCCGTCGGAGGAGGGTGGTTTTAGTGGGTATTAGTCATTTAGGTTCGAGTCTCCACACAATCCGGTTGATTACTGTTTGGATTGCCCCTTCTGGGAATGCCTCCATGATCGACTATGGTCTAATCCCTTGCAAAGGACCTGGTATTGTGCGTAAATAGCATTTCCCCCGCCTGAAAAACCCGCAAAAAAAATATCTAAAACAATACTTGTGAATAGATCACAGAGTACATTAATTTTTTTTTTTTTTTTTTATTGCACGAATTCAGCAGACAGGCAGACGGCCCACTTGATGGAAAGCGGTTACCATCGCCTATGGACATTTGGAACAGCAAAGGTACTACAAATGCGCTGCTGCTCTCTTAAGGGAGACTGAAACCTGGTCACTAATGCCGGAACACAACCCAAGGTTGTTATGGCGACATACTTTAGACCAGGGGTGGTAGCCATCCAGTCGGGCAAATGCCCTACCACCTGGCTGTGGGTTGTTTTGTCGCCTCTTACGACAGGCCGCCTGGCAGCAGGAGATTGTATTCTTTCTCCGTTCCTGCACGGATAATATAATATAATAGGCATAGATAATAATACACTATTACTACTATATTTAGACTGTATTGAGATAATAAACTACGTTTTAATGGTTTCAGAGGGGTAATTTATTTGATTTTTATTATTCTGACGTATCGAAGGGAGACTCCCTTCAGTAGCGCTATGTCTAGAACGCTCGGGTATTGTATATCCGGTCTGTCAGGGTATCTAGTGGGGGTCAAGGGGGCTAGAATGCCAAAGAGGAGCCTGTCCGAGAGGCGGAGAAGCTCCCTTCTTTTGGTGTTTTCGTTTGGGTAATTCCAACAGGGATGTTTGCAGTTTAAGTCCCCGGCTATTATAATCGCGGAACCCAGACTGAATAGGGCTTTGAGGTCTTACTGTGGTAATTGTGTAGTATCTTTAATATATAGATTGCTTTTTAATAGCCCCCACTAGAAACTTATCCACAAAAAAAGTTCTGACGAAAAGGTGCGTCGCTGCAATCGTCGTACTTATTTTGCCAGAATAATTATTTGATAATCCATAAATTGACGTAGGAAATTTCTGAATAATATAATATAAAATGTTTCATAATTAAAAATATAAATTTATTTCCTCGCCACTTTACGAACAAAATCCTAACAAATAACCAAGCTAGCACTTTTAGGTCTTTTATTTTTCGTGGGTGGTGGCTTTGGTGGCTCTATAGCTAAATATAATTTGTATGCGAAAACAGTAAAATAAAGAACGTAATGCAAATATTTTGTTTGGTTGCCGATACTACACAAAGAACAACATTATCCCACAACTATAAGGTTTACAGCGCCATCTATAAGTAAGTACATAGTACAAATTATAGTCACTTTCCGTGTCTGTACGTTCATCCGATAATTCCTTTTAAATCGTTGAACGAATTTTTAAACGGTTTTCACCATCAGTTTGGTAATTGTCATTGAAGGTTTATATATAAAAAAAACTATTTAAATTTTTAATGTAAGTAAAATAGATCTACTTCCTAGAGTTTGATCCACTGCGTAATCCCAGGAAAAAGTCTGGTATTTGATATTTTATAGAATCAATCTTTAAAATTAGCAAAAATGTTGATAACAACGTCTTTTAGACTTGATAAATGATGGGTAATAGTTCTGGCAATGTAACCTAGTAATATTAATTAATATTAGAACTAGTTGTGTATAAGTTTTACTTTTTTTTTCTTGGAATCTTCTATCTATTCATCAATGTTTCTAAGTTTTCCATATACTCGTGATGTAGGACCTAAATTCTTTTAAATTAAATATCTGTGAAATAGGGAGGAAAACAGTAAAATGTCATTGTGTTTTCGTATTTAATTATCTACAATTAAAATCTTTACCACCAATAACAATGCTGAAATTACCTATAGTATAGATTTGCGCTGCAAGGACTTAAGACGAACAGCTCATGGCTCCTTTAAATACCTTGCACCAACTAAAAACGAATGGCAACGGATAAGTAGCAAAACGAATCGCAACAAAATTTTAACTAGAAGTTTTACGGGCAGATTGTTAATGTACTTGTCCAATTTGAAAACCTGCCCGTAAAACTTCGAGTTAAAATTTTGTTTCGATTCGTTTTACCACTTATCCGTTGCCATTCGTTTTTCCACTTGTCTGTTGAAGTTTCACTTCTACTATGTGTCCCAGCACACATTTCGATTTTCCGCAGGTTTACTGCAAATTATGATTTGGTTAGGTTAGGTACATTTTAATGAATGCATTTTTTATTTTAACATATTTTATTTGATCAAAAACATAACATTAACATAACAGCAAGTGTTTAGTATAAAGATAGACGCAGACAAAGTCACGGACGGACACTAGTATAAACGGGTATAAAATGTAAAATAATACTAATAATAGATGGCGCTTAGTGTAGGAGTTACATCTCTGGTATTATGTGTCAGCCCTATCCAATTCGATAATTTATAAATTTAGTTGTCTGACAGCGTCATTTGTAGGCGAATGTGAAGTAGTGTAAAATTATTAATGCTTGCTTTAAAAATGAGGAATAGTTTTGGGTGTTAAATTAAAACACAAATCATTAATTTGTGTGTCATTGCATAATGATCGTTGTTAATTGATCATTGTTAATTCTGAAAGTGCCTAAGTGATGTTTTATTACTGTGTTCTAAGTGCCTTTAAAAGTTTTTGGTCAATTGAAAAGTTTACAAAGTGATCGTTTTATTGTGTCTTTTGCAGTTTTTATGTTAATTACTGTGAATATGATGTGGGATTGACTGGGAAAGATAGAAACTAGGTGAAAATTTTGTTTTTGCTATAATTTTTTATGGTACGCGGCGTCTTGTACGACAGGTAACTAAACAAAGTTACTTCTGTGATAGTTACATACCTTACTGATATAGCTAATAAACTGAATGAACAATGTATTGTCTTACTTTCATGTTTTGAAGAAATCTGTTACTTTAAACATCCAGTTTTCTGTAGTTTAGTAATGTGCAAAAAACGTATCTTTTGAAGTTTTAGTTTGAAAAGAAGAATCTTTAACTAAATCGATATTTTACAGACTAACATTATTATAACACTATTTAACTAGTATTTACTCTTGTATTTGCTACATATCAGAATGATATAAAATCTAATGCAAGAATATCAATGAGAAAAACAAAGTACCAGCACAATTCACAACTTAACCAGACTGAAGTGGCAATAAGGGGCTAGTCAGGTTTATCACAGGACCTATGGCTGATGGAGTCATAGGTAGTGTAAGACACTTTCCAACCAAATTGGCTTTTTAGCTATATTGGTTGAAACTGCTATGTTTTTTATTATTATGGAGTACATACTAGATTATAATTACGAGGTAGGGTTGGGTATAGTTTAGAGACAGCTTTTATTTATTATGAACAGATCTCAACTTTTTTAATTCAGGTTAGAATAATATAGCTTAATTTGTGGTTATTTTTTTTATCACCACCCAAAATTTACTTTATAATAATAAAAGTGTCTCATATCTATCTAGTACCCACTGGATAGTTTACATATATTCTATTACATGTTTTTGTTAAAAAATATGTATAATTTATAATACTATACAATTCTAACATGCTGTGTCTGTACATTGAAGTTATTAAAAAAAAATGCTGTAGTATCTCGATCTGTTTGTCTGTTAAGTTTTCACAAAAAAACTACTAGGAGTATGGGATCGGTTTTGCAGTAATTTTGTACAATTATATAGTTTTAATTCTGAGATGGGATAATTTACTGGGAGATAGGATAGTTTCCGATATAAAATGAAGTGAATCTTCCGGGAGCAAATAGCATTAACATAAAAATTTAATATAATGCAACCTGTATTAATGCCTGCTATTTAAACGAGAAGTACACACTAAGTTTGACCCATGCACAGCTGCAGGGTTAACTCTAGTAATATTATAAAATTCTAAATGTGCTGTGTCTGTACATTAAAGCTATTAAAAAAAGCAACTGAATTACACAATATAAACGATGAAGAACACAATGCAATCTTTTTTAGGTTTGTTGTCTGTTTGTTTGAGATTCATGTAAAAGTTACTGGGCCGGTTTCGGTGCGAGTTTAGCTGATCGACAGCTAATTCTTAGACTTAAACTCTGCTCTACTTTTTATCCTGGGAATCCCAAGGGAATTTTGCAGGGAGTGATTTGACATTGTTCGGATGCATAAAAATTAGCTTGTTCTGACAGTTTACACCAAAATGATATTCTACAATATTTTTTAAATCCTGCGATACTTCGGGTCTTGAGAATCCTGCGGAAATTTCTAGTTAAGTATGGACGAAGTCACTGTCACATCCTAGTGTTTCATAACTCCTAAAATTATAGTCCTAAATCCGATTTTTTTATCTAATGTGAAAAATTGTATTATCAATTTAAATATTGCCAGAAAAAATATATACCTACCTTAAAGTAGGTATATATTTTTTCTGACTTCAGTTGCTTGAATTTTGAATCTATATTTTGGGAATTTGTGCCTGTTCCCTGAACCAAAAGTACCTACCTAAGTAGTCACATGTACCAAAATTGATGATGGATCAATTCATTCTCAGTCCCTATGAAATAACTAACAAAACTAATCTAGAGATGGATTAGATCTGTGATACAAGTCTTTAGAGGTTTGCAACACGTCGGCGACACTCCTAGTGTTGCAAAGGTCTATAGGCAACGGTAACCACTATCCATCAGGTGTGTCATCTGCCTGTTAGCGCACTTTAGGCAATAAAAATACATATACATAGCATAAAACAAAGTTGCTTTCCCTGTCTGTCTGTACATCCGCTAACTCATCCTAAACCATGCAATACATTGTGTATAATTTTTCCTAAAAGTATAAACAATAGTAAATATTGTGCTCCTTCATATACAAATATCTCCATTTCAAAAATTTTAAAGGCCAACTTGCATTATAATTGTCAAGCTACATGTGTGGCAATGAAGTTTAACTTCATTGGTTCATTTATCATTATCAAGTGATAAATACAAGGATAATAACAAGTTTTTTTTAAAGATCTATAGCCTAGCTATATCTCTTTAGGAAACAAGCAAATGAATAGGATATGTAATTGAACATTAAATGAGCAAGGTTTTGGTGAGTGGTGCACATATATATAGAAATATTTTCATGTTGAGAATTTTCAATCATCCAAATAATTTCAAATATAACCATTTGGCTAATAAATCCTCATTATTGGTACAGTTCTCAAAACTCAAACAATCATGACATGTGCCACCATTGGAGCCGTATTTGCCATAGTGTAATATCAAGCCATGTGGATAATTTACTGTGTTGGAGTTTTAAATATTAATTAGATTTCTATGGTCTTTATGCTTCTATGGCAGGACATGATTACATTTTTCTTTCTATTTTAATACTTTCCTTTTTCATATAGGTTCTGTAGATTGTCTGCAGTGTTCATTGCATTAATTAATAAACTTTTATATTTGATATGCTGCTATCTATCTATCTACTATCCGTGCGGGAACAGAGAAAGAATACAATTTCCTGCGGCCGGGCGGCCTGTCGTAAGAGGCGACAAAACAACCCACAGCTAGGTGGTAGGGTATTTGCCCGTCTGGATGGCTACCACCCCTGGTCTAGAGTATGCCGCCATAACAACCTTGAGTTGTATTCCGGCATTGGTGACCAGGTTCCAGTCTACCTTAAGAGAGCAGCAGTGCATTTGTAGCAACTTTGGTGTTGTAAATGTCTATAGGCGATGGGTAACCGCTTTCCATAAAGTGGACAGTCTGCCTGTCTGCTGCACTCCTGCAATAAATATGCTGCTAACTAAATTTTCGATTATTTCCAGTTCATCAATTTTATCTAGCGAACAACTAAGCGATATAGCGAACAAATAAGCATTTGGCACTACCCGGTCGTTGCCTCTATGAGTCACAAATACACGACGTCCGTGAGTTGACTCTACTGACTCAGACCAAGTGATACGGAGGCTCCAGTTACCTGTTTAAAAAGTCGCAGATTTCTTGTACTTGTCGATGTATTGGCCCATAGAAATTCGGCGTCAATTTAAAAATCCTCTAATGTTTTTGCTCACTGTATACAAATAAGTTCAATTGCTTGTGATGAATATTTATGCGGCGGCCTTGTCCTGATCCGCAAGTTTTAGATGACCTTGATTTTCAATTACTTTGTTTTATTTATCTACCGCTGTAATTTGACTACATTAATAATAATTGATTGTATTTGTAAATCAGTCACTTCAAAGTCAAATACAGTGTAGCTACTATATGAAATATTACGACGTGGTTCAATAAGCGATTAAGAGAGACAATGTTTGGCTTCTGCTCCGCCGCCATCGCCATAATCATCTGTTCATTGTATGCAAACGGACAATACGTTACGTTTCGTAAGAAAACGATTGTTAAAAAATCATTTTCGCTGTACCAATATCTTTGTTAGAAAGTGGCACAAGGCGTAATCGCGTTTAATCGTGCGATTTGATCGCAGCAAAATGCTCTCAGATACGATCGCAACTGAGTAATGTGTGAGTTTCCAATTGGTAAAATTGCTTGCTTCGAATTCTCAACGATACACAGTTTAATTCTTTCTACAGTTGCTTAACCAATATAATAAGTGAATAGCGTGGTTTTAGTTACAAAATGGGCAGATCGCTTTCATGCCTTTGAGATGATAAATCTGAATAAATTAGGTTGTATTCTATTAGGTCTTTACATATGAAATTGGCGTTTTGCAAGGGAGGAACATAAAGTCGTTTTTTTTAAAATATAATATATTTATTTAATCAAAGTATGTACCATTGCTATCTATGCACTTCTGCTAGCTCATAGGTAGTTCATTGATCCCTTTACTAAAAAAACCATTCGGACGGGAATCAATAAAATCTTTGAAGGTGCTTTGGACTGCCCCATCGAAGTTGAATTTTTTCCCTTGCAAGAAGTTATCCAAATATCGAAAAAAAAATGGTAATCTGTTGGAGCAAGGTCCGGGGAGTACGGTGGATATCTTAGACATTCCAATTGAAACTCCTCTAATTTGGTAGCCGTCTGTTGTGCAGTGTGTGGCCTAGCGTTGTCCTGAAGCAGCAGTGGCCTAGAGCGATTGACCAGCCTCGGTTGTTTAGCAGCTAGCTTTTCCATCATGGTTTGTAGTTGCTGACAATAGACATCCGCCGTAATCGTCTGGCCAGATTTAAGAAAGCTGTGGTGAACGACACCGGCACTAGTCCACCAAACGCTAACAAGTACATTTTATTGAGTCAATTTTCGCTTGGGGCAGGATTTGGCTGGTTCGCCAGGGTTCAGCCATTGCGATGAGCGTTTCCGATTATCGTATAGGATCCACTTTTCATCACAGGTAATGATTCGATTTAAAATCCCTTCATTATTGTGCCGGTTGAGTAATGTAACGCAGCAGTCGACGCGCGTTTGTCAGTTTGCTGCACTCAATTCATGAGGTAACCACCTTTCAAGCTTTTTCACCTTCCCAATTTGCTTCATGTGGATTAAAACAGTCTTATCATTAACACCGCAGCCTGCAGCTATCTCGGACGTGGTTTGCGATGGATCCGCTTCCACAATAGCCTTTAATTCAGCATTATCGACTTTGGTCTCCGGCCGTCTACGGGGCTTGTTCTGCAGGTCGAAATTTCCAGAACGAAAACGTTGGAACCAAAAACGCAGTGTTTTCTTTTGCGACACCGCCGCCATACACATAATTAATCCTTCGAGCCGTTTCGGCAGCACTGGTGCCACGATGGAACTCGTACTCGTAAATAATGTGATATTTCAAGTTTTCCATTTTGTAAACTGAGTGACGCAAAGAAAAAAAACGAAAAGAAGAAAAAACAAATGAATTACGGTTTTCAAAACACAAAAGCATAAGTAAATAGCTGTATAAATTTGAAATTGGAATTCCTAACCAAAGAGGAGATATTTGAGATCAAAGTGGCCAGTACGACAAAACGCCAACTTCATATGTAAGGACCTAATATTTTTATCATGTTCGGTTTTTAATCATTTTAACGGCTGTAGTCTTATTACGTAGATTAAATATAAGCCATTATTGAACCTTTGAATTTTATTAATTTTTTTAATATTAAATGTATGATCGAAATATTGATATTTCCGGATATTTAAAAATGTTGTAATTAAAGTGCTAGTCAGGTCGCACATAGAGTACTGCGCACAGCTATGGGCCGTGTCACGTGCTTACTGGATTGTCCCCTCGACTCCTTCCAGCGTCATGCCTTTCGTTTAGTCGACGATCCTATAGTGATAAACGGTTTACAATGGGTTAACTTACGGAGAGACCACGTCTCTGCGTATTCTAGCGTCTGTATAATGGGGAGTGTTACGAGGCACTGTGTGATCTGATGCCAAAGCCACATTTTCACCACCGCACCATTCGCCATAGGTGGGATGTTCACCTTCATTTCCTTGAACTACCACGTTCGACTACGTAGCGATTCTCTAGAACCTTTATTCCTCGTATAATTACGAATTGGAAGGAACTTCTTGTCAAGGTTGTCTCTCTGCGCTACGACATGGGGTCATTTAAGAAAGGCGTCATAAAATTTCTTCGAGGCCTCCTAAGCGTTGACAGAGGCTGGAGTTACAAACATCTATAAGCGCGGTGATCACTTTCCATCAGGTGGGCTGTCTGCCTGTTTGCCAGCTTTTAGCAATTAAAAAGTCTAATTTAATTATACATAAATAAAAAGGTGAAACGTAAATTTCCCTCGTCGGTATCTCGATGTGCGGCAATGAAACCTCTGTTTGTCAAAAACACTCTACATTAAAGGCATTGATCAACTGTATAAAATTAAACTGACATGTCGATATAAAATAATAACATTACCACTTCTTAAATACATTTTTAAAATGGTTGGTTAATTTTACAGTTTTAACATGGCAATTGATATTCGTTCGTAAATTGATGATTTCATCAGACAAAACGCCAGCTTGCAATGATACACAATGTCATTATATTTTTGTTTTGTTTCAGATGCTATGGCGTAGTCAACGAATTACTAATTACCTCCAAAAGAAATTCGGGCGTGCTTTACTTTGAAGTGAGTATGGTCGACTTAAATATCCGCTTTATACCAGGATTTTGCTAGACGTAAACATGTTGGGTGTAAACATGGTCTACACGTACCATCTCCCTAGTGGGTCAGAGCGATGCTTGATGTCCTGAATTTTTAAGTAGTCGATTAAGGCCCTAGGTTAGCATAGGCTTTTCTTAGACTGTGCGCTTTTCTTCCGCTGATTGCGTCTTTTTACTTTCTCACGGCGTAGCGGTTTCACTAAGAGGTCGCCGTTTCAACGGAGGGCACTGCTTGCGGCCATTTGTCGTCTTCCATATTATTTTATGCCATCTTAAGCAACTACAACGCGAGTCACATATGAAAACTTACGGTTTTTTCTTTTTCTATATCGACAAACAAACTCACATTATATACCTAAGCTAAGTAATAGACAGCTTTTGTTTTGAGTAATACACAACTTAGGGTGTCAATATCAAACAACCAGTCACGTATTAAATAGTGGAAACATAGTTTAGGAAGTTTACCCCATCGGGAATTAATCGTAGAACCTCTGCTTTTAAATGAACCAGGCGGGCCAACGCTTAGCCCACTAGACCGCAGAGACTTGATTGAAGTTTATTTCTGGTATCAACATCCTAACGATTGTGGCAACTAGTTATACTTGTTTCGTATGTCTTTCTTTAGAAATGTGTGCCATTTAGAAATGCATTGCTGGTTACTTTTCTAAGCACGGCCGAAACTTTCACGGCTCCCTTTCGTTGTAAACGGCTGCTTGTTACACACAACCAGTTCTTTTATACGCGATACGGGTGCTTTCGTTTGTTTCTTTCTTATCATGTTGCTGTTTGCGACTGAGAGGGGGAGGGAGGGTATGCTCCGTGTGACGCGACGCCGCCGGCCGGAAGGTGGTTGCACGGCGACGTTTTAGTTGCGGATGTTTATTCGCGTCGTGCTATTTTACGAACGATTCGCTAACGTTTCCCGACTGTTTGCAAGTCTAAGTTTTACTGGGATTGAGTTTCAATATCATACTACAAGTTGAGGTGTTCTAAAATTGTATTTTCATGCCATGGCTGGAATGATGGTCACGTTATTCGCTTATCACTTACGTGATTGTGGTTTCCACATTCAGTCTTCATTTAATATTAATTAATTAGTATGTTTCGTGCCGCTAGTATTTTTTGTCTGTCATATGTATCTTTGAAATGTCAAGGTTATTATAGTAGTGCAGGGACGTTTCTTTCAAAAATCAGTTTACATTATTAAAGCGTCATACAAAATTCATGTGAGTAAACAACTTATCTTGCATTAGATAAGTATTTTCTATATATTATCTTATCGCCATATCTACTAGGTACTTGCATTGTAAGCTATGAATAAAAATCTATACGGTTATATGTAACAAAGACGCATCTGCCTGCACGAGGTTGATATAATGTAGGAAAATCTTTGATATTTTCAGAGTTTTATGTTAAATTAAACGATCAATTAGTTTTTTTTTACTCAAAATATAGAGATATCCTGTCGGGAGGACATGAAGTTACTGCAATCACATATTTGTATTAATCAAGTATTTACTGTCTAATTTACAATTTACTTCTACAATAATATATAAAGTTGAAAGTGACTTTGTTTGGATATATGTTCTCCAGACAAAAACCATATATTATATTCTGAAGTTAAGTAAGTTACGCTTGTAACATAATATAGGTAATGTAATTATGTTTAAAGAACAACTTTGGAGCTGACACTGGACACAGATCATAGTGAATAGAGCAAAGTAAGCGTAATTGAATGCAGGAAGAATGAAAACCTCTTCATTGTAGAACATAAACTTGGTTGTCTCATTGCTACTTTTTCACACCTTGAGAATGAAAGAATTATCATAAAAAAATTATACACTTCCGATAACGGCGATGAGCATACGATACTTTTTATTTTAAAATTAGGCGAGCAAAGCTATTGTATTTCAGCAAATTACTTCTTGCATCAATCAATCAATCATGCACTCACGCATCACCGTCGTGTGTGCGCATAATTGAGCGGGTGCGTCAAACACAAATATGTATTTGCATAAGCCATAAGGATTGGCGCACTGGGCGGTGTACGCACTGCAGTTTCTTACTAGAGCCGATTGCTTCTAATTGAATTAGGTTGCAAGTGGAACACGCCCAGCGCACGCACTCGCTGACCGCTTTAAACACTCTCTAAACTAACTTTACATAATATCCACTAAATATTTGTACAGTGAAACTCTGAGAACCGGCTAATGCTTATGAATGAAACAAACCAACCATCGTATCGGTTTTACTCGACACGCGTGCAATGTTTGATTATGTTATATACCTAACGCAAATGTGCTGTGTCAATTCTGTGTTGTATATGCTTTCATATTGATTAATTTATTTGCTGTTTATTAAATTGTCCACTGTCCTCATTTGTTTTCCAGTTAAGAGATTTAAGTGAATAAAATTGGGCATTAAAATACTATAACAATGATTAATTGCAAGGAGATCACTTACCTTTGTTACATCAAAACACAGCATCTTCTAAAGCTTTCAAGCAAAACTATTCCATTTTCCGTATTAAAAAGTAAGTTATCCCTGACCATTTTGCTCAAATTGATTTTAAATTCTTATCCCGAAGAAATTATCTTATTTTATTATCGTATGTTCATAGAAAGTATAGAATCATGATAAGAAGTTCATTCCTAGGGGTACGAAGAAGAAACAAGTAAACATTCGAATGAAGTCCCTTTCATATTTAATTTAGTACAAGTGGTAGCAAATAGTAAAAGTTATTCATTATTTTATTTATTCAATAAAAAACCAAATACTGACAGAAACTATAAATACTTAATTTATTAAAGCACTAGAATTTTCCCCGCGGTTGCGCCGCGGATCAAACCCCAGTGGCTCCCTCTTGTTTAAAGAGCAAGAATTAATACAGGTTACGTTTTATTAAATTTTTATGTTAGTGCCATTTGCCCCCGTAAGATTCACTTCATTTTATATTGCAAACTATCCCATTTCCCGGGATGAAAAGTATCTACGTCCGTTTTCAGTATTATAACTACATATGTACAAAATTACAGCAAAACCGATCTAGTAGTTTTACAGTGAAAGCTTAACAGATAGACAGACCGAGTTAGTATAGCATTTTTATACACAATAAATGTTTATATCTATAAACTTGAGAAATGATTGGTCTCCCATACAAACTGTCATGAATTCATCCCCCCCCCCTATCAACCCGTTCGAGTTTTATTTTTGCGATAAAAAGTAGTAGCTTGTGTCAGGTCCCGTGTATCATCTGTAAACTACAAAAATGACGAAAAATACCAAAACTACGAAAATGACGACAAGTACCAAAATGACGTCCCAAAACAACCTACGTCCCTACTTTCTGGGAGAATCTTTACTTAAATCTATCCCTTTTCCGGGATGAAAAGTATCCTATATCCATCCTAGATACTGAACTTACACATATATATATATATATATATATATATATATATATATATATATATATATATATCGAATATCAGTCAAATGAGTGCAATAGTTTTTCCGTGAAAGCATAACAGCCAAACAGAAAAAAATACTTTTATCCCGAAAACTATACCATCTATCAACTATCCCATTTTTCGCAATAAAAAGTATCCTATGTTCATCCTCGGCATAGAATATGTACACCCAAATCGCTCCTGTAGTGTTTCCGTGAGAGTGTAACAGACAGACAGACAGAGTTACTTTATTTTATTTTAATATTAATAGGGATTGATGTGCTCCTTCATTTGAGTAAAGAACTTGAGAAAAACACAAATTGAACATTTTCACATTTATTTATTCTACGAGACCTGGAAACGCGGACACATGTTATTTGTATGCTAATAAAGAGTTTATAATTAAGAAGTCGTTAATAAGAGCCATTAACCTTATTCGAAATAAATATCTATCACGTTGTGGAGTTTTTTACGTCACAATGAACTCACTAATCTAATAGAGAAGTGATATTATTGATCCTGTACATTGCAATCGATTCTTCGCATACCTGACTAGAGTATACTTAGATACCGCAACGTGTGTGTAATGTATACATGGCTCATTGTACACAAGTTGTCATACTTACTATTATTTACACTGCTATTGAAGTAGGTGCTATACGGTGTTATGTACTTGATCAAATACTAGTACTACTACGATCGGTGACCTCCTTTTGCTGAATCTAATATCTCTGTTGTAAATGCAAATCTTTATGTATAAAAATGAATGTTTGTCTGTACGTCCTTTATAGAATCGTGAACTATACATTTGATCATGTGATGATCTTTAGCAAAGTTGTTGTGCATGAGCCAAAGAAGGTTTCTGAGTTGGTTCACAATTGGACCCGGTAGGTGGCGCTGCTGTCGGCATATCGATTGAAGCTTTTCCAGGCAGGACGACCTCTGCAGGGACAGCTAGTATAGTATATTTTTAGGAAATTATTTAATTATAAAAATATATTATCAATATTGTAAACGGAATATACACTTAAAATACCTAGTTCATCTGGAGTTATTTAATGTGTCATATATGACATTGAAATTCATAATCATAATAATTACAAGCGTGATTCATCAAAAAGTAGATTCTAGTTAGATGAAGGCTATTAGGAAGAGTTACATTAGAGAAGATTTTAGGAAAACTTTGCTTTCCGGTTTTGGTTTTTCTGATTATTTTAGATTATGTAGCTACCGACCAAAGCATCTGAACGAATTTATGTAAATGATAGTAGAAGAATCAATATTTCACGGTATCAAAATCAGGGCAATAAGACATTTTTTGTCTCGTTTTATCCATTTTACCTGCGTGAGGTGAACAGTTCCCGTTGTATGTGACAGTCGGTGCCAGGCCCCGGCCGACACCCGGTACATACTGGAGGTCTATATAACCACGGAATAATGGTTAAGATATAACAGAATGACTAACTCGATGCGATGCTATCGCGTAACGTTTCGTACGATTTCATGAAAAGGGACCCCGCAATTTTTACTGGGCGAATGTGGAACTTGCTTAGTGCACATATTAAGAGTGTTCGGGTACTTCGGAAGATGTGACAAAATACCCGGTAGTAACCACTATCCAATTGCGGGCGTATCAAAAAATGCCAATTCTCCATCCCCTCCTTAACGTATCAGCAGCTATTGCCCTACTATCACTTTGAAAGCGACAGCTCTAACGTTATTCAATACTTTCGTTCCATGGTATCCATTTCATTATTTCACATTGCAAGAATTGAAGGCGTTTCTTTGCTTGTAAAATGTGACACACGATAATGCATGACCAATGAGGACAGTGTAACATGATTCTAGAATTAAGTCACGTCGAATTTATAAAGACCGAATGCCGGCATTTCAAGCAGGTGCACCGCCGTCTTGATGTCAAAGTACTTTATAAAGTGAAATAACAGTAAAAATTATACTGCTCAATGGTTATGTTATGTTTTCATTACCATGCGAATGTCTTTGTTTATAAAATTCAAACGGAAGTTATATTTTATTTTATTTCATTTTTGTATTAAATATTTTAATAATTATTTGATTAGTTATAGTCATAATTGCGTACTAAAGATAAGTATGTCTTGGTTATGTACCTACAATAAATAGTTAGGGTGGAGCTCAACGGTTTCACGCCGAGACTTGCATGCCTTCTATGTGAGTCACGTTAAAACCTTTAGCCCGGCATGCCAGTTTTGCATTCCATTTATTTATAAATACTGTGTACTGCAATTAGTATTAGAGGTCATAAGTTTTTTTTTTATATAAACGCTGTAGACAAAATATATTTTTATTTGAATCAAGGTTATAATATAAAAGACAAAAATTCGAGAGACATGAATGATACGTAAAGATCATGCATTTGCTCGACGTTACTTTCCAAGTTGATAAAGGTGATCTAAAAACTTGTCTGTTTTGAACGGGGACAGTGTTTCGTTGATACAATCCGGTTCTAAAATATTTTGCCTTCTTTGCGATAAGCAGTGACGACTTGCCCCCCCATACTCAGTATAAACCTTACACGATGTGACGCGAAGACGTTACAAACGGCGTGTCGGTATTGCATGATAGATTGTAACAGTACCATTGAATTATATAAGACGCATGGGAAATATTCGCACAACACAACTGTGTTCTCACAGTTTTAGTAAGATCATCAACCGAATCGCGGATAAACAGAGCTTTACGATTCCCGTATTCTGTGTTACTTGTTCACGCTACTGTAATAATAGCGTCGCGTATTGTCAGCTTGTTGTCACTAGATTGTCTCAAATACGCCGTTATATATTACGTTATATACTTAATGTAAATTAGAATGTGAATTCTATTAGCGGCGATGAATCAAGTCTTTTTTTAATTTACATACATACATACATAACTTCACGCCAGTTCCCTTGCGGGGTAGACACGAACAACAGAGCGCCATTTAGGCTTATTCTTACACACCTCACTTGCTTCTTTGACATTCATAACTCTTGTCATGCACACTCGTCTGTTCTTAAGGCTCCTGACACTCCTCCACTTAAGGCTCCTCCACTTTTGCATTGTATATCTGTTTATTCATTCTTTCATCATGCATTCTTTCCACATGTCCGAACCACCGGAGCATTCCTTTCCTTACCTTCACCCCGACACTCTTTCAGACCAACTCTCTTTCTTACTTCGGTATTACGAACGCGGTCCGCGAGCGTCACTCCGCAGATTTTGCGCAGTGCTCGCATCTCGACCGCGTTTACTCTACTTTCATGCTCTTTCTTCCATACCCAACTCTCGCTTCCATACGTGAGCGTAGGTACCAGCACCGCGTTGTGTACGGCGAGCTGGGCCTTCTGGCTGAGGTTCTTAGCGCCTAGAAGTTTACCTAACGCTCCATTCAAACTATTCCCCGAAATTCACTCTTCTTTCTATATCAGCGGTGTACCTTCCATCCCTGCTAAAAGCACATCCAAGATATACAAACTCATTCACTTGCTCCAGCATAACATCATCGACCATTATCCTTGCATTCGTTCTGGTTTCTTCTCTTTCAAACACCATAACCTTTGTTTTCTTCGCATTCAAATGTAAGCCTCTCGCCTGACAGTCATCTTTCATCATTGTGACTAGTGTTTGCAGTTCTGATGGCGATTCGGCTAAAAGCACGGCATCATCCGCATAAAGCAAGGTGCTCACAACTAGATCACTCATCCGCACCCCAACATCCATCAATCTTATTCTCTGGAGACAATCGTCCAGATATAGGATGAACAGCAAGGCCGACAGCACGCAGCCCTGCCGGACGCCAATATTGACGTCAAACCAGGGCGACAGGCTGCCATCCACCCGCACGCATGCCATACAGTCCTCGTAAGTGGACTGCACAGCACGCATCAATTGGCCATTAATCCCATATCTGGGCAATATGTCCCAGAAGTCCTTCCGCACAACCCTGTCAAATGCGTTCTCTAGATCCACAAAACCGCAGAAAACCTTCCGGCCCATAGCCAGCTGCTTCTCTACGATATTGCGGAGAGAGAAAACTTGATCCATACATCCCCTTCCATTTCTGAAGCCACCTTGTGCATCCCACAATAATCCATCGGATACCACTCTCATTCTCTTTTCAATAATCTTCGTATACACTTTAGATGCTGTGCTGATCAAACTGATGGCCCTGTAGCTGGCGCACTCCATACGTGACCCCTTGCCTTTATATAAGGGCACGATAACAGCGCGCCTCCAGTCCTTGGGAACCTTTCCCGTCCTCCAGCACAAATTGCATAAGGACAGGAAAGCGTCCCGGACGCAGGTTCCACCATATTTGATCATCTCAGCAGACACACTATCGATTCCTCCTGCCTTTCCATTTTTCAGACTTCTTATCGATCATTCGATCTCTTCCAAAGTGATCTCGGATGCTGACTCCTCGGAGTCGGTCACAGACTCAGTCGTGGTGCCAGCATCTGGGATATTATCATACATTTCTCTAAAATATTCACTCCATCGCGCTAACACCTCTTGTGGGTGAGCAAGAACGTCCCCTGCTTTAGATTTTATTCTTTCCATTCTGGAAGCTGACGAACAACCCCGAGACTTCTTAACCTCTCTCCAAAAGAGTTTGGTATTCGCCTCGAAGTTCTCCGTCAGCTTTTCTTCTTCTTTCAATTTTATTCTTTCGCGCTTCTCTTTCACTAAAGCTTTGGTTTCATTCTTGCAGAGGCGATAAATTTCTTTCTTCATCTCTTTCATACTGTCATTCTGTTGCAAAGAAGCAACGTAATCCAGCCAGGCTTTTCTCTTTCTCTCTACGCTGGATTTAACATCCGCGTCCCACCATTCATCACCTTTCGTTGTTATGTGCCTCTTTGCGCATCCATATGCTTCTTTTGCGCTTTCCACTATACTTTCTTTCATACTATCCCAGTCATTATCCACATCTAAGTCGGAGAAGTCCGCTTTTGCAAGCCTTTCTTCGACTAGGCGCGCATACATACTCCTTACACTAACATCTTCCAATTTTTCACAATTTATTCTTCCAAGCTCCCCGAAATTGGTACGCACTCGCCAGTGTCTCACTTCTTGAAAAGGCCCACAAACCGGCTTATCACCAGGTAGTGGTCCGTTTCAAGAGTGGGGCCTCTGTAGGCTCTTGTATGCATTATTGTGTTTCGGAGGCGACTATCTATTAAAATCAGATCAATCATACTTTTCTGATCATTCATTCCCCATGTATACATGTGAATATCCTTATGATGGAATAAGGTGTTCGACACAAGCAAGTTTCTTTCCATGCATACGTCTATGATTGGCCTACCAGCATCATTCACTTTCTTGTCACCATAGGGTCCAAGGACAGCCTCAAGGCCGTCTCGTTTGGTCCCCACCCATCCATTGAGATCACCACACATAATGAGTCTTTCGTTCCCTTCAGCCAAATCCAAAAATTTTCTCACAGACTCCCAAAACTTCTCGAGTTCTTGGGGATCCGCTGATCTTACGGGAGCATAAGCTGCGACCAGAAAAACTCGCGTGATCCCCAGTTTTAGACGTACCCAGAGAAGTCTCGGGTTCACCAGACAATAGTCTTTTACTCCAGACACAAAGCGGGATGAGAGTACGACGCCTACCCCCCCACTTGCACGCTCGTCTAGGTCCACGCCGGATCACAGAGCAAGCATGCCACCGGGGAGGTCATCGACGCCGCACCCCTTCCGCTTTGTCTCTGTCAGACATAAGGCATCCAGGCTTCTCTCATTCATTATATCAATCATTTCGTCCATCTTATCTTTCATTCCACCTCACATTCCACGTGCCTATACGGCACTCTGCTCCTCTCGACCCGCCATGTTTGGCGCTGCATCAAGGATGGCAGCCCCCTTCACCGCATGCGCGAGAGTTCACACCGACGGGGGCGCATCGGTGAGCGTCGCCTGCGGGGGACGCCCTATCGTGTCCTGCACTAGTGTGAATTCTGGTCAGAATTGTGGCCCTCTGGGCCAGCGGGGATTGCGACGAGCACGCTTCTGACATGACCCCCAATTTTTTTTAATTTATAGAATCAAAATGTCACTTTTCGTTCACTTTCTTCCTGATACACACATCAGGTGTTTAGGGATCAAATAGGTTTTAGAGTAATAACTTTTTTGGATCGTTATTGATTCTTTTTACTTTTTAGTGTATTTCACTATTTGAATAAAGAATTTTCTTTAAATTCGGGTAAAAAATAGAAAATCAGCTATCAATCAGAATTCCTATAAAAGTGTGTAATGCGTCTTTACAAAACCATTACAATTTCTGCATCGGAACTGAAAAAAATTGCATCAATATGGAGCGACGATATCATTTGACACGAGAAGAAATGAAGAGAGCGTTCGGAATGTTGCAAGCTGGTTCCAGGCAACGTCCTGTGACTATCGTTCTTGGCACTACACAGAGCGTCATAAGCCGCCTCGGAACATACTATCGTATCACGGGCGGCGTGGCCGAGCGGCATGGAGGACGATCTCGCATCACCACTCGCAGATCGGACCGTTACATCCAAAATACTGCTCGATGAAATTGTATCATGACCACCATGATGTTGGCTACGAAGCTCAGCTCGTCAGGCTTGCTGATAAGCGACTAAATTATCCGAAATCGTTTACGTGAAGTGGGTCGGCGTCGCGTTCCACCTATAGTACCTCGCAATTGTAAACATAGGAATAGAAAAGTAAGAAGTCAGTCTGGATCAATATTAATTGGATATTTTTTTATAGGTAAAAATGTACTTGATCCCTAGACACTTTTAATGTGTGTATTTAGTGTCGGTACAGTGCATGTTGTTTTTCTTCTTTATTTCTATATTCTGGCATATGTTTTTTATTACATTATAAATTTCCATATCATCCAACGTACAATTCGTCTATATCTATCTCTTGACTACGCTCATATATCCTTCAATTTTACCATTTAATATTCTTATTTGATATAATTCTCATCCCTTATAATTATCAGCCGTAACTGAAACATTATTGCTCTCAATTTTTGTGAGCTTGACAATTAAGAGCAATAACTTTTTAGTTATGGGTGTAACTTCTAAAGACTATCTAATGTAGATTTTTCTCAACTTATTCATTATAATAACATCAGTATTTCTCTGAAATGGACTGACGACTAAAATTGTGTGATACATATTAATTGTATTTTACATCGTCATTGTTACGTTTCATGACGATAGTGTATATATTACGAGACTATTAATAAAAAATTCAAAGATTGGACTTATGGACTTAGGACCTGCCTGGTCAACATATCAATATAAAGATGAGAACTAGAAAATTCAATAGAGTATTGATAGTCGTAAGAGTGATAAGTTTAATACTCGATCATTTGTATATTTTTTCAATTAATTTATCGAAAAATTCAGTTTCGACATACTTTCCAAATGTTGATTATAAGTTAGATTGCCTTAAAGAGTTTTGCTATAACGTCTTCCTCTTGTTTTGCCTAAAAAGTAGCGTAACTACATTCCTTAGAGATCATTTTGACAACGACAGACACCTGATTTTGGCAATCAATTACACTATTTAATGAAGTTTAAAATGCCTTAGCCAATTTAAGGAATATGTAAATATTTTATAAGTTATAAGCCAGCATTATGTCCAGTTTTATTCATATACGTTCAGTAGTTTCCAAACAAGATGCAATCGCAGCGCCATCTTTTTCGATATTTTCTAGCCGTTACCGGCGACTTCGTCCGCGTGGATTTCTTTCGCGCAAGCCAAATTTTAAAAGTAGCCTAAGTTACTCCTTATAATATCAGCTATCTGCCAGTGAAAGTCCCGTCAAAATCGGTCCACCCGTTTCGGAGATTAGTTGGAACAAACAGATACAAAAGTTAAATAAAAAAATGATTTTTTGATATAGGTAGCGTATATACTTTCATATGAATTTAGAAAAAAGCTGTTATTTTCAATTTACAAACAGACACTTCAGTTTTTTTATTTGTATAGATAGATTTATTTTTCATTATATCAAAGAAACTAAAAAAAAGCGTTTAAATACAGAAAAATATAAAAGGAGTGACTTCGGTTCGGTACTGAAACAACTGACAATTTACTTGGCAAACATTTTAGAGCATTACTATATTACCTCTTTGAAAGAAAAATTAAAATAGTTAAGGACTGTGTTAATGTATCAAAAGTTAGAATAATGAAAGGTCGTTGCATGCGTGTCAATACATCCACTTGTTCCGCCCCTATGCACCGACACTCGAGCCCTACGAGCGCATAGTTTTTGCCTTCCCCACTTATTATTTTAAAACACCATACTTTCTCACGGTGTTTTAATGAAATTAACCCAGTCAATGGAACCACGCTTGTTTATGTTTATGCATTCTAGGTGACTGCAATTTCTCATTGTTATCTTCTTCGAACCTCTGGAATATTACGTCGAATGTATAAACTAATATCTAACGCTTCGCTTGGTTTTTAAATGTAACTGTATTAAAATATATTCACTGATAAAATATGTTATTTCATATAACGCCATGTTTCGAAATGATTATCAACAGATTATAGATAAAACTTGCCTATAATGTAGTAATATATAATATCAAGCTTTTATTGTTCTTATCAGATAAACAATGTCATTTAATAATAAAATACAAAATGCGAAATTTACTAGTCTGCTACTGGGAAACGGTTAGCAAATGGCAAGAATGATTTGTATTGCACTCAGTAATTAATTTCTGCAACAGATTTCACAATGTCACAATTAATTTCCAAGTGACACCATGAAGTATCATTGGCCTAGTCAGCGGAATCGGTCAGTGAGCCCGTCACAGGAAGGGGCAAGGTCGGCAACCAACCATGAAGTTCCGTCACCACAATAAATTCCTTTTGTTCCTATTTGACTAACATTACAATACACAACAGTGTCTACATAAGCAGGTGTTTTAACATTATCTTGAATTTTTAGAATATTTTTGTATTCGTCAATAATTGGATAACAGATTAAAATAAAATCAACTTATCAGCATGCTATTTGTACTGTTTACTCTAAATGATCATTATTCAAGTTTAAAGCTTGAAAGTGTGTAAACATTGCATGCATTCAGATCTTGTTTTACCATATTCCAGATTGTGTTAGAATAATGGAAAGGTTTGTAAAATTTATTTTAGCACAAGTCAATATTTACGGCAGGGTAGAATTAATTCGTAAGGAAACTTAAATAGCATAATATATAATATTAAATACGTATTATGAAATTCATCCTATAAAAGTGGTCAGAAACAATTTGAGATTTTTTTAACTTTTCAAATTATCTTATTTTAGTTTCGTTTATTTTGAGTATGTTTTCCATATGAGATAATTTTATCGATATGCTGTGTTGCTTGTTTTTTTTCGGAACCATTACGATTATACAGTCGTATGCAGTATGTGGCGAGCCGCATTTCTAGTGCATTGCCTGCGTTCAGCTGAATAGCGGAAGCGAGCCCAACCATAACAACGCAGACGGCTGTTTCCATTTCGGACAGCTAACACTAATAAACTGGCTTGTAATGAAAACTGAAATGAAATAAGAACACAGTTCCCTGGAATATTGTGTACGTACGTGTAAACAACTCTGTTTCCACGTTACTATGTTATAGGGATTAAACAAGAGCCCTTTAGTCAAGTGTAATCATTACTCCTTTGTATTTGTAAAGTAGGTTTTGTCACATTATTTCTTCGAAGAACGTTTTTGTGGTAGTTCAAATGCTTTATTACCAAGCTCTCGAATCAAAAGTTCATCGGAATTCCAATGTATGTGTCGTCATCCGTGCTTTGGATTCCTGTCGACGTTGACAGTTTGGAAGACCTTCTTGCAAACTTCCGCCAGTTGCAGCATGAAAGTGTCTGTTATGATTAAAATTAATCTGCTAATACCTTTTAGTCTAGACGGGTTGAAACGTTATTCTAAAAATATGTCACGTTGCAAATATTTATAATGTTTCCTCCATAAATAATACTCTTCGATTTAGTCATCCGTTCAACAAACTATTTAGACTACGATTATATGTATAATATCACTGTTCTACTATTTGTCTCGAGCTTTCCAATTAAAGGGTAATAAGGCGGATTTACGGATTTCCCACTGGTAAACTTCTTTTGCAGTGTCAAGCCCGGCACGTAGTCATTGTAAAAATATGCAAACTAAGCAGAAGAGTTGCCAAAGCGATGCACGTTGTCTGCCGAGACTTCTATCTTGGTCATTGGAATAACCACGGCATCAAACTACGGTTGGAATTTTAATATTTTGTGTCTTTGGAACCTTTAAACTTCCCAAGAGCTTCACGACCTGTTGTTGAAAGAAACTACAAAATATATCTGGGTCTGTTTGCCATGTTAGGAATTTAATGCGTCTTCAAATATTTTTTCTTCTAATTTTCTTATCATAACATTAATGTAATATGTATTCGGTGTAATTAACTGGTAATGGAGATAGGTTGCCCGATGACCGAGGGCGGGCCATATGTTTACGTTATAAATATCCACCGGTGTGTGTTGTGTATAGGTGATCCTACGCCGGCGCGTGATCTACGCCAGAAAACGCCCACTGAATGTTTAAAGTATTTTGGAAACATATATAATAGACATAATGCAATAATACAACCAAATTGAAAGCTGTGGCGTGAACTCTTCCCGCGGTTTTCCCAGAGCGCTACAATATAGGGCTCTTCAAAAAGGGCATAAACAGATATTTAAAATCACAACGTGGTAGGCCACGCGTTGGCTTCCTTGGTGTTGCAGATGTCCATGGGCATCGGTAACGACTTGCTATCGAGTGGACCTGTTTGCCTACAAGCAAACATGAAATAGTAAGAGATTACTTTTTATGGTGCTCTGGCCATTTTAGCAAAGGCCCTACCCTTATGAAATCATTATGTTTGTCCGCCAGTTTTTGTACGTTACAGTCAATTTTCTCAATCTATATTGCGCTACAAACGTATGTAGTGAAATCACGTAAAAAGAAAATTTAGATGTGGCCCCCAACATTTAACTAAGGGTTAAAAAAATGCAGTGTTCATAGACGCGGAGGCTGTATTGTTAGTGAGATCTTAAAAAATATATTAATGTTTCTTAATGAACTTTTCATTTAAGTGAATAGGTAGCGAGATATTAAGTCCCAAAATCATGAAGATTATAACCCCTCTAACTTCTAAACCGTGAGGTGCAAACTGCCAAAATCAAGGTTGTAGTGTAGGGGTGCTCAAACTGGAACTGCTGGCGATCTACTTCTATGTTTTTATACTCCGATTAATCGACTCTGAGAGGCTGCAAGTATTTGTGTTGCAGGATTATCATCTAGGTAAGTAGGGTTTATCGTGGCGCAATTTTAAGTATATACAATATACATATATATATATACATATATATATACACACATATATATATATATATATATATATATATATATATATATATATATATATATATATATATATATATATAGCCTAAATGGCACTCTGTTGTTCGTGCCTACCCCGCAAGGGAACTGGCGTGAAGTTATGTATGTATGTATGTATGTATGTATGTATATATAGGGACTGTAAACTTTTCCCGAGATCGACTTAAAAAGCACTCGCGATCGACCGTTTGAGCACGCCTGTTGTAGAGCTTCAAAAACACTTTCAATAAAAGTGAGTATCGGCATTTTTACTTGAGCACCTAGCCTTTGAAGATATTATGTATTTTCGATTAAATATTGTTTTGAGGTTTTGTAGCCAAACAATAGACACAGTAAACGATTGTCGCCTCTACGGAACCATTTCTTGTGTGCGGACTGCCGAGCACTTACCTAATTCTATTCTTATTATTAATTATTTTTATAATTAATAATAACAATAGACCTGGACTGACACCCAAATAATTAAGAACACAGTAACTACTATGATGTGACTAACAATGAAAATAATAGTAACTAACATTTAAACTAGGCTGTGCCTACGCGTAGATGTCAGTCTTCTTTCCTCTGTTAAACATTTTCGAAGCTCCTGTCATCATAAGCTCTCGATAATGAGAAATGGCTAGTAAATTATTATAGACTATGGATTGCATTACAGATGTAAAGACACTAGTTTATTTGTAATTCACTCAGCCGTCTTCGGAATTAACCCAGTGTTCCACTTTTAACTTATTTTCAGTAACTGTGCGGTAAATGTGGAAAAATTACGCTAGCAATACATCGTTCAAGTTTACCCATTTCCTGAGCTTTGAAAATAAAGCTTTGATACTCAATATTGCCTTGTCAGCGCTTTGTTGGTTATAAATCACAACAAATGGTTGCCATAGTCACAGTGTTTACTCAATTTAACAGCATCGCTATATATCACGATCTACCTACACAATTGCTATTTTTAGATCTTAGTCAATATTTAGGTCGGTTTGGTAGACGTGAAAAGATATAAAAATATATAAACTTTGGAATTACTAAGTATTTATTATTATATTTAATTTACTTACTGTTTTTGATGATTTCGTGCCTATTATAAATTCTACCTCTATAGTCTTTTGTTTCTTTGATCTCTCTCTTTCTGTACACAGTCTTTTTCCGTACTTTTTTTCTGTATACAGATGGCCGGATATGACATTTTTAATAAGGAGCTCTGAATTTACGTAACTCATTACAGAACACTAAAGATTTCTCAAAATTGACAGTGTGCCTACTGGCTATTTTTTTTAAGTGACTTGTATTTATGTCATATGAAATCGCTATTTACATCGGTATAAAATCAAAAGAGTACAAACAAAAGTTTTCTGTAGGAATTGATGAAACCTAAGTTCAGGGAGCACTGATTAAATTGTTGCTTTCCTATTTCATGTCACCGTAATGATAACAATACAAAATGGTAGTAACAACATTTAAATATCATAACGATGAATGTGACGCGACGTAGAAACGGAACTCTTCCATTACCTGTACTATTGTTGTCCTTGTATGGTTCAAAGTGGCCTATCACCTGAATATTAACTAAATTATATCAAAGTGTACCATCAATTATTACATATGTATTACAATAATTATTATGTTTTGTTACATTCGATTATTTGTTTGACAGAAATAGAATGTCGTAATTTTGGTCATACTGAAATCTGGATGGAGGTAGAAATTAGTTTTGTTCAGACTTTTGTTTCTTTTTCATAATTTTGAGAATCTATACTCTATACTATATCTATACTCTATATGGATTTTCGATAATGTGGATGAACACAGGATCGTTTTTCATTCAGGAAAGGGGTATTATTTTGATGAAATATAGTTCTGAATTGAAAACAGAATGAACCAATTTCTTCATGCAATTTCGTAGGTGTATATTAGTATGATCTTTCGACAGCGGGGAAGATGATAAGGTATTGTTTTTCCGAAAAAAGGATAATTTGTACGTATTTGAAATTAATGCTAGCAAAGTTACACTTTTTATTCATCACTGCTACGGGTAATGTACAAAACCATTACGCAGATGGTACAAGCATCTGCAGGGTTTGAATCAGCAAGGACAATAACTGCACCACCTTTGATAACTCATAAAATATTTGGTGCTCGCCAGATTTTACAATGAAGCTCTTATTTCAGAACAATACTCAGGCTGAACTCTAAGGTGTGATCGTTGAAAATTGCACCTGTGATTGATAAATTGAGGGAAAGATGGTTAAGATATTATGGGCATGTAATAACATTGCAGAAGAGAAGAAAATCATGTGACAAAAAGACCTCGAACATTGATGGATATAAAAATAAACTAGGCCAAAGCGAGATAGATGGACTATGTGAAGGATGGCAGAGGATATATGCCTAGATTGAAGAGTACAAGAGGAAAAGACATTTTGTGCTGACTCCAAATGATTGCAAAAAGTGAAATAAAATAGAGGGAGAGTCGGCCTCAAACCTTCGCTTGAAATGATAATTCCATCTAAAATAATAAGTATTGTCGAAAGCTCTACGAGTCGCAGTCACATGATTTTTTTGGTTTTTACCAAGTTATCTCAAGCGTCTGTTTACTTAAAGCAGTATGATTTGTTGTAAAAGCTCGAAGCGTGAGCCTAAATAACCATTGTCGGTTTGTCACGCGTTTATACATTTTTAGATGAGTCTAGCCAGACCTTACTTTTATTCGAACCACAGGATATATAACTAACTAGAATATTTAATATATATTGCTCTACGTACACGTGATACATTGCAGACTTAATGTGCTCATTTAATCGTAGTTATCAATTTAAAGATAATGTAAAAGGTTAAACTGTTTGGGTGCGACCAATGGCCTGACTTATCATGTCATTTAGTGCCTATTCAGAATTATTTCGTATTATTTCGTAATTCTTTCTTATTAATTTTATTACTATTATAATTCTTAATTATTAATTATTATCACTTTACGTATAATGTAACATTAGTTCATGTTATAATAAATAGCACTCCATTTTTTTATATAAAACTGGTAAAATGGTTAACTTTCCTTAATTTAAGATATTTCATTAATTTAAAGGGCTTATTTATACCAAACGTGTTCCAAGAGCCGTAAGATTATTGACCGAATATCGAAACGCCACTTAAGATTAAGTTCTTGTTAAACCTAAGGATGTAATGTTCCATACAAAAAGTATCTAAGATTAACATCTTAGATAATTTTTGTATATGAAACGTTTAGTATTTAGTCGTTAATAAACAAAATAACTCGTTTATCTCAGCGTAACGAATAGGCACATGTGTATTGCGGACTTCGAAGACCTTATAAATTGAAGGAGATTGTTTAGAATCACAGAGCTCGGGCACGGGCAGGGTAATTGCCAGGCAGAAAGAAACAAAACATAATAAATACCATTGGAATTTACCAGACAGTACACTGTTCAATGGCAACACTAACAAAATTAAAATTTTAACCCATCCGGCTGCAGACAGCTGTCACAGAACTAGGCGAATGGTTTCGCAAATGGAGGATAGAGGTAAACCCGGAGAAAAGCGCAGCAATGTTCTTTTCCCCGGGCACGCTTCGCTCCCCCAAACGCGCTAGCCTTCGCCTAAAAACCATTTCGCTCTATGACCAACAAATCCCCTGGGCAAAGTACACCAAATATCTTGGTGTCACCCTAGATCGGAACTTGCGCTTCAACGAGCATATCACTATAGTCCGAAATAGAGCGCGATTTGTGATGGGTCGTTTAGCACCCATGATAGACAAACGAAGCAAAATGTCCCTCAGACACAAGCTTACTCTGTATAAAACATGCATCCTCCCGATCATGACCGAAACGGCTGGCCCGGATCAGCCCGCCCACGGTTAGAACAGTAGGCTGGCAGGCACCGACAGACAGACACAGACGGCGGCGTCTCAGACGCCGCCAATCAAGATCTCTCCACGTCCCCGCGAGGGACGCTAGGAGACATAGCTCACCCCACAGGATAGACTAGGCGTGTTGCTGGGAAGTTTCTTTCGCCGTTTCTTCTCTCCCAGCCATAACACGTTGCGAAACGGCAGTAAGATAGCGTAGGCCACCGCAAACCACCGATCCCGGCCCGCCGTGATCCTTCCCTTCGGGCTTTATATTACCCGTCGCCCGTTCTCAATTAGTATTTTGTGTCGCCCTATGGTGGGCATCATTAAATTCATTCCCCATTCATGGCAACAGTCCAGCCGAGGTAAAACTCCTTAGGGAGCTCCCTCGAGCAAGTTGCCCCCCGGGCTCGAGCGCCTTCGCTTCGCGAAGGCACTCGCCCCAAAGACCCCGGTAAAGTTGTAAGGTCTTCGGACCAACAACATAAAGTCAAGTCCAATAAAAAAAAAAAAAAAAATTATGTTACAGGTATCCAAAACTTACATATTATGCTCATGTTTTGTAATGAAACTGCGTCCTGCATAATCGCATAGTCAGAGACGCACTTTAGGACATGTACAATTTACTGTTTTAGAGCCAATATTTTAAAAAGATTTTTAGAGTAAAATAAGCTAATAACTTCATTTTTAACAGATTTCAAAAAGGAGGTTCTCAATTCGATTATGTTTTTATATGTATGTTATGCGATTTCGCCGTCAATTATAGACCGATTTTCATTTTTTTTAAATTGAAAAGCGTGTACTCCGTAAACGTGGTCCCATTGTCATCAAGTCAAGATTTAATGAGTGGATCCTAGGGAAATTGAGAGCAACCCTTGTTAAAGAGCGCCTTCACTCATTGAAAAACAAACTTGAATACGCGTGCGAGTAGTACAATTTCTACAGGCGCTTAATATATTATTTCTAAAACTATTCAAGTATTTGCGTAACTAAAATGCACAAAACATTTTTTAACAAAAATAAAACCGACTTCAATCTAAACACCAGAAAATAAATATTTTCTACAACAAATCGAATTCAGTGCGAAGTAAAATATAAAAAATTCTATATTCCGGTTTTTTATATATTTCACTTGACACCTACCTTAAGATGTTGTAGAAAATGTTTATTCTTTGCTTTTTAGACTGAAGTCGGCTTATTATTGTTGTAGTTGGAGAGCTGTATAAGGCAGAATTATGTGATAAATTGAGATAGGATTTTCAAAACCGTAATGTCTTTATAGAAAGCCAAGATGAGTACATTTCTGTCTTATATTTTTATGTCTCGATGACACTATCAACTTCTTGACACTAAAATACTGCATATTATTTGAAAGTTAGAAGTTATTAAAAACAGAGTGCTGTAACGTGGGGTATGTGTTGGGTATACAGGAGACTTGCGCAGTGAGCAGTCTATCGTCGGACGTTACTCTCTCATTGCCACGGCAGTTTTTGCAACTATACGACATGTCTTTGAGCTGTCACCATTGTAATGATAGATATATGGCTATATACTTATCTTAATCCTGTTACAGGCTGACTTGATGCGGTGACACGATGGACGCGGCGGACAAGCGAATGCTGGAGCGGGAGGCACTCCGCAACATGATACAGCAATGGAACGCTAACCGGCTGGATCTTTTCGCGCTCAGCGAACCCAACGAGGTATTGTCTGTTTTAATTTATAATCGTAACTATAGTGCTTAGAGAACAGACACGCTTCCCGTCACTTCGTTCGAGTATATTTAGAAACTTTATTTTTAACTTTTAATTTATCTCAATAAATTTTTTCCAAAAAATATATGTAAAATATTTTAAAATAGTCTCATCTATCGCTATTTTTGATGTAGAATAAACCTTTATAGCTACTATAACAATTGGATTTTTGAAGCATGGCCTCTAGATATTACTATAAGAGTTTTAATAATACTTGTCATATCATATAGTATGTAAATATTAACATGATCTTGATTTTTCATTTTATCAATGAAAGGATTGAAAGTAGGCCGTCTGGTAATGCAACAATGGTTCTCTGCCCTCGTGAGAATAGTTCAATTTGTTTATTGCAGTCACAATGTTAATTGGTTCAAATGACGCGTAGATTCGTAGTGCGTCAATTTTATCTTCGTGTGCAGTCGAAGCGTTGAATTTAAAATGTCTGCCTCGTTAAAATGATTTGTATTTTATTGCGATAGGATAGTTGACAGTCAAATCAATTGATATACTTTTTATCGTCTGACAAAACGCCGAAGCCATCTTTAAAACAAAATAATTCCATTATTGTTTAAACAGTAATTAAAAATATTGTTATCATGGTAATTTTAAAATTTAGATGTTAGTATTAATTAGAATATGAATACTGTTTTGTGCTGGGGCTTCATCTGCGTTAGTGTTAAAGGCGTTGACTGGCCGAATGGTCGTCTTACTTAAAGCGTTAAAAAATAAAGTCGTTGTCACATTAGTGTATAATTATACATACGTTATCTGTCAATGTTTAACTTCATTAACAATGTCGTATCTCATATGACGCATTAAACTCATCGCAATATCTGCGTCAAACGGCCTAAATCTTTAACACTAATATAGATGAAACTTCACCAGTAGATTTTATTATAAAATGTGTCAACTACCTCTTTCGAGAATATTACATTTTTTATTTAAAATAATTGAAATTGTTCACTGATAAAACATTCATTGCTAGGATTTGCGCATAAAGTGTAGATGGGCAATCTAACTACAGGCACTATGTCTAACTACTTTACATTACCTAATTTCGTCGCTAAATAAAAAAGTTCTTAAATTCTTTGAATATTTTATTCAGAAATATTTCGTAGTCGCGTTGTGGCCTCGAAATGATAGTGGAAATAGTTTCCTTTTTAGAGTTCAGTAGTAATTTTGGAAGTAATGGAACCCATATCAAATCTATCTATTTCACAATTATTTTCTTAGAAATTACTGAATCTATATGCATACAATTTTACAGAGAGGTGTAGTCTGGATAAGGCTACAAAGCTCTTAGTGTAATCGAAGAAAAAAAAAAAGGTTTGGGGTAGCCACCACATATGTAAATAAGGGTGAAGTATTCATCCTAGTGTACGGAGTCGTGTGGGAGTACTTATTGTTAATTAGATCTTTTTTATTGCCATAAGCAGGCAATCAGGCAAACGGCCCACTTTGCAACACCAGGAGTTGTAAATGTTACAGTGTCTTTCTTAGATGACTCCACGCTCTTCCTTAATAAATTTTGATTGAAAGCAATTAAGAAGTGGGGAGATATCAGCTGTTATAAACTTTGTAGTGGAAAATTCTAAAAATCAAGGTGATATGAGTTTAAATTTAGATAAAATTGTTCTGAGCAATATCAGTTAAGTGGATTTTAAGATACGTAATATTTTTGTTTAATACTTAAACCATAAAGGTTTACTAGCATAAAAACAAAAACAGGGGGGACGTTTGTCATCTCTGCGGAATCTGCATTTTGCGAGAATTACCAAGGACTTACCTAATTTATTAATCATTTGTAATTTTATATAGTAATGGTAAGATTGATTGTGTAAAATATTTTGCTTTCAGAATCTGGAGTTTCATGGCGTGATGCGATTTTACTTCCAAGATTCGGGACAGAAGATAGCAACTAAATGTATCCGCGTGGCCTCCGATGCCACTGTTAGCGATGTCATAGGTGAGCAACTGAAAGAATTTAAACGATAACAGCGAAGTCATGTAAAAATAAGCACTCTAGGTTTTGCCTATTGTTATTATCAGTCTAGAACATCTAGATTAGTTGCATATTACTGTGCAATGGCATATTTTATAATGAAACCAATTATTACACAAGCACATAACTCGTCTTCTTTTTAAATGTAGCTGTGCATGTTTGTTGTATTTACTCAGTTTCAACTAATAATGAAATAATGACAGCCCATGATCGTCCCAGTGTTGTATTCGGGCCTCCCATTTTTATAAGGGAACGGACAGTATACCCGCCACGCTTGATTAAGGCAGATTGGCAGGTCGAATATATTGGTTATTTTAATGTGCAGGTTACATCACGATGTTTTCTTTCAACATTAGCATGTGGTCATTATAAAAATATGCACATTATGTCAGAAAACTGTCTAAGTGGGGTATGCTTTCCGGCTAGCATTCGAAGCCGCGCCCTTCGTATTTGAGACGCGTGTGTGCTTTAACCACTAAGCTACCACGGTTTCAGTTTCAAGTATATATCGTTCAAAAAGTGTTCTCCGATGGAACTTATTTTGAATGAAAACTTTTGAATTTGAATATATTAAAATCTATAATATTATAAAATTCTAAACATGCTGTGAACTTGGGGCTATTTAAAAAAACAACTGGAATAGACTATAAACGTCGGAGAACACGATGCATTTTTTTTTGATTTCGTGTCTGTTTGTGGGTTTGTTCGGGATTCGCATAAAAACTACTGGGCTGCCGATTTCAATGTGGTTTCCGCTGATCGGCAGCAAATTCTTAGACTTAAAATCTGTGCTACTTTTTATCCTGAGAATCCCGCAGTAATTTTTCTGGGAGTGATTTAAATTAACCAGATAAAAAAACATCGAATTCTAAAGTGATTTTTCACTGACCGATAGCAAATTTTATGTAATAAAATGGGTGATATTTCTTTATCACCTCAGAAAACCCGCGGTAATTTTTATAATATATATATCATAATTGATATCACCTTATGTCAAAATGAAACCAGTAGAAAGGCAAATGTATGGATATTAATCCAGCATACATTTACGGTGTATATTATAGAGTGTTTTCTTTCATGAATTGCAGAGATCCTGATCGAGAAGTTTCGTCCGGACATGCGTATGCTGTCTCTGGGCTCGTACTCCTTGTGGGAGACCCACGGGCCCGATGACGAGCGCAAGCTAGAGCCTCACGAGAAACCGCTGCTGGTGCAACTCAACTGGCACGCGGATGACCGCGAGGGTCGGTTCTTGCTCAAATGCCTCACCAATAACGAGGTAATAAACATTCTACGTAGAGACATTGAGAAAATATAATGAACAGAATTATTGTATTGTGTCTGTTATTTTGGTGAGCAACTAAAATGTTATTTATCTATCTACAATGTTGTGAATAATAATCTTAGTAATTTTTTTTTTAACGACTGTTGCCAAGGATATTCAATTTGAGGGGTGCATTCAAAAATACGTCAATTCAATATAAAAAGTTTAAACCAAATATGTCATTTTACGACCGAGAACCCTTAAAAATACATGATTTCGTGCAATTTAATTTACTGACTTTCGTTGTCAATTGTCCCGATTTTTTTTTTAATTTTTCATAATAATAGCGAATAAAACAAAATAAGTCAATCACTTAGATCATATAAACGTTATAACTCAATGGTCAATCATGTGCGGATCACGCACATTGATAGGTTTCATAGGTGCAACAAACATCCACTGTTTTTTGTTATTTACCTATATAACCTTTAAAAAGAATGTTGTAATAATGTACGTCGTAGCAATCGTAACATACCCGTATTTAAAAGCAACAAATCTCGATGAAACCAATTTTTCTTGAAAGTATTTTTAGAGTTCCGTACTTTAAAATCCGATTCCCTTAGCGATATTAAAAAAACATTAATACCAAAAGGGAGGCAAAAACAGCAAAGTTGAAATTTAGAACTTGAACTGAACAATACATGGAGTGAAGTTTCAATTTAAAGCACTATGGTGCAGTGTATGTATGGAATCTTGCTAAAACTTATATAGTAGATGAACTGCAAGAGAGTAGCTTGTACTAGTTCAGCTTGTTTTTATGGGTATTATATTATATCTTTTCCTGAAATGAAGCCGTTTTAGAAGTGGAACATTAGTGAGAGAATGAATGAATGAATGAATGTTCTTTATTGCATATATATGTTACACATATATATACAATAGGAAGTCTTATCGCCGCCGGCGATATCTTCCAGACTACCTTTACAATGATTAAAATAACTAAAATAAAATATACTTGCATAGATTATAAAGAAGGAAAAAAAATACAAAATTGAATGTAAAAAAATAATCTAACATTGATATACATGTGTTATACCTAAATATTTTGATGTTAGCGTGTTTATTTATCTTTAGTCACAATTATATATATATATAAATAAAACCTTTGTCTAAGATTTTAGTCATTTATTATTATTGTCCAAGAATTGAACTTATGTTATACACACCCTGATATGATTAGTTTGTTTCATATTTTCTAAAGAGAACATTTCTGTATAACCCTGTTTTTAAATTACATTTTTTTTTCTTATTATGTAGATGTTATGTTGTCCCAAACATACAATTACTACTAGAATACAATTTCCTGCGGTCGGGTGGCCTGTCGTAAGAGGTGACAAAACAACTCACAGCCAGGTAGTAGGTCATTTACCCGACTGGATGGCTACCACCCCTGGTCTAAAGTATATCGCCATAACAACTTTAAGTTGTGTTCCGGTATTAGTGACCAGGTTACAGTCTCTTTTAAGAGAGCAACAGCGCATTTGTAGCACCTTTGGTGTTGCAAATGTCTATAGGCCATAGTAACCGCTTTCCATCAAGTGGGCCGTCTGCCTGTCTGTTGAACTCCTGCAAAAAAAAAACAGAAGATTAATTGATACCGCTAAAAAGTAAAGGCAATTTAAAAATGATCATGATTACAAATCATGTTCCCGTAATAACATTCAAATATTCCTCATTCATAGGTTCCCTTATCAAATGACAAGGGGGATCAAAACTTCAAAAGAAAACTGTCGAAACGAGAAAAAAAGGAACTAAAGAAGAAAGAAAAGTTGTCACGACTAAAATCGGATGTGAACGACGAAAACAGGCCGGTGGCTGAAAAACTTTATACAGGTAAATTAAGTATTTTATATTACTGGATTAAGAAAAAATACAACCACATCGGTAGAAATACGTATTTCTTTTCTTTTTCCCAAAAGCCTAAATATTTTTCAAATCCTTAAGTTTTTTCCCAATACAAATTTTCATTCCCTATCTTACCCCTTCAAGAATGTTTTATTGAAGCCAAATATAGCCAATGTCCCCAAGAAGGAAACCATCTCCTTGCCAAATTTCATTGAGATTCGTGCAGCCAGTTAGTGATTAGAAGGTAAGAAACATATTAAAATATCTATGTGTAACTGTGTACTTACTGATTTTTATGGAAATCAGTCGAACAGTATCGACGTTGATCAGTTACCGCGCCATCTGTTTGCGAGTCAAAGTAATATAGATAATATAAAAAAAACCTTTGTGATCAATCAGACTATGTTGGAGTTTATTAATCTTATGTCCATTTAATGTTTGTACGTGCTAAAATTTTCCAAGCGGGTCATACCCCCAGTTTAATTAGATAGCAGTTATTTATACAGGCGATACTGTATTAATTTTTTTTCTAAACACTATTTGCCCCAAAAAAAAAATCCGCATGTCCTAATTGTGTTTCGGCAAGTGGCCAGGTTCCAGTTTCTCCTTCAAGGCCGGCAGCACCTCTGGTATTGCTAATGTCCATAGGCGACGGTAACCACTTTCCATCACAGTTGGGCCGTCAGCCTGTCTGCTGTACTTCAGCAGTAAAAATTAAATACGCTCAAGTAATAAGACATTGTACATGTAAAACATGATATACAATAATACACACATACATACATACATAACTTCACGCCAGTTCCCTTGCGGGGTAGGCACGAACAACAGAGCGCCATTTAGGCTTATTCTTACACACCTCACTTGCTTCTTTGACATTCATAACTCTTGTCACTTCTAAACTTTACCTAGGCTAGGTACCAGTCTCCCTTTAGAAGTTTAGATATACAATAATAATAATAAAAAAATAAAAAAGTATATTGTATTCACGCCAATGAGGCTAGATATTAGTATTATTCTGCAACAAGGACTGACGTAGCATTGATTCTCAATTTCGGCCTTTATCAAAAGAAAAGACATAATTATAAATAACTATCCCATATTCTGTGATAATATTATTACGTGTTTACAATATTAGTCTAGCCGTCTGGATGTAAACAATCCCTTGTACACAGCACTGCTCGCATAAACTTTGGTTCAAGTATCCTTGGGAAAATGAAGAGCCATAGTCTAACCACCACTTTGGTGTATAGGTGTGGTAATATTTATTTACGTAAAACGCGAGAGTTTGTTAATATTTTTTGTTTGACAGAATTGCCGGAGACATCATTTATGCGCAGTATTAGTAATCCAGAAGCAGTGATGCGTCGACGTCGACAACAGAAACTCGGACGCAAGTTACAGCAGTTCAAATCCAAAGACGGAGGCCCAGATACTGGTAACAAACTAAAAATCCATTTTATTCGTGCAGGAAAGAATACAATTGCCTGGCCTGTCGTAAAAGGCGACTAAACAACCCACAGCCAGGTGCTAGGTTATTTGCACGACTGGATGGCTACTACCCCTGGTCTAAACTACGCCGCCATAACAATCTTGATTTGTGTTCCGACATTTGTGGCTAGGTACTAGTCTCCCTTTAGAAATTTAGAAAGTAGCAGCACATTGATAGCACTATTGGTGTTACGAATGTTCATAGTCGACGGTAACCGCTTTCCATCAGGTCGGCCGTCTGCCTATCTGCGGAACTTAAGCAATTAAAAAAAACTATCTTTATTATATAAATTCAACTTTTATCATATTTGTGTCTGTAAAACTTGATCAGTAATTGATGGAATGACTTCAGTTTTTTTATACAATGCTTTACATTTTAGTAGAAGTGTATTTTATCCTTGACTTCATCCACATTTTTCATGAGATTGGTTTCAACTAGTAGGATGCATAAAATTGGCTGATTCTGATAAGAGTTTCACCAAAACGATAGCTTACTAGCTTACGTTCTTTTTTAATAACTGCAGTACTTTTGTGACCTAAAAACCCCAGAATTTAATATGAAAAACGAAAGACATAATTAAAAGTAGCATGAAGTTTGACCGTGTTGCTCTTAGCACGGTATCTGTACTTTGCGCATCCGGGCGGAGACATCGACCACGACGTCAAGCAGCTCGGGCCAAGTGGTGTGAGCTAACAGGTGTCATTTGCCACACCAAAAAAGGTCAGGTCTATAATAAATCCATCATTAGGCCTGTCTTTTTGTATTGCAGCGTAGGGTGGCCAAGGGCCCAATTCTGCTATTTCAATATCTTGGCTTTGCGAAAATATTCAAAGTATGATTCCATTGCGATAGTGTCAAAAATTCGTATCCTACTAAAGCCACAACATCTTCCCGATATTGTTGCAGCATAATAAAAGTAGAAAAAAGTTGGTTTTACCACTAGCAGAAATGGTGCTAGCCAAAATGAATATTGAAAAACTACCAAAATTTTAAACATTTATTGCATGAGTTTTTGCTTATAAATATTTATAAAGACAGTGGCGAGCCACGGACACTTCATTGGAATTGACAGAATACCGAACTCAGGCAAACCTACGATTGAGACGATAGTGTCCTTTGATTTTGATGAGATACCAATAGCAGAATTGGGTCCTTGTACTTGAACAACACAAGTAGTGCACATGATGTAGTTCAATATGTTGTGATGGACGTGTTGAGTCATGGGGCAGTCTTTATAACCGTGATATAGCAGACAAACTGCAAGAGAGTCGCTTGTCGCGGATATATTTTACGGAGACCGGCTAACAACCGGGGAACAAACATCTAGCCATGCGCCTTCGCCAGGTCCCGATCGAAGGGGAAGGCCCAAGAAATACTGGCTTGACGTTGTGTACCATGATATGCGTTCAAATAATCTCAATGCGAGAAGAAAAAGCGGTCCCTGCGCGTCTGAGCACACGTTCCGTAGACAACCGGGATTTAACGCTCAGATGATGACGATGATAACCCTTGATAGAACATCGTTTGGTATTAAATGACATTTTTCAATTTAAATATCCTGGGACTGTTTTATATTTTCCATGAATTCCTGAGTTTTGTTTCTTGGTATATAATAAATAGATTTGAATTATAAATTTTGGAATAGAATATTCTTTATTGCACACAATATTCCTAATATAAAATTATACAATACATACAATTGTAATGATAAGTGTAACGGGCGGTCTTTTCGCTGGGAGTGATTCCTTCCAGACAATCTTTGGATGGACAGAAACTCAGTACGGAATGGGGTAGGTATGTAATAGATATAATATACTAATATATACGCAAATATAAAGGAAAATAATAATTACAATATAAATAAATTACAATATAACACACAAAATATTTAAACGTGAAACAATAGTATCTCAAGTATATTATAACTAAATAACATTGGATGTTATGTTTGGTTTTTAATAAATATTATAAACTTATTATAATAACTAGGATTTGCCGGCGGCTTCGCCCACGCTTGACAGGTAAAGTAAATTACAGTTATTTTAGCCAGTATTTAAAATCAAAGGGTATTTTCAGCAGGGCAAGCAATTTTTTAGTATGAAAATACATGAATTCCGAAGATTCTCTTAAAAACCCAGGATAGGTACTGTTACTAAAGGCTAAATCTACATTTCTAAATCTACTAAAGATTTCTAATAAACATGGAAGCTGTTATATCAAGCAAGTCCTAATATCACGTGGATTCGAAGTTAGGAAATCCGGGAAATATAAAATGTCCCGGATTATATTGTTTTAGTTGCAATCGGAACTGAATCAGCAAATTTTTATGTATAATACCCACTTTAAACACTCCGGGGAAAATTCGCGGGATAAAAGTAGCGCAGATTTTAATTCTAAGAATTAGCTGTGGTTCAGCGAAAACTGCATTGAAATCTCCCCAGTAGTTATCAAGTGAATCCCGAACAAACAGACAAGAAATCTAAAAAAATTGTATCGTGTTCTCCGTCGTTTATATAGTTTATTCCATAATAAAACTACGTTTTAACGGTTTTAAGCGCGGTATTTTAAGAAAATATTATAGTTTATACCAGTTGTTTTTTTTAATAGTTTCTATGTACTGACGCGGCATTTAATAGTATTATAGATGTTCTTTTTCATGCAGGTGGCACACTGAGGATATACGGCGGTATACTTCGACCAGATGTGTCATATATAACTTTATTACTGTCCGTCAACGATACGGCGGCGACTGTCCTACGCGAGACTCTAGACAAATATGGCATGTCTTACCAAGACCCACAACAGTTCTGCATCGTTCAGGTATCATTATTTTATTCCACAATGTTCGTAAAGCCGCGTACTCACCTGCGAGTCATGACCGTAACCATTGCAGTTAGTGTAACGAAAAACTCGGTACGCGAGCTCAAGACGAGCGGCACACGGCGCGCGATCTCAACGACCCAACAGAACGAAGATCAATGTCGGCATACACATGACAGCACGTAACTGAAACCAAGCGGTTATTGCTCGCAGATGAGTACGCGGCTTTACATTATAGAAAATATAGTAATAGTATATTTATTCAAATTAAGGCGTCGTAATTGGCAAGGATCGTACGTTAACAGGATACGTGCTCGTCGTGCGATGAAAATGTTCGTACGATGATTCAACAGGGGTGTCCTAATAGATCGCACGATGCTCATCGTGCGGTGCCGTCGCGCCGCCATCAACTATACAGCGCCTTTTTAACAATGGCTCTTTACAGAGAGGCGCAGTTTTTGCTGTCGAGCAATATTGCTTTGAAAATTGCAAATGATATTAAATTGAAATGTGGATCACATAAAACACTTTTTAAAACCAGAAATCAGCGCCGTGAATTTTTTAGCCATTATTTTGATGTACGAAATAATGAACAAGATTTTTACAATTATTTGTCTATGTCCAGAGACAGAGAAACATTTTATTACATCTGCAATTGAATACTGCGTGCATTACGTGTGTCTTACTTGTACGATGTGACGTTTGTAACTATCCGTGTTGCCCATCGTGTTGCCATGCTGGTGCGATGGCGCTTGACTAATTAGGACACTCAAAAAAGATCGGTGTGTTTGATTACATGATTAGATCAAACCCATTGTACGATCATTATTAAACATAGTCTATGCTCGCGCCATAGTTTTCGAGCTTTATTAGGACACTGAAGATGTCTGTATGTTTGAACTCATCGTGCGATGAGAACGCATCAAGTCATCTTACGACCCTTGCCAATTGGGACAACGCCTAAAAGTTAAAATTTGGGGGAAGCGAAATAATGATAAGTCTTGAAAACACTACACACATTCATAGTGATTGAAAGTGTAGATTCTAGGTTTACATTTAGATTGCTCCCACTCTCTGCTACCAATGCCATACAGACTTTACTAAGTATTAATTCAGAGCATCTATATTGTTATTTATGAAATAAATTGTACCTTGTATTTATTTTACGTTAGTGGTTGCGATCTCGTAATTTCGTTGATTTTTTCTTAGGATCAAGTTCATTTAGTAACTTAGCAATGGACTAGTTATAATTTTACTGAAGGTATCGTGTAGCTTAATAATCTCAAATTTTGCTATTTAAAATAATATGTTTGTTTCGTGTTTTTAGAGTACTTATGTATCAAATTTATTGAACAATTAAACAAAATAATCTAATGGACTAACTGGAGAGGCGAGTGCGGGAATTGAATGCCTGATTAATTTAATGTTACATTAGAATACAAACAGCAAGACAAACTCCCTTTCACATTTACAAATTATATTAGTATGAATTAAAATAGGATTTGACACAACATCCGCCTGTAACGTCTCAACTTAAGACCAAATAAAAAAGCCAAAACAGTTGATAAATAACTCTTGCTTGATAGAAAAAACGAGACAAAAATAGGTGCTTACATTTTCATGTGCTAAAGGGCCAAAAATCTGATAAAGCGACTATACCGTAGTAAGTGCCTTTATTTACGTTCGAATTTTATAAAAAACCTCATGCTCGAATATTGAGACTTTATAATTATTATTATTGTTTTAATTAGCAGAGACTAAAGCTAGCGACACACTTTCCGAAAGGACGGCGCCGAAAGTTCATCTATACAGCGAAATTCTTAATATTCATAATTCGTTTTGTGATGTGATCATGGTCTCAAAAATTGTTTTTGGCCGCGTGAAAATTGGCACAATCGATATTTATGAGATAAAAAAGTATATCATAAGTTAGTACGAATTCTCAGTCCCATTTTTGTCTCATTTTCATATGAGCACGTAAAAAATTTTAATATTATTTTAAGTTCAGTGAAATACAGGTGAATTTTTCATGTTGTTCAATTAATGTATGGAAAATAGAACATTGTGCTCAAAAACAACCCTTTCGCTTGGTTTGTCGATTGACATTCCTTCACAAAAATGGATCCTTACAAGGTACACTATGGTTTATTGATAATATAGGTGTGTTTATTTTTTCAAAATCAGCCTATTCAATTCCTGGCCCCAGAGTAAATGATTAAAAAAAAAAACTTTAAAATCGGCTATGAGACTCCTTTGAGTGTTTTTCGCTATTTAGCATAGTTCAGGATTTGGCCCTCAAGGCTCACTTGAAAAATTGACCCTATATACGCTCGCAGTGTTTTTTAAGTAGCCTATGTATGATACATTTGCCGAAATTACGTTGCGTCCGGAGTAATACCGAACCTTTATTTAGTGGCTGATTCCGTGAAAATGCATTCAATCTATTTTGAATAGCAATCAACACATCATGTGACCGAAAGTTCGGCATACGCAGTGAAACATTTTGTGTAGGTACTTTCACCTTTTCATTCATTTCAACACCTTCATTTACATGAAATGCTTAAATTAAAAACTGACCGATTGACATTTATTAATTTTAATTTATAATATTTAATTTCATTGTTTAAATAAGTAATTATTATGGATCTGTGTCTGAAATAAACAAATAATTATTATTATTTTCATATTGTCAACACTGGTAAAATTAACACTTTAAAAGAATAACTATGTTAAGGACATATGATAAGATGTTTGGGGAAAAGTTTCGTACATCTGTGTTCCATCACGTAACGCGCTAAATTATATGCATATGCCGCGTAATTCCAACTGTTCGGCGGGTTTGGTGTGTCATGCCAACCGAATAGCAACCCCGATCATTCAGTCGCCGAAATGTCGGCGTCATACCTTCGGCGGGTGTGTCCTGACACTAATAAAACTTCATATCATAAATGTAAATGTCAAATTTGACAATGTGGAACAGTGACAGTGGCATTATTGTGCTTACACTTTTTAATTTAATATATTAAACTGGAACTGAAGCTACGCCAAAATGAAGTGATTTTGTGTAAATCCTTAATAATCACATAAATAAAATAACATACACTACAATTATCGATAACATTTTAAAAACGCATGGCCCCGTGACGTCCTTTACAATCTAAAATACTGTTTAATTTGGAGGTGTAGTCATCTCGAGCATTGGTTTGTGTTTAGGAATTATCTAAATGAAGTTCACTATTTCGCTCGCATATTAAGGCTGATTTACATTAGTACTTTTAACTGGCGACAGTGCTGGCGCCCAGAACTGACTCACATTGTTTGCATACATCATTTATTTAGGGTGTTTCCACGTTATTGATGGCAAAATTTTATGCGATTGAATTAATTATTTGTTGAGAAAACCTTCATATTTGTTGTTAAAATAGTTGACGGAATAGTTAGAAGAAGAGGTATCTAGAAAGAAATGATTTTAGGTAAGAAAATTAATAGACAATAGAAATGAAACGGAGGTTCTGTGTTGTTGTTATAATAATTGATATTTGGAGATACCGCAAATATCAATTGTTTTAACAACAAAAGAATTTCAAATCTCAGCTGTTTTTTTCTGATACGACGCGACGTCACTCTACAAGACACTGTCAGCGATTGACCAGCTGCTGACTTCCTCGTTTACACGAGGTCAGTATCGTTGGCGCGGTTTCCGGGGGATTGATGCGGGTGCCGGGGGGAGTGGACTGACTTCAAAATATTAATTGGGAATATTGAAGTCGACACTCTCTTGACAGCACGGTACTGACTCCAAATCATTTTACTCGTTGCCAGTATTGGGTCAGCACTCACTACAAATTTGAAACCAGTAGCTGACTCAATGTAAATCAGCTTTTACAATATTTTCGAAGATATAGAAATTGATAGAATTTACTTACGACAAATCTTTGTTCTAATAATCTCTAGAAGAATAAATAATTCGAACGTTTTGCAAAATAATTATTTAATTCAGACAATGTTTCATACGTAAAATATTTTTCTCAAGAATTGATTTTTATACATAAAAATTATATGAAAACAAAATATTTTAAAATATTTAAAATATTTGTTTTTTAATTAAATTTTGATAAGATTGGTAGAATACAAATTCGTCGTAAGTAAATGCTGTCAAATTATATTTTCTAAAATGTGTGCGGGCGAGATCCCGAACTCCATTTAGTAATGTTCCAGAAAACGGAACTGCTAAGGAGGAGGTTTAAACAAAGACCAAGCTATGTATGTCTAAAATACTGAATGACTTGTGATTTTTTAATAGGAGGACAAGACGGATAACTCTGAGTACATATTGGAGGACGACGAGTGTCCACTTGCGATGATGAACATGACTCGAAGTAAGTGCATATATACTACTTTGTTTAATTAATTAATTTTATCATTATATATATATATTCCTAATTTTGCAGGTAAAAATGGAAAAGCACAGTATAAAAATATCTACACAAGTTGATTATCAAGCCATTGCGTGATAATCAACTTGGGTAGATATTTTTACGTGGTTTGATTCTCTCAAAAACATTGCTCTGTCGTTACAGAATAGAGATTTTACTTTTGTTTGTTTTTTTATTGCTTTCTGGGGGAGATTAATTCAGACGGATACGTCAACCCCGTCGTACCATAATCTAAGTTACTCTACTTAAGTAGTATTATAATAAAGGTGATGAAGGATTCCAATTAATATCAATCAGACAGATTAGTTGGTATAAAATGAATATCCATAGGATATACTTTACTCATCGAACTATAGAATAAGCATAGAATAATAATTTATTGCTAGTAATGTATGTGTATATGGTTCTTCGTTTTGGTGGTATCAATATATTTTACTTTAAAACGACATTAAAATAAATTATATTAGATTATGAAAGCGATGTTGATATTTTATAGTCAGTATGAAATTATGAATATTTAGTGGTGAAAGCATGTTTTTAGAACACAGAGACATCATAGGGTAAATGCCTTCGCCCTTTTTTTTACCATTGCTGAGCTCGTCATCAGTTGGGCATTCGTCCCCACTTCATTGAACCGCCGCACTCTTGTATACAACGGTTTAAAAAAATGTTCGTATTGCGTATCTTAGCTGAAGAATGAGCTTTTGGCTGAGGTTTTCCCACAGTGTTATTGTATGAGGGTTTCTAAAAAGTGTATTATAACATTTTGGCAACATGTTAAACTGTCTCTGTTGACTGTAACCACTTTCCATCGCGAGGGCTGTCAGCCACTTCGGTGTATTTACTCCGTGTATAAAAAGTTATTCTATGACAGCACGTTAGTAACAAAAGTCTATAGGCGACTGTAACTACATACTACTTACGGGTTAATATTTGAAATGAACTCAAGGCAGGTGATTAATATTTGAAATGAACTCAAGACAGGTGATTTCAATTTCCTACCAGTGCTAAGGAAAAGAGATGCATACTAAGATATAGGACTCCTTTTTCATCCAAGGAAAATATCCTTCAGGGGATTAGAAAGTGCGGTGGATCGTGTGGGATTCGCCACAGTGGGGTGATACTAGTACCCAATCAGGAATGCTATCGCCATCCCGGCAGGGGATACCAACTAAACCCCTGGCCGTGTCTTTTGACGTCCCATGTCCGGGTTGCAGGATCGCTCGCGCAATCACCTTCAGCCCGGACGTAAAGAAATAAAACCCCGCCATAAGTGGACCGTCAACCTATCTTACTGTACACGGTTGAATACAGTAAGCCACGGTACTTTAGCAATAAAAAACACATTGTACATAAATTGCTTGTCAAAAAAGTCACATCTATGAATTAACTCGCCAAATGTACACCTACTTCAAACAATATAACAAAGATAGAGGTTCTTTGACTAGTCAAAATCATTATTACATCAAAGGAAAATAACGTATGATGTCTATTGGATCGTCAACACTCGTACACTTCGTAGAAATTTAATTTTGTTACAAGTATATCTTGGTTATTTCTTTTATTTGCTTAGAAAGATAGTATAGCATTTTTGATTTTGTATGACTTGACATTAGCGAGTTTTAACGTCATAATTGTAAAGAGTCAAATTACTAACTAGTTATAGTATAAGTTTGAACACTAGTTAATTTTTTTATTAGGATATCTATTACATATAATAAAACTGTAGAGGTTGAATTTCTGTACAACGAAAAAAACATACATACATACATACATAACTTCACGCCAGTTCCCTTGCGGGGTAGGCACGAACAACAGAGCGCCATTTAGGCCCATTCTTACACACCTCACTTGCTTCTTTGACATTCATAACTCTTGTCATGCACACTCGTTTGTTCTTAAGGCTCCTGACATCACCCTCCGCTAGTACACGATCAATTTGATCATGGAAGGTGTGTCGTGGCCTTCCACGACTTCTGCATCCATCCACTTTTGCATTGTATATCTGTTTAGTCATTCTTTCATCATGCATTCTTTCCACATGCCCGAACCACCGGAGCATTCCTTTCCTTACCTTCACCCCGACACTCTCTTTCAGACCAACTCTCTTTCTTACTTCGGTATTACGAACGCGGTCCGCGAGCGTCACTCCGCAGATTTTGCGCAGTGCTCGCATCTCGACCGCGTTTACTCTACTTTCATGCTCTCTCTTCCATACCCAACTCTCGCATCCATACGCGAGCGTAGGTACCAGCACCGCGTTGTGTATGGCGAGCTGGGCCTTCTGGCTGAGGTTCTTAGCGCCTAGAAGTTTACCTAACGCTCCATTCACACTATTCCCCAAATTCACTCTTCTTTCTATATCAGCGGTGTACCTTCCATCCCTGCTAAAAGCACATCCAAGATATACAAACTCATTCACTTGCTCTAGCATAACATCATCGACCATTATCCTTGCATTCGTTCTGGTTTCTTCTCTTTCAAACACCATAACATTTGTTTTCTTCGCATTCAAATGTAAGCCTCTCGCCTGACAGTCATCTTTCATCATTGTGACTAGTGTTTGCAGTTCTGATGGCGATTCGGCTAAAAGCACGGCATCATCCGCATAAACCAAGGTGCTTACAACTAGATCACTCATCCGCACCCCAACATCCATCAATCTTATTCTCTGGAGACAATCGTCCAGATATAGGATGAACAGCAAAGCCGACAGGACGCAGCCCTGGCGGACGCCAATATTGACGTCAAACCAGGGCGACAGGCTGCCTTCCACTCGCACGCATGCCATAAAGTCCTCGTAAGTTGACTCCACAGCACGCATCAATTGGCCATTAATCCCATATCCGGGCAATATGTCCCAGAGGTCCTTCCGCACAACCCTGTCAAATGCTTTCTCTAGATCCACAAAACCGCAGAAAACCTTCCGGCCCATAGCCAGCTGCTTCTCTACGATATTGCGGAGAGAGAAAACTTGATCCATACATCCCCTTCCATTTCTGAAGCCACCTTGTGCATCCCACAATAATCCATCGGATACAACTCTCATTCTCTTTTCAATAATCTTCGCATACACTTTAGATGCTGTGCTGATCAAACTGATGGCCCTGTAGCTGGCGCACTCCATACGTGACCCCTTGCCTTTATACAAGGGCACGATGACAGCGCGCCTCCAGTCCTTGGGAACCTTTCCCGTCCTCCAGCACAAGTTGCATAAGGACAGGAAAGCGTCCCGGACGCAGGTTCCACCATATTTGATCATCTCAGCAGACACACTATCGATTCCTCCTGCCTTTCCATTTTTCAGACTTCTTATCGACCATTCGATCTCTTCCAACGTGATCTCGGATACTGACTCCTCGGAGTCAGTCACAGACTCAGTCGTGGTGCCAGCATCCGGGATATCATCATACATTTCTCTAAAATATTCACTCCATCGCGCTAACACCTCTTGTGGGTTAGCAAGAACGTCCCCTGCTTTAGATTTTATTCTTTCCATTCTGGAACCTGACGAACAACCCCGAGACTTCTTAACCTCTCTCCAAAAGAGTTTGGTATTCGCCTTGAAGTTCTCCGTCAGCTTCTCTTCTTCTTTCAATTTTATACTTTCGCGCTTCTCTTTCACTAAAGCTTTGGTTTCGTTCTTGCAGAGGCGATAACATTTTTTCTTCATCTCTTCATACTGTCATTCTGTTGCAAAGAAGCAACATAATCCAGCCAGGCTTTTCTCTTTCTCTCTACGCTGGATTTAACATCCGCGTCCCACCATTCATCACCTTTCGTTGTTATGTGCCTCTTTGCGCATCCACATGCTTCTTTTGCGCTTTCCATTATACTTTCTTTCATACTATCCCAGTCATTATCCACATCTAAGTCGGAGAAGTCCGCTTTTGCAAGCCTTTCTTCGACTAGGCGCGCATACATACTCCTTACACTAACATCTTCCAATTTTTCACACTTTATTCTTTCAAGCTCCCCGAAATTGGTACGCACTCGCCAGTGTCTCCACTTCCTGAAAAGGCCCACAAACCGGCTTATCACCAGGTAGTGGTCCGTTTCAAGAGTGGGGCCTCTGTAGGCTCTTGTATCCATTATTGTGTTTCGGAGGCGACTATCAATTAAAATCAGATCAATCATACTTTTCTGATCATTCATTCTCCATGTATACAACGAAAAAAAAAAATGCTAAAAATCGAGTTATTCTAGTTCTTATGTAAGAAGTGAAATAGAACTAATTTAGATTTTTTTCAAATTTTTTGTTTCTATATATGTCTGTTTGTACAAGCTAATCTCCGAAACGACTGTATCGATGTAAATGAAACTTTGTATGGTGGTAGCTTATATCCGTGGTCAACATAATGGATACTTTTATCCCGAAAAATTTAAGAGTTCCCGAGGGATAGATAAATAACTATTCCACGCGGACGAAGTCGCGGGTAGGAGCTAGTTTTAGAATAAAAACATTGTAAAACATTTTAAACGTCGCTCTCTCACTAGGAATGATAATCGCTTATTAAGACACGGCTAAAAATCTCTTAAATGATAAATTGAACTAGATGGCGTCACAGGTGATTTCTATCTCACTTTTGAACCGTTTATTATCTATAATAATTATTAATTTTAGACTAAATCAATTAACCATTTTAAGATTTATTAAGTTTCTTTTAAATATTTAATTGATTTGGTCTAAAAAATAGTTTTGATTAATGAAACGTCCGCGGGTGAAAGCCGCGTTGACAACGAGTGAACGTGTTTTATTCAGAAATTGGAGATTAATCTGTTAGCGAGTATTGCTAGGTCTATATATGAATCACTTTGAGCAGCAGGTTGTCAATGAATGATGGTTCGCTTGCCGACACACGTTGACGGTTTACGAGTGGGTGATTCGGAGCTGGTTGAGTGCTAGTTGGCTCTAATTAGCTATGACCTTATAGTCATTTAGGATCTAGCTTTTCGTAGTTACGTTTTTTACTTGGCTGTTTTTTTTAATTGTCATTCCTAGTATTCTTTATCATGCGCAAACTCAATAATCAAGAATTTTAACATTATTTAATTTCTGTTATACTGAAAAATTTTAATGTCCCGTAAAGTAAGTTTTACGGCTTCAGATAATGCACAAATTGTTATCTTCGAATTGGTTTTATTACAATCATATTCTTCTGATATACCATTAATATTTAGATATATTACGAAACCGTTTTTTTAAATATGTAAAACTGCATGATTAAGGGATGATGGGGCTGGCAGGATGACATTATCAATAGAAGCCCCTAAATAAATTCGTTTAACTCCTTAAAAGCGTGCATATAGCAAAACATAGCGGTGTAAAGAAAATAAACTAATGTTAATTTGTCTAGAGAAAGAATTGCGAGAATTCGTATTATTACAAAGTATACACTGCTGACAGTTTTTCTGTTCAAGTTGCTTATTGTAAGAACTGTCACGTATTTACGCTAGTGGAATTTATACATTGCTATTATTCCTGATTCTATTAATATATCTACTGACTATTGGCATGCATATAGATTTATGAGGAGGTACCTATGTGTGCGATTTTTGATTATTGTATTACAAAGTTAACAACTTAAAATTAATTACAATTGGAATCTAGCAAAATTAGCAGACATACAAATTATGTAAGTAGTAAGGAAAACTAGTATTAAACATGGCTTCGCTTGAGTAAACTTTAAGATCGTATCCGACTGCAAATACATGTTACCCCTAACGTGATACACTGTGACAACTGATTTTGAATAATATGGTAATAAATGTATTTATACCTTAGTTGATGTATAAATAACGTTTTCTAGAATTTTTCTCCAACTGGTCAACGGATTTCAATGAAAATTTTAGAAATTAATAAAACAGCAACTTTATTTTAATTTGATTAAGATATCCAAGGGAAATACACACCATGTGTCCTTTGGATATCTTGCATGGTTCAGAATATAAATATTAGGGATGGGCCGAAATTCGTTTTACATTCGGTTTGACCAAATTTCGGCAGCTTGAGCCGAACTTCGGCATTTGGCCGAAATTCGGTTAAAATGCCATACATTCGGTGCAAGAAAAAAGTAAAATACCTACTTGCACTATTTTCACTAAGTTAATAGAAATCACATCTATCATAACCGTAATATAAAAATTGGCATCTATATACTCATGGTCATTTATTATAGTTAGGAACATGTAAATGTTATCGTGCAATGTGATAAAAAAAATAGTTCTTGATTGAGTCTTTGCCTAATTAAATAGACATCAAATTAAAACAAAAATAAAATATTCTTATTATTCCTCTAAGAAACATCAGTAAGTAGTGAAACTGCTTAATTATAATGCGTAACTTGAATTAAAAAAAAACACGTCTTCGGGACATCAGCAATTACAACTTTAATTTTGATTGAAATCACTTTTTACGAATTAAACATTATGAATTTAGAATTATGAAATGGTGTTTTTTTTTTCAATTAAAGGTCTAAAAATCTATTCTTTTATTCACCTACTCATACTTAAAATTTACTAGAGGTAGGTTATGGTTTAAAAAAGCCAAAAATTCGGTGTTATCAAATTGACGTTGTCAATAGGTCATGATGTGTTGCTCTTGTAAAAACGTGGCGAAATCAAACCGAAGATCGGCCGATTTTTTTGTTTTAACCGAATGTTCGACCGAAGTTCGTATTCGGTTCAAACCACATTTGGCCTATCCCTAATAAATATAAAGACCAGGCCCACGAGCGAACGGAGTATCGCGACCATCTTCTATATATATTATATCAGAGTGACACTACAAAAATTGCGATTTATATGCCTACTCAAGGCGCACAACGTAATGATTTTTATTGTCATATCACGAGTGTGTTTGAATTGAGCTCAGCTTTTAGCTGATTGCAGTTACATGCTAAATTTTGAAAAGCTATTCCTTTAAAAGTATAACTTTTAACAAATTATCATAAAAGCTTTTACTAAGAACCGCGTCATTAATTTTGTACGACGAAGTCCGTGTTTAAAATGTTAATTTCGACGTTACGAACGTATGCTCCGAACCATTGCAAGTATATTATGCACTAGGATATGCCCGCGACTTCGTCCACGCTTGACTTGACATTTCCGCGGGATTGCCGGGACAGAAAGTATCGCAGAATTTAAAAAAGAATATACACTATCGTTTTAGTGGAAACTGTGTCGGAATAGGCTAATTTTTTGCATCCGAACTACTTCAAACCGCTCCCGGGAAAATTCCCGCGGGATTCCCGGGAGAAACAATATCACACATTTTATTACATGAATTTTGCTATCCATTAGTAAAGAAAACACATTGGAATTCGATTTTTTAATCTGGCTATTTTAAATCATTTCCTGAAAAATTGCCAGTATACCCAGGATAAATAGTTTCGTTAGCGCAGAGTTTAAGTCTAAGAATTAGCTGTCGATCAGCGAAAACCGCATCGAAATCGGCCCGGTAGTTTTTACGTGAATCCCGAACAAACAGACAAGAAATCTAAAAAAATTGCAATGTGTTCTCCATCGTTTATATAGTTTATTCCAGTTGGTTTTTTTAAACATTTTTAATATACCGACACGGCATGTTTAAAATTTCAAAACGATCCTTTCATCTGATCTAATTTCCGGGGAAAATGAACAAATAGGTTTGGATAAGCCGTGATGATTCTTTATTCTAATGTGCAAACTACATTGTTGAGGCGAAAGCGTTTTCGTAACAAAATTGATACGTTTTTTAACTAATTTAATTTTTTCAAATAATTTTTTAATATTTTTTTTATCTATAGGTATGATGGTATGGTATATTTTTGACTGTTCACGTAATTAGTAGTTTTCGTTAAATGAACTATAACGTTATATTATGCTCGTAATTAACGGTTGTTATGTCTGGTTAGTTAATGACCTAGCAACTAGTAGAAACTGAAAGTCACCGAGTATCTGGCTGGCCCCTCATTGTTTTGCTTGAGAGCCGACAATATCCGCAAGTTGGCTTTACTAGCTAACTCGAACAATGTTCGTCGTGGCGTACAATGGGAACACATGAGTAGGAGCGTGCGGGCGCAGGACGCGGCAGTCGTCCCGTAGACGCTGCGCCGCGCGCCGCCACCGCCACGAGAGAGGGAACAACATGGATTGGGGCATCCGCCGTAAGTTACTACGAAACATTTTTTTTTCGAAAGTACGAAGGAGCGCTGACTTCTTCCGCCCGAGTGGAACAACGCCACCGCGGTCGCGATCGGCCACCGATGGTAAACAAACGCATGTGGCCCTGTGGAGTAGTCGAACCGGTGTGCCCGCAGATGCCGGTCGGCTGACCGGTGCCGGTATTTTTAACTCGTTCCTCGGTTCGATGTCCGTTCGTTCGCGGAATCAATATATAAAATATACTCAATATGATCCTTAAAAGTTGCAACATTTGTGAAAGTTCATAGTTTCACAGGAAGCTAAATAGGTGTTTAGTCATCTATTTTAAAATGTTCGCAATCATTTCAAACTAGTTTTGTCATTCGCACTTTAGCATAACAATCATTGCACTATAGGTAAGATTTGGGATAATACGGAAGTTTTTGACTTTCAAAACTGTAGTCTCGATTTTGTTGTGCGTAACTGATAGTGTTAAGAGATAAATGTTTTGTGCCAGTGCTCTGTGATTTGTTTGAGCATCGTACGATAAAAAGCGCTTTTTATTGCAAGCTCACAAATAGGTTACTTTACGAGCAACCCGACCTTTAAAGCATTGTCTCTTATTGAGATCACACCTTAAAGCGACTTTTTAGTGAAGATAAACGATTGTTACGACGTGACAAGAAAAAAGACGAAGTTGGGGTTCAATCTGTCACCGACTAAAAAGGACGACGGCGCGGCTTCCGCCTAAACTTCTATTCTTAGTTGCATAGCATAGACATTGAAACAACTCAAATATAATATTATTATACTAATTAGCCTGCTTTTGTTAGTAAAATATATCAGCCAAGCGCGTTTCAGTCAACGTACAGTGTAGGGTTCCGTAGAGATAAGGAGCGTGCACTGTTTGTGTGATTTCAGTAGGGAACCTTAAAAGACTTTAAATCAGTAATACCCCATATCAAAAGTACTTTTCAAATTTGAATCCAATTACCGTTGATATTTATGAAGTTCTTAACAGAATATTACAAGTTATACTTCAGATGTGATGATATAGGATGGAAGACATTTTAATACATCACCACCTATTGGTTTAAATAAAACATAGTTATTATTTTTGGCCTTCAATTACATATATATATGGGTACTTACCTTTAATTAATTTTACGATATCAATACACGTTGTATAGTATTACACTATTATAGAAAAATGCGTATAGATAACGTCCTCCTCCGAACATATTATATATGATGATATTATAATTGTACCGTTTTTATCAAAATGACACCGAAATACTAAATACATAGATAAAGAAACATAGTTTCTAAAATTCTAAAAGCCAAGTTCATTGTTAGTTATTATTTAAATGATTAAAACTGGTTTCTGAAACGTTGTCTGTCTTACCTGTGTTTAGAAGGAGATCATGTTTTCTGCTCGGTGGATTAGAATATAAAGCACGTTATCTGTGGACTATTATGTTAAAGTAGGTCACATCAGCAGGCTCCTGACGTAAAATCCTAACAAAATTATTCAAACGAGTAATCCTGATCCAAAATACCATAAATCTTAGGAAACTGGTTCTTGTTGCCGATTAGCGTGTCCTTTTTTTATTACGCTTTTTGAAACACGATTTTATTTTCTATCTGGGTAAAATTATATAATATTTGTAGTGTATATGCATAGTGAAATGCCAAAAATTGGACTACTATCAATAATACGGTAAACAAAGATTTCGTTCCGCCTTAATGTTAATCTTTTATTCGGCTTTGTAAACTCTAGAATAATTATTATTAATCTAAAATGTTACACTAATTTACTGCTGAATAACATCAACACAAAAACAAATTAAATTTGAGTCTCATGAATATTATCATATATATATTATTTTATGCAGGATGTTTTTTAATAACGTTAACTTATCTATTTCTTGGTGTATCTTGTATTTTTTCGATTTATATTACACAATAAATATGGTTTATTAGAATTATAATAACTAGTATACTAACATCGTTATTTTTTTTATTTATTGTAAATAGGTTTGCGTTTGACCACGATCACGTCCAGTGCCGGACGATGATGCGGTCGAAGATGGAGCACGCTTACCTAGATAGTACCTATTCACACGAGACTTGAAGATTCCCGGAAAAATTCATAATAATAAGGCATAAATCTAGAACAAAATACAAACAAAATAAAATCAATCATATTATTTTTAGAATAGTAAGTAATTGATTATAGACTATGAAAGTGAAGGAATATTACAATTTAATATTTTCTTAAGTTTTTGCGACTTGTATACATAATAAAACTACGTTTTAACGGTTTTAAGCGCGGTTTAATATTACAATTTTCTGCTCATGACGTTTAAGATCAAATTAAATTTATTGATCTTCAATAAATGAAGAAATCTACCAGTGCGTTGTTAACTTAAATACCACGCCCCTTCCGCAAAGTGGTACTATTGTAAATGTCAGAGGGGGGATACAACTGGGTATAGTTGTATATATTGTTGTTCCCCAATAACCCTGTAGAAGGAAGACGTATAGGTTGTTTATTAAGCTGAGAAACAAGTCCGTGACTAATTAATGTTGACCTAACGCTTTTGGTCGTCAAACGTGCGTCTTATATCTTCCCGAATACTTCCTTAAGTAAAAGGTTTGCTCTTGAGTTATGTTAAAGTTATGATTACATACGTTTATTAAGTAGATCAGACATACATCGCGAGAAGTGATGTTCCGGGTGTTTGCGACGTAAATACGTATAGATATATAGAACCACCCGCACCTGCTCTTAAAAACTGCATGAAATTAGTTATATAATGGAGTAGATAGATAGATAACACTTTATTGCTCACCAAAATAAACAAATACAAAACCAAAATGCATAATTACAGTACTTCTTGGCAAAACAACAGGCGGCTTTATCGCTAAAAGCGACCTCTTCCAGGTCTTTCCTTCTTCAACCTAGCTTAAAATAAATTCTTAACTAATCTGGCGATGTAGGTGAGCAGAAAGAAATATAGGACTGTACAATTTAAATATACATACTTACACTAATTTATAAATTTAATACATACATAAATTCAGACACTTTTATAGAATACCAATATATACGTATATACGAAATAAATATTGTTATTAATATTATATATGACAAGAATTTTATATTAACATATATTACAATGGATAAATAAGTAAATGTTTAAAATATTAGATATATTTATTTAAAGACAGATAGTATTTTATAAGTGAGTTCCGAAATGTAGGTAATGTTTCAGTAAGAGACAACGCATTCCAGAGTTTGACAGCCTGCACTGTAAAAGAGTTATCATAAAAGGATGAAGTATGTGCAGGTGTCAGGAGTCTACGATATGTATCTGAGCGCAAATTGTGAGAAGTGGAGAGGCGAAGGAATTCAAAACGTTCCTTAAGATAAGGATGACTGTTACGATTAAATACTATGTTATTAAGGAGAGTTAGAATGTGAGTATTCCGGCGAAAACGAATAAATATGAGACACTTGAGCTTCATATGAAATTCAGAAACATGGTCATATTTTCGCAAACCAAATATGAACCTAATACAGAAATTCTGAAGACACTCAAGTTTGGAGTATTTATTTGCTTTTCAGTATTTCTCAAAAATAATGCAATATGCAGTATTTAACAATAGAATCAAACGGCTAACGTGCATCGATCCATTAAAGGAATTTGAATGACTATTGTGCATGGATATTTGCAACGAATCGATCTAGATTCATAATGTGGTCCAATATAAACCATTCGTGACTATTAGCAGTCCCGTTACATCCTTGAAATTATTACGGTTGCGTATTCCCTATTGAGTCGTTGCGTTGGGTCTAGACCTAGAAAATGAAAGACATTAACAACCTATAATGCTACAGTAATCCATCCATATGAATATTTACACAAACGTGACAGAAACTTGTACACGTATTTGTTTATCCCTTCTCTATAGTATTAAGAACTAATCTATCCTATTACCATGAAGTTTAGAATATTTGTAGGTAGTATCGTTAACGGGTATATGAAATAAATATACTATATTTTTTTGCTGGATATGAAGGTTATTCGGTTGATCTCGTGTGAAAAGTCCTGGTTATAATAATACAATAAGGGCCGATTTTTCATTCACCAGATAAAAGTTATACATAGTATAAAATAGAAAAATTAAAAATGTCAGTTTCTATTGTGAAATAGTTTCGCTTTTGAATTCTCTCAAGTTATAATTTATTTCTACTTTTATTTTTACTCTCGTAATATAGGTAAGGTATGAGATTTAATTAATTTTAGGTGTATATTGCAACACAGACTATGAAATCATCTTGTCAAAATGAGAAAACTGACTAGAAATGACTTAAAACGTTGTTACATTTAGCTGCCCTGTTTAGAAATACTAGATATTTATGTAGTTATTAAACACATATCTCAAATAAGTATAATATAATGTTTTTATGAATGTACAATTTGAGAATGGTTCTTATCACGTGATAAAGCATGTTTGTGCGAAGTCGGCCGGATTAAGTTGTTAATGCCGACTTCGACAACCGTTCTCGAGTTTTGTCCAATGCCAGGAAAATTAGGGCATTGCGAAATTCTAAAGCGAATTCGCGCAATTCAAATCACATCCTGTATACATAATTAATGTAAACACCATTATGAATGTTGCGGGAAAATTTTAGGCGAGTGTCCAAAGTTTATGTTGGATTTTTGTTCAGTAAAATTTTGAAGTTAGGCTTTGAAAATGTATAGATTGTTCATGTTATAAATTTTCGATGTCGAACTAAGAATTTCAACTCAAAAAGAAAATTAACTCGAGGAAATCTTATTACCTTCTGTATAGAATAGAAGGTTGTTACGATGTTATTACATCATTTCTGAGAACGTGTACTGTAATGTTAGTAGTTTATCAAAAAGAAAGAAAGATTAATTTTGCGGGTTGTAAGAAGTTCGTGGGACAAGTTTCCTTTATACATAGGTACATAAATGAAAGTGATTGCATTGAATACTTGTGTATATTTTATTCAGAAATGTCGGAATCCAAATTAATTTGGTTGAAAGGCACAGAATTGAAAAGAGTTGACGATATTCAATGACATTTAATTATTCAAGTTTATGTGGATAACTTTGGTTGATTCATCGAAATTGAAAGACATAAAAGGACCGTATCGACTTTATTATAATAAAATTTAGTAAATGTGTTTTTTTTACAGTGGGTTTTTAATATAAATAATTTGGCAGACAAAACACATTATATATTCCAAGATGACATCTGCCAATTCTGGGGTTGATCCCTGTGTGCCAGAGTAGAGTGACAAATAACAGTAAATTTGTCATCGAGGTTTACTGGTTACTGTTCCTACCACGAATTGAACCCGGTATATAAATATACTACCTCTGCATTATGGTAAAAATTAACGACGCCGTCACACTCGGATCACTCAACATAGTTTTAACATGGGATTTTTTTATCTTGAAAAATGGAGTGATTCAGAGGGATGCGTATCCGATTTATGCAAGTGAAACCACGCTGAAATATAGCCACAGTCATCATCATATTTAAGAGCTTAACTCTTGTGGGTGGAGCCTCCTCCAATCTTCTTTATTCCTGGCCAGCTGTTTCACTTCTTTGTACGACACGACACGACGACACCCAATTTCCTTTATGTTGTCGAAAAACTAGTGATAGTAATGATAAACTTATAAAATCGATGTCACGTATAATATAGTATAAGTGATATAAGCTATCTAACTGCATGAATATGTATATACAGAGCTATATTGATTCTTACTTCTTACTCCTCTGGGACTCGATTATTTACAGGTATGTCAGGGTCATAAATAGCGTGCATAAACTTGACACACATAATCCTGTAATACATATGGAACAGAAAGTGTATTACTAAAGGTTATTAAGCGACGGCTTTTGTTTACTTTACCTGGTCGCTTGAATAGCATCTACATGCGACTAGGTAATGTAAAGAGTAATAGAGCTTCTATACGCTCACGTATACTTTGGATCTGTGTTGCGCGGCAACTATCTCTTTTTACGGGTAAAAAATTTCGTATGATAAGAGTTCATTATGAAAACTAGACATTTTTTAAACTTGAAAATTCTCAAAGTCGTTAAGAACAAACAAACTGAGATCTGAATAAGGTCACTTTATTTTTACTTGCCACGTTATTATGAAATATAATATAAATTTATCTGAAATCGTTGAAATAAAATTATTCTCGTTATCTGCTACGTAAACACAACAAACACATTACGACATATTTTAAATATTTATTATACATTGAAATTGGTCAAATCGACCAAAGTGATGCACGTAAACATAAACATGAATGAGTTTTGTGCATTTCAACCAAATTGAATCATTTTGATCGGTCAGTCGACTATCAGCATTACCACGAATCGGAGTTCTATAAATCTCAAGAATAATATTACGACTGGTTGACATGTGATACTTACGCGCACGTTTCGTGATCAAAACTTACATGTTTACAAGTTGCGTTAAGAGTCTGTAGTAGGTAATTAATATTTTTAATCAGTAATGATCAATAATTTCAAATCTTTCAGTGGAATGTTTCTTGCTGAGTTATCAGAAAACTTCATTATTTGACGTCTCTCCATTTTAGTTAAGGTCGAGCGATATATTTGATATATTGGTGTATCTACTAGGATATGACCGCAACTTGTCCACGCCTGACTTGAAATTCCTGCGGGATTCCCGGGACACAAAGTACCACGGCATATAAAAAATAATGTAAGCTATAATTTTACTACAAACTGCGTCGTAATAATCTAATTTTTATGCACCCGAACTACTACAAACTACTCCCGTGAAAATTCCCGCGGGATTCTCGGTATAAAAAAATATCACACATTTTGTTACATAAAATTTGATATGGATCACTGAAAAAATCACATTGGATTTAGGTTTTTTTTGAATTTGGCTATTTTATATAATTCCCAGAAAATTTCCGCGGGATTCCCAGAATAAAAAGTAGCGCAAATTATAAGTTTAACAGTTTGCTGTCGATCAGCGAAAACTGCATCGAAATCGGCTTAGTAGTTTTTACCACGCAGTTTCATTTCATTTTATAGCTTGCATTTCTTTTTAAATACTGTGGTACTTTGTGTCCCGGGAATGCTGCGGGAATTTCAAGTCAAGTGTGAACGAAGTCGCGGGCATATCCTAATTATGATATATATATATATATATATATATATATATATATATATATATATATATATATATATATATATATATATATATATATATATATATATAACACATATTATTTAGATATATATGCTGGTTACACGTATTTCCCATTCACTTGAAGATTATTGTAACATTTGTAAATTTTTGAATATTTAAGACTGACTAAATAAAAAACCCGCGCGAAATAATCTCTATAAATAGGAAAAGCTTACTCACAAAATATAGACCATATTTTTTTATAAAGGTACCATCAAGTACCATTATAAAATTTAGGATTCTTGAAAAGAAGTCCGATGCTTTGTAATTTAAATTGAAGGTCAACCACGTGAGTTCTGGAAATAATAGAACCTCTTTTATCTCTGCGTACATTTAGATTCCTTTGAAAAATATTATTTGATTTTAATATATAATAATGTATGTTTGCAGGTTCTTCTGCCTAAAACCTTGCAACTGTTTTTTTTTAAATCAATGTACATTAATTTTCTTGCCTAACATTTCCATGTATGGAGCTTGCCAAATATCTACAAACTCTGTAAATACTTAGTAAGTAAGTATCACTCCTAGATAAAACAATAAATTGTTTTGAATGGCAGGTCGTCCCTGATACAGTCTTTTGGTCTGCTGTAATTCTTGCGAACCACGCGAACACGAACAGTGTCGAGGATACTGTCAGCTCGCTTTACGCCTCACTGTCAATATCGCTATACTTGTCTGTTTTAATCATATATATATATATATATATATATATATATATATATATATATATATATATATATATATATATATATATATATATATATATATATCAAACTACAAATAGTTTCTATCTCCTTTGTGTAAATATTAGGTCCTTACATTATGAAGTTGACGTTTTGTCGTACTGGCCACTTTGATCTCAAATATCTCCTTTTTGGTTAGGAATTCCAATTTCAAATTTATAACAGCTATTTACTTATGCTTTTGTGTTTTGAAAACCGTAATTCATTTGTTTTTTCCTCTTTTGGTTTTTTCTTTGCGTCACTCAGTTTACAAAATGGAAAACTTGAAACATCGCATTATTTACGAGTATGAGTTCCATCGTGGCACCAGTACTGCCGAAACGACTCGAAGGATTAATGATGTGTATGGCGGCGGTGTCGCAAAAGAAAACACTGCGTTTTTGGTTCCCACGTTTTCGTTCTGGAAATTTCGACCTGCAGAACAAGCCCCGTAGACGGCCGGAGACCAAAGTCGATAATGCTGAATTAAAGGCTATTGTGGAAGCGGATCCATCGCAAACCACGTCCGAGATAGCTGCAGGCTGCGGTGTTAATGATAAGACTGTTTTAATCCACTTGAAGCAAATTGGGAAGGTGAAAAAGCTTGAAAGGTGGTTACCTCATGAATTGAGTGCAGCAAACTGACAAACGCGCGTCGACTGCTGCGTTACATTACTCAACCGGTACAGTAATGAAGGGATTTTAAATCGAATCATTACTTGTGATGAAAAGTAGATTCTGTACGATAATCGGAAACGCTTATCGCAATGGCTGAACCCTGGCGAACCAGCCAAATCCTGCCCCAAGCGAAAATTGACTCAAAAAAAATTTACTTGTGAGCGTTTGGTGGACTAGTGCCGGTGTCGTTCACCACAGCTTTCTTAAATCTGGCCAGACGATTACGGCGGATGTCTATTGTCAGCAACTACAAACCATGATGGAAAAGCTAGCTGCTAAACAACCGAGGCTAGTCAATCGCTCTAGGCCACCGCTGCTTCAGGACAACGCTAAACCACACACTGCACAACAGACGGCTACCAAATTAGAGGAGTTTCAATTGGAATATCTAAGATATCCACCATACTCCCCGGACCTTGCTCCAACAGATTACCATTTTTTTCGAAATTTGGATAACTTCTTGCAAGGGAAAAAATTCAATTCCGATGGGGCAGTCCAAAGCGCCTTCAAAGATTTTATTGATTTCCGTCCGAGTGGTTTTTTTGGTAAAGGGATCAATGAACTACCTATGAGCTAGCAGAAGTGCATAGATAGCAACTTTGATTAAATAAATATATTATATTTAAAAATGTCGACTTTATTTTCCCCCCTTACAAAACGCCAATTTCATATGAAAAGACCTAATATAACCTGCATAATTATTTAAATTTTGCAAATGAAAGAATATCAAATACGAATCCTAAATATAAGATATTCACTTATTCTGTGATAGTTTTTAAATCTCGAAGCAAACGGTGGATTTACGTGTGAAAGTGCAAAACAAAAGTTATATTGCGAGATAAAATTCAAATTTATGATAATGTAATCTTAAATTTGTATCGTTATTCTTCGCTTTTGTGACAGAGGATTTGTACAGATGCTGTCGCATAAAAAGAAGCTTCATCTTAAAACTAGAGGCTATTATTTTACGGCCTATAAATATACTTCTCACGTTCAAAATAATGGAGCAGTGGCTTAAGGCTTATTCAAATCACTTGTGTATTGTAATGTGCAAAAAAAATATCATCACCAAATATAATAAATAAATCATTATTAGCATATAATTATGTAGGTCAACTTTTCAGTTTCAATTCAACAGTTTGTCTGGAAAAGATCGCTTTTAGCGATAAGGCCGCCTTTTGTTTTACCAAATATGTAACTATTACTATTACTATGGCTCGTTGTGCATTTTTGTAATTTGTGTTTTGATGAACAATAAACTGTTATATTGATCTTTACTTACGGGCCATAAAAATGCCCAGACATTAGGAGATCAGCATGAGTTCATAGAAAAGCAAAGGTATCCCTGTATGCACTATGTTATTATTAGGAATACACTCAGGATTAAGCCCGGGTCAATATTAAACAGGAATATTGCTAATGTGTCTAGATGTTTGAGACTATGGAAGGGATATGAATATAATTATTAATATAGTATATTACTGTTAATTGAACTGGCGTGAAGATATGTATGTATGTATGTACTGTTAATCGTCATGTCTTTTATGAACATTAACAGATAACGTTTAATAAAACGGTCAAAACCGAGTATAATCCTTAAAGCAAATATAATAATATGCGCTAAGGTGTTCTCTTTTTGAACGGTATGTGTATTATGCTTTTGAATATACAAACTAACATCGAAATTTTATATTAATAAAAAAAACACTTATGTGTGTTAAATTCATCGTTCGCGTTGCTTTAACATAAATCATTGTATACACACTCTCCATATTACTGTTCCGAAATTAAGGTGTGTATTTAGATTGAAATTCAGTCTTGGGTCAGGTCTTAGCGTAGTATTAATAAAAGTATGATGGCACAATGTGCGCGGTATGCAAATCACCTCTAACAAATAATTTTTTATGTTCACCGGACGATGATACCCCAAGTCTCGATGCATATTTTAGTGAATGTGATTTTAGATTACTAGCTTCTATAACAATACTCATGCTCCCTTTGTGCAAGAATGCATCGGCTGAGATTATAGTCATAAAATTGAAATGTCTGGCGGCACTTGGTACATATATTCGATAAGCCTTTTAAAACTGGACGGGTTAGAATAGCATATTTAATTATATAATGTTCCAAATGCTCTTTCTGTCATAGCTGATTCATTATCTGCCGGCCAAAAACTAAAATGGCTAGAAATGTAAAATTTGTCATAGGTACTTATGAAAGTGTCGTGTGTGTATCTGTTTTTCTATATCTGTGTGTATTAATTTCGGTTATAGCTGGAGTTTGCTTTCATACACAATTTGCTTCACTTTACACATTCTGCAATATCCTAAATAGTCTCTTGATATACATAGCCTGCTTTGTGTTTTTCAGCTGTCGCTTTGTTATACTTCAAGTTAGTCTCGCTCTAGGGATCGGATGCATTTTCCACCTAATTTTCCTCAGACTGATGTACAAGATGGTCAAAACATCTTAGCAGGCGATTTTTATGTACCTTGTCAGGGATATTGAGACTACCTAGAATACAGTTTGTTAAAGTATCCATTTTAGTATCTTCATTGTCGTAACTTGAATTTTCTGAAGTTCTGACTATGCCTGATTAAAGCTGACCAAACCTGATTCCATACAAATAGACCAGTCCGATGATGTTCTCATACTCCCAGCCTTGAGCTTGTCGTGTATTTTGCGGTTATAGATCACATAAATAGACTCCCGCCACTTGGCCCCAGCTCGCCTATTCGAGCTTGACGTCGAGTGGATGTGTCCATCTACTATTATGTGTTATGTTAAGTTTGCGATGATATTTCTTCAATACTTTTAACAATGAACAAATTCCATCGGTGCCTTTACGCGACTAGCCTAATGGCTGAACAATACAAATGATTTCTTGAAACTTACACTTGTATTTTGTCATTTTCTCTTGAATGTACATATCGTTATATTGTACAATATAACGATAGGACTGTTTATGTCATTCTCAGCTACGTTTCTGAATAAAAGCGATGACACAGAGTACGATTTCAAGTGTAACTGTGTATCATATACCTAGTCTTGCCATAAATATTGTAACAAAGAAAATTTTTATTTTCTATTGCAAATAGCATTTATTAGTTTTACAGTGTGTTAGTTTAATACATAAATATAAAACAATTTAAAATATAAAAGCTTATTCGAAGTTGTCTCCATTGGCTGCAATACAGTCCTTTAAACGTTGAGGCCAGTTATCAATAGAAGCGCACGCGCTCTTTCAATGGAAAAATTCTTCACTGCCAATCTTATGGATTGTTTTAAGGACTCCGAATTATTATGGCGTTTAGAGCAAGCCGTACTCTCTAAAACTGACCATAAATCTTAATCCAGCGGATTAAGATCGGGACTAGACGACGGCCAGTCTTCAGCTCTGATGAAGTCGGAAACGTTCGTTTCCAACCAAGACTGCGTGGACCGAGCTTTATGACCCGGCGCCGAGTCTTGCTGGAAGGACCATTCTTGGTTATTGAACATGGTGTTGTTAAGGGGCTTAACTACCTTTTCAAGAATGGTATCTTGATACACTTGTGCCGATGTTTTGATTACCTTTTTCACAAAAATATGGCTCAGACACTCCTTCATAGCTAACACCCCACCAAACCGTCACTGAAGACGGATAATGCCCACGTTGCACTCTGTCGACTAATTGAGATGCTACCTTAGAGCTTTGAGCATAAATACGGTCATTTTGTTTGTTAAAATGTTGCTTAATTGTAAAAATTTTCTTATCCGTAAACAAAATTTTTCTGTGACCTCCCTTTGCGTACCGCTTCAGTAGTTGTTTCGATTTTACCACCCTATTCTTTTTTAAGTTATGAGTTAAGAAATGACCAGTGCGTCTCTTATAGGCTGCAAGTTTTAAGTCATGTCTTAAAATACGCGACATGGTTCTAGGTGATATCTTCATCTCCCGAGATAAAATCTTTTGCTTTCGGATAGGATTTTTTCGAATTTTTTCCCTTATTGCTTTGACCACCTTTTTCGTACGAACACTACGTGGACGGCCAGATCTTTTTCTGTCACAAACAGAGGAGGTCTCATTGTACCTATTAATAGCCCGGTACACAAACATTTGACTAATACCAAGCGTATGGAGTGTTTTAAAAATTGCATTTGGCTCTATACCTACTTTGTGTAATGCAATCACAGCGATTCGGTTCTCGTTATCGCCCCACTCCATTTTAATATCGCAAAATGTTGTTAAATGTATTGGCGCCAAAATGAGAAAACACAATGCACAATCATATAAAAATGATAGATTCCAAATTAAAATGTAATATTTTGTTTCTTTTTAATTGTAACCGTATTTATGGCCAGACTAAGTATATGTATATATATAATAATATGAGTGTGATATATATTTTCCTCGTTAAAATAAAGCTGTAACAATATTTTTTGTTACTCGGTACAACAACAGTAATGTTACAAAATAAAATTAGTTACACATAATTATTTATGTAGTTTTAAATTTGTTAAATATAAATACATTGTTGTTTTTTACTGTATTACTCGTTGTTAGCGTTAACAAGCAGTTTCGTTTTTGCAAATTAACGTATTCGAGAAACGTAAACGAATAGAAATTAATAATTAAAATTTGCCATGTTACGTTTAGGTATGACGGATATTTATGCTGTGATTTCATTTAACTTACGTTGCGAGTTATATTATTTTACGTCAGCACTATATGAGCTTGGGGTGAATATTTGTTCAGTAAATGATGTTTGTTTATCAAAATTACAAATTCGTTGTTACTGTATTCGTGATATAGAACAAAGGGGCACCATCAGTTGTTAAGCATCAATTTTGATACAGATATTTATCAATAAGCATATTAATCAGTTTATAAAATAGTATAAAAAAATATTTTCCTAAAACTACCCTATTAATTCATATGGGAACTACACAAACATAAAATGTGATGCTTTCAGCAGATCACTTATTTTTTCCTTTCTCATTACTTAACCGTACCACTTTAATCTTTATCTTCTTCTCATTCCTCCAGTCACGGATGCAACTTTCAAAGATTCTTTCAAAGACTCTTTCTCACCTTATCCATTCTTATTAACATAAGACATATATCTCAACATTCCCATCTTGGGTAAGCGGCGCTTGGTGTCTACTTGCATGTATTTATTTGAAAAAGAATCAAACTTGAATGTGTTTTAGTATTAAACATTATCCATATGCCCTTCCCATAGCGATTGTTGTTTATACAAGGGCCGTGGAGAACACGTAGAGCGGTGACATTGCGTGGCCATTGTACGTTCGCAGCACGATCAAACTAACATTGCGGTCCTTACACAGAAAATCTGACTTAAAAATTAACTTGCACGTCTAGCAATCTCTCTGGCTGTGTGACTACGAAGTTATGTGAATTAGACGACTTTTAACAAAATGTTTGCTTTTAATTTAACTAATAATTATTGATTCAATTTAACTAATTCGTTCATAGTCAAACTCTAGTGCGTACCTCTTGTTTAAAAAGCAAGCGTTAATACATGTCACATTATATGAAATTTTTATATTAGTGCTATTGGCCCCCGGAAGATTCACTTCATTTTATGTTGCAAATTATCCCATCCTCCGTCTATGTGTAAACTACATAAATGACAAAACTAGATAAAAATAACAAAAAAGACAAATTGGATAAAATGGACGAAATGGACAAGGACAAAATAGTCAAAAACAACAAAATCACAAAACCAGGATAGGTTTCTATTAAGTTCTACTTTCCGCAATAACCTTTACGTAAATCTATCCCTTCCTCCGAGATGGAAAGTATCCTATATCCATCCTAGATATTGAACTTACATATATATCGAATATCAGCCAAATCGGTCCAATAGTTTTTCCGGGAAAGAGTAACAGACAGACAGCGTTACTTTCGCATTTATAATATTTTATTTTTACGGGAAAACTTGGTCTGATTTAGCTAAAATTCGGTATATACATTTAATACGGTGGGTGGACAAGGGATACTTTTCATCCCGGATTATGGGATAGATTTATGTAACGGTTATCCCAGAAAATAAGATAGGTTTTTTATATGTGGTTTGCCATTTTCTTCATTTTGTTTGTTTTGATCAATTTGGTTAATTTGGTCATTTTGGTCGTTTTGGTTGTTTTGGTAGTTGTGGTACTTGAGGTAATTTTTGTAGTTTTGGTCGTTTTTGTAGTTTACAGATAGACAGACGGGGGATATATAAATAAAACTAGAACAGGTTGAAATAGGGGAGAAAAGTTTGTATAGGAGACCAATTATTTCTCAAGTTTATAGATATTAAAATTCGTAATCTATAAAAAAAATATGCGATACTAACTCGATCTGTCTGTCTGAATACCGAAAATGAACATAAATACTTTTCATCCCGGGAGATGGGATAGTTTGCGATATAAAATGTAGTAAATCTTCCAGCGGCAAATAACACCAACATAAAAATATAATACAATGTAACCTGTATTAACGCCTGCACTTTAAACAAGAGGTACGCAGTAGAGATTGACCCGCGGCACAGCCGCGGGGTAAACTCTAGTTTTAATGATAAACACAGTAGATCAATACAGAGTACCAATGTTATTTCAGAATAGTAGTCTTTACAACTTAAGTACAAATAATATTTTGCGTTCTTTGTTCTTAGTTTCTTAATTGTCAGTATATAATATTTTATCTCATCTCTATGATTTAACAAAACTTCTCTTATGAACCTAATAATACTATAATATTAATACTAGTCATGATCGTAGTCGTCCTCGTAACGTTATTACCTGCAGGATCACAACTGCACCCACCTCCGGCTAACATCAAATATACTATTTATGTATTTAGTACCTTAACATGTCAACATTACCGACCGATGGCCTACATACTGTTCAATGCAACAATACCTCTATTTAAATAGTTAAATATTCACGTACTATGCTCCAGTTTCTGTGACTGTTGTTGCCTAGTTTAAAAGTACATAATATTTTTGAGTAAATCCAGGGGTAGGTCAAATAAAATTACTCTTAGAGCAACACTTACATAAGAATCTTGATGAATTAATAGGCTTACACTTGTAAATCGTCTTCTGTTGTTAAAGTTTTTTCAGAAATAATTGGCTGTATTGAAGATTTTCCGCATTTGTTATAATTTTTGGAAATTACTATTTTCTGCTGCATTTTAATTGCAACGCAGTTACTAGACAGAACTCGAGTGCTCCTTCATTTCAATATGCCGTGAATTATACAGCTATGTTTGCTAAGACCAAAAGTCTTGTTATTATTGTTAAAGCGTTCTGTATAATAGATATGATGTAAAATGTGGATGGAGTGTCTGAATTAATTTGCGATGTGAACCAACCAGCTGTGCATTTCTGGATGGATATTACTATTCTGAATTGTGTATATAAACATCGAACATTTTATTTATCCCAAAACTTCAATATTTGCTTGGCTCTTTAATATTTGATTAGCATCATTAAGTGTACTACAATGAATTTTAAAAGAAATTAGACTTTGTCATGCACTTGCGTTAAATTTAGATCTGAATCTCATGAAATATCTTACTTTGTGAAATAAAGTATTTACATACTTCCTGGTTTTTGAAAGTTCATAATTATGCTACCAGTCTTTTATAATCGATTTTTATGTACCTATAGGCGTATAATAATGAAATATCTGTCTATATCTCGTTTTCCTTATAAAACCATTTTGGTACTTTATACACCAAGATTTTTGCACTCAATCACACTATTAATGAAATTTCAATATCTTAGTTAACGTAAGAAACACCTAAAGTTACATATTAAAGTAGAATATATTTCTGGTTAACCGTTTAAAAGTAACGTTTAACTAAAATTTACAAAATCCCACGACAAATAACGATATCCAAATATAGTCACTGTCATTATAATAATAGTATGCAAGTAGATAATAAATAGCTTTAGGTATTTGTAACAGGTTGGATATATCGTAATTCGTATACTTGATTACCTGAAAGCTATTCTATTCGTGTAAATAAGCTTTTGACGTTGGCGTCATTTCATTGTTAAATGCTTCATATATTTCCAAAAACTTTCATTAAATTTAATTTTAATATTGTTTATGACTAATGTCATACTACACACATTGGTATTATTCACCAGTGTGACCTTTAGGGAAATGTGGGTTATTTTCCATACATTCGACAGGCGGTCCGTGTCATTTCAAGTCTAATACGGAGTGCCGTTTCGATAGGCCTACTGCAATCAGAAATTCTGGGGTCGATCGTACAAAGACCCAGTTCAGAGAAGGTTATGGGTAGGTAGGTAGATGATTCTTCCGCGTCCAACCGCGCGTGTCAATGGCCGCAATCAGGTTTCCTTTAAAAATAATGTTAACTTTTTTACGAATCTTTCCGTTTCAACTGCTTTGTTGATAACAATTATAAGCGAGAATCTGTTAATTGTAGTTAGACATGAAGGATCTAGCACTAGTTTATCAAAAATTGCGGCCAATGATGCACGTTGGACAATCGCCCGCGCCAACAAAGAGAATTGCCTAGATGTGTCGCTCATTACGTGTCTTCTGTAATTCGAGAAAAATCCAGGTTTATTAGGTTTTTATTTCGATATACTTACGTGATAAAAACAATTTAATTTTTAGTTTGAAAACGTCTCAATTATAGTGATTTCATTCAAGTAATTTGTATATTAATTACTGTTTGAAAATTAAACTTTTACGGACTGCCTAAAGTTTCATTCAAGTTACTCGACTATTAGTTAAACTGTAAGTAACATTAAATACGGTATGTTGTATAAAAATGTTATGTATGACACAATTGCTATAGTTTTCATATTTTTTTGTAGAATATAATATGTTAACATATATACATGCAGTTTATTCTTGCTGCAATGTTTCAGCCAAATGTATAATAGAATCCGTTTATTATGACTCCGCCTATGTTGCCCAACCGCTTATCATGAAGTAATTACATATCTTAGTTTAGTCATATAATTTTTTTAGGAACAGTCTGATATAATGGCCTATTTTTATAAATCAAGTCCGGTTATAGCGACAATGATAGCAATTTCAGAAAAAATCTTGTGCTTAAAAATGATCAACCTTGATTCTAATCAATAGAATTCTTCTACAAAAATAACAGTGCTAGATGAAATTTTTATGGTTAATGGTACCTGGAACAAAATTTATTAATTACTAGCTGACCAGGCAAACTTCGCACCGCCTTAGAAACAATAAATAAAAAAGCTGAATGATAATTGCAGAATGTTTCAACTTTAGAAAAAAATGTGGTCAAAACTTAACCGGAACGAACATCAAACGTTTGACATTAAAAACCAAGAAAATGAAAAAAAACTACTTTTAAATTTAATTTGATTTCTGAACGACTTTTAAATTTGATTGATTTTTTAACGACGGGACGAACATCAAATGTTTGACAGGTAGGAAAAGTTTCTAAGGGAAAGCGTAATTGTTGTTTTTTCTACATTCCAAGCAGTTTCTTCATATTTACTCACCTCTTAAACCTTCCCTGGAGTTCCACAAATAATTCAAAACCAACATTAGCCAAATCAGTCCAGCCTTTCTCGAGTTTTAGCGAGATTAACGAACACGGGAACAGCAATTGATTTATATACATAGGTATATAGATATATAATAACATTGTTTTAAGTATGTATATGTTTTCTGCTTTATGACGTCCTTAATCTTAATATGACTTGTTTGTCACTTCCCTTCCATGTCGTTATAAACGGATTGTACTGTATTGACTTCAAAAGTAATATTTTATTACATTGTTTTCTTAAACTGAAAAGTTGTAGTTGGTTCCATTTACTGACTTAGAATAACTTTGACTATATGTAGACAAACCAATACTTTAAAGAAGAAAATCGTTAGAGTAGATAAAATAGTATAGTTAATTTATGATATCTGTGGAAGTATAAAGTAAGTAATAGATTTGTTCAGGTCTACATTTCGATCGGCTGATTCATTTATTTGTGTTATTTAAGGAGAAGTATATGTTTCTTGGACATATTTTACAATTTTTATTTAATGTTTCAGTCAGCCTCATCATACACTGAAAGCTTTTTGCTTTTAAAATTTTTCTTTTGACTTATGCCGATTTGTAATTGATTAATTACCATATTTCTATACGAGGCATACATTTATTGACGTTTATAGCGAATTTAAAAATGAGAGATTTCTCGGGATTTTTTTATTCAATACATTTGGCATAAAACATGAGGTCGTCACGCTACGTCGCGCGACGGGCCACATAGAAAAGCATTACGGACACTCGACGTCGCATGATTGGCAATTAACATAATAAAAGAAGAAAATCATTTCCAGCTTTTCACGTAGCTAATGGCCCCTTCCTATATCTTACTAACCGGTCATTTGCCTCACTGTCCGTTAAATGTTGACATAGCTCCCATACAAGTAATTTCAAAATGCAATCGACTGTTAAGGTGACTGAATGAATAGTAAAATAAAGGAACCGGCCATGAATTGATAAGAGCTGGTCACCTATAAGAGCGTAGAGTGCTGACAGAAAGCTGTACGGTGCTTATAAGTAGTCCTTAACGTGTATTGTTGATCATGAGTGACCGGCTGGTGACACCGTTGGTATTCTGCGACGTAGTGGTGGTGCGGGTGCCGGTTCAGACTTCAGTTATAATTAGACCGTCGCTTTGAACTTACGTACACGCGACACGCAAATACCCTGTAGGGCGATGGCACACAAAAAACACAGTGTACAATACAACAGACATGCTATTTGGCAGATCCTTTAGTTCAAGGCTTCGAAGCGATCAAAAGGAAATTGTACTCGGTAATACAATTGTTGTGTATGTTTTATATGTTCTGCGCTTTGCTGTGATCAACTTTGCGTAAACTTATTTCGATGGTGTGTACATGTCGACGTGCGTGCCTTTTTATTTTTGACATAGATATGTAAGTGTAATATCTGTTACTCCTATGTAGATAAGCCGTCATGTATTATTCAAAACATACTATATTAATCCTTTTCAACGAACAACTAAGCCTATTCCAGAGTTTAATTATTCATAGTACATGCTTAATTTATACATACTAATCAAGTTTGAATCAGGGATAAATACTGATAATATCGGATTAAGACTTCTTGAGATTTAAGTTTATTGGAAGCTTATTAAACTTTGAAATATGCTGCCGCTTATTGTCACAAAGGCCAAATCTTTATCAACATTTAGAAATTTACTCAGAAAACATTATTTGCCCACAAATAGCTATGTCTGATTAACACAATATAATCATGGTAATGCATTTATTATAATATAATAAACTATGTATTTTGAAATATATATATATCTAATTAAAGTTTACTTTTAGCTTTGAAAACACGATAGAGTTTTATATATTTTAATCTTAATTGCCCTTCAACGCAATAAAACATATTCATTTGTCATAAAATACATTAAAAAAGGCTTGATACCAACGTATGTAGTCAAATTGATTTAAAATACTTGTGAAAAAGATTCACGATAATCTGTTCCACTTATAGAGCGTAAAAGGCGATTACCTCGAAGATCAATTAAAAATGATATGATATTCATAATAAAGAAACTGATTTCTCCGTTACTTAAACAGACTGTATTGTTCACGACATATCTTTTACTTTTATGTTAACTGAAATGAGGTCCAGGCTTAAATAAAAAGATGAAAAAGGAGAAATATAAATCCGGATGTGTAACGTTAATTATTATTATCTGATTCTAAGTGTGGCAGATCATTTCAATTTAGTTTAACGTTCAAAGTGGATGATATTACTTCTGCTTCGTGTCTGGCATTGTTCGTTTCACCGCTAGATAGTATTTATCGATTTCCCCATTTGGTTGAACCCGGCTGCATTTTATATTCGATTAAACAACGAACCATTCCCACACAATCAACGTGAATATCCAGAATAAAATCAGCTTATGACTTTGTTACCCCTGCGTCTAATTCTAATTAAATCCGGACTTTTAATACCTAGCAATCCAGATACTGTTTTGCCTTGTATTTAATAATCTTTGTCTTTCCAATAAGCATTGTAGTTCATTGAACGATGTTTTTTGTGAATTGGTATGTATGATTAATCATAAATTATCAATGTCTACGTTTGTTAAATCGATCATTGCCGCGACCCGATCCGCCGAAAGTTTACATTGTGATTGATATAATTTAGTATTATACCTCGTATTGAGTCAACATAGTGAAGGTTTACCATTTCACCACTTTAATATTTTCTTAAGTTTTGAACCGGTGGTAAATTAGATTAGACCATAGAGTAAATAATAACCATAAATTAAATGAAAACTAAATAATGAGAATGAACAAGTTGGCGGTAGGCTAAATAAAACTTTAACAATACTTATTGACACTTATATCTATCTATATCTCCGTGATCACGGCTATTGAAAACTGGCCGAAACGTCGGAATAATAAAAATCAAATAAATTACCGCGCTTAAAACCGTTAAAACGTAGTTTTGTTATTTAACCACCTTGTTATAAAGTCAATTTTGAAAGATTCTTAGTAACATGATCGGATGTTTTCGAGAGATTCATGGCCCGTCCCTATATTTTACCGACCGTTCATTTACCTTAATATCGGTTAAAATTTGACATAAGCTCCATTACATACAAGTAATGTCATAATTCAAACACACGTAAAGCAAATGAATGAATAGTAAGACATAAGGAACCGAGCCGGCCAGTATAGAATTTCTATTGTATTTGGAATTTATCTCTGTATTTATAGAACTTTTATAGAGCGTTGCTTAAACACAAGAATAAATTCATCTACTAATAATAAAATTAATGTACAATAATATCTATTGCAGCTATAATTTTCAGTATTATAATACGCAATGGTAAATAAATGTGAAATAAGTTTGTTTGGATATCTATCTGTTTCTTCTTCACAGCCTTGAGAATAGATCGTTTATGTATCATGAAATTTGGTTTATTCACTTTTGATAGCTGGCAAGAATAAGAGATATTTTATCCTGTAGAATTTTCGTGGTATATGAATTTTATGTCAGCGACGCCAGATGAGAAAGGTATGACAAGGCCTAAATAACTAAACTTATTTATTGTTTGGTTTATTAACTGTTGTTTAGTGCTCATTTCAATTGAAATTTAGCACTAGTTATACGTCCTATGGTTTAGCGATAGACTAATTATATTTATTTTATTAAGGAAAACGAAATAATTCCTATGGATCCGGATGAAAAGATAATGCGAACGAAGTTGCATTGAAAGCCTCGTGAACACTAAAAAAAATGCATTTTATCTTTCATTCCTATAACTATAATAACATGAATATTTTACTTATTGTTCCGTACCCTAGATCTTGATAATTTACCGCTACCTAAGACGTAAATTTAAATCTAGAATACCCGCCTCTAAGTAAGGAAATGAGGAATTTGCGTAAGCTAAGTCGGCAGCCTGTAGCAGCTCTCATAGCTTACGTAGAGCTTTGCGACAATGTGCTCGCTAATGATGTTGACACTAGAGGCGGGCTCGTCTCGCTACTGGACGTGCCTTCGGCCTACGTCCCGCTCTCCTCACCACCACAAGTGCCCTTAAATGTACCTACACAAAAAGCTGAGAGACTGAGTTTAGTCTAACAACATATTATTATAATCTGAACTTTTTCTTGGAAAATTCAAGTGTCATTTTTGATTATACAGTTTTATTTTGTAGAAAATCGGTCAATCGCATCTCGAACCAAGGTCATTGAAGGATTCTGTAGAGGCAACAAACGTCCCATGGTTTAGATGTTTCACTATGGATAAGATAAAAAAAGAATTTAATCGAAAATACCCTATATCTCAAATATTACTTAACGATTATTTTTCTAATCAATTTTCGTTAAAAATGGTTTTGAATCTACGACAACCTTGATTTTGAAATAATTTTCTCACCTCATGGACGGGGTGCACAATTTTCACGATTTTGGATGGTATTTTGTTACTTATTTGACTTAATTAAAAAGTCATTAAGGTACTTTGTTGTTTTTTCTCAATATTTAACTAGCGACACAACACACGATTATATGTATAGGTACGTTGAATTTTTTTCATCTCTTACCTGTTACGGTCGTGTATGCCGTCGTTCAACCATTCAGGTTATTACTTTTCTTTTTCACGGTTTCACTACATAACTTTGCGACGCTGTACTTGCCAGCCATCTAGACCCAGATGTTTTTGAGAAAAATTACTGTGTTATACAAAAATATATGGACGTGGACGGACATGAAGATTTCATAAAGGTCCCATTTTTGTCGACATGAGTATGGTGAAAACGCACGACGTTATTCAATTCTAATACTTTTTCCTTGTTTACGTAGTTTTACGTACCTTTGTGTTCAAAGAACGGTATTGCAAAGTTCCGTACGTGAGCATTTGGTTCAATTACACTTAGTTACAGTAATGGGTCTAGGGGGGTGGTGGGAGGAATAGGTTACTTTATTTGATGTACATTTTGGGGCTGACCGAAACATACCACTTTACGTAGTTAATACTTGTTAGTCCCCGTAGTCATTTTGGCAAAAGCAGAATCTTTATGAAATCATCATATCGATCCTTGTCTGGTCTGATTTTTGTATCTGATCTTTTTCGATGGATGAAGTTTGGTAAGAAGGATATTTCATATGCCGCTACACCATGCTGTAATAGTTAAATTAATGAAAAAAAAAAATTAACTTAGGAATGAAAAAAATGTATGTAGAAATGTTAGTTATGTATAGGCAAGTAAGTATATAAAAATCATAAGACTTTTCTTAATGACTTTTATTGAAGCCAATAAATAGGTTGTAAGATAATCCTAAGATTTTCTCTGCGTAGCATAAAGCAAATAAATTGAAGGAATAAGAATACTTTCAACCAAAATTCATTCGAACAAGGTCCGTTAAGTAGTTTTTGAGATATGAGATATTTGAGATCAATATACTTTTTTTTACGACTTCGTACCCAAGCGACAAAAACCATAATTTGTTACTTATACGTAATCTTTCGATTTGCGTGCATTGACTGGGCGATTTTTTATATTAACCAGAAATATAGTATTTAAATTAAATACTGTAATAAAACTTCCAATCGAATTATTACTCCACATAATATACCCGTAAGTAGCGTTATTTGACTTTCATTTTATCGTTTATTGCTTTATCTGCCAGAGTATGAACCTTTTTTCTTATGTAACTACTTTTTGGACCCCACTCGATTGTGTAAAACCCAATCACACTCTATTATAAATACATGTAAACTAGCGCTTTCTCTACGGCTCTACCCGTATAAACTTTGAGCCGTTATCCCACGAGAGCAGTTACTGATAATATATACGTTTGTATCCTGTATGTTCCAAAAATAAAAGTATTTCGGCCCTGAGAGAGTTGCATTTATCAGTGTAGTCTCCTATAGTCTTCTCGGTTCTGGACTAGCTTTTTCGTTTCTTTGTACTGTTACGACCGACAAAAGTGGATTCACACCTGCATACCATAAAAGCACATTTTGCTACCTTTCCGCATTTGGACTTCTTTTGTTTAATTTGTGTTTAAAATTTGTAATTAGAAAAACAGCCCATTGTGCATTGTAATGTTTTATTGTCATTATAGTCATTAGCCAGGTGTGATTCTAAGAAAATCAGTTCACGCGGCCGAGAGATATATTGTATTTGTGCAGTATAAAGCAATGCCCCAATGGAGAGATCGGCAGTCGAGCGATAAGCACAAGCGAAGCAAGACGTGTGTACTATATTCGGTAATATATTACGTTTGGACTGATTGTGTTCAGTTATATTTGTACCTGTGTTATACGTGTTTGTATAGTTCTAATCAATTCTGTAATAATCCCAACGGCATTTTAATTCGAGTCCTGCAACTCGTCACCTACTTTTATTGTACTTATGAATTCTAGTCTTTGATTATACATATACTTGTCATAGTCAAAAATTCCAATATAAGTGCTTACTTTTTAATTTGAGTAGGTTATTATCAGCGTCAGTTTGGATATAAATAGTTATTGTTCTAGACCCCAAAACTACAACGATCTTATTCATATTCAGTTATAGGATTTTTTATAGTTCTTAAAGAAGCCTTCAAACTTACTCTAACTCAATATGAATAAGATCTTAAATATTTAAATCGTCAGTATATTTATAAATAAGCGAGAGAGGAGACAAGCTAGTTTTAACATTGGGATATATTGTATAATAAGGATAGCAAAGAAGTTATTAAATAATAGAGCGGGTGGACTATTTCTTAACTCATACAATATGGGGACTAAAATGTATTTACAAATTATTTTAACGTTTGGGCATAAAATATTTGATCTACGTTTATTACTGAAAGTCGTTCAACTTCAGTTGAATGCTTTAATTAAAGTTCAAGGGTTTATAATATAATTTGATTTGCTTTATTTTACAGTCGCCCACGAAGTTTGAAAAGGGGGTCTGTGTTGGGTTTGTGGCTGCTTTATATTATCTTTAGCTGTCATCAGAGTTCGTTAATTTGAACAATAACAACACATATCATAGATGAATGTAGCCCATGAATATCTTATGGCATAAATGGCCGAGTAACAGATAACTGTACAAATAGGTCTTTTTTAATCAAACTCAGAATGAAGCGCAGCTTTCTTTAACGAATTTGTTGTATAACAAAATTTGGCGCGGCCTACAGCATAACCGGATTGACTATATCTGTTACTTAATATAATGTTTTTACATACATATACAATTATTCATTGTTGGTATAAATAAATAAAAAATCGAAACAAGACAAATAGAAGACATAGAACCTAATAAATTGTTAAACAAGAACAAAATCCAAACAAGAAAATGAATAATATAAATCATTCACGGTTTTGATTTATGTTATTTTTCAGACGGTAGAGTAAGTAAGATACATGCTAGCTGTTGCTCCTCAATTGTGACTTCAGCTCACATTTAGTTTATATTCGCTAAAAGCACGTAACCAAAATTTTAATCCAAACTGGATCGAACAGTTATTACTGTATAGATAAGTTATATTTAAGTCTTTTCTTAGTGAATATTCTATACATAATATATCGTCCGCACCAATTTTTCTGACCTCTCTAGCTAGCTGCATAAACCCATATAATACTTGATATGAAAAGGATTAATATGTAGCCATCTGTAGCTGTCGGAATCAAATTTGCAATTAAATGTGGTGGTGTCTTCTTGTTAATCTCGGTGTCATTCAACTCTGTAATATATCGAACCAAAAATGTTAATAAATGTGGTAGCAATTTATTTATCTCCTATTTCTTCGTATTGCAATTGATACAAGTGATATGTCTAGGCTCCATCATGTTTCACGTGCGGCGGCGGCCGGCGGAAGCGCAACCGAGGCGGCGGAAAAAGAAAGTTGGAACACCTTCCACGGGCGGGCGGCCGGGGAACGAGCCGATGCTGGTCGAAGTGGCACCGGACACGACAACTTTGGAGAACGGGCGCCGAGTGAGAATCACTGATATGATTGAGGTATTACGACTATTATGATATTCCTGTGTATCCAATATTCTATTATAACTATTATTCTTCAAAAACAAATATTTAAATTTGAAGAGATGTGAAAGTTTTGACCAGATGTTACTTATTTCATATCTATAAAACATAAAAATCGTAAAAATAAAAAACAAATAGGACCATGCTTTTTCAGCGCGTAATCTTATTCCTGGGCGAATTATGAAGAAAAAACTGTATTAGCACATTTTTTAAAACTGATTTACGTATTTATCCAAGTCTAAAGATTTCGAAAGAACATATGTTTATAAGGATGATGGATTCAGAGTATCCAAGTTGTAGTCCGGTTATTCTATCTTCCGTCACTTAGCGTGGCAAACGTATACCTCACGACCGCGACCTGAGAAAAAATATATTATATGTTATTGAATATATCAATTGTCATAAAATTGGTTCACATCCACACAAATAACCAAATATCCGAACAATTTGCAAACATTTCATAAAAATATTCGTTAAAAGGCAATAACACTAAAATTAAAGTTCTAAGTTGTTTCCCTTTTGGCCAGAGAGAAAATCAACCCAGAGTTCAATGTCCAATGCAGTATGTATAGGTAGCTAAGCTATTGTGTTGTGATAATTTGCTACTCAATAGTTAAAATTGCAATAAAATGGTGAGAATATATCAGGTGTAGTATTTATAAAATCAATATTTCACTTTACATTGAACATTTATTTTCAATGAAGTTTCTACCCTTATGATGATTATATTATAACAGCTTAGATTTTTTATCTATTCGGAGTACCTAATACAGATATTAAAAGTTTGATTTGGTTTAACTTTTAACAATTACGCGCGTCAGTAATAGTGTGTGGTACTATAGGTCAAACGCCTAGCGTCATTATATTTGATGTGACATAATATTTTTTTATAAATCCTTAAAATTAAATGACTATATTCATTCGAATGCGTAAGTAATTATTACACTTAGGTAACACACAAGAATTCGGATCGCCTTATCACGCAGACGGAAAGGGATCAGAGCGAAACATAAGCGTTAATTTTAACTTCTATGTATTGAATTTCTAAAACGGGCGAAATATTACTGTATCACTTTTTCATACGCTAGAGGTAAGAGTTGCATTCAACACAACTAAGCGGCTAACACGCGTAAGTTGCGGATTAATTTGTACGGCCATTTTCGGCAGCATCATGGGAAATCTATAATATTATAATAGTATCTACTAAACTTTAACGTTTTATCAGTTTCAGAAAAATCTTGCTCATATTTTATTATTTCATTGTCTTTTGACGTCTCTATCTAAACGAGTTTTGATGAACTACTGAAGTTTTAATTGAGACTCAAACTTTATTTCTCTATCTGGTTACCCGATATCCTTTCTTGTTCCTTTTACGACTTAAACAGTAAAAGAGGTGGATTCTACATTTATTGTTTGTTCGTGACTGGTTCTAAAGATTCAACTAAAATACAATATATTTTCGTTGAAGAAAATGAAAGGATAACGTAATTCCACGTTTTTCGGTTGGTGAGAGAATTCTGTTCCATTATGTCCTTACTAGAGTTTACCCCGCGGCTGCGCCGCGGGTCAACCTCTAGTGCGTATCTCTTGTTTAAAGAGCAAGTGATACAGGTTATATTGTATTAAATTTTTATGTATTTGCCCCCGAAAGATTCACTTCATTTTATATGGCAAACTATACCACCCCCGTCTATATGTAAACTACATAAATGACAAAACTTGACAAAATAGATAACAAAGACCAAGTGGACCCAGTGGACCCAACGGACCAAGTGGACCCAATGGGTACAGTGGACCAAGTAGACCCAGTGGGCCCAGTGGACCCAGTGGTCTAAGTGGACCCAGTGGACCCATTTGACCTAGTAGGCTAAGTGTTCCAAATGGACTCAGTGGACCCAGTGAACTCAGTGGACCAAGTGGACTCAGTGGACCCAGTGGATCAAGTGGACCCAGTGGACCAAGTGGACCCAGTTGACCAAGGAGACCAAGTGGACACAGTGGTCCACGTGGACCCAGTGGACCAAGCGGGCCCAGTGGACAAAATGGACAAAATCACAAAACCCGTCCTAGTTTCCGGGATAAACTTTACATAAATCTATCCCAAAATGTATCCCATTATCCGGAATAAAAATTATCCCTTGGCCACTCTCGGTATTCAAATTATATATGTACCGAGTTTCAGCCAAATCGGTCCAATAGTCTTTCCATAAAAGGATAACAAACAAAAAGACAAATATATTTTTATCCCGGAAACCATCCCATTTTTTGGGATAAAAAATATCCTATGTTCATTCTCGGCATCGAAAATATATATATACTGAGTTTCAGCCAAATCGGTCCAGTAGTTTTTCCGTGAAAACGGAACAGACAGACAGACAGGGTTACTTTCGCATTTATAATATTAATAGGAATCCTTATTAGTTCATATATAAAAACAAAGTAAATTTTAATTGGATTTCTGTTTGTTCTTCTATCCTGGCATACGTCTACTTTAATATCGGACATGAACATAGGTGATTTTTTTCCGAAAAACAGTTACCGCGAGAAATTGCTTAGAAAAGCTCAAAGTTATATTTCTAAGCAGCACATAATTTTAGTTTTATTTTTGTACACAATATCGTTGTTTTGAATGTATTGCTCATAAAATTGTAGTAAAACGTGATATAATCTACCTTGGGAAATAGTCGCAAAATTCACATTGCCCTAAATTGCGATACGCCATAGATCAAAGGGGAAAATGTACGTTTTAGTTGAACGTGCTGGATTTACTCGCCGTAAACCACATTATTATATTTTAACGAACATTAGGTCCCTGTGGCTGTGCAGAGCCGTGCGCTCGATATCTGCCATACATTTTTAATTGCGGTTTTGTTAATTAACGTAAATTGACAGAGAGCCTTGACTAATTTGAAGGAAGTTGCAAAAATTGTCTCTCTTCTTAAACAATAGGCACGTAACAAAGATTGACCCGCGGCGTAGCCGAGGGGTAAACTCTAGTAAAGTAATAAAACAAAACGAGCTTATAAAGTTTAAAAGGGATATGAACATATTACCTACGAAACCGTTTTATTTATTGCTATGTGTTTGAGTGAAATAGTTAACCAATACTTATTTTAAGATTATACGATTTTTCACTAAATAAATTTCAGCTATGAGCGTTTTCTTTTGTGAACAATTCTTTGCACAAATCAAGATTGTATTACCCAGACAATACGGTTCGCCTGGGGAGAAACTACGCTTGTATTTCTATTGTCAACTCGAACTCATGCTGGGTATCAATATTCTAAGCACTATATATGCAACCAGTTTAAAAAAGCCTAGTTAGTGTTATTGGGGAGACGTTTATGTAATAAATCTAAAATAACTACCATCATATAAAAAGAATTGCTAGTGTTTTCATTGTGATTTTGTGTTGTGTTCTTCCAATAAACTTGTTCTTGTCAGGTTGGTTCCGGCAATGGTACGGCTCTGCAACTGTATGGACCATCAATTCAACCTCGGCATTGCGTGGTGGGTCCGGCGGCAGACGGCAATGGGTACACTGTCACACCGGTGCATGCTGACGCCCAAGTCTACCTCAATGGACAACGGGTCCAGCATACACAACGGTTACAGGTATGACATGCGGTAGTCCGAGCTTTGTCTTGTTATTATATCTTTAAAACAGATGCTATAATATATGTAAAGAAAAAGATTTATTAGGTACTAACAAATTCATACAGACATTTTCGCTAGTTTAGATATGTGTTAGATTTGATTTTACTCTGAACAACGTGACAATTTTAGGACAGTGACAAGCGTTTTACTAAATAATCGACTAATCTGGCGAAAATATCTTTAAATTCGTAACAGTAGTGAAATCAACAGAATTTTTTTCCTTTAGTTTTAGTATCTTTGAATATAATAAATTATGCTTAGTAATTATTATTCAAGTAAGTGTCGGCAATGTCACAGACTAGGTCCACAATACAATGTCCAGGTGGTAGGGCATTTTCCCGACTGGATGGCTACCACCCCTGGTCTAAAGTATGTCGCCATAACAACCTTGAGTTGTGTTCCGGCAGTAGTGACCAGGTTCCAGTCTCCCTTAAGAGAACAGCAGCGCATTTGTAGCACCTTTGGTGTTGCAAATGTGTATGGGCGATGGTAACCACTTTCCATCAAGTGGGCCGTCTGCCTGTCTGCTGAACTCCTGCTATAAAAAAAGACTAATTTTTATGGTAAATATTATGAATACAAATTTATAAAAGCACACCAAAATATTACTGAATTTATTCCAAGTTGTAATAACCAGTTCGTTAAAGGGATTGAAAGCGAAAGTCCAAGTGAAAGTAAAATATTTCAATGTTACAATGTAGTTTAATGCCTTTAAAACTTTAAGAGCTCAGCGGGGGTTTCGTAATATACACGTTTTATTTTGTTTCATACTATTTGTTTTTATTAAATCGATGAACAGAAGAATGAATATTCAATGTAATAACGAGTAGTTATTTCATTTATTTATTCTTATAATTAGCATAAAAAATATCTATAATATTATAAAGTTCTAAGTATGACGTGTCTGTACATTAAAGTTATTTGAAAAAACTGGGATAGACCATATAAACGACGACGAACACGATGCATTTTTTTATTTATTTCTTGTCTGTGTCGGTTTCTCTGTTTCTTCGAGATTCACGTAAAAACTACGTGGCCGATTTCGATGCGGTTTTCGCTGATCAATAGCAAATTCTTAGACTTAAAGTCTGCGCTACTTATTATCTTGGAAATTTCCTGGGAATGGTTTAAAGTGGCTACATTGAAGAAAAATTCGATGCAATTTTTATACTGATCGATAGGAAATGTTCTGAAATGTAATCTCTAATGAATTCCGCGGGATTTGTCCCGAGAGTGGTTTAAAGTTGTTAGGGCGCATAACAACTAAATTATTCCGATACAATTTACACGTGACTTGTTATATGTGATAGTTTCTATATTTATTAAACATCTTTATTACAGATGTTATGTATGCCTTTAGTAATATTACGTTATCTCGAGTTTTTATGGGTATCTTCGGAATTCATGTATTTTTATACTAAAAAATCCGTTGCTCTGCCGAAAATAGCCTTTGATTTTAAATAATGGCATAATAACTGTTATCTACGTTACCTGTCAAACATGGACGAAGTCACGGGCATATCCTAGTATAGAATAAAATTTCAAAAGGGCCTCCACGTAATCTCTTTCGATGCATCGTAGCCTTCGAATCTGCACCGTACAGGAAATTTTACGTTTTCCGGATAAGTATAACCTAGTTGTTTTTTAGGATAATTCGTTTGTTGGGTATGACTTAAATACGGTTGAACATGGTCGCTTTGACTCAATCGGGTGCTTTCTCTGTGAGTGTAGGAGCGCGCACGGTTTCACATGGGCACAGCACTTGCCAGGGTTGCGATTTTGGCAAAACTGTTATCCCACAATTCTGGTTTGGGTTAATAGAAGGAACGCCATCTGATTGTTTTGTATGGGTGTCCACAGAATCTCGAGTTTCGACCACATAAAGCACTTACACTACACAATTTTTAAAATGTAAATTGTTTGAAGCTTTGATAGATAGATAACACTTTATTATACACCAATACAAAAATGAACTTAAAGACTAAAATTGTATCTCGTTATATACAAAGGGCGGTCTTATCGCTAAAAAGCGATCTCTTCCAGACAACCCGAGGAATGAATTGAGATGATGAAAATGGCGATTGTGGTATACGTAACATAGAAGCTTAATAAATTACTTAAGGAGTGCACACACACGGCAGCATTTATCAGAGTAAGAAATGGTATACCTCACTCCCACCTCGAAACCCTAAACTATTTAGGAGATTATCACTTCCTGCAAAGCAACAACAAATATACATTTTCACATAAAGGGATGTACAAATACGAGCTTTTCCTCTTTTATTATGATTGTAGATTGTGCACTTAACGTAAAGTTGATCGTTTCAACATAAGTGAGGTTGCCGACGTTCGCGCCTTTTTTGCCACTTATTTATTGTCGATGTCGTTTTATTGCTCGCAAAATACACATCTTTTACCTCATTTTTCTCAGTAATTGCCAATATGTTTCAAAGCCCAATAACATAGCCTTGTATGTAACCTTTATTGAACATTACAGTTTTAATGCCGCATTCATTTCTCAAATTAAAATTTCTAACAACTGATAACTAGTATAGCTAATAGTATTTGTAAATTAAAAACTGCTATGATTAGAACGGTCTTCTACACTCCGGCGATGATATATTTGGAAATAAGAAAAAAGTTTTACAGAACCTCTTTAACATTCAGTTCACTTTCAGTTACAACTGCGAGACCTTTTCTTTGAATGCTTATAGTAATAGTTTTCCTAGAGTACGATTCATTTTGTTTGTTATCCTGAGGCTTTATTTAATTTTGGTATCAAAATCTGTGTACGTTAATGAATACTTAGTATAAAGCCTTATCTATTATCATTCTGGAATTATACCTAGCCTGGAAATTTAGTATTAGTACTATCATGACAAGAGCTATGAATGTCAAAGAAGCAAGTAAGGTGTGTAAGAATAAGCCTGAATGGCGCTCTGTTGTTCGTGCCTACCCTTCAAGGGAACTGGCGTGAAGTTGTGTATGTATGTAATACTATCATCGTCGTTAACCATTCACCGGAGATATTAATGAAATATTCAACAAATTTGTACGAAGAGTTACAGTAATAAATGGATCCTGCATCGTATTTGCACACGTAGTATGTATAGCGCAAAATTAATTGTGATACTGATAGTGATAGTTCAAGGGCGGTGGCTTGACCTCAATTTGGCAAATAGTTTAATCTTAATATTTTAATCCATCAGTCGGTGTGTTCGAGACTCACGCACGGTAGTTTTTTATATAATGGGCGATTTGGGAATACAACACCTATGTTACATGTAGTTATGTACGAACAGTTATATGTACAAGCAGAAAATATTTTTTACATACGAAAAAGTAAATATTGTAAAAAATGGCTTATTGATAAAATAACATAAATCTATAGGTAAAAATTGTTCCCAGTTTTGAATTCACACTAGGAATTGTAAATGGACATCATCAATCTTGTTAAATTCTGGTTGCTCCCGGTTTTTCCGCAGATGATTCAATTTAAAATGTAATTTGTTTAGAACTAAACGGTGTAGGCTTTCAAATTATGCCACTTATGACATTCACTTGTCAGAAAATTAGGGTATCTGCACTTGAATTATGCAACTGTCTAAATTATGTAGGTAGAATATATTCAACAATCTAGACTGTTAAACGCTTATGTTCAGTTTAAATAATAAATGCTTTGTTTTCAATCAATAAAACTATACAATATTCTACAGCATGGTTGCCTACTCAAATTCGGGCGCGTCTCAACATTCCGCTTCATAGATCCGGCCCAAGAGAACCTGATTAACAGGAACCTAGCTCAATCCCAACACTTCGGGTCTGGATCCATTTATGATCGGTAAGAGCAATTAACATACTCAGCTGTACAAGGTTTGCTTGTCATTTATGTTGTAATTACACGTGCCCGTCGAGTAAAACAATATAGACCAGTACCGTTTTTACCTACAAGTTTCTAAATGTCACTTATACACCTGCAACGTTTTTTGTTGTTATGTTCCTATTTCGATTTATTTATATTTCAATTAATCGTCTCGGTGCGTACACCTTCGGCCCCGCCCGCTTATAATCTATTCACCGTTGGTTTTATGTTTGTTTCATCTGTTATCGTTGTTTTCTTTTGCATGTTCCTTACACTGGCTCACGAACATCCGCTTGTGTACGTTGTCCCTACGCTAGCTCACCGACTTCGCCCGGCGAGAACAGTGGCGCTATGTCGCCGACCTCCCTCGGCTCGCACCAGCCGGACGCGCTGGACAACAACGCGAACAACACAACCCACGACGCCGACTACATGCGCACCATGAGCCCCGTCTCACACGACACTTACTACAGGGAAGGAAACGACACCATAACACCGTACAACAACAACACGCTGAAACTAGACAACGAATCGCTCATGATGTCTCAACAACTGTGCGATGCCAAGGATGATTACGCGAAGGACGAGCATTCCGTGTCGACGTACAATGATCGCGATCAGAGCGCGAACACGAATAGGACGATGAGTTCACAGTACAAAGACAACTATGAAACTACGTTCGATTTAGACGGAAATGTGGAAACGAAGAGCATCTGCAGCGCCAAGAGCGGCGGTTCTGGACACGATAACAGGTACAGTTTTAGAGATAGAGAAAAATATACACCACACCCACACGCAGTTGAATGCGAAATGCGGTTGAGGTTACTTAATTATAGTCGCGCTGCGTAGCGCATACGAGGTTGGCCGTAAAATGTTTGCATGTTAATAAGTCAATCCCAAAGGGTTTATAGGTAACTAAATTGGTCGGAAGTGTTTCATTAATTTCGTTTTTACTATAAACAAATGTTAATTTAACTGCTGTTGCTGTTTCTCCTTTATCATTTACAAACAGTTTTGAGTAATATCTAATCCCGTATGCTAAAAATTCCAAGGATCTAATTAAGGTGTTAATGACAAGCTGGAGGTAGGCACAACCTAAGGACCCAAACAGTTGAAACAAAATGTACCTAAGTATTTTAGTAATGCACAGTTGTCAAATTTTCTTAGTTGTTAAAGTGACGGTGTATGTTATAGACTGGCTGGTAGTGTTGGGAGTGCGGCTCGTCCAGGACAGGAAGCTATTCTGCCGGCAGTTCTGGAGTTCCCTGAAGCAGGCCAGGCTCAGTTCTTGAACGCTGTCATCACAAGGCTTGACCCGCATGCGCCTGCTTTCAAACTAGCACCAGTCTACACCCTCTATTTATGCGCGAGGTAGGTTTAAATTAGATTAATTAATAATTTAACAAAGTACTTTAGTTTTGACATTTATTTGGTTAAATTGAAGTTGAACTTTTATAAACGGCCCGATGGATGTAAGCAAAAACTTTTAAGCCTGGGCGGTCTCAGGGGTCATCGTTGGGTTAACTTTTAGTGACATGGGTTTTATTTGTATAATTTCTTTGACAAATTTCGAACCAAACTAACATAACTGTTTGTTATTAGTTTTAAAGGTGCGTCCCTTGGCGGTTTAATAATCGAAATGAAATGTTTGTATGGCCTATTAGGCCCACTTGCACTTTCCTGGGTTAGCTCAACTAACTTGGACTTAACTGCTAACACAGGGTTAAATAAACAATTTATCTTGCGATATCAAAAGTTAGGAGTGAACCCAGGGTTAAACTTTTAATTATTTAACCGACCAGTATGGAAAGGTTAAATCGCTAACACCGGGTTAGAATCTCAAGTATATGTTAGCTTTCTAGTGTTCGGGTACAACCAGGGGCCCAATTCTGCTATTTCAATATCTTGGTGTTGCGGAGATATTCAAAGTACAATCCCATTGCGATAGTGTCAAAAATTCGTATTCTACTAAATCCACAATTATCTTCTCAATACCGTCGCGGCATAATAATAGTAGAAAAAAACTGGTATTACTATTAGCACAAATATTAACCGAAATTAATTTTGAAAAGCTACCAATATTTTAAATATTTATTTAGCGAGTTTTCCATTACAAATTTTTATAGAGTGGCGTTCTACGGCCACACCATAAGAATTAACAAAATGCCGAATTCAGGCAAATCTACGACTGAGACGAGTGTTCGGCGATTTAACGAGATGGTAATAGCAGAATTGGGCCCCACTAGTACTCGAATTGTATATTTTTGTCACTTTGAGCCAGCTGCATAAGGGTAGCTCCATCAGCTTTTTTAATGACCATTACGATTTTGTATTTCGCTATTGTATCACATAAAAACATATCATGAGTTGTGTATTTACACATAGTTGTAAAATTGTGGGCACGTAAACGCGAATTTTTATGCATTATTCTTAAAAAAATAACCTACTTTATAACTTTCACACAAAAAAATAAAATAACATGAGACACTAGGGTTAAAATAAAAATCTTTAACTGTTATACAATGCAAGATATTTAAGAAAGTTTATATACAATGTGCTGTAGTGTAAAAGAGATAGAGGTATAAGTTTCGTTTTAAATTTCTGGTTGGGTTACAACAAAGAAAACAATAGACCTTTCCATGTTACCAACTAAACGAAAGAAATGTCAGGTTAGTTAACCCAGTGGTATTTTTAGTGGCACAAAGGACAACGAGAGTTAATTTTTTAATTAACTAACCCCGAGTTTACAAACTCTACATTTATTTATTTAACCTGACTATGCGTGCAAGTGGGCCTAAATAATTTATTTCTAATCTAGATGTAATATGTACACTATTTGTTTTAATAAAATAGCTGAGTTTAGTACTTCACTTTATAAAATTGACATAAATTATGTCTACAAGAGAAATATTTTATCATAAAAATATTTATTAAAAAATAAATTGGATCAATTAAAAGGCACCTTTTTAAAACATCATTATTTATTCGCTGTCTATAAAATGAACATAATTGTATAAAGTTTTGCAAATTTTTGCCAAAGATACTCGGTTTTGTGTTTCGGAATATGGAATAACACTGGATTTTACATTTTAATATACAAAATATTTCTCCTAGGTACCGAGCTTCGACCCACTACCGGCCGGAGTTAACGCCAACGGAACGAGCGCATAAACTTACTGCGTTCTTACATCACGTGGCAACCCTTATACATGCAACAGTCCAGGTAAGCGCTATCAAACAATTTAATATATATTTTTCAACTGTTATCCGTGCATTTTATCCGTGCAGGAATGGAGAAAGAATACAATTTCCTGCGGCCGGGCGGCCTGTCGTAAGAGGCGACTTAGCAACCCACAGCCAGGTGGTAGGGCATTCGCTCGACTGGATGGCTACCACCCCTGGTCTAAAGTATGTCGCCATAACAACCTTGAGTTGTGTTCCGGCATTAGTGACCAGGTTCCAGTTTCCCTTAAGAGAGCAGCAGCGCATTTGCAGCAACTTGGTGTTGCAAATGTCCATAGGCGATGGTAACCGCTTTCCATCAAGTGGGCCGTCTGCCTGTCTGCTGATCTCCTGCAATAAAAAAAAAACAACAACTGTTTTATTTGTGTAAATTTAGAAATACATTGGTTCGATTATAATAATTCGTAAAAGAATCGAAAAATCGCGGAGTGTACTTAAACGTATGCATTGCTTGCATGAATGCATTATTGCTATATTTTTTGCAAACAAAAATAAAATAGTTATCAAAGTATTTTTTATTTAGACTAACCAGAGGATTAAAAATACTTTAACTCTTAATTTTTTTTTAAAGTTATATATTAATATATTTATTTATATAATAACATAAATATATTCTTTATCAAAGATGTTCTAAAGAAGTGAAACAACTGGGCGAGAATAGAGAGAATTGGAGGGGGCTCCACCGACAAGAGCTAAGCTCTTAAATACTGTGATAATCATGATTCTTTATCAAATCAATGTCAAATATCAAAGCCAAATCAACTTATATTATTAAAGACATTAATAAAAGTGCAAACTACGCACGAGTTACGATTAACTCACACGCATTATTGTATACAAGTATAAATGTGAATTTGTCTAAAAGTTTTTATGTTTAATTATTTCCTTTTCGCGTCGTTCAATCAGTTTTTCATGATAGTTACTATACGGTCACTTAGAGATCGGAGGTGAATCTAGGCTATTATTTATCTCGGAAAAAGTAAGAAATTCCGCGGGATAAGATTTAAAATACGGGTGTACCAAGCAGAGTAGAAAAAAATAGTACTAGATAAAAGTGACCTAATAATATTTGTTTGTTTCATAGGAGCGTTGCACGGATTCAGCGGCACAAGCATTCTGGATGGCGAATGCGAGCGAACTGCTACATTTCCTCAAATATGACAGACACATATCGTCGTTTTCGACGCAAGCGCAAGACCTTTTGCCGACCACTGTACAAAATGCATTTAGGTAAGTGTCTATAATTTTGTTACCACATGCTAATCATATTTCATGTCGCTTGTTGATTAGCAATCACGCGACATAGAGTCTGATTTTTCAATTACATCTGCCTCGCGACGTCGCGTGAGATATTTGTAAATTTTTGAAACAATATTCGCTATCCCGATAAAAATAATTTGTTTGAAAATGACCACAATTAATTTTTTTGAAAACAATAGTTCATATTTTTGTAAATAATATTAACGTAAATAAAATCTGTGGATATTTTTATTGCGTTTGTATTAGTTGTACGTGTGTATATAACTGTTCTAACGTTACTTATAAGCGACTGATGCAAGTGTGCGAGGCACATAAACTACTAAACTAACTCAAACAGGTTTTACCCCGTTTCAGTCACTGTTTTTGTGTTACACTTCTACAAACGCAAAAACATCTCCAAGCTGATTTACAGTACGCGCAAAACTTTAATGCATTTCGAGTGAAGTTAGTTCTGTGAGTTTGCGCAGGTCCAGTCAAATGTTATTGTTTATTACATCTTATGGTATGTTGTGCGAAAGAGATGGCATGCGACTCCGGATAGCGGTTGAGCGAGAATGCAACACTCTTGTCTCCGCTGTTTATGAACCTTGTAACCGTGTTCTGCGCAATGATGTGTACGAAGTTCAAAATAGACGCCAGCCTTTAGGTCGCGTGAGACGTCTATTAAACGTTTGACGAGTTTTCGATAAAGCGTTAAGACCCCACGAACCCAGAGATTTCACCTCACGCCGCAAATATATAACCATTTCTAATGGCAGCACATTTACGACGCTTGAGGGCCTCCTGTTAATTTTATTATTATTAGTTTTTCAACAAAAACATACTTTGTAGCAATTTAGTGACATGTTTCCAAGAAGAGCTATCGCGTGCCCTAGTCACTTTGACAAGCGTGTCGGGTGGCATGGAGGCGACGGACGCGACCGCGCCGACGCTGCAGGCGCTCGCCGCGGCGATGGTGCTGCTCAGGCGGTGTCGTGTCAACGCAGCGCTTACGATACAACTGTTCTCGCACCTCTTCCATTATATTAATGCTGTTTGTTTCAATAAGGTGAGTCTCAGATCTTTGACATTGGTCGTGGAAAGAAAATACTAGGACACACAATAGTATCCACTAATAAATTTTATTTTGTAAAGTCCCTAAATCTTGCGTGTGTAGAGGGCGTCACAAATTATTCTGCTCTTGTATATTGGTAGAGAAAAATCTCTAGAGATTCGTACAATACTTTATTAATTAAAATATCCATTTTAGAATATCTTAATCAAATATTTAAAGTACTTGTAAGTTTATTTTCAATTTATTTTAATTAAGGTTTTCAATAACTATTAAAATAAACATTTCATTGATTACGTCATCGCACATCGTTCTGTTTTAGAACTAGCTTGTTACTAGATTCTTCCTCATAGTCTGGAGTATGAGCACCGAGAGTAAAAGTTGTAATATTAAGTGTCCATTATAAATTACGAATACAATCTTTTAAAAACACTTGTGTGTCTCAGTTCCGACCCGCGACTGGAGTTTACTCCTTAGACATTAAAAAACATGTGCATGTGCGCGAAAGCGGCCGAATAACGGCTACAAGAAAAACATACAGATACAACCACATACACATATTATAAATATAAAACATAATCACAAACATATGTTTGTATTGTGTTATATGTTATATTATGATTTTAATCTTTAATTCATATGAATCAATTCTCATAACATGAGTAATACCAGAGCGCCTGACTGAAAGAGGTAACTAAAATTACCAAAAAAGGACTGACCAATTCGAATATTTTTTGTTTGTTTTGTTCGCTCTACAGCGTTGGTTTAAAAGAGAGAAAAAGTAACACTTTTCAATTATGTTTGTATTATTTCACTCCAGAAGAAATTTCCATACTGGGGTCCATATGAAAATGGATTCTTAAGGGGAAAACTTCAAAAGTATAATACGAAATCCACTGTACGGAGCTTGCAGTATGTATTTACGTCGTTTGGCATTTCAGCTGGTCCGTGAGACAGGTTGCATAAGTGCGTCGTGGGGTGCTGCGTTGTCGGCGCGGCTGGCTCTTCTAGCGGCCTGGGCGGAAAGACAGGGGCTGGAGTTGGCCGCGGACTGCCATCTTGCGAGAACTCACCAGGCTGGTAAGGACTCACTGATTTATACGCCATTCTATTTTAGATTTTTAAAACGTTTCATCACATTATTATTTCATATGCCGTTTTTTTAAATTATGGCTCCAACGCCTTCGGCATTGATACCATTAGTTGTGTCACTACTTGTATGAAGATCATATGTTAAATTCAGACAAGCGTGGCGGATATACTGACCGTTCTTCGTTGCCCAACAGTGGGACGTTTCTGGGCTGTTATTACTGGGACTTGTTTTAAGAGAATTAATATTTTTCAGCACGTTTAATACAAGGTGAATACCGTACCACGGAGGAAGTGCGTGCTGCTCTGGGAGCTTGTTTCAAATTAAATTCGGTTCAAGTGAGAGCCCTGCTGACTCCGATCGCATCGCCGGAGGTAGTCGAAGCGGCGGTACAGCACGCGCGGGCGCTTGCCGACGAACTGTGCAGAGCGGATGGGAGAGAGGTGAGTGGCGTTTTGTCTGAACACATGCAATCGACCAAAGCGGCGCTGTACCACCCATAAGGCTAAAATCATCTGGCAAAAACTTTTGCTAATAGCGCAATGGCACGCGCACAAGTGAAACGTCAGTTTTAAGGGGCAGGGGTTTTACTTTTACCTGTTTTGGGTTTTACAAGGAAACAATAAAATCGAAGTCCGTAAACAAGCGAGAGCAGAATACAAAAGAAAAAGGCGTCGTCAATCGCAAAGTGCATATTGCATCTATACACGAGTAATAGTTTCTTTTAGTATAAACACTTCAGAAACGTCCGTCCTGATTGATGTATATGAAATTTGAGAGTGTGCGCGTATATGTCAAAACTCTATGAGCCGTTCAAAGCAAAATGTTAGAGACCCGATCAAGGAGGAACTTGGTCGACCGTACATAGATGTGCGTTTCCTATTTGATATTTCTACCATTGAATATAAATGGTGTTACATGATTATCTCTAACGGGTTAATAATTTTGTTTTTATCGTTCGCCACGTCAGAGTAAGCGTTATTCGCTCATAGTGGTAAAGTTGTGGCCAGGCCGTAAATTCGTCTAAAACATTCTCACTCTTTCACTCAATGTGACTTACATGTATCAACTCTGAGACGTCATCTAAGATCTCCAAACCACTCACAAGTTAAACCATTTAAAGTTAGTAGTAAGTACCATACAGATTGACAATATTTTTGACAGTTTACAATTTTAATGAATGAATATGCAAAAATTGTAATTCTAATTGAGATGCAAAGTCTCTATGCAAAATCGAAAAATATGCCAAGTGGTCCGAAAGACAAAAAGTTCGGGGGTACCCACGATCTAAAGTAATAAATTCATTAACTCTTTAGCTCACTATTAGCACATATGTGTCCGCGATGAGAGTGCAGATCGCGTTTGTGCACGTGATCGTTAATTGTGTTGTTGTCTCACTTTGTTTATATAGGAGTTGTATGAAATGGGTATATTTTCTTGGTATATTACGAAATAGTGATAGTGTTAGTCTTGCGGCTTTTTGGTATATCGATAATTGTCTTAAGGGTTAAGGTCGTTATAGATAGTAACAAATTATTTCGCTTCAGGTAGTGCTGGAAGAGAGCTCCTGGTTGGGCGCCGGTCTTCTGATCCCGGGGGACGGCTTCAGCGCCGAAGTGGTCCGCGGCGTGCCCCCCGGCCTGGCGGAATTCGTGGCCCCCCTGCAGAGGGGCGGGCTGTGCCGCCTCGCGCACCAGCCCCACGCGATCGGGCTGTGGACAGTGTACATGTGCGCGCAGACCCAGAACAGGAGGGCCCACGACCCCAGGGTGCACATTATACAGCTGAACAAGAACTCCAACGGAATGGGGCTCAGTATTGTCGCGGCTAAGGTTTGTTGCGTTTTTATTTGTAACTAGCTGTGCCTGCGATTTCGTCCGTGTGGATTTTTTTTTCGCGGAACCCTAAAGAAAAGAAGTCGTAAGTTACTCCTTATAACACTAGCTATCTGCCAGTGAAAGTCCCGTCAAAATCAGTCCAGCCGTTTCAGAGATTAGCCGGAACATCCAGACAGACAAAAATTCTAAAAATTGCATTTTCGGAATCTCCTGGTCCGAAATATCCTCCCTGATTTTTATCACATTTTTATTTTGACATTACAAATAGACACTTCAATTTTATTTATCGCCAAATATGTAATTTCGTACAGTTTTACTCAACTAAGTCTAGCGACACACCTGCGGAACATACCTCGCGGAAAATTCGGACGGAAGGAACGGCGCTGAACTCGGCGGAATTACGTCACACGTTAGGGGGGGTGATGGAGTGGACGTAGTGTGACATTGCGTGAGAAAGGGTGGGAGGGGTCCTAAATTTCGTGACGTCACATTTCAAAATGTATAATTTTTAAGGTTTAAGACATTTATTTCTTAAAAGAATTTACAATTCACTTACAGAGAAAAATAACCATTATAGATTTAATATAACTAGTCTGGCCATAAATACTGTTACATAAAAACTTTTCTTTTTTTCAACTTTTTAATTATTTTGAATTTGGAACACGTATATTATTTTAAAAACTTCTTTCGATTTTGCGCCATTTCACATATTTTTTCGTGTTCATTATCAAATTACAATATGGAATGGGGTGTTAAAGAAAATAGGATTGCAGTGAGCGCCTTGCACAAAGTGGTATGGTGCCGTCGGTCATATTCCAGACACTTCAAAAGCTTGGTATCAGCCGTATGTTCGTATATCGTACTATCAACAGATACAACAACACTTCGTCTGTCGAATACCAGAAAAGATCGGGGCGGCCGCGTGCTGTTAGAATTACAAAGGCTGTTAATACTGTTAAAGCCAGAATTCGTCGAAACCCCATTAGGAAGTAAAAAATCTTATCGCGAGAAATGAACATTCCCGCTAGGACTCTGTCGCATATTATAAAACAAGACCTGAAGCTCGGTGCTTATCGTCGATTACAGGAAATGCCCTAAATCAATCTTTACAATTAAAGAGAGTGGATTGATCAAAACGCCTTCTGTCGCGATACACAGGTGAAAGGCACAGAAATATCCTCTTTACCGATGAAAAAATTTTCACGATTAAAAAACACTACAATAAGCAAAGTGATAAAGTGTATGCTCACAGTTCTAAAGAAGCTGCTTAAGTGGTCGGAAAGGTACAACGTGGTCATCATCCTGCGTCAGTGATGGTTTGGTGAGGCGTGTCTTATCAAGGAGACACAAAACTTTCACAAAACATTAGACTTCCTATTCTGGTCAGTTTTAGAGGACATGGCCTGCTCTAAACGACACGGCGACATTGCGTCTCTTAAAAAATCTTTGGAGCAAGCAGTGGCGAAATTTCCCTTGGAAACAGTGGTTAAATCCACAGATTCGTAGCCAAACAGATGAAAGGCCTGTATAAAAGCCAAAGGTGGCCATTTCGAATAGAATATTTTTTTATTTTTTGCTGAAACTTTAATAAATATGTAGATATAAATTTTAATAATATTACATTACTTCATTAAAAGAAAAGGATTTTTATTTGTAACAGAACTTATGGCTGGACTAGATATATTTAACCCTATTAGCGCACCTGCCCATTTATTATTGAAATATTTAATATTTTATTAGTTTTCAGTTGGTCTTTAGTTTATTTATTTAAGCATTAAAACACGAAATTTGAACTATTAACAAAAAACTTCAAGATATTTCCAACTCTACCTATATGTATGAGTAGTGTTGAAATTAACTTTAAATAAAATCGTGTCACGTAATTTGTGGATGGCCCCTAACTTAAAAAACATGCGAGTGTATTTAGCGGAACTCCACGCTGAACGGTCCGCATGTGCGTCGCTATACTAATAATTCCTCCCGATGTATCTGCGCAGTAAACCAAATTTAATACAGGTGACAGTGTGCGAATCGGGTAAGTGAGACAAAGCTAAGAATGCGCAGCAAGCACACTTGCGAATAATGTTCAATATAGATTATTTACATTTCGGAAACTGATCTATAGTTGGTTAATTCGTTGTTTTTCACTTTTATTATATTTTTTGAAATACACAACTCATGCGCAAGTTCATTTATCGACTTTTTATAAAGCAAGAAATGAATGTAAATCAATCAACAGAATGCAACCATCTTTTTTCTAAACTGGTTAATTTTGACTTTAATGATTAGTACGTTTTGTTCGCTAGATCACACTAGTATCGGCTATCTTAATTTAACGTTTATAACATCTATAAAAATATTAATTGATTTAATTTAAAGGTATGTTTTAAACAATAAAATATTGATGCAAAGCTTCAGTTTTTTTTCTGTACCAAATAGCGAGAAAAAACAGTTTGTGGCATCTTCTGGTCAACAATATAAATATAGGGTTTGGAGATTGTTTCAAAAATACGTTCTGTTTCTGCCCGTTATGCTTCTTCCTTGTCTATATTAATACAAATGTCAGGGTTATTATAATAAAAACTTATATAATTGGACGATTTTATTCAATGGTATAATAGATAATTAAATAATAACTTAAATTCATTTATTTTGTCATAAATTTGACAGGGTGCTGGTCAAAGCAAACTGGGCATATATATAAAGTCAGTGGTTTCCGGTGGAGCAGCGGCGGCGGACGGCAGGCTGGCCGCCGGCGACCAGCTGCTCTCGGTCGACGGACAGTCCCTCGTTGGGATTACACAAGAGAAGGTATAATTAGTGCCATACTTTATAACTACTCTAAATTAACAACAGTGGTGTTCCCGTCAGTATAATAATCAGATCAAAAATAGGACATAATACTATTTTTGGAAAGTGCACTTGGTAAATCCGTTACGCCCTAATGCGCATTTAATGAAATTGTTGTTTTAAAATTTTATATACATACATACATAACTTCACGCCAGTTCCCTTGCAGGGTAGGCACGAACAACAGAGTGCCATTTAGGCTAAAATTTTATATGAAAACTGAAAATTGATTCTATTTTTACTTTATTAATTTGTAGGCAGCTGAATATCTAGTAAGGACAGGTCCTACAGTAACATTGGAGGTGGCCAAACAAGGCGCTATGTTGCACGGTCTGGCAACGTTGCTGCACCAACCGGCTTACAACCAGCGGCAAGGTTAGTCAACAATTTACTCCTATTTGCTTTTATATCATTGTAACCATATCATTATCCATATGGTGTATACTTTTAATATTGCCAAACTATGATGTGAAGATTTTTAAGCGAAATTTTATTATAATATGACAGTTCTGCCATTTTGTATTAGTGGTCATATAATGATTAATCAGAATAACCAATTAAATCAAATATAACCATTTTTTAAAAACATTGTTTAGGCATGGATTAAGTTGAATAGTATTATGTTCAATGCTTTAGCTAATCTGGAATAAGAGACAATCGTTAATGTAATGGTATAAACGCATTCAGTACAGGTACTTTTATCAATGTATCAAAAAGATATTTTAAATGCACTAGATTTTACGCGTACAAAATTACAAAGATCCATTACACGCCCTGTGTGATAAGCGCCTAATACAGCCCAGTTTACGTCTTTTCCCATTACCATATGAATTTGGGTAATAATGTTTATATAATTACTTTGGGTTCTACATGAACTGGTAGACGAGGAAGTGCAGTATGAAGACCGTTTGCGGCGAAATTCTGGCACCTTCATAAACCCGCACCCCATGCTCCTGAAGCCGGCCTCGCCTCTCACTGAACTCGCCACTGCAGGAAATGGTCTATACTTTTCTCTACGTCGTTATTTCTTTCATTTGCATTTTTGTTTCGTTTCCTTGTACCACTTTTTTATGAGATTGCAAGGTTCTCCTCCTTTGTAAACAAAATGAAATTAGGTTATTAAGATATTTGTATATTGGAAATGTTTTTGAATCTCTTTGGTCTAGTATAGAATTGAGGATATGTTATTATTATTGTATATAGAAAACAACTGGGTTTTACGAAAGATTTTTGTAGTTTAAATCGTTTCAGATTTTTGTTCTGCTTTTTTTGGTCTTAGTTTTTATTTTCTGAAATTTATATGTGTAAATTGTCTGGTTTATGAAGTGTAATATTTCAGGATACGGTCGTCGGCCGTGTCATAATCGGTGCCATCTACTCCGGGACGAATCGACTGAATCTAGTACAACTGATAGTGAGGACTACCGGCCATCGTCGTATTACCATGGCTCAATACCTAGACTGATTATCACGTTAGATAGAGAAAACAACCAATTACAGGAAGATTATTCTCCTGATACTCCCGGTTATCCGGCAGAATTAAAGAACGGACCTCCAAGGCCGATACCCGTATTCACATTTACTTTAGAAGATTTCGATGAACAACATCCTAATAGTGACGCTAACACTCAAGACACAGAAACTTCCGAAGAACCACCTAAAGTACCAGATCCACCAGCTAACTATGAACAATCAAGTGAAAGTGGGGAAACTGTATACTTGCCGCCACAGATGAAGCCAATTGACACAAAACTGACTCTAGATTTGTTTAATGCCCGAGCTAAAGAGAATGGCATTTACCGAAGAAGATGCACTGGTGTAGACGAGTGCGTGACAGCTTGTGAGTGTTGTCGAACTCCTCAACCAGAGACACAACAAATACCATATATAGATGAACCTAATTCGGAACCCCTTATATTCGAAGATGACGGTATTCCCAAAGAAGTAGCCACGCCAAAAATCAGGCGAATACTTCCTTCGTTATCGCTAGACAAACCAGACGAAAAACCAAAGACTGCAGACGCTGTGTGCCAAACTAATACTTCTCCTCCCCCAGTTCAAACAGTAGTACCTCCGATCCCAGCTAGAAGAAATTTAGATCTTAATTTAGAATTGAAGAACAAAACTCAAGAGATCAAAGACATCCACTGTCGATTAAGAAGAGCTTTGTTCAACATGTCGAAATCAATATCGGGAAGATCGGAGGACACTGAACTTCCAACCACCTATTCTACTTCTGAATCTATTGATGAGACTACTAACAAAGTAGCCATAGTTAAAACAGTTCTACAAACGCCTGTGGAATCCGGAGCTAAACAAATATTAGATAGCGTCGACCGAAAATCTTGGAAATCCCCTGATGAATTCAGACCTTCCTTTGGCAAAGTGAAAGAACTAACAAAACATTTTAACAGCATTAACCTTAAATACTGTGTTAAAAATTACAAACGCAACTGTCAATCTAGCCCAAATCTGAGTAGTACACGAGAAGATAAATCGGTAAAGATTTCCGAAACTATTGCAACAAGTGCCAGCTTAGCCGACATACAATACGAGGCCAATAAGACAGAAACTATATCAAGTAAAACTGAAAAAATATCGGATGATGAAGTGAAAAGCATTCTTATACAACTAGAGGATTGGTCGAGATACGGATCACGGGGAAGCGAGGACACCCTTGCGAATGGCAATGAATTCGAGCTTCCTAATTTACCGTCTGAAGAGCACCCAGAAATCACAACGAACGAATATGTTTTTAATGAAATCATAGATAAAAAACCAAAGAAGATTACTTTAGAAAACATTACATTGAAATCAAATCAGTCTAGCGTGAACTCGGAACAAGTTAAAATGAGTAAAGATTCATTGAAAGACAGTAGTAATTTAGTGAATGATTCGGGGTTGAAAGTGCCGAGGGTCATGTCAATGATCACAAAGAAATGTTCGTCGTCTATGTTAGACGTGTCTCTGCCTGCCAAAGATGAATCTAGGCGGGAATCATACTCGGTGGTGGTTCAAAGTTGTCCAAATATTGGCAGTGGAAGTGCCCGTGGTCGAACCGCTTGCGCAGCTAGCAACGTGCACCATAGTTGTCCTAGTTTGGGCACTGCGACGAGCGATTCCTCAACACGGTGTAAGACTCCTCAGCACGCATGATAATAGGTGTGTTATAGTCCTGCGCACCAAACACGTTTTTGTTATCGTATCATGTTATCTATGTTGAAGCATGACCATTCAACGTTCGTTTTTCTTTAAATATTTCGGTGACCTAATAAAGAATATTTATTTGCAACGTCTTTAATTTGTTAAAATTATTATTTGCAAAGCACAAATCATCGCTAAGTTTTAAGATGTAACCATAAAATTACCTTTGTTATTTATTTATTTTAGTCGTAACTAGAGTTAATATTTATCATTTTGTAGCGTTATTCTTTTTTTTTCAATTTGCAAATTATATAAGCGGTTTAAAAAAATATCAACTTCAAACTTACTCGATAGAAATCACACTGTTCTAGTGTGTATAAAAAATAGAAAAAGCTTTTTAAAATATCCAAACTTTATATTATTACTTCTTAAACGCTATTATTCCTAAATTGTCTTAGAACCAGGATTCTCAGGAGCGTATATAACATAACACTTAGGCGCGGTATTCTACAATAACATTTTATGTTGTTATGTTATGTAGTCTGACATATTTCTATGACATAAATCCTCCACAATTTTTTTAAAATAAATAACTTGCTTCAGAAATGTATGCCAAGTCAGTGTGGGCTTCTTCGAGTAAGTGTGTGAATCTGATATGAGTTCTTGTCAAGTGGTTGTTGGGTGCGTCCAGGGGGCAGCACGGGCGCGGTGCGGCGCGCGTCCGAGCGCGACCTGCCCTCACGACTGCTGGCCGAGCCCGTGAAGCCGAGCAAGAGCACGCCCGCGCTGCACCACGTCACCAACGTGAACGCAGCCTCGCCGAAAGCTCACCATCACACGCCCAAGTGAGTGTTTCTTTTTATTTGTAATTTAATAATTATTGTTTTTATATGCCTTTTATGCTGCCTTAATCTGCGTTAGTGTTAAAGATTTAGGCGTTAGTCGAATGCATCTTATTTAAAGAGTAACGTTGTTAACGCATAGCTACATTAGTGTATATATGTACATATGTTATCTGCCAATATTTAACGTCATTGTCGCATCTTAAATAACTCATTAAACCCACGCCTTATCTGCGTGAAACGGCCTAAATCTTTAACACTAACGCGGATGAAGCCCCTCCTTGAGAATAATTTAATTTGAACGAGCATAGAGAAACGAGAACTATAAAGAAGCCTTTAAACTTACTCTAACTCAGTATGAATAAGGCTGTTAGGGTTTATGTATTTGTTAGGTAATATTTAGTTTTTATGTATTATGTATATATGTAGTATTTATTTTAAATATTAGGACACAATCAGAGTTATTATGTCGGTTTAAATATCATAGTCGATAACCTTCATTTGATATGTTTACTGCTAAACCATAAATAGGAGATTGTCAGGGGTGACCAATGTTATTAAAAAAACATTAATATTATAAATTCATAATCATTAATATTTGAAAAAATATTTCCAGTGTGAATTATCTAAATTAGCATATTTCACATTACATACACTAATATTAAGTGATGTTACTCCATACCAGTGAGCGTTTCCGCGTGAAATTTAAAAAGCCAATTCATTTATCTTTTGTTTTGGTATTTTTATTTTAGTCGGGCCTCTTTATCAATCAATACAGAAATATTACTGTAAATTACTTATCGTTTACTTACGAGACCTTTATGAAACTATACTATTTCCATTTCTTTATTCTCTTGATGACCGCTCCTGTGGAAACTTGAACGAGCGTCTTTTTTACATTATGTATACATTATTTAATAAAAAAATATGACGCTTACGCACGTACAAGGTCATAGCAGAGTCGGAGAAACTGATAGGGATGGAGCTATCGATAAACGTAACACGATAACAGACCCGATATTTTTTTACATTGTATAAGAAACTGAACTATTGCCGGATAATTTTGTACAAATTTATCAACTAATATTACATTTCATTACAACATGTAATTATATTATGTTGATTCTTTATTTATTTATTTTAATCAAAATCTGATGAACCGTCACTGTCACTCGATGAGCTCTCCCCACCATTTATTATAAGTTCCTGTACTTCTATATTATCGAATGCCACATGAATTTCCCAATCCGACGCAATAATGTTTTGAGTTCTTCTCACAATTTTTTCCCAGTGTTCGGCGGTTACTTCCGCACATGCATTTTTTAATAAATCTAATATCTTGTTTGCCGTAAAATGGGGAGGGGTATTGTTTCGAGCGGCGTGTCCTTTGATTTATGCCCATATTAGTTCTATAGCATTGTACTGGCAATGATACGGCGGAAGTCGAAGAACCCAATGACCATATTCGGCAGCTATTTCGTCGGTAATATATCTTTTAGGGAGGCTTTTTTTCGATTTTAAAATATTCACTAACTGTACTTTTAATAAAGTATTATCCACATTTTTGCCATGACGTTGGAGCCAGTCAATTATCTTTTCTTGGCCTGCGTCGGCATTTTATCAATTTGTCTGGAGTGATATGTAGCGTTGTCCATAATAATTATCGACGGTTCTTCCAGAGATTGCACCATTTCTTTAAACCATCCTTCGTAAATCTCCGCGTTCATTTCTTCGTGGTAGTCCACTGTTTTCTTGGATTTAAAGGCCAGTAAAGCATCTGACACGAATTCTTTCGTAGACCCTGCATGGCATATAATAAGGCGTTCACCTTTTCCCATTGGCACTGAACTAGTGGAAGCGGCGGTGTCGTCAGTCCAGTTCTTAGATACTGTGTGGTTTGCATTTAACCAAGTCTCGTCAGTGAAAATAACATTTGACCAATCTGATATTTTTTTGGCTTCGATCAAAAATTCGCAGCGAGCCATAGCAACGTCGTGACGCTCCATCAATATTTTACGTTTGTCAACAAACCAAATTCACGTAAAGAAACAACAAGTTTTTTAAATGTTGGAATTTCTTTGCGCAAGTAATAGTCATATATATGACGGCGAATAGCGTCAGCGTCGAAGTTGTCAACCGATGTCACAGGACGTGGTTGTCGTATTTTCTTCGGCGTACGAAGCTTATTTACGTGCATGCCACCTGTACCGTAAGCATCGGTAGTAATTTTTGAAACAGTAGGTCCACTAATTCCTAATGCGGCCGCAACACGCTCTCGCACTTGCGACAGTGATAATAGCGGGCCACCCTTTTGATACTCTGTTTCAAAGTAATTACGAACCTTGATCACCAGTTCTCTAGCCTGCCTTTTCAGAACTGATCCTTTTTTAGGCATTTGACATTTGACAGCTGGGCAGCAATCAACACGGAGTAACTCAAAATACACAACGTAACCTATGGATAATGTGAAAAAACTCAGCGAACAGAAATGTAGTGACTATATAGCACGACCGTCTTGTTGCGAGTGACAGATTAAAACACACAAAATGGCGGTGGGCCATTAAGTGTTCCCAGCTTGAAAAAATATATTTGAATGTTTATATTGTTATTGTCATTGTTCAAAATATAATAAATATATGCGATCGATATCATTACTTATTTGGTCACAACACTACAACTATCAAATTAGAACTGTCATCGAGAAAATAAAGAAATGGAAACAGTATAATATATATTCAAAAGAAGTTACTCGTATTTGCGATAACATTTTCTGGTTCGATGCAATTTAAAATTAAAGATAACAAAATGTATTAGCGCGACTCTAAGTCCGAGCACGGCGAACGGGTCCCCGACGTGGGCGAGCAAATCCCGCAGCAGCCATAACCTGTCCTCGGCCGCGCCCCACGACGGCTTCTACCAGAACTTGTCGACGGTACATTCGCAACAGGCGATGCATCTGCAGGACAGGTATGTCGTTTACCTTACACACTTCAGTATTCATTCCAAATTAATAACTACTGACAAATGACACATTTTGTTCTAAATGTTAACAAAACTGATAATATGATATTATGATTAACTTATGAACGTCCCATTTTTGAAATTACCAGTTTTAGAGTAACGTGCTTATTCAAGTCGAGCTTGCAAGTTTTAGAAATTGCTAATCTCAATGTGCCCTTAAGATGTAATTTTCCCTCGTAAACATGTGTACTTAGGTGACCAGCACATATAACAATAAATTGTTAGACAATATTCATTTAAAAGAGTGTCCATTGAATACCTTGTTCTCATCATTAATACGCTACTTCATTCATTAAAATTGTGAAGTAATAACATGCTATGCTCTTACATAATCTATTAGGCTGCGGCGTTTTGTAAGATGATATGAAGCGCCTCAGTTGATTTAACTATTCGCTCCCTTATAGCATGAGCAAAACTTAAATGCGATTTTGACGTTCGTACAAGTAACTCATAGAACACAATTGTAAGGCTCACGAAGGGATACGTACAGAGCTGAGAGGAGAGTGTTGCGCTCTCGCTCTGCAGCTATATGCATTCGCACAACATTTTTTTCACACTACACACGAACGTTAATACTTGACTGGACCTACGTAAATTCACCAAGTTCTCTCGAGACGCATTAAATTTCTTCCGTATTGGAAACATTTAAATGTGGTCGTGTATGAAATTTAAAATTAAAATATGTAAGCAACAGCGTTACTGTAACCCTTAAAAGAGGCGAAATTTAATATTATTTTTATCCATAATCTGCCATCAAATTTGCCGCGCCAAAACCAAGAGAATTATATAGTCTCTTTTACTCTAATACAAATTCTATGTAGTTAGAGGGAGAAAGTATCAATTCAACGTTCGTTTCAATTATCTGTATTTGACCACAAATTTGTGGTGCTTCCCAATTGCCGTGTGTAACAGTTCGGCAACAAATTCGTGGTGGTTCCGTCTTAAAAGGTTAAATATAAGAAATATCTCGCAGATGGTCCTCATTGCGCAGTTCAACGGGTAGCAATCGTCCTCAATCTGCGCACTTTTCGGCATCAACGCAACAGGAACAACCGCCAGACTCGCCGTTACACCATCAGGTGACTTTCTTATCTGAAAGTAATCACGTACATAATAGAATAAAACTACGTTTTAACAGTTTTATTTTATTTTAATTCCGACGTTTCGGCCACTTTTCAGCAGCTGTGATCGTGATCACGGAAGACAAAGATTTCAAGTGTCAATGAATAATGTTAAAGTTTTTATTTAGCCTATCACCAACATTATTATTAAGTCAATTTTAATCATTTATATTCTGATTTTTAATTACCTGCACTAAAATTATAGTTGCGATCGACTTTTTTTGTGTTGCAAGCTTGGAGTAATAGCATTGTGAGTTGAATCCTATAGAAATTCTGTAGGATTCAACTCAAAGCGGTGAGTTCTTGATTAAACTCCACAATTCACTTGTGAATCAAAAAAAAAGGTCGATCACAGCTGTCATTTAGTCCAGGTAAACAAAAATCACAGAATAGTTTTTACTTCAGTTTATGGTTCTTATTTACTCTACAGGAACTCAATCTATCTATATAAATCGATACTTTTGCTGTTCTCACAAAGGATAGTTTCTGTATTTCTAAATCATCTCAATTCCATTACCTTTATTTCGTGTTTTTACCAAATTCTTTAATTATTTAGAAAATTGCATAAAACGTGGTATACAATATCAAATGATACTAATTAATTTTCTCATTGATTTGACAGCAGTCACAGCCTAATATAATGAGTGCACGCGCAGCCAAGTTGGCGGAAATGTCGGAGGAGGTGACGAGGCGGCAACAACAACAGAAACAGCCACTCAATCTTCCACATCAACATCCACCAACACACAACCATATGATGGGTGAGCTTCTTTTTCTTTCGTTGTGTTATTATGGTGTTACCATGATATAATAATTATTTATTAAATAATTACTAATAACCCTTTGCAAGTGTCTACTTTAACTACGTTACATCCAACATGACATTAAATGAAATTTCAAAATTTTATTCAAATATTTATTTCCAGAGAGGTTTTTATGTTTCAAACACACAAAATAATATAATAAAAAATCCAATCTTGTTCAACCTTAGTTCCTATAGAGAAAATTAAACTTTACAAAAAAAGATAATTTGAATTTTATTCGATTAAACTGACGTATGAAAGGCTACTTCTACATCTATATTACGAACGAAATAAATGTATGAATAGTTTCACAAGAGCAATTTATCGAAATGCCTCAGAAAAAATGTTCAATATTTGAAAACTCTCATAAACGTGATTTAACTAATATTGCATTAACAGTGGTAGCGTAATTTTAACATTTAAAAAAAATCTGGTGTATTTATTCCATCTAATATAATTTTGTCAATTTTGCACATAAATACTTGAAATGAATTTAAATGAAATGGGAAATTGAATTGATTTATTATTCAGAAACGTGGAATTAAAAGATATTACAAGTGAAATATGCTCGGTACATGTTTCGCCTTATAAAAGGGATACAAAATATTTATTCTGAAAATTCAATTCAATTTATTTATTGCGAAGATGTGTATAAAAAATGTGTTATATTTAACGTAGTACAGTTCTCCAAATTCCGCCTTTCGGCATGCATATGTACATTTATCTCATTATTTATTTACCTAATAAAATGTCAACCTATAAACTATTAAATTGTGTATTAAATTATAACGATGTCAATTAAAATAAAAAGTAACTTAGATACATAATTCATACAGTTTATATTATAATTTTGTCATTTAAAATTAAAATGAAAATTATTTTCAAATGTCATATTGTTCTATATTGTATGTCATTTAAATAAAATAATATTAATTTACCTATTAGTTACAATATTAGTTAATACGGATAACAGATTGTCTTTATATATTATAGAATAAAAATTGATTTAAGGAATAATTTTATTCCTTATTGCTGCTTGCAATTAATAAATTAAAAAATTTCTTTTTAAACTATTTTAAAGGCTCCCTTATTGGTTTTGATATTTTATATACAATATTTGTTTGTTATTAAGGTCAAAGCCCACATGTGCACCAACAACAGCCACAGTACCAACCTCAGGCGGGCCCCCAATTGGCAAACAGTCACCCTCATTCGACACAACATCAACAACAAATATATCACAACCAACAAGTACAACCGCAAAGGTAATATGTTAATTAAAACATTATAAAAGTATGTGATGATCATAAAATTTATAGTTACATAGATTTTTTGCAGCCTCTTGGAAAATTTATGAATTTAATCAATTGTCATTATACTAGTAAAAGTACATTAATGAATTACAACTTATTAAATTTCCTGTCAAAGGTATGAATGGCATCCACCTGGACCTCCTTCTCCACAAAGATCACAACCACCGATTGCACCAAAGCCACAGGTAACTAGTATATTATGTTTATTTGTTTATGTACTTTTTTACCTTTTTTGTTACAACAATACTTCTTTTCCAGTTTCATTACTTTTCTTATTTTCGCTGTTTTCAGCCAACTCAGCCAATTAAAATCAATTAGCTTATTAGCAGTTGATTTCAATTAGCAGAGGGCATATAATTATCAAAGGTCCTGAAAAGCTTTGGTCTTAAATAAAAGATAAAAACATTAAAAAATCACTAAAACGTGGATTTTCATATTTTCAGAACCAGAATACAAGAAAACCTGACCCGGAGTTTGATGAGCGGTTACACCAACAAATGCAGCGACAGCCACAGCAACAGTCGCAGCTCTCGCAGTCTCAACTGCAGCAGCAACAGGCGCAGCTATCACAGTCTCAACTACAGCAACACTCGCAGCTTAATCAACAATCGCAGCTACAACAGCATCAAATGCAACATCAGCATCAACAAATGCAACTACAACAACAGTCGCAATTTCAACAACAATCCCAACTACAACAACAGCAGCTACATTCGCCGCATCAGTCGCAACAGCATCTACAATATCAACAGCAACATACAACTTCCACTGTACAACCTGAAGATGGTAAAGTTATATTTTTGGGTACAATATATTTGCGTATCTAATTTTCTAAAAGCAAAAACGGAGATGGGATGGATGAGATTATGAACGATTGACGTAATGGAATTATTTGGAGGCATTAATATTGATTGATAAAATCGATTCTGAAATAGCTGGGAATGGATTGATAGTCGTAATAATAATAATTAAATTAACATTCGCTGAATTGATTCTGTGTATCAGCACAATATTTAAATAGTACCGCATACACTGTCAAGTTGTAAAGGATAGCAATGAGAATTCCCCAAATGAGCCACCTGCACTCGGTAACTATAGAGCGGACTAAAGTTATTTAATTAACGTGCCGGCATTACAACGAATATTCGTAATGAATGAACAATTTATCTATAATATTTAAAAAATGTAAAAGTGTAGTCTTTTGTTTTTAGTTTTTTTGTGTTTGTCTGTTTGTTGGGAATTCACGTAAATACTACTGGGCTGATTTCGATGCGGTTTTCGCTGATCGATAACAAATTCCCAAACTTAAAATGTGCGGGACTTTATATCCCAGGTATTTTCTTGCGATCGGTTTTATAAAAATCGGATTCCGATGTTATATTTTCAGTGATCGATAGCAAACCTTCGATCGTAAAATCTGTGATACTTTATACCCGGGAGTCCTGTGGATTTTTTCTCGGGAGTGATTTCAAGTTGTTAGGACACGTGTAGATTGACTTAGTCCGTCCAACGTGGACTCAGGTCGCGGGCGAATCCTATTAGTTTATATAAAAGACATATTTGACGAAACTTGTGCACGTGTGCCATTTTCGTTGTTACACTATTATACGTGTCAGCTTATCAAATTCTACTTTTGATTGTATATTATTTATTATATTAATATAAGTTGGTCAATTTGCATGTACCAAGACTAGTTGTGTGTGTTTGCAGAGCGGTACGTGGCGAGCGCGTTGGAGCCTCCGGCGGTGTCTGTGTACCCGGCCGGTGGGAGTGGGGGTGCGGGGTCGGGGGCGAAGGGTGCTCCCCCCTACAACCCCTGGCAGAGGGAAGAGCGCGAGCGGCAGGCCGAAGTGCGCAGGGCCATCGCACGCGCCAGAAGGTACGGAGAACTTACCATCCAAGTGGAACCATGGCTTGAACGGAGGGCTTACTCATGAACACCTTTTATTAGTTTTCGTCGAAGTGTTTCGGTGGATTCGACAAAAGGCGTTTGACGAGTAAGCACCCAAATCCAAGTCGTGGATACTAGTCGATCTATTTGAATGCACATCTTTTATGTAACACATTATATTAAACATAGACCAATGGCAGTACGGAACGGGAAGAAAAACAAAAAACATAAAAATGGATATCATCAAAATCACCATTCTTCTTCTGTTCATAAATTTGGATTCACATGGTTTATGTAACTGCCCAGTTACAAGTATTCGAAATATTCAACTTTTAGAATAATCTCCAAGCACACTAACAATAGGCGAATGTACCCTAACAGCAGCAGCAGAGTTTCTGTGACATCTCGTAAATTTTTATTTTTCCAACTAGATATTAGAGATGTTTTTTATAGAGGTTAAATATTTCAAGTGGGCCGTCAGAACTAGATCCACTTGAAAAATTCACTCGTATAAAAACTCTATTTTTTCACGAGCTTTAATACTTGTATAATAACAATGATTATAAATTGACAAATTATAAGTGATAGGCTATAAACGTCTGCATTCAACTGAGATAAGAATGTTGAGATGGAATGTACGGAGTTACGAGAATGGATAAGGTGAGAAATGAGTACATAAGGGGATCTTTGAAAGTTGCACCCGTGACTGAAAAAATTAAAGGAAGAAGATTAAGGTGGATATGAGCATGTAATGAGAAGGGCTGAAAATCACGTGACAAAAAGAATGTTAAACTGCAGGATTGATGGGTACAAAGGTAAAAGTAGACCAAAAAAAGAGGTTGAATGGATTGTGTGAATTGACAGAGGACGGGCAGAATAGAAGATTACGGAAGGGAAAGACATTATTATGCCGACCCAAAATAATTGGGAGAAGGTGAAAGATAGGAGAATGATTGTAAATTGCCATTGATAATTTTGAGTTCGTCGTTGTACAGGGATGCGGCGATATCGCAACTGGTGGCGCTGGGCGCGAGCCGGACGCCGGTGCAGAACCAGCAGTTGCGGGCGTTGCAACTCGAAAGGGATTTCGAATTGCGAGCGACGCAACACGACCAGGTATAACATTTGTACCTATATTGTTATACTTACATACATACATACATACATACATACATATCTTCACGCCAGTTCCCTTGCGGGGTAGGCACGAACAACAGAGCGCCATTTAGGCTTATTCTTACACACCTCACTTGCTTCTTTGACATTCATAACTCTTGTCATGCACGCTCGTCTGTTCTTAAGGCTCCTGACATTGTTATACTTGTTATAATAATATGTAATTACTTTTAAAATATCGTCATAGAAACAAGTTTAATTACTGTTCTTAATGCGCTAAGTATTTGACTTGTTTTAGGGCACACACACACACACACACAAACACAAGTACGATGCGACGCGAGAACTTGTGAATTGATTCGCATCGCGAATTTGAGATCTTCTTCGCCTCTTTTTATTATATCTTCGTATCAATAACAGCAGTGAGCAACTCTTTTTTTTGCGATCCATCTCACTACCGAGTTGTTAAATGCGTTCAGTACGGTTAACGATTCGTAGTTTTGTGTTTTGGGCCTTACTTCTACAAAGTGATGGTGTCATGTACACTCATACAAAATCTATTAGACCGCGATGTTTAGTGAGATGATAAATATCGTCCCAATTTATTTGAATATAATGTACCCTATTTTCGCGTGCGGACGATGAAGGATAGCATTGTAATGAAACTTGCACATCGATGTACCTACAAGCAAGATGAGTATTCCGTTTATTCCTATGAATTGTGTAGGTCTGAGTCTACCAGTGAGACGTTCGTGGGCTACTATTATGCCTCTGCTACACCTGGGATAATGTTAGCGTTAGTAACCATTTCGAGCAGATGTAGCGATGAGTTTAATGCGTTACTCGAAATGCGACATTGTTATAAATTGTTAATGACGTTAAACATTGCACTGAAGTAGCTAATCATTACCATCATTATTTTTAGCGCTATAAAGAAAACTCGTTTGGCTACAGCCACTAGCACTACATTATCCCAGATCGAGCAAGAACATTATGGATGTGAATTTTAATCATGTAACTCTAATTGTGTTAGGAGGAAGGTGGTGTGTTGGAAGTGGGCGATGAGGAGGGCCGTTCATCCCCCGAGGGCAGTCTGGAGGGCGAGCCGCGAGGACCCCCCCAGCCGCAGCCGCAGCCCCACCCGCCCAAGTCGATACTCAAGTCAAACACCAGAACGGATGTCATAGAGCAATACGTGCACAGGCAGGAAGAGGTGATTTTACATTTCGTCTATTACTGTTACAATACAAATTAATATTTCTAGCACATCATACAACAAAATATTAAAATGAAATTTATTTTTCAAGTGAAACTTCTATATAGACGGGGTCTTACGATTTTTCTGTCACGAAAAATCGTCACGGCCGCGTGTTCTAATACGTACATTTTTAAACTCGTGATATCTTTCAAATGGAATGTCCGAATTGAATAATTCAGAAAGTTATATAAAGGTATTGAAGTAGTCTTGAATATTTAGTAATTATTTTGATAAGGATGAATACCAAGATACAAATAAAGAGCCTTTTCTAGCGGCGGCATTTTAATTAAATTTTAAAAATAAAAGAACACTTATTGTGGCAAAACTATAATAGTTATACATATGCTGTCGCGACACTTTTTGTAAAGAGTTTTAGTAAAGATCCCTAATTTTTTTGTAAATATAATATAGTCTATGTCACCCAGGGATAGTGTAGCTTGCCAACAGTGAAAGAATTTTTCAAATCGGTTCAATAGTTTCGGAGCCTCTTCAATGCAAACAAACAATCTAATCTGTCCTCTTTATAATGTTAGTATAGATATTCATATATATTTATTATAAAATGAATTAGATATTTGCATATTATAAAAAGCGCAAGATTTTGCGCTGGAAGTTGTTTAATAAAATTGGGAGCTAGGTTGCTCTAAAAAGCGCTATATCTAACTCCGAAAGCGCTAAATTGGCAGCCCTGGTGAGCCGAGCGGCGCCGGGGAAGTCCCGTAAACGAGAAAGCGAGCGAGGATATACCTCGTCCCTCTAATACCTAAAATCGCGTTCTGCGCATCGGAAAGTGCGATGTTCCGAGCCGCCAATAAAAAAATATTAATAAATAGTTTTAGAGTAGATTGGATGCTTTTTTGGTTCCGGAATGAATTCAGATTTTTGTTTGATAAAATAAAATACGTTTAAATAAAAAATGCATTCACTAAAATATACCTAACCTAACCATAATTTGCAGTAAACCTGCGAAAAATCGAAATGTGTACTGGGACACATATTAGAAGTGAAACTTCAACGGACAAGTAAAAAACGAATGGTAACGGATGAGTGGAAAAACGAATTGCAACAGACAAGTGGAAAAATGAATCGCAACAAAATTTTGACTTGAAGTTTTACGGGCAGATTGTTAATGTACTTGTCCAATTTGAAAACCTGCCCGTAAAACTTCAAATTAAAATTTTGTTGCGATTCATTTTGTCACTCATCTGTTGCCATTCGTTTTTCCACTTGTCCGTTTTTGAACATATGTTTGTTCAGACTTCACAACATCCTTCCGCCAACACCCTGCATGCATTTCATAAGTATATAGGCAGAATTTCTTTGTAACATAAGTGGGAAGCCAAATATAATTTGTGTAATAACCTAATATATGCTCCTTTCGATTCCTTGTACAAAATCACCCCCCGCCCCCCTATCCTTTTCCGCGAAAAGATACTCCCAAGAGTGTGTTACGAACTTACAAAGTACTACTTAATTAGTACTTAATAAAAATCTTAAAAATTTGTTCTAAATAATCCACCGCACCGCGACATGTGTAAAACTTCATGATAATTAAAATATTAGATGTGAGAGTGCCCGGCTCATATCAAGCAATCGCAGCAAAAACAGCAATTGGCCAAGGTGCGTACCCATTTCATCTCACGTAATCCAAGAAGCTCTGTTTTCTTACAGGTGGTTCAGGAAGAAAGCTCCGTGTTGACTGAGATGTCGTCTGGAATGAGTGCCCTGAGTGTGGGGAGTAACGCCCCTCCCCCGCCGCAGCGCGGCTCCTCGTTCGCGGTGATGGCCTCCCGGGCGAGGGCGCTCTCCCCTCCCAACCCGCCCGCCCCGCACCCAGCGATGCACCCGCAGCATAATGCGAACGTGAACGCGAACGCGAATGCGAACGCGAACGCACCCGCGCATCCTACGCCGGCGGTAGAACACACGCCGGCACCGCAGTGAGTGCTATTTTTAATTGGAATCCCCTTTATGAAAGGATGTTTCATTTGGGCTTCGTAGTAATTTTAGTTTTTAGTCTTTCTGATATTGTTGGTAATTAAATAAACCTCAGACATTGCATACTACCGTCCAAATAATTATTCAATTGTAACATATATAAATGAAACCACTTTGACCAATATCTATCATAGCTGCTTTTAGGAGTCATGTCCGTCGGCTTGCCTTTATATTTCAGTTATTTTCTGAAATTACTAGATCCTATTTAGACAAAATTTGAAAGTGTATGCCGCTATACAATGGCGTATCATAAAATCCCAAATTTATTTTTTGTGTATTTGTCTCCCGATTCATTTTATATTTATTTATAGTAAGGGTCTACAGAATGCATGGAAACCCTCGCGATACTGCGAAGTTTATCTTTTGTGGCTATTATGGATACGAGAAGTTTTATTAAAGGATCCTGAAATTATGATTGTATGTCTCACTGCTTGAAACATATTTCATTAGCAAAATTTTTTATTTATTTGACAGGTCACCGGTGGCAGGCGGTCGCGATAAGAGGGTGTCGTTCGAAGAGCGAGCCCCTCCCGCGCCCCCCGCCTCATCACCGCCGCCCCTGCACGACGCACCCCCGAGGGAAGACCCAGACGTGAGTGACCCTCGCATGTATCAGCACTCTTCTTTTTAACTAACCAAAGCTGAGAAATTTTCTATCCTAATATCTACGTAACACAAATTCAATTGGCGACACAAAGCAGAAGAGTAACTAAAAAAATATATTTAAAGAACAAAATTTTATGCCGCGTTGATTCGATCATTGTACATTCGGTCCGAATGCACTCGAGTAGTACTCAGACGTTACTTGTATGACGGCATCTCGCGATCCGAGTAAACTGAGACTGTGCTTATCATTTACGAGTCTACTAGGACCGCTTTATAGAAGTAAAATGGCGTCTGACATTATTTCTTGAAAATGAACGAATTGAATGGAGTAAGTTCGAATAAACGTATATACATCGTTTTGCGTTCTAATATTTATGTAGTTATTACATATACGAATAGACGCACTTTGTTTGCGCGTACTCTAATAGTGTCGATGTGGGTTTTATGTATAGTAGACAATTGTACAATATACAGTACGCGCAAAACTCAAATGCGCTTCGAGTGAAGTTAGTTCCGTGAGTTGGTGCGGGTCCAGTTAAATGTTAACGTTTATTATACTTTACGGTGTACTGTGCGAGAGAGATGGCATGCGAGTCCGGATAGCGGCCGAGCAAGAGCGCAACATTCTGCCTTCTTTGTCTGCGAATCTTATAATTGTGTATTGCGCAATGACTATACTAACTTCATGGACGCATTTAAGTTTTGCACGTACTATAATTATATTAGCTTGTCCTAAAAGTTGAGACTTGATTCATCGATTGAATTGTGCTGCTGTTAACAAACATTAAAACATTCTTCCTTCTTTAATGGCTTTACGCCGATTTCGGGTAAAAAGTAATATATCATCGTGTTTGTTGCAGAGGTTCATTGAGGAGGCGGAGAATATGTTGCTGGGCCCTGGGTCCCCGACCACGCCCACTTCCGCCTTGGGGCCCATCACCCACACGCCTGGCGTCATCGGCGCACAGGAAGTCTATAGGTAAATCATTTCAGTGTGTAGTGTGGTACAAATAAACCTAATTAAAATTATTTTATGCATCACCTGCATCGAGATTTTTTTGTCAATCGATCTATTCGATGGAAATTCATATTGTTAAACTAGTTTTTTTTTTATATCAAAACTTGTCTCTCTCCTATTATTAGTTTTAACCAAAAACGGTAGGTAATAAAAAAAATGTAGGAATAACCTAAACATAGTCAAAGTAGAAGAAGTAGAAGTTAGAAATATAAGAATAACCTAAAGGTTGTTATTATTTCTTACTATTTTTACTTTTCTTATTATTAACTAGGATATGCCCGTGACTTCGTCCACGCGTGACTTGACTTTCCCGCGGGATACCCGGGGCACAAAGTACCGCAGCAGTTTTAGTAGAAACTGTGTCGGAATATGCACCTGGACAATTTCAAACCGCTTCTGGGAAAATTCCCGGGATAATAAATATCACACATTTTATTACATTAAAATTGCTATCGGTTTGTAAAAAAAATCACATTGGAATTCGATTTTTTTTAGTCTAGTCACTTTAAATAATTCTCAGAAAAATTCCCGCCGGATTCCCGAAATAAAAAGTAGCGCAGAGTTTAAGTTTCAGAATTAGCTGTCGATCGGCTAAAACCGCATCGAAATCGGCTTAGTAGTTTTTGTATGAATCCCGACCAAACAGACAAGAAATCTAAAAAAATTGCATCGTGTCTATTCCAGTTGGTCTTTTTTAGGTAACTTCAATGTACAGACACGGCATGTTTAGAATTTTATAATAATATTATAGACTAGCTGTGCCCGTAACTTCGTCCGCGTGGAATTTTTTTCGTGGAAGTCTAAAAAAATCAAAAATTGTACCCTAAGTTACTCCTTATAACATCAGCTAATCTGCTAGTGAAAATCCCGTCAAAAACTTTTCGCAGATTAACCGGAACATCCAGACAGACAGACAAAAATTCTGAAAATTGCATTTGCGGAATCTAGGCCCGAATTAGCCCCCAGGATGTTTTTCACATTTCATTACAAACAGACATTTCATTTTATTTATTTGTACAACTATCATAAATGAGAAAGGATGCGTATCATTTCTACTAGTCGAACGAGGCCGCGGGCATAGCTAGTGTGTAAAACATTTCTGTACCTGATTTTAGATTTCCGTGCATTACGTTTTAGGGACCCTCGCGCCCGGCGGCTCGCCGAGCAGCAGGCGCGCGCGCCCTCCGCGCCCGTGCCGGAGCAGCTCTCCTTCAAGGAGAAGATGAAGATGTTCGCGCTCGAGTCCGGCGAGGCCTCCACGCCCAAGGACAAGGTGCCCTGACCACTATTAATACCGTGCCACCACACGAACGCCGCACAACGCCGCGATCTCATTGTAATTAATTCCGCACCTCGCATGAGTGTAGTACCGTCTTTAGGGTTAAGCACAATAACACGAAATTAGTTGAAATGATTTTTGATTTAATCTCTGTTATCGGTATGCTGATGCAAAATATAGCTATGACGCTTTCCATGCGAGCTGCATTGTTAACTCTAATTAATTATTTATTGTATGAAAGTGTTCAGACGTATGACGGCAGCATGACGTGCGTATACACCTATCCTCTATTCAAAATTCAATATTATTCAATTACAGTGTGGGAAATATGTAAAAATTACTGTAAATACCAGTAGCTAAGGGTTTATATTTAAAAAAAAAATACAAGCCGTTATCACCAAAGCTGTTATTATAACACAGCTAGTAAGTATCTAGTAAGACTCACTAGTTTTCACAAATTCATGTTGTTAAGATTTTAATTTTAAAAGATTTCGAAAGTGCAAATATTAGGGATAGAGTTGTATGATCCTACGTTACTGGTAGATACTTAATTTCGACTAATAATTTTACCTTTTATAAATTATTGCTGTAACATTGTTAGTAATGACGCTTGATGTATAATTTGAACACATACATGTATCGTACGCTCATTGAGTGCATTGGAAATCTGGGATCATAGGGTTATGGTATTCACATGGGAAATGGGCAAATATTCTCTATCTTTGTTCAAGTTATATGCCTATGGTTATATTTAAAAAGGAGCTTATAATGTATTTGCTTTCAGGTAAAAATATCTCGTGCGCAACGCGACATTGACGCAGTACATTGATGTTGAGGAATACTCATGTTGTTGAATGATAAAAAAGCATCGCAATCGAAAGGATCGGCATTTCAGTATTAAACTAGCACTTTAAAAAAAATCCCTAATTTTAATAATTCTGTGTAAAAATGTTTGACCCCAATACAAGGGTAGTTCTGAATCATAGAAGAAGTATGTTGGCAGTGACAATCATCGCCCAATTAAATTCTTATGCTAATAACGCTTCTAAGTTATTCTAATGTGTTTTGTTATAGGAAAACACCATTATGCTTGCAACTAATATTTTGTTATTTCAAACATATTTCAAAAACCAATTAAGTTTTTAAATTATTGACTGAGATTTATTTAAAAATATATTTTGAATAATAATTTAAATATTGCATAAAAATGTATTGATATTTTGTTATAACAAAACAAATATCGTCGGCTTCAGTGCAGGACATTGTAACTACATTTTATGGTTTTACATTAATTTTTCGTCAAAATTTTTACACATTACACTGTTTCCAACCGTTTATTTTGCTTTTGCCGTTTGCACGTCTATCAAGTTACAAATTTCTTGACAGCAAAGCCCACATGAAACAAATGACATAACTGTCGTACTTTATTATTATGGGTGACTGTAACAGTGTTGTTCTGTGAGTCATTTAACACACAGACTATTAAACCCACTATCCGTAAATAAAACGAAAGTAATCATTCAGTCATTGAACTGTCAAGAGGAAAATAAATTCGTGGAAAGACTACACGCATATAATATCACAATTATGACTAAAATGTAGTTACAAGATCCTGCACTAACGCCGATGATATGAAGTACAACTTGCAGAGCCCTCTATAGAAATGTAAAATTTAGGGGCTTTTTCAGAGTTGTATTTTTACTGGGTGATTGTCACTCTGAATATTCTTCCATGTTCTAAAGTAGGAGTGTGTCGCCAATGCAGGGCGCGTTGCAGGAGTCGCGGCCCGAGGCCCATCAAATAGCACCAATTTACATAATTAGAGATAAGTAACATTTTATTCGAATTGACGTATATTTTTATGACAATGAAATTTTGATTAATATTTACATGATGTCGCCTTAGCAGCTAGTGCAATGATTTAATCGGGACTAGTGTAAAATTTTACGGATTATATGATATTGATTTTATAAAAAATTTAAATGTCTATTTCGTTTGTATGTATTTTTATAGCGTATTGGGCACATTCGTAGAAAAATACTTGTGAAAAAATGACGTGCCATTCTTAAGTATATGATTGTGTTTTGTATGTACCTACAGGAGGGTTTTAAATTTTTAAGAAGGACCAATATTGTAATTCTACAACGGTAGGTGCCTTGGTGTGTACCTTAGAAGTCGTATGACATATCCAACAATACCCATAACTTAACAACCAAGCTCTATGGCTTTTATTCTAGAATAATCCGCAGACGGACGCTTCAATTGATAATCCGTCTTAATAAGAAAAAGTACGTTCGACTATACGAGAAGTCACAATACCGCGTGAGTTTTCAATTTTACCGATTATTACATGAAACATCGGTTTGCGCAAGCTATTGTTCTAGAACACGGGCATAAAACTGTGTCGACTTTAATATTCTTTTGAAACTTCGTTACATTCCAAAGAATATATTTATATAAACTTACTCTATTTCTATATTCATCATTCCCTTGTCGACCGTATTTATATTAATTAAACTTAATTCGAATGTGTGTAACACATTTTATGATATTATCTATTATACATCGTAAGATTTAAAAACTATTACAACTTAAAGCAATAATAATTAATTGTGAAGCCTTCAATGTAAATACAATTTTATGAATTATATTTAAGCACGGATTAGTGCCAAATTTGTATACCTTGGTGGCGATGATTTATGCGATTATTATTAAAGATGGCAGCTGTTATACTGCGATCGCGTTGGACGAATCATTTTGTATAAATATTGTAACTCTTTCACTCACTCTAAAATCTATTGTCGTTGTATTCGCATAGAGCGATGAGCGAATGAGACAGAAACACATTTTCAGATAAAAGAAAGAGGTGAATATATATCGCTGAGTTATTCTAGGAAGTTGTTTCTCCAATGCGGCCTGAATAGAAATAAAAACGGTCACAATATTTGATCGGTTAAATTTACTAAACGTTAGAATCTTTGGGCAGCTCTATTTGATTGTTTTGCCAGATTTGGAATTATTCCTGTAAGTAAACTAGTTCGTTGCACCAATTATTGTGTACATATACTAGGTAGTAAAATCCTTATTATTACGTTAAGGTTTTTGTACACCTGTTTGTATGTGTAAATGTTTATTTAAATATAAAATTATATCGAGAGTTTACAGATTTAAAGGGAGCGGAGGCCTACTTCGGACTATGTAGTTAGATTTTAGTCGCTGATAATTTGCAAATGCAAATATTCAGTATTCACCCAACGATAGTCAATTAGCGAAAGATTGACATTTATTTGTAGAAGGGAGTTTTAATTATTATTATGGATAGATTGTATATAAATAAATACCCTACACTTGAACAGCAAATAGCTCCAATTTATCATGGATAATTATGAATTATAATTGGAATAGTTCTTACTACACAATTAACTTTGTTATTAACGATATTGTATTTCGTCTATTTGGCAAAAATAAATAATAATATACATACATAAAATTCTTTGTTATTTAAGTGTTCACCAAATCCTCTAATCCGCACCATTCAAAAATACCCCAATGGCTGCACCGTTTACTTAAAGCTATTTATATATTATAATATAACTTTATTTATATTCAAAAACTAAATTTAATTGAAACAAAACTGAAATGTGCTTTTGAAGGTCTTACACGTCATCGCACCAACATCTGACTAGACCAGTGCAAGCTTTTCAAGTTTTGTACTACTATATACCATATGCAAAACTGACTGATGTTGGCTTACCCCACCTTTTTTGACATAAATAAAAATAAAATAAAATAAAAAAGCCTTTATTTCCACCATTAAGTTTAGTTTTTAAATATAAATATATAATGTACACATTAAATAATGGAAGTCGCCTCTGTGGCGTAGGCCTCCCCCAAACTCTTTCCAATTTTCTCTATCTCCAGCTGTTCTTCTCTATTTAATTCCAAACATTTTTACGAAAACATCTTCCCATCTCTTTCTAGGTCTTCCTCTTTCTTTTTTCCCATCTCTGGGTAGCCAATCATAGATTTCTTTGTCCATCTATTGTCTTCTTACCTACTTGTGTGTCCTGCCCATTTCCATTTCAGAGTCCTTACTCTTTTGATCACGTCTGTTATTCTAGTATTTTTTCTTATGATTTTGTTGTGAACTTTATCTTGTAGTTTTATTCCTAACATACTTCTTTCCATTTTCCTTTGATATATTGACAATTTTTCTTCATCCTTTTTTCTTAAAGCCCAGCTCTGGCTTCCGTATGTGAGACATGGGAGAATAACAGTATCATATAATTTACTTTTTAACCGACTTCAAAAAACGGAGGAGGTTCTCAATTCGTCGGGATCTTTTTTTTTGCTTTTTTTATGTATGTTCACCGATTACTCCGAGATTTATGATCCGATTTACGTGATTCTTTTTTTGTTCGACGCGGAATGGCTTCCATTTGGTCCCCTAATTTGACATAGTTTGGCCCAGTAGTTTTCATTTTAAGAACATTTTGCCAGGTAGTAGGGCAATAATAGCTTTAGAAATAAGTTATTTTATACTTTTTAGTTTTTGAAGTCGGTTTTTTTAAACGAAGTTTTTTTATTTTTATGTTCACGTCTTTATTTTTCATTATTTCTTTCATACTCCAATATTTTTTCCACGATATGGCTATTCTTGTTAATTTCATTTTCGGTCTGATCCTTGAAGGATACCAACTGTCCCAGATATATATACACTTTCACATATTCTATTTTTTCTCCATCTATGATAATATTTTCCTCCGTATAGTTCGTGATTATTTTAGTTTTCGTATAGTTAATTGATAATCCTACTTTTCTGCCTTCCTCAGCCAATTCTTGCAGCATATCTTGTAATGTTTTTGGGTCTTGAGCAAAGATTGCTATGTCATCTGCAAATCGTAGATGGTTTAAATATTCTCCGTCAATGTTTATACCTTTCTCGTCCCAATGAAGTTTCCTAAACACCATTTCCAGCACTGAAGAAAATATCTTAGGTGAGATCGGGTCTCCTTGTCGCACTCCTCTTGATATTTTAAATTCAGTACCCTCTCTGTCTAAACGTATTTTAGCCATGATATTAGAATAAATGCTTTTTATGATTTTTACGTATCTAACATCCATACCTTGCTCCAATAGTGCCTGAAATATAGTAGAATGCTCTAAAGAGTCAAAAGCTTTCATAACGTCTACGAAACAAATGTACAAGTTTTTATGGTATTCCTTAATCTTGTCTATTAATTGGCAAACAACGAACATATGGTCAGTAGTAGAGAATTTTTTGCGAAATCCTGCTTGTTCTCGAGGTTGGTTTTCAACTAAAATTTTTGTGCACCTGTTTAACAATATGTTTGAAAAAACTTTATATATATTACTCATCAAACTAATTGGTCTATAATTGTTTAGCTCGTTTCTATTGCCTTTTTTGTGAAGAAGAGTAATGGTGGACTTTGACCATTGTTCCGGGGTATTTTTATTTTCGAGAATATTATCAAAGAGTACTTTCAAAGGACGCTGCAATGGTTCTAGTATTGATTTTAATATCTCGTTGGTTACTTTATCTTCACCTGGGGTTTTATCTTTTTTCTGGGTGTTAATCGCAAAAGCTATTTCTGATAATAATATTTCGGGCAATGTTCTTCGTATCTATATTTTATTACATAATTCTTCAATATTTCCTGTGAAACAGATTCTGAGACATTTATTCTGTATAGGCTGCGATAAGTCTGTAGCTTCCTTTATAATGTCGGTCTGATTTGAAGTTGTTTCTCCTTTCTTAACTTTTATATGTATTGCCCATTTTGAAGACTCGCTTAGCTCTTTATACGCTGTTTTGATACCGCCTGTTTTCTGAATAAATTTTTTAAATGTATTTTGTCTGAATTTTTCCTTTACTTTCTTTATTTCTCTGTTTATTTCTTTGCTTTTCTGTGTTATCAAGTGTTTAACTTCTTTAGTTCTTTTCGTTTTGTATAGTTGCTTCCTTTCTTCCATAAGACAAAGAAGAACAGAGTCTTGATCTTGAATAATTTCTTTTTTTATTGTTGGTATCTGAGATTCAAGATAGTTCATTTCTTTTGCAAAGTTGTTGTATTGGTCTTGTACATTCGATGAGTTGTTGATAGCTCCTGTAAATTTTTCTTCCCATCTGTAGACCGTTCTCCCTAGTCAGTCTTGGCAAGGTCCTTGCAAGAGTTTTAGCTGTTTTTAAGGTCCGAAATCCTTTCCGCTTACTTAAGTAGATTTTACTCCTAATAAGTCTATGGTCTGTGTAAAAATTTAGGTGTTTTATTATTTCAAAATTATGTACCTCCAATTGTTTGCTAGTCAAAATATAATCAATTTCATTATGATGTTTGGCGTCCGGCGATTGCGATATCCATCTATTGTTTTTTCCAGTTTTAAACATAGTATTATTCATTTTTAAATTTTCAAAAGCTAATTCTACCAGTTTTTGTCCACGTTTTGTCCTTTTTCCATCTGAGTATGGACCATACACTTTTCCTTCTCCATTTTGGACTTTACCAATTTGAGCGTTAAAATCTCCCATTACTACCAATTTATTTCCTTTGAAACTTTCTATGGCTGTTTCCGCTTCTTCGTAGAATTTTTCTAAATCATCTTGAGTACAAGCCTCGGTTGGTGCATAGGTCTGAACTATACCTATTTGGTTCTGGTTTGAAAAGAGTAACTCTAGAGTAGCTACTCTATCAGAATAGCTTCTAAAACTCACTATATTTCCTTTTATGTATTTTTTCACCAGAAAACGCAACTCCATACAAACCTTTTGTACCTTTATTATGATACAGGATAAAGTTTTGTTGTTCCTCTAGACTTTCATAGTCTCTTTTTGTCTCGCTGAATCCTATAACATCCCATTTAATTTCTTTGAGGGCATAGTTCAGTTCGGTAAGCCTTGTGTCCGATAACAACGTTCTTACATTTAAACAAGATATATAAACATATTCTGTGATATTCTTTTGTCTAAAAATTTTACTTGGGGGTGATGGTCATTATCCTCCTTATAGACGCTGGAGACCAGTCAGCTTGAAGGATGTTGAGAGAGGCGTACTTCCTAGTCTGAGTTATCTAAATTTATTGTATCTTCAGTTACCGTTTCAGGGGTAGGCAATACTCGCATATATGAAGATATGTCGTATAACTTACTTTTCTTTGGCCTTTGTTTTATATTTTCTTGACTGTTCATTTTCCTTAAGTTTAGTTCCACATCCGGTTGGTTTGGCGACTCTGATGTCTCTTTTTTGTGTTAGTTTTTCTTTTTTATACTTTTCTGATTTATATTTTACCTCTATTTTATCATACTTAAGAATAACGTTTTTCCTAGTTCTTGCTGTGTTTTCAATTCTTCTTGCAACTCTCGACGCTTTTCTACTACTTTTTTAAGATAGTCTTCTTTCAAATGTACATTAGTATCCTTCAAAAATTTCTTTTTCCTTAATATTTCAATTTTACGCCCAACCGTTGTTAAAGTTACAACGACGGGTCTTATATTATCTGTGTTTTCCATTTTTCTTCCAAGCCTATAAATACTTTCTATTTCGTTTTTCTGGATATCAACTTTCATTTTATTTTTTATAACTTCCACAACCTTGTTTATTAGGCTTTCATAACCGTTTTCCACTTCTTCAATACCAAAGAATAATATATTTTTCTTCGTTAGTTGTTTTTCCAATTTTTCTATCTTATTTTCTTGTTCATTAATTTTCTTTTCAATTTCTTGTTTTTATTTCCAATAGACTGAATTTTTTATTTATATTATCATTCATACTTGTTGTAATATTATTGAGTTTTTCTTTTTGATCAGCCAGGTCTCGTTGAATTTGTTTTAATATTTCTATCATGCCTTTGTTCATTCTTATGAAATAGATAACACCCTCTTGTGGTTATTGGTATTTCCACTTTGTAGCGATCAATTATTGCCGAGTCCACTTTTATTGGTAGCTAGGTTCCTGCGTTAATGTTTCTTAATAAATTTCATAGATGGCGCTATCTTACTTACCTGTCCCTGTATGCGTTGTATGTTAATTATTTTATTACAACTTTGAAGGTAAGATAAGCTAGTACTTAATGTATTGAAATGTTTGTTTTCACTTTTTAGTCTTAAACGTTCTCGTTTTCTACTTGATTTTAACACAAGTTGTACTTTTTAATAAGATTTTTGACCAGTTCTTAATTCGGACACTGCTTTAAATACAAATATTCGGTTACACTTTTAGTTTACAATGTTAACAGTACGGCAGTGGTGCCCTCTCTCTTTCTATCTTTTCTTTTTTTGACATATTGAGGTGAAAATTACAGACTTATAAAAACGCAAACCTTTTAAAACAATAGATAGAGCCATACTGAAATCATCATCTTGATTACAGCGTCTATACGCCAGCGCCGGCTCAATCTGTGTGATACCACGTTCTCCCAGTATATCGGCGTGAAACGGTTAGCCTTGTGCTATTCGTGTTCGGGCGATGAGTGAGAGTTCCGATGGCCCATGTAGGGGAGATCACACAAGGAATGGGATAGGGGAGGACCCTATCCCATTCCTCGTGTGATCTCTCTCATCCTTTTTATCCCATCCTAAAGGCTGGCAACGCGTTGGTATCGCCTCTGGTGTTGCAAACGTGTATAGGCCACCCTAACTACTTTTCATTACATTAGCCGTCTGCCTGTCTGCCAACTTCGCAATAAATAGAAACTTGAATCTGCGATTTTAACGATATTTGCTCCAGTCCAGTTATTGTACATTCAATATGATGATCAACAAAAGCTGGTACCTATGCAGGTTCTTCCGTGATCACTAATAAAGGGGTACTAAGATAAATCTGAAGGAAAGAAAAAAATACCAAATTCAATTAACAGTGTTTATATTTGTTTTGAGGTTAATATTATTACGTGTGCCTTATGGCTTTAGGTACCTTTAGGAAAAAGCACTAAAAAGATTTCTAAAACATTATCAACATTTTCAGTTAGTACGAAATATATCATAACAGAACTGTTATAATAATTAAATACACATTTATGTTATGTCGTCATTACGTGATCAATTTAAAACAGATCCGCGAGATATGCGCACGCGCTGTCGAACGGATCGCATCTTATTCTTTGTGCACTATATAATAATAATAATAAAATTATGACATTAATTCTAAAAATACCAAACTCTATACTGTACACAGTGCAATAAAGATGAAATACAGTTTTTTAAAGGTACTTTCATTCGTGGATTCGTATCGGTAATATTTAGTCGCTACATTTTCTACAACCAAATATTTTTAATTTATACGGTGGGCAATTTTGTATGCTCCGTAATGGCGAAGAAAAATTTAGTTTTACAATCATCGAAGGCGAGCGAGCTTTACTCATAGTGGAACCTGTTCACGCACATAGTGTGGCGTGTCTGACGGAGTAATCAGTTGCGAACGTGCCGTCCAACCACATCCGCTTTTGGACTCACGCCACACAGATACGTGTTTATCACAAGTAAAGCCTGCGCGCTTCTTAAATTGCAGGCACTAAGAATAACGATCTGTCAATAAAAACAAGTAACTCTGAAAACTACCCTAAATTATACATAGAGGGCGCAATCATTTTTCTCTTGCGTTTTAATATACAAATACACCACTAGATATTCAACCAACATTTCTTGATTTAAAACGTTTCTTTGGAAACGAGTTAAAACATTAAAATGAATAAAAAATCCTATTAAGACTAGAATTTTCACCGACGTAACGTAAATGCATGTGCTTTAGATAATAAAATATTAGCTGAAAGCCTAGTGGTGTTTTTGGTGTATCACAGTGCAAAAAAAAAAACTTGGGGCGCCCTCTAAAAATGGAGCATTTAGGAGTTTTTAGAGCTACATTTGCTAGTGGACAATTATCATCCTTAGTATATTTCCACGATAGTGGTTGAAACCCTTTTCATAAAATTAGTGCTCCATTTGAGCGTCACATGCATCTCAAGCGTTTCGTAATTTAAATAAATACTACAACCCATTCGTGCCAATCTTTGACTTCAATTATTAATGTGTTTCAAATTGCTAAAATATATGTAACTTACTGTCGCATTCAGAACAGAGAGAACGATGAATAACTTAAAGAACTCGTTAAAAATTTGTGATAAAGAAAATAACATTTTTGCAATTTAAAATTAATAATGTAAGAGAAATGTTAACATTGTATTGTATTCTTTAGTTTGCTGCTATAGTTTTTACAATTCACGAAGGGTAACGGGCTGTGGTAGACACCTATCTGTGTGTGCGCGAGACCATAGGTTCCTGATCGTTCCGTCAGGCGTGCACACTATCGCAATGCGCATATACCACACGTTCAACCACGTTTAAAGCCAACTCACCTTCGTGGATTACAAAAACTGTAACTGTCATAAATTATACAGGTGAATTTTTTAAGTGGGCCTTCAGGGTCTGAAACTATAACATTCCTAGCACCTATTCCTTAGTTTGCCGTTTGACATTCCTTCACAGAAATTGTTCCTTAGAAGCGATTCGATTCCTGACAAGGCTAATTGATTTTTCAAAAATTTTATGATACCACTTACCTTTTCGTCACAATTGGCCCCGAGACTCCTTTGAGTGTTTTATCGCTATTTCACATAATTTAGGAGTTGGCCATGGACTTAAAAAATTCACTTGTATACTTAAATAAAATAGTCTACAGGATTTTTTTTATCGTTGCTATTGAAGTCAAAGAACTATTATCTGACAGTGAGTATTGCAGTTAGTGATTAAGTATAAAACAACTATCATGTTGGACTTTTAAAAATATGTAACATCTACGTTAGAATCTGCGTCAATGTTTGTAGTGTAGCAGCTTTTATAACTAAGTTGGATGTGTAATAGATGTTTTTTCATACAAAGTCAGATATTGATCAATATCTGCGAGTAAACTAAAGGCCATAAACTTTGGCACGAACTATACCAATATTGATTATGATATTATTGTAATTGCATCGAGAGTACAGTAAAAATATGTATCTATTATTTTTGTACTGTTTCCACCTAAAAATAAATTGGCATCCAATGTATGAAGCTGAATCTCAATTACTTAACTTATAACAAATTTACATTTCATTAACAATTCACTACATTCTCATAACTATAATTAACGTACTTAATATTAAAGCTTGCCACTTATTTACATGCATGGCATTTGCATTACCTCTCTGATAAATGAAGTCTTACATACAAATAGTTATGTATCGAAAGTGCATTTCGCAATCGGGATTATCCAATTTATTTTTAATTCCACTTTTTGCAAAAACCATTACGAGGAATAGTTGTCGCCCATCATTTTTTTCTAGTTAAAATTACAAAATACTTTTATTTTGGAAGAAATATACTTGACCTTCATGAAAAAAGAAAATGAGTTATAAAAATGTCTTAACGTGACACGAAAAATTCTTTGAACATGATTAATATTGTAAACAAATATTTCGTTCAACGTGATTATTAATGTTCCGTTAGACTATAGACAAACCTTAGAATAAATATTAATCTAAAGTTAGTTACTTATTTGGCGAACAGTGTGATGACGTCATTGATTAAAAAAAACATTAAAAAAACTCGATGCTAAAGTACGAAAATGTTCAAATTAAATTATAATAGGGATGTTGTTTTTGGACAATACTAACTTTTCTAGATAAGAAATTACAGAGATAGTGTTGCATATACCACACGATTATACATTTTCCTTTAAGCTATATAGAAAAATAATTGTATTAATAACATATAACCTATAAATGCTAAAATTTTGATCAAATTCTAAGACCGCGCTTTAAGTTATACAACTATAGAATGTGTGAAGTGTTATTATTTTATGATCTTTGGTCAATCTGTTTATTTCATATAAAGAACCTTAAAATCGTTGCATTAGAATTCAAATAATTAGAAAGAATATTTATTTGATTAAATTAATATATCACGTATATACTGGGTATGATTATAAATCGATTCAAGCGTTTCTGATAGCATTTTGTGATGTTCATTTGAGGCTGGTACTAGGTACCTTCTATTATATTTATCTAGAGTAAAGGTACGATATTTCATTATTATATAAAAATAGTTGTATGATTACAAACAGTAACTATAATAATTATGTATACGTACGTGCAATAAAATCTGCCCACCCACATAAACTTCAGTTTAAAAACCAATTAATTAAACTTAAAAATCAAAATAGATAACTCTTTATTATACAACATTAAAGAAAACTTTATAGATTAGGACTATTCTATTCGTGCTCAAAGAGCGATCTTGATGCTAAAAAGCGGTCTTTCTAGCCCATAGCAGGTAAGTGATAATGATGTTATACATATTGTATGATAACTTATATAACATAATTGAATAGACCTAATTATTTGTACTAGTCCGAAAAACTTAGAAAATCTGTGAATAATGACTTTTAACACTGTACAGGTATATAATATACAATAAAACTACTTTTTGTGTATATTATAAACAGTATTAAAACTTTTCATTTTACATTGTGGAGTCATTTCTAAATGGTCGTGATCTAAATCAAAATGTACAGAGTAGGTGGATATTTTTGCACGTTAGTATATTGAATTTGTATTATGGAAAGTTATAGACAAATTTGTATGAATAAAAATTTTGTATTCGAGCTTAAATAGTTCCGAAGTTAAATAGAAAAATAAGTAAATTAGTCATTGATACTTTATAAATATAATTTGTCATATACTTTAAATTAAAATTCTAAATCAAACAATGTACAGTTAACGACTCGTTTCATTTAAGCCGCTTTGTGATTTGTCGGTACGGAATCGGTAAGTTCGGTACACGCGGTACTGAGACCTTACCGAGCGCCTATATTTCTATGACCGTTTTCTCATTGGCTCAGTATATACGGGAGCGAGGAGGGATCGTTCCGGTTCACCGTGGTTCGGGATGCGTGTCCAGGAATCACTTGGTATTCACCATAGTTATACGGTTGCGTATTTGAAGTAAATCAAATGGTGGAAAGAACCATTTACTTTTCGATACTACCTATCATTTAAGAGCTGTGCTCTTGCCGGTGGAGCCTCCTCCAATCTTCTTCTATTATGGGCCAATTATTTTACTTTTTAGTACGACGCGACAACCACTTTTTCCTCGATTTGATCCACGAATGCTTGGGTATGGCCTTCCCTTGCTTGCACTTTGTCTTCGATTAACGTGCATAAGGTGTCGTGTCGTAGCAAATGGCAAAACATAATCTCTAAAAAGTATCCCATATTGTAGAGTTAGAAACCGACTAAACTTAATATTCCAGAAAGGATTTGACAGAGGGCCTGGAGTGACATATAGTTAGAGGATAAAAAAATCAACAAATTTATATTATTTACGATTATAATGATGACATTAAAGTAGTTTTCTTTTTTCGTAAACGTAAAAATGTTTTATTACTAAAATATCTTCATGAATCAGGTGCATTGTCTCGTGACGACGCCACGGCAAGCGTATTACAGGTTTTTATACCGATAAGTGAGTAGCTGAAGATAACGCACTACCGTTGCGGCACCACCCTTTCGTTGGACCTAAGTGTCCGCTTTTGGAGAATCGCTTAGTGAAATTGACACGTGTCTAGCTAGATATGCTAGTAGGTATAAGACACAGCATAAAATTCTACTTTGTTGTGCTATTTGTCACATTCGTAAAACTAACCTGAGAAAGCGCCCGGTTTAGGTCCTCAGATCCCACATAGCTGCTGCACCGACAAATCAGAATGCGACCTTACAGTAGAATAAAAAACAACGGTAGTGGTCAAATGTTCATTAATTAACTAACGACTTTGTAAATATAATTTTAATAATAAATTACCACTAATCATGTAATAAAAATATTAGGAGTGACAAATGCGTAGTAAAAAAATAACTCTAAAATAGCCCCTACATACTACATTTCAAGGGTCATTATGCTATCACGTTTAGGTATAGAAAAAACCCCGCTAGCCTTCAAAGAGCATTTTATTATTACAATAACAGCCCATAAATGTCCCACTGCTGGGCTCGAGCCTCTCTTTTATAGGGGAACGGAGAGTATACCCGTCATGCTTGACCAAGGAGGATTTACGGGTTCGACACATCGGTTATCGGTGTGCAAGTTCATCAGAATATTATTCTTTGTCATTAGCACGTGGTAATTGTAACAATATGCATATTATAGGTCAGAAAACTGCGTAATCGGTGCATGGTCGTGGCCGCGCCATAAGTCCCTTTTCAATTTCATATTCAAACAGTATATCTGAATGAAATTATGTTCCTGGTGATGTTAGAAAAGTTACAAAGAATAGACTAGCGACAACGACGAAGCCATAAAGGCAGCACTAAGTATTAGAATTGTCACTCCTAATATTATTCTTCCATATCCATCACTAATGAATACATATATCGCCTGCCACTCACTCACTCACTCTCATACATTAATTTCATATATATATTTATCAACAATGGAAGAGTTGTCAGAAGCCCCGTGTCCCTAGAACTTTGTTTATATAAAAAATAGACATACTTTTGTTAATACAAAAATTATCGTTTGCATAATTTTATACTCCCGATCTTAACGCAATAGAGTTAATATTTTGAATAGAAATACATTTAGTGGCACAAGGCGCCGACCGAGGCCGGCGGAACATCGCTAGCCGTCCTCACGGAGGAGAAACCCAACAAACATGGACAACACAAACACAGTTAGCCACTAGGCTAAATACCGTAAAGAGACAAACGAAACCATCTCCATATTCAATTAGTCTTTAAATAAATTCGAATGGACACAAATGCACAGCTTAATGGAAGAGATTTGGGAATGCATTTCAAGGTGTGTATCCATATCCTAACACATGTGTATATATCTTATATCAAACTTATAAAATTGACTTAACAAATATGCATGTATGTATAAAGTACAGTTTTATACATTAAATCCATCCTCGCTTATAATTAATAAATATAACCAACCACTTGACGTGGCAGTCCGCAACAACCCAAGTGCACACTAATATTAACTACATCATTATTATATTTGAATCGTGTTAATAGAGTTCGCAGCGTGCGGGAACAACTATACTCGTTTACAAAAACGTGCTTCCAAACAAATTACTACACATATTAGGGTCTAACAACTAGTCGGCCCCGAGGGCCGCTCCCTCTCTGCCCGGGTCCCTCCGCCCTATCGACATTGGGGTATGACGAGCTTACGCTGCAGACGTTGGGGATGGTGCCGGTGGGGCTGCGGGTGGTGCGGCTCAATTGGGCGGCAGGTGGCGCTGGTGCGGCGGCGTGAAGAACTGTCATTGGGGGGTATCGCGGGCGGCGCTCCAGCGGTCGAACTCAATCCCGGAGTCGGGGGAGACGCCGGCGGGCGGCGCGCACCCGCAGGGCGCCACGCCCGCGGCGGGGGGCGCGCGGGCGCCGCTCACCGGGAGGCCCGAGTCGGGCGCGGGCGGCTCACGCGCGCCCAGCTCCTCCAGCACCTGGGCGACAGAGAAGAGGAACGTGCGGTGAGCCGGGGGCGTCGGGCGGCGGGGTGGCGCGGGCGCAGGGGCGCGGGTGAATGCAGACCTTACTCAGGCTGGCGCTGTGCTCGTGCAGGCCGAGGTCACGCTCGAACGAGTGCAGCTGCCGCATGAAGTGGAAGTTGGGCGCGATGTCCGTCTTGCGGCTGCGCACCAGCTCGAACGCGTCGCGCAGGCACAGCCGGTGCCGCTGCATCAGGTACGCCAGAGTTACCGTCACCGAGCGCGACACGCCCGCCACGCAGTGCACCAGCACGCCGCAGCGCGCCGACATCGCCTCCTCTGCACCCACGAGAACAAACACACTTATAACTAACTTACTTCTTTGTATGCCAGCTCAATGTATAAGGTTAACATAATGTCGCTACGTGATCGTGTAACCACATATAAAATAATATATTTCCCTGACAGACATCCATATAGATAAACTAAGTGAATTCTGAAAAAAATGGCCATGACGTATAAGGGCAGACAAACGGGGAGAACAATTTTATAAGAGTTTCATTTTTGATACAATGGCTATGGAACAGTAAAAATCATTAAAATATTTTTTTTATAATTAGCCAAACATAAAAAAAGAGTATATCAAAATGAACTGTGTGAAAGAAGCTTTTTCTCAAAATTAAATATTTTCTTTCATCACTTAAAAACTATTCCATCTCGCCTATTTCACCTCGCCGCATCAGCCTAGGAGCATAGATATTTATAATGCCAATAAAATCATTCATCATCGTATGTGTGCTGTATGTTCTTGAGTTTTTATTCTGTGTCTGCTTCTTCCCTATCTATCATCTTTATACTCATTTATAGTATAAATTGTCACCATGACCAATCGTGACCTTCATTTTCTCCATAGATTATTCGTCTTCTAAATTGCCAAAGGTCGGCCAGAACCCTGATATTAAGAATGACTTGAACTTCTACTTACATGTCTGGTAAATTAAATGAAAATGTAAGTATTATAATATCTTACCTATAAATCGGATAGCCTGCGGGAAATGTACTGCGAGGTTTTGGCTCCAGTGGTCTGCGATGGGTATCTTCAAGTAGTTAATGCCACAGCCTTCGGCTTCGAACGTATTGGGCAGATCCGGGGTAACGTTCAAAACGTACTAAAAGGAGATACATTAAAATAAATTAAATGCATTACTCGGAAATATTTAAAAACCTAGAAGAATGGGGCTGGAGATATGACACTAATGGACTCACTTAGTTAGTCAACACCAACCTCCTACCCGGGCCATCAAAAAGGATTAAAAAATGATTGTTATACAATTTTAATCAAAATTTGAATTTTTCTTCTGTCGTTTGTAACTTTTTACCTATAAGACTTACAGAGTAAACGTATATAATAAATGTAAGTAATTTTATCTTCTTTATACTTTTTATCGACACTTTTGTAGTAAACTGTTACGACGTTATTTAAAAGAGATTTAATTTTGGCACCTTCATTTCAAAATGGCGGCTCGTGCCGTCCACAGGAGGTCGAAAACATGGATTTTTATTAGGCTGCCATACCTAAGCAACATATGTCAAAACCGTATCTAGTCCACCATTTGTAGGGCAAAAATACCTATAGACTGTACTACTAACTTATGGCATATTTTTTTTATCTCATAAACATCGATTGTGCCAATTTTTACGCGGCCTAAAATAATTTTCGGCACGTTGATCATCATCCTCGAGCTCGGCTCGAGCAGCCGGCGTTCAACTCATTAAACGACTATTCAAACGAAATTATCAGACTTAAAAATTTCGCGGCCTAAATTTATTATGCCATTTGCAACGTTACTTACAACGTCGAGCCACAATTATATAAGTAAATAATATCCTAACCTTAATATTATGCCTGGCTAGAGCATCGCAGTCCTCACTGTTAGTAGAATTGCCCAAATACAAATTGGGCAGTATCTCTATAGGGAAATCTTGCTGCGTGTGACCATGCATGTCTTCGCACTCTGATGATGAACCGGACGAAAGTGCCTCCTCGCAGCCAGTGCCAGATATACGCAGTGATCTGAAATAGGTAACACAACTGCTAGTTATTGTTGCTTGCAAATTAATTAATACATAATATGTAGTTTTGTTTGGATGAACCAAGATATCATCTTAAAAATACGATTTTTAACCCAAACTTGCATTGCTATCATTAAAACAGTCGTATAATTCTATTAGTACAAAATAGTAAGTTTATATAATGTAAAGATTACTATGTTATAATTTAGAAGGCAATATACAAAGGAAACGGATGTTTGACAATATACTTAATCTGTTGTCTTTGAAGGAGATTAAATTTCATTACATCCTATTTATAGCATAGAAATAATTTGATAAACTAATGGCTACATTATGCGCCATTTCGTAAAAACTCCGCCACAAGAGCTCATATTTCGTGTCTACAACTTAATCGCCGCAATAAATTCGATTTTGGTATTAAAACATTCTGCTCAATAAATAATGAAATAAATTACGTTTTTAAAACAAGATAATCCAATAAACATAGACATTCACTTGTAGGACTGTTTTATTACATATTGTATTAATCACGTGAAGGCTCAACGCGTTGTCTTTACTTCCAACATACAACAAACTTGTTCATTCCGAATTGTAACTTAGTCCGGATCAAATACATCGCACGCTTAATAAAACAAATAAATATCTCAAAATGTGCGTTTTTTTGGGAATAAGCGTTTAAAGTTTTGGCCTATTACGAGTTGTTGCTTGTTTGTTAATAAATTATAAATGGAAATAATTTCAAGTTGTTAAATGGTTTTTAACTTTAGCTGAATGTTTTAAGGATTTATATACAGGTAAAATAAATTAAGTTTTTTGTTGATATTGATAAAAAAAAACTAATCTGAAAAAAAGAGTCAAGTCACTTTACAATTAAAAAGTAAACAAATTCTTAACACAATTTAAACTAAATTGCACTAATAAAACTACGTTTTAACGGTTTTAAGCGCGGTAATTTTATTTGATTTTGGTTTTTCCGACGTTTCGGCCACTTTTCAGTGGCCGTGATCACGGAAGACAAAGATGTCAAGTGTCAACGAGTATTGTTAAAGTTTTATTTAGCCTACCGCCAACTTATTAATTTTAATTATTTAATTTTTAATTTTGTTTATGGTTATTATTTAATCTATGGGAGCCTAATCTAATTTACTACCGCTTCGCAACATGTTATGGCTTGAAGAGAAGAAGCGGCGCAAGAAACTCTTCAGCAAACATGCCTAGCTCTAATAATTTTATATAATATTAAAATGGGTGGAAGGAAAAATAAAAGTAACTATCAGTCAAGTTGGTTTGTGTTCCGTTGTACGCAGAAAGAGCTCACAGTGTCTTGAGGTCTGGCAGCTGGTTTTTGCTGGGTTTGGGTCTTAATAGTTTTGATAATTGGATCCCAAACAGGTGGTACTTGCCAACCATCTTCTCTATTGAAATTTGGGTGTTTTTTAATTTCAATAGCCTCACGCATCATTCTAGGTATGAAACGATTCTCTTTCGCGAGGATTTGTGGGTTATCGAATCTGATGTAGTGGTTGGGTTTATCCAGCGTGTGTTCACTGATCGCAGACTTCGTAGACCTTGTGTGTTTCATTCATGTTTGGGATCCAATTATCAAAACTATTAAGACCCAAACCCAGCAAAAACCAGCTGCCAGACCTCAAGACACTGTGAGCTCTTTCTGCGTACAACGGAACACAAACCAACTTGACTGATAGTTACTTTTATTTTTCCTTCCACCCATTTTAATATTATATAAAATTATTAGAGCTAGGCATGTTTGCTGAAGAGTTTCTTGCGCCGCTTCTTCTCTTCAAGCCATAACATGTTGCGAAGCGGTAGTAAATTAGATTAGGCTCCCATAGATTAAATAATAACCATAAACAAAATTAAAAATTAAATAATTAAAATTAATAAGTTGGCGGTAGGCTAAATAAAACTTTAACAATACTCGTTGACACTTGACATCTTTGTCTTCCGTGATCACGGCCACTGAAAAGTGGCCGAAACGTCGGAAAAACCAAAATCAAATAAAATTACCGCGCTTAAAACCGTTAAAACGTAGTTTTATTATGTATACAAGTCGCGAAAACTTAAGAAAATATTAAATTGCACTAAGTTTAAATACACTAACGCAGGTAACGCAAAATGAAAAATACTCATTTCGAATAAATTCACTTTACAAATAAAACAATATGAGAGATAAATCTCACCTGTTATTAATAAAGCGATTTATTGCGGTTTATGTCTCTCTTTAAAAAAATATTATGTTTGCTTCACACGTCGCAGTGTTAGTAGAAAAAGAGACAACCCTTTATTTCGCCAACCAACGGTCGAATGCGTGGCAGTTGAAGTATTTTTGTAATTAAATAATCTTTCTTATGATACCAGTTTTTATTGGTTAACAGAACGGTGTAGTTACCTATCTATACCTATTTGCCAGGTAGCCATGAACAGAAATAAGTAGGCAAGCCTATCAAGACATTCTCCATGTTAAAATCTATCAGTTCAAACTAAATTTGTTCAGATATCAAAATAGTTGACGCTTATGAAAATATTTGATTAAAATTAATTTAATTAAAAATAGCCATGAACACTTTTCGATTGGCAAGCTATCATAGGCGTGTTTATAAACTAATACAATTGGATCAAAAATATGTTTGATCTGATGATCCGATGGGTGAAGGTCTAACTTCATTGTCTCCTCTACTATTTGTGATAATTTCTTAGGTTCTTACACTTTATAATGTAATCTCCAAACTCATGATTTTTGAGTTATTTCTTTGTTTTATTAAACGTGCGAAATTTTCAGTATTTAAAACAAAAAACTCAAAATTACATTCTTCCTAATTTTATAGCAATCTCATAGATTTTGTTTGCCCTATCATCGTCATGCTTAAAGAAACTTCATCCAGCCATCACGATTTCATTACGATAAAGTGTGTGTAATGAATAAAATATATTTTTTCAAATTATTGATATTTTCGAATGATTGCCGTTCAGCAAAGGCGCCTAGCAATAAGTTCTACACCTACCTATATATTATTAACAAAATGGTGCAGAGGCGCATACAAACATGTTTAGGTGGGCGGCTGCTAGGCAGCCCGGGCGGAGCGAGGTGCGGAGACGATCGATCGGAGGCAGTGCGGAGGGCACTCGATGGGATGGGGACGGGCCGGGGCCCTCGGCGGCCCCATTCAGCGCCCCCGCGCGCCTGGCTCAATGGCCGCCCACGCAGACCGCGCGCGTCCTTACTCCAATCCACCCAACCCACCCAACCCACCCTTCCCATACCGAGCGTGCATACTTTGTGTCGTCCCACGCTATACTTTTCCAAATTCACCCTCACAATCGTCTCGCCGCCATTCAACTTGCTGTTTGCAAACAAATCAAATTAGGCAAACTCGCTCCGGTCGCCTCATTGCACTTGTACTTAAGTGCTAAAATTGATAACTAGCCGCCCACGCCGACGCGCCGGTTATGCACTCGCGGCTGCTTGAGTGTGACCCTCAAAAGAACACGTTTATTCCAACCCAACATAATTGCTCTTACCTTAAATCGTCCTTAATCTCACTTATATGTTTGCTAATAAGTTGATATTTCTTATGTCCGGTTTTTATATTTATTATTATGTTACTATATAGTCTTTTACCTTACTATTTGTCAAACTTTGACATAAACACTATACAAGTAATGACAATTTTTTACCAATTGTAAGGTAAAACAAAGGGTAGTAAGATATAAAAACCCAGCATTGGCCTTATTGCAAAGTCTACGCGCATGTATCTAAGTAAAATGCTAATTAAGACTGCGCAATAATATAAGATGAGTTTACGTAGAAAAAACTGTTGACTTAAATATATTTGAGATAGATTTCAGTTTAGAACAGAACCACCGCAACAGGTTACGCCAGCGAAAAACTGGCGAAGCATACGTCAAGCACTCTTAAGAGATAAATTAGTTGAGTGTTGCGTAAATGGAAATAATATAATTATTTACTGTGTATAAATAAACTGTAGGCCGAACAGTGGTTCGTTTTAGGTATAGTAGGCTCATAGTAGGTAGTATCGGCGCGTGGGCTGGCGTGTGGGCGACCACCGGCCGACAGCCGACACGTCCATTGAGGGGCGCGCGCCCACGCCATTCCGACACATCTGATAATGGCGAACACAGTGCTACGTAATTCCATTTTTATTATGTGAATACTGATCAGATCATATAATATGCAAGTTAATGCTTCTCAGTTGAGCAACTTTTTCAAACTGCTACATTAAAGGCAAGTACCGAAGGTAGGTACGACCGCGACAGAAGACGCAATCCGTACCACCACAATAAACATGCTCATTTGAATGCGAGCATAGTAGTTGTAGTATTGCATTGTGTAAACGATCACGGTGACTGCCTCGTGCAAATACAATCATCTTTCGAATGGTAGGGGACCGTCACCGGAAACCGTGACATGGACGGCCATGTTATTAATGAACGAGCCCAATATGCGCGATGATGGCTCTGCCTGGTTGGTGTCGGTTGTCCGGCCAAATGCAGGAGGCGCTAGATCGTTGGATATGCAAACGTGGAGTGTTGCACCTTAAAACCCACGGGTAACAATAATGTGCGCCGGAGGCCGGGTGCGTGTGGGCGCGCGAGTGCGTGGCGGTGCGCTGGCGCACAGGAATGCGGCTCGACCCACCCGCGCTGCCAATGACCGCTCCTTGAGGGACGTTTTTTAATGCCGGACTTGGGCGATTGTCTCCTGGCACGACTTTTTAACGAACTCGCACATTCAGACAAGAGTCTGGGCATTAGTTAAGAATACAATGATTTATCTTTGCTTGAATTTAATATATGTGCCAAGGTCAGAGCTCACTTAGTTTTTTTACCCGGTTCCTATATCTACATATCTATTCATTCATTTTCTCTACCATCGGTTGAATTTTAACATTACTTGTATGGAATATATGTAAAATTTTAACCGCTAGTAAGGCAAATGAACGTTTGGTAAGATATAGGAACCGGCCATTAATAAACACATTCCGTAAATTGTCGTTGGCCGGTTCTCGTTCTCTTTAACACTTAGGGTCGCTTGCATAACGATCGCCTTTAAATAAAATTAGTTAATCATATTAAACTGCTTAAATACGTTTTACACAAAACGTATGGAAAGTTCTTCAAACATATTTAACCTTATGCAAAAGTTGCTTAAATTTATTTAAGAAACACAAAACGTATTTAACACCCTTAAATACAATTAGCGTCTTGCACAACGTAAAATTTGCCGCTAAATATATAGGTATTTAAAGAACTGTCAATACGTTTTGTGTAATACGTATTTAGGCAGTTTAATATGATTATCTAATTTTATTTAGAGGCGATCGTGATGCAAATAGCCCTAAATCTTGTTCAAAAATTAATTAGCTATATTTAATTTTTTTGACAACTACATCCAGACTTGGTTTCTCAAATCTAACTTGTAAAATTACACAAACGAATACCTTTTTCAACAAAGGAAGGAGACATCCGATTACCAACGAGACTGTAGTCTTCACTTACAGTATTAAAATAGGTTAGCGACTGATATTAAAAAAGTAATAAAAAAAAAACAAGATGTTAACAATGGTTTTGCAATACACTTTTTCTGCCCGCATCTTTGTACAACAATAATTATGTATTTATTTCTAATTAAATAAATACTATATATGAAAGATTTCCAAGAAATATTGTTGATTATACATAGATAACTAAATATATAGATAAAAATAGTAATTTAAATATAATCATCAAGTTTGACAAGTACTATTTCTTCGAGCTATTAGTCAATAAAAAATGATTTCAAAAAGAGACGAGACCTCGGCTTTTGTGCAATATTTTATGAATCGTGATAATATTGTAACTGGATTTAATACGAGCTAAGTAAAAGTCAAAGACGGATCAGTCATCGTCCGTGACCGTGGATAAATTCGTGAATGAAATCACGCGGATTGCGCACCGGCTTGACGTCAGGGTGTGTGACGTCATATAGCGATAGCCAGACATCTCCAGGATATGCCGGTTTCGTAACTCCTAGGTGACAGCTTCACCGCGATACGCATTCCAGCTAAAGCAACACGCGCGGTGAAAGCATTAAGTTATTTGGAAATGTTACATGACGATGAGATTGTATAATAAAAATTTGAATATACAGTGACGCGAGAGCCTAGTAAAAGCGGTAAATATCTACTAAAGTAAGAATTCAGTAAAGATTTTCCGTACCTATAACTTTATCATACTTGATAATAGTGAAAACTTTGAGTTACTTTTGTTAAGATCTATAAATGTATTATGGCGGATGACGAATACAACACGTAATACTCGTACGTATGACTCATGTAAACGGGCCGTAATACAATCCAAGCTTCACGGCCTATATTGTGACAACTGGTTAAGATTGTATCAGTTTCACACCCTGTGACGTTGCAGTATTGACGTCAAACGCACAAGATCGAGGGGTTTATACCTCACGGCGCGTGACCAAGCACCCTGCCATTTCATAGAAAGGCTAAGGTGTATAAAAAGTATGTAATGAGTAAAATATAGAGATACGAGGAAAGTGATAAAATTAACTTTAAGCTGAAAGCGAGAATAACGTAATCGTCCGTTTCGAGTGGGTGTTGATCAAGTTCAATCTATAATACCGAGAATCTCATTATAACTAAATTTCATTTATATCAGCCAAAATGTGTTAAGGCCGAAGCAAAGGGGTCCATACATTGAACAGGTGCACGATCACGAGCAACGTTTGATGTTTGAGGGAGAGACTGCAGCATCGGGTTAGCATCGGGTTGTAGTCCTCATTAATCTTCCACTTAATATAAATTTCTTATAAAAGATATCTGGTCAGATATATTAATAAACTACGTTTTAAAGGTTTTAAGAGCGGTTTGATTTGATTTTTATTTCGACTGTTCGGCCACTTTTCACCAGCCGTGATCACGGAATACAAAGAAGACGTAGTTTTATTGATGGAAAGCGGTTACCATCGCCTATGGACATTTGCAACAACAAAGGTGCTATAAAGGCGCTGCTGCTCTCTTAAAGGAGATTGGAACCTGGTCACTAATGCCGGAACACAACTCAATGTTGTTATGGCGTACTATTCACGAAAACTAAAGACAATACTTCTGAATCAGATATTATATTAGTTAACAAGGCACTGTTCTGCGGCTAAAAATAATTGTAAGACAATGTACGAATAAAACTAATGTATAAGGTTAAATTCAAGTTTTATTATTTTTATTCAAAATAAGTTTCTTTGGAGAATATTTTTTGAAGGTCATACATACATATAAGTATAAAATTACGTCTACTTCCTATTCTATGTACACCGCTTAAGATGTATAAAAGTGGGATGTGTTTAGTACCATTCGACTCTTGTGCGGAATTCGCTACAAGCTCGGACCACGGCGAGATCAACGGTAATACGACAAGGTGTGGGCGTTATTACATTTACGCCATAAATTCGAATACGCCTATTTATAGGGGCTTTCTACGCCTTGAGATCGCTTTCCGGCCAGGTTACGGCCGGGCCACCGCACGTGGGTGACCGAAAGATATTCCAACAGACAATGCTTAATGCTATCCAAAAGCATATCTGAAATAGCGTCTAACCTTTAAAATTGTTATTTTAAAGGACCGAAGAAACATGAATATTATTAATTTATCTGACGTCAGTGTTATATTAAAATAAACGTAGGTGGAGCTCTCGCAAAGTTGGTCTTTCTGAATTGTGGAATTAATCGTTAAAATATACACAGAAATGTTTATACGAAAATTTCAAATGCCCTAATAACAAAAGTAATTTCATGAAATAAATGGAAATACTAAAAATAACTCAAAGGTAATTTATGCCAATTGAGATTGTTTTATTTCTATTATTATAAACTTTACCGTTTCTTCGGTTATAAAATAATATCTTATATAGTATTTTCATGTGTTCTTGATGTTTTTTTTTAAACTGCAACGGCATAGAAGGAAATATTTAAAAAAAGAAATGAGCACATTTCAATATACATTTTTAACCATAGATTAGAGATTCAAACGACAGCCAAACACGTTTCCATTAACACTGACGTATGTTGAGCAGTCGTAAGGCGGTTAAATCGTACCATTCGAGTAATGACAATGGTATGAATGGTGAATGCGATTCATTAACATTATACACACTACCTATCTGGCATCATAGTGACTTTGAGTTGTGAAAAATAGTGAACGGCGCAGTTCGGAGTTGCGCGGAGGTAGGGCGACGAGGCGCGTGAATGGACGACTACCAGCGCCAGTGACTCCAAGGCCCGACAAATGCAATTAGGGCTGCTTACTGTTAGCAAAATATCATAGACAAAAAGAAACGGAACCTTTAAAATTATTTCTATTTACATAACGAGTTATTTGGGATGGAGAAATATGTAAAATTATTCAATAAAAAAAAAGTCTTCGGAAAAATTAAATATAAACCTCTCTCTTTCTGTTTATTTGATTTAATTAAATACTTCTATACTAATTAAATGACTTATAATAAATATAAAATGACTGTGTGTTTTTTGTTACTCTAAAATCTTTTGTTTGGTATTTATTTGGTTTTTAATTGCATACTTTCGATAACGGTTATGAACGTGGACACTTATAATCTCATAAAAGGCCTAGTTTCCGCCGAATACGAATTCGAAGTCTACGCTAGCGCAGGAAAAGTGGACAGAAATGAACACAGGATAACCTATTGTGAAACTTTGAAATATTCCACGGGATACAGATCATAAGTTACACGAGCAAAGCCATCTAGAATGCGCTTTATCCTAGTGTTTATGTGTAATTATTCTAAGGTTTACTGTTAATTTAACCATAATATTTGTAACATACAAATTAACAACGCTAATCGAGTAACAACTAGAACAATAGAGGTTGTGAGTTACTTTCATACAATATGTTCAATAAAAGTAATAATTTTAAAATAATGTAAAATTCGAAAATAGAACAAGCATATTTATGAGACGCACGAGTTACCATTGCCAAGCGAAATCTCAATATCTAATTTTTAAGTCGAACTAGGAGACTAAAAAAAGACAGACCCAGAAAGATCCAGAATTAATAAATGGGATATGAGTTATGACACATGTTACAATAAACTATTATATTATTTTCATATAAAAGAGCGGGTTATGAAATAATAGGTGCACTAGTATCTCACTTTTAAAATTTTAAATTAAAGATTCGTTTAAACAATAATAATTAATACGCTATTTGATTTCTTTAAGTTATGACGCTATAACTCACCATTTCGTACAAAATCTACTGTGCTTCGGCGTTTTATAAAAGGATAAAAAAATGTCTCAATTGGCAGAAACAAAGAATGGCATCGCTAATGGCAGCCCCTGTTCGCAACGTGCAATTTACGTACACCTATACTGAGTTACACGAGTCGCGCACACTTGCATCACAGCAGTCTGTGTACTTGCGACCCACGAATGAAAAGTGATGAATGAGTTCATTAAACTCTTTTTACATTATCGATTGCTATGCTTTAAAGTTTAATGCAACGATGAAGGCTTGTAGCGATAACTTGCAATTTTCACCGTCGCTCGCCACGCAACGTGGGCGGAGACTTGTAATACGTAACAACGTAAGCACCAACTCGAATGAGAGTTCTGCCTGCTTTATCAATAGAACAATTGAATGGCAAAGTTTGTTGTTGTGCATTTCATATTCTTTTTAGGTTTGTCTCGGATATTCTTTATTACTTTTAACTTAAACATTAAAAAATTGTTTAATAGGTACTTACTTTAAAAACGTAATAACTTTTTTTTATTGTATGAATTCAGCAGAAAGGCTGACAGCCCACCTGCTGGGAAATTGAGAGTTGGACTTGTTAAGATTTAAGGGAAACGTTTTTTTGCGATTTCTCACTCTTTTAGTACTCTTATGACGGTTGGTCTGTATATAAGTTTTTGGTCAGTATTAGAAACAGGATAGATTGACATAAATTTTTTTTTGTTAAATTTTCATACAAAATGTTCATGTAGTGGTAGTGTTTTGCATTTTCTGACTTTTTAGTACTCCAACCTCGGTTCATCACATAGAAGTTTTTGATCAGTATAAGAAACAGGACCGATTGGACTCAATTTTTTTTGTAGTGAAACTTCTATATAGACGGGGTCTTACAATTTTTCGCTCACGAAAAAGCGTCACGGTCACGTGTTCTGATACTTACATTTTTAAACTTGTGATATCTTTCGAATGGGATGTTCGAATTGAATAATTCAAAAATTTATATAAAGGTATTGAAGCAGTCTTGAATATAAAGTAATTTATTTTGATAAGGATGAATACCAAGATACAAATAAAGAGCCTTTTCTAGCGGCGGCATTTTAATTACATTTTTAAAATAAAAGAACACTTATTGTGGCAAAACTATAATAGTTAGATATGCTCTCGCGACATTTTTTGTAAATAATGATGTGTTCTGCAAAGTCCTAGTACATTATTTTATTCTATCATCAATATTTTTTGCAGCGCACGCGATTTTAGGTATTTTTTTTACACCTTGGGTTACATTATTGGAGTTTTAGTAAGGATCCATAATTTTTTGTACATATAATATAGCCTATGTCACCCGGGGATAGTGTAGCTTGCCAACAGTGAAAGAATTTTTAAAATCGGTTCAGTAGTTTCGAAGCCTCTGCAATGCAAACAAACAATCTAATCTTTCCTCTTTATAATATTAGTGTAGATATTCATATATATTTATTATAAAATGAATTAGATATTTTCATATTATTAAAAGCGCAAGGTTTTGTGCTGGAAGTTGTTTAATAAAATTGTGAGCTGGGTTGCCCTAAAAAGCGCTATATCTAGCTCCGAAAGCGCTAAATTGGTAGCCCTGGTGAGCCGAACGCCGGGGAAGTCCCGTAAACGAGTAAGCGAGCGAGGATATACCTCGTCCCTCTAATACCTAAAATCGCGTTCTGCGCATCGGAAAGTACAATGTTCCGAGCCGCCATTAATGGAGGCAAACTTAAGTTTGCATCGAACTATACCTCTGCTCTCCACGTGTCTGGGCATCACTGCCTCTATTTGTGGTCTGTGTAAAAAAATATTAATAAATAATTTTGGAGTAGACTATGGATGTTTTTTTGGTTCCGGATCGAATTCAGTTTTTTGTTTGTTAAAATATGTTTAAATAAAAAATGCATTCATTAAAATGTACCTAACCTAACCAAATCATAATTTGCAGTGAACCTGCGAAAAATCGAATAGTGTGCTGGGACACATATTAGAGTGAAACTTCAACGGACAAGTAATTTATTTGATTTTGGTTATTCCGACGTTTCGGCCACTTTTCAGTGGCCGTGATCACGGAAGACAAAGATGTCAAGTGTCAACGAGTATTGTTAAAGTTTTATTTAGCCTACCGCCACCTTGTTCATTATTTTAATTATTTAGTTTAAATTTTTGTTTATGGTTATTATTTACTCTATGGGAGCCTAATCTAATTTACTACCGCTTCGCAACATGTTATGGCTTGATGAGAAGAAGCGAGAGAGAACATGCCTAGCTCTAATAATTTTATATAATATTAAAATGGGTGGAAGGTAAATAAAAGAAATTATCAGTCAAGTTGGTTTGTGTTCCGGTGCACGCAGAAAGTCGGCAGGTCTGGCAGTTGGTTTTTGCTGGGTTTGGGTCGCTCTTTATAGTTTTGATGATCGGATCCCAAACAGGTGGTACTAGCCAACCGTCATCTCTATTGAAATTTGGGTGTTTTTTTATTTCAATAGCCTCACGCATCATTCTAGGTATGAAACGATTCTCTTTCGCGAGGATTTGTGGGTTATTGAATCTGATGAAGTGGTTGGGTTTATCCAGCGTGTGTTCACTGATCGCAGACTTCGTAGACCTTGTGTGTTTCATGTCAGCAATGTGTTCTTTTACCCGTATTTTTATGCTCCTCTTTGTTTGCCCAATGTATGATAATTCAGACTCACAATCGAGCTTGTAGACACCTACATAACAAATGCAAAATAATGAACAAGGTGGCGGTAGGCTAAATAGAACTTTAACAATACTCCTTGACACTTGACATCTTTGCCTTCCGTGATCACGGCCACTGAAATGTGGCCGAAACGTCGGAATAACGAAAATCAAATAAATTACCGCGCTTAAAACCGTTAAAATGTAGTTTTATTATGTATACAAGTCGCGAAAACTTAAGAAACTATTAATCTTTACGTAGTTTAATTTGATGTCATGTGCAAGGACATAGTTAATTGCTGCCAAAGCTTGTCAATAAACGACACTGTTTTGTTTAAACAAAGAAGTGCACGCATTCTCTCAATAGGGCTATTTATGATCATTGTTATTAACAAAAACATCGTCGAGTTCACTTTCAATTTGTGTGCACACGCCACTTTTAGCCGGCACATGCAAATGCACACGATTAACACCATCATAACAAACTACATGTTTTCTAGCTGAACAAACCGCGTAAGTCCATGAATGGAATATTACATTCATGTAACTAACACATTAGTCATGTGTGTTCGAATGAATAACGATGACAACATCAATACAGTACACAGATTCACAATACACGAGTCGGTATTATCTAGAAACAAAGAGAGAGAAGGATTCACCGGTTGTGGACCATGACTAACAACCTCGTCATCGCGGCAGCCCGCAGCCCGCCGACCTGGCCGGCCGGAGCAAGATTCGCCTCTTTACCGAGAAATCGTTTATTTATTCAATTCGATCTGCTTGCTTGAATTATTCGACCCACACTTCGATCAAAGTTCACGTATTCCGGTACACATACATCGATATATCTCCGTCAGAATAATATATAATATACTTTGAATTAAATAAGCGCAATTAGGTTATCATATGAGCATTTAAATTGAATGCCTCAACAAAACCGGAAACGTCTTACATTTTTAAGTAAATTTAAAACGCTATGTCCAAAAACTATTTTGGTTTGTTTTTTAATTTAATACTTACTCGAAAATGTTAATTCATTTATAATTATGAGAAGCTTATAATATAATCTTTTTAATGTTCCTTATCTACCAGCAAACCATGTGTAACAAACAGGTGCTGTGCAAAAAAATACATTTTATTTTATACTGACGACACGATCAATTGAAAAAGTTTTATATCTCGTGGGTTTGCCGTCATAAAGTAAGCATCAAGTACTTCTTTGTGCAAAGAACTTTTTACTTCGTCGGACTAAGGTTGTTAAAGAAAACTGCTCTTGCGCTGTGAAATCGAATTCCCACGAGTGCTAAGACAAGTTTCCCAGTTGACGTTAATAACTCTGTACTCAGTATAGTTTAACATAAACGAATAGTTATTTGCGCGTGATAGTATGTGGTTATAAAAAGGTATAATTGATTAAGAATTTTTCGGTTGTACCATAAATAACATTAGAATTATAAAATTCAAAAATACTCGTTTTCCCCGTGGCTACCCTGCGTTTTCAACCCCAGTGCGAACGTACGGTGCCTCTTTTTTAAAGAGCAAGTATTAATACAGGTTACATTGTATTAAATTTTTAAGTTAGTGCTATTTGACCCGGAAGGTTCACTTCATTTTATATCGCAAACTATTCCATCTCCCGAGATGAAAAGTATCTATGTCTATTTTCGGTATTACATACATACATACATACATAACTTCACGCCAGTTCCCTTGCGGGGTAGGCACGAACAACAGAGCGCCATTTAGGCTTATTCTTACACACCTTACTTGCTTCTTTGACATTCATAACTCTTGTCATGCACGCTCGTCTGTTCTTAAGGCTCCTGACATCACCTTCTGCTAGTACACGATCAATTTGATCATGGAAGGTGTGTCGTGGCCTTCCACGACTTCTGCATCCATCCACTTTTGCATTGTATATCTGTTTAGTCATTCTTTCATCATGCATTCTTTCCACATGCCCGAACCACCGGAGCATTCCTTTCCTTACCTTCACCCCGACACTCTCTTTCAGACCAACTCTCTTTCTTACTTCGGTATTACGAACGCGGTCCGCGAGCGTCACTCCGCAGATTTTGCGCAGTGCTCGCATCTCGACCGCGTTTACTCTTCTTTCATGCTCTCTCTTCCATACCCAACTCTCGCTTCCATACGTGAGCGTAGCTACCAGCACCGCGTTGTGTATGGCGAGCTGGTATTAAAACTATATATGTACAAAATTACAGCAAAATCGATCCAGTACTCCTATGGTTTTTCTGAGAAAGCTTAACAGATAGACAGACTGAGTTACTATCGCATTTTTTTATAGATATTTAATTTTATATCTATAAACTTGAGAAATTATGGTCTCCCATACAAACTTTAACCCGTATTTTCAACCCGTTCGAGTTTTATTTTTGCGATAAAAAGTAGTAGCCTGTGTCAAGTCTCGTCTATCATCTGTAAACTACAAAAATGACGAAAATGACCACGATAACCAAAATGACGGAAATGGCATATTATAAATATAAAAATTGCGTACTTTCTGGGATAACCTTTACATAAATCTATCCCATTATCCAGGATGAAAAGCATCCCTTGTCCACCCTCGGTATTAAAATGATATACATGTATACCGAATTTCAGCCAAACCGGTCCAATATTTTTCTGTAAAAGCATAAAAATAGAGAGATGAATATATTTTTATCCCGCAAAACATCCCAGTTTCCGGTGTAAAAAGTATCTCTTGTTTATCCTCGACATCGAATATATATATAATACACACTGAGCTTCAGGCAAATCGGTTCAGTAGTTTTTCCGTGAAAGTTACTAACAAACAGACAGACAGACAGACAGAAAGAGTTACTTTCGCATTTGTAATAATGCGAAATAATGGATAAATTAATTATGAAATTTTAAATCAAATTAGGAGAAAATGTAGTCACTAAAGAAAGGAGAACCTTCAGTTTCGCTAACCTGTTACTAGTATTGTGTTATTAGATATACCTACATATTTTCTTTGTGCTTACTTAAATAATGTGTCTAAAATTCCAGAAAAACGTTGCGATATAAGTGATTTTAAGGAATGAAGGCATACGTTTGGCGCAGGTTATATTTGTTTTAATATTAGGCACGTGTACCTACTACTCATGGTTAAATAATTCAAGTATGACAAGATGCCACCATGTGTGACTCTCATATCCACAGTTACGCGGATTACGATAGCGATAACAATTTGGATAAAGTAGAAAGTTCCGACGCTGGTATCTATGAACCGACTACGGAAAATTACAAAAATGGAATATGCGGCGTCTAATTGTAGAATAATATTATAATCATGTATTTGTTTTAATAATATAGTTAAATTAAATATGCAAGAATACGTGTAGTCGGTAGCCCGTGGCAATTCACACTTCACAGTATTTCCTTACGACTTACCATGTGATTTTTGTAAAAAGAATAAATACGTATAATACGTTAGATTTATGATTGTTATTATGTACAGTAGCGGTATGAAAAAGTTCGGCCGTTTTCAAATTGATTCATTTAACGTTCCGCGAGCACATGTTACCTTTTCAAACTAACTAGAACAGTATGTTCCACAGAAAATTATGTTTAACAGTTTGACAATAAAGTTTAAAACTACTTGATCAAACTTGTTTGATTTTCTGTTGTGTCTAACAAGATTGTTTAGACATGTAAAATCTTTTTATATTGGTTTTAATAAACTCACGGACTCATAAACTGCTTCAAAGTTCAGGATTACTTTGAAATGATTTTTTAAAATAATTATGCAAACTTTTTAGATTAAATTATATAAATATGGAGAGACTGGCTCTTAATCTCAAAAAAAAGGAAAATTTAAAAATAGAACTGCAGTAAAACAAATGAATATAGCCGGGAAAAGAAAATTTACTCGTAGTATCAGATTTGCGTGTTATTTATAGCAAAGTTTTAAATTGATTCTCATTGATTTTTTATTCTTTTATCAATTGAATTATTGTTACCAGCAGAATTGTTGGGTTAGTTTTTTAACTCATCGAGAGTTTTTGAACCATAATATGGATACTTCGTCCGAACAAGCGGCTCAAATTGTAGCATTGTTGCGGGAAGGCTTGGATCAACGAACGATTAGTAGAAATTTAAATTTAAACCAGTCTACGGTTTCTAGAATATACAGAAGGTTTGTGGAGACAGGTTCTTACAGAAGGAGACGTGGTACAGGCAGGACTCGAGCAACCACCGGTCGTGATGACCGATTTATTGTTACAACTTCCCTGCGAAATCGTTTCCTCACGTCTGTTAACATCAAAACAGAGCTTAATGAAGTGCGTGGAGTAAACGTGAGTGCACGAACAATAAGAAGAAGGTTAAAGGAAGCGGATATCACGCCTTTTAGACCAGCAAATGGTCCAAAGTTGTCTGTAGCTCACAGACAAGCTCGCCTAAGATTTGCGCGTGATCACCTGAATTGAACAGAAGAGCAATGGACCTCCGTATTGTTCACGGACGAGTGTAGGACATGTTTATATGGTGCAGATGGTCGCAGAAGAGTCTATCGTCGACGTGGGGAGCGATATGCTCAGTTGCATTGAGGAGCGTGTTCCTTTTGGAGGCGGTCCGTGTATGGTCTGGGGTGGCATATCGATGAACGGGCGAACAGAACTTGTGTTCATAGACTTGGTCCGTCAAAACGGTAATAGAGGGGGTTTGACTGCACATCGCTACATAACAGAGATCTTAGAAGATCACGTGGTGCCTTACATGGGATTCATAGGCGAAAATTTTACTTTAATGCAAGATAATGCCCGGCTGCACGCTGCTGCACAAGTTCGACAATATTGCGAAGAGGTTAGAATACGTACAATGAATTGGCCAGCACGCAGCCCGGATCTTAATCCCATTGAGCATGTTTAGGACAATTTAAAAAGAGCTGTATATGCGAGAAACCCTTTGCCCACGACAGTGGCAGCACTAAGAACAGCACTTTCAGAAGAATGGGACAATATTCCGCAAGATCTTTTAATAACCCTAATAAAATCTATGCGGAACCGATTAGAATCCGTAATAAGGGCACGTGGAGGTAATACACCTTATTAAAACATAAATAAACCCTTGCATAAAGTTTGTGTCTATTTTTAAAACCAATTTTTTAATTAAACCAATTTTCTTTAAATTTCTGTTTTTTCTTCAAAAAAAGTCTTAAGGTCCTTTCCAGTACACAAACTTAAACTTAAGGATATTACCTTACGCTGTTTTAAACTTCACGAACCAATCTAGAGGTTTCAATTTAAATCTGTATAGAAAGTTTGCATACTTGGTTAAAATATTTATTTCAAAGTCGTCTATTACTTTGATGCAGTTTATGAGTCCGTCAGTGTATTTATGTTAAGCGTAGTGATTACGTCCTCTTTGTTTCTTATTGTTAATCTCAGCGTCTGTCATTGCCAACATTGCAATTTTCTTTTTTCACGATTCTGTCTATACAAAGAAATAAATAAAAACAATTTTCTGTTTGTAACGTCAGAATAACAGCTTACTAAATGCATATGAAAGTATATACCTATATAAAAAAAACAATTTTAAACATTTTTGCCTGTCTGGATGTTCCGGCTAATCTCTGAAACAGCTGGACCGATTTTAACGGGACTTTTACTGGCAGATAGCTGATGTTATAACTTAAGCTACCTGTTTTTAGGATTCCAAGAAAAAAAATCCACGCGGACGAAGTCGCGGGCACAGCTAGTATTTTATAAATGTAACATTTATTAAAATGTTGACAGTACTGTGTTTCATGTAATCTTGCAAGCAAAAGTCGACTTTAAGGTGACGAACATTTTAATTCCGTGAGTGTACTTATTTTAAATATAACTTCAGACTTAAGAATCGGTTTAAATATCAAATTACATATTTGTGTTGTTTGATAAATAAGGTGTTTGGGTCGTGGGGCCTTGAAGCCACGAGCTATATGCTCTATAAAAAGGTCTGGAAAAGTCTAATTAATTCTTCAGGTAACCAGAAGGCTGGTGGTGCCTACCTCGTTCAACTGTTCATCACGGCAATTCAACTAGGTAACATCCGTTCAGGCATTTGAAAACCTTACCCATAAAAAACGGTAAACTAAGTAGGCATTCAGTATTCTAATTAATTATGTTTAATTCGCTTAAGTTTTCTCAAGTGTATTAGTTTATAATTTATGTACACAAACAATCTGTTATACTTAATATACATTTCCGGTTAGAGGGAATCTAAATCTATAGTCTAATTCTAAAGTCTACAATTTACTAATGATTTTACAGAACTATGAAATAAGTTTTTACTAACCGCAGTCCCATTAGAGGAAGATGTGGCACGTGTTGGGCTCCAGCTTCGCTACACCACTCCGGGTAAGCACGATGGAATTCTGAGAAATCACCTGGAAAGATAGATTAGAAGTTGTTAGTAAAAATGTGGCCAACACAATCTTATACATCAAAAGTATACTTTTTTTTTTAAACATTCTTAATTTTATTGTTATGAAATGCTTAATACAGATTTGTCGCAAGTAAATTCTGTCAATTCATATCTTCAAAATGTGGTGATTCGCGAGCGAGATATTCAACACATTAGCTCAACAATGAAAACCATTTCGATAGAATTAATGCTTACGAATAAACATAATATAATCGTCAGTTACTAGTGCAAAGTAACACCCGGAAAAACCAGATCGAGTGGCATGTAATTTAATAAGCATTGTTTTTATACTAACAACCCATGTGAGCGTGAGATTCGCTCTCACAGCCCCGTTCATTCATGTAACTCGGAATCACAGACTTAGAACGCAGCGCGATTAAACGCGGGCGGTTTAGGAATAACTGAAAACGCGTACGAACACGCACAGTTGTTGGCGTTTTTGCTTAATTTTATCTCCTTACAACAATAGATTTCTTGTGAGCACCATGCACTGTGGCTATCCTCTGCGCGTGCCCGGTTCATAATGAATATGAAAATCTAATGCAGTTATCCGCCGCGTGTGCGCTATCATACTAATATAAATTTAAATATAAGACACAAAAAAAACGCGCGTTTTCAAACTCCTCTCCGAATGTAGCAAATTACGTTTTTAAAATCAGACACTAAGAAAAAAACGCTAATGCATGCGTTTGTTTTGATACCTACACTGTCGAACCAAACTTTGAGACGTAAGTTAATTAAAATAAAAAAATGGAATAAAACTCAAAACAACTGTCGGACAAAAGTTTCAGACATAAGTTAATTATATAATAATATCAGCCCATAAATGTCCCACTGTTGGGTTCGGGCCTCCCATTATAGGGGGTACGGACAGTATACTTGTCACGCGTGTCCAAGGCGGCTTGGCCGGTTTGACACATCGGTTATCTTGATGTGCAGGTTGCGTCACGATGTTTTCCTTTACTGTTGTTAGCAAGTGGTAATTGTAACAATATGCACAATCGATCACAAAACTGACAAGTGGTGCATGCGTTCCGGCCAGGATCGAACCAGCGCCCTTTGAGTTCGGGACGCGTGCGCTAGCCATTACGCTACCACGACTTACGTTATTTATTATTATTAGATAAGATAATTATAATTATAGAGTATTAGATAAGTTAATTAAAGTAGGAAAATGAAATAAAACTCAAGACGATATAAGTATACAAAGCAAACGGTTTAATTTACAAAGTACTCATTCAGAAATATACATATACATATGTATATGTTACATTTTTCTGCGGTTTTATCGCAGTGCGTGCTAAGCCAAAGAGCAAAAACAAACTGGGTGTCATAAAAAAATCTAAACATCTTATCACGATCCCGTATCGCTATAATTCAAATCTTGCCGTGTCGTACGTTTTATCAGTGAAAGTCATATTGGATTCGAACGAGGGCGCGCAGTCTTCAATGAAACGAAAACATCAATGAAGTGCGTTGAATGAACTATGTGAACTTGAAATTCAATTAGCGAAAACTCCTACACCAATTTGCGCTGCCGATTACCGAGCACCTAGCAATTATTGTGCTAACAATCAGTGGAGGTCTCGTACCTATCGTATAACGATAACACGCCGATTTAAAACATACGTACGGGCGAAATTAATAGTTTTGTATTTTATTTATATCGTGAGTTTTTTTTATGACACGAGTCGATGAAGGCATTACAAAACATTTCAAATATTTTCATGTCAAATGAAGTTGTAACGTGTGCTAGAGCTAATGAGATTTTAAAACAGCTCTATTGGGGATAGGTGTTAGAAATATAATTGATAAAGAAATTATGTACGAAGACAAAATAACAACCAAACAAAACTTTTAATTGCTCTTCATCCACTTATATCTTTTATTATCTTATTTCAATAGACGGTCGCTGAGATAATTTATAATATTTAAAGTATTTATCTGATTGATTATATAAACCAATCAGATTATATCTATATAGATATTAAACATTTATGGACTTATTTATCCCAGTTTACAATGATTATAAAAAATAAGCTAAACAAGGGTTTAAATAATTTCCCGTTCTTCTATTGATGAAAATTAAGTAAAGGAGGCCCAACAACTGGTCGACGTTGTAACTATTTCGAAAAATTCAAGAAAAGCACCCGGGAGTATTTGGTTTTTATTCTAATTTCTAACTATAACGAAACTTTAGTGTTTCAAAATATATACCGGCGGAGGATTAGTTTTAATAAAGGTGTCTCTACGGCAGGTGTTGGGCCATTTAACCGTTTGAAAGCAGAAATGGAAACAGACAGGAACAAGTCGCGTTTCCGTTGGCGTCGGCTGCGTCCGCTGGCTTCCTGCCGCGCTCACGGCCTGCGTCGCCATTGTGATGATAATGCCGCTCCAATTATGTCCATCGTATCCCATACACGACAACATCGACAGCTTATAATTATCTAGCCACCTATTAACCGGCGATTAATAATAACCAAACAGGTTCCATTCAATGGACGCTGCGAAGCTCTCTAAGTTTTATTGTAAAAAACATTTATCAGTTAATGAACATTATATAAGTATCGCCAACTAAAGATTAATGACGTCAAACTAAAGCACCGTGAGTTGATATTATCAGGGTTAAAATGAGTAGTCGCTCGACAGAGTAATATCAAAAATACTATGTGTAGCCGTGATAGTTATCTAACTTAGGTTGATTATAATTTGCAAGTGTAACCTAACAAACAACAGCATTATTACTGGGAAATATAGCTTTAAGGAGATAGATATAATTTAAGGTCGCATTTAAAAAAATAATTATAAAAGCTAACGACATGGCAGCATCATGTGGTGAAAAAGTACCGGCATTTAAAATCAAGGTAATCTAAGAAATATAGCGTTGGCAATTAATTAGTTTCGCTTGACTACAAAGGTATGTTCATTTGAAACGGTGCACAGAGCAAGGTTGCAGGTGGGCAGCTTCGGCGGCTGAGGCGGCGGCGGCGAAGCACTAAGCAGTCACCACGCAGCCGCGGCCAACAGCGGGACGGAGCGGGGCGCACGGCGGCCGGCATCGATCCGGTGACTCATCGCGGCCCATTCATCCGCCGCACTCAATGAATCCGTACTCCCCGCCTCCCCGTGTGCACACCTCCGACGACCTCCACAACCTGCTCACCCCTCGCGTCCTCGGCACCAAGGACTAGAAAATTCACCCCCGCCGCGTGAACCCGATTCTTCAGCTTATTACACCCACAAACATATCAAACTTGATCACTTTTCACGTGCCAAGTGCCCACTCTCGTCGCCCACGCGAAGGCGACTATGTCCCTCACCGTACAAATATAATCCGACGCCGACATAGAACCATTACCAATAACAAATCACGAAGGTCACATGGCCATACCAAAGTGAAAATATTATGATACATAAATTATTGCACAGTATCGACCTCCAACTACGTTGGGTTTGTCTCATCGATATCATTACGCATTTTCAATGCATGAATGTGGCTTATAAGTAATGGCCTTATAGGCAATAAATATGGCAATTCCCAGGTTTCAATGTGGAAGTACTTGAGCCCACAATTATTTTATTATTTACAAATTTCTGTAACAAACTAAATCTATTTCATTTCTTGTTTTAGCGCACTGTAGCCATTTTGGCAAAAACGCAAGCCTTGTAAAATCGTCATGTACGTCCATCCGTCTATTTTGTATGTCACGGTAATTTTTTTTAGAAAATACTGGGTCTATATGGACGACACTTGACAGAAAGAGGTAAGTATATGGCAGCACACAATGATGTAGCGAAAACCGCGAAAAACTAAAAATTAGGGGCGACCATCGTATACGTAAATAAAGTTTGAATTACTTGTTTCAATATACGAGCGTGCATGACAAGAGTTATGAATGTCAAAGAAGCAAGTGAGGTGTGTAAGAATAAGCCTAAATGGCGCTCTGTTGTTCGTGCCTACCTCGCAAGGGAACTGGCGTGAAGTTATGTATGTATGCATGTATGTAATATACATGCTCGTGTGGGGTAACTTTAGTCATATTGTGTCTCACCTATATAACTTTTGAAGTATGGAGTGAAAAATCGAAGTCGTTGTATTGAAAAATTTTCAACGGGAATTCTTGATAAACATGATAATTATGTTACCGTGTACAACGTATATATTGTAATTGGATAATTATCAAACGTTCGATGGTCTCTGTGGTTGAGCGGGCTGAGCCTTTACCGGCCTAGTTCACTGGAACACAAAGGCCCAGGTTCGATACCTGGTGTGATGTATTTTGTAACAGAACTTTCCGTATTTACTATTATCTGGGTGTCTGAAATGGGTCCCAGAGTTGTCCGTTGCATATTACCCAAGCGTAGTGTTTGTCTATCGATTAAAAACCTAGAAACCACTGCAATAATGAAAGTGTAAATAACAAATAAATATATACATTAAACTACTAGTTTGCAAGCAAAATTTTAACTTATTGCATATATTATTAATAAACATTATTGAATTTGCTACAATAAATATAAAGGCATTATGTTTAAAAACATGACAACACATGCTCCCACATAAACTTTTTGGGAGCATCCAAACGCGTGAAGTAGGTAGGTAGGTATTGCATCAGACATAATTGAGTCGTCCAACCAACGAGTATTAAAGCATCAATAAAATAATTCGAAGGCGAAAGCGAAGTCTCGTGCCTTCAAATAGAGTTTAATCAAGCCTGTTGGGACAATTTAAGTCAATTTACGGAGAATGGCCAGTGACTTATAAATACGATTGCACATGAGCCTCTGTTGCCCGTATATGCTGAAGGACACTTACATTTATTCCCATATTACTGTTACTTATATCCATACTAATTTTGATTTTGATTCATTTCTACTTGATAGACGAGAGGGAACGGAGATTACGTTCGCCAAATTTATCATGCATGAACTCGGGACTTCATGTTCTAATCAATCAGGCGAGCCAAAGCTTAAACGATTAAACCACAGGGGTCATCAAATAATAAAAACAAATTACTAGTCGATGTTCAAACATCTCAACACAATAGGCACAGGATATATAAGTCTATTTATACTTTATTAGTAGTAAAAAGATCTGCTTTCAGTGGGCTACCGCGTCGTAACGCCTTTGGCAATGTTCTAACTTCAGTACCACGACTTACAACTAACAAGGGTTCCGGATTTATGTTGAAGTTCTCTCAAAAGATTAAATTTATTTATAGCTCTAATAGATACCTACCTCATAAATGTTAACCTATTGTAATCAGACGATACGAAATTTATTTTTGTTATATAATACACGAGGCAAAAGGAGATACCAACCCACGCAGTACCATGGGCGGAATTTATTTTTATAAACATTTTGTTAAGAAAACAATGGTGATATAAACCAGTAATAAATAAAATAATATCGTTTATCCAGGTTCGGGAAATGTGCTGATTGACGTCACTGGATTCGGTGCAAATCGGTTTCTAAGAATTGACGGAATGGAAGTTTTGATTTCCAGAGGTGTTAACACCAAAATAGATTTTCTAGTTAAACGAAAAAAGCTTGCTGTGTGAATGGAAATTATATAATGGAAAAAGAAGAGGTATTATGCCTGAAAACTAGCGCGGAAAATGCTTTGTACAAAGTCATTGTTATATAAGATGTAAAAAGAAACTTGTTCTTCGCTGTTGTCTTCCTATTAACTTAAGAGTTATTAAACGAGTAACGTCTAAATATAGCCGCTTTTTTGCAGTGAGTACATGGTAAACTAATTGAGAGGCGGCTCGATTTCAAGCCGATAATGAGTGTGGCGCCGTTGGCCGCGAGATAATTTTGCTGATAACCATATCAGTAGAATAGGACCAGAACGCGGCTCACGGCCCGTCGACCCCACAACAAAACATTCGATATCATATACCGGATACCTTTATGAATTTATATCATCGCCTCTTAGTCATATCAAACCTAAGTTCCGACAAAACAGTGACCTTACGTGCCTTTTTGGCGTAACAAGGTATGTAGTTTTTATTTGGGATCACTGTAGCGCAACGAAATATAAAACGAAATCAGAATACAATGCGTGGTGCAAATTTGATCCGCGATTTGGACATTACATCAGCACTGCATAAAAACTGTCAATGCCAATGTTACGAATTCGAATATGCTTATTGTTTATACTTTATCAACGCCTTCGCTGTTTCGGCTGACAGCGCCAGGTCGCGCGGAGGTGCCGCGCATATTTCATTCAGCTGCAGCGCTTCATCTATCAATGTACCAAAGACAGCAATAATGATAGAGCTCACTACATTAATTAAATAATGAAATTGATATAAAGTGCAAGCGCGGTAATAATAAATCTTTTATAAAACGTAGGTACGTGTAGACCGGTTACGTTTATTGCAGCACATAATAATTTCCCCGCGGTTAGATTAATTCCAGTGCAGTCCAGTTTTATAACATCTGTTTCCCTTTCTCATTTCGTTTCTCTCTGCGAAGCATATTATATTTGCGCAAACTGGTCACTCCTTCCAGATGCACACGATTTCCGTTGCCATTATGAACGTCGAGCCTCAAAGAGTTTACATTCATCGCAGAGCTCACAACATCCCGTTGTCGGCAACCACGTGCCATTTATTTTACGATGTACCAACATTATACACAGACACTTGCATATTCTGCCTCGATAAACAATATTTTTAACTAGCTCTAATCGTTCGGTGAATTCGGGCTCGAAACATGAGCAGAGGTGTCCTTGCAAAAAGGCCTTGGACGGTGACGTTAGCTAACGACGCATGCCTGTGGCCTGTGTGAGGTCGCTAAAAATATTAAAAGTATAAAAAGCTTTTAGAGAGGTTTATATTTCAAATTATAATTCTTTTTAACATAGAACAAGGAGTCTTAAGTGAATTGAAGTTCAATTAACACGCATTGGTTATTTCTGATTTTAGAATGCTTGAATATAGGCTAGGCGAGTTCCGGAACTGAGCAACGAATTAAAAATGAATTGATACAAATATATAGAGACCCATTTAGTATATAATATACTATGGGTAGTCGGAATTGGCAGGACGTGAGTGAAACGGGAACTTATTAATAAAATTGCGGCGCTCTTCCGTCGGACGAAGACCGAAGCAGTAGACACGCATCCGGCCTGCTTTGATCATACAGTTTATATCGGTTAAATTAATATAGCCCTCTCATGTTTCTTCCGTTTCGTTCAGTAGCTTTCTTTTGAGTTATCGCTTTTTTTTAAATAAGCGTTAGTAATCATGTAAATGCGGATGTGGCACATTAGTAAATGTGCCACTTCCGCATTTGCAATAAAAACGTAATATTTCTATTTTGAGGAATAATACATATTAAATAGCTGAAATTTAATTTTACTATATGAGAGGTTGAATGGTCTAAGATGAGAGGGCTTACTAATGGCGTTCTCAAAGACATTTTTGTTAATTTAGATGGTAAAACTAATAAAAAGTAGTTATGAATGAAATTACATAATGTCATGAAGAACGAGGAACAAGTTTCGGAAACATAATTATTTTCCTAATGTGAAGAAATTATATATTTTAAAAAGTACGTAATTAATCTCTAAATTATTTAAGGGGGAATCTGAATAAAAATAATTTATCCCAGCATGTTTGTTAACACAAAAAATATTCCACATCAAATTACTGACGCCCTATTTAGCCGTTAATTCATACCATTTCCAATGAATATCAACAAAAAATGGTCCATACATACAAATGAACATTACATAAACGAACACTTATGTAGTTGAAACAAACGCGTTCGGGTCTGTGTTGTGATTTAATCTATCGTCTCGCATTGAGGAGCACAATAAGTAGTCGACTTCCTCTCCCACGTTTTGAGGAGCGGATGGCTCGACTGGCGACCTCCGGCGCGCCACTTAGGCCTCTCGTGACGTGCAACCTAAGCATACCAAAGCGGAATATAATTCACTACTATACTCAACTGGAGCGTAAGGGCTAAATATAAATAATTTTTATTATAGACTGAGGGCGAGCGCAGCTCCTATACCCTACCGACACTTCATTTGGTTTTCTATCGGCTAAAATTTGACATAAGCACTAATACAAGTAATGAAAATATCCCACCGACGGTAAGGCAAGTGAATGAATAGTAAGATATAGGAACCGGCCATTAATTCATCATGTTAATAAATTGCAGAAACTTCTCAAAGACGGTTGTTCCTTCTATTCAAAAGTTGCGAAGATTGACGAAGTTAAACCAATGACTTAAATGAAACATGTTTTATGATAACAAATAACGAATACTTTTAAAGACAAAGTTTGTACCAACACGATTTGAAAATCTATAATAACCTAGTTGACAAAGAGTCAAATAATTTGAGCTATTTTTTATCATGTTACAATACACCGAAGCCACCACGAACCTAGCAAGTTGCGACGCAAAAAACAGTTAAATAGCGTATTAATGTTTCTTTAAAAAGTAATTGAAATTATGTATTTCTTTCTATTATTTTTATTTTATTATTTCTTTTACTACATATAAATTTTTATTTTTTATTGCTGGAGTACAGCAGACAGGCTGACGGCCCAACTGTGATGGAAAGTGGTTACCGTCGCCTATCAACATTTGTAACATTAGGTATTTATTACCAATTGCTGCCGTACTCGTAGATGGAACTGGAACCTGGCCACTAATGCCGGAATACAACTCAAGGTTGTTATGGCGGCATGTTCTAGACCAGCCCTGGCTGTGGTTTGTTTTATCGCCTCTTACGACAGGCCGCCTGGACGCAGGAATTAGTATCCTTTCTCCATTTCTGCACGGATAATAATTGCACCTTTAGCGGTCAAAGAAACTAAATTATTATTGTAACATAATTCCTTAAATAAAACGTGAAAAGTGCTATTGGATACCATATTAAAAACGTTAGAGTATAAGTTAACATTATCTATATAATTGTATCTGTTTACAGTTCTCATAAATTAACTAAAAAAACTGTCATAAAATTTATTGTCATCAAGCACGATGACAACAAGGTATTTTTAACACCCAGGCTTTTATATAAACATTGTTATAGAATATGTCATCTGCCCAATTCTAAACTTGAAGCAGACGCATGCCTAGTACAGTTTTTCTAACGAAAAACTATTTTCTGATCGTTTTCAGGTCGTGTTGCAACACAACTATTAATAAGAACAAACTTCCAAACAGTTTATATACCATATCTAACGGTTGACGATTCTAATAAAACACAAATCTTGAATTGCAAGTTATAACAGACGCGTATAATATATTCTCACATCTTTTTTTATTTCCGGATGTCTTTAATAATTTAAGAATGATCAGGTCGACGGTGCCGTTTCCGGGGCCCCGTTTTTATTCGACGGTTACTATTAGAATATTTTACGAATATTTTTAAGTCGACATGAGTTAGCTTTTTCACGCCTTATGCCCTCGAAGCATTTTAAAATGTAAACAAGAGACTTGTCGTTTGAAAATGATTTGCTGTCATTCCTTCCTCTTACGATCATGCCCAAAATATATTAATATTATGTCTGAAGGGTTAGGTTAGGTTTAAAATGTACCTAACAATACGACTGCTTCTACCTGACCTCTAAGCTCTTTATTATTCATATACAGCTATTCAAAATTTTCATACATTGTTAACATTGTAGGTTACAAAGTTACGCAGCGAATAGAAAGATGAACATATCGGCGAACTCAATGTAACCTTTTAACATTATTGTATTTTTAATAAACCTAAATGGTACTCTGTTGTCTGGAAGAGATCGCTTCTTAGCGATAAGACCGCCCATTGTGCACATTCAGAATATTTTTAGGCTATAAGATTTTCTGTTTTCTGTAATGGTGTACAATAAAGTGTTATCTATCTATCTATGGCGCTCTGTTGATCGTGCCTACCCCGCAAGGGAATTGGCGTGAAGTTATGTATGTATGTATGTATTTTTATAAATAAACTAGCGAGCCTAAGAAACTTTATCCTGCTCTGAAAAAATAAAAATATAGAATCCGATTCCAGCGCCATCTACCAGATCCAATTGTGGATGTAAACCATTCCGGGACCCACTTAAATACACACAAAACATTACATCAAAATCAGTCAAAGGGTCTAGGAGTTAATTGATATACACTAACATAAGAATTTTATATAAAGATAATCAATATAGCCCTAAGAAGCATATTATTTACTAAAGTTTTTCGTGATTACGGCTACTGAAAAGTGGCCGAAACGTTGGATAATAAAAATCTAATAAAATACCGCGTTAAAACGTAGTTTTATTATATGGAGTAGTCGCGAAAACTTAAGAAAATACCAAATAAAAGTTATTTATAGAATAAAGTCGACATTTTTTAGGTATTTATGTTGAATACATTAAAAATTTCAGTTGCATGAATAAAACAGTTGAACGGTTTCAGTTTTAGATTTACTCAGGTTATAATTTATTTGACTGATAATTTTTATGTGATGATTGAAAAATCGGCCCATAGCCTTATAAGATAACGAGCAAAAATAAAAGCTAACGCAAAAATCTACCTTATGGATTACTAAGAACCAATTGAATTACACCGAATGCCTTCGCGGTATAGCAATAAAGATTTCATATTAATATAGAAGTAGTGATATTTCTTAGAAGAACGCAACGGACACCGTGTTTATTCCATTTTCATAGCTTTCCGAGAAAGATGAGTGATTACTCAAAGCATTAAGTATATTCAACAAAATTTGCCTGTTCAGAGGAAAATGGCGAGGTTCACGATGATTGATTGTTTTAGCTAAGTATCCTTTTCACATATGAAATACGTGAGTAATGAAGGGGCGAACAATAATATATTTTCGAGTTAATATTGTAAATCAGAATTCTCTTTTTCAAGTATGGATTAGCAGTTTGCGTATTTAGCCAGTGAAAAGTATTTTCTATTTTAAACTGGCATCAGGCGATAGACGCGGAGCAGCAAAATTGTACATCCTTACACAACGCAAAATAATGGAGTCCTTGTGATAACTCTACAAGTCACATTACATTAAACAGTACATTTTTTACACTAACAGAATTCTCGCATAAAAACAATCGATATACAACTATTTACATTTTAAATTGAAAAATGTGATTTTTGAAATCTGGAATAACGTTAAGATTTAGAATAACCGGACAAGTTCGGACGTTTGTAGTTAGGTTACCGAACCCTAAAAAACGTAGAACTGGAAACTCCATGTACCAAGTTCGACCAGTTATTCAAAATTGCTTTTACACTCATCATGAAACATCGTTATCATTTTTAAGACATAATGACATTGACACCCAACAAGCATACCTAATAATTATGTGCCTTGATTTTTTAGTCCTCAAGTTATAATGCGCCATTCCTAGTTTTCTTTTTTATTACTCGATCTTTATTGTACTAGCGGTCTATAGAGACAACCTTCCTTACACATTTCATTTATAAAGTGACAGACTCCGTAAAAACACTGCACATACATACATACACACAAAAAAACAAATTGATGTATAATTATAATCAATTTTATGGGGTCCATTTTTGCCACTCGGCTGCGGAAATCGATAGCATCGATTTGCAATTTGGAATTTAAACATTGTCATTGCATCATAATATTCTTTACGACTTTACAAAACGTTCAATTTGGAAAGTATTCCGTCTGAAAACGTTTAATAGTAAAAAAGGAAAATCTTTTCGCGCAATTCCGCATCTTACTAAAATTGAGCACTTTGCAATAGTCTAATGAAACTAAATTAGCTACTTTTACGGTTATAGTCTTTTTAGTGCTAGATATCTAAGCTATTTGTCAATGAAGTGGTATGAAATAACTACCATTCGCTGCAACCGGTATTACGTGTACTCAGCGCTTAGGTAATAATTTATTGAATGGCTGCCTGCTTTCGTGGGAATACCTTGCCAACGTACTTATTAGGCATTCAAAACTGATGTTACATTCATAAATTGAGTGGAATGTGCTTGTTTTAGATTAGTTGGATATAAAATACACACAACTTGTTTGAACCAGGCATGTAATGGAGCTCCGTAATCGTAAATGAAACTATCGGATATCCGAAATAAAATTCTATCAGTAACCAACCGAATCTGATATAAACGTTTGAAATAATTTCGGATAAGAGCAGACTAAATGAATGTTGTGTTATTAAATAAACTTATATATTATGATTTTCTTGATAGATAACGCTTTAAAATGAGTAGCTGTAATAATTACTTATACGTCTGATTGGAGTCCCAAACGATAACCTAAAAATAAAACCCAATCATTATTTATTTGTATTTTACTTTTACAATTTCTTCACAATCTAATATCCGTAACTGAAACCATCCCAAAGTAACAGATAATCTGAAATAATTCCATATCCATAACCATACCTGAATCTGATACAATATTATTCATATATACGCATGCACATTGAGATCCGAAACATCATATCCATAACATCCCTGGTTTTAACATTTCGGAGTCCCATTTTAATTATTATAATATCTATAATGACATCAGCTGTTTGTCTTCTTAATAATAAATATATTTGCAATCAATCACACTATAATCAATGTAGATCTGATCAGACCAGGGACCCAATTCTGCTATTTCAATATCTTGGTGTTGCGAGTATATTCAAAATATGATTCCATTGTGAGAATGTAAGAAAAATGTACGCTACTAAATCCATAATATGTTCTCAATACCATTGCGGCAGAATAATAGTAAAAAAAAATGATATTACCATTAGCAGAAATGGCGTTATCTGAAAGGAATACTGAAGTTACAAAAAATTTAAACATGTGTTCACTTATAAATATTTTAATATATTATGAAGATAGATTTTAATTTTAAATTAGCTTTAGAATTAGGATACCCAAATCAGACAAACCTATGATTTAGACGAGATAGTAACAGCAGAATTGGGTCCCAGAGTCCAATACTATTTAATAATATTATCCATGAGTATGCACACTTTAGAATAACTAATGGGACACTAGCCATGCTCTAAGGCTGTCAACAGGTTTTATGTAAGTAACCTCAACATAAAAGTTCTATAGAAATAATGCCACAATTAAGAGTGTTAAAACAAAGTTTTAATAATGTGTGTTAACCACAAAAACTTAAGAAAATCCTATAAAGATGTTTATCTTCACTTAACATTAATTAATTAATTAAGGTTTTCACATGATGCTCTAACAGACAGACAGACAAAAATTCTAAAAATTATATTTTCAGAATCTGCTGGGCCAAATTATTTTCACATTTTTAAATGCTTTGTACAAACTCGAACCATTTACAGGTTTATTATAGTAAGTATAGACTAAAATTAAATCAAAGATAGTATTCTTTTGTGTGAACATAACACTCGCATAAAACATATTTAGTTGAATGCCCCACATTGAATGTAATTTTGCTATTGTCCTATATGAAGAAATGTTATCTATCTATAATAAATAATGGTTTGAGTTCATACAATTTTGATTAACTTTAGTTAAAAGAAGCTTAGGAGAAAATTGCTTAAAAGCAGAAATATATACATATATATAAAATAAAGATGAAAATACATGTTTTGTGAACTAATATTTTTTATTGCAAAGGCAAGAATTCATTGTAACTACAGTACCCCATAATGTGACTTACTACTCCCTTTGCCTATCAGGACTTTCGTATATTTCTTGATACTTGTATATTGTGCATACTTAAAACATTCCAGGAGTATAATTAAACAACAGTGCATATAAAAATGGTTCGAGAAAAGTCAAGTTTAAAGTGTATATCACCTAATTTAAAGTGGCAAAGTCACTTCAACAGTTTGGTAATGTTATCAATCGAACAGCCAAGCTAACCGATACATAGAAGTAATTTTGTGTTATATTCTGTAAAAGAACTGTAATATATTGATTCAATGTCTAATAAACAGATAGATAAACAATAGCTCTAATCTGTGAATGTAATTTAGAAACACGAAATATGTCAATAAAAATGCCTCATAGATAATTTAACCCTTATCAGATAACTAAAGCACATGTAAGAAAATAAATAGTAACCACACAGACTACCTTTGCCTGTGTTTGGTTCAATTTTAAGAGTAATACTAAGCTTTCCATTCTTATTAGTTACTACTTTAAATTATAATATCAAATATTTGAATAGAATATAGAAATAACAGCAAGGAAGTACCTATGAATAAATTTTAAGAGAAAAAAGACTAATAAGTGCATGTTTGTTAGTATGGCTAAAAAAATAAGCTCACCTTCAAGACATACGACCTGCACGCAATCTTGTTTTAGCCTCTTCAACAGGATACCGTATACAGAGTCTGGATCCCTTGGGGCCCCGTCCCCGTATAATACAAATATTCCTCGTGTGCGACAATGCGTTATCCGCGCCTTCAATTCCTTACATTGCACCGTCGAAGACAACTCAATCTTACCAGCAGCTAATCGCCGCAGCATTATGCTGGGTATTGAGAAATTCACCGCAGAACGGATGTGTGACATAGTATACTCGTTTGAACCACGACAGTCTATCAGCACCGTGTCTCTTTCATCAGAACGCAATTTCGCCAACAACCATTCCTTCGACACTAAGTCGCACTCACATTCAGAGTCCGTGGGCATCTTGATAACACAATGTCTCTTCTGTTTACACGGACCCTTACACACTTTCAATAAATGCCTGTTGCACTAATATACGAAAATTGTACGTAATAACAAGTTTAAAAACAGTAACATACTTAATAGTGCTAACTATTTATTAAAATTTGATATTAAACTAACTATTCTTAAACAGATAGTCTTAATTAAACTAAAACAACGTTACTGTACACATGCAGCAAACGGAGGACCAGACGGCGGGGCAAAAAGCAACAACGAACAAATGAACGATTTCAACAAGAACAACATAAGTGCTTTGAAGTAGTGTTGCACAGTTGTGGATTTTATCGATTCGAACCGAATGATTTAAATTTGAATTACTTATAATTCTATTCCAACTTTTACGCCCCTTTAGATTAGTTGGAGAAGAAAACGCAACATTTGATTTTCTATGAAAAACCTTTTGCAACCCTCTGTTATGACTTAAAATGTGTGGACGAGATAAGCAGAAAATAAGAAAGGATCAATATAATTTTCCTATGATTTAAAAAGTGACAATATCTATTTACTATATTAAAGAATAATCAGTTCAGTGAATAAGATCAGTGAGGATAGCGATGTAGAAAGATAACCATGACTGATTTCAAGTTGATTTACAAACAATTATTTTTTCTTAAATTAATGGGTCTGGAAGATATATAAATATGCTAAATAATTGAGCATATAAGTTTTAGCACAATTATTTCCAATAACAATTAAAGAGATTGAACATTATTAAGTACTGGATACTGAATTAAGACCGTAATACTTAAATGATATCGTTAATAATTTGATGTTATTCGGATATTACAATCACTATACATTTTGAACTAAAGTTTGTGCAACGCCGCGTACACAATAAGCCAATGAACGCCAACAAAGTCGTTTCTTGATTTAGTTGAATGTTTCTCCGAAGGCCAATGAATGTTCGAATAAAGAAAGGAAGGATACACAGACATTATCCAATTATGTTAATACATACAACGAATGTGAAACAAAGAAAGTTGAATATATCGATCATGTATAAATGGTTTTATTATTTATTTAGTAACGAAGTCTGTTATTCTGTTAGTCTATAACTGAAATAAATATCAAGAGAGAGTTTTGGCGGAAATTGAAAGAGGATGTTATGAGTTATGCTATGGAGTTTTATTTCCTAAAAAAGTTCAAAATTACAACAATAGTTGTAGGATATTGATAATTTTTCAGTAGTAATTATGTGTTTTGTGAGAAATGTGAACTATATAGTCAAACGTAGCGTTTCGAGTTTTCACAAGAACTCTGTTGAATGGCGTCAGTTGTAGTCTTATTATATGATGACATAAACACCACAATTGGCTGTATGAATTAAAATTTCCTTGCCTGCCTTTGTGGCGAAATCTACTTCTACTACTAAACGTCAAGGCAACATCGTTTGACACAGTGTGACCAGATATAGCAGAATTTAGCGATTGCAGCAGAATTAGAACCTCAATTTAGGGTTTAGTAGATTATGCCACAGATTAGTTTTTGAACAGGCAATTTTTGAAAAAAATCTTATCCTACGTCTCTGAATACACTTTCGCAAATGATCAAGGCTCATGTGACTAAGAAGTGTCTACAACTGGTTGATTTTGCAAAAGCCATCCACGACTGTTTTGCGGCTTGAAACAGTGTGTTTTCATTGTATAATATAAAAGCCAACCTATGGATGAAGTTTAAATATTGGGTATATATGTATTCATAATACATTTAAAAGACAGTAAAATATCCCGTAGAGTATGTATTTGACATTTGGGTACAGAACGGTAAAAAAGTATTTACTCGAAAATATCCTATATCTTAAAAGCTGTTAGTGCGTGATTTATACAGTAAAATATGGTGAATTTGGAGAAAAGTCTTAGTCAAGTTTTATACAGAGAATGCCCGATTCATAGAGGGTGTCCGCTATTTATGCAGTCTTAACAACTAATTTAATCTTTAGATATTTTATCACGAAATCCTAAACATTTCATTCTCACAATGTTAAAGCACTAATAATAACTTTATGCTATATCTAATATTTAATTTCTATTTACTATGATAAGAAGTCGTGGTGGGATAATGTCTAGCACACACGTCCAAAATTCAAAAGGTGCGGGTTCGATCTGACCGAAACGCATGCACCACTTAAGTAGTTTTCTGACCTATTGGGCATTTTATTAAAATTACCACCTGCTAACAACGGTGAAGGAAAACATCGTGATGTAAACTGCAAATGGAAATAACCTATGTGTCAAACCTGCCAAGAGGCCATTCACAAATTACGTCACACGACTTTTATAATTTTTTGACCCCTCACCCGTCCTTGTCACAGTTGGTGCGTTCGTGAGACTCCTCACTTCCTAATGTGACATCACATAATTTTGCGATTTTACACAAGAAATTATTAAATTAAAACAGCAGTTCCACAATTAGTTTAAATTTAATTAGATTTTGAAATGTGACGTAATAAAATTTAGGTCCCTCCCCTCTCCCCCTCCCCCTTAAGGTGTGACGTAAATTAAAAGCATAATGGTCATACTGTCCGTTCCCCTATAATGTGAGGCTCAAGCCCAGCAGTGGAATATTTACGGGCTGTTAATAAATTAATTATTAAATTATTATTAAGTTATTAAATTAATAAATTAATGAAAGAGAGTTGGTCTGAAAGAGAGTGTCGGGGTGAAGGTAAGGAAAGGAATGCTCCGGTAGTTCGGGCATTTGGAAAGAATGCATGATGAAAGAATGACTAAACAGATATACAATGCAAAAGTGGATGGATGCAGAAGTCGTGGAAGGCCACGACACACCTTCCATGATCAAATTGATCGTGTACTAGCAGAAGGTGATGTCAAGAGCCTTAAGAACAGACGAGTGTGCATGACAAGAGTTATGAATGTCAAAGAAGCAAGTGAGGTGTATAAGAATGGGCCTAAATGGCGCTCTGTTGTTCGTGCCTACCTCGCAAGGGAACTGGCGTGAAGTTATGTATGTATATTATTAAATTACTATTAAAAATGATTTGAAAACCATGATACTATAATATTTTCTTAAGTTTTCGCGACTTGTATACATAATAAAACTACGTTTTAACGGTTTTAAGCGCGGTAATTTATTTGATTTTAGTTTTTCCAACGTTTCGTTCGTCTTCCGTGATCACGGCCACTGAAAAGTGGCCGAAACGTCGGAAAAACAAAAATCAAATAAATTACCGCGCTTAAAACCGTTAAAACGTAGTTTTATTAAACATGATACTACTTCAACTAATTAAGAATAGATAGGAGCCACTAATACTAAAGCGAATAGGGGGCTACTGGGAACATAATTATGCTATTAATACAAGGTACTTGACAAGGTTTAAACCTCGTTCAAATCAATTTTCATTGAATGTATTCTATAAGCTCTGATAGCAACTTCTAATCAGAATTGTACGTATTGCAGTTTGAAAGTAATATATATACTTTCGAATTGCATATATAAAAATAGACATAATAATTTTATAAAAGACTTGGGTATATTAAAGTTGCTACGGAGCTACATAAAAATCGGTAATAAGATTTGCAGTATGTTGAATAAGAGGATAAAAAAATAGCTATTAAGGATAAATTTTAAGTAAACAAAAAGCATTTTTTCCGTGCAGGAACGGAGAAAGAATACAATTTCCTGCGACTGGGCAGCCTGTCGTAAGAGGCGACTTAACAACCCACAGTCAGGTGGTAGGGCATTTGCCCGACTGGATGGCTCCCACCCCTGGTCTAAAGTATGTCACCATAACAACCTTGAGTTGTGTTCCGGCATTAGTGACGAGGTTCCAGTCTCCCTTAAGAGAGCAGCAGCGCATTTGTAGCAACTTTGATGTTGCAAATGTCCATAGGCGATGGTAACCACTTTCCACCAAGTGGGCCATCTACCTGTCTACTGATCTCTTGCAATAAAAAAAAAGCATGATAAAGTTCGCCCAAAGTTATCCATACAAATTTTAGTACTAGTACTAAAATTTGTGTGGATTACTTCTTCTTCTAGGAGAAGCAGTGAAAAATAAAAAAAGTTTAATTAATAAAAGTTTTAATTGAGAACGACTACAAAAATATACTACTGATAACTACATTATAATAAAATACACATACAAAATGTGAGTCAGCTTTGTTTTGAAATATGTTATTGTTAGTAGAATATTCAATTTAAATCTGGTTACACTAAATTTTGACATATTTTAATAGATTAATGAAAGAAAGGTTTATTTCAAAACTGTTCCTATATAGAGATCACCATTGTTTATTAAAAAATTTTCCCTATAACAGAGGTCCAAAATTAATCTGTTGCTTAATCTTAATTGGTAAATTTGTGCGCAAATTAAAGTATGGATGATATTTACGAGGACTTGGAGAATTACAATGATGCAGAAGAAATTAAGAGGGTAACATTTTAGCGCCAAATAATCTGTCACTGATACCGTCCCCTTCTAGAAAACTTAAATAAAAACATGTCTAACAAATCATAGAATTTGAACTCTAACAAGAATTTAAATATTTTATTTATATGTTTTAGTTGAGAAGTGAAAATCAATTCCTCAAATCAAAGATTGAAGACAATGGGCTAGAAATAAAGAAATTGCAAGAAGTAAGTAAATACAAACATTGGTTTTAGTTTCAATTTCACAGATATTTATGTGAAATCTTATGCAAAATACGATGTTCCTTTTTAGTCAGAGTTTTAACTAGCTACATTTATTTTGTCCAAGGAAATTTTAGAGATTTTACTAAAAGATAATAATGTGGTCTTTTCCTGTGTATGTTTTCTTTCACCATTAGCATATACTTATTGTAACAATGTGCCAGTAATCCAGAAGAACAATATGCCTGCCCTCTGCCAGAGTTGTAATGTGTATTGAAATTAATTACAGTTGTGCCATAGAGATAGAACAAAGTCCTCTAGGTTACTGTTGGTTTATTTAATGTTTTTCCTAGCTAGTTTATATGTGTAATACTTTTATAACTTGTCATTGTTATTTGTGCATGCAAACTTTAAGCAGTCTGTTATTTCTTTATAACCCATATGGAGCCTATATTAAGCCTCCATATAAATCATAATTAAATCAAAGTAATTAATGAATGGATGCACATTGATTTTTTAGAGTATATTGCAGGATCTTGATAGAATCACTGAGGAGTATCATAAGTTGGAGAGGAATTATTCATCCTTGTTGAAGACTGCTAGACAAGAGATTGAAAGGAAAACACAAACTATAACCAATCTAAATATAGAGTAGGTATTTGTTTTGACCTCTTTGATCAAATTTTATTTTTTAATTACTGGACAGCAACTTTACTATGCATATGTTAGGAATATAATGAATTATTAGAAATCAAAACAAAAATTAAATTTTAACCTTCAGCAAGTAATCCTCATGTTGCTTATAAAGTACAATAGCTCAGATTCAGACTGATTCCACAAATTCTCAGATCAGTTTAATGATAACAGCTGGGAAATACTCTACTACTGAGCTCGGGCCCTTCCATTTTTAAGCAAAAATGGATAGTATACCTATTACACTTTTCTAAGAATAGAGGATGACAAACATCAGTAGCTTTAATGTGTTGGTACATCTTCTGGACACTTTCTATTGACAGTGAATAAGAGTACTTAACATGTACTGACATACATACATTAAGTGAAAGATGGACGAAGTGAAAGTGAGAGAGGTAGCCCAGTAGTGGGACTTATGGGCTGTATAATTAAAATGTGTAGTTACACATTTTAACTACACTACATTTTAACCACTAAAAACTTTAAAACCCCTAAAATGAATGAAAGGTTATATACATTATAGTGGGCTTTGAAATTATACCACTCAATTAGTATACATTAAGTTAGAAAAACTGCCAAGTAGTGCATGCACTTTGCCAGGATTCAAAACCACTTCAATAGTATAGATGCCTTTATTAGTGAGTTTATATGTTATATTTACATATTATTTACTTGTTATGGTTTTACAAATTTTCTTCAAAACTCATTACTTACATCATATTTGTATTTTTCAGTAAGGATGTTATGATCGTCAACTATGTACAGAACAATAACAATAGGAAAATATTAAGGCCCAAAACTCATTGTGACTGTCCTTGTATTCATACTAAAGTTGAAAAGGACTTTCCAAAAAAATGTATCGAAAGAGACAAGCCAAAAAAATTGATTGAGAGGGATAATCTAAAAAAGCCTGTAGAAAATGAAATTCCCAGTATGACTAATTGCAAAACTAAAGTGAAAAGGTTAGTTTTTATTAATCTTACATAAGTACACAATTTATTTGTTTTTTTTTTTGTTTTACATAAAATGATTTATAAAATATATTAATTATAAAAAAAAATGCAAAACAAAAGTTAAATTGTTGAGTGAACCCTATGATCCAAAATACAGATGATTAAGGTTTCTGTGATAGGAACCTGCTCACAATACAGTCTGTGTTTAACAGAGCTGCCTTCTGCATGCAAGTTTTTAGGTAAACACCATGCATAAGCCTCTGAAAATGATGGTCAAGGCTCTTCATATCATTATTGTAATTTGTAAGTTATTTTCCTATAGGGTTACGATATGTGAAGTGATTTTGGGAGGTGTACATCCAGCAGTGAACATTGATTGGCTAATAATATCAAATCATCTATTGGAACAAAGCAGGAGAGGCAGATAACTGGACTATCCACCTGATGATAAGTGGCTTTATCTAATGGTTCTTTATTGTGATGTATTTATTGTTGTGTACTTTCAGTGTAGAAGAAAAGAAACCCAAAGAAGAAAAGAGTTTGATTTCAAAAGAATGTAATATTATCAAACTATCAAGTACCCTGAATGTAAAATTAGAAACAAAAGAACAAAAGAGAGACACTATTACAGAAAACAAAAATAAGTGTGTAATAGAAAAGGATAATGAAATAAAAGTAGATAAAAAGCCACTTAGTATTAGAGATCGAAGAAAATCTATGCCCATTTTGAGGTTAGTAGATTTTCAAGGTTTTTATTTAATAAAATGCTTGTTGATCATGTCACTCATGTATACTTTGTTTGTGATGGAGCCATGCTGGAACAGTTATCTTGATTATAGGTCTTTGGACCGGCTCGATCGGTGTGATAACACACTTACAGAATATTGGTGTGAAATGATTAGCCTTGAGCTAATCGTGTTTCTTGTGAGTAAGAGATCCGATGCCCCACTTTCAACTCCCCCTATCAGACATTCCCTATCCCATCTCCCATCCCAATCCTATATTTCATCCACTATTCTATTCCCCTATCCGATGCCTCTATCTAATTTGCATTCTCATCATCATGCATCTCTTTATTCTATCCTAAAGGCTGGCAATGCGTTGGCTTGCTCCTGGTATTGCTAATGCCTATAGGTGACAATAACCGCATAAGACTGAGCTGGCCCGACTGCCTGTTTGCCGGCTTCGCAATAAAAAGTATGCCGTTTAAGGCGAGTTTAAACTCAGTCTGAAGTTTGTTAATAAAGTGAGACATTTGTGAACCTTAAATTTCAGAGTGATCCCATATAAATTTTGTTGGTATAAAATCGTGAGTTCCAAATATATAGCAATAAATCCATAAAACCTAGTAGAAAATGTTGTAGTGATTGACATCTGTAACTTGTTTCGGAACCAATTTTGATGATTTCTTTTGTGTTCGATTCAGAGTATCTTTTCTTTAGTTTGGTATAAATTTAATTTATATAGGACTTTCGGTTTCGAACATGTAGCAAAAAATTCGTTAAAATCAGATAAAAATGCATAGTTTTTGAGGTATGTTATTAATACTTTTTCATTTGTGAACCGATTTTAATCAATTTTTTTCAATTGGATTCTGTATAGCTTTAGAATTGTTCCATATAAATAGCATAGTCATTGCTATTAGACCCTGGGTTCCAAAGATATAGCAGAAAATTACTCAATATCAAATAGAAAGTGTATTAAAAAAATATTGTTAGGTTTATGACAATCCTAAAACGAGTATGTACCTAATTAAGATCAATTACAAGCTATACTAGACTCAACTAGGACTAGGAAAGCGTACAATGGAAATTGATAACGATAAATAGTGGGACCGCGTAAATTGAGTTATGAGATCTATCATATTTAAAAGCTTTCATGATAGGAGTTGAGATTCAAATGAAAATGCTGCCTGGTGACACTATTACTTGTTAAATGATGGACGTAATCATTTAATTAAACAATTTTCGTTAAGCACTTACACCAATTGAGATTTTAAAACAGAGGTAAAAATGGCTTGCAAGACGCGGGCGAAGGTCGCGTCGAGCAGTTGATTTTCTGTAAACCAAAATGCAAGAGCCGCGCCGTGGTAGCGGCTGGCGAGTACCAGAACCAACTGCAACATTTATTAACTGACCAGTATGTGCTAGAGACACTTCATTAATTTAAATTTGACGGCACTTATTTGAGGTTTATAAGTGCATATAATTTACTTTCGAGCTGCACACAACGTTTACTAAATACGCTTCTGTTTCATCAGCTATCGTTTTCGTATTTGAGAAGCTACCTCATTAGGGATACCATATATGTAACTTAAAAGTGTAAAATAAAAACTTACTAACAAAAGAGTAAACCGTCTTGAACAGTAACTAAAAAGCAAAAAATGAAATTTTCTACATCTTGAAGTCGGTGCCAAGTAAAACATAAACATTGCCATGTACATTGTTACATTCATACATACATACATACATAACTTCACGCCAGTTCCCTTACGGGGTAGGCACGAACAACAGAGCGCCATTTAGGCTTATTCTTACACACCTCACTTGCTTCTTTGACATTGTACATTGTTACAATAACAAAATATTGCACAATGTAATAAATTTTATGTTTTACGGCACTGACCACAAGTTGTAGAAAAATTTTATTTTTTGCTTTTTAGTTACTGTTCATGTCAGTTTCTTTTTTGTTAGAAAATTTTAATTTGTTTCATTAAAAAATCATAAATGGTTGCCAATTTTTTTGAGGATGCTAATCTTAGGAAAGAGCAATCTCATTTGAAAAATTATCTTTCTGTTATTAACATTGTATAGTTATCTAGCCCTACAATACTATTCTTAGCAGTGTCGTGTTATGTCACCTTTTAAATACCACTAAATTTAACAGGAATAAATTGGGCGGTTTCCTAATGGCGACCAACCTTAACTCCATTATTAATTCATACAATTTACGAAACACCCAAATCCTTATAAACCCTAATTTACGTATTTATTTTACATACCTTAAGGTATTGAAAATTAAATGACAGTAGTTCTATTTTTCTTTTGAACATGATCACTCAATAATTATTATGGTGTTGGTAACTGTACAGTAGCTGGTATTAAAATTAACAGATTATTGGATTGTGCTGTTGATTATTTACAATATAGTTTCTCAGTGTAACTATATCGAGACACTGTTTATAACATCATTGTATAATTAAACTTTTACATAATATTTAAATATTTGGGCCATTCTTGAGTAGCCGTGTTCACGGAAGGCATAGATATCAAGTGTCAATGAGTAATATTAAAGTTTTTATTTAGCCAGAAAAGATTCTTGCGCTGGTTCTTCTTTGAAGAGAATTGAATTGAATATTGTGGCTTGAAACCCACAATATGTTGCGAAGTGGTGGTAAATTAGATAAGGTTCCCATGGCGTCAATAATAACCATAAACAATAATTAAAACGAGCAATTTTATAACCGCACCGCTTGCCATTGACGGGAAGTTCACCCCCTTTTCCTGGAGCTCGTATGCTCAACAACGCAACGGTTCTTTAGAACGTTTATTCCGCGTACAACAATGCTCTGGAAGGAATTTCCCGCCGAGATTTTTCCCCTACGCTACAACATGGGGTCGTTTAAGAAGGGCGTTATAAAATTTCTTAGAGGCTGGCAACGCGTTGGTAACGCACCTGGTGTTGCAAACGTCCATAGGTGACGATAACCACCTTCCATCAAATGGGCAGTCTGCCTACTCCAGGCAATAAAAAAAAAACAAGTTGGCCGTCGGGTAAAAAAAGTCTTCAACATTACTATACTTGACATCTTGGTCTTCCCTGATCACGGCTATTGAAAAGTAGCCAGAATGTCGGAATAAAAATCAAATAAAATACCGCGTTTAAAACCTTTAAAACGTAGTTCAGTTAAATAATTTTGTTATATGCTTCTTTATAGTGACAATCCTGTAAAATTTAATTCTGATGATGAATATGAAGTCCATACCCCTAGAGAAACAAAACGAAGTAAAGATAATACAAGTAAAGACAATAATGATAGACGATTAGCTAGTACAAATGGCAATGCTAAGGGTAAGAAAACATCAAAAACTCCAAGTACAGAAGAAAAAAGTTCACATTATCATGATCTTCCTAAACATAGAACTAGACGTGGTACTAGGTGGGAAAATGAAAGAGGTTTACGAGACAAATATGACAACTCAAAACCAAGGCGATATAGTCCAGAGAGACATAACTGGAGGGAAAATCCTTATCAAAAGTTGGAAAAAAGAAGAACAAGAGTTTTGGAGAGTCCTCCTCATGACAAGTATGATAGATATCACTCCAAAAATCATAGGGATTCCCGACATTATGATAGACCACAGCCTTATGACTTCGATAAACATAGGTACTATGATGATAAACCTACAAAACATAAATTGCCTACTGATTATGAAGAGCCTATAAAAAAACGTCCAAGGTTTGATTCACAAAGAAGATATCCGGTCGATGATAAAATTAGATATGAAGTAGAAATGGAAAGTGATTCTTTGGCTGACACACTTGAACAATTGGAATCTCAGTATGCATCATGTCAGTCGCCTGATTATGAACAAATGGATGCGTTGACATCTCATCCTCTTAAAGGTATGGCGTATATTTATAAAGTTCTAATATTTAAAGCCAAAAAGAATTCTTATGGTCTCACACTAGTCTGTCTGTCGCAGTGAATTATCTCAGGATCTATTATTGCAATGCACAACTATAACTATTATGGATATTGTTGTGTCATCATTTGATAGAATTAGTCCTATTAAATCAGCTTCAAATTGGTATAAAAGTTTGACTTAGTTTATTTTACTTTTATCAATTTATTATATACAGACTCGTCATTATATGAAATCATGCTTTGTGTGTCGAATATAATAGTTTGTAAAACGTGTTATGTGTCATTTAATATATTTTACAGAAATCCGTGAGACTGCATCGTCGCCGCTTGAAGATCCCAGAGAAACAAGTAAACGCTATGTCTTAAGGCTAGATGACAAAGGCAAGAAAACACTGACAACTGTCATTGGTAGAAATGTCCAGGTAAAATCAATAAACAGGGAAAATTGGTGTCTTCCTAAATTTAATGTACCAGAACTTTTAGTTAATCAACCACTTCACTGTGACGAACACATAATTAAGGACATATATGGTGATATAGATGACGTTCATGTAGCTCATAACATATCTATGGAGTCTGGTGAAATACTAGAACCTCTGTCTTTGAATAGATCAAAAGCACATGATAATTTAGAAAGTCATCAAAACAGTAGTGTAAACAACAAGCTCAATGACCAAGAGAAAGATCAAAAACAAACTGAAAGCTCAAAACAAGTATCTTTCGATAAATATAGAATACCTAAAATAAAACATTGTGATAATAAAATTAATCTTGATAATCCAATCAAAAGTTTATCTGAAGAATCTCGTCAGATTCCAAAAGAGCCAAGTAAAGACACAACAAAAAATGAAAAAGGCAAAGTTATTTCTGAAAAAGAAAAACCATTCATCTTTTCGAGCACATACAACAAAAATGGACACGAAAAAAACAATGAATGCCCTGGGAATGACAAATTAGCTAGCCACAACATAGAATATCATATTTCAATTAAAGGTATTGTTGAAGGTGATCTAGAATTAAGTGATGAAACTAGTGATAATACTGAATTAAAACACTTATATGTAAATAAAACTGAACAATGTGAAGATAATAAAATGAAAGACCAAGGAGTGATTAATAAGAATACTCAAACTAGTGTTGTTGAAGGAAAAGATAAAGAAATTATTGCAGATAAACCTAAGAGTGCTCAAAATAGTCGCAGAAAAGGTTCAAACAAAGAAGACAATTCTAAACGCGTTTCACCCGTATCAATTGCAAAATCGAAAAGCAGAAAGAAAAGCCATAAACAGAAAGATATAGAGGAAATAGAATCCTGTTCGAAGCCTGTTCAACAAGAAAAGAAAGTAAAATCAAAGAAAGATAAAGAACCTAAAGAGATTAATTCGAGTAAATTCAAAGAATTATTTGGTACCGATAGTAGTAGTTTGATAACTCCAGAGGATTTGGGATTAGCCCCAAGTAAAGTTTCGGGTAAATATGTTCCGTTGTTTGAAGATGCGCAGGATGCGACTGATGTTGAGCAGATTGCCAAAGTGAAACAAGATTTAATGGATATAGAGAAACATTTAGATCCTAAAACTAACGAAGGAGATCATACAAATAATGCTTCACGCGTGAATAATATTGAAGAATCAAAAAATACAGAAATAAATAGAAGAGTCATTAATTCCAAATCTCCCCCAATTTCTATATCGGTAAATAATATTTCACTTGTAGAAAATACAAATCACTTAAATGATGCATCTTTGCATAATACTGAATTGTTAGACAATTCAACATCTATAGTGAACATTACACCTATTGGTTGTGCAACTGCAACTCTAGTATCTATAGCTAATTTGAAACCAGATATCAGAGATCTTTCGTTAACTTCCAATAATGATCCGTTGATAAATTCGACACTTGTGGCTCATACTACAACTGCAGTTAGTTCCGCACTTATAACTAGAGCATTAGCTACAGCTACTTCTACAACTATAGCTATTCCCACATATATAGATAGAACTACTGATACAGCTCCTGCAGTTGTGTCTAATTTCACACATTCGGCAGGTACGGCTGCTGTAACTAAGATTGATTCAACACTTGTAGGTATAAATGCAGGCACTTCTACAACAATGACTAATCCCACACTTATACATAGAACTGCAGGTAGAGCTCCTGTAACTATGGGTGATTTTACATTTATAGATAGAACTGCAGAAATGACTCCTGCAACTATGGCTAACCCCACACTTATAGATGGAACTGCTGGAACAGCTTCTACATCTATGAGTAATATCACATTCATAGATAGCACTAACAGTATCGGGCCCGCAATAATTACTAATCCAACTGTTATATGTAGAACTGCAGATACAGCTCCTATAGGTAATCCTGCACATTCAAGTAATTTTATTCCTAAAACCGACATGTACACAAACCTCAATCCAGGGAAATCAAAAGATTCAGATGTAGTAAAAACTATTATTATATCATCCGGAACACAGCCTCAATCTGTTGAAACGCCAATAAACGCGAGGATCGAACCTTTAGTAGTTAATATGGACCATTTAGGAGAAGACGCAATGCCTAACGAATTTAAATATAAAAATCTTGAATCACTCAAAGCTTTAGCGACTTCTACGCCTCATAAAGAACTAAAAACATCACCACAACCAGTTTTGAAAGTTAATGATTCAATTAACAGTTCAAATGATTTAAATAAAGCAAATGTAATAACTGAAAAATCTGAAAGCAGTGTATCAGTGTCTCAAAGCGAAATTGACGTTCCTGATGTCAGGATATTTGTACAGAGAAGAAGGAAAATAAGAAAGAAGCCAGCATCATAGCCCATATATGAAGTATTGGGCTTATATCCTTATGGAGATCATAATTTTCCTCATAGTTGCAGAGTTAGTCGTGAAAGATGACACTAGTATGATGATAATTTAGAATAATTAATAGAATTATAGAAACCATATTAAAATTGGTACAAGATACATACACCACAATTATTTGCACAATGGCCTTGAAGTCATGTTGGACAGATTCATCACTGATTTACTTTAAACTAGAAAGAACCTAATTAATTTGGTTATATATTATGAACAAGGTCACTAACAGTATGTATTTTTAACTTTGTAGCTTAATTAGAACTACTTGACCATAGTAGGTAGTTGACAGTCAAATCAATTCAGATATTTGTTATAATCTTATAAAACGCTGAAACCACCTAGATTTTGTACGAGTATTGCAAGTTATGACGTCATTTCTGTAACGAATCAAATATTATGAATAGTTGGTAGTAAGATTTATGTATATACTAGTGGTCAAGGCAGACGTTGTCCTGGCCTGGAAATTTATTTATTATTTGTATGTATCCGATTTATACTGATTAAAGTTTATATACTATTAATCAAAGAAAGGGTGGGACTTAAAGTAAGCCGCCATCTATTTGATGCTTATGTAACCGGAGTTGACCGGAAAAATCATACTTACTGATCTCTCGCTATAAAAAAATTGCAATACTTTTTTTTATAAATTAAAATAAAACATATCCTATGTCCTTAGTTGGAACAAACCCAGCAAAAAAAAAAAACATCAAATTGGTTAAGTAATTTCAAGAGTTCATCGCGATCAAACATTGTCACAGAGAATTTTTGTACATGTAGATTGTATGTAGTATGTCAAACATATTGTAGTTTAAACAGTAATTAAAATTTGAATGCGAAGAAAACAAAGGTTATGGTGTTTGAAAGAGAAGAAACCAAAACGAATGCAAGGATAATGGTCGACGATGTTATGCTGGAGCAAGTGAATGAGTTTGTATATCTTGGATGTGCTTTTAGCAGGGATGGAAGGTACACCGCTGATATAGAAAGAAGAGTGAATTTGGGGAATAGTGTGAATGGAGCGTTAGGTAAACTTCTAGGCGCTAAGAACCTCAGCCAGAAGGCCCAGCTCGCCATACACAACGCGGTGCTGGTACCTACGCTCACGTATGGAAGCGAGAGTTGGGTTTGGAAGAGAGACAATGAAAGTAGAGTAAACGCGGTCGAGATGCGAGCACTGCGCAAAATCTGCGGAGTGACGCTCGCGGACCGCGTTCGTAATACCGAAGTAAGAGAGTGTCGGGGTGAAGGTAAGGAAAGGAATGCTCCGGTGGTTCGGGCATGTGGAAAGAATGCATGATGAAAGAATGACTAAACAGATATACAATGCAAAAGTGGATGGATGCAGAAGTCGTGGAAGGCCACGACACCTTCCATGATCAAATTGATCGTGTACTAGCAGAAGGTGATGTCAGGAGCCTTGAGAACAGACGAGCGTGCATGACAAGAGTTATGAATGTCAAAGAAGCAAGTGAGGTGTGTAAGAATAACCCTAAATGGCGTTCTGTTGTTCGTGCCTACCCCGCAAGGGAACCGGCGTGAAGTTATGTATGTATGTAAAATTATTGCTATCACGATATTTTAAAAATTTGATGGTGACATGACATTTGAATTTTCGCTCTTTTATATGAACATTGTTTCAGAACTGTTTGTGATATCTGTCAACTACCGCATTTTAATTTGTGATCCGAAATAATAAAAAATCTTAGACTCTTTTATATATTTTTACTTTTAATTAATACCTAATAGCACGTAATATTTTCTTAAGTTTTCTCGACTTGTATACATAATAAAACTACATTTTAACGGTTTCAAACCGTTAAAATGTAGTTTTATTACCTAATAGAACGGTTTCTATAGTTGTTATTATTGTTTTAGTAAATATAAACGCTTCAAAACGTTTGTTCTCAATTAGTTGTTAGTCACATAAAGGGTTTGTTTCAAGGACATGTATTTAAACCTAAAGTATTTGATATTTAAAACGTTCTATAAAACGTATTGTATGATTTTTAAATATAATGATCTGTACTTATATTCAAAGAAGACACAAATTCTTTTTAATAATACGCCACGTTTTAAATTTATATGTGTGTTTCAGTGACAATAATTTATTTGAAATAATTTACTGGAAAAGTATGTCTCAATGACATAATCAATTGTAACATGTATTTGAACTCAGAGTCAGATAACGATGATTAACCTTAAGTAGTGACGATTGAGTTTTACATTGTTCTCTCCTGTTTAAGTATAGGAGCAATGTAATAAATATATAGGGAATATTAATATAATTGTAAGTTAAAGAAATGTTAATATGTATATAAATACTTTTGAATTGCTCTTAATTCGTTTTTTCTGATGCCGGGTTTCTTCAACTTGCTATTAATTCTTTTGACTTATCTTTAGTCGAAAATTAAGGCATACGGAGTTTATGTGAAAGTTTAAGCAGTATTAAGGCAAACGAATGTATAGTAAAATATAAGATATGAGAACCGGCCTTAAGTACCGCGATATGTGGTATTCATATATTATATATTGATACTATACTTGATGTATATTATTGTTTCATAATTGTATTATATACTAGGACTTACTAGGTAGTTTTATCAAGGTCATCAGGAGAACAAATGAACTCACTGTTACAATTTATGTATTAGTAGGTATCATTGTTTATAATAATTTATGCGTTATTTTTAGATGATATGGATTTTTGATAATTACAAAAAATATCAAAGCGAATGACGATATAATTGTATCACGTTAGGGAGGAATGACTCACATTGTATCGGACTGATAACGGGCTTAGGGATGGGTTAGCTAATATCAAGTACATAATGTATGGAACCATTCACACAAGACCATTAACACTCGATGAACGATCGATGATTTTCCATCAGAGGTCTTCATCCTGGCTGCTATGTATTATACACACAACAATGTTGTGACACAAATAATAAAAAGATTGAGTATGACTGATTTATAGGGATAACATGCCAGAACTTTGACTTCAACTTGTCCAAATGGTGACCTTAGACATGCTGGTGTGATGTACTTGCAAGCGCTTAGCAACTTGTGATTTATTCTTGTGTTTCTGTAGCTGACGAAGCCGTTGCAAAAGATTTCTCTTCGGACGCTCCCAAAGTATTTGAAGTTTAATTTGTTGATTCGAAAGACTTAAAAAACTTTTATAGTACGAGCAAAAGTTAAATGCGTCCTTAAAATTCTTCAGTCAGTGAATACAACACAATGATAAGGTGCAATAGATGGTATGTACAGGGCTGAGGGAGTGTTGCGCTCTCGCTCGGCCGCGGGATCGAGATTCACATGATATCTCTTTCGCACTACAAAACAGGTGAAAAGAAACCTTAATACTTCACTGGAATTGCGCAAAAGCACTGATGAAGAAGTTAATTTCTATCGCGAGCGTTTAACATTGCACGAACTATGCGACCGTGCATCTACGGATTAATAAGTAATAAATTTAAGTAAATCATCGTAATAAACCATATTTTATGCTTTCATATTAAATTGAAATTTAAAAATTAATTAAATTTACTAATGTAAATTTTAATACTAAAGCATTGTTCAAACTTATCAGTTGACTAATTTTTTTATCAAAGCGTTTGAATTGTAGATTTTTATTTTGTTGTTTTATCCGTGCAGGAACGGAGAAAGAATACAATTTCCTGCGGCCGGGCGGCCTGTCGTAAGAGGCGACTTAACAACCCACAGCCAGGTGGTAGGGCATTTGCCCAACTGGATGGCTACCACCCCTGGCCTAAAGTATGTCGCCATAACAACCTTGAGTTGTGTTCCGGCATTAGTGACCAGGTTCCAGTTTCCCTTAAGAGAGCAGCAGCGCATTTGTAGCAACTTTGCTGTTGCAAATGTCCATAGGCGATGCTAACCGTTTCCATCAAGTGGGCCGTTTGCCTGTCTGCTGATCTCCTGCAATAAAAAAAAATGTATTTCTCCGCGAGATGCACGCTCGACAATAACTTCCGACTGATATTTAAATAAAATACTTTATTAATTCCCATAACAGTCTTTTATTTTTCTTACGAATTACCCTTAAAATTATATTTACAATCTTAAATAAATATCTACAGCATTAATTTACTTACATTTTATATTTATAATTGCTAATTATAATGGAAGTTGTTTACACAGTTTCACAATTTTCATTCCTTTTACAAGACTACGACCAGAATACCACACCAAAGTTCATTCATCATAAGTTAACATGCCATCTATAAAGCCGCGGTCACACTACAAAGCTGGAGAGGCAGCGATTTAGTTGAATCCACATGTAATGGTGGCCAGCGCTATTTATTCAAAGATAAAGATATATTAAAAAAAACTAGACGTAAAAGCCTTATTAGTGTGTTCACGGCCTCACAACACTCGTAACCTTCTGATCCCACGAATCTTAAAATCAGCTATATTAAAAATAAATTAAATGCTTGCGAACTAAGAATATGTATGCCGCTTTACTTTCACAAATAGGTATCTCAAAAAACTTAGATTTTAGTTTTTTGACGTCTTCTATATTCCGTACCTTACTTGTTGACCGCAGGTAGCCCGTATGTCTACAAAGAGCTTGTATAACTTGAATTGAAATGATTTTTAAAGTTTCTTCATTTGTCTAAAAATCTAATTATTCTAATAGGTATACGAGTTTGAGAAAGTAACGCGACGATTACAATACAAAACAAATAATAAAATAGTTTGAGATTATCATAATTATATATCTCCTAAATATATTTTGTAATAAAATATACTAATTAAAGTGTGCAAAAATGAAAAAAATATATACGTCTCTACTGAGATAATTTTATTTTATACTGATCGAAATTACCTTTATTTTTAAATTATTTATTGATGAGCTATTTTGTTGATAAAAAATAATTGTATAAAATATCACCAAAAATATTGATCTGATAACGCTGCAAGATGAAATGGTTTCGTTTGTAGTCAGCGATGTTATGGGGCTCCTTAGTTGTAACCGAAAGTATCGGATGTCCGAAATAAAAGATTCGGATAAGAGTGGACAGTATTTGTTATTATTATTATTAGAGAAATTTAAACGTTGAATTTGATACGTTGACAGCTTTTCACTTGCCGCGCCGACATACAAGTCGTAAAGTCAACTTGTAATTATTTCTATTTTTGTTTTACAATTCCTAAACAATCTAATATCCGTAACTGAAGCTATGGCATATTCTGAAGTGATTTCATAACCGTAACTGATACCAATATTATTCATATATCCAGATCTGAAATATCATGTTCTTAACATCTCTGATTGTAATTTTTAAAAATAAAATATTGCTAACAAACTGCAGGTTATTTATGATGTCAACTTGAAGACAACCGAGAAGTATTTTCAATATAATTATATAATACAAATATTAATGTAAATAAATAAGATTATATTTATAGATAACTTTATCAAATGTCTGATGATTGTAGAGTTGAGCGCATGGAGTTTTTCAAGAGAGCAATAGACAGAACTCCATCCCTTGAATTATTATAATACCAAAACTTTGTTTCATACAAAGTTAAATATTCTATAATATATTAATTTGGATGGGAGAATTTAAAATTGCGACTGCATTCAAAAACGTCTATCACAATTGTGACAAGCTTCGTATTCTAGACCAGCAATAATAGTTGTTGATTTGTTTAATATTTATAGACTCCAAAAATAACTATGATAATATATTCACAAATAATTCCACGCAAACCAATAGTTTACTTTTCAAACTTCGCACACTGAACCCTATTCAGTAGTTGACAGTCAAATCAACTGAGATTATCATCTAACAAAACGCCGAACCCGCCTAAATTTACGAGTATAGCAAGTTATAAAGTCCATATATTTTACGAGTCATATAGCGTATTAACTATGGTATGAAAATTTATTAAAATTATTTATATTATGATATTCAAGGTATTGATGATAACGGTATTTTAACGCCCGCTGTTTTATATTAACGTTGTTTCATAATTTATTGTAGAATGTGTTGCCCACCGAATTATAAGAATACACTAAACATATTCTTTTTTGAAGTCATGTTCTAAATTATATAATACTAGCTGTTATTCGCGACTTCGTCTGCGTGGAATTTTTTGTCGTGGACTCTAATTTTAAAAGTACCAACAGATATCTGCCAAAGAAAGTCGCGTCAAAATCAGTCCTGCCGTTTCAGAGATTAGCCGGAACAAACAGGCAGACAAAAATTATATATATATATATATATGTATATATATATATATATATATATATATATATATATGTATATGTATATATATATATATATATATATATATATAAATAAATATAATACCACATATGCATATGCATTTAGTAAAAAGCTGTTATTTTTACATTACAAACAGACGCTTCAATTTTATTTATCTGTATAATTCAAATAGAAATTGCATAAATTTTTAATACCTATAGCAAAAGAAATGGAAATACATGTAAAAAAACTCCTACCCTAGGGGTTTTTTTTTTACGTGTTTTTTTTACCCTAGGGGGGGGGGGGGGGTTCACAGACTATAAATTTACCGCCCTTTAGACAAAGATGATTAAAATTTAAAAACTAATACAATTTTAAAAGCATTTTCGACTTAGGAGACATCTTTTAGTCATCACATTAATTGACATTTATTTGCATAAATTGACAAGAGCGTGCTTGAAGATCGTACATGTTATAATGCACAACACATTACAAGGTTCATTACTTGATACACAGAGGGGCGTGTTGCGCTCTCACTCTGCAGCTGTTAGAATTCATATGGCATCTCTTTCGCACTGTACACAGTCAAGGTGTTATAAATGTTAACACTTGACTTGCGCTAACAGAGCTAACTTCTCTGGAGATGTATCTGAGTTTGCCTTGAACTGTACAATAATATATTAAACGCAATTATTTACGAAAATTCGCATTGACTTACTTTCTGTTTTTCTTTTTCTTCGAAAGTATAAAGGAAAGCTACCAGGTAAAACAGTTTCTAAATTGATTAATATGTGGTTAGACTTCCAATTAGAAAATTTGTGTATTTAACCAATATCTGATAGTTTTTTTTTAATGGCTATTATCTATCTAAAGGCTTATTTACAAAAACATAAACCACATTACAAAAAACAATAACAATAGCAATTAGTTCTGTCATATGTCTGCATATGGGTTGTACTCACACTTGTCATTTTTCATTGACATTCCACACTCCATTCATTTAATATGTAAGTACACTTGACTTCAGCACATAAATAACCTACTGCTGGGTTTGAGAGTCCCATCCTTAGGGTAACGCACGGAATTCACGAGACACATTTCGGAACAAATTGTTCTGTTTCGCATATCGCACAGCACGACATTTAAGTTCCAATAATTTTGTTCGCCATCGGAATATCGTCATACCTCGCAATTGTTCCTGTCAATGATGTTCCCAAGGATAACGATTCTGACGCCGACGTTCTTTAACTTAATTTCTTGATAACGGTCGGTGTCAGTTTACCACGTAGTTGCAACTTCTTTGTAAATCCTCAAGCTATCCTAAATGATCACATTAACTACACATCAGTATCACCAAAGTTCCGATTGTTCAACAACGTTCCAATAATATTGTTCGCCATTGGAATATCGTCATTCCACACTACGGACGTTCCTGATGCTGATGTTCCCAAGGATGAAGATTCTGACGCCGACGTTCTTTTACTTACTTCCTTGATAACGCTCGGTGTTACATTTCCACGTAGTTGCGACTTCTTTGTAAATCCTCAAGCTATCCTAAATGATCACATTAACTACACATCACTATCACCAAAGTTCCGATTGTTCGACAATGTTCCAATAATATTGTTCGCCATTGGAATATCGTCATTCCGCACTACGGATGTTCCCGACGCTGATGTTCCCAACGATGACGATCCGGACGCCGACGGTCTCTTACTTAGTTTCTTGATAACGGTTGGTGTTTGTTCTAT